>CM061269.1:73569500-74885000 GCA_030848825.1 Tadarida brasiliensis | reverse complement strand
GATGAAAAAATTTGTGAACACTGAAAATATTTCTTTTAATGGAACCAAAAATCTTAAGGGTGATGTAATTGGTATTTTGATTTATTCTACATTTAATATCATCATTAGAAACTATGATAGACAATTTTACCTACACTACCTCATGGAAGTCTTGAAACTTCCCTGGATTACTCTCATTTATAGATGAAAAGGGAATACTCTGCAGAACAGTGATCAACATCTTCCATATTCCAATCCAGAACTCCAGGTTTGACCCTCTGGTATGGATTAAAGATTTCAATTTCATCATAAATGCTGATGAATGTCAATAATGATGATGACGATGATATTAGCTATAATTTTAGAATATCTACTGTGTTAGATGCTAGACCTACACTGTCCAATTCAGTAGCTACAAGTGGCATGTGAATTTTTTTCAGTACTTGAAATATGGCTAGTCTAAATCAAAAATTTTTTTTTATTTTTTATCCTCACCCGAGGACATTTTTCCATTTTTTGTTCAGATAGAGTGGGAGGGAGAGAAAGGAAGAGAGAGAGAGAGAGAGAGAGAGAGAGAGACATCGACGTGAAAGGGACACATCGAGTGGCTGCCTCCCGCACGACCCAAACAGGGCCGGGGACAAATTGCAACTGAGACACACACCCCTAGCAGGAACCAAACCCAGGTCTCTCTGGACCACAGGCCGACGCTCCAACTGCTGAGCCAAACCGGCCAGGGCTGAAATGTTTTATAAATGTAAAATACACACTATATTTTGAAGCTTCAATACAAAAAAAGTAAAATATTTTATTAATAATTTTAATACTGATTATATATTTTTATGTTTTAGATGTAATAGATTAAATCAAATAAAAAGATTAGGTTTATCTGTTTCTTTTTACTTTTCATGTGTACTAGAAAATTAAAAAGTATATATATGGCCCGTGTTTTAACTGATGAATGCAATTCTAGACAATTTAATCTTTCAGACTCTAATATTCAGTATCTATTGACTTGGTACTATAATGCTAGGTAATTAATATATAATTTTAAAAATTTATTTTGTTTATGTCAGACAGTTATACATTGTTATTATTTTTAAAGATCTATTATGCATTTTAATCTATATCAGTAGATTAAATGTATCATATTAATGGATTAAAACAATTTTGCTTTCATCTCTGTCACACATGCATGCACACACACACACAAACTCACACAAAGACACATACACATATAAAAGAGAAAAAAGTTTGATAGTGATAAATAAATGACCATAACCCAAATAAAAATCTATAAAACCAACACCACTAAATATAAACAAAAATGAGGTAGGACTCTGAAAATTCATACATTTTCTAACCTTGATCAAGATATAAAAATTCCTAAAAGAAAGATAGCAAAGAAAGGGGGGTTGTGAGTGTAAAATGTTGAATAGAATAACAAGCGGGGTGGTTTGGGTACGTGGACCGTAAACAAAATGGAGACTGTCCCTGTAGAGACCCAGACTCCATAGCAGAATGCCAGGTAGGTGAAAATGAAGGAGAAATTAGGCTGACATGCTCTTTCTCATCTGCTAGCCAATTAAAATTGAAGAAATAAAGTTGAATGAAGAAGGCTAGCAAACAGGAGCTGCCATCACTGTGACCTGAGCCACAGTGTCACCCAAATCTTGAAAACAGAGGGAAATTAACACACACGCCCCACAACACACAGTGAATATATGTGAGTGTTCCAAGGACAGATTATAGGATATAAGATGATAGAAAGAAACGAAAGAGTAAATTTAAAGCAATATATAGATGAAAGCCACATTAGAACAATGACAAAATCAGACAGAACTGCAAACATAGGAATGTGGTAGGCAGCTAGAGGAGATCATATGAAATAAAATAAGAAAGGCCAAAGATACCCTGAAAATCTCTTTAGAGAAAATATATGAAATAAAGGCATACAATAGATACATGTAGTAACAGGTGTTTCTAAAGAAGAGAACAGAATAAATAAAAAGCTTGATTGATTAAAAATAGATAGTATTGATAAATTTTGCAGTGACATAATAAAGACTGACTCATTGAAATACTTATTTGATGCCACAAATTAAAGGGATGCCCTATGTCTAATAAATACTCTGATGAAATTACCGAACTTAGAATATAAAACAGAATCTCTGAGGACTACACTTGAAAATTATGTACATTAAAGTGTATAACAGATAAAGATTTTCAAACATGCAAGGGAGGAAATAGAATGCCCAGGATCTCAGTTTTGAGTGAGAACAATAGGGAACAAGATGATGAAATCCAGCCAAATAAAGGAAAGATTAAAGAATTAAGGACGGAATAATCATACTACTAGTACTGGAAATAGTTATGGATTCATTTAAATATTGGACAAAGGAAAAACTGAAAATTAGAGTTACAGAATAGAATATAATTGTAATAAATCTTGACAATGTATAAATAACAATAGAGAGAAAGACAGAGTTTAGAAGAAATTTTCTCATCTTTCAGAGCAGAAAAGCAATAATTATGGTCTAAAGTTGAACCTGTGATTAATATAATGATCCTTATATCTTAGTATTTCTATAACTTTTCTTAATGTTACAATTAGATTTTACATGGGAATATCTGATGTAATAAAAGTATATTTCCCATATTCTCAGCTCTTTCCTCAATTACATGTAAATTTACTTTTATTCTGTTAAGTTAAAATAAGTTAATTTTATTATAAAATTTTATTTTATGAATAGATTTATTACCTGTTTATCTATTTCATTAATGAACCAAGGTGGCGTGGCATTGGGCGGAGCCCACTCTGATGGGAACAGGGTATCACTGATATTGTTTGGAATTGCTAGCACAGGGTGGTAATAAAAAGATGACTAAGTTTTAGTTGATTTTATCTCAAATTCTCTACGAACTTGTTGCCTGCTTCCAGAGTGGGGCAGTCTCGTAGTCTCCTCTCCGTGCCACAGATGACCTGTGGCATCATCCATCTTTTATCTCCATTGATGCTCACAAGCACGTTATCAGATGAGAATAATGTGTTTTGTTTTTTTATTTTATTCTAGATGGTGCAATTTGGAGATTAATTTTTAATTTCTTTGTTTTACTTCCATGTATAGCTTAGTCTTTTATAATGATCTACATCATATTTCAAATAAAATAAAATCATAATTCTTTAATTAAGGAAATTAAGTGCCATGTTTCAAGTGCCACAAATGATAATTTATGGCACAGTTTCTTAAGTGGATGTTCAATTAAAATAATTAGCTTTACTTTGGTTTATTACAGGATGCTGCTGTGTGACCTCAGTTTATTAAACCAAAAAGACACATGCTGGAAACAGAACAAATTTATTCTTCCCCCTATCTATATATTTTAAATATGTTTTTATTGATTTTTTAGAGAGAGAGGAAGGGAGAGAGAGATAGAAACATCGAGGTGAGAGAGAAACATCGATTGGCTGCCTCCTGCATGTCCCCTACTAAGGACTGAACCTGCAACCCGGGCATGTGCCCTGACTGGGAGTTGAACCAGGACCTCTCAGTCCATGGGACGATGCTCAGTCCACTGAGCCACACCGGCCCTTCCCCATGTATTTAGATTGTGCACACACCTCCACTCATTATTGAAAACGGTATGCCATAAAAGTTAGATTTTCTTCTATCTGACCTTGCAAGTGGAATATATATATCACACAGCCTGGAAAAGGCTACCCACTAAAGTCTGAGCAGACAATGTTAGAAAATATGTTTCTATTTATATAGTCATTTCTGAATTTCTACTTTGGGGTATGTTTTTTTTTTTTAATCCTCACCTGAGGATATTTTTTTTCTATTTATCTTCAGACAGAGTGGGAAGGGGAGAGGGGGAGAAAGGGAGAGAGAGAGAAACATCGACGTGAGAGGGACACATCCACTGGTTGCCTCCCGCATGACCCTGACCAGGGCTGGGGATGAACCACAACCGAGGTACATGCCCTTGGCTGGAATTGAACTCACGACTCATTGGTCCACGGGCTGACCCTCTACCGCTGAGCCAAACCGGCCAGGGCTGCGGTATGTTTTTTAATATGAACTCAATATTAATCCAGAAATATATGTGTGTATACACATGTAGTCATGATCAATTATGTATATAGGTGTGTGTGCATGCATGTACACTTGCGTCTGCATATCTGAACATAGACTTTGGAGTCTATTAATTTTTAAGTAATGCAGTGCATCATCAGAACATTTGAGAACTAGCAATGTTATAAATTATATCATCATTATATTAAGAAAAATATCTTTGCCTTCAGTAAATCTCTATATTTTAAATTCTATTATTGGCCAGATTTCCTCTTTACCTTTAGGTCCTAAATTTGTGATATTTCAAACCCATGTCTCCTATTACCTCATTAAATTATTTATTTATTTATTTATTTAGGGAAAAAAAAGTTTAACTCACATTCAAGTTGGAAACTAGTACACCTAACATTGCTACTCTCAAGCCTAGGCATCTTATCTTTCTGGACGATTCCTGTGATACACCAAACTACCTGAAAATTTCATTCCTACATTGTAATATGTAAATGTAGATATTTTGAACATTTATCCTTATTTTCTCCAAAATATAAAGAAATGGGATTTCTCAAATCCCAGATCTAGAAGATCACATGAAGTTTAACTTGTCCTGTCTCAAATTTAATCTCTATCTTCTCAGTTTGGGTCTTGCCTGGGTTTCTTCTTGAATTTCATTGTTACTGTTCTTTCTGATGTCCTGGTTTGGGTACCCATCAGTTCTCTTGTTTCTATTCCACTCACGTTTTACCACCTTTTCCCCTTTTAAGTCACAGGAGATTAGGTCCTTCTCGGTAGTTATGCCTTTGAATATGAGGTACTTCATCTTCTCTCAAATGTAAATCTCAAAGATTTGAAAGCATAGCAATACTAGGACGTAATCATAATTATTCTAATAATGATTAGAATAAATGTAATAATACTTTGTTATCCTAAATAATAATTCTCTCATAAAACTGCAAAATATTTCTTTATAGATTTCCCGGTATAATTCTATAGAATATTTTAACATGAATAGAAACTTATAAAATAGAGCTTTTTTTTAAAGGAGTAAAAATGCACTAACCCCTTTCCTTTGAAGAAAGTTCAAAGTCCTCATAAAGGTGGTAGTGGTGATTCTAATTGTAGATGTAATTCTGCTACTTCACATGCTGGCTACTGAAGGCCTTTGAAGTCTTCTCCCATCTAGGAAACAAAAATATCTACAAAATTTTTATTAATTGAATTAGGAAACAGACATTTGCATTTATTTTTATAAGAAAAATCTCATCTCAGGGAAGGTAAGATGGCTTTCTGAAAGTTCTCGAGTTTTGTAATCCATGAAAAATTGATAAATCTATAGAATTAGTTACAGAATTTTATAAAAGGAAATAAGCTATAAAATATGCCTACAACAAAGACTTTTGTCAAGTTAAATGCCATAAACTACCCTCATGTGCATGTAGACACAAAAGCCTTGTTCAGTAAGGGTTATAACAACAAACCAGATATTGACAGACTTCTGCTTTTGACATACCTGATTGGTCAAATACCAGATCTTAGATGAATCATGACATAGGTACAAGAAATATACAGCATGACAATGTTTGTGACCTGAAGTTAAACATGAACTGGTACATATCATGGACTCAAGAACTCTGTCAATTTGACAATATAGAGCTTAGAGCTTAGGCTGGAGTTAGACAAACCTGAGTTTAAATATGATGTTGGTGCTTCCTGTGTGACCTTAAACATAAGTTACTCACCTTTTTCCAAGGATCTTCCTAAGAGGGTTGTTATCAGGATGACTTTTTCTAGTGGATTCAATCATTTCCTTCTTTCTTTCTTTTTCGTAACTATACAATCCCCTCACCCTCCCTGAGCCCAATGCCTTCTGCCTTTATTTAGCTACCCACTGACGGTGGGTTTGCACAGTGGAATGTAGGCAGTAGTGACAGCGTGTCTGTTCTGGGCAAAGTCACTAAAAGACATCATGCTTTACTGCTCATGCTCTTGCATTCTTGCTGTTCATCTTAAGGAAAACACGGTCCAGGGAGTATTTCGTCCAAGTAGAATGAGAGTAATATAGGTAGACCTAAACCCAATCTTCTGCCTCAAGCCTGGAACATAAAATACAGCTTATCCATGCTTACTGGCTGTCAATTCACAAGTGTACATCTTACTTAAGTGCTTGTTGTGAAGTCAATGAGTTTCTGTGCTAGTTATTATACAACATTATTGCAGTAATAGCTGACAAATATACTTTTGAGTGTGTATACATTATTTAACATAGTCCCTGGCACATACTAAGAGCACAGTAAGTATTGACTTTTTTTTTTTTTTATCCTCACCAGAGGACATTTTTGCATTTATTTTCAGATGGAGTGGGAGGGAGAGAAGGGGGAAGAGAGAGAGAGAGAGAGAAACATCGATGTGAGAGACACATCGAGTGGTTGCCACCCACACGACCCCAACCGGAGCCGGGGACAAACTGCAACCGAGGTACGTGCCCTTAGCGGGAACAGAACCCAGGACTCTCTGGTCCAATGGCCAACGCTCTAACTGCTGAGCCAAACCGGCCAGGGCAGTACTGATTATTTAATTAATATTCTCTTTTGCCTAGTTAATAATAATAAATTGAATTAAAATCAAAATGACCAATTCTTTTATTGGCTTACTGATGAATATAACTTCCAGAATATTTTTCCAATCTCATTTCTAGTCCATATAGTTCATAAATTAAAATATATATGTGATTGTTTCTTTGAGACAGGCTTGAATTCACTTATTATCTGTGCAACTTTGTACATTTGGCCATTCAACTAAAGTTTATAGACAAGTTATTATGTTATTTTGGCTTTTGGAGTTTAGCTTCCTTTTATGTAAAAGGAGGGTAAAAATAACACTTTTCTGAGTTGTAAGGAGACTGATCATAAAGTAAATAAAGAACCTAGCACAGGATTTGGCATATAAAAAGTGCTGAGCTTGTGGTAGTCACTATTATTTTGAGGCAACCTATTCTCATTTCTTTGTGTGTGTATGAGTATGAGTGAGCCATGTGATATGGTTGCTAGAAGACATGTCATTTTTCATCCACCATCAAAGTAAAATCATCTTTTATTTTTCTGTGTCACGTTTAATCTGCAACAGGTTGTCAAAGCGATACTTTGATAACCCTTCTTTTGCTCTGTATTTTCTTGAAAACAGAATGGCAAAAACTTAAGACAATTTTATCTTCATAAAATATAAATATTTGAAATTTAGTCAATACCATACAAGCGTGAATTTTGGCATCAGAAGACCAAGATTTCAGTTTTTGGTCTTTGTAGTATCTTGGTTTTGAATCTCCGTATGACAAGACAAATAATCCCTGTGTAGTTTGAAACTAGACTTTATTGGTTCATTCACCGAAAATGAGTCTCCAGGGACTAAATCAGCCTGGTTGAATTCAGGTGAGACCAGTTGTGGCAGAGGTTAGATATGGGGATGAACTGCAGCCGAGGTACCTGCCCTTGACTGGAATCAAACCCACGACTCTTCGGTCTGTGCGGGGGATGACACTATAACCGCTGAGCCAAACCAGCCAGGTCATGACATTTACTTTTTTTAGCACTAGTGTTGGCTTTTTTTTCTTTCTTTCTTTCTTTTTTGCCAGTGACCTCTTTTATAGTGTAAAATTAGTATAGTGCTCTGCATCAAGGCCAGAAAACCCACGTGCATTTTGTCACATACAAGAATTATGAAGGTACATGGTTGCTCACATTCTTAAGAAACTCAACAAAGGACACTGATCTTGTCCTTTCCCTCATATTCACCATCAGATGGTCTCAATGTGGCTGCCGTAGCTCCAGACATCACATAAGTTCAATGTGGAAGAAAACAGCATAAAAGATGGAGCCAGAGAGTTTTGCTTTCTTCTCATTGGCCAGAAATGAGTCACTTGACTATGTGTCACTACCGAAAACATGGAAAAATAACTTTTGTTTCTGTAACGTACTTGTTTTTAGATGTTCCAGCTTCTACGGTATGGAGAGATGAGAGAGGAAGGAGCTGGACTAGTTACTCAGGGACCCAGCCTATAATTTCTCCCAAGTGTGCTAGAATTGCTCTTTCTATGGGCCCAAAGGACCTTCTGCCTATTCTTTATACATTAATTTAGACAGACCAGCTTCTACTTAAGACATTGTTTTTACCCAGTAAAAAACAAATTACTACTACTTGGACTAAGACATTCACACTTTGACAGTTGAAGAGAGTTTGCAATGTGCAGAGAGAGAGATGCCCAGAACTATAGACTACGAGGAGAGCAAAGGCTACGTTAGGGGACTTCTGTAGGTAGCCGCCAGGAGGAAGAGCTAATTTGGGATTCAGGTGGCTTCAACGAGAAAATCAAGCTGAAGGGCTGGGTTAGATAGATAAAACCCTGAGAACTGGAAGACATATTCCAAAGTTTCCAGGCCAGTTTCCAGCACTTTCATAGACATTGCTCTCATTGAAGCAGTATGATGAAAAAGATCCAGAGTAAATATGATACAGGCCTGTATATACTGATCACATAAAAAAGAATGCTTGGTGATTATTTGTTCCTTTACTCTCTTTCTTGCTCTTCTCAGAAGGGGAAAAGACCGCTGCAGTCTCTGCCAGATGATGTGGTGACAGCCACGGCTTTGGAGGCAGAGGGACACCATGGGCTCAGATACCAGCTCCTCAGCAAATACACTCAACCACTGGGATGTTACCAAATCCTTCTAGCCACAGGATGTGAACAAGAGTGCTCTTCTGTATCACGGCTGTGCACATGAAATACAAACATTACTGTAAAGACATTAGTTCAGGTGTGGTCCACATTAGAGACCTGGTCAGCAGTAGCTGCGGTGGGAGTGCTGTTCCGGGCAGAGTGTAAAGGGGGTAGCACGTTGCATTGGAGCTGTGCGAAGCACTGCTTCAGGCAAAAGCCCAAATCTTATTCCGGTTGGGAGACAGGGGCAATGGGTATTTATGAGAAAGGGAGGCGGAACAGTTACACCACTAGAAGGCAGACACATTGGTGCTGATAACACAGTGATGTTAATCCTAAACAGTGTTTTTCATTTTCATCCTGGCAGCCACCAGTCTGGTAGTCACAATATCTGCTTTCTTGTCATCCTTGCAAACAGCTCTGTGGGACACTGTTGCTTTAGGCCGAGTCCGGAGGCCATTTTCCCTGTTTTAACATTCCAAAGGCCTAAGACGGCAAGGCAGTTCCTCTGGTGTGGCAGCTCTGTCTCCATTTGATTTATTTTTATTTCTTATTTATTTATTTTTAAAATATATTTGTATTGACTTTTTTTTTTAAGAGAGAGAGGAAGAGAGAGATAGAAACGTTGATGTGAGAGAGAAACATCGATCGGCTGCCTCCTGCATGCCCCCACTAGGGAGCAAATCTGCAACCGGGGTACGTGTCCTTGCCTGGGAATCGAACCCGCGACTCTTCAGTCTGTCTCCATTTTAACGTGCCTCCATTTATTATTTCTTTGTAATTCACAGTATTCTCCAAGTCTCTAGCAATAGCCTCACCCCCTTTCCCATGACAAAGACTCAGGGCAGAACTGGAAAAACCACCTGCCTCCAGGTTTTCAGTATGTAGTCTACACAGAAACATGTCAAACTCTATTTTTAAATGTTTACCTGACCTGAAGTAAATGTGTTTCATGCATTTTTTAAACTTTATGTTCATCTTTTTATTATCAATATTTTTGCAGGGTCCATAATATTTTATAAAATTGATTATTAAAAAACCTCTGTGAAGTGTGCCTGGAGGCTAGCCCACAACTCAAGAATAATTAAAGAGACAGTTTGAGAGCAATTGTTCCAGCCAGAGATGTTCGGGGCTCCTGGTCGCGCCCCTCTCTGCAATCTGGAAGAAGTGGCCGAGCTTCAGTTTTAATCGTGTGGTATCTTTCCAGGAGGCGCGTGGAAGGGTGCAGCCTGAAAGCATGCATCAGCTTCCACACAGCCTGTGGTGCTCAGATTTGTGCGTGTGTGTGCGAGTTCAAAAAAGAATGTAAGTTTTAAAAATCACATTGCTTGTGTAAACTGCAAAACAGTGTGTTTGTTAAACTATATTTCCTCTCCCTTCTATTAAGAGCATTTTAAAGTTAATCTCTTGAAGATTATAAACCTTAATCCTGTTTACAGTTTGATCACTAGACTGATAAAGCTTTCCTTAAAAACTAGCCCTGCCTGAAACACCCCAGACACTTCAGCCTTTCTGAATGTTCTGAGTTATATTTTTAGGAAAATGATCTGCTTTTTAAACATTTTACTGTGGAATTTTTTTTTAAATTTCTATTTTCCTGAAAATATTGTGAGAATGTTTTATTTTAACCAAAAGATCATGTCCATATTTACTGTCTAAACTTTCCACCATGATCATCTTCATGATTGTCAGTCCTGAGTATGGACAGACCTGCCATGTAATGATTTTTTTCATTCTATACTGTTCGTATATCCAGAGACTGGGCTGCAATTGTACCATCACTCAAAAAGGCTGTGACTATTCAGACACAGAGGGACCCTGTGTTGTCACGTTCTGCAGGTGTTATTAAATCAGATGTATGAGCTTGTTAATGATAATAAGAGCTAACCTCTAAGAGTGCCTAGTCTGTGCCAGACCTGGTACTGAGTATTTGATTCACAATCGCCCATTGAATCTCAACTATGTAAAGTTGATAAAATTATTATCCCCATTTTACAGATGGGGAAACTGGGGCAAAAAGAGATCATTTTTTCCATGGTTCTATAGCTGATGACTCTAAAATTTAAACTCCGTTTCCGCCCCCAACACCAGAATCTTTGTCGTGAAGATGCACATGCAGGAAGTATAACATCTTCCGGGAAAGCAAGACCTACTTCTCTCAGTCTCTCCTGAAATAAGAAATTCAGATTTTTTTAGAAACACTGCCTCATCAGAAATTGGAGCAGGGGAATATTCTCCGTGTTTATCTTATTGCTTTGTTCCGGCAGCCTTTTGAATCTGGGTCTGAACACCAAGAGGTTTGACAGTTTTTAGTGTCCTGACCTGTGAAACACACAAGCACAGTGTGAATGTCTAAGTGATAGGTGCCAGGGACGTGAATAAGTTCTCCATCTCCAGTTGCCTATCTGCATTATTAGTTGTCAATACCTAGGAGAATTCATCCGAAGGGAGAGACAGACCTAGACAATTACTTAACAACAGGAAAATTGCCATTAAGGTAGGAATGAGCTAGAAGAATATGTGAAGGCTACATATAATTAGTCAGTTTTAATAGTAAATTCAGCTATATGTGCTTTAAACCTGTAATTTTCTTGTCCTTGAAGTATCTTCATGATTGCTCTTTTTAGACAGCTCAAAGAATAGTAAGAACAAAATTAAAAAATACAGATGTCTGTGGATTCTTTGAAAATTAAAAAAGTGTGCCCTCAATAGGAGACGTGGAAGTTTATTCCTATTCTAGAAAATTATTATTTTCCTATCATCATGGAGGGTGCAGTTAGATTTAGGGGAGTATTCCACAGAACGGGTTAGATTTGGAAGTAATCTCTTCAAAATATTAGAATACAGGGAAAACGTTTTCTCTAGATAGAACCTACAAGGAAAAATATCCAAGTCCAATCAATACTTTTCTCAGAAGAATCAAAGCAGAGAATATGGACCATTTTATGTCATGGGCCAGAAATGCTATAGTCTCACCTATTTTTTTCCCCGATTTTAGAACTTGAGACAATGTGAAAACTTGAGCTTCGATGAATTTACTTCTTTCCCTTCTCTGAGGACGAAGGGGCATTTCTATACTACACAGGGAAGAAAGAGCTGTTCTCTTCTCCCGTACCAGAGACTGAAGCTTGGCTGATGGTGGTGGTGGGGTGTAGACCTGATCTTACTGTGACATAGAGCTTACTTTCCGTATATTACACGTGAGCTAGAATAGATAGACACTAAGCAACTGGTGACTTTCACACAGTAGTAAGTGGGGGATTTTTATTCAGGTCAGACTTCAAGTTCTAAGCTTTCCCCCACTCAACTAGGCTTGACTTGCATTGTCCAGCTTAGAGAAATATTCGGTTCAAAACTACAGCTAAGTAAAACACTAGCGGATTACCCACTTTAATACCCAGTGTGTTATCAGGAAGTAATTTAGCCCAGTGCTTTCAGTTGAGATTTAGAACAAGAAATGGTAATTGCTCAAAACAACCCAATACCTAGAGACATTACTGGAGTCACTGTGAGACTAATGCGAGACAGCTCATTGATTTGATCATAGAAGGAATTTTTGTATTCAAGCTGAATAAATATGTGGGATTTACTTTACCTTAATCACATGTTCTAGCTCCTTTGGGTGCACACACGCAGCCATTGTACAAAAATAACTTTTTTCAGAGTCCATCAATACCAATGTCCTGAGCCTTTTTATTTTAGAGGCCCAACTGACTCTCTTAAGTCAGATTTTTCTGGGAACCTGTTGACTTTCCTGGGAAAGTTCTTT
The DNA here is from genome assembly GCA_030848825.1 of Tadarida brasiliensis. Classification (NCBI taxonomy): domain Eukaryota; kingdom Metazoa; phylum Chordata; class Mammalia; order Chiroptera; family Molossidae; genus Tadarida; species Tadarida brasiliensis. The sequence continues at coordinate 74,872,468 of CM061269.1, read as the reverse complement.
GCACGCCTAATTTCCAACACACCTGCACATTTCTGCCTTTGCAATCCAAAATGATACTGCTACCATGGTTTACCAACCTGTCACCCAGCCCTTGTGGTGTCAGAAATGAATTTTTCTAAAATGGACAAATAATCTTTCCCATGCTTCTGAAGTAGGACATTAGTGCAAATGAAATGTATGACGAGTGGCAGCCCACAAGTATAGCTGCTGATTCTTGCAATCATAAACAGAGGTCATCACAAAATTCAAGCAAATTTGCCTGGTCAGCTGTAAGGTCTTTGCAGGCCTGTACTTCTTCTCTTGATGACTCAGTCATTTCAAGCATGCTTTTTACGGGCACATTTACATCAGCAGTGTGACATTGGACAGTGAAAGGAGAGGCTGGTGGATGCAATGCCCACACTAACCATTTGGACACAGTTATGTTCGTCAGTCACGTCTCCTTTTTGCTGACTTGGATAAGGATGGTTTCAAACCTTGTACGTTCTTGAATATATCATTCCTTCCCCCGTACAGTGACTGCTGCAGGTCCACTGCTAAAGTATTGAACATATCCACTCAACATTGCCATGGACAATATAGTGCAGCAACATCAATGTTCATGGCTATCTTTTTTTTTTTTAATCCTCACCTGAGGATATTTTTAATGTTGATGTTTAGAGAGAGTGGAAGGGAGGGAAGGAGAGGGAGAGAGAGAGAGAGAAAGAGAGAAACATCGATGTGAGAGAGACACACTGATTGGTTGCCTCCCAACCAGGGCCAGGGATCGAACCTGCAACCCAGATATGTGCCCTTGACCTGGAATCAAACCTGAGACCCTTTGGGCTGAGGGCCGATGTTCTAACCACTGAGCCACACTGGCCAGGGCATGGAGATCTTTCATCAAGACAACTCTGCCTCTGGTTTTGGATCCTATGAACCACAGCACCTAGTGAGAGGGAGTGACCTCCACTTGCCTCCCCAGTGGGTCTGTTTTTCTGCTTTCTGTTATCTACTGCCCTCAAAACTCTTCCTTCTCTTTACTTCAGAAGCTCTCCCCTTGGGTAGGGCCACCAGTAGCCCCCACAGGTAGATTCTGCTGGAGACCTGAGCGAGCAGGAGGGAGGCACGCTGCGTCTAGTTATTTTACAAAGACATTAAGAAAGGAGAAATAAAGCAGTTTTAAAAATTACTCATGTGTTTACCTTTTTACTGTTCTTTTGTGTAGTTAAAAGTTTTCATCTGGTATCATTTACCTTCAGGTTGAAGCATTTTCGTTGATATTTTTTATAACTCAGGACTACTGATGATGCATTCTCTCAGCCATTTACCTGAAAATAAACAGCTCCTGTTTGTCTGAAAATATTTGTGTTTTGCCTTTATCCTTGGGGGATATTTTTGTAGGATATAAAATTGCAGGTGACTTTTTTTTTTTTCAGTACTGTGATATTTTTATTCTATTGTTTTTTAATTTATATTGTTTCTGATAAGAAATCAGTGATAATGTTTATGTTTATTCCCTTATATGTAAAGTGTCTCCATTTATTTGGCTACTTTTAAGATTTTCTCCTTTGCTTTGGTTTTGATTTTCAGCAATTTGACTAGAATCATCCTAGATGTGGTTTTATTTGTGCTTATCCTGCTTTACATTTGTTAATTTTCTTAATATCTTTTCATTAAATTTGAAAAAAATTAACAATTTTTTAATTGATTTTTTTCTGACCCAATCTTTTTCCTCTACTTTTTGAAGTTCCACTTACATGTATGTTAGACCACTTGATGTCATCACAAAGATCATGGTGGCTCTGTTCTGTTTTCCTTTGTTGTTGCTGTTGTTTAACCTTCTTTTTAAATCTGTATGTTTTAGTTTAGTTTCTACTAATTTGTAGTCAGGTTCATTGCTTTCCTTTAATCTGCTGATAAACCCATTCAATGAATATCAGATATTGTGTTTTTCATATTTAGCACTCCATTCCATTTTTTTAGTAATTTGTTCTCTGTTGAAATCCCGTTTACTGATACTACTCAATTATTTTAGTGTGTTGTATATATTTATAATAGAACCTTCACAGTCCTTGTATCCTAAGTCCGACATTGTATCATCTCTTGAGCTCTTGATTCCTATCGGCTAATTTTTACCCTGGTTATGAGTCACTTTTTCCTGCTTTTATGTAACATTATAAAATTTTATACTGGACATTATGGATGCTACATTGTTATACATTGTTATTCCTTTAAAGGATATTGGGATTTTTTCTGGAGAGCAGTTAACTCGTGCTTTGTGGCAAGTTTTAGAATTTCTTGGGGCAGGTCTAAGTGAAGCGCTGACTCCAGGGCTACTCTAGACCCACTCTTACACTGTGGACTTTCTGGGGTCTTAACTAAACGCCGGTGTTTTCCAGCCTCTTGGCTGGTTCCAAGTCTAATACCCCCAGCACGAGGCCTCCTCCAGAATCTTTCCGCTCAGGTCTCCGGGGCCGGTTCCCGCGAAGCCCCCTGCAGCCGTGTTCCCACGTGCGCAGCCTAGGGTTAGACTGAAGACGCAAGGTCGCTCCTGCGCAGGCATTTCGATTCCCTTACCTCTCAGCTCCTTCCTTTCTGCTACCCTGACATGTGTCTTTAAGCCACCTCGGCGTGTTCGTATTCTGATGTTGGTTTTCCTTTCTCAGTGAGATTGTTCTGCTTGTTCCGGACTTTCCCTGGCGCTGGTCAGCAAGCGCGCAGAGCCCGTGCGAGGGTGGCCTCGCGTGCTCCCCATCGCTCGGGGAGAGTCGCCCGCACTGCCTGTGGCACGGTCTGGACACATCTGTACAGTGTCTGGATGCCAGCAGTCGGGTGGCAAACTCAGTAGCTGTTACCCTATCATGCTGTAGCTTCAAACCCCATTTGGAATCTGAACTCGACACATTTTTAGCGTTGTGACCTAGGGCGTTTCTCAGGTTTTCTGTGCCTGGGTGTCCCTGCCCCTTGGAGTCAGCTCAGAGTTCCCAATGAACTATGAAGCATGCAACAGAGACCTGCCACCACAGGCCACTGGTAAATATTATATTATCTCATTTTCCTCCAAGTCTGTACTGCTTTTATCTTAGCCTAAGAGCGCTGTGCTTAAATATAACTCATTGTTTCAGTTTGTTCTGAATCTAGAGACATATGAAAACAAGGAGGCTGATTGGGAAGAGCGCTCCTTAGGAGAAGGCTGTGTTCCCAGTCCCCAGTACCTGGATCCCACGCAATTCTGTTGCTCTCAACCTGTGGGTCTGGACCCCTTTGGGGGTCCAACGACTCTTTCACAGGGGTCGCCTAAGACATAACAGTAGCAAAATTACAGTTATGAAGTAGCAATGAAAATAATTGTATGGTTGGGGGTCACCACAACATGAGGAACTGTATTAAAGGCCCGGGCATTAGGAAGGCTGAGAACCACTGGAAGCACTAATGCTGAGGTAGTCTTGCCAGTCATAATCTTCCTCTGTGGGTACAGAGGTTATTATCTTCCTGTGGCTTTCAGAGTAACCAATAGCTTGCCCGAGGCATAAAATGAGATTTTCCCTAAGTGTGTCTCTATGTAGAAACTTTAAAAGTAGTCAGGGACTGTTCAGTGGTGTGAGATAGGGGTGGTTTAAAAACTTTAAAAATCCTTATCTAGACTCTCCAAGATTTGACAAAACTTTTATTTTAAGGTTTTGTTTTTTTTTAATTTTAAGAACTTTTCTGATGAATGAACATATTTAGAAACATGCTATATGTAGTCTACATTCGTGCAATATAGAAATATTTTACAAACGACTTATGATATATATATAATATATATATATATAATTTATGTATATATATAAAATTTATATATATATATAATTTTTTTTGTTAATCCTCACCCGAGGATATTTTTCCATTGGTGTTTTTAGAGTGGGAGGGAGAGAGAGAGAGAAACACCAATGTGAGAGAGACACATTGATTGTTTGCCTCCTGCACAACCCCTATCGGCTAATTTTAATTGTCCCGACCAGGGCTGAAGAGTGAACCTGCAACCCAGGTACGTGCCCTTGACCAGGAATCAGACCATGACCCTTCAGTCTGTGGGCCGACGCTCTAACTGCTGAGCCAAACTGGTCAGGGCAATTTTTAAGTGATGTTCAGTTATAACACAGTAACAGCCATCACAAATACAGTTACTTTAAGTTGCCCCATTGATTATAAATAACTCCCTGAAAATGCTAAGCAATTATATTGCAACATGACATCCTTTTTGAACAACAAAAAGGATATAGTTCTTGTTGATGTTCAAATTGTTCTATTGTGTAAATACATTGTTCTTGGTATTAAAAAAATTGCTGCATGCTATACACAGGGGGAAAACATCAAGAGGAAATTATCATCCATTTTGTGGAAGAGTAATAGGAATTGAGAAAAAAAAATCCTAAGTTCTTAAAGTAGTAACAACTGGGGTTTACTTATCTAGCAATGACCCCCGCCTCCCCCCCAAATGAGCCTGCATTGTTTATCTATCTATCTACCCTCCCTACCACCTGCTCATCCATATATCCATCCTGTTATTGCTTTTAATTAAATAAGAAATGTTTATTAAGAACTTACTCTGTGCTAGCCCTATGCTAAGCTTGGAAGATGAAATTGTTAGCCACAGAGATAAAGTTTCTGCTCACCAGCAATTTATAGTCCAGCCAGTGATACAGAGAAACAATAACAGCACACTGTGCAAAAACTCTGCTAACAGGGGTGCAGAATAATGTAACAACACATAGCATTGAAAAGTTCCAGTCTGCTGGAATTAAGGGACAATATATTATTTAAACTGAATTAGCCAAGGGAAAAGAATTGCTAAGGGTTCTTTAGACTGAGGAAAAAGCATGCATACAAGGTAAATATGGCTAGATTTTTAAAAAAGAAAGACATTTGGAATGTATTGATGTAGAATGTGATGGGGGAAGTGTAAATGATGTGGCTAGAGATACAGTATGACTGAGGGCTGGGAAATCTTTCAAGGAGTGTGGACTGGATTCTGAAAGCAATATGGAGAAGCTGAAATATTTTAAACACTAAAGGAATTGATGTGATCATCTGACACTATTGGCACCTGCGATTTCCTAGAGTAAAGCAGAGTTAAATTTGGAGATTTATCTCCGCAACCTCTCCAACTCTTGTTATTACTGGTCTTGTTGATAGCCATTCTAACAGGTGTAGGTGGCATCTCATTGTAGTTTTGATTTGCATTTCCCTAATGGCTAATGAAGTTGAGCATCTTTTCATACGTCTGTTGGCCATTTGTATGTCTTCTCGGGAGGTGTGTCTGTTCAGGTCCTGTGCACATTTTTAAATTTGTTTGTTTTGGTGGAAATGTAAAATGGTGCAACCACTATGGATAACAGCATCGAGGTTCCTCAAAAATTAAGAATAAATTTACCATATGACCCAGCAACCCCTCTTCTGGGTATGTACCCCAGAAAATTGAAAACACTTATTCACAAAGATACATGCACCCCTATGTTCATTGCAGCATTATTCACAGTGGCAAGACATGGAAACACCAAAATGTCCCTCAGTAGATGACCGGACAAGGAAGATGTGGTACATATATACAATGGAATACTACTCAGCCTTCAGTAAAGATAAATTACTGTCATTTGCGACATGGATGGATCTTGAGAATATCATGCTAATCGAAATAAGTCAGTCAGAAAAAGTCAAGAACCATATGATTTCACTCATATGTGGGATATAAAACTGAAAACAACAAATGAACAAATAGAAAACAAACACCAAAATTTCATAGACACAGACATGTTGGTTTCCAGAGGGAAGGGGAGTGGGGGGTAGTAAAGACTAAAGGGGTGAAATATATGGGACAGAAGATGATTTGACTTTGGGTGGTGGGCACACAATGCAATACACAGATGATGTATCATAGAATTGCGCACTTGAAATCTATATAATTGTATTAACCAATGTTACCCCAATAAATTTAAGTTAAAAATAAATGAAAAGACAATTTTTTTTTAAATCTGGAGATTTATCCCCACTCAGTTGCTGAACCCAGTTTCATCTAGCAGGGTCTAGCCCCAGTGGGAGAGAAGACTGTCCTGTGGTTTTAGGATTGCTATGTGTTCTACTCCTCAGAGCCGCAACCCAGCCGTGGCCACGTTCTTGCCTTAATGAGCCACCCCATCAACACGGCAGGGCTTCTACCCTGATTTCCTGTTTATCTTCCAGTTTCCTGGCTCCAAACCATCAAACCCAACCTCCCTGAACAGGATCCTCACTGTCTGCCTGTTCCTCACGTCCTTCTCATTCTTCTTCAGTAGTGTGTAAGATGGTTTTTACAAATTTCCCACCACTAGCTAGAGCTGTGAGCCAAACCGGATGGTCTCTTAACAAACGCAGTGCATGCCAGCACTGTTCAGATGGGAATTTCTCAAATGTGTGGACCTGAGCCTTCAGAATACTTGTTTTCTTCTATGGATTCATATCGGTCCAAATAATTTAATGGTCTTTATTTTCTGGACCCTGGGTTTAACAAGTATAGTTATACTGGATATACTTTTTCAAACTACACATGCCTCTTCCTTTTCCCACTCCTGCAATGTGTTATATTTTCCCAAACGAGTGACCCCTTTATCTCTTCAGATGCATATCCTGGAGACTCATGGTACATGTACTAATATTAAACCTGACCCTGCTGCACATTTATTCAGCGAAAGAGTAAAACCCAAATTTATTACAGCGGCTTGGATACTATATCTGGACGGCTTGGTAATACCCCAAAACTTCCAAAGCCTCAGCCCTTGAAACATGCAGCCCCCTTTCCCCTGGTGATACAAGTTGCCTGGATTTTAAACTTGTCTGAGATGTTGAACTGTGAGCTGAGACACAAATTAAAAGGTCCTCTGAGCAGCAATAATGTGCAACGAAGTCCAAATGGCTTATTTCATGGGAGATTAAAATCATCCTAAAGCACTCATCAGGTTCTCACAATTCTGAAAAAAATAAAGCAGAAGATTAGAAACAATGGAATACTAGGAAGAGAGAGAAAATTGACAGCTATCAACACAGGAAGAAGCCCAATTTACTTAATGTAAGCCAGAAAATACAAAGCATTCGAAAAGGATATATAAAGCAACATGCTTAGGCAATTTAATAAAGCATATTAACAATGATCAGGCTGAATCACCAAGACATGGTTATACTTTGAATTATTTATTCTGTTGAGAAAATTGTAGAAATGTTGGTGCACTTTAGAATGATTTCTATCATAAGTGGCTAAAAGGTAAAGAAATGGTGTTTAATGTATTTAGAAATAATTAAATGAAAATGCTTTAATTTTTAGACACATTGTTTCCAATGGCAGTAATGTGTCATGTTCAGCTCTGTTTCTTATGTAAGATTTGAATGTTGTGAATAAGTCACCATTTAGTGGTAAGATGGCAGGCATTGGCTTCTAGTCAATAGACTTTCATATTCTCTTTCTGTTCTTTATCAGCTGAATGGTTTCTGGCAAGATGTTTAATCCAGCCTCAATTTTTCCACTGGCAAAATGAGAGTAATTAATAATCACTTGTTATAATGCTCTAAGGAGTAAACATTTTAAATAAAGTGCCAAGTATAATACCTGATATTTGACTACTGAATCAATAACTGCCCTCATAAAAGGTGGCAAAAATTGTAGGAGGTTGTAATTATTTTTAGGATAGTTTCACCCATCAGGGGACTCATTGCATAGATATTAAAACAGGCTTTATATAAACACCCCAAGGTATCTCCTGAATATCCGCTGTTCTACATGATGAAAGACCTCACATAATTAGAGGCTCTCTGGTACTACAGGAGTTTGGAAATTCTATAGATAGGGGTACTGGATCCAGGAAGATTAACAACCTTGCTCAAGGTCACCCAGATGCTAGCCAGTGTGCATCTCCAGCCTAAACTGTTTACTGAGCCTCCAGCTCTACCAGGTTCATTCTGACCCTTAAACATCTCAGGGAGCACTTCTGCTTTGTGTCCTTCCATTACTTGACATTGGCACAGAACTGGCTCTCTGATGTCTCTCTGTGTGTCTTAGAGGGAAGTAGTTGATAGGGAACATATAATAAAATATCTTGACACTCCATTTAAACACCAAACATACTATTTCCTTGGATTACACTGGACGTTGGTTTTTCAGGAAATGGAATGAATCAGTGCTAAAGTCTGTCCCATCAACTCTTAGCAAGGCTACTGAATTTAGCCATCATTTTTGTCAAAATAAAGTAAATCTAGTCGTCTGCCTTTCTTTCAGCGAGCTTGCCATGCGTTCACCATTTTAAACGCTGCCATGCTTAACAGTTCAGAATGGTCCTTTTCTTTACCCGTGATCTCATTCTCCACATCCATGCTGCCATTGTTTGGTGGTGTCCCTCGGACATCTCTCCCAGTTCTCTTGATTTTCTTACCAGGGTGGCTGTAGACGCTGGTGCCAGAATCTCCTCACGGTGAACCATCCCGCATTTCTTTCCTCTCCTCTTGTTTTGTGCACCGTTTTCAGATGAATCTTACGACAACGCCTCTTTGCTTCTGTCCGAGAGCCCTTGGCTGGGTCCGCCAGGCCTGTCAAACGAGCCGCCGGGACCAGCACGCATCCATCACTACTTCTGACTTCTTTTGTTGCACGTCACTGTTCTTTTCTTATTCTTATGACAGATACCTGGTTCTTTTACTCTTTTAACTTTGTTTAGAGAAGTGTTCCTAAGACTGCTGCCTGTGATGATGAATCTGAACAGCGTTGCTGTAACAAGCGAACGTGTTTAACACGCTGTGCTGCCTGTAATAGATTCCTCAGTCTCGTGGGTACCAAAGAGGCCTCTGAGTGTGCTAGTTAGTGCATCAGGGTAGAGCTGTTTTTTCTTATTGTGGTGAAAATCACATAACAGGAGATACACTGTCGAAACAAGTTTTTAAGTGTACAGAACATGAGTACTAATGATAAATACAGTGCTGTTCAGCAGATCTCCAGAACCTTTACGTGTTGCACGACTGAAACTCAGTACCCTTTGAACAGCAACTCTTCATTTTCCCCTGCCCCCAGCACCTGTGACCACCATTCTACCTTTTGGTTTTATCAGTTTGACTGATTTTAATACCCCATATAAGTGGAATCATACAGTATTTGTCCACTTGTGACTGGATTATTTCACTTATAATGTCCTCCAGGTTTATTCATGTTGTCACATATTACAGAATTTCTCCTTGTTATGGCCGAGTAATATTTCATTCAGCAAAATAGACATTTTCTTTGTCTATTCATCCATCAATGAATATGTAGGTTGTTTCCACCTCTTGGATATTGTAAGTAATGCTGTAATAAACATGGAAGTGCAAATATCTCTTCAAGATCCTGATTTCAATCCTCACTAAACTAAATATATGCTTACCATATGATCCAGCAATCACACATCTTGGTATTTACTCAAAGGAGTTTAAAACGTTATGTCTATACAAAAATCTGAAATGGATGTTTATAGAGCTTTGTTCATAGTTGCCAAAAATTGGAAGCAAGCAAGATGTTCTTTGTTAAGTGAATGGATAAATGAGCTGTGGTACATCTATACAACATTATATTACTCCGAGCTAAACACAAATGAGCTGTCAAACCATGGGAAGACATGGGGGAAACTCAAGTGCATATTAGTAAGTAAAAGAAGCCAATCGGAAACGGCTACATACTGCATGATTCCAACCATATGACATTATGATAAAGGAAAACCAAGCAGAGAGTACAAAGATCAATGGCTTACAGGGGTTAGGGGGCAGGGAGAGAAGAATAGGCAGGCACAGAGGATTCTCAGGGCAGGGAAAATACTCTGATACTATAATGATGGATGTGCATGTCATTACAAATCTGTCTAAACCCAGAAAATGTACAATACCAAGAGTAAACACATGTGCAAACTATGGCCATGTCAGTGCAGATCCCTCAGCTATAACCGAAGTACCACTGTGGTAAGGGATTTTGATAATGGGGGAGATCATGTATTGGTGAGGGCAGAGGGTACATGGGAAATCTCTATCTTCTGCTCAATTTTGCCATAAATCTAGAACTTCTGTAAAATAGTCCATTGAAAGTGATGTATTCACCATTGTTAAGAATATTACATTATTGTGTATTTGTCTATATATTTACCTTTGCTAGTGAACTTCATACTTTTATATACTTTCATGTTGCTGTTTGGCCATCCTGTCATTTCATCTTGAAGGACAATGCCCTTGGCATTTGCTGGAAGGCAAATCTACTGGTGAGGAACTTCCTCAGCTTTATTATCTTGGAAAGTCTTTATTTCTCCTTCATTTTGAAGGATAGCTTTGCTGTATTTCTTTTCTTTGTTTTTACTTTACTTTTATTTATTGATTTTAGAGAGAGAGGAAGGGAGAGGGAGAGAGAGATAGAAACATCGATGAGAGAGAGCATCGATTGGCCGCCTCCTGCATGCTCCCCACTGGGGACTTGGCCCACAACCTGGACCAGGAATTGAACCTGCGACCTCTTGGTGCATGGGTTGACACTCAGCCACTGAGCCACACCAGATGGGCTGCTGTATTTCATATTATGTATGGGCAGTACTTGGTTTAAAAAAAATTTTTTTTCACCCTGGCCAGTTTGGCTCAGCGGTTAGAGCATCGGCCTGCGGACCAATGAGTTGCAGGTTTGATTCCAGTCAAGGGCATGTACATCGGTTGCGATTCGTCCCCCGGCCCTGGTTGGGGTTGTGCGGGAGGCAGCCACTTGATGTGTCCCTTTCACGTGGATGTTTCTCTCTCTCTCTCCCTCCCACTCTATCTGAACAAAAATGGAAAAATGTCGTCAGGTGAGGATAAAAAAAAATTTTTTTTCTATACCTTTGTTGCTATTTTTGTTTTATTCATGCATCGTTATCTTGATTTAGTGGGGCATCTTTATGATGGTTATTTTTAATTCTTTTTTTTTTAATCCTCACCTGGGTTTTTTTTCCCATTTATTATCAGATAGAGTGGGAGGGAGGGAGAGAGAGGGAGAGGGAGAAAGAGAGAGGGAGAGAGAGAAACATGGACGTGAGAGAGACACACCGACTGGTTGTCTCCCGCTCAATCCCGACCAGGGCCAGGACAAACCACAACTGAGGAACGTGCCCTTGACTGGAATCAAACCTGTGACTCATTGGCCAGCGGGCCCACGCTCTAACCGCTGAGCCAAACCGGCCAGGGCTATTTTTAATTCTTTGCCAAGTAAATCATATTCTTTTATTTCTTTAGGGTCAGTTTCTGACATTTGTTTTGTCCCTTAGATTGGGCCATGTGTCTCATAACTTTATGTTGGGATTCATGTATGTAAAATCTTTAAAAACTAGCTTCATACATGGGATGACCCTCCCCAGTCAGCCTGGCTAGGGATTCTGGGGGGCTCTGAAAATTTTGGGGGACGTGTGACTTCTCTGGGCCTTGCATGCACGTTCTCCAGTAGAGGGGCTTGCTGGTGTCATTTGCAGGAGCTCCTGACCTCTCGTTCCTTCTGGTGTCTGCAGTGCTGCAAGTTCCCTGGTTCCACAGCAAGCAGCCCTGCTCCCCTGTCCTCAGCACCAAGATCCACGGGACGCGGCTCCCTGTCATGCCCTGAATGTCAGAGGAGACAGGTAGTTTCTCGGCAAACTCTCCCAAAAGGGGGGCACCGGGTGCACACTCTGCTCCTCTTCCTCTCTCCCGAGGGAGGAGCCTCCAGCTGGACACATTCTGGGGATCATGCTGATGGCAAACCACCCTACCCACCCACCACCCCTTGCTCTGTTGTTTTCAGTGACCCTGAGAATCCAAATTATGCCAGTTCTGTCCGAGCTCCGAGCTGCAAGTGAGGTGAGACAGAAACCAGTCTTTCCGGCACCCTCTTAGCAGCTGGATCTTTGGTCACATGCTCTGCTTTTCTCTTTGCCCCCAAGAGGGAAGCCTCAGATGAAGGCATTCTCTCCAGGTGCTGAGCTGTGCCAGTTTGGGGCAGAGAATCAGATGCGGATAAAGTAAAATGGCTCTTCTTACCTGGTTGCACGTGGTTCTTCTCAGCATTGTGTTCACCCAGGGTACCGCAATTTCTTAACTGTAGTGTGAAAATCGAATAAGGCTATTTCAGTCCATATACCATTGCTGAATCGTGTTTCTGTGGGGGAATGAGGGATGGGACTTCTACTGTCTCGTTGATGGCATTCCTTTCTGCTCTTTAACTCTCCTCCTTAGTGGATAAGGTCGTAAAGCTTCACGTGGTGCTTCCACTGCTACCTAGAGACTTGTGGGAGGAAGTAGTCCCAGTTTCCTTCATTTCTAAATAATAATTTGGCTTTTAAATTTATGTTTTATTAAGAGTCATCTAAGGCTTTACTCTTAATTTTTAAATATTCATTTAAATTTGGTCATTATTATTTTAAATTTTTATTTCAATAGGATTATGATCAGAGAATGTTACCTACAAAATTTCAATTTTTAAAATATATTAAACTTTCCTTTGTGACCAAGTATGTGATTGATTATTGTATATACTCCATGAATATGATGGAAATCTATATCTCTATCCAAGGAATCTAAAGAATTTCTATGTATCTGATATAAAACATACTGATATTATTTTATTTATTTATTCCTCACCTGAGGATACTTTTCGGTTTATCATCAGATAGAGTGGGAGGGAGGGAGGGAGAGAGACAGAGAGAAACATTGATGTGATAGAGCCACGTCAACTGGTTGCCTCCACGACCCGACCAGGGCCGAGGACAAACTGCAACCAAGGTATGTGCCCTTGACTGGAGTCGAACCCGCCACTCATTGGTCCGCAGGCCGTCGCTCTAACCGCTGAGCCAAACCAGCCAAGGCAAACATACTGATATTATTAAGTTCTTATGTGACTTACTTTTTCTAGTAGTATATCCAATTATTAGAGAAATGCATTAAAAATATTACTAATTAGTACAGTACTAATATTCAAATTAAGAAAATTCAGGTTAAAATGAGTGTCAACAGCAAACCCATAGACAAAAGGGGATCTGAAAAGCAGTGTGAGGAGGTTGTATATGAAAAGCAAAAAGTTGCTCAAGCCACTTGGTTTAAGTCAGCGGTTTTCAACCAATGTGCCGAAAGAATGTTTAAAGTATGCATTACCTACCCTGGCTAGTTTGGTTCAGGGTTAGAGCTCGGCCCTCAGACTGAAGGGTCACGGGATCAATTCCTGGTCAAGGGCACATACTTGGGTTGCAGGACCTATACCCAGCCCAGGTGAGGGTCATGTGGAAGGCAACCAGTCGACGTGTCTCTCTCACATTGATGTTTCTCTCTCTCTCTCTCTCCCTCCCTCCCTTCCATTCTATCTTTAAAAAAAAAATCAATGGAAAAATATCCTTGGGTGAAGATTTTTAAAAAAATTGTTAAAACATGCAATAGCTGACTATTTAGTCAGGAGCACTGACCTCTTTTCCCTTAGATTGTCAAATAAAAAAAATGACAGCAGCCAACACAACAATAGCCATCCAGTGTGAATGAATCAAAATTATACAGATTTTTTTGTCAGATCAGCAAAAAACATAAACATTTTTAGTAATTAGAATTTTAATAATTAGTTTATATGGGCCATGAGATGACAAAGGTTGAAAACTGCTGGTTTAAGTAATTGAGGAGTGCTATATATTATGCTCAAGAACTCAGGTTTTGTCTAAAATCTAATGACACTTTTTTCCTGCCCTGATCTGAGTTGCGTCTCAGAATCTCTGTTGAGTCATTCGACATATGGGGTGCACGAAGCGCAGTCTGGCTTCAGGGGCTGTTCCCTGGGTGCAAGGCTGCTGGATTTCATAGCTATTCAACTGAATTCCCCCTATGCTCCTTCCAGCTCAAGAAAGTTTGTTCTGTAAAGATCCTCATTTCCCCTGAAACAATTAAGATTTACATATTCTCTGCAGTTTTCTGAAATCTTAATGAGAAAAATCAGGAGATAAATATAGCCATTTACTCAATAATTAGTCAAGATCTTTCACCTATTCCTTTTCCTCTTGTTGTCTGGCAAGCCTCCCAGCTCCATGGAGAATACCCCACTGGAATCAGAACACAGATTTTTACTGTGAGCTTTGGGCGGCAAAATGAAGTGAGAGCTGGAAGTTTCCAAGTGAAGTCACTCTTCATTGGTAGGAAAACAAAATAAAGCATAAAAATTTATTTTTAAAGTATAGATTGTAATGCGATGGATACCTTAGTTTAGCACATTTTTATTTCTTTCATATTTTTATTTGGATATTTAAGGAATGCATTTATATTAGTAACAGTGTTAAGGGCTTGTCTTGTGACTCCAGTCCCCAGCTATACATCAAGTATGTTGGGCAGGCTATTTTAAGTGTGACTTTTTAGGCAGCACTCCACAGAGTCTCATTTAGTAGGTTTCATGTCGGGCCTATGCGTCTGTGTTTTTGAATTTATTCTTGAATGACTCTTATCCATAGAAAGTTTGAGGAACTATAAGGAGAAATGCAAAAATCAATGTGCAGTTTCCTTCTCTAAGATTTTCATGCAGAGCAAAGTTACGCTCAAGAATTTTGACTATTTTGATTGAACTATCCAGCCAGTTTGAATAGGTCAATTAAAAAAAAAGTACACAATCCAAGTGTCATATGTAAAGCAGTTTTCAAACTTTACTGAAAGTTTTCAAAGTCAGCTGTCCATACAGAGACAGTCTAAAACCTGAAAGAGTTTCTGTCTTTGGTTAATCGTAGCAGATTTAACATGATCAATTTTTTTTTTGTCAGATCATGTATTTAGAGTAAATATGAATGTAGTATAACATTGGGAATATGAAAAATTCAAGGCTACATTAATATGAATTCCAAATTTACTTTTACAGTACAACATCACAGTCCAGCAAGAACAAAAATACAAAACTATAACTCTGATTCATGCATGTTATTGCCCTTGAGCAATGCTCTTACTCCAGTCTTTGTTGTTGTTTTTTTATTGTTGAAAGTATTATAGATGTCCCCCTATGCCAAAATGCAGTGACTTGTTTTAAAGAAACTGGTGATAACGATAGTGCAGACATGCCTGGCCATGAAGATCATGGAAATACAGGCTAAGGTGGATTGTTGATTACTTATGGATGAACCATCCATTCGTTCCATTTTGGTCACATATTTGGAGATATGTGTCTTTTGAAAATCCAGTGTAGCATCAGAGATTTGAGGCTGCAATTTTACTTTCAGTAAGTAGCACATACATGCAAATTTGGTTTCAATTAGTAGTCTATTAGCACAAAATTGGAATAATCAAAATTAAAATGGCATGCAATATAAACCACCTTCTTATACAAATTTATCTTTATTTTGGTTTAAAATGCTACCTCTCCCCACCCCTGACCTGTGTCAAGAGCCCTTAGAATGTTTAGGAAGGTGATGAGCAGCTGTAAGTCAGAAGAGTAATTATTATCAAGGAAAGAAAACTAGTGAAGTTGCTTAGAGATCTTGGAGTTAACAGATTTCTATTGTTGCTCAGTATAGCCCCACTCCTCCTAAGAGGTGAAATATTGCAAACACATAAATGAGCTGTCTTAGGGTCTTGAATGAAATTATCAATGTTTAATACACAGGGCAGAAACTTTACAGCTTACTTTCCTGACCATGCACATCTGTAAAGTGGGTTCCTTATCATTTTCTGTTGGCAACAAAATGGCACCAGTTGTTAGATTGGTGGAGTCAGACTGGACCTTGGTTCAGCAACCTTGGTACTTCAGTTCTGGCTAAGAAGGAATTCAGAGCCAAGACTTAAACTATAGGAGAAAGTTTATTTAGAAAGTCACAGAGGTAGAAGAAATGATCTGTAGAAGAAATGGGAGCAGGAAACAAGTCCCAGGAGCAAAAGGGCCCTTGAAGCTTAGGAGGGAGAGAGGCGAGGAAAATGCCTGGGGGAAGAGAGTGGGGAAAGGCATGCTCCGTGGAGAGAGCTGTGCTGGGTCCTGCATCTTGAGGTCTTGGAAGTATTTATATGAAGGTCTCAGGGGAGGATCCCGATAGAATATTCATCTGCTTTCCAAGTGTGTCCCGTCAGAGTCATTGTCTCTACTGATTGGTCGGTACCAGGGCAGGAAGGTCGTTAGTCAGTGCAGCTGGTCCTAATGTCAGCCATGGCATTGCTTTTCTGGTTCTGCTGTTTTTCTATTCCAGGAGCTGAAACACAGCTGAGGCCTAGATGTATTTGATGTGAGTCAGAACCTCATCGTCCTGGGGACTTAATGTTTAACGGCTGTTCTTCAGCTCCCTTGTTTGTTCCCACTCTAAGGGGGGTCTCACCTGCATGACTACCTGGATGCCAAGGAAAGAAAGGTCAGGGGAAGGTCCAAGCCGCACGGCCAGCAATATGGAAGGTCAGGGGACCTAAACCACATGACCAGTGATATGCTCTGGGAGAAAAGGCCACCCTGGGGGTGAGGTCCTTGTTTTCCCAGTTTTATCATTGCTAGGCACCCAGGGCTTTCTGCCCTGATGACCTTCCACACCTGGCACACCGTCCTACTCTGCTTATATCTGTCTAACTGCCTACCACATTTCTCTTGGTACTTTTCGGGTAAATTGATTTAAAAATAGTACTATGAATATATAAATATGTTGCTCTGTAGCTTTTTAAGTGTGAAGTTGTTCCTTTGGAGAAAATGAAGAACCTTGGATGCTGCATTGGTATTTTAATCCACATGGGTTCCATGGAATATATTACATATTAATAAGAGAACACTGTAGCTGTCTAAAAGTACCAATGGCCCACTTCAGCCTCAAGTACCCTCATGTTGCCCATTCAGTTTGGCTCACTTGAATAGCAGATGTCTGGGAAGTATTTGATTCACTTTTTATTCATTTGAGAGTTACAGTTCTCATACTAGAGATGCTAAGGCAACAACACAACACACTAAGTAATGATTCACCAGGTCCTGGGGCCCCTACATTGGCTCAGTCTCTTAAATATGACTATCTTTAATCTAAATTCTGACCCTTCATTCTGTCAACAAAACAGAGCAGAACTTTCATCATGTAAAGAAAGAAATTTATTTTGAATACTTGTTTACTGGGAAAAATAGGGAAATCCCAGTTGTGCAAGGGAGAGAGGATGTTGGTGAAAGCTCTGAGCACTGGGATGTTGGGGAGATGCGGGCCTTTTGCTGGGCCTTTAATATCGAAAGGGACTTAGATAAATGTGGAAGAGAGAAGGGAAGGAGAGTCAATGGAAGATTAACAGCATAGACACAAGCACAGAAATGGTATAGCCCTTGACATTAAATATTTAGAGAAAATGAAGAAATCTCTTTGGGTAACTGTAGGCTTTATGACAGGAAAGGTGAGAAATAAGGCTGGAAAGGGAGATTAGGACCAGAAAATAAGCCAAAGATATGAATAGACAATTCACAGAAAAACAAATTGAAAATGCCAATCCGCATATGAGAAAATAAAAAGTCATATTGGGTAGAGGAAGGTAAATTAAATTATCTAAGTTACCATTTAAACCCTTTAAATAGGCAAAGTTTAAAAGATGTAAAATGCTGCCCTGGCTGGTTTTCTCAGTGGTTAGAGCATCAGACTGAGGACCGAAGAATCTCGGGTTCGGTTCCCGCTAAGGGCACGTACCTCGGTTGCAGTTCGTCCCTGGCCCTGTTCGGGGTCGTGCGGGAGGCAACCAGTCGATGTGTGTCTCTCTCACATCGGTGTTTCTCTCTCTCTCTCCTCCCCCCTTCCACTCTATCTGAAGATAAATGGAAAAATATCCTCGGGTGAGGATTAAAAAAAATTAAAGATGTGAAGTGCCTTGTACAGAGAGGAGATGGAGAAGAAGGTGCAGCAGTGGAGACACACGTACATGCTCACGCATATCTGGCCTTCCCTCTTGCTGGACACACAGGATTGTGCTCCCTCCTCCCCTTGCAGTTACATGTGGCCATGTCATCAGTTGTGGCTAATCAATGGGCAGTACGAGTATGTGTGAATTCTGTGTCAAAGCGCATAATTGCCATTGCTGAGCCTGTCTCCCTTTTTCACTGACGATCATGCTTGTGGAGGAGACTTCCCGTGATTGAGGCTTCCAGATGACTGTTGAGATGACAGCCCAACATTCAACGACAAATGAGTTGCTGTATAAAGGACAATAGGCTTGAAGAATTGCCAGTGCTCACATCTGATTTTGCATGAATGAAAAATAAACGTTTATTGTGTTAGACCCTGAAATTTTGGAACAGTTAGTTCCTGCAATGTAACTGAGTCTACTCAGACTCATGCAGGTATTTTCCTACGTTGATGAAAGAATTGTCTATTCATATTTTCTCTTTGGAAGGCAATCTAACAGCACCTACTAAAGTAAGAGATATGTAAATCCTTGACCAAATTCACTGTTGAGAATTTATCCATAAAAATAAATGTATCACTTGCCCTGGCCAGTTTGGCTTAGCGGTTAGATCATCGGCCCCCGGACCAAAGACTCCTGGGTTTGATTCCGGCCAAGGGCACATACCTCGGTTGCAGTTCGTCCCTGACCCCAACTCTATGAGTGGAAACCAATCAATGTGTCTCTCACATCAATGTTTCTCTCTCTCTCTCTCCCCCTCCTACTCTGTCTGAAGATAAATGTAAAAATATCCTCGGGTAAGGATTAAAAAAAATAAAAAATAAACGTACCACTTCAAAAAGCCATTGCAAGGATTGTAGCATTGCATTTTAGTGGTCAGTAAAAGAAAACGCCCCCAAATCAGGGTATGTTTTCATAAATGTGCTTCCCAAACTCTGCTACACACCACACAATATTACACAGCTCTTAGGAGGAATTAATTTTAGTTCTAGGAGATGACTGGAAGATATTTATGCAAGGCATGACTGTGTATATACTGTGACAAAACTATAATTATACAGTGTTTATGCATACATATATCTCTATAGTATTATACAAGTATGAAGAAAAATAGAAAGCGAGGTGTATTAGGTTGCTGATATTGCTTACCTGGATAGGTAGGGTAGGGATGGAGGATGGAGTATTATTACAAAGGAAGAAGAGAGTTCAAGTTCATCCTATGCTCATCTCTCTCTCTCTCTGTACTGTATATTCATATAAATTATATTTTACACATATGAAATATTCATGTACATGATAAATATTTTTTTAAATGGCAACTCTTCTGTTGTAAGGAGTTAGTAACTATAAGGAAAGTACGCAACTGATCAGAAAGGTGAATGATTCACAACTGGGCATGCTTCAGAGAGGTGGCCGTGGGTCCCAGCAACCCTGCAAATAACACTCAAGGCTATGAAATGTATATATTGGAGTAGATCTGGAGAAAAGTATATTTTAGACTTCAGGGATTTCCTCCATATGCTGTTTCTCTAGAGTTTGTACTTCATATCAATATTCTATTTTAATATCAATATATATTTAATATCTGATTCTATATTAATTTTGAATTTCTTGCTTCTTCTATATTTAGTATAAAAAAGAAACTCAGATATTCAATCTCAAATCACATACTACCCCACTGTAGCTTTTTTAGTCATTTAAAAATTTTTGGTTTTCTTTCCTTTTGCATTTCAAAAACATAAAGTATTATGCTTTATTTGATTAAGGGATGAACAATGGATCCCTTTACTTTTATCTTAGAGGAATGCTAAGAGAATTTTCCAAGCCAGACTTCTGTGTGTGGTCTCTCACAGTATTCTGACACCATACATTGTCCTGGAGCATCTGAGGACCGCAGATGCCACATTCCCAGGGCACACATAGATGATGTTCCATGTCTCTTTCGTTTTAAATATGTCCTTAATTTTATTTATTTTTACATGTCTCTTTCTTAAATTCACATAATAAAGGAAGACAATCAGTTTTAATTTTCAAAGACTTATGTAACTTTCATGTTTTTGGCCAAGGCCAACCATTTGGGTTTGATAAGACTTAGATTTCCTACATTAATTATTTTAGGCTTTTCAGAATAAATAATTGTAATAAAAACAACTATACTGACAAACTGGTTCATTATGATTAGTACACCATGCTTTAAGAGGCACCTGGTCTAAAAATATTTGACGAACATGAGCTAATTTCAATATCTTTCTTAATTTTTTTTCTTTATTGATTTTAGAGAGAAAGGAAGGGAGAAGGAGAGATAGAAACATCAATGAGAGAGAACATCGATTGGCTGCCACCTGCATGTCCCCCACTGGGGATTTGGCCCACAACCTGGGCATGTACCCTGACCAGGAATTTAACCGGCAACCTCTTGGTACATGGGTCAACGCTCAACCACTGAGCCACACAGGCCAGGCTCAATATCTTTCTTAAGAAACTGACCACATAGTGCCAAGAATTTTGATCGGTTTAGTAAATTCAAAGAAAGAATTAAACACAGGTTACCTAGTAGCATGCTGATCCCATTGTTATTTGACTGAGATTCTGTCTTGTAACACTGATGCTCAGAGTATTTGAAGAAATATTAACATATTGCTAAAGAAAGAGAATATAAGCTGTATAAGAACAGTATTTTTTAAAAAACTGTTTGGTTCACTATGCATACTGAAGCTAAATAGTGCCCAGCAGGTAGTAGACATTCAATACATTTTTCAAGGAAACAAAATTCAAATTTAGAAAACCAGAGAAACAAACATGATTGTTAGTCTGGAGTGGGGTTTAAACAATACAGGCTCTATCGAGGTCACTGTATTCTGGTTTTGGTGGCTGGGTGGGATAGAGCCTTTGAAAAGTGATCTTCAGATTGCTTGAGGAAGAATTTCATCTTCCAAATTAGGGATCTGGTAAGACAATATTTTTAAAAAATTGTTATAGAATATACATAACATAAAATTTACCATTTCAACCACATTTATGTGTACAGTTCAGTGGCATTGAGTATATTCACACTGTTGTGAGACCAATACCACTCTCCACCCCCAGAACTCTTCCATCTTCCCAAACTGCAACTCTGTACCCATCAAACAACTCCCCATGCCACCCTCCCCCAGTCCCTGGTAGCCAACATTCTATTTTCTATCTCTATGAACTGGTGTATTCCAGGTAGCTCATATAAGTGGAGCCATACAATATTTGTCCTTGTGTCTGGCTTTTTCACTTGGTAAAATGTTTGCTCTTAGACCTAGATGGGGTCATACATTAGTTGGTTTGTACCAATGAAGATCATCACTTTTATGAACAGAACCCCTTAGTCCCTTCTTAGAGTTGTTTTAATCAGGCCTGAGTCAAGTGGGCACTGGAATTGAACTTCTTTCATGGAGAGTATGATAAATGCCCAGCTACTGTGTCACACGAGGCGCAGTGGTAGCTCACAGCCCGAGGGTGACGTTTGGATGTAGGTACTACCAAAACAGGCATTCTGGGTATGTTAGTCATGTCAAGAAATTGCTCACTATGTTTAAGGATGGAAAGTTTGTCAGACATACTGATCTTTTGGAGTATTTTCCAATAAGAAAAAGTTACTCACACTTGGTAACATTAATGTAAATTTAATTACTTGGTATGCTCGTGGTACAATTTTTCTTCCCTGTAAAGGTAGGTCAGCACATTAGACAGGTTAAGAATCTCATTCTAATTGGAGCCACAAAATATCATTAATTAAATCCCCACAGGAGTCCCCCCAGATTGAACTACATATATTGAACTCCTAGAAGATTCAACAGTGTAATCCTTTTACTTCTCTAAAGGGGTGTAGCATATTTTCTTTTTCAATTATAATCTTTAAAATGCACACTTACATAATTTTTCTAGCTGACTATAAATTTGTAAATCTCTTTCATAAGAAACAAGTCTATTCAGGTGTGTATTCCATTAATAATGCTAATGCTATTAATAGACCATATGATGCCTTTCACCCAAAATCAAGACGCCCTGTGGTAGATTCTCGTTTTCTGTTTTTGATGGGACAATATCCTTTTAAAGAAACTCCTCGTGTAGACTACAGTAAAAGGATTTCAGAGTCCCATCAGAGAAATTAACTTGTCCAGTTCTGTTCCTTCTAGCAAAATTGTGCTCATAATGCAGTATACCCAGCTTCCCAAGTGCACTTTGAAACGTTTTTACTGTAGGTAAATTCAAAGTATATCTTTACCTTTCTTTATAGTGCCATTTGCCCTCTGGTGATCCATATGAAGTTAAGGCAATTCTATGTAGTTCTTTTAAAGTTTATGTGATTTTCCCTAGAAAGAGTTAGCTGTGTCAATAACTGTTGCCTGTTGAACATTTTTCATTGTAAATTGTAAGGCGATTTTCTGTAGAACTTCCCTGCAGTGCTGCTCACCTGTGAAATTTAAACCCAAACCTGCTTGCTATGACCCATAAAGCTGTTGAGGACCTTTTCAGAACCAGCCACACTATTCTATGTGGGTCCTGAACCAACTGAGAAACAGATACAATTCAAGTACCAAATATAAGCTCCTCCCAACTCCCCTTAGAAAATCTGATCAGAATTGCCATTTTATTTCTTCCCATCCCTGAATCATCCTGTTACTGAGCAGAGAAACCCTGCTTCCGACCTCTGTGCCCCGACCGAAAACCAAGCACAGTTATTCAGTGTGCTAGACTGGTTGAGAAAGAGCTGCGTTGATCACTCAACACTGTAATCCTGCCTCAAAGGGAGATATGGACCAGTTGATCGCAACTCTTTCCCTCTCACCAATCAGGTAAAGGATTAGCGAAGGGTCAGTTAAAAAGAGGGTAAGCTAAAAGGAGAGATTCTCCAATACCTCCAGGAAAGTACCACTTGCTATTTTATGTGCCAGCCACAGTTTGGGAGGAGGGATGTGATGGGGCCCCCTAAAGAGAGGCCATCAGTAAGGCTGTGTTTGTTTGCTCTCCTGTTAACTTCTATTGCTTCTCGCCCCTCAACATCATCTGCATTTTGGTATGAAATATCCCCAGTGCTCATGTACTTTCCTCTGCCTCTCAGTCTGTGCTCTCTCCCTCTTTGCCTGATATACTAGTTATTACTTGTCCTTCAGGGCCCACGCATCAGTTTCTCCATGAAGCCTTTCTTGACCACCAGATAGACATGACTCTTTCAAGTCCTGTGTCCTCATGGCACCTCTATCTACCTCACTACACTTGTGAAACTGTGCTGTGGTGATGTTATGTCTCTCCCCTAACTAGACTGTGAAAACAGAAAATGTCTGGCAAATAATGTCTTTGCAAATAAATGAGTTAATGAATGCATGAATAATTAGTGAGAAGACAGAAGTCCAGGGTTCTAAGACTAGTTTTGCCACCAACTGTGTTGTATCTATTCTTTTATTTAATAAATATTTAAAGAACCTAATATGTAACTTTTATAGTTATATACTGTGGATAAAATAATTTATTTAATTAATGTAATCAATGCATAGCAATTGGGTGCCTATTTTGTGCGTGCCAATGCGTTTCATGTGAGGTGAAAAGTAGTTAAGGAGGCAGGCATGGTCCTATCCACTTGAGCTTACATGCCAGCAATCAAGAATGCCAACAAAACAAGGATAGTCCTATGAGGATATAAATACAATAATGGAGAACACCAACTTGAAGATAGAATAACATCGCATGGTAACACATGTTAGATTCCAGAAGTGTCTTCAATTCAGCATGACAGAAGTTAATTATAGTTTACTGGGAGGTAAATTATAATGGCTAACATTTAATGATATACCGATAACATTAATAGCACTGCCACTCTGTACCAGGCAATGATTTAACTACCTGCAAATGACTCATATGATGTTCACCACAATCCCTTCTCACAGATAAGAACATCAGTGTGAGATAAGGATGGAGGAAAAAGGAAGGAACAGGTCATACATAACCTGGTATCTTAAGTTAATTAGCTTGAGTTCAGACTGTGACTGTGGAAAACCATCGTTGTACCTTAAGTATCATCAGATTTGTGTTTTAGGAAGACTAGTGGCTGCTGTGAGGAGCATGCATTAGGCAGGGGAGGGCAGAACCTTGGTAACCCAGGGAGATGATGTCAATCTTAGCAGCAGTCATTACTAATGAAGCAGAGACTGTTGGCTTGAAAGGAGTACAAGATCCAAGACAGTAAGGGAGAAATGCTAGATTGGATGATTCATGAGATATGTGATTTGAAGAGTAAGAGTAGCATAATACCTCATGTGATAGGTTTGGGAACCAATTTGGCCATTCACTAGGAAATCCATTTAATATGGAATATGGAGGATGAGGAGGTTCGAACAGAGGAGGTATGTATTTTAGACATGTTGAACTTGAGGTACCAGTGATCACAAGTGGGATATCCAGTTTGTGTTTGTCTGTACGGATCTGGAGAGCCAGGGGAACGCATGGAAGGAGCCCTGGTCTGTCTGCCGGTGGTCACAGAGGCTTTCCAGAGATCACAGTCCCAAGTGATACACAGAACATCTCTTAGCAACAGTTTTTCAAATTAAATTGAAACACTTGAACTTTAACCTTTACACAAGTTTTATGATACTACAATAGGCATTCTTCAAAAATGTAATAAGAATTGGTATCAGTGGTCAGTGAAAAGGACTTTGAAAGTTACATTACCCTAGATGCCTCCTAACATATACAAAGAAAATCAATACATGCTTGGTGTAATTTAACATTAAATGTACTTCAGTATTCTCAAGACTAAAGTCTAATTTCTGGCAGGTGTGGGAACTGTTAATCAAAACGTTTAATGGGAGTTAGGATAGCGAGCACTTGCTGAATGTGCACTGTTGGCAGGCTGTGGTGTGCATTTCCGACACGGGTTAGCTCGTGCAAGGCTCACTCCAGCTTCCTTCAGAGCAAGACAGTGGAGGCACACAACGCTAATAATTAGTGGGAGATCCCTGGCCGGTTTGCCTCAGCAGTCAGAGCGTCAGCCCGCGGACCAAAGAGTCGCGGGTTCGATTCTGGTCAAAGGAATGTCCCTGGTTGCGGTTCAGTCCCCAATCCCCAGTCAGGGTCGTGCGGGAGGCAACCAATCGATGTGTCCCTCTCACATTGATGTTTCTGTCTCTCTCTTTCTCCCTCCCACTCTAGCTGAAGAAAAATGGAAAAATATCCTTGGGTGAGGATTAAAAAAAAACGAATTAGTGGGAGAAAACCCATCAGAACTTAGGCCGGTGGGCTCCAGAACCTGTGCCGCCCCTGAAGACCTTGTGGCAAGCCCTCTGGGTCCCTCCCAGTAAACAGCCGACAGCATTCTTAGCTCCACTGAGCGCTGATAAAACTATAATAATAGCGAAGTTTGAAGGCATTAATTTTTAAACATTAGATTATTCAACCGAAAACAAAATGGAATTTTTTTTTAGTGCTTCACTCCACACAGCTAAAATAACTGTACAGTCCTCACAGCCTTATGTTCTGCTCTGATTAGAGTCCAGGGACCACACCAAAAAGTTGAGTTTTGGCAACTTTAATTACAGCAAGGATAACATATATTAGAAGAGTTAAAGAAAATGTAAAGATAATTAAAATCCCAAATTAATTTTTCTGCTAAGTCAAATGCTTTTTTAGGAAATAAGATGATTGTATTATATAATCACAGAGATGTTTTAAAAAGGAAGGGACTTGCTAGATGATAAACACCAATTTCTCAACAAACATATCCCTACCTATATAATGTCTGATCAAACACGTTTTGCCTTCCCTGTCTTGCTCAGGACAGCCACGAGACTGCCCAGAGTTGCCCCATAATGGACTTCTAGGATCCAAGATCACTTCTCCGTGTTTTCTGTTATTTGCCTTCAAGTACAAAGTGGAAGCACAGCCTGCCCTTTTCTTCTCAGCTAACTCTAAGCAATTGTGTTCTTGCACATATACAAATCCATCCTTCTATCCATCTTTGTTTCTTTTTTCCAAGGATATTTTCCATTGATTTTTTAGAGAGAGTGGAAGGGAGAGAGAGAGAATGAAACATCGATGTGAGAGAGATATGGATTGGTTGCCTCCCCCGCAACCCAGATGGGACCAAACCTGCAACCAGGTACATGCCCTGGACCGGAATTGAACCTGTGACCCTTCCGTCTGTGGACCAACACTCTAACCGCTGAGCCAGGGCACGAGCATATTCTTACCTTCTATTTTCTTTATCTTCCATTATTTATATTGAGAATTTTTTAAAAAAATGACGTACATTATGGCTTATGCACAAAAGCAACGCTACCAGTAAATGCAGCCATATCAAAGAGGACCAATGCCTTATGTTTCAAAGTGAAGTAAGACAATAACCAAAGCCAACCTCTCGAGTTCTCAGCAGTCCCCTCCAGACTCTCCATCAACACCTCCATCTACTCCCTCACCCTCTTTTAATTAAAACTGTGACTTTATAAGCAGTAGCACTCAAGAGAAATAAACCACTATTTTTTTATTCAAGTTTATAGGTTTTTCTGTTTTGTTTCATTATTAGTTGCAAGAGAATTATTTTTCTGCAGCAAATGTGCTGAGTTTCAGCTTTATTATGGGCTAAATAAGCTTTTATGTGTTGGCCATGGGACCCACTCTACCACTATTAATAACACTGTTTTTATGGGAGAAAATGCTGTGAGTTCCACACAGTCAATTATCAAATGAACTGCTGGAGCATCACCTGTTTGTCAGTTGGGAACTTCCTTTAGGAGTCTGACGGTACCCCTGCTGGTCCCGGATCTGTAATGAAAATTCTGTGTGTTTGGCTGAGAACTCCCAGCCTCAGCTCACAGAATGCAGTTTCTCTTTCCTCCCTCAGTATATCATGCCTAAGCCTCTGGCCCAAACAGGAGTCTACAGACCCTTTGCATATGATTTTCACATCAGCAGTATGGACTTGTATACATACATTTTATTTCTTGTCTTTTTTTTTTACCCTCATCCAAAGACATTTTTTGCATTTATCTTCAGATAGAGCGGAAGGGAGAGAGGGAGGAAGAGAGAGAGAGAAAAACATCGATGTGAGAGAGACACATCGACTGGTTGCCACCCACACGACCCCAACCAGGGCCAGGGACAAACCGCACTAAGTACATGCCCTTAGTGTGAACCGAACCCAGGACTCTCTGGTCCGCAGGCCGACGCTCTAACCGCTGAGCCCAACTGGCCAGGGCTATTTCTTGTCTTTTAATAAGTAAATGTTTTACATGAAGAATCCAAACTTCATCTTTTTAATTTGACAACATCCCCAGGAACGCAATTGGCATAGACTCTTACTGTTTTTGTGTGGGTGTGTTATGCATTATTTTTATTTTTCCTATTTTGTTCACTACTTTAATTCCTGATCATAATCATATATTCCAAAATTATTCAATAGGGCTTCCTAGAAAGAGTCACAAATAGGTTTTAACTCAGTTGTTCAATTCATTAGCTCATATATGTGTGCTAATGAAATAAGTTATGATAAACTGACCCACTTGCATTATCACAGCATTTAAAATATTTTTTTCTGGCCCAGGAAACACACTGTAGGCTGGCAAGGGTGGGAATAAAAGGAACCATAAGAAGGATGTTTAGCAGTTTTTGTTTAGCCAGTTGGAAATTGCAGAAAGTCTTCATGAGAGTAAGTGGTGTTAGACTCGGTACCACAAAGTCACTGTTAGATATGTTTAGGGATTCCCACAAGGCTTCCAGGTGCAGATTGGGTCAGAAATTGGGTATTTGAACGTTAAAAATTTAATATCAAGATGCTAAATTAGCAGAGATTCAAGACAAAGGTGATCTCTAGCAATGGAGAATGTATACTTTTCTGGACCATCTCTAAGACCTAAGGGCAGGTGTAGGTTGCTGGGCAGGGAACCCTAGCAACAGAAGAGAGGGATGCTACACTTAGAAAAATGAAATGACTTGGCCAAGGGCACACAGAATGGCACAGCCAAAGTCAAAGCTGAGATCTTGGCAGTCTGTCTTAATCCACTACAATGAAGTGCTTCATACAATGGAGTTTGCTTTTCTGACATTTCTCCAAAGAAGGGTTCTACCCTCTTCTCAAAGCATTTTACAATCATTTTGAACACATATGCACACCTCATCCACTTTTCTTGTCCTCTGTGATATAATGGATTTACCAAACATTCGGTGCTATTTTCAGAAGGTTTCCCTTTCTTCCTGTATTCAAACTGTCTTCCAGATTCCCCATCCAACATTAACACACAAAGAAACACTATTTTTCTTTCACTCAGTGCTATGAACTTAATTTTGTCCCACCAAAATTCATATGGCCAAGCCCTCACCCCCAGTGTGATGGTATTTGGAGATGGAGCCTTTGGGAGATGATTAGATTTAGATGAGGTTATAAGGGTGAGCCCTCATGAGGGCATGAATGCCTGTATCAAAAGAGCCTCCAGAGGGCTTATTTTCCTCTCTCTGCCATGCAAGGACCCAGTGGAGAAGGCT
Source organism: Tadarida brasiliensis (assembly GCA_030848825.1). Classification (NCBI taxonomy): domain Eukaryota; kingdom Metazoa; phylum Chordata; class Mammalia; order Chiroptera; family Molossidae; genus Tadarida; species Tadarida brasiliensis. The sequence goes on along the minus strand of CM061269.1, from coordinate 74,844,133 downwards.
GGGAAGAGAGCTGTCACTGGAACCTGACCACACTGTACCCCGCTCTCAGACTTCTCGCTTCCAGAGCTGCGGGCAAAGAAATATCTGTTGTCCAAGCCTCCCAGCCTATGGTACTTTTTAATGGAAACCTGAGCTGACCAATAACTCTGGGAAATTATATCGAGTGCTTTCAGTGCTCATCTGTGCTATGCCCTGGACTTCATTTCTTATAAGGATAAAGCAATTAGCAGTTTATAAAGCACTTTCCACATCTTTCCCGTGCTTGTTTGATCATGACAACAGCCTGTGCTGTGGGTCACGGATCATGGATGACCTAGGTGACAAAGAACACACCTGGCCTTGGTCTCAACCTTGGTGTGTGACAACGTGGATGGGAATGGAACTCAGCTCTTCTGATTCTACTTGTGCTCTTCCCCTGATCGCAGGACAAAGGCACTCTTACCACCTGTCCGTGAACAGTGATTTGGGAGAGAGAGGGTACAGTGGTGAACAGCACAGCCTGCCGACCCAAACCTTGGGCTTACATCTGTCTCTACTACTTTCTATGTCTGTGACTTTAGATAAGTTGTTAAAATTCTCTGTCTCAGTTTTCTTCTTTTGAAAATGGGATAATGTCAATTACATGCGGATTACGAGAATTAAAGAGTTGTTTCATGGGAAACACTTCAAACAGTGCTTAGTATAGAGAAAGCACCCTATAAACATGAGCAGTAATTAATATTATTTTTTGATGCATTTCTGAGAGCTGTGGGCAGTGCTCTTACCAAGTACTTAGCACAGAAAAGCAGGAAGTCACCATTTAACTTCCTCTTTCTCATCTGCTGTTTTGTTCTGCATTGATCGTTACATGATATTTATCATCATCTATTTTATTATAACTCTGAAGATTTATTCTCCATAATTGCCCTTATGTCCAGGCTGAGAGATATTAGTAATCAATTATGGTCTCCTTTAATCATCCTCATTATGGACTGCTCAGCAAAAGGCAACTAATCTCTCTCTCTCTCAACCTTTGCCCTTTTCTCTCTCTAGATCCATTTTTCTATTGCTTACCATTTAATTATCATAAAATAAATCCTTCTCTCATTAAAAAACAAATTTATCTCCCCTAGAGATCATTACTTACTGTTAGTAACGTCCTACCAACTTTTACCTGCCTATTTTATTCTGTGGAATATTTTCCTAAAAATTGAAATCATTTTTTCTTAGTCCCATTGTTCAGTTAAGCAACATACTTGGTTTGTGTTATCTGCATTATGTGAAAGTTAGACTCTTTCCAATTATGAAGCCGTTGTATACTATTTTCACCCTAATTATTTTTCAAGGGTGCCACATTAGACACTTTTCAGAAGTTGGAACAAGGCAGAGTCCCATTTCTAGCGTTCATCACTATGGCTCATTGGAATTACATTTTAGCAAAAACTTGTCACATTGGAGTATAGCATAAAAGTATGGAGATCTCTCTCCTCCTCTGACAGTCATAAGACTATTGGGAGGGTTAAGTGAGTCATGTATGCTACCAGGCAGGAGATGTTAGAGTACACAGAGAAACAACCTACAATTTCGGTGGCTTAATGCAACAATGGTTTATTTCTCATTTACACAAAGTCATTTATGGGTTGGGGGGGGCCTCCGAGGCAACTGGCGTGCGCGCAGCTGCTCAGCAATCCAGGCTGCGTGAGTCCTGCAGCTCGGCCATCTGGACAAAAGGCCGCCGCTTGGCTGCATGCGGGAGAGAGAAGGCGGGAGGGTTGGCCTGGCCATCTCTCTGCCTCTGCTGGGAAGTGGCACATGGCACTCCAGGCATCTCTGGCTAACTCAAAGAAGCTCCGAAACGAGGAGGGAAAAGGAATGTGCGACACACATCATTGGTTCTGCCCCAGGATGTAAACACTTAGAACAGTCCTGGCCACAGAGTAAGAACCAATTAATGTTAGCTATTGTTGTTATTCATAAAAGAGCAGGATGTGGTGGGAGTCGAGAACCAGGCTGTGGCCAGCGGCTGTTCTTCGGCTCAGTGAGGAGGGCTAGGGAAAGAATCTGCATGTTTTGAGCAAGTGTCTCGGGAAAATGCAGTCAGTCCACCCTGCGTTCTCATCCCTGCCTGCTTGAAATTAAATTTCTCTTTCTCACATCTGCTACCTAAAAAAATTTTGTGTCATTAAAATAGCCTTTTAACCTTTCCATAATTCAGTTTTCTCGTCTGCAAATTAGAGACAATTATAGCTTCTTCCTCAGAGGATGAGTATAATGGCTGACTGTCCTAATGTTTTATTTTCTTTTAATCCTCATCTGAGGATATGGTTTACTGATTTGAGAGAGAGGGGAAAGGAGAGAGAGACAGAGACAGAGACAGAGAGAGAAAGATCAGTTGCCTCCCATACAATCCTCAACTGCTCTCCCACTGGGGATTGAACCCGAAACCTAGGTATGTGCCCTGACTGGGAATCAAATTGACAACCTTTCAGTGCATGGCACTATGCTCTAACCCACTGAGCCGCACTGGCCAGGGCTGTCCTAATGTTTTAGATCACATGGAGTAAGGACTCGTTGTTGGATATGCTCTTGATCATCTTTATTCTGTTTCAGCATCTGTATCTTGAAGGTATGATTCATATTTTCTCTAAGAATGCCTCCATACACTCTTGTGAGCCAGTGTGTATTTGTCTAAATTTTAGAGTCTCTAGGCAGCAGGGTCTGTTTCTAATGTAACTGGTATTAAGCTTTCAGGATTCCTTGCCTCACGCCTTTTCCTTCACACTGTCACTCCCCAATTCCCAGGACCAAACCTGGCTTAAGTTAAGAAATATTGTATTACCTCTCGCCCTGGTTTCCATTCCACCCCTATATCCATTCTGACTGCTGGTACCTCCATTTTTTTAAATGTGCACCCCGGTTTTCATTTCTTCATCATTCTGGTAAGCCCATCCCCCACACCAGTGGCTGAATCCTGGCCCCCTCTTCATAGCGCCTTTCACCAGTACAGAAGCTGAAACAGTTGTGGGCCAGAGCCTGCTCCTCACAGGTAGCCGTCATTATCAGAAGTAGTGGGCTGTATATCTAGACGTCCGAAGATTACTCCTTTGAGTTCTTTAGAGAAACGTCAGCTCATTAGTTGAGAGATGCTGAGACTTCACTGACAAGCTGGTGACCTCATCTAGGACAATGATATGTCTACTAGAGTCTGCCATGCAGATTCGCCAGAATTAACTGAGGGTGTACTCCGGGGCTGTGGTTGAGGCCGATCTGTCATGGTCATTTCTCTGTGATAAGGTACCCGTGTTGTACTGAACCCTAAGAAGTCACATCATTCTATCTGTCAGAGTATCATTGACAGAAACCTCCTTAATAAGGTATTGCTCACTTCCCACCCTCCAATGAGATGTGTTCATGCCCAGTAACAGTGGAAGAAGATACGTAGAAGGCAACACATCAAAGCAACCTCCAGCAATGGCCTATAAAAGTAACTTCTTTTCAGGAGGACTTCCATAGGTGGCACCCACGAAGACCATACAGGTTCTGAATGGAACACAGCTTGGTTCAAACCCTGACTTCCACACCAGTGTTCTAGCCATCTTGGAGTAGCATTCCGATGCCTTTGGTCCTCTAGTTCCCTCTCCATACAATGGAAATAATAATATTAATGAGTTCTTATAGTTGTGAAAATCAAATTACTACATAGCTGAGTGATTGAGGAAATCACACAAACTCTGTGCCTCACTTGCCTTATTTATCAATGGGGGATATTAAGAGTACCTACTACATAGGTGTATCATGAGGATTAAATGGCATGATATGTGCTTAAAAATGTGCCTGACATAGAGGAGCCATTCAGAGTATCATAGTTGTTATTAGTTATTACTATAAATCACCCACGTTCCTCTCACAGATGATGGGAGTGTTATGACTAGAACCAGGCTCTGGCCCAGGGCTGCTGTTAGGTTGCAGTGAAAAGGAGCCAGGAAAATAGGCATTCAGGAAACTTTTTATTTGAGTTTAATGATGATAGTTTGAGCTGTACCAACCAAATCCCTGTGGCTCTACTGCTAACGATCTGAAAACACTGGCAAAATTCTTATAAAACAGAATCAGCATCCATGAGCCTCTCTGCCCTCTGCCTGGGTGGTCCGAGAAGGTTCCAGCTCAAACCTCAGTATGCTCCCATTCCTCAGAAGGGGTTGGATGAGTCGATTTCTGAATTCTAAGTAGCTCTAAAATTTACTAAATTTCTAGCACATACAAGCCTCTATCTCATTATCTGTCATAGAGTTCAAGAAACAATTTTTGAAACCATAGTTTTGAATATGTTTTAAGTAGGGAAGATTAGCCCAGATCCTTGCAAATTAAATATTTATATGCATAAAAACATGGTAGGTAGAAAAAAATTATAGGTCTATTTGTTACTATATTATTATCTCAATTTCTATTTCTATCATGCAGAGGAATTCATGAATTTCACACTTTGGCCTTTCCTATTTTAAATAATTTTCTTTTTGTTATGCTCTGTTTTCTCTTCATGAACTTCCTTTCACCTTTTTCCTTCTCTCTGCATAAAACAGAAGCTCTGATATTCAGGCATAAAGCTGTGTTACTCGACGAAGGTGGAGGAGCGATGGAGAAAACAGCAGGAATTCTAACTTGCTTCACTGGGCTATTAGGAACTTGTGAAGTATTAGCTGGGTTGCCTCCTGAAAAAGTTGCCTCCTGAAAAAGGTGGTCCAGATCAAGGATTATTAACTTTCTGCTTTTCTTTGTGATATTACAATTCGATTGGATTCTTGGGAAAGGATTTTCTGCTTATCGTTTTTGTTTTTGTCATTGAAAGTTTTTCAAATGCTACACAAAACCCCGAAAATCTAAATGGGATAGAGTTATAGTACATATTTTAAAGCCCAGTACTACAATTATGCTAATGTAATTAAGCTTCCTGAATATAGTATGCAAATCAAATTGTCAAGAACTATACCAAAAAGAATTGTTCTTAAAGATAGAACAGATTGGTTGTGAAATTCATATAAGGATCACTGTTTCATATCATGTTGTACAATGGAAATATGCTTTAAGGACATCAGCATCAATATTTCATTTGCAAATTTTTCTCCTTGGAAGTGGCATATCTTGATGCAACGGGAACAAATATTTCTGTTGGCAATGGAAAGTTTTAAAGTATCAGTATCTGGAAAGGGTTTAGATGTTATATCTTTTTTTCAGCTTTATTGACATATAATGTGTAAGTTTAAGGTGTACAATGTGATAAATTATGTGATATACGTATATGTTATGAAATGATCGCCACAGTAAGGTAACAATGCATTCACACATTCGCACACCCATCACCTCCCAAAGTTACCATTTTTGTGTGTGCTGAGACATTTCAAGGTTTATTCTCTTAGCAACTTTCAAATATATTGTACAGTATTGTTAACTATAGGCATCATACTGTACATTCCGTCCCTGCAGCTTATTTGTCTTATAACTGGAAGTCTGCACCTTTTCACCGCTTTAATCCATTCCCCACCCTGTGCCCCTACATCTGGGAACCACCAATCTGCTGTTTCATGGGGTATTTTTTGTTTGTTTTGAGATTTCACATGTAAGTGGGATCATACAGAATTTGGCTTTCTTTGACTTATTTCATTTAGCATAATGCCCTCAAGATTGATCCATGTTGATTTCCTTTTTAACGGATTGATAATATTCCATTACATAAACCACGGTTTTTTTATCCATTCATCTATCCATGACACGCAGGTTGTTTCCATGTCTTTGCCAGTGTAAATAATGCTGCAGTGAACACAGGGGTGCGGGTATCTCTTAGGGATGGTGATTTAATTCCCTTCAGATATATATCTAGAAGTGGGATTGCTGGGTCAGATGGTGGTTCTAGATTTCATTTTTTGAAGGACTTTCACACTTTTTTTTGACAGTGGCTGTATTCAGTTTACATTCCCAGGAGCAGTGTGGACATTTGCTTTTCCTCCGCGTCCCTGCCAGCACTTTTCTGTCTTTTTGATAACAGCTATCCTAACAGATGTTATATCTGAAATACAAACAGGCTTTTCTCCAATAGGAACATAACATGATATAACACATTTTATGAAAAACAGCTTAAACAGAGATGTTCTATGTGCTATTGATTTTTATCCCACAAATATAATAACAAAAAAGCTGGTTTGAGACATCAAAGTGACCCGAAACCCCTTAGCAGTTATTATAGGAAGGCTGTGAGGAGTCCTTTGAAGAGCTTTGTGAGGATGAGGGTGACAACCACCGGGCTCCATCCTCTGCCTTGGGCCTTTCTGCCTCTGGTGTTGACTCAGCCCTGTGGGTGGTGATTTGCTCTGACTCTTTCTCTGCTGATCATCCATTAGACCCTTCCCTGTCTCAGGCTTCAGAGAACTGGCCCAGAACAGAAGCACAGAGGAAATAAATACAAACAGAAAGGACTCAGTTGTTTTGTGTGTGATCTTTTACATTTTATGATTGTAAAATCAATATTTTCTCATTTCAGAAAAATGGGAAACAAACTGGAACAAACAAGGGAAAAAAATAACCCCAAACCTTACAACCCCATCACCAAGAAATCGTCTGTGACATTATTTCAGTATTCCATCCAAGTTTTGGGGGGTATTAGTGTAACGCATATATTTCTGTTATACAATTTTGTATTTTTTAAAAAACTGAAAATAACGTCCTATATATTTCCTGAGTTTTTCGATGCCGTGTTTTACATCAGCTTACTCCCACCATACGCGTGAGCGTGGTTTATGAAAAGGCTCACGGCTGTTGGACAGAGGGTCTGAGGTGGGTACTGCCCACTGCCTCTGCCACTTCGTCTGAGGCAGGGTCTGAAGAAGGCAGTTGAGAAGCCAACCTCCTCATACTTTAAAAGTTCTTCCTCTTTTTATCAAAGTGGAATATTCTGTATCCACCTATATCCATGTAGATGACTACAATCCAAATATTTAAAAGTAGTTCATTAGGGAACACCAAAAATTATGCTTGTAATAAGTACAAACTATGCTTTCTACTAATGTTTAACAAAATTATGGATTTCACTTTCTGAAGAAGGATGAAAGTCATTATTGATTGTATTGTCTGCTCAACCAAAAACCACAACTGATTGACGGCAGTGGGTGGTGTTTGAATTAATTACTCTACATTATCCTAATTAAATGAATGGGTGTACTGGCACAGAGCTTATGTTGATTTATTTCTGCCAGATGATCACTGGGTTGCATACCTTGACATCTCTCCCCATCCTTCAGTATTATAATGAGATTATTTTTGGGGTGAGTCATGTACTGGCTTGGAGTCTGCACCCATTTACAATGCCCGACCTTTGTGTGAGAAGAGATGCCTCAAATGGTGATTCCTCTGTGTGATGTGGTATCTCTGTTATCCACAGACCCCCAGAGGCCTCCCTTCAGTGGTTTCTATTAAAACTCTCACTTTAATTTCCTATAGGCTATTTGTGGCTGAAAATCAAGAAGAGTTTTCTTTCCAAAGGGACTAAAGTGTAATACTAAGAACAATAAGTCCAACAGTGTCACTATAGGTATTAGCCTTGAGTTTTGAGAGATATGAGAGGCAGGTAATTTAGGGATTTTTGTATTTCTCTTTGCATGAGCTCCCCAGCCCTGATTTCTTCCTGAGCTCCTGTCTTAGACAGCCAGCTGTCTGGTGCCCATTCATTTTGGGTTGACCCTCTGAAACCTGAAAGCCAGCTACCTCCAACTGAAATTTATTTTCGTTGTCACCTTAACCAATGGTCAATAATTTTTTTCTTTATTTCAGTGGGTGGTTGCACTATCTTGTCAATCACTTAGGCCAAAAAGTTGGGGGTTACATAGGTTATCCTACCTCCCTCACACCTTGCACTTAATCAGCTGGGAAGTCCTGACATTTCCACCCCTGAGTGTTTTCAAGTCTGTCCTCCCTCTGAATGCTCTATTTCAGACTTGTCTCATCGCACGATTGCATTGTTTTAATGGGTTCCTAACAAGTTTTGGTGTTTCCGGACTTTCCCACTTTAAACCAATAGCTCTACAGTGACTTTCCAAAAAGCAAGTCTTAGTTCTCTGGTTAAAACTTTCCAGTCCTGCCCACCATCTGTGCCATTTTTTCTCCATGTGTGGTCTGTTAATCACCTGCTTAATAGTCCCCTAGGGAAGGATGTTGAAAAAAATTCAGATTACTGTACCAACAGTTTTAGAATCAGAATTTAGACTGGGCAGAGTCCAGGGATCTGGATCATAAGTAAGCTCTCAGGGTGACTTTAAGTACTCAAAGATTATTAATCACTGACCCACCTATCGGATAAAATGCAAGTTATCCCTAAGACCTGGCTCCTGCCCATCTCTCTAGACACCGTCAGCCTCATGTTTTTTGCCTTAGTAAGAGGGAACTTCCGTCAGCCTCCCCGTAGCATAGGTCACTGGCTGGCTCACATATGCTTGCCTTTGCTCAGATCAGTAAAATGCCCTTTCCCAGCTTTGTCTAATCACAACACAGTCAGGCGTGGTGGTCTCCTCTAACCTTGACATTGAGGATGTGGTCTTCAGACCAGCAGCTTCCACTTCACAAGGAAAATTGTTAGAAATGCAGAATCCAGGCCACCCTGGACGTACAGGATAAGAATCTGCATATGACAATCCCAAGGTGATCTGTAGACACTATTTCATTTGAGAAGCTCTGCTTTGGGAGAACTTAGTAGATCTCGTCAGTTGGACCAAGTTGTGTTTTTGCAGAGCACTCTGAGTACACTTGGTGTACACATCTGTGTCTTCCGCTAGACTACGGGCTCCTGGAGGGTAAGAAATCTTCCTTATGATCTCTATATTTTCAGCCCCTCTTACTGTCCCTGGCACATGGAATGGCTCAACAAATGTTCATTTGTTTAAACTCAACTGACCTGAAGGTCAGTCTGAAACTAAAAAGCTGGATCCCTGATGAAATGTCCTTTTGCACAGATTGGTTGTACTTTCATTTTTGGATGCTCTTGTTTTTGGCTGAGCTGATGCTGTTTTTGCCTCCTTTTTCTAAATTCACAGATGGTCTAGAGCGTTTGCTCGCAGAGAGTGGATTGCTGCCCGACGTGGATTGCTGTGGGCCAGGCAGCTGGGCTTCCCTGTTGGTGACCAGCCAGGCCCTGCTGATTGAAGCTTCCTTCAGGGACTGCACATTTGTTTTTCCTTCCAGGATGGGCCTCATTTGAGTTCAGATGTGTGTGTGCATGTGGTTATTAGAATGTTATCTATCTCCATACATGTCTAGGTGAAAGTTGCTTATGCTGTTTTCGTTCTTTCTTCTTCTTCTTCTTTTGTTAATCCTCACCCAAGGATGTTTTTTCCATTAACTTTGTTTTTAAGGAGAGTGAGAGGAAGGGAGGGAGAGAGATAGAGAGAGAGAAACATCTATGTGAGAGAGACACATCGATTGGTTGTCTCCAGAATGCACCCTGACCAGGGCCAGGGATCAAACCTGCAACCCAGGTACATGCCATTGACCAGGAATTGAACCCGAGACCCTTTGGTGTACCAGCCAACACTCTAAACACTGAGCCACACCAGCCAGGGTGGCTTATGCCATTTTTAATTCAAACTCTTTAGCATGAAATCTCTCTTACTTCCCAATTCACATTTTCTACTCCTCATTTTAGAAATTGTCAAGTCTTACCCCTTACTACTCGTTGAATGTATATGTCTGTTTCTTCTGTTGTATTTTCAGCAACTTGAGGGCAGAGCTGTGCCTTGTCTGTCTATCTCCCCTCTCCTACAGCACCCAAAATGCCTTGTAAAAATAATACAAAGTATTTGTATATAGAATTGAAAAATAATTTGGCCAAAAGTGTGACACTCGGGAGTCTTGGGATTTCTGCAAGGGTGGCTATCCTCTCTCTCTAAGCCTAGGCTCCCTGTGCCGTTGTGAAGTGGAGTTAGTAATAAAACCTGTACCCTGCAGATGTTGTAAACATTAAATGAATTAATCTATGTAAAAGACTAGCACTTACTAGGTTAGCTATCTTATATATTCACTTTATCTTCATTTTTATCTTCCTATTTCCTCCATATATGGTTACAAGCTGCCAAATAAGCCAGAGTCTAGAAACTTGGCATTGCTAATTCTCTCTAACTATGTCATTTCAGTAGAACTCATAACTGTTGCTAGAGCAGAATAGCCATTGAAGGCAATGCTTTAACTCAAAAACCATAAAAAAATTTTTTTGGAGGGAGAGTTTAAGAAGCGGGAGATAACTTTACCATCAGGGTATTTTGGCTGTGGTTCATGACAGATAAACTGGTTCCATATAATTTATGTTGAGCTGTTCATGTCCCATGGAAGAGTGGTCAGTGCAGCACATACTTCTTTATTTGTGATTCACTGAAAATCACAATCTGCGATGATCTGCCTGGTGGAAGGGTTGTTGGTCATAAAAACATCATAGAAGAAAATCTGACGATGACTTTTATTTATGCCAAAGACATACATTTGTATTAGCTAAACACATCACAATGCACGCGCATTAACATTATGATAGCCCAACAACTAAAATGAGACCCCAGAAAGGGGCTCATCAGCATTTCTGATAAGCCATATGAGATAATAGTTTTTGATACAAAGATGATTTCAACAACTCATATACCAAAGAATACTTTCCTTAATAACAAAGCCACATTTTCTTAGATGCTACTATCAGCAAAGGGAATAAAGTGAGGGGTAAAGGCAAAAAAGTAAAGAATGGCCTTCTGTACCAGATATGCCCAAGTGTTTAAATTTTTTCCCAGTCTTACACAGGCACAGGAAAGCAAATGAACTCATTCAGGCCTCATGAGTACTACTGAGTGCCTTCCCAAAGCAACGGTATAGAAAAAGATGATGATACTTGCTAAGTAACAGTGTTTACTTTGCAATTAGATGGCTTATAGGAAATACCTCTGTAGATACAAATCTGTCTTTCCTAAACTTTAACAAAAGGTATTGTGATACAGTCTTTTCTCTCTGTTAATTTTACCTTTTTTGTGGTTTTGTGTTCTTCACACATGTGAAAGAAATTGGACCCATCAGAACTTGTCCTAATGTTCTCAAGTGGATACAAGTATGCCCGAGGGAGATGGTGGCTTTATAAGAGACAAATAGACTGGATTTACTGTATAGTATGTATTCTTCATTAACCTCTCACCTTGTTTCCTGTAGGTGTCATCTGAAGATCTGCCAGTGTAGGGGGCACTGCGGCTTTATAGTCGATGAATCGCATATGTTTTGGTTACATAACAAATAATGTTCACTAATTCATGACATATAGTGATGAATCATATAAATATAGAATAATAATGAAACAAAAATGTGAATCAACAAAATTGGTATTTATAATATTTAACATTTGTTTTCAACTGATGTGTAGTTTAAAACCTATCAAAATTATTTCATTTACTCTTCAAAATAATCCTGTAAAACAAATCATATTTTTAAATATATTTTTAAAAAATCTTCACCCTAAATATATTACCACCAAACCAGCACTGCAAGAAATGCCAAAAGGACTGCTGTAATTAGTATAAATAGGAAGAAAAATATAACCACAATAAACCAAAATGGCAATAAAAAAGTATATATCAATAATAACCTTAAATGTAAATGGACTGAACACCCTGATCAAAAGACACAGGGTAGGATTCCAAAAAGGTAGCAGAGTGAATAGAAGCTACACAGATGATCTCCAAGGACCAAACCAGAATTACAACTAAAATAAAGACAAATTGTTGGGAAAAAGCAACAAAAAAGCAGCTGGAGTGGACACTATAACCAGGGACACTGAATAGAGACTGGTAGGTCTGCAGAGGCATGAGAGGGCGGGCTGGGAGCCCACAGACAGCAGCAATTTTAGCTGTGAGCAGCTCCCTCAGGGTTAAAATCCCAAGCCAGCTCCACAGGGCAAAGGGCCGGGACAGAGAACTAAATTAGCTACAGCCACTCACCTTGGACTTTGGCAGAGGGAGGGCGGACTATACTGGAACTGTGTGGGGACACTCAGGATTTGGAGGACGCTCAGAGTTTTTGCTGAATAATGGCCACACAGGACTGTGGCCATTTTGCTCCTTCCCTGAGATCTGGGGAGAAGCAGCAACCCCTGCCTTGAAAATTTAACACTACCCAGCTGGGCGAGAGAAATGCAAATTGAGGCTCATTAAAAACCAGCATCTGCCCCACCCTCTGACAATCCTCTTACCCCGAACATCTGAGGGAGTTTTTCATTCAGCTGAGGGCTACAACCCAAGCCTCATCAAGTAACTGAGACTAATAGCCTCCAGGCAAAAAGCTAGAGGATAACTGTACCTATCCTGGGCTTGCAAATCTACCCAGGAAAGTAAGAGTTGACAGTGGTATTTAACGTGGGTCCTCCCATGCTCATCCAAACCCAGTAGAGGGAGCCACAAACATCAGAACACCAACACCCACAGGGAAATTTGGCAGGCTCCAAAACCCAGTGAGATAGCCAAAATGGTGAAACAAAGAAACAAATTCCAAATGAAAGAACAAGAGAACTCTACTGAAGATGAGATAAATGAAATGCAGTTAAGCACGTTATCAGAGGTAGAGTTCAGAGCCATGATCTTGAGGAAGCTCAACAGCATGAGTTAGGACATCAACACCATGAGTAAAGATATAGAAACCCTGAAAATCAACCAATTGGAAATGAAAAACCACCAAGAAGAAATGAAGAAAGACATAGCAGAAATAAAGAACACATTGGAAGGAATAACCAACAGAACAGAGAAAGCTGAGGACTGGATCAGTGAATTAGAAGACAGGATAGAAAAAATCAACCAATTAGAAAACTAGAAGGAAAAAAACAATTAAAAAACAGGAAGACGGCTTAAGAGAACTGTGGGACAACTGGAAACATAACAACATTCGCATCATAGGAGTTCCAGAAGAAGAAGAAAAGGAGCAAGGGTTAGAGAATATATTTGAAGGAATAATGACAGAAAACTTCCCTAACTTGGTGAAGGAAGAAGGCATTCAAGTTCAAGAAGCACAGAGAGCCCCAAGTAAGAAGAACCCAAACAGGCCCACACCAAGACACATAATAATTAAAATGCCAAAAATTAAAGACAAAGAGAGAATCCTAAAGGCAGCAAGAGATAAGCAACAGGTTACCTACAAAGGAAGCCCCATAAGGCTATCAGCTGACTTCTCTTAACAGAAACACTACAGGCCAGAAGGGAATGGCATGAAGTAATCAAGGTCATGAAAAACAAGGATCTGAATCCAAGACTACTCTATCCAGCAAGGCTATCATTCAATAGAAGGTCAAATAAACAGCTTCCCAGACAAAAAAAGGCTAAGGGAATATATTAGCACCAAACCAGCACTGCAAGAAATGTTAAAAGGACTGCGGCAATTAGTAGAAGAAATAGGAAGAAAAATATAACCACACTAAACAAAAATGGTAATAAATAAGTACATATCAATAATCACCTTAAATGTAAATGGACTGAACGCCCCAATCAAAAGACACAGAGTAGCTGATTGGATAAGAAAGCATGACGCATATATATGTTGTTTCCAAGAGATCCACCTGATAACAAAAGATTCACATAGGTTGAAAGTGAAGGGATGGAAAAAATCTTCCAAGCAAACAGAAAGGAAAAAAAGCTGGGGTAGCAATACCCATATCTGATAAAATAGATTTAAAAATGAAGGCCATAACTAGAGACAAAGAAGGCCACTACATGATATTGAAAGGCTCAACTCAACAGGAAGATATAACCTTGGTAAACATATATGCACCCAAAATAGGAGCACCAAAATATATTAAAAATCTGGAGGACTTCAAAGGAGAAATCGACAGCAATACAATCATAGTAGGGGACCTCAACACCCTGCTGACATCACTGGATAGATCATCTAGACAAAACATTAACAAGGAAACAGAGACTCTAAATGAAGCACTATATCAAATGGATTTAATAGATATCTACAGAGAATTACACCCCCAAACTTCAGAATTCACATTCTTCTCAAGTGCACATTGGACTTTCTCAAAGATAGACAACATGTTAGGACACAAACTAAGTCACTACAAGTTCAAGAAGATTGAAATCATATCAAGCATCTCCCCAGAGCACAATGGCGTGAAACCAGAAATTAATTAAAACAAAAACATTCAAACACATGGAGGCTAAATAGCATGTTATTAAACAATGAATGGGTTACCAAGGAGATCAAGGAAGAAATTAAAAACTTTCTGGAAACTAATGAAAATGAACACACAACAACACAAAACCTATTGGATGCAGCAAAAGCAGTTCTGAGAGAGAAGTTCATAGCACTACAAGCCTACCTCAAGAAACAAGAAAAATTTGTAATTGACTAACTTCACAACTTAAAGAACTAGAAAGCAAACAAAAAGAAAACCCCAGGGCAAGTAGAAGGAAGGAAATAGTAAAAATCAGAGCAGAAATAAACGACATAGAGACAAAAAAAAAAAAAAAATCAAGGGATCAATGAAACAAAGAGCTGGTTCTTCGCAAGATAAACAAGATTGATGGACCCTTAGCTAGACTCACCAAGAAATAAAGAGAGAGAAACCAAATACACAAAATCAGAAATGAAGGAGAGAAAGTAACAAATGACACCACAGAAATACAAAGAATCATTAACAAATTCTATGAACAATTGTACGGCAACAAATTGGACAATCTAAGCGAAATGGACAAATTTCTAGGAACACATAGTGTCCCAAAACTGAACCGGGAAGAGATAGAAAACTTGAGAAGACCAATAACAACTAAGGAAATTGAAGATGTCATCAAGATTCTTCCAGCAAATAAAAGCCCAGGCCCAGACAACTTCATGGGGGAGTATTACTGAACATGCAAAGAAGAACTAACACCTGTTCTCCTCAAACTATTCCAAAAAATTCAAGAAGGAAGACTTCCAAACTCATTTTATGAGGCCAGCATAACTCTAATTCCAAAACCAGATAAAGACACTACAAAGAAAGAAAACTACAGGCCAATATCCCTGATGAACATAGATGCCAAAATCCTGATCAAAATACCAGCAAATTGGATCCAGCAATACATTAAAAAAATTATTTACCATGACCAAGTGGGATTCATCCCAAGGATGCAAGGCTGGTACAATATTTGCAAATCAATAAATGTGATATACCACGTAAAAAAATGAAAGATAAAAACCATGTGATCATATCAATAGACGCTGAAAAAGCATTTGACAAAATCCAGCACCCATTTCTGATAAAAATACTCAGCAATGTGGGAATAGAGGGATCATATCTTGACATAATAAGACCATATATGAAAGACCTACAGCCAACATCATACTCAATGGGCAAAAACTAAAAGCATTTTCCTTAAGAACAGGAACAAGACAGGGATGCCCACTCTCGCGACTCTTATTTAACATAGTACTGGAAGTCTTAGTCACAGCAATCAGACATGAAGAAAAAATAAAAGGGATCCAAATTGAAAATGGGGAAGTGAAACTGTCATTACTTGCAGATAACATGACATTATACATAGAAAACCCTAAAGACTCCATCAAAAATCTACTAGACTTAATAAATAAATTTGGCAAAGTAGCAGGATACAAAATAAATGTCAAGAAATCAACGGCATTCTTTTTTTTTTGGTACATGCCCCTAGTGGGAACTGAACCCAGGACTCTCTGGTCTGCAGGCTGATGCTCCAACCACTGAGCCAAACTGGCCAGGGCTCAACGCATTCTTATACACCAATGATGAACTCAACAAAGAGACTAAAAAAAAAATCCCATTTACCATCACAACAAAAAAATTAAGATATCTAGGAATATACTTAACCAAAGAAGTAAAGGACCTATTTGCAGAAAACTACAGGACATTGAAAAAAGAAATAGAGGAAGATATAAAAAAGTGGAAGCACATACCTTGTTCATGGATTGGATGAATTAACATCATTAAAATGTCCATACTACCCAAAGCAATCTATAGATTCAGTGCAATCCCCATCAAAATACCAACTATATATTTCACAGAACTAGAACAAATACTTCAGAAGTTCATATGGAACCGAAAAAGACCCCGAATAGCCACAGTAATCTTGAAAAAGAAGGACAAAGTAGGTGGGATCACAATACCGGATATCAGGTTATACTACAAAGCTACTGTAATCAAAACAGCCTGGTACTGGCACAAGAACAGGCATATAGATCAATGGAATAGAACAGAGAACCCAGAAATTGACCCAAGACATTATGCTCAATTAATATTTGACAAAGGTGGCAAAAGCATGCAATCGAGTAAAGACAGCATCTTTAATAAATAGTGTTGGGAATTTTGGACAACTACATGCAAAAAAATGAAACCAGACCATCAATTTACACCACACCCAAGAATAAACTCAAAATGGATAAAAGACTTAAATGTAACTCGTGAATCCATAAAAATACTAGAAGAAAATGTAGGCAACAAAATTTCAGACATCATATGCAGCAGAATTTTCACTGATACATCACCTAAGGCAACAGAAACAAAGGAAAAAATGCACACATGGGACTGCATCAAACTAAAAAGCTTCTGCACAGCAAAAGAAACAACCATCAAAATGGAAAGGGAACCCACTGTGTGGGAGACCGTAATCGCCAATGATACATCCGATAAGGGGTTAATTTCTAATAATATAGAGTGTTCATACAACTCAACAAAAGGAAGACAAAGAACCCAATTAAAAAATGGGCAGAGGAACTAAATAGACACCTCTCCAAACAGGACATACAAATGGCCAAGAGACGTACAAAGAAATGTTCAACATCACTAATCATCAGAGAGATGCAAATTAAAACAATGATGAGGTATCACCTCACACCTGTCAGAATGGCCGCCATCAACAAATGAGCAAACAAAAAGTGTTGGCGAGGGTGTGGAGAAAAGGGGACTCTAGTACACTGCTAGTGGGAATGCAGACTGGTGAAGCCACTGTGAAAAACACTATGGTGTTTCCTCAAAAAATTAAAAATTGAATTGCCATTTGATCCAGTGATCCCACTTCTAGGAATATATCCTAAGAAGCCTGAAACACCAATCAGAAAGAATACATGTACCCCTGTGTTCATAGAAGCACTATTTACAATTGCTAAGATCTGGAAACAGCCCAAGTGTCCATCAATAGATGAGTGGATAAAAAAGCTGTGGTAGGTATATACAATGGAATACTATGCAGCTGTAAGAAAGAAAGATCTCTTATCCTTCGAGATAACATAGAGCGACTCGAGAGTATTATGCTAAGTGAAATAAGCCAATCAGAGAACGACAAATACCACATGATCTCACTTATGTGTGGAATATAATGAACAAGGTGGGCAGATGAACAAAATAGACCCAGAGATGTAGAAAGAAGTATGGTTTAGACTGACAAACCTCAGAGTAGAGGGGCAGGGGGGATGGATGAGATGAACCAAAGAACTTACATGCATGTATGCATAACCAATGGACATAGACAACAATGCTAGGGGGTTGGGGGGGCGACATGGGGTGGAGGGGTCTAGGGGGGGAAAAGGAGAAACATCTGTAACAAAAATAAATTAATAAAAAAATTGAAGAAAAAAAAATTCTCACCCTAGGAAATTTTTCCATTTATTTTCAGATAGAGTGGGAGGGAAGGGGAGAGAGAGAGAGAGAAACACCGATATGAGAAAGACACATCAATTGGTTGCTCCTCCCACGACGCCAACCAGGGCTGAGGACCAAACTGCAACCGAGGTACGTGCCCTTGACCAGAATCAAACCTGGGACTCTTTGGTCCATGGGCAAACACTCTAAACGCTGAGCCAAACCTGTAGGGCAAATAATTTTAATTTAGAAAAGTACACTTTGCAAAAAAAGAAAATTACAAAAACAAAACATGAAATGATCTCTCCCTTCATTTCTGCTCTTTGATTTCCCAGAAGTAATTAGAATCAACACTTTGGTATATTTATTTCCAGGCCCTTTTAAAAAATACATGGGCATCATTTTACAAAAGAGTATTATATGTTCTGAGATATGCTTTTTTAATTTTGTAGTAACTCGTGGACATTTTTTTGTGCTGGAATATATGTATGCTATATTCTTTTAGTATTATTTCAATTTTGTAAGTGGAAAACTGACGTTTTAAAAGGATCAACTTTCCAGCAAATGATCTAGGTGAGATTGCAGCTTGTGTCAGACTTATTCTTGAACCTCTGTTTATAACAACGATACATCTGCCTCTCCCAATATATTCAAACATCTAACTGTAGATATTTGAAAGACTAGAGAATTATTTTTCAAAGGTTTTTATAGATTATTTAATTCTTCCTATTGTCTTAAATTAAAGAAGATTATTGATGGCTCAAAATATATAATTTCAATCTAAATTATTTATAAGCTCTAATACATCTATTAAAGAATGGCACTGAGCTGCTCGGGATTGCTTTATCCATTTTAAGAATTGCTCTTTTGGAAAGAAATTATTTTTTAACAGCCTGTTCTATAACCCAAAGTGATGGTGTTAAATGCAATGGGAACTTTCTATTTGATGAACAATTCTACTCTTTCCTTTATGCTTTGTCTGAATGGGATGAAGAAGTTGACAAAGAAGCCTTTAGAGAACTTTTATAAGGGCTGAAGGAATATTCATTCATCCAACAGTATTCACTGAGCACTTTCTATTTTCTAGGCACCAAGTTAGGCTCATGCAATTCAACCGAGAACAGTGAGAACAGTCCTGTTGGACAATTATATTCTAATGGCAATAGTTAGAGATTGGCTAAAAGCTGCTTCCAGCTCATTTTGAAAAGAGATTGGTATAAATTATAAGTAAATTAGTTAAATGCAAACTTTAACTGGCATTAACCACGTTTTCTTTAATTTTGTTTTTTGCCCAGTACTAAAATTCTTCAAGGATGATTTTCTCTAGTAAATAAATTATGTCTTTAAATATCCTGAACATCTTCTCTTTATTTGTGCCACTGAGTTAACTAAGGCCCTCCATTAACATAATACTTATTTTGTAGGACTAGGCCCTTTAAGGGAGACCAGTCTTTTCTGGCTTAATTCTGGAGCAGAAGGCCAGGACAGCTTCATCATTTTGCTTGTTTCTTTGAAGGTTCCACTTTGGAAAGAAAGTGATCAAGAGGCACATTCTAAGAGAGACATCAGGATGAGCCCAACCCCTCCTAATGATCATTTGGAAGTTGATGTTTTTTGGGGGGGTCAGATTAAGGTCTGGCATTTTAACAGCCAAATCCTCCATTTAATTATAGAAGTGAGATAATTGCCAGGGGAGTAGTTCAGTTAATAATCATAGCAATCCCAATTTAGCAAGAAAAACAGGGTAGGACAAACGCTGATTTCAGCCAAACCGATTGTCAAAAATGTGGGGTTTAGAAAATTATTTATTCTTTCGTATTGAATTGAGTCACATAATGTCAACAGCAGTGCTAGTGTGGAAATTCCTCTTTCAATCTTTAATTTGTAAAACTGCTCTAAAGACAAAGTCTGGACAGAAGAAAAAACATAATATTAGTAAGTTTTCTTTATAATAGTGGTGGGCCATATTTTCCTGAATAAAAAACAGAAATAATTTAAGCCTTTTTTGAACAAACTCTTAGACATCTGAAGAGAATAGGCAAGTGTGCATAAAACTATTCAAGATATTGATTTTCTTTTGTTTTTTTCTTTCTTTCAAATGAAACAGTCAATTGAGTATACAGGATGTATTTGAGAAATGAAGGGCTCTACCTAACTTATAATTAATACGTTGTACCATGAGGATTGTTATTAGTATTATTACTGTCGTGAGTGATTTGTTTTATAAAACTGTGTGATTCATATCAGTTAATTTCTTGTAGAGATAACCAAATTTTTCTTCTGGGTGTGTTTTCATTTCAATAGTTAATCTCTCAAACTTTTTGCAGTCATACTACATAATGATACATTTGTTAAGCTACGTTAAATCTAAATTCTATATCTAGTTCAATGGTTGCTAAAAGTATAGCTTGAAAAAATAGCAAAGAGCTGTGCTTAAATAGGAACTACCCATTTTTACTTATAATAGTTTTAAAGAAACGTGTTATTGACTGTTAGATGAAAGAAATTAAAGGTTTTTAAAATTTTTACACATTTTCTCTATTTTAGGGTGCAATTAATTGCAGCAACATTTCCCCCACTTCCTCAGTTAGGGAAAACACATAGCTTTAAGTTTCTGTCATTGTTTTGAATATTTCCTTAACAAATTCAGAGTCATATTATAAGAATTATACATAACTGTCTATAGCGCAGAGAGTAATCCATTTAAAAAAGATATTGAAGCTGAAGCCAGAAAAATAAAAAAGGTATTTTCAATCTTTCTCTGAAATTGTGCAGAATATATGAGGATGAAATATGAGGGAAGGGATTCAGCTCTGCCAGTATGATTGTATTTCAACGTTTCCCTCCGCCAATGCAGATTTCTTCCCGCCATTCCTCCTCAAAACCTCCTAATAGCTACATGTTGCTTCGGGTTGTAGGAGATGCTTGTAACCTGACTTACAAGGCACTTGTGATGGACCCCGTGTGACTGGTTCACACCCACTTCTGTGTGCATCATTTCATTTCAGTTTTTGAATATACCTTGCCTTCTCTCACTTTCCACCATTCAAACCTTTTGGCTCAAACACACTGGCCTGCCTCTGTGCAAGCGAATTCATACGTATTTTCAGAAATGAGCTTTGCCTCGATCTGTCAGTACTTTGGGAGGCCTTTTCTGAAATGTTGCCTCCCTCTTTTCCAGTCCTCTGCACACACAAATGAAACAGCAATGAGAAACTGGTTTAGGCGCTCCTACTTGAATCTGGCATAGCATACTGTACTTCTCTAATACGCATGGAAATGTACAGTAATTGTTCATTTACTGATCTACCACTCCCAGTATAGGTAATCATCATAATCTATAATTATAGAGAGTCTATACTTACCAAGTAAATCAAGAAACACTCAGTTTATGTTGAATGCCTTGCACAGTACCTAACAAGTAATTGGTATACAAAATAATATTTGTTAAATGATGTTGAATGGGTCTTGCTCCTAAGTATATAATCATTGCAAGGAATAGTGACTAGCTCAAAGGCTTATTTGAGGAGTAAAACAGAAAATGCCTATCACAGTGCCTGACCCTCTAAAATGTTATTTTCATAGCTTATTCCTTCCTTCACAGAAAAAATTGTTCACTATACCAGATTTATCTTTTCAAGCCTGGAGATTACTATGTTAATTTGGTTGACATAGATCTCCAGCAAATGCCATGTATTTTCTATGATAAAGAAATGGAATGTTTAATTTTTACTTGAAACACATTTAGAGCTTTGGATTTGCCAGCTGAAACCGGATGATAGGACCTTCACAGAAAAAAGAGGTCTCAAACTGATTTTATACACCTAGCACTGTTACCAGCTGGTTCAGTTGCATAGTAAAAGGTTTGGGAGGGAAATCCATTTTAAGTAGAATATTTCTCTTTTCAACAAGCTCTGAAGGCCTCATTGATGTGCCTCCCCTGTGTTTGAGCTCCACAGCCCCTCAAAGGGGGAATGGGAGGCTCTGGTAGGAGTGAAGATGATGATTGTGATGGGATTAGTGACAGTGGATGTTTTCAGCCAAAGGTACATCATTCATTCATAGAGAAAGATGTGTGTTTGTTTATTTTATATTTTCTACATGTAGAATAAACATCCTATTTAACGGCAAACATAAAATCAAAAAAGATGCCGCAATCTCACAAACAGGTTGAAGAACAAATTCAGCCAGAGATGTGGTTATAAGAAGAATGAATACATATTTTTACAATAATTACATTTGTCTCCTCATTACACAAAAAGCCTTAAAGATTCACGGAACAGTTAAGACATTCTAATTTTCCCCACCACAAAAATAGCCATAAACCCAAATGCTTTGAAATAGGGCCAGGTTTAGAGAGTGGCAAAATCTGATACCAAAAAAAGTAAAATTTGTGTGCACATTTCATAGATCATTTTAGTGGTCATATTAACTTGAACCTTTGATTTTACACAGATACATTTTAGTGGGATGTCCATGGTAGGCAAGGGATTCTTTCTTTTGTAAGTATGAACCATGATTGATAAGCAATTGAGTAAGATCTCTGGCTTTAAAAGGTGTAAATTTAAGCCACATGCAAAATATTTCAAATTAACTTACTTGACATTTGGACTTGCAGGTCTAATTTTAGAACTCTGAAAGTTAACATGGCAAAAACAAAGCCTGATTACCTGCTCTACTCCCAAACGTGATTGCCCCCATTCTCTGTCTCAGTAAATGGCATCACCGTTCACCTAGTTCCTCAAGCCAAAAGTCTATCCAGTGTTTTGATTCTCCTCTCTTCCCCCAAATCCAATCTGTCAGCAAGTCTTATTTTTAAATTTTTATTGACTTTATTGAGGTGACATCAGTGAATAAAACTGCATAGGTTTCAGGTGCACAATTCTATAATACATAATAATATCTTGTATATTGTACTGTCTGTTCACCACCCCAAACCAAGTCTCCTTCCATCTCCACTTATCCCCTTTACCCTCTTCTACCTTCCCCACCCCCCTTTCCCTTTCACCATAATATTGTATGTGTCAGCAAATCTTATACATTTTCCTACCTATTAAAAGGGACACTCTTCCATGGGCCCTGAGCGTCCCTACATGTTCTGTTGTGTCTAGAAGGACAGGCCCTGACTTCCCTCACTTAGGCAATTTTTCAGGGTTGTGACTATGCAATGTCTACCTTGGAGACAAAGTGCAGGCTTGCTTTCTGTAAAAGTGGTGGGTTCCCTAAACGCACTGTTCCTCTGGTATAGCACAATCCACCACATGTACACATATTCACATGAGTCAAATAAAAAATGGATAGGTTTTTTTCCTTCATGAAAGGATGACTCATTTAATAATAAAAAAGGTATTTTTTTTTCCTAAATCTGATATCCAAACTTAACTCACAATCATCCCCCACCCCCTTTTTTTTTGTTAATCCTAACCTGAGGATATTTTGTTTCCACTGATTTTTAGACTGAGTGTGAGTGGAAAGGAGGCAAGGAGGTGAAGAAAGAGAGAGAGAGAGAGAAACATCGATGTGAGAGAGACACATTGATTGGTTGCCTCCTGCACAAATGCCCCTACCGGGGTAGGAGATGAACCTGCAGTCCAGGTACGTGCCCTTGACTAAGAATCAAACCTGAGATCCTTTGGTATGAGGCCCACGCTCTAACCACTGAGAAACATTGGCTAGGGCAGAATCCTTTATTTTTTAATTGAAATTTATACGCAGATTATTGTACATTGCAAAAAGTGATTCAGAGATCCCATGTGCACTTTACAGTTTCCCCCAAAAGTAACATTTTGCAAAGCTTTAGTACAATATCACCATAAGGATCTTGACAGTGACACCACCCACTAATGTTATTCGGATTTCCCGAGTTCGGGGTGCATTCTTTGCATGTGTGTGTGTGTACATGTACGTGTATGTGCGTTTAGTCTTACACAGGTTTGTCATATACATATTTTGCATATATCCAGCACCACAATCAAGGTTCTGATCACTTCCATCCCTACAAAGATCCCTTCTGTTCCCTTTAGTAACAATCTAATTGCTATTTGTGTTTAATCTTTTATCTTTTGCTCTTGTTACCCTCACTTATTGTTTCTAGGTGTTTTGGTTTGGGATTTGGGATTCATTGGTATTTTTAATATAGAAAACTATCTATAAATAATTTTATTTATTTCTTTCCAATTTGAATGTCTGTGATTTCTTCTTCTTATAGTAGTGGCTATAACTTCCAGTGATATATTGAATAAGATTATTGAGAATGAACATCCTGGCCTTATTGCTGATATAAAAAGGAAAGAATTTAGTCTTTTATTATTAAGAATTACACAGCCATAGGTTTTTTTTATTTCTTTGTTTTTTGTAGAGACTTTTTATCAAGTTGAGTAATTCCTCTCTTCCTACTTTTCTGTGAGTTCTTATAATGAAAAGATGTTGGATATTGACAAGTGGTTTTCCCTGTGACAACTGATAGGATCATTTATTGTGTAGATTTTTTATATGGTAGATTACATTGGTCTTTGAATGTCCAACTGCCTTTACCATACCTTGCTCATGGCATATCATTGTTTTTATATTTGGTTGGATTTAGTGTATATTATTAAGAATTTTTGCATCAAGAATATGAAATATATTGTTCTGTAGTTTACTTTTTTGTACTGAATTTGTCTGATTTTGAAATCAAAATCAGGGTAATACTGGCCATGTAAAATGAGTTGGGAATTATTTCCTCCTCATCTATTTTCTGTAATTATGTAAAAAATCAGTGTTAATTCTCTTCAAATATTTGGTAAATGTCTCCTGTATATCTATTTACATCTAGATGTTTCTTTTTGAGAAGTATGAATTTATTCTTTAATGATTAAAGGGCTATTCACATTATGTATTTAATCTGGTTGAGTTGTAGTAGTTTGTAGTTTTGGTGAATTTAGTAAATTTCTTCTATATTATCAAATTTATGAATGCAAAGGTATTACTTTTTATTATATTTTTAATAACAGCATTATCTGTAGTGTTATCTCCATTTTATTCCTAATGTTTATAATTTGTGTCTTCTCTCTGTCCATTTTTGTCAGTCTTGTTAGAGTTTTTACCTTTTATTGATTGTTTTGAAGAGCCAGCTGATTGTTTCATCCATTTTCTTCACTGTTTTCGAATTTAAATTTCATTTATTTCTGCTCTGATCTTTATTATCTACTTCCTTCTGATTAATTCAGGTTTATTTTTCTCTTCTTTTTCTGTTTCTTGATTATTGGTTTGAGAACTTTCCTCATTTCTAATGTAAGCTTTAGGGCTACACATTTGTCCTTCAGTACTACTTTACTTGGATCCCACATATTTTGATAGATTGTATTTTTATTTTAATTCAGTTCAATGTATTTTTATTTTTCTTAAGACTTTCTTTTTGACATTGAATTATTCAGAATTTAGAAGTGTGCTATTTAGTTTCCATCTGTTTGAAGATGTTCCTGTTAACTCGCTGTTATTGATTTCTTGTTTGATTCCACTGTGCTCAGAGAAAACACGCAATGATTCTAATTTTTCAAAATTTGTTGAGGTTTGTTTTATGACCCAGAAAACGGTACATCTTGGTGAATGTTCTATATGCAATTGAAAGAAAAATGTATATTCTGCTGTTACTGGGTAGAGGGTTTTCTATATATGTTAATTAGAGTCTATAGGTTGACTGCATTGTTTAGGTATTCCTTACATCCTTGCTCATTTTCTATGAAGTAGTTCTATCCGTTATTGAAAGAAGCATTGAAGTCCCCAAGAAAATTGTGGATTTTGTATTTCTCCTTTGAGCTCTATTAGTTTTTCCTTTATATATGTGAAGGCTCTCTATTTTGGTCAATATATTAAGAATTCTTATGTCTATGTAGTGGATTCATGCTTTTATAATGACGTAATGTTCCTTTTTGTCTCTAGTAATTTTAATTGCTCTGAAGTCTATTTTATCAGATATTAATATAGCCACTTGTACTTTTTTGCAAAGTATATCTTTTTCTATCATTTCACTTGAAAACTATCTGTGTCATTGAATTTGAAGTGAGTTTCTTGTAAACAGCATTCAGTTAGGTCATTTTTATCCACTCTGCTAATCTCCGTATCTTGAGTGACATGTTTAACTATTTACATTTAAGATCATTACTGATATGATAGCACTTACATCTGCCATGTTATTATTTGTTACTTCTTATTCTTTCCTCTGGTTCTGATTCTTAGTTCTCTATCCTTGCCTTCGTGTGGGTTATTTGAAATTTTTGTAGATATTTACCTTGATTTAATCATAGTTATTTTGAGTGTATCTTTCTGTATAGTTTTTGTTATGGTAGCTATATGGTTATTAAAATATAAATACAAACATATATATATATATATATATATATATATATATATACATATATATATATACATAATATTATATTACCACCAATAGACTATAAATCTAGGATAAGTCTCTATAAGACTTATAGTGTCTATTAGTATCAACATTTTACCACTTTGAGAGAAGTGTGGAAAACTTATTTCCATTTAGGATCTTTTATTGCCCCCACTTTTTTTTTATTATTGATTTTCTAGAGAGAGAAACATCAATTGGTTGCCTCCTGAATGTGCCCTGATGGGGGATCGAATCCTCAACCTAGGTATGTGCCCTGACCAGGAATTGAACCTGCAGCCTTTCGGCATATGGAACCACATTCCAACAGACTGAGACACCCAGCCAGGACTATGTCCCCCACTTTTAAATATCATTGTCTGAGTGTCATAAGGTATTACAAAATGTGTTTTAATCATCAACTATCACTGATAAAATACATGAGGAAAATGATAGACTATTGTATGTATCCATATTTTTGCTCTTTCTGTTGTTTCTTGTTTCTTCCTGATGCTCCAAGATTCTTTCATTATTTTTTCTCCCTTAATAGATGTTATTTTAACCAATCTTGTAGGATAGATCTGCAATAACCAATTATGTTAGTTTTCCTGTGTCTGAGGATGACTTTATTTTCCCTACTTTCTAAAGGTTAGTTTTACCAGATACAGAATTCACTTTTGACTACCTTTTTTTAGCACTTGATAAATATTGCAAAACTTCCTCTCTTCTACGTAGATTTATATAAGAAATCTGCTGCTATTTGATTAGTTCCTTATAGATAATACATTGTTTCTCTTAGCCTGCTTTCAGCATTCTTTTTCTTGTCTTTACTTTTTAGAAGTTTAATTATGATGTGTCTTGGTATAGATTTCTTTAAGCTTATCTTGTTGGGAATTTGATCTGTTCTTGAATCTGTAGATTTGTACCTTTCATCACATTTGGAAAGTTTTCTGTCATTAATTATTTGACTACTCAATAAGTCCACTTTCTTTTCTTCTCCTTCTGGGATTCTTCTGATATGAATGTTGGATCTTTTGTTACTGTCACATATATGTCTGAGGCTCTGTTTATTTTTTTCACTCTATTTATGTGAATTCTATTTATCTGTTCTCCAGTTCATCCATCTATCCTCTTTCATTTCCCCTCAATGGTTGAGTGCATGCAGCAATTTTTTATTTCTATTATTGTGTATTTCAGTTCTATAATAATCATTTGGTTCCTTTTTGATAACTGTATATTTTTTTACTGATAATTTTCAAGTTTTCCCATTTGTATCAGAAGTTATAATTGATTTGTTTAAGAATTTCTGGGGAAGCTGCTTTAAAACTCTTGTCAGGTAATTAGAAAAACATGATCCTTCTCAGTATTGGGGTCAGTTGATTTTTTAAAATGCAAGTTGTATTTTTTTCCTTATGTGTGACAGGTGATATTCTGTTGCATCTTGGACATTTTTTCTATTACTTTTGGAGACTCTGAGATATGTTTAAACATTTATTTAAGCTGTTTTTGTTTTTAATTCTGTTTAGTTTTAGCAAGTGTGTCCTGGCCTACTCTGATGTGGTTTCAATACAAGTTAAATTTCTAGAGAATTGCATTGTTATTTTTGTCTGCTTTGATGTCAGTGGGGCTCCTGCTAGAATGGAGTCCATTGTTGCTACAAGAGTGGATGGAAGAGGTTTCCCCAGGAAGGACTGTGCAGTGTCTCACTGTGGCAGTGTGGTGTCTTGGGCCCACAGCGTCATGCAGCTTCTGGGGCCAGGTGCTTGTTGTCTGCTTGCCTCTTGCTGGTTCTGCCTGCTAGCCTCGGTGTTCCTTGGAGGAAGTAATGTGTCTCAGGTTCTCATTGTTTTAACATTGATGGGGCTGCAGGTTCGTCTTCTTTACCATTGGTGTCAGGAAGCCTGATATCAGAGGAACTCCTGTTCTATCCAGAGAACTGAGCTACCTTCTGTTGCTAGGTTGGATGCCAGGAAACACTGGGCCAGGGCCCCCTTCTTCTGTTGGGTTGGGAGAGGGTCTTAAGACGCTCTGCTACTGTGCTGTTCTTTCAGTCTTGAGGTCAAAACCAATTTAGCTTCTTTTAACCACTTTTTATAGTTCTCCTTTGGTTATCTCTTGTACTCATCACAGGTTTATAGTTGTTTGAAGGAGAAAAGATAAATGGGTCCATACCATCTTGTCTGGAATGGAATTTTTATCCTGTATGTATTTTTATTTGCTAAATATGGCAACCCCAACTAGACCACAAGTAATATGGAGCACAGGTAGCCAACTGCAATGTGTGGTTTGCTTACATTTCTTTGTTTACTTATGCTTCACAATGAAAACAGATTCAGTGGATTTAAAAACAATCAATAGTGTAGGGCAGGGGATTCCAAACCATACCCCCCAGACCAGATTTGCCGTACAGTCAGTTTCATACCGGCAATTGAGCTAAGAATGGTTTTACATTTTTTAAGTGTTTAAAGAAAAACAAAGAAGAATGTGTAACATATTTCATATGTAGCCAGCAAGCTCTAAACCATTTACTACCAATGAGGAAATGAAAATAAAATAAAATAAAGGTGGATTCAGAAAATGAGAGTTTCATTCTTAGCTTCAAAACTGATAAATTTGATAACTCTGGAAAATTAATAAAACTCCCTGTGCTTTATTTTACTCTTTATAAAATTAAGCTTTGGATAAAAGCATCCCCAAAATTCCTCCTGTATGGAATTTTAGATCAGTCTTTCTTAAGACTATTGTAGTTGGATAATTTTCTAAGTGAGGATTATTTTTAACCCCAATTTTTTGTTTTGAAAATACTGGAAATTTATGGAAAATTTTAACAAGTAGTACAGTGAATATCCATATACCCTTCATAAACATTCAGTTGTCAATATTTTGCCACATTTGTTTTATCTGATTTTTGCATATGTATTTTTTCTGAAACATTTAAAAATATATTGCAGCCATAATAACACTTTGCTCCTAAATATTTCAGTATGCATCACCTAAGAAGAAATAAAAAAGAGCAGGTATCACTTGAAAACTTCGTAGTATGGAAAGAGGAGAAAGCAAGAGTGTAAATTCAAAGTCCTACAGAAATGACAGAGAGTCACAATGGGATGAATATAAAACAAAATCCAAGGAAACTTTCTAGAACTAAGAGTGGAACCTGTATATTGAAATTGACAAAGTATCATACAGTACAAAAGAAAACTGACTTAGAAGCTGTCAAAAATACTGTGTTACAAAATAAAGAAAATCTTGTCATTATCAGATCTCTCCATAGCAACATACAGAGTGAAACAACAGTAGAACAATGTTTTTTTCTGGAAAGAAAGTTCCAGACAAGTATTTTATATCTAGTCAAGCCATTCATCAGATAAAACTATAAAGAAGAAGCAATTTTAAGCATGCATGAATTCGTGGTTGGCTTATTAATTATTTATTCTTTATTTTATGTGGGTTTTGTTGTTGTTTGTTTTTTGTGGAGGAGGTTTTAGAAGCCTCAGATAGGAGGGGAAACACTAATATTATCGGGTATTTATTATGAGCTAGATGTACCTATCAACTTTGAGTTAAGTCTTATTACTTTTATTTTTCAATGAAGAAACTGATAACTCAAGGTAAGTGTTTGACATATGTGACATTCAGTATATGTGAAAGACAGGATTCACACCCTTTTTTGTCTTTCACTGTGAAACATTGATCTTTCTTTTATAGCATGCTCACTGTGGATTGTCCATACTCATTGCCTACTTTATAACGCAACTATAGTTTTGTGGTGTTGCTTGTGTTTAATTAGCAGAGAGAAATGATCCTGCCTACTACTTTATTTAATACTTCTTCTCTAACTGGTAAAGTCATTGACAATCCTCCTCAGGTGACTAGTTCTACTCGTTTGGCAGTAGCTTAAGCTCAGAACATTATAAACAGCATAGTGATTTTATTCAAAAGCTTGAAAATATGCTCAAATTTTCTCCTTCAGAATGAATCACATCTGATAATAAAGACAAACACTGAAAATCCTTAAACTTAGCTTTCAAACACTCATTGAGTCTGTTTAGAATACATGTAACATAAGTAACACTTTCAATGATAGTATTATCCCTAGTAGGAAATTAACAGAGCATATTAGACTACAAATGTTAATAAACTGGAATTAGCATGATCATTTTCAAGCAGAGGACAAGATCATTTGGTGCCATTTCTGAGACTCTATAGTGTCTTATCAGCTTCTGTGACAAACCACTCGAGTATTTACTGTCCATGCTAGTTAGTTTATAGCTACCAACCACGTGTCTACACAGAAGATAACAGAGCTATTCAAAAACGCTCCCTGTTTCTCCTAAAAGTTCACTACAAGCAATTCAATGCAGACGCTGATGCAAGGAAACATACCATGTCTGGAAGACATGATACATGCATTACATAATTAAATCCCACACACTGAAGGTTGGTTATAAGTATTTGGGTCTAACTTCAGAGTTTCTAAGACACAGCCTGACCTTATTTGATTAAATAAATGGGGGGGGGGGGGACCCTGAGAAATAGAATTGAAATGCCTCAAAAGGTTCCAGTCCTCTGCAGCCTTTGTACTAGTGACCTAGCATGGTAAATATATATACTTAGCTGAACTGCCATTTTCATGACTAGAACAATTTTTTTATAGCGGTTTATAAGTAGGACATTTTAATTCTCACCATCCTGAAACTTGTCAGAAGTTGTCAGACCAAAGGTACTTTGAAGAATATAGCAGATCTACTTTGGCTCGTTGACAATTTTAAAATACAATAGTTGCTAGATCTTTGACCAGACCTCTCTCTACTTCTAAACAAAGGACAGGATTTTAGATGATTTGGATAATTCTTTCATTTTTTAAAATCTTAATTATACTATTCATTGTATCATCTTTTCCTTTGATTTGGACAAAACATCAAACTCACCTTATTGAGATGAGAGATTTGAAGGAGGTGTGATGTAAGAATGAAGGCAGATAACAGGACAGGTTCCAAGAACAGGGTCTGGCAATCTGCTGGCACTCCACTCACAGATGTTTTTCATCTTGGACTCTGAAAATTGGAATAGCATTGCTTAGGGTTATTAAAGAAAAGTAAAAGGCAATACAGCCAAATAATATTTAAAAGAAAATCCAATGTAATGTGAAGCATAGTGCCTGGTAAAGTTAATGTCACATTTTAGTAAACTAGAAAAAATACAAAAGCAATTTGAGGTGAAGCACATTCTAATGAAATGGATATTACATTTCAGCCATTCTTTTAATAAAATTGATAGTTTTATTTATTTATAAGTAACAAAATTGCTCAGTATGGTTTGCTTCCTTTGCCCATTTATTAACTGGATTGTTTGCTTTTTTGGTGTTGAGTTCTTTATAAATTTTGGATATTAACCCTTTACCAGATGTATCATTGACAAATATCTTCTCCCATTCAGTGGGCTGTCTCTTCATTTTGTTAATGGTTTTGCTTTGCAAAAACTTTTTAGTCTGATACAGTCCCATTTATTTATTTTTTCTTTTGTTTTCCTTCCCTGAGGAGATACATCAGAAAAAATATTGCTAAGAGAGATGTCCAAGATTTTATTGTCTATGTTTTCTTCTAGGATTTTTATGCTTTTGAGCCTTACATTTAAGTCTTTAATCCATTTTGAGTTTATTTTTGTGTATGGTGTAAGAAGGTGTTCTAGTTTCGTTGTTTTACAGGCATCTGCCCAATTTTCCCTACACCATTTGTTAAATAGATTGTCTTTACCTCATTGTATGTTCTTGGCTCCTTTGTCAGATATTAATTGACCATATAGGCATGGGCTTATTTCTGGACTCTCTATTCTGTTCCATTGATCTGTATGACTATTTTTATGCCAGTACCATGCTGTTTTGATTACAATGGTCTTGAAGTATAGTTTGATATCAAGTAGCATGATTCCTTCAACTTTGTTCTTCTTTCTCAAGATTTCTGTGGCTATTAAAGGTCTTTTGTGGTTTCATGTCAATTTTTGTATTATTTTTCCAAAGAGAACATACATATGGCCAATGGACATATGAAAAGATGCTCAACGTCACTAACAATCAGAGAAATGCACATTAAAAGCACAATGAGATATCACCTCACACCTGTCAGAGTGGCTGTCATCAATAAATCAACAAACAATGAGTGTTGTCAAGAATGTGGAGAAAAGGGAACCCTTGTACACTGTTGGTGGGAATGCAGACTGGTGCAGCCACTGTGGAAAACAGTATGGAGGTTCCTCAAAAAATTAAAAATGGCCAGTTTGGCTCAGTGGCTAGAGCATTGGCCTGCAGACCAAGGGGTCATGGGTTTGATTCCTGGTCAAGACCACGTACCTGGGTTGTGGGTTCAATCCCTGGCTCCAGTCAGGGTTGTGCGGGAGGCAACCAATCACCGTATCTCTCTCATGTCGATGTTTCTCTCTCAATCTCTCCCACTCTCCCTTCCACTCTGTCTAAAAAGTCAACGGAAAAATAATATCCATGGGTGAGGATTAACAACAACAACAACAAAAATTAAAAATAGAACTGCCTAACTACCTATGACCCAGCGATTCCACTTCTGGGAATATATCCAAAGAAATCCAAAACACTAATTTGAAAGAATATATGCACACTTATGTTCATTGCAGTGTTATTTATAATAGCCACGCTAAGGAAGCAACTCAAGTGCCCATCAATAGACAAGTGGATAAAAAAGTGGTGGTACATGTATACAATGGAATATTACTCAGCCCTAAAAAATGAATCTCACCATATGTGATAGCATGGGTAGACCTAGAGCGTATAAATACTGTATGATTTCACTTATCCGTGGAATTTCAAGAATAATATAAACAAACAAAACAGAAACAGACTCATAGATACAGAGAACAAATTGATGATTGCCAGAAGAGTGGGAGGTGAGCAGAGTGGATTAAAACGGTGAAGGGATTGAGAAGTACAGACTGGTAGTTATAAAACAGTCATGGGCATGTAAAGTACAGCACAGGGAATATAGTCAATAATATTGTGATAACTATGTATGGTGCCAGGTGGGTACTGGAAATATCAGTGAGGGGACCACTTTGTAAAGTATATAATTGTCTATCTGCAATGCTGTATACCTGAAACTAATAAAAAATAAACTGTAATTGAAAAACTAAAAATATTTTTAAAAAGAAAGACTTGCCAAAAGTTGGTGATTAGCTAAAAGAAATTGTATGAAAAAACAAATGCAATAAAAAGATCCATATTCTCCTAGGATGTAAATTTTCAGACTATTTTAGGGAGATCGGATGAACTCTTTCACCTCATCGTAGTGTAGCTCTACTCGATAGAGTAGCAAAATAACAGATAGCATTTTGCCCAGATATGGTGTATGCAGCTTTGCATGGGTGCAAGTCTATAAACAATAAATATCAGAGGCTCTGGGAGAGCCTGGTCCAGTGTGCCTAGATAGATTAATTAATGGGATGATTGAGACCCATTTTTATTTTCTTACTAATATAGAAATGATGTTACATTATTTTCCTGGGCTCTCTTACCATAAAGGAATGTAAAGACAAGATAACCTTTCTATGATTGACTGCTACTGCTTAAATTCTGCCCCAAAATTTATTTATTTTTTTCTTTTCTTGGAAAATCAGTAAATTTAATAATCTGCAATGAGTTTCTCCATTATCAATGCAGAATCAACTGGAATTGACACTGTTCTCAGACCTCAAAGAGAGCCTAACATAGCTCATTTTCTATGACTGTGGCAAGTCATATAATATAAACTTGTCGATACCTGTTCTTGCCTTAGTTTATTTGACTATTTTAAACCAAGAACTTAAAATGTAAACACATCCTGGATATTACTAATTCTTCCCTTTTAATTATAGCTAGAATTTTGTAGTGGGCTGAGGGATGGATGAGAATGCACATAGGTTGTCTTAATTCTGTGTAGTTAACAAGATATTAAAATAATCCCCTAAAAAGTAAGAGTGAATATATCGATGACTGCAGTGCTTTGCCTATATGCTACCACGCAGGTGGTATGATCGATGATTTAACTGCAAGTCAAGTAGTAATGTCAGTAGCTTACAGCCATAGCCGTAGATGAATGGTGTAAATTTGCAGAGATCAGAAAAGTGAAGTAGAAAACCTTTAAGGCTTTTATGCATCAGATAAACTCTATCCCAACCGTGGAAGGGAGGATGATGGCAGGTAGATATTAAAATAAGTAGATTATGGATGAGCAAGGGAAGAGAAAAAGGAGCCTCAAAAATATACTTAATTTAAAAACACATTAATATTCTCTTAAAATCACTGTTATGTCTGGATTTTATAGACAATAGCAGAGACTATGTGTGTTACATTTGTCAGCTTTATGTAAAGATTACTTCTATGCAACATCATATGAAATTTTTAATTTTTTTGTTAATCCTCAGATTGCTAATCCAAGGATATTTTTTCCATTGATTTTTTTTTTTTTTTTTAGAGAGAGTGGAAGGGAAGGTGGGAGGGAGCAAGGGAGGGAGAGGGAGACAGAGAGACAGAGACAGAGAGAAACATTTATGTGAGAAATACATTGGTTGGTTGCCTCCTGCATCCACCCAGACTGGGGCCGGGGATGGAACCTGCAACCCAAGTACGTGCCCTTGACCAGGAATTGAACACACAATGCTCTCTCCACTGAGCCACACCAGCCAGGGCTTATATGAAGTTTTTTAAAAGACAGAGTTTCATTTTTTTTTCTTTTTATCCTCACCTGAGGACATTTTTGCATCTATCTTCAGATAGAGCGGGAGGGAAAGAGAGAGAAAAACATCGATGTGAGAGAGACGAATCTATTGGTTGCCACCCACACGACCCCAACCAGGGCCGGGGACAAACTGCAACCGAGGTACGTGCCCTTAATGGGAACCGAACCTGAGACTCTCTGGTCCGCGGGCCAACGCTCCAACCGCTGAGCCAAACCGGCCAGGGCCAGAGTTTCATATTTTAAATAAAACCTACCAATATAGTTTGTGAAATAATAGTGATGGCACAGTTTTATCATTAAATTTTTAGAAATTTAGATTATCTGTAAGAAGTTTTTAAAAGAGGATTAAAGAGACATTTAGAAAGTCAGTAACTGATTCTGAAGCTGGTGTCCTTTTCAGCTGGTGCCAACCCTGCAGAGCAGAATGCGAATTTTTGAAATTTTCCTGGCCTTCTGTTTGCTTGTTTTTCTTTGTTTGGTCTGTGAATATTTTAGTGAGAATTCACTTGAAGAGTAATCCCGATCCTTGTTGTTTTACAGTTTGAGAAAATGACTAGACAGGCTTTAATGTTGTCTTGTTCATCTGTGTGAATCAGATAAAAGATTAAAAACAATACCTAGAGTACAGCTCTCCACTTGGGCTTCTGTCTGTTGAATTTTAATTCCATGGTAAGATTCTTGTTCAGATAGAAGGTAAATAAATAAAAAATTTCATAAATTCCACTGATGTCAGCAGGCTATGTCGCTGGGGAGGTGTTTTAAGCCAGCGTGTTTTACATGATGGCACCCGAGACCGTGGCCCTCCACGCAGCTGTCCGGGCTGCACACCTGTCTGCCACACCAGGCTTCCAACAGTGATGGCGAAGCAAACAGAGGAGTCGATGAGCAGCCTCAACAGACAATCGGTTGGTAAGCATTACACGAAATGGCACAATTTGCCTCTGTGGGCTTTGTAGACATTTTAGCAGACACCACTGGTTTCCCTGCCCCCTCTTTGATGTTGTGTTCTACTTTGGGAGTCAAAAGCGTGGGTGTTGGGCTCGAGACGTGGGCCATGAAATGTGGAAACTTATGCAGCCTTTGGTCCGCACGTGCCAAATAGTTTTGCCTGAAGAAGTGGCTGTGTTGACTCCTCACCTGGCTGGAAAGGAGTGTGGCACTAACATCTGGCAAGGAAGTTACAGGTGCAAGCAATTACTGGGGTTGGGGCCACTGAGGAGAAACAATGACATACATTTTCTGTCTAATCACATCATAGCCTCAGGTTTCTGGACCCCTGCCAGGCCAATTGCCTGCATTATAAAAATTGAGGCACCTGGTTCTTAAAAGTTAAGCCCCTCTTGTTTTAAGCGTGTTGATTGGCTCACTGCAGAAGGAAGGCAAAGTAAAGACTACAGCTGTTTGAGAAGCACGTTTCATAAATTGTACTATAGAAGCTTAATTTTTAAAATAGTACTATGGAAGGTTTATAGTGTTTATTCTTGTTTGTGCTCTCAAAATTTGTTTATATATTCAAGATTTATTTATTCAAACAGCCCTACAAATAACTGAATGTCTCCTCCCAGATGTCACAGATGTAACTAAAATTAAAGAAACACGACCCCTCCTGTCAGGGGTCTTACCATCTAGAAAGGCCTGCATCTGACAGCAGGGATGTAGTGCCATGAGTCATGAAGGATGTTGTGGGATTATACAGTTGGGGACATGATTTGGTTTTGAAAAGAAGTATTAGGGAATATTACCTAGAGAATTGGCTTTTAAGAAGACGATTAAGAGATCAGATGGCCAGATGGAGAGTAGTAAAGAGCATTTCAAGGGTAGGCAATATCATGTTCAAAGGCTCCTAAGTAAGGAGGAGCCTTTCACAGGAGAAATAACGGAAGGAAGTTGGGAGTAAGTCAAAGTGAAGGAGGGTGAGGTTAACATAACAAGAAGCTAGAGATGAGGTCAGAGGCCAGTTTGCCTAGGACTTTGTAAGTCATGGTGGGAGCTAGGCTTGATTCTAAGATAAGGAGTAGCTGCTGAGAGATCTAAGCATAGACGTTATAAGAGTAGTTTGATTCTTTAACAGATCTGTGCACCTCCTGGATACCAGTCACTATGCTGGTAATTGAGGTGTAAGATAAATGTGAGATGGTCCCTGTCTTCAAGGAGCTCACCTCTTTAAATGGGAAAGAGATAAGAAATCTCCCATTACAATAAAATGATTTAGGTTTGAGTAGAGGCGTGAACAATTGCTATGGAGGATCAGAGAAGAAACCCAGGAAAGGGTCTTTAGCTCAGCCTGTGCATGGATAGCAGAATGTATCCAAGAAACACAGCATCTGATTCAAATATGGAAGAGCTTGCAGGGTAGCTACGTGGACCCAGGGTAGAAAGAGCCTTCCAGACAGAGGAAAGCTTGCCCAGAGACCTGTTTGACACACTTGGGGAATGGCCTGTAGGTCAGAATAGCTGGAGATAGTGGTGCCAGTAGGAGTGAGGCAGGAATGAGGCCGGAAGGGTTTATGTAACGTACCTTTGTCCTATTAAGGTACGAGAGCTATTAAAAAATTTGTATGCTGTATCACCTTCCAATTTTAGTAAATATTCACCCAAGAAAATTCCAAATTTTGCCTTCGCAGAGAAAAGAGCCATTAAATGGGCTGGATCTCAGCAATACAAGTTACTGTCCTAACCATTTCTGTCACTGTTCAAAGTCTCCAAGAATTTATACCTATTCAACAAAATGTTAATTTATGCTTCAGGAAAAAAGAACAGAGAAATATATATCTTTCAGGTGATCTCTTTTTCATTTTGGATTTGATTTCTGCATCAACCTGAAAAATGGAATACATTTTCAAAGAAGACATCAAGTACTCAACAGGGAGGAAGGAAAAGGTCCCTATTTATCACATTCCTGCAATCACTGCTGAGTGATGTATTGTGATTACAACTTTTCTTTTAATTGGCAGGCTTCTGGGATGCTGTGGGAATTGGTGACAAGATGATGGATCAGTTTCTCCACATTGACTGGTTGATCCAACAAACCTAAAGCAGATATTGACATTTGTCATTCAACATTAGAGCCCTACAGACCCCTGTGCTGATTAGTCAAATACTTCACCTTCCTTTAATTAATGTTTTAAGAGCAGAGCCTCACAGCAATGCTCCAGGGAGCAAAGTTTTACAATATAATGGAAAAGAAAGGTTGCACAGTATCTGTTGAATGTGAAGAAGAGAGCATGGTGCAGGGAGAAATCAATGACATTGTTTGAGCAGCTTAACCCTGTTGGCTCTTGCATGTTAATATATTATTTATGCATCACTTTGCCAGTGAGAAGAAATTAGTATGATTAGCATTTTCTGTTTATTGACTGCTCATCACAAATTGGAAAAAAATGTTTATATGTATTTTTGTTTATTACCTTGAAAAGTCATTGATGAGAAGGGTCAGGACAAGAACTCATCTTCTGATATAAACAGAATTTTATGGGGGGAAAAAGTGTAAATGAACAGAAATATATTTCCCATTGTGCTGTGAAGAAAAGGGAAACTATTTTATTTCTAGAGAAAAGCCTTTTAAAATAGGTGGTTAGGAAGGAGCTTTGAAGTCTGAGTCTAATCTCATTCTTTAGTTAATAGTCAAGAATTTTCAAAGCCTCCTTATGATGTTGGCAAAAAAAATTTCACCCCCTGTGCCTCCCCACACCCTGATCATTTCGAGGTTTCTCTCACCATACAACTTCAATCGTACCGTTTTGAAAGAAAGCTGCAAGCTAATCACCTAATAAAGACAGTGAACCAGGTGCTTAGGGACGGACGGATCCAGTAAGCACCTTTAAGCACCTTAAAAATTCACAGATATCAGTTAGGTATTATTTAAGGAAAATGAATGTTGGAGTCTAACTCTTATGAATAACAAGTCCACAAAGACCTCTGCTGTATTTAGCAACCACAGAAGCAGGGACCAAATGTAGAATCCCAGATCGGGACTGGATTTCCAGTTGCTCTCTCCTGGTGTTTGGCAACGTGAAGAGAATGTAGACTCTGGAGAAAGATTTGGACTTGAATCTCAGGTACTGTAATTTCCAGTAAGTAACCTTGGACAAAACTTAGAAAACTGAAGCACCCTAGAGATTTTCTGAGGTCCAAAAAGTTTCTCTTTCTCTCGTCTCTGTCTCTTTCTACCTATCATCTATTGTCACCTATCTAAATACATGTTAATTGTCCTTCCCATCTGCCTGTTCCTCCTATTGATTATTTTAATGAGACTCATAGAGCAAAAAAGGATCATAACACTTCCTATTATTACTAATTAAGCCTCCAACTTTCACAGAATATGAGATCATGTCCTTTATTCTCATTGAAACAATCACTGGATTCAAAAAAGGATGACAGATTTGGAAGTCACATTGTTGAACAACCAATGCTTAAAACACTCACACGATTGACTAAAGACAATGTTACCTCTTAGGGAAAATATTTAGGGAGAGTTTCTTGTGATGTAAAATCCCCCCCACCCCCCAGGAAAGAACAAAAAAACCTCTAGTATTTCTGGGATATGCTCCACTGAAATCTAGTCCTGAACAATGGAATGCAGCGGACAGTTCCACACCTACGGCTCTCTGCGTTAAAGAGCATACTGGGAAAACAAAAAGTATTCTGCACAGACAATTTGGCACAAAATAGTCAATATCTACAAAGGTCATAGATTTCATTCTTTCCAACATCCTGAAAAGAGCCCTAAAATCAATTGTATGTAGTTATATTTAAATGTAATTTTCATTTTATAAAAAAATACTTATACACATATTTTTAAAAACCAAGCAGTAGTATAAAACTTATAGTAAAAAATTACCCCTATTCTATTTTCAAGGGCATATACTTTCAACTTTTTATTTCCCCCTGTTACTTATACCCTTATTACTAAATAACATCATAATTAGGCTATTTCTTGATTTTTTATTTTAGCCATTATTTGTTGATTTTCTATTATTGAGGATTAAAATTTAGATCTTTTATTGTACTTACACAAATTAAATATTTTCCCTTTTCCTTTGCTATCAAAACGATATATCACCATTTTTGTCTAAATCAATATTCAGCATTTGTTTTAAGTAGGGAAATCTTATATACAGAAGAACTACATAATCAGATATATTTTAATTATCTATATTTTTCTTGTACAACATTTTGTTTTCCCTGAAGTTAACTATTGTATACACACACAGAGAGTCACGGAGTTAGAGTTCTATATGCTAGCTGCTAATTCTGGCAACTCCAGCTCTTTCTTGTCTTTTAAGACTCATGTTAAGTAGAATAAATAGCTCTTTATTGGTACAAGATTTTCCAGCTGCATTTTGTTGTTGTTAATCCTCACCCTAGGATATCTTTCCATTGATTTTTCCAAATATAGTGGAAGGGAGGGAAGGAGAGAGGAAGAGAGAGAGAGAGAGAGAGAGAGAGAGAGAGAGAGAGAGAGAGAGAGAGAGAGAAAGAAACATCGATTGGCTGCCTCCCGCACCAGGCCAGCCAGGGCTGGGATTGAACCTGCAACCCAGGTACGTGCCCTTGACCGGAATCTAACTGTTTGGTCCGAAGGCTGACACTCTATAACCACTGTGCCAAAGTGGCCAGGGCTCCAGTGTAATTTTTTTAAATGAGGAAGCCTAGCTTAAAGACTGTCTGGAAATATGTCCTTATATTTAACCTCATATTTCACAATGGTGGTATCAAATCCAGTCTTAGGATAAAGTGAGAGCTTTCCTGGTTCCTGATCAATTCCTTCCTTGTATTTTGATATGGAAAATGGTGTTTCATTTTCTTTTTTTTTTCCCAGTATTAATGTAGAAGTCTATAGAAAATAATCTTCAACGCTGCCCTCCAGTGATCTACTTCCTCAAACCAGATGATCACTCTGTTTTTTTTTTTGTTACTCCTCACTGGAGGGTATTTTTTCCACTGATTTTTGGAGACAGTGGAAAGGAGGGGGTAACGGGGAGAGAGAGAGAAACATTGATGTGAGAGAGGCACATGGATTGGTTGTCTCTGCACATGCCCCGACCAGGGCCAGGGGGGTGAACTTTCACCCCAGGTACATGCCCTTGACTGGGAATCAAACTCATGACCCTCTGGTGCATGGGCCAACACTCTAACCACTGAGCCACGCCAGCCAGGGCATGACTCGTGTTCTTAAGAGAAGAGGAGAGGACAAAAAGAGACACAAAAGGAAGAAGTTCGTGTGAAGACGTAGGCAGATATTGGAATTATGCTGCTATGAGCCAAGGAAAACCAAGAGCCACCAGAAGTTGGAAAAAGAAAAAAAAGGTCTTTCACTAGAGCCTTCAGAGGCTCTGCCAATAGCTTGGTTTCAGGCTTCAGGCCACCAGAACTGTGAGAAAATAAATCTCTGTTGTTTTAAGCCACCCAGTTTGTGATAATTTGTTATGGCAGCCCTAGAAACTAACTGCCCATAATTTTTATAGGATCTTTTTATAAATCTGTCTCATTAATGTAAAGATACATTGTCTAGAGCTTGTAATCCTTATTCATTTTTTCCTCCTTCTGGCTATAAAGGAGCAAGATGAGGTTGGTCTATTTTAAACTCTGAATCTCTCACTGTGAGTGAGGAGGATGTGGATAGTGTTAGTTCTCTACACTCAAGATGGAAAGTTGCCATAGCAAGAGCCCCGAACCCAGCAACATCGGGCCTGAGGTACAACCCTACGACGAAGGCAAATGACCCATTTCACTAATGTAAGTTCTCCTAATAAGGTTAACAGACAGAAAATAAATTAATTCAAAAATAATCAGCCTCCAATGGGGTAAGATAAGCAAGAGTTTCATCTATAAGATGAATCAAATAACTTTAGAAATATTAAAAGTTTGAAGATTGACAATTTATAGTCTGTTTACTGGATTGAGTTATAAAACCTGTTAAAGAGATTAGTTGTCATTATTACCTTTTATAGTCACATACTTCATACACAGTCTGCATCATTTGATTCCTGAAGTTAAATTTACCATGTCAGTGAAGAATGACCTCTATCTTTAAATTGCTGGAATTTGCATAAGCTTACACTTTCACTTTCTGATTTAAAGCCTCTATGGATTCCTTGTTTCTCTCATCCTGTTTTTGTCATTACCATCCCACATCCTTTCATTTGCTTGCAATAAGCAAACAGCAACTTTCTTGTTATTTTTCTAGGGAGGGAGAATTGTGCCTCTCGGATGCTGTTATTGATTTCTCTGTGAATCTCTGCAATTCTATTTAGACGTGATTGTTTATTATTATTTTGGGTTTTAATTTTTTTGCTTTTGGGAAGAAAAGCCTAGAAGTACTCCCTGGTAAATGAAAATGGTTATGCTGAACGAATGAGACACGAGCACGTATACACTGACTTCAGCACACCATTTATTTACACATATAATAGGCATATACACAGTTGGATCTAGAGGTATGTTTAGGCGAAAATGTATGCGAAGTATGAACAAATGCATATTTTCAGGTTTATGTAGTTATGTTAAATACAGAGTTAGAATCTACAAATTTTGATTTCTGCCAGGAGGGTAAACTAGCAAGGTTCCTGGTTGTGGCTGTGCTGGCCTGCTCATATCACCTCGCCCTGTTAAACAATACACAAGGCCGACTGTGGAGCTCTCAGAGGCAAACTGAGGAAGCACCAGCTGGCCTGGTACCCCTCTAAGCGAATTTGCCCTCTAAGCGAATTGGTTATTTTTTAGAACTTAGAAAACAGAGTGGATAGCAGGACGACTGTGACCACAGATGTGTGCTGACGCAGTCCCCTCCCGCCTCCGCTCCCTCCCGCTTGTGGCCAACTGCCTCCGCTTCTGTACTTGCTCGCTTGCTCTCCCCCAAGGCCACCGCGAGAAATGCCAGTTGCAGGAATTTGTAACAAGCCCCCTATAAAATAAAAACATAACTGAAAGTTGGGGCTGATCTCCGAGAACTTGGGATCCGTCTCTGGCCGGCTTTGCTCTCCATTTGGTTTAATTCGGCTCTGCTGGTCTCTGGGTTGTCTCCGCCACAACAGTGGCCACGTTCCCCGTGGGACTCAGTCTGGAAAGTGATAGGGGTGAGAGAGTAAAGCATGGGTTTTTAGAAACCAACTCCAAAACATAAAACTGTGGGAGTGACTGAGACCATGTTGAGTTGGTGTGTATTGGGGAGAGGTAGGCAGGTACTGCTTGGGAGGAAGGTCACTGGGCAAGGGTGGGAACAGGTTAAAAGAAAATAGCTAAAATCCTTCTCCTATCTTTCCCTCTGATGGTGTTGGGAAAATTGTTACCTGCCCCTTCATG
The DNA here is from genome assembly GCA_030848825.1 of Tadarida brasiliensis. NCBI lineage: Eukaryota > Metazoa > Chordata > Mammalia > Chiroptera > Molossidae > Tadarida > Tadarida brasiliensis. The sequence continues at coordinate 74,801,100 of CM061269.1, read as the reverse complement.
GCAGAGAGCAGCAGCGAGGTTTCAGTGACATTGGATTAAATGTAGGGGTGCAATGACAATGGCCTGAGGTATATACAGCTTCAGACGTTTTACAAAAAAGTAATTGCATTAGAAAACCTCTAAGGAAGTTCTCAAGTATTTATTTTTGCAAAGCATATAGATTCAGGAAGGGTAGAAATCAATTAGCAAATATATCCTTCTTTTCGTTTGCTAAGACTGCCATAACAAAATACCGTAGACAAGTTGGGTACAACAACAAAAATTTATTTTCTCACAGTTCTGGAGGCTTGAAGTTCAAGATCATAGTGACAGAAGGTTTGACTTCTCCTGAGGCCTCATTCCTTGTATGGCGGACCAGCTACCTTCTTGCTGTGATCTCACATGGCCTCTTCTCCCTTTCCTCTTCTCATAAGGACACCAGTCATATTTTATTAGGGCCTCACCCTTATAACCTCATTAAACTTTAATTGCCTCTTTAAAGACCTATCTCCCAATATGATTACATTCTGAGGTACTGGGGCTTGGGACTTCAACATGCAGTGTATGAGGGAAACAGTTCAGTCCTGTTTTACAGACCTTTCCATGAACGGGTGCAATGCTAATGTGAGGATAGGAATCTTGGAAGCCATTGAGTATCAGGCAGTCTTCTAAAGGCTTCACATATATTACCTCATTTCAAGCCTGTGAAGTAGGTACTATTTTTTTTTAATCCTGATTTTACTGTTGAGAAAACAGAACATATAGGTACCTGCCTAAAATAGAACAGGAAGAAAACGAGGAACCAGGATTCAAACCCAGGCAGCCTGATTCCAGCACTCATCCTCCAATTCCCCCATCATGTTATGCTCCCTTCTCTAAGCTGAGGACAGACATGTTTATTTGACCTCACAGCAGTGTTGTTATGGATGTTCACTGTGAGGGTCAAGAAGCTGGCTCAGCATCTGTGAGTCTTTGTTAGTTTGTCTTGTTTGTTCATTTGTTGCTTTCAGTTTTATATCCCACATATGAGTGAAATCTTACGGTTCTTGACTTTCCCCCTGACTTATTTCACTTAGCATGATATTCTCAAGATCCATACTCGTGGACACAGGCAACAGTATGGTGGTTACCAGTGGGAGAGGGGGCTGAGGGAAGGTAGTAAAGGATAAAGCGTAAAGGGGTTCAAATATTTCGTGATGGACAACGATTTGACTTTGGGTGGTAAAATCACAATGCAATATATAGATGGTGTATTATAGAATAATACACTTGGCAATCTATATGATTTTATAAGTCAATGTTACCCCAATAAATTGAATAAAACATTTTTTTAATGTAAGATGCTAGCTCAGAGAACACTGGTTTCAAGTTCTTTCTTCACCTGAGCTGGGGGTTGTTTTGTGAGACCTTAACGATAAGCTTCATTGAGGAGCACACCACCCTGTGCAAGACAGTGTATACCAACCAAAATAAACGCACTTGGCAGTGTCAATGGGAGAGGAGTTGAGAGCAAGTTTTTCCTGTTTCCATCATTAAAGAAAATGAAATATGTGCATCAGAACCTAAGATCAGAAGCAGATCCAGGATGAACACAGGTAACTGGTTACTTCCTTACTTCTGCAGCTCCCTTTGGCCCATGAGTGGAGGTCAGCAAGGCTCAATGTTAAAATATGAGCCTTGGGGGAAAAGATCTGAGAGAATTAACTTGTCATTTAGAGGTAAAGATCATTTCCTGAGGGTTAGCTGTTCTGTTTTGGGAGAAAGAAATAAGTAACATTTTTGTCTGTTCCAGAAGATTGTGGAATAAGTAAGACTCGGGGTATAAGCAGAATGATCCATCACACTTCTTGCAGTCAAAATCAAAACCAAATGAGAGCTAACCAAAGTTTGGTAAAGACAATCCAGGCTTTATTTTGGCCTGTTCAGGAAAAAAGATGTTGGGGCTTAATTTAAACAGGGAAACACACTTTGGAAAATGCTGCTTCAATCTTCAAGTACTTTGCAAGAATTACCTTAATTGTTTAGTGTGTTATATGAGGTATCTGAACTAGAATGCCAGTGAGTATTTTCTCCCTAAACATAATCTCAGACTCCAAAATTAGGCCTTTGTAAATATATATGATCTTAAACTCTCTAAATTTTTCAACTGGCCTGTCTGTGTAAGCAAAAGAGACTCCACCGAATTATCTGGCTCATTTCTAAAGAAAGATCTCCATGAAATGGCAGGTAGTATGAATGTCTTTAAATATACTTTGTAAGGATAATAGTTTATTTATTTATATATTTTCTTTGTAAATTGATATATTTTCTTTGTAAAAGTTAATACAAAAGAAGCATATGATGAAAAATGTGAGAGTTCCTGTGCGGTCTCTTCTATGATCCAACTCTACTTAATTTCATGTTTCATTTTTTAATTATTTTTCCTGTGCTTTTCTATATGGACACACATACCTACTTTTTAAATCAGCTGTATTGAGGTGTAATTGGTTTGCAAAAACTGTTTATAGTTAAGGTATACAAACTGACAAGTTTGGACATACGCATACACCAGTGTTACCATCACCACAGTCAAAGTAATAAATTTCTCCATCATCTCTAAAAATTTGTTTTTTGTTTGTTTACTTGTTTTGTGGTAAGAACTCAACATGAGGTCTAATCTCATAACACATTCTTAATGCACAATACCTTACTGCTCACTATTGGAGCTCCAGAACTTACACATCTTGTATAACTGTAAATTTCTACTCATTGAACAGCAACTCCCTGTGTCCTCCTCCCCCACCCCCTGGCAACCATCATTCTGTTGTCTGCTTCTCTAAGTTTGACTTTTAGGTGACTCAAGCAGTATTTCTCCTCTTTAAGTACTTACATGACTTGTTTCACTTAGCATGATGTCTTCCAGGTCCATCTAAGTTGCTACAAGTGGTATGAGTTCCTTATTTTTAAGACTGATCAATATTCAATTGGGTCCCTTTCTGGCATTTTGAAGGGAGGACGTGGTGGGTCTTCCATTTCAAAATTCCTGGACTCCCCTGGGTCTTCTGGTGGGAGCTGTGATTCCCTGTGCTGACCAAACTCTGTGTATCATCTCTGTGAGGGGAGCAAGGGACGATGGGACAGACTTTCTGCCGCCTGTGTGGGAGACATGGTAAGGGCCACAGTCAGAAACGGCAACCAGAGCTTGGAAAGAAGGTACATCCAATGGTGGTAATTCAACAGCCGAAGTCTTACCAGAGAAAAGGTGCATGTTTCTTTATGTTGAGATAGTGCGGGGGTCATAGTAAATAATAAAGGCCAATGGAAGGTTCTGCCATCACAGGACCAGTTGTCAAGCAGGGTGCAGATTTATGGCCCAGGATTGCATCCGATGCTGGCAGCATTGCACTATTCTCTGGTATTTCAAAAACAAAACAAAACAAAACAAAAAACATTAAAAATTATTACCTCCCCCCACCCTCCAAAATATTCAATTGTATGCATATACTACCCAAAGTGATTTATAGATTCAATATTCCCCTCAAAATGGTATATTTTCAGAATCCCAATGATATATTTTACAGAAATAGGAAAAACAATCCTAAAATTTATATGGAACCACAAAATACCCAAAATAGTCAAAGTGATCTTGAGAAAAAAGAACAAACCTGGAGACATTATACTTCCTGATTTCAACATGTATGGCATAACTATAGTAATTAAACCATTGTGGAACTGGCATAAAGACAGTCAAGTAGACCAATGGAACAGAGTAGAGAGCCCAGAAATAAACTCATGCATGTGTGGTCAACTGCTCTTCCATAAGGGTGCCAAAAATTTGCAAGAGGAAGGGCTACTTGTTAGTTATGTGATCTTGGGAAGTTATTTAAATCCTCTGTGAATTGATTTTATCTTTTGCAAAATGAGGCCAAAAAGAGAGCTCATCTTATAAGGTTGTTAAGAATATATATTCTTAAACATTGCTGGTGTGACTCAGTTGGCTGGAGCATTGTCCCTTATACCAAAAGGTGGTGGATTCGATTCCCAGTCAGGGCACATACCCACGTTGCAGTATTGATCCCCAGTTGGGGGCGCATATGGGAGGCAATCAATTGATGTTTCTCTCTCACATTGATGTTTCTCTCTCTCTCCCTCTTCCTCTCAAATCAATAAAAACATATCCTCAGGTGAGGATTAAAAAACAAACAATAAAAAACATTGCCTGGTATATAGGCAATCACCACTTTGGAAGTATTATCTATTAGTGTTCTTTCTATGAACAAATCCATTTGTCCTATGTCCTGACCCACACTGGATAGCTTCAAACTTAAAAAAATTTAACGTGCTAAAGTGTGGAAAAAATGTGACTTAAATTTTTTTTCTAATTTTTGACTCTAGATAAATTTTTTCTGTATTGGTCATGCGTGGTTCTTCTTTTATGAATTTCTTGAACATATTCTTATCTATTTTTGTTTTATTTACTTATCATTGTTATGTAGGAGTTTTTAAATATATTCTTGACATTAAACCTTTGTTTTTCATGCATATTACAGTAAATTTTTCTAGTATATATCTTATCCTTTAATATTACTTGAAATTTTTGTAGTCATAGAAAAAGTCTTCAATTATTATACCAACAAATCTGTCATTTTTTTCTTTTATTGATCTAGAGGATGTGATTTCCTTAAGAAGGCTCTTCCATATTCATATATAAAAATACATTCTAGCCTGGCTGGCATGGCTCAGTGGTTGAGCATTGACCCATGCACCAGGAGGTCACGGGTTTGATTCCCCGTCAGGGCACATGCCCAGATTGTGGGCCCAATCCCCAGTCAGGAGGCGGCCAATCAATGTTCTCTCTCATTGATATTTCTATCTCTCTCTCCCTCTCCCTTCTTCTCTCTCTAAAAATCAATAAAGAAAAAAAATTTTTTTACTTCATTCTATTTTCTTTTAATACTTTTTCTTTCATTATTAAAGTTATAACTATATGAAATTTAGTTTTCTGTATGTAATGAGGTTGGGATATAACTATTTTTTTCTGCAAAATGTTACTTAGTTGTCAGCAATCCAATTATTCAATGTCTAGATATTTCTTTATTGATCTGAATACATGCACACATATTTCTGGACTTGCTTCTCTTACATTTAACCATTTGCCTGTTCTTATTGCAATACCACACCATTTTAATTTCAGAGATTTTCTGTTTTTGTAGTGAAAGTCCCCCACCCTAATTCTTTTGATATTTGACATTCTAACATTGGAACAAGACTAGTTTCCTAACTCCAAGTCCAAGGATCTTTGTAACAAAGCACCTGGACTCCAGTTTATTATCCTTATGTTGTTGTGGTGGTGGTTGTTATTATTGAGGATGGTAGACGGTTAGAAGCCAATATGGAAAGAATTCACCTTTACTTTTAGATGGAAAATTTGAAAAACTAGCCACTTCCTACTTCTTTACTATCATTAGGGAAAGCCCAGAAAGTGGAGTTTAATTAACTGGCACTCTAGATGTATTATTTCATTTAATCCTTATGAGTAGGCAATGAAATGAACATTTCCACCCCTGTGTTCTGGAAGAGAAAATGGATACATAGAAGTTAAGTAACTTGCCCCAAATATCTCATGCTCATAAGCCCTGGAGCCCAGGATTCAAACACAGAACTACGAGTCCAGAGTTTTTTTGTTTTTTTTTCTTTTGTTTTTTAATCCTCACCTGAGGATGTATTTTTCCATTTATTTTCAGACAGAGTAGGAGGGAGAAATCGAGAAAGAGAGAGGGAAACATCGATGTGAGAGAGACACATCCACTGGTTGCTTCCCGCACAACCCCGACCAGGGCCAGGGACGAACTGCAACCGAGGTACGTGCCCTTGGCCGGAATCGAACCCATGACTCTTTGATCCTCGGGCTGACACTAACCCCTGAGCCAAACCGGCCAGGGCCAGAGTTTTTTAATGTGATTATTGTTTGCTTCTTATTATTTTTTTCCATTCACATCTGGCACCATTTACTCCATTGCTATGCCCAATTCCTAAGGACACATTCATTATATAATATAAACCAGGCTGAAAATGATGATGCTGGGGAGGTTTATAGATGGAGGATCATGGATGTTCTCTTCATTTCATAGCATTAGTTGACATACAGGGCAGGAGTTGCCCTATAAAGAACCAGATGGTATTTTACTGGGAAGGACCAGATAGTAAAAAATCAGATAGGAAATATTTTGTACTTTATGGGCCACAGGGTAGTGTGAAAACCTAAATATGCATGGTTCTTTTCCTATATGTTCCCATAAAACTTTACTTACTAAAAGAAGTGGTAGGCTCACCCTCTAATTTGTAAACCCCTCATAAAAATGACTTCCAGTGTCTTTTGGGGTCGCTTAGCTTCGTGTGTGTGTGTGTGATTCATGTTTTGTTCAACAAACAATTCATTCCAATCAATATTTTTTGAACATTTACAATGTGCCATGCTGAAATAGAGCAGATGTGAAGAAAATGCAATCCCTGTTCTCAAGAGCTCAAATTCATTTTCTTTTCCTATTCTTTGCACCTAAACTTGTTGCTTACATTCTTTTTCTTTGTAATTTAGATGCAAGGCTTTTGTTCAGTAGCGCTGCTTTGATCTTTTAGGAATAGTTGTGCTTACTAAATAATAGTTATAGCTTTTGTTTTTTGCATATAACACCTTTTATACAACCTTTTAAAATATTGCATGGTGTGGAACATAAATGTATATTAAATGAAGGAAGTAACATATTTTAGTGAAGATGGTAATGAACTGCTGAGATTACTTACCTTTGCTCTAGTTTTTAATCTTGTCTTGTGAATGATGATAAAAAGACTGAATTCTTTCTATGCATGAATTCATCTACAATTCAACCTGGTGGTTTGCTATTATCAAAGCCTTTTTTAAAGGCTTAGTTAATACATATGTATGATCTCTCCAAGGACAATTTTGTTTGATTCATCCTGCAACCAGCTCCTATTGCATAGGTAACTTCAATAAGCTTCAGAGGATAATGAGGGTGTGGTCCACTATGTAGAGCAATTACTGGGCTTCAATAGCTGCCTAATCCTTTCTGAGGTTCCAGGAAAACTCTTCCTGGGCCCATGGGCATGGGTGACAGTCTGTGCCAGCCTCAAAGTAATCGGGAGATTGGAATTCCATGGTAATTCTCTACCACAGAGCACGGGCCCGCCTCGAAACCTTGGAATTCTTGAGGCGGGTCTAGCCACAAAGGCTTTATCAATCTTTGCTTTTGTGTGGCCCTCAAATAGGCAAAAGCAAAGACAAATAAAAAGACATTCATTTTCATTTAATATTTCAGCTCCTTTGCTTTTTTGTTAATCTTTGATTAAAACAAACAAATAAAAAAACACAAAAGTTTATTTTTATTTTTCCTGAGAGTTTACCTCTTACCTGTCTTAAGAGTTTACCTTACAGAAGAGTTAAGGAAACAAACAGGAAACAAATATCCACAACAAAGTAATGCAAATTCCCTTCAGAGTATCAGGAATGACAGGGCTGAGCCATGCAGCCAGGAATCTGCACAACCGACCAATGTGCACTCTCATGATCTCCTATCATTTTTCTTTCAAGTACATTTACTTTCAATATTATCTTGTATTGGTTCCAGATGTATAGCATAGTTTTTAAACAATCATGTACTTTACAAAGTGGTCTCCCTGATATTTCCAGTACCCACCTGGCACTGTACATAGTTACTGTAATATTATTGACTATATTCCCAATGCTTTACTAGACATCCCCATGACTATTTTGTAACTACCAATCTGTACTTCTCAATCCCTTCACCTTGCATACCCAGTCCCCCAACCTCCCACCTCTCTGGCAACCACCAGTTCACTCTCTGTGTCCGGGAGTCTATTTTAATTTTGTTTGTTTTGTTCTTTAGATTCCAAATATAAGTGAAATCATATAGTATTTGTCTTTCTTTGACTGACTTATTTCACTTAGCATAATACCCTCCAGGTCCATCCATGCTGTGGCAAATGGTAAGATTTCATTCTATTTTATGGCCCAGTAATATTCCATTGTATATGTGTACCGCCATATTGTTATCCACTCATCTGCTGTTGGTCACTTGGGTCGCTTCATATCTTGGCTATTATGAATAACTCTGCAGTGAACACAGGGATAGATATATAGGGTGCTGTAGATTCTACTACATTTTGAAAATGAAATGTATTTTAATAAACACTGGCCTTGTAATGATTCAAAGTGTGTATATATTTTTTGGGGGGACATCCTATATTCTTTCAAATTAGTGGTTGAGTTTCTTCAATGCGTACCCAGAAATAAAAATCCTGGATCATAAGGCAATTCCATTTTTAATTTTTGGAGGACCCTCCATACTTTTTTCCATAGCCATGGCACCAGTCTGCATTCCCACCCACAGTGCACCAGGGTTCCCTTTTCTCCTCATCCTCACCAGCACTTGTGGTTTGTAGATTTATTGATAATATCCATTCTGTGTGAGGTGATATCTCATAGCAGTTTAATTTGCATTTATATGATGATTAGTGACATTGAACATCTTATCATATGTCTATTGGCCATCTGTATGTCCTTTTTGGAGAAGTGTCTATTCAGGTCCTCTACCCATTTTTGTTTCTTCTGCTGTTTAGTAGTATGAGTTCTTTATGAATTTTGAATATTAACTTCTTATCAGATTTATCATTGGTGAATATCTTCCCCCACTGAGTACATTGTCTTTTTGTTTTGGTGATGGTTTCTTTTGTTATGCAAAATCTTTTAATTTTGATGTAGTTCCATTTGTCTATTTTTCTTTCTTACTTCACTTGCCTGAGAAGATAGATCAGAAAAAAATATTATTAAGGAATGTCAGAAATTTATTGCCTATGTTTTCTTCTAGGAGTTTCATGGTTTTGAGTGTCACATTTAAATCTTTAATCCACTTGAGTTTATTCTTGTATATGGTGTAAGAAAGAGGTCTAGTTTCATTTCTTTGTACATATCTGACCAATTTTCCCAACACCATTCATTGAATAGGCTGTCTATAACACATTGCATGTTCTTGCCTCCTTTGTCATATATTAATTGACCATATAAGCATGGGTTTATTTTTGGACTCTTTATCTTGTTTTATTTATCTATATGTCTGTTTTTATGCCAGTACCATGCTGTTTTGATTATGATAGCCTTGTAGTATAGTTTGATATCAAGTAGTGTGATAACTCCAACTTTATTCTTTCTTAAGATTGGTGTGGCTATATAAATCTTTCATGGTTCCATATAAATTTTTGTATTATTTTGTATTATTTGTTCTAGTTCTGTTGAACATGCCCTTAGTATCTTGATAAGAATTGTTTTGAATCAATGGATTGCTTTAGGTAGTATGGACATTCTGATGATATTAATTATTCCTACCCATGAGCATAGCATATGCTTCCATATTTGTATCTTCTTCAATTTTTTTCTTTGGTGTCTTATAATCTTCTGAATATAGGTCTTTTACCTCCTTGGTTAAATTTATTTCCAGGAATTTTTTTGGCTGCAATTGTAAATGGGATTATTTTCTTAGTTGTTAATAGTTGGTTAATGCAACTGATTTCTGAATATTAATTTTGTGTCCTGATATTTTACTGAATTCATTTATTAGTTCTAGTAGGTTTTTGGTGGAATCTTTAGGGTTCTCTATATAGAGTATCATGTCATCTACAAATGACAGTTTTACTACTTTCTTTCCGATTTGGATGCCTGTTATTTCTTCTTACTGTCTGATTGCTATGGCTAGGCCACCCAGTATTATGCTGAATAAAGTGGTGAGTGTGGACATCCCTGTGTTCTTCCTGATCTTAAGGGAATAGATTTGGGTTTTCCCCATTGTACATGATATAACTGTAGGTTTGCCATATATGGCCTTTATTAAGTTGAGTTATGTTCCCTCTATTCCCACTTTGCTGAGAGGTTTTTTTTAAATTATTTTTATCATAAATGGGTGATAGATTTTGTCAAAAGCTTTTTCTGCATCTGTTGATATGATCATTTTTTTTTCTTCATTTTGCTTTTGAGGTGTATCACATTAATTGATTTATGGATATTATACCAACCTTGCATCCCAAGAATAAATCCCACTTGATTATGATTTATGATCTTTTTAATGTATTGTTGGATTAGGTTCACTAATATTTTGTTGACTACTTTTGCATCTATGTTCATCAAGGTTATTGGTCAATTATTTTTTTCTTTGTAGTGTCTTTATCTGGTTTTGGAATTTGGATAGTACTGGCCTTGAAAAATGAGCTTAGAAGTTTTTCCTGCTCTTGAATTTTTTGGAACAGTTTGAGAAGGATAGGTGTTGGTTCTTCTTTGCATGTTTGGTAAAATTTACCTTTGAAGCCATCAGGTCCTGGATTTTTGTTTCCTGGCAGGTTTTTGTTTATTCAATCATCACCCAAGGATATATTTCTATTAATTTTTAGAGAGAAGAAGGGAGAGAGAGGGAGAGAAAAACACTGATCAGTTGCATTCCACACATTCCCCAACCAGGGATCGAACCTACAACTTAGTCATGTTCCCTGACTCGGAACTGAACCTGCAACCTTTTGTTATACAGGATGATGAGGATGATGCTCCAACCAACTGTGCCACCTGGCCTGGGCTTTGGCAGTTTTTTTTGTTTGTTTGTTTGTTTTTGTTTTTTTTTATTACTGCTTCAATTTCATCGGTGTATTCAAATGTTCTGTTTCTTCTTGATTCAGTTTTGGAAGATTGTATGTTTCTAGGAATTTATCCACATTTTTCCCCAGATTGTCCAAGTTGTTGGCATATAGTTAGTTAGTCATAATGTTTTCTTATAATCCTTTGTGTTTCTGTGTCAGTTGTTACTTATCTTTCATTATTGATATTATTTGTGTCCTCTCTCTTTTTTTCTTGGTGAGTCTAGTAAAAGGTTTGTTATTCTTGTTTTTTGCTTTAAAGAAACAGTTCTTGATTTCATTGATATATTGGTTATTTTTGTTGTTTGTTTTTTTAGAGTTGTTTATTTCCTCTTTGATCTTTATTACTTCTTTCCTTTTACTCACTTGGGACTTTATTTAACTTTTTCTCATTTTTTAGGTGTAAAGTTAACTTGCTTATTTGGCACTTTTCTTATTTCTTGAGGTAGGCTTGTATTGGTATGAATTTCCCTCTTAAGACTGCTTTTGCTGTGTCCCATAGATTTTGGGTTATTGCGTTTTAATTTTCATCTGTCTCAAGGTACCTTTTGAGTTCTTCCTTGATCTAATTGTTAACCCATTCATTTTTAAGTAAGCTGTTATTTAGCCTCCATTTATTTGTGCGTTTTTCAGTTATTTTCTTGTAATTAATGTTTATTTTTCTACCATTGTGGTCAGAGAACATGCTCGATGTGATTTAAATCTTTTTAAGTTTATTGAGACTTGTTTTGTGTCCAAAACATGTTAGTGGTCTATTCTAGAAAATGTTCCATGTGCATGTGAAAAGAATATACATTATACTGCTTTGGAGTGAAATGTTCTGAAAATATCAATGAAATCTATGTGGTCTAGTGTGTTGTTTAAGGCTGATGTTTCTTGTTAATTTTTGTCTGGAAGATCTATACATTGATGTCAATGAGGTGTTAAAATCATCTACTATGACTGTAGCATTGCTCCTATACTGGGTACATATATGTCTATAAAATGTATTCTTTTGTTGGTTTTATTACTTTAGCAATGTGTAATGTCCTTCTTTGTCTCTTATTATAGCCTTTGTTTTAAAGTCTATTTCTTCTGATATAAGTATTGCCAACTCAGCTTTTGTGTTTGTTTGTTTTTTCATTTGTCTGAAATATCTTTTTCCATCCTATTTCTTTCACTCTATGTGTATCTTTCATTCTGATGTGGGTCTCTTGTGGACAGCATATACCATGAGTCTTGTTTTCTTTCTTTTGTTTATCCTCACCCAAAGTTATCTTTTCTATTGATTTTCAGAGAGGGTGAAAGGGAGGGAGAGGGAGAAAGAAAGAGAAACATTGATGTGAGAGAGACACATCAATTGGTTGCCTTCAGAACAACTCCCTCTAGGGCTGGGGATCAAACCTGCAACCCAGTTACATGCTGTTGACTGAAATTGAACCTGAGACCCTTCAGTCCATGGGCTGAGGCTAAACCAATGAGCCAAACTGGCCAGTGCGAGTCTTATTTTCTTATCCATTCAGCTAACTATTGTCTTTTTTTTCTTTTCTGTTCAATCCCTCAACCCCTCAACCCCTCCCCCAGAGCTGTCAGCCTGCTCTCTATCTATATGTCTTTCTTTATTTTGCTTGTTAGTAAAATTTGTTCAGTAGATTCCACATATGAGTAAAATCATATAGTACTTGCCTTTCTCTGACTGGCTTACTTCACTTAGCATAATGTTCTCCAGGTCCATCCCTGCTGTCACAAAGGGTAAAATCTTCTTATTTTTTACAGTTGAGCAGTATGCTGTTGCATAAATGTATCATGTCTTTTTTATCCAGTCATCTACTGATGGACACTTGAACTATTTTCAAATATTGGCTATTGTAAATAACACTGCAACGAACATAGGAGTGCATATATTCTTTTGAATTGGTTTCTGTTTTCTTCAGATAAATTCCAAGAAGTGGAATCGCTGGGTCATAGGCAGTTCCATTTTTAATTGAGGTATCTCCATACTGCTTTCCACAGTGGCTGCACCAATCTGCATTCCCACCAACAGTGCACAAGGATTCCCTTTTCTCCACATCCTCGCCAACACTTGTTTGTTGATTTACGGATGATAGCTATTCTGACAGATGTGAGGCGATATCTCAATGTGGTTTTAATTTGCATTTCTCTAATGATTAGTGACCATGACCATCTTTTTATATGTCTATTGGCATCTGCATGTCCTCTTTGGAGAAGTGCCTATTCAGGTCCTTGGCCCATTTTTTAATTGGATGGTTTTCTTTTTGGTATTGAGCTTGTTGTCTTTTGATTGGAGCACTTAATCCAATTTCATTAAAAGTGATTATTGATAGGTACATAATTTTTCCATTTTATTCTTTATAATTTTGTTCCTTTTTTTTTCCTTTCTTCTTAAAGAAGTCCCTTTATCATTTCTATAATACTGGTTGGGTGGTAATGAACTCCTTTAGCCTTTTCTTTTCTGGCAAGCTCTTTATTTCTCCTTCCACTTCAAACAACAGCCTTGCTGGGTAGAGTAGTCCTGATTGTAAGTCCTTGCTTTTCATCACTTTGAATATTTCATGCCAATCTCTTTCAGCCTGAAATGCTTCTGTTGAGCAATCAGCTGACAGTCTTTTGGGAGCTCCCTTGTAGGTAACTGTCTTTTTTTCTTTTCTTCTTTTTTTCCCCCTGCTATCAAGAGGTTCTCTTTGTTTTTAACTTCTGGCATTTATTTTAATTATGATGTGTCTTCATGTTGGCCTGTTTGGATTTTTCTTCTTGGGGAATCTCTGCATTTCCTTGACCAGTATTTCTAATCCCTTCTCCAGGGTATGGAAGTTTCAATCTTTATTACTTCTAATAGGTTCTCAATCCCCTGCTCTCTCTGTTGTCTTTCTGGTACTTCCATGATGCAGATATTATGCATGATGTTGTTCCAGAGGTCCCTAAAACTATCCTCATGTTTTTACATTCTTTTTTCTTTTTGCTGCTCTGTGTGGTATTTTTTGTTTGTTTGTTTGTTTTTTGTTTTGTGTCATCTCTTCTTTCAAATATCTGATTCAATTCTCTGCATCATCTATTCTGCTGTTGAATCCTTATGGAGCATTGTTCACTTCAGATATTGTATTCTTCATTTCTGATTTGTTCTTTTTCTTGGTTTCTATGTTCCTTTTTATGCTTACTGTCTCTTTGTTCAACTTCTCACTGAGTTCATACATTCTCCTAGGTTTCTAGAGCATTTATATAGCTGTTGTTTAGAACTCTGTACCTGGTAGATTACTTGTCTCTATTTCATTTAGTTCTTTTTCTGGGGATTTATCTTGTTCCTTCATTTGGAGTATGTCTCTTTGTCTTTTCATTTTGTTTCTTTGTCTTTTCATTTTTGCTGCCTCTCTGTATTTGTTTCTGTATTAGGCAGATATGCTATGTCTTCCAGTCTTGGTGTGGTGACCTTATATAGTAGGTGCCCTGTAGGTCTGTGGTGCAATCTCCCTGATTAGCTGAGCTAAGTGCTCAAGGAATAGCTCTTGTATGGGTTATGAGACCCTGTTGTAGTTGAGTGTTGATTGCTGTTGTCATGTCCATGGGTTGCATTGACTTCAGGCTGGCTGACTATAAAGACTGACCCAAACCCCAGTGTACTAGCTGCTGATAAAGATCGACCACAGCAAGTTTTCCCTTTCAATGTGCTGCTTGCAGAATTATTTTGGTCATGCTCTGAAATGGTCTGAAGACCACCATCAGGTGTGTGGGTTCTGGAGCCTTTGGGAGAGACTCTGGTGCAGTTCAATGTCAAATGCTGCCTTTGAGCAGCCTGGGACTACCTCTTTGGAGCTACAAAGCAATCCACAGTTTGTGGCTGCCTCCCCTGGGCCTGGGTGCATGTGTGAGAGGCCAAGTTGTGTACTAAGCTTAGCTTCCACCGGTACTGAGCAGAAGGCCAGGTCAGCAAAAGGCTCAAGGCACCCTGAGATTCATTTCACCTGCTGCCTGCCTGTTAGACTCAGTCACTGAAAGAGCTTCTGTCTGTATGTGAGTTATGTGTAGTAGGTTCCCAGTGAATCACCAGGTAGGGGCTGGTGGTATTTTCCAGTGGTGTTCACATGTTCCCTTCAGCACAAGGAAGGAAGTAAAAAATCAGAAATGGCCTGTGTTCCACAGCAGGGGCATAAGAAAATCTGGGATTTACTGTTCAAATAACAAAAATGCTATTTTAGATAAAAACAAGCAAACAAAAAAATGTGAGTGAACACAAAAGGCACCTATTACAAGATTCTGTTTAGAGGAAACGTCCAGAATAGGTAAAGGAGCAGAGACAGGAAGCAGATCAGGGGTCATCAGGGGCAGGAGGAGTGGGGCGTGAGGGCTGTTGGTGCGGGGCTCCTTTTAGGGAGATGGGACATCCTGCAACTAGATGGTGGTGATGCCTGCACAGCCTCGGGAGTGTATTTCATGCTCAGGAATGGCACCATTTAAAATAAAAACAATAATTTTATTTATTACATAAAATGAGTCATGCCATTGAAAAGCAGAGGGTAAGAAAAGAAAGAAAGAAGAAAGCGCCCACCCCCCAAACCCTAATAATAGAAATTAAAAAATGAAAAACTGAATCCCGCAGCGGAGTAAAGAAAGCCATAACAATGAAAAGACATAAAAGAAAAACATCAAATTCTTCGGGTGGGAGAGGGCGAGCAGACACAAGCGGCTCTGCGTGTGGCCCTGACCCATCTCGCCGAGGTGGCTCCTCCTCTGTGTCAGGACCCAGGGCCGGCTCCGGGGAGGGCTCTTTGGGCAGGGGTGCTGGGCCCTCAGCCAGGTCAGCGGAGGCTGCGCAGGCCGGCCCCGGCTCCATTGCTGCGGCTGGAGTGGCTGCTGGAGGAGACACGACCGCTGGAGATCGACACCCCTCCAGGTCTCGAGAGGCACCCAGGGCTGCCCCTGCGTCAGGCTCCTCGGCTTGGACGAGAGGGGGTGAAATAGGAGCTGATTCTGCCTCCTGGGCTGGTGCTGGAATGCGGGAGAAGAAAAGATCACCCAGGTGCCTGCATTTCCATGTGCGCCCCCCACCCCAAGGCAGACAGAGCCAAAACCTTCCAGAGAAGCCACAGCTTGGGACCCGCCACAAGATGTCCTCCCCACCTGCAGCCCAGCAGATGGTCTGAGGCCAGTCTCTGCTCTGGGCCAGCCTTTGGGGGTGCTCCCTGTGTGTCTGGCACCAACCCCTTCCCATAAGCTCCCATGTATCTCCCACCCATTCCACCACCATCTCCCCCACCTTCTCACCTTTGGGCTGTGCCTCCTTGGGCTCCAAGTCATTGGATCTGGTTTGTTGAACATAAGCACCGGGCTCCAGGTTGAAGTTGCAACTTATGAACAGCCTTTGGAGACTCAGTGGCCAGGTTGGAGGCTTGCGGGGTCCCGGCGGCTTCAGCCGAGCAGTCCTCCCGCCATCCAAGGGCGCTGGTTCCCCAGACCCCCAGGTGGCCACACTCACCTCAGGCCTTCTCTGGCCCTCAGTGGTGTGGCCCACCTGCCCCTCACTGGTGACGATGGGGCTGGGGTCTCTATCAATCAGCTGCTGCTTCTCGGTGTCCTGGGTTGTTCTCTGCAATGACAGTGACCAGCAGCCGGTTGGGAGACCTCAAGTCCTGCCCAGCCCTAGTCTCTGCTGCTTCTGCTCCCAGATCAGGCCCAGCCCTGTGTCTGCACAGACCTCCACCCAGGGAAATGAGATTCCCCTCCAGAGCTCGGGATAAACCTTGGGCAGTGGGCAGCCCCCACACTCCATGTCCACCAGCCAGTCTTGACCTGGGGTGTGAGCATGACCAGCCCACCAGGCTTCTGACCCCACACTCAGCCTGTTCCTGCTCCACGCAGGCCCTCCCCACGTGACCCCCTTACACACACACACACACACACACGCACACACACACACATGGCGGGGACATAGGGTTGGTCAGGTGGGATCAGAGTGGTGGTCTGGACAGAACAAAACCACCCTGAGTCTCCCTGTGTTACCTTTGAGTCCCGCCTTGGAAAGGGCCACCGGCGTCTAGGCTCAGTGCGCACCCAGTGGCGGCAGCGCCGGAAAAGACTCTCGCTGCTGCCTCGTTTGAGGCCACGGCCTCGGGACACTGGAAGACAGCAGGAGAACATGCTGTCCCCTCCAGTGTCTCTACTCAAATGAGCTGGGCAGTGGCTGTTATAGAATGTGGCTGCCTGGTGACCAGGGTTCCAAGTTCTGTGGGCTCTATCGTCAGGAAGTGAGGTCACTGCCTGGGTCCCCTACCCCAGGGTCAGGAAGTGAGGTCACTGCCTGGGTCCCCTACCCTGAGCTCCTCCCCAGAGGAGCAGTGACCTCACTTCCCAACAGAGCGTGGGGCCCTACTGAGATCATTTGGATAGGGACATTTGCTCCAACAACTTATTTTGTTGTCTGCCCCAGGCCCGAGGCTGTGACCGCCCCAGAGCCCGCGGTAAAAGGCTCTTCCCCAGCTGCCCCCACTGGGTCTGACTCAGCCCAGATGCCTGTGGCCCTTTCCAAGGGGGGACACAGAGGTAACACAGGGAGACTCGGGGTGATTTTGTTCTGTCCAGATCACCTCTCTGATCCCACCTGACCAGCCCATGTCCCCTCCCTGTGTGTGTGTGTGTGTGTGTGTGTGTGTGTGTGTGTAAGGGGTTCACGGGGACTGCCTGGAGCAGGAACAGGCTGAGGAGTGTGGGGTCAGAAAGAAGCCTGGTGGGCTGGTCACGTTCACACCCCAGGTCAGGGCTGGCTGGTGGACATGGAGTGTGGGGGGTGCCCTCTGCCCAAGGTTTATCCCGAGCTCTGGAGGTGAATCTCATTTCCCTGGGTGGAGGTCTGTGCAGGCACAGAGCTGGGCCTGATGCGGGAGCAGAAACAGCAGAGACTAGGGCCTGACAGGGCCTGAAGCCTCCCGACTGCCTGTGGGTCACTGTCATTGCAGAGAACAACCCAGGACATGGAGGAGCATTAGCTGCTTGACAAAGACCCCTGCCCTGTCTCCACCAGTGAGGGGCAGGTGGGCCACGCCACTGAGGGCCAGAGCAGGCCCGAAGTGAATGTGGCCGCCTGGGGGTCTGGGGAACAGGCCCCGTGGACGGCTGGAGAAGGACTCCTCCACTGAGGCCGCCCGGGCTCCGCGGGCAGCTCTTGATTTCTGACTCCAGCCTGGAGCACCGTGACCAAGTCCAAACAACCGGGATGGGGACCTGCAGCCCACGGAGGCAGAGCCCAAGGGTGAGAAGTTTGGGGAGGTGGGGGTTGGATGGGGCATGGAGGTGCATGTGACCTTATTGGAAAGGGTTGGTGCCAGACACATAGCGAGCTTTCCTGGAGGCCAGAAAAAAACCAAGAGCATCCTCAGACCACCTGTCTGATGGACTGGTGGGAGGTCACCCTGTGGTGGGGCGTGGGCTATGGCTGTGTCTGTCTTTGAGGAGCAGGTGGAAATGCAGGCACCTGGGTGATCTGTTCGCCTCTGGCTACTCCAGCACCAGCCCAGGAGGTGGAACCAGTTGCTGCTTTACCACCTGTTGGCCAGCCAGGGGAGCCCCATGCAGGGGCAGACCTGGATGCCACCACAGACCGACCCATGTGTCCACCCCCAGTGGTTGTGCCACCTTGGACAGCGCTCCAGCCGCAGCTCTGGAGCCAGGGCAGCCTTGCAGTGTCTCTGAGCTGGCTGAGGCCCCAGCACCCCTGTTCGGGGAACCTGCTCTCCCACTGCTACCAGCATTTGTTTTACCCTCCCCCTCTTTGACCTTTCATTTCTTTTCATTTTTATGGTTTCCTTTTATGTGCTGTATGGTGTGATTTATTTTAAGTTCTAAATAAACACTATTATGTGTATTTTAAAGTGTGCCATTCCTGAGCATGAAGGACACTCCCGAGGCTGTGCAGGCATCACCACTGTCTAGTTGCAGGATGTCCCATCTCCCCCAAAGGAGCCCCACACCAACAGTCCTCACTCTCCTTCCTCCTGCCCCTGGTGACCCCTGATCTGCTTCCTGTCTCTGCTCCTTTACCTGTTCTGGACATTTCCTATAAATGAAATCTTACAATAGGTGCTGTTTTGTGTCTGCTCACATCCTTTTGTTTGTTTTTATCTGACATTGCATTTCTGTTCTTTGAAAGGGAAATCCCAGATGGATTAGAGATCAGATGTAAAAACAGAAGCGCTTTCAGTAAGTGTGCATCATCTCCGGGTAGAGACCACTGTGCTAAGTGTGACCCCAGGGCCAGAAGCCTGTCAGGCAATGGTTGGCTCTTCCTGTGTCCAAAACCAGAACGAGAAAAATGCAGAAGGCTGGCCAGACAAACCACAGGCTGGAAGCATTTCTCACAGCCCAAGGCCAGGGAAAGGTGTAGTATTCCTGTGGTACAGAAAACTCTCGAAAGTCGGTGTTTTCTAAGGGGACAGAGGGCAAACAGGCACTTCCAAGGAGGGGTAGTACACACGCCAGGACATGTCAGAGATGCCCACCTCCCCAATGGGGACACATACACTGTGAACACTGGGGAGAGAGCATGTCGCCATCAGACTGGCAGGCTTCTGGTCTGGTGGTGACCAGCCCTGGGGACAAAGTGAGGCAGCAGAGACCCCAGCAGGTCCCCTGGAGAGAAGGGAAAGGCCCCTCCTGAGGGAGAACAGTGTGCAGGCCCGTCCAGTTCCCCAGGTGCACCCTTCACCTGGCTGTGCTCACCCTAGGAGGGTACCCCACAGGCATTCTTGCACAAGTTTTCAAAGATATGTTTTCTAGACCACCCATCAGAGCACTAATGGAATAGCCGGGAATTGGGAAAACACTAATCCCTATTATTAGTATGGACAGGAAGTAGGTAGGTGATGGAGTAATACAAGAAATAATTTTAGGGAAAAGTAACCATATGTGCTCAGAGAAGTTTGTTCTTTCCGGAAAACTAAATATTTCCGCTTGAACAGATGTGGGCTGGGAGGAGGGGTCTGCGCTGATGCGCGTAGAGGGGATGCAGACAGAAAAGCACCCGCGTTCCTGACTCAGGATTAAGGAGTTTGACTTTTCCATCAAGGGGCTATCCGCTGCTCGGCGCTGCTCTTTTCTGGTTCTGTACTCTATTTTATATGAATCGTCTAATTTAAACCTAGCATTCACTTATCCTTTGAGATGTATTCACACAAAAAAGTCACGGTTAAAACACACCCTGCTAGGAGAACCTCTGGGTGGTGTTGAGTGGTGAGAGGAATTGTGTCCTAGACTTCTGACAGAAATGAGCAAGCAAAGCGGATGGAAGTTTGCAGGTGCAGAGAGAGCTACCTTCAAACCCACAGAGGGCCGCCAGAGGACTGCCGTGACCCATCTTCACTGGCGTCTGCAGGAACAGCAATCGAAGAGAGAATAGCTCTGGCGCACAGGCAGGCACCTAGGCGTGCATCAGTCCAAAGACAGGGCACAGTCCCCTTCACCATGGCGAAGGTCACGGGAAGTGTGCATAAGAAGATTCCAAAGGAGTACATCAAAGTTCGGAAATCCAACTTACGGTAACCTAGAGAATTGTGTTACTCATCTATCAGGTGCCTCTTCCTGGGAGGAAGACTGTGACTTTCTAAAGCCTACCTCAGAAAAGCACACTTTGATCTACATGTATATAGATTACAGAAACACCTCTTTTAATTGTGTTGAGGTATCATTTTGTAAGTAATCTGTCTTTTTGTGACTTTTAAAATCTCTTTTATGTTGTTGTTGTTAATCCTCACCCAAGGATAGTTTTTCCACTTACTTATTTAGAGTGGAATGGAGAGAGAAAGAAAGAGAAACGTTGATGTGAGGGAGACACATCCATTGGTTGCCTCCTGTATGCGCCCCAGCCAGGGCCAGGAATCGAGCCTGCGACCAGGGTATGTGCCCTTGATCAGGAATCAAACCCGAAACCCTTCAGTTTGTGGGCAAATGTTCTAACCACTGAGCCACACAGGCCAGGGCTAACATCTCTTTGTTTTGATGTTCTGCAGTTTCCACTGAATATGTCTACATGTATTTGTTCCACTGGGAATTTGCTATGGTAGCTGAGTCTGGGGATCCACCTGTTTTATCAATAATGGAAAATTATTGGCTATCTTTTCTCTTCACATGCCTTCAGTTTTTCTTTAACCCAAATTAGGTATGTTAGGTCTTCTTATTCTACCTTCATGTTTCCTTCAATTTTTAAAAAATTGATTTTAGAGAGAGAGAGAGGTAGGGAAGAGACAGAGAGAGAGAGAGAGAGAGAGAGAGAGAGAGAGAGACATTGATTTGTTATTCCACTTATTTATGCATTCATTAGTTGATTCTTGTATATGTCCTGACTGGGGATCAACCCAACAGCCTTGGCCTATCAGGACTATGCTCTAACCAACTGCACTACCCGGCCAGGGTGATCTCGTTCATACTTTTCTTCTTTTTGTCTCTCTGAGATAGTTTTTTAATTTCTTCTATCTCAGTTGCAATTCAGTATTTATCTCTTTAATTCTATCTAATAAGTTGCAGTTGACTTTAATTGTATTTTTGTATTTTTATCCCTAGAATATCTATTTAACTTTTCCCATATCAGACTGGTTTTCATTATTAATATTTTATTTCTCTAACAAGTTTTGGTAACATGGTTATCCAATATTTTAAATATACGTGATTTTTATGGTATATCTGATCATTATTTTGTCTGGATTTCCATGAGATCTAATTACGCTCTTTATTTCTCTGCTAATCCTGCTTGGGGTGGGCTGTTTCCTTACGTGTTGTTTGTTTGTTATACTGTGAATTCAGATGTGCTGAAGATTTATCTGTAGGAACACAGCAACTCCTAATTGAGAATGTGGCCTTCCAGAAATGATTTTTATTTATTTCTACCAGTTACCCCCAAGATACTGCCAACCAAGGACTAACATGTATTAATGTTGAGGTTTCCAGAAATATTTAAGCCAATTCTGCATCAGGGAAGTTCTCAAATGTTGAATTCTTGGGGTAGACTTTAATTTTTAAGCAGATTGCTGGCTAAGGTAGACAAATTTTCTTGTCAACTACCCCCTTTCTCATCACACTTTCTAGTCGACTATTGAATGAGGGCAAAGCACCCCTCTCTTTCTGCCTTTTTGAAGTAAGCTCTGTTCTCACACATCCTCCTGCTCGTGCTGAAGGTCATGTCTACTGTTTTGGGTGCAGCCGTTAAGCCTACACTTCCTGGTTACTGAGACTGACAAGCTCCCGAGGGCACCCATGGCTTCAGCATCAGCCTGCCATTCTGATTCCTCTCTCTCTTTTGAATTTGGGCCTCTTGAGGCTGTCCTTACTTTCTAGTGAGTTGAGTTATGCATTTAAGAAGGATATTTGCTAGATTTTATCTAACATGTCTAAGTGTTTTGCATTGGGAAGTTTATGAGAATTTATTTTAAAAACATTGCCAGAAATGAACTCAGAAAAGTAGGAATTAGAAGCTTTGATGATCTTCTGTTCTGGGGTCTTTGTGGCATCCATAATAAAAATTACTTCTAGATATTGTCCACCCAGCTCATATTTTGGGGCTGGAGCTTTTCTCTTCTTTATGTCTCAGTTCATTTGAATTTCACAGATCAGAGGGTCTATAGCAAAAATATTGGGCACTAACTAGCAAAGTTTGTTTTTTCACAACTACCTAGTTAACCAAAGTTAAGCAAAGGTAGTAAAATAAAGTCTAGAGGCCGAAGGCTAGGAATTTAAATTTGTTGGCCTTAAGGTAATTATTTCCATAGAGAGAAAGGGGAAGACTTTTAACATGTTTCTGCTTCTCTGTATATCTTACCACATTTTATTTTAATATTAATTTATATAGATTAATATTTATTAATAGTGGGAATATTGATGGTGAATTTTGCATATCTGGGGAGGAGGGGAAGAGGGAGCTGTGATAAAACAGCAGCCATTCACGCAGTGAAAGTCGATGTGCTCGCTTCTCTATCCCCTTCCATCAGCAACCACAGGCTGGGGTGGGAGTGTTGAGAATACAGCAGGTCCGCACGTCTTCGCTGCATCAATCGGTATAGTGAGCATTTTATTAATAATATTACACATATAACACAAATAAAATGTTTAAAATGCATATGGAAAGATTGATGATACCTAATATAAATATAGATATAAAGGCAGTTTAGTTTGTAAAATTATAGTATATCCACAGCGACCAGACTGACAAGCACCAAGCACAACGCAATTACAAGAAAATCTGAGTAGACCCAATAGTTCTCTGTAACAGCAGAACAAGTGCGGCGAGTCACACAATTCACCGAGCCTCCTCCCCATTTCAGCCTAACAAGTCGTCTGCTGGAAGTCCGGACCTCCTCTTTCTTTTTCTACTGCACTTATGCTAAGGCAGAGGTTAGGATAGGCAAAGAGTAAATTTGGCTGAATCAAAATATTTTAATCCCTATTTATGTGATAATAGAATACTCAGTGTTTTCTCTTTCTACTATCTAGATTGTATCTAATATCAGCTTCATCAATCTGGAATTAGGCTGATACACTGCACATTTGTAAAACCTGCTCCACTGTCTGTGATGGTCCTGTGCAGATAAAAAGAAGAGATTGGGTTTTTACTCACACTTTTGCTAGTACAGGAAAAAACTTTCAGACTTTTTCAGAATTCCTTCTCTCATCATTATCTCAAAGTGGCTGCCCCTTCCTTCCTTCCTTCCTCCCCCCCCCCCCCCCAAATCAGCCTGGACTCAATGCTTGTCCAGACTGAAGCTTAGAACTGAAGACTGGAGATTCCACCACGACTATCTGATTATACGCTACCGAGATGGGTGCTGCTGTTGAAACTTTTTTTTTTAATTTATTTTTGTTACAGATGTTTCTCCTTTTCCCCCCATTGACACCCTCCTCCTCATCCCCCAACCTTGTCCCCAGCTTTGTTGTCCATGTCCATCAGTTATGCATACATGTGTATAAGTTCTGTGGTTTATCTCTTCCCTCCCCCCACCCCCTCTTCTGAGGGTTGTCAGTCTGTACCCTACTCCCACATCTCTGGGTCTACCGTGTTCCTCAGACTGTTATGTTCATCATATTCCACAAATAAGTGAGATCATGTGATATTTGTCTTTCTTTGCTTGGCTTGTTTCGCTTAGGATAATACTCTCGAGGTCCCTCCATGTCGTCTCAAAGGATAAGAGATCTTTCTTTCTTACAGCTACATAGTATTCCATTGTGTATATGTACCACAGCTTTTTTATCCATTCGTCTACTGATGGACACTTGGGCTGTTTACAGATCTTAGCTATTGTAAATAGCGCTGCTATGAACATGGGGGTACCTGTATTCTTTCTGATTGGTGTTTCAGGCTTCTTAGGGTATATTCCTAGAAGTGGGATCACTGGGTCAAATGGCAATTCAATTTTTAATTTTTTGAGGTAACACCATAGTGTTTTCCACAGTGGCTGCACCAGTCTGCATTCCCACCAGCAGTGTACTAGAGTCCCCTTTTCTCCACACCCTCGCCTACACTTGTTGTTTGATGATTTGTTGATGGCGGCCATTCTGACAGGTAGGAGGTGATACCTCATAGTTGTTTTAATTTGCATCTCTCCGATGATTAGTGATATTGAGCATTTCTTCATATGTCTCTTAGCCATTTGTATGCCCTGTTTGGAGAGGTGTCTATTTAGTTCCTCTGCCTATTTTTTAATTGGGCTCTTTGTCTTCCTTTTGTTGAGTTGTATGAGCACTCTATACATTTTGGAGATTAACCCCTTATCTGATGTATCATTGGCGATTATGGTCTCCCATACAGTGGGTTTCCTTTCCGTTTTGATGTTTGTTTCTTTTGCTGTGCAGAAGCTTTTGAGTTTGATGTAGTCCCATGTGTTCATTTTTCCTTTGTTTCTGTTGCCTTAGGTGATGTATCAGTGAAGATTCTGCTGCGTATGATGTCTGAAATTTTGTTGCCTACATTTTCTTCTAGGATTTTTATGGATTCACAAGTTACATTTAAGTCTTTTATCCATTTTGAGTTTATTCTTGTGTATGGTGTAAGTTGATGGTCTAGTTTCATTTTTTTGCATGTAGTTGTCCAATTTTCCCAACACCATTTATTAAAGAGGCTGTCTTTACTCCATTGTATGCTCTTGCCACCTTTGTCAAATATTAATTGAGCATAATGTCTTAGGTCAATTTCCGGATTCTCTGTTCTGTTCCACTGGTCTATATGCCTGTTCTTGTGCCAGTACCAGGCTGTTTTGATCACAGTAGCTTTGTAGTATAACCTGATATCCGGTGATCCCAACTACTTTGTCCTTCTTTTTCAAGATTGCTGTGGCTATTTGGAGTCTTTTTTGGTTCCATATGAACTTTTGAAGTATTTGTTCTAGTTCTGTGAAATATGTCACTGGTATTTTGATGGGGATTGCATTGAATCTATAGATTGCTTTAGGTAATATGAACATTTTAATGATGTTAATTATTCCAATCCATGAACAAGGTATGTACTTCCACTTTTTTATATCTTCCTCTATTTCTTTTTTTAATGTCCTGTAGTTTTCTGCAAATAGATCCTTTACTTCTTTGGTTAAGTTTATTCCTAGGTATCTTAATTTTTTTGCCACGATGGTAAATGGGATTGTTTTTTTAGTTTCTCTTTCTGTGAGTTCATCATTGGTGTATAAGAGTGCCGTCAATTTCTTGATGTTAATTTTGTATCCTGCTACTTTGCCAAATTCATTAAGTCTAGTAGATTTTTGATGGAGTCTTTAGGGTTCTCTATGTATAATATCATGTCATCTGCGAATAATGACAGTTTCACTTCCTCCTTTCCAATTTGGATTTCTTTTATTTTTTCTTCACGTCTGATTACTGTGGCTAAGACTTCCAGTACTATGTTAAATAAGAGTGGCGAAAGTGGGCATCCCTGTCTTGTTCCTGTTCTTAAGGGAAATGTTTTTAGTTTTTGCCCATTGAGTATGATGTTGGCTGTAGGTTTTTCATATATGGCCTTTATTATGTCAAGATATATCCCTCTATTTTCAAACTGCTGAGCGTTTTTATCAGAAATGGGTGGTGGATTTTGTCAAATGCTTTTTCAGTGTCTATTGATATGATCTTGTGGTTTTTATCTTTCATTTTGTTTATGTGATGTATCACATTTATTGATTTGCGAATATTGAACCAGCCTTGCATCCCTGGGATCTGCTGTTGAAACTTAAGGCAGCTATAAGCCTTGCCTGGTCACCTAATGCTGTTGCAGCTCTTGTTCTCTCAACCACCCCTGCTGGTCCTCACAGCCTGGCCATGCTCAAAGACAGATTTCTGTTGCTGCATTGGGCTTGCTCCAGGACTCAGGGGCACCTGTCATTTGATGTGGGGCTCCTCAGAGCCTCACATGTGCAAAGGACTGTCCTTTGCTAATGGTTTACAGAGACACTGCAGCTGCTGTCACTGCTGCTCATTTAATATTTGCACAGTTTAATGCTGTGACTTTTTTCCTGCAGAAATTATCAGGGCACAATTACAATGCTGTGCAGTGTCCAGAGGAGAAGCAAGAGGCCTCCTCTCAATGTTATTCTAGATACTGTTGTCTCTTAACTCCAGTGGGGTGGGATCCCACAAAGGCATTCTTTCTTTTACTTTATGTACAGTTACTTTTCCCAGAGCATTGGCATGGTGGTACTGTGCCTTGATCAGAAGAAAAGTCTCATTTCTGCTCCATAATGAAATAAAAATGCGTGTTCTCATGAAGAGTACCTTCTTGAAGATACCAGCTTCCCTTAGGCCAGGGGTGGGGAAGCTTTTTTCTGCCCAGGGTCATTTGGATATTATAAAATCATTCTCAGGCCACACAAAATTATCAGCTTAAAAATTAGCCTGCTCTATTTGGTCAGACTAATTTGGTGAGGTGTGTGATGTTAGCTGGTGTTGATTTCATGGGCCTTACACAGCCCGAGGGCCAGTTTCTCACTTCACCAGAGATATTCCCATGACAAAGGAAAGCATGACCTCTCTCTCTTCTTCTTCAAGATACTTAGTGCACCTTGACTAATTTATCCCAATACCCTAAAACAGAAGTTTAAAAAATTGTTTCCTTATATCTTTTACTCAGAACATTGATACCTACTTGCATATTAGTTTCATAATTAGGGAGACCACTCATAATTCTCAGAAAAACAAAGGAAATCTACTCCATAGTGACTTGTAGACGTAACTCCTTGGCATAGATATGGCTGGCAACTTTTGAATAGCATTTTCTCTGGGAGAAAAACAGGAAAAATAAAAGAAAGAAAGAAAGAAAGAAAAGAAATACCCTGTGGGAGGAAGACAGCTATCCTGCCATCTATTTATTTTCTTCACCACAGAGACTCCCTCAGAAGAAAAGAAGCAGATGACTGGGCCTCGTCTCATCAAGTGCACCTCTATGTAAGTAAACAAGTATCATTTGCTAAGAGTAAGGGCTTTTATTTGCAGAATGCCCTTAGCAGGATGTCCATTATTAAAGAATTACTCACAGCAAATACATTCATAATCTATGAGACATGGCCCCCTTGAGAATGTCACTTAAGTTATATAATTCTCTGGGCATAAAATAGAGATTTTTCATATCTTAAATGCTCTCTGTTGTTGGAGAACGCTCACAGAACCTCAGTAGGAAAACTTAGCAATTATTCTGTGCTCGAGAGTATGTGTGCAATGCTGCAGGGCCTGGGGAACTACTCTGGATGTCCTTACATGATGGAAATACTTAAAGGAAAACTTATCAGAATTCCAAGTCTCTGAAGACTAAGTTAAATGGGATAGATATACTTGGACACTCTTCTACATCAATTCTTCTAATAGTTTGTGAGTTATAAGTGTAATAGGATAATAATTTTTTTCTGATGCAATAAATTAATTATAAAGGTATGTGATTGATATGAATGGAAACCATCTTAATTAGATAATGATAAGAATTGCATGAAGGATAATGCATGATGAGTGAACCATTTTAAGGTCGTATTTCTGTTGAGGGATTTAAGTAATTCATGCTTATTATTTATAAGATATTAAAAAGCCCCAAGGTAGAAATACAGCTGTACATTTATGCATTTTACTTGAATTATCTTGTATAGTATATTTTGTGGAATTTTAAAGCTGGTTAATATGTATTATGTTGAAATTCATAGTGTATTAGTACACTAATACACTATATTTTTCCAGATGCTATGACATACCAATAAAAGTACTCTTTCAAATTATATTTAAAGGCTAAAATGCAAAGAACACAAGGATCTTTTGGTAAATTTTCAAAGCTATTTTCTACTATATACTGTTTGCCTGAATGAAATCATCACATTAGCTAGTAAGTTGTCATAATGCTTTTTTCAATATGAAGTATAGATTTTATAGATAGAATATAGATGAATACTGACTGTGTGATCTGTTCTTACAAAGAACATTGATCTCAATGAAACTATAGCCTTATAAATATAACATTAACATATAAAAAATAATATTAAGTTTCAGAAAGTCTGGGGACCTGAATTTAAAACTGTGGTGTTTTACAGGGTGCCAGCTTGTAGAGTATCTTAAAGTTAACTAAAATCTTTATTATAATGTTTATTGTGACTTGCCTATGGAGAGGTAGTGACTCATAAGTAGGATCCAATTCTTATTTACTTCAGAAAAGAAAGCAGTTTCTCTGGTGAAGAACGTCAGCTCACACCATGGGCTCCACATACTATTTTTCAGTAGAAAAGTGAGTTGTAGCAAGATTTCAGGATTAACCCAAAGACGATGTGTGAACAGTACACAGGACCAGAGATCCGAGGATCTGGACAGTAACCCTCCCTGTGCTGTTGCAGAAAAATGAGAATTTCTGCTGGGAAGGAAGGGATCGCTGTAAAACTTAGCAGCCTGATTCATCAGCCTAACACTAGATGGTCAGATGAGTGCAAACCTATGGAGGGAAACTTCCTCAAGGCTTGACACTGGGACAGGTGACTCAGATTCTGCCACATCCTATCTTTTCATTAAAGGGATAAGGGGAGAATTTTCTCCTTGGTGAATAAAAACCACCAAACTCACTAAATTATATTAATAATAATTGATGGGTCAGGGTGAGTATAATTTTTCATGGTAAGGTCAAGGACAGCACAGGGCATTACAGAAACAGCATATGAACCGAGGCAGATGGTAGGAGTGGCTGCTATAGAAACTGTGTCCACCTAAAAGACATTCCAGGTGCTGTGACCTCTCCAGGTGCCTCACAGGTCTGTTATTCTAAATTTTTATCTTCCTTTCCATTTCAATCCTCTCCTAGGTCTGCCTTGCTTCCCAGTTTATTTTCTTCTTCTTTCTTCATTTTCTTAGATGTGCTTGATCTCTGTCTCCACTTCCCTGGCGAAATGAATAACTTGTTAAAAAAAAAAATAGTGACACCTGAAGGGGCTGGTGATCCTACCCCAGAAATCATTGTGCTAACCGGGTTTATAAACCATATGTAGCCTCTTCCTTTCAGAGAGGGCCAAGGGTCCAAATGAGTGATAAAAAGAATAATTAGGTTGGCTGGTGTGGGAGGGACAGGACAGAAAATACAATCTTTTGTTTGTTTGTTAACTGAAGAGATATTTTAGGCAATTAAGAAAAACTGGTTTGGTTGTTATTGTTGGTTTTTATTTTGAGATAAAGAATGAAAACATCTTGAAATACTGCTATTTAATAAAGGAGTATAGTTCTCTAAAATAAAGAATGTTGTATGGAAAGAAGTTACTGAAAATGCCTCCTTTGAAACCAACTATATTTCTGAGGAGATGTTGCTTTTGGAAATAGGGATATAAAATTAGATGACTTGAAAAAAATAGTATTCTATTTTTGTTTTATTACTAATACAATGAGTAGTGGAACACTAGGGAAAATAATCTGATTAGCAGAAGCATCTTTCTTCTCAGAGAAGACATTGCAGACATTTCTCCTGGCAAAGCCAGTAACCAGATAGACCGATGCCAGTCAGTTTGATCAACTACTCTGACGTTATTGTAAATTTTTATTTTATTTTTTTTGTTAATCCTCACCTGAGGATATTTTCCCATTGATTTTTAGATAGAGTGGAGGGAGGGAGAGAGAAACATCAATGTGAGAGAGACACATCGATTGGTTGCCTCCCACACGACCCCGACGGGGGCCTGGGTTCAAACCCAAGACCCTTGGGTCCACAGGCTGACCGCTGAGCCAAACTGGCCAGGGCATCATTGTAAACTTTTATTTTACACTTAATAAAGCCTGAATCTTCTTCCATCTCTAAAATGTGATTCTACAAAATGCAGCTAGTTGTCATATAGTCGTACCCGTGCTGCACTGACCTTTACATATCAATTTCTTCATGACCGAAGGAGAGAAGGAGGTTGGGTGAAGTAGAGGATCACAAGGAGACAGGAGTAAAGAGAGGTGGATGGCAGGGAGCAGAGGCAGAGTGTCATGAGGAAGCAGATCCTGTGGACTCGGGTGTGCATTCTGTGTCACTAGCTGTCCTCATGCAAGCCATGCCTATGTGTCATCTCATTTCACAGTGGTTGCTGTCCACTTGAACTGTTCGATGTATAGATTAGTGCCCTGGAAAATTATTCGGCTTTGGAACCAGAGAAATTGTTATTTATTTATTTAGCACCTTTCTGTGTTGGTGTATATCATCCCAGCACTTTGACCTTTGATTTCCTTTCTATTGATTGAAGATTTATCTTGTAGGTTCTTGAAAATGTTAAATTAAATTAGGTAATGCATTTAGAGTCTTTAGGAAATGGATAGGTCCTGGATAAGCACTAGCAAGTATTAGATTAAATCATATGAAATTGCTATTTTTATAGATCAAAAATGGTCAGATATTGGCAATTTTATGTGGTTCAACCTAACATCAATTTTCTGCTTTTTTAAAAAAATCGTCACCCAGTGATATTTTTCCATTTATCTTCAGATAGAGTGAGAGGGAGATAGAGAGAAACATCAACATGAGAGAGACACATCAATTGGTTGCCTGCTGCACGACCCTGACCAGGGCTGGGGATGGAATCGCAACTGAGGTACGTAGCCTTGACCAGATTCGAACCTGTGACTCTTTGGTCCTCAGGCTATTACTCTAACTGCTGAGCCAAATCCAAACCAGCCAGGGCTGCTTTTTTCCTAAGCAGCTGGGAAGGCATAGGCCAACACCCCAGACACCTAACACTATAGCCCTGTTGCATAATCTGCTCTATTGCCCATGAGCAAGACCCCGCCATACACTGCCTGTCTGTGGTGTGGACTATTGCCTGAAAATCATCTGGAGCCCACATGACTCCACCTGTGTGTATTTCCTCCCGTTGCCAGATAATCGGGCTTCTTGCTCAGCTCTGGGTCCTGGGCAACCTTCACTGGACCCACTATACCACCAATGGAGCTACAGATATTTTTTCCCACTTGAGGCTGTCTGATTTCATGTCACTTGAACACAATGTAAACTATCACTGGTTAGATGCACTATGCTTTCAGGGAACAAATAGTCTACCTTGCAAGTGGTAATCAGAAACAGACCATTGTTTAAATGGAACCTGCACTCATGTTAGGTTGGACCACATAAAATTGCCAATATTTGACCTTTTTTGATCTATAGAAATATCAGTTTCATATGCTATTTGCTGAATGCTTACCCAGAACCTAATTTAATAGCAAACATCTTGCCATGTCTTTAACTCAGCATGTTCTCGTGCTTTGCGTATGCCTATCCCTCTGCTGCCAACATAGTTTTTTCCTGTTGATTTGACAAAATCCTACTCCTCCTGCAAGAGACAGCTCAGATGTCCTGTGCTCCAAACCTTCTTTGAATTCCGTAGGCAGACATACCTGCACTGCCCATGAGCCGCTGTATCTCTATAGACAGCATCTTAGCATTTACCACACCACACCTGAGTCGGCTTCCCCATCTAATTGTGAGCTTCTTGGGAACAGAAATAATATATTTATACTGAGGTATTCCCAATGTTTGACATAATAACTAAAACACAATAGATACCCCCTAAATTATTTCCTGAAAAAAAATAATAAATGAATGAAGATCAACCTCTTCCAACGACCCAAGAACAGATTATTTGCTCTCTCTCTTTTTTCTGTATTAGCTTTCACCCCTCCTTCCTTTCCTCCTTCCCTCACTCCTATTATTCCTTTATTTTCAATCAGGGTTAACGTTTTCAAATTTACCTCCCTGTTCAGAAGCTTATGGGGATTTTGAAGGTGCTGATTTGCACAGGTATACAAAATGAAAAAAACTATTCACACATAAAAATGAATAGACTCCTTGGCATATTATCTCTTTTAATAAGATGCCTTAGAGTCTGCACATTTTCCTGATAAGA
This sequence comes from Tadarida brasiliensis, assembly GCA_030848825.1. Taxonomy (NCBI): domain Eukaryota; kingdom Metazoa; phylum Chordata; class Mammalia; order Chiroptera; family Molossidae; genus Tadarida; species Tadarida brasiliensis. The sequence goes on along the minus strand of CM061269.1, from coordinate 74,769,103 downwards.
GTAACTGCTGTCATATTTTTTGTTTCAATTTGAACATTTTAAAGGCATTTGCTATTAGCACTAATTAGATGTATAAGAGCCTTCCTGAGCAAAGTAGATAGTCACAGCTAATTCATAAGGAATTAATGATAGTAGCTAAATTGCCACATAGATGTGCACTTTGGGTAGGGTTAAATTACCAAATAATGTGAATGCTGTTTAAAATAAATTTAATATTTAATGCAAGTCATAGTTTTATTAAATCCCCCATAATTTTGAAATTTGCTCAATGTTGTTTTAAATGAGCATCTGTATAAAATCCTTTTAAAGTAAATAAGCTAATAATATGATAACACCAGTAGAGGGGATAATAATATTAGCCATTTATAGAACACTTGTTATTATTACTATCATTATATTTCCTATTTTCTTATATTTCTTATTTGTCCATCATCCATACAGTTCACACCAGGCTCTTCCAGTGTAGATGTTAGACCTTTGAGACAATTCTCTAACTTTTTCTGAGTCATTAGAGTATTGACAGAGCTGAAGTGATAATTTGTTTAATGATTTATTAATAGCCTTAAAGTGGTTGGCATATGTGTGTGTTTCTCAAAAGTTATAGTTTTCTCTCAAAGTAGTGTATACACTGAGAGAATATGTTTTTTTACTTATTCTTACCAAATTAGCAATTAAGTTATTTAAAGGAAAACTTGAGAGAGAGTTTGAAAGCTAGAGTGACATCCGAAATGAAGGTGCTGACCGAGACGGGACTCCGAGAGATGGAGTCCTCGTGACCAGGGTTTAAGGAGTCATCTACAACCAGGATGATTTCCTGGTTTAGTGAATGCAAACATCTTAGGAAAGACTGTTGGTATATAAAACTGGGAAATGGGCTAGAATGGGACTGACTTCACATATTTTGTCTACCTGCCAAATTTTGTCTTCTCTCAGAATTGGGTACCTGCTGGGGGAAAGAGGTGTCTCTAAGTGTATTCATATTTCCTTTTTACTTTTACAATGTTAGCAATGATAGCTCCACATTCTACTGGGTTGAAATTTTTCTTAACTGATGGCTTTGGGTCCAGAGCATTTCATAGACACAAGGAAGTAGGGAAGTGGCTACAGGGCAACCCACCTGGCCCGAGGACCCGGTTCTCTTCTATATTCACTGTGTACGGCGCTGGGCAGTTCTCAGAACACAGTAAGTTATGCTTAATAATTGTTTGTTGAACGAGAGGATCAGTGAATAAATTACCTTACAGAAATGTGCTTTCCATCATTGAACTCCAAAGCTTGGTTCCCTTTTTCGTTTGCTGTGTGTGATCTTGGTGCCTTGCCCTCCTCTGGTACCTCTTCTCATAAATTTAGCCTTTTCCTGACCATGATCAACACTACTTTCTAACCTACACATTTAGTCTTGCTTTATAAACTGATTCCTCAGCCCATCAAGCTGTTGTCTTAGCCTCTTGACTTTTGTGTCCCCAATCTCCCTCCTTTGAGATCAGAAATACTTAAACCACAGCTGTTTCAGCCCAAAATGTTGTCCTCTGTTTAATCTCTCCCCGTCTTCCGAGAGGATAACTTTAAGATGCTGCCAGGCGTGACCAATAATCTGTGTTCCAATAATTTGAGGTTTGTTTTGTTTCAGTTTTCAACATTCCCAGAGTATATTCCATTAGGAGGAATGCATTTCAGCTTCTTCAGCTTGAGAATACGGTAGTGCCTGGGAACAGGGGGGAAAATAAGACCAGATATTTATATCTGTGTCCAAGAAAAAGTGCCCAAGAAAAGACTTGTCCTTCAAAAACTCAGTAAGTATTAACTCTCACTATAATTACAGGCACTCCTTTAGTAGAAAATATAAGTTTAAATAAAAACAGACCCATTCACCCTGGCCGGGTGGCTCAGTTGGTTGGAGCATTGGCCCCGTACACCCAAAAAGTTTGCAGGTTCAATCCCTGGTTAGGGCACATATGGGAGGCAACCGATAGATGTTTCTCTGTCACATAGATGTTTCTCTCTCTCTCCCTTCCTCTCTATCTAAAAATCAATGGAAAACATATCCTCAGGTGAAGATTAAAAAAAAAAAAAAAAAAAGCATTCTATTTGTTTAAAAAAATTTTTTACCTAAACAATTTTATTTTTTAAATTAATTTATGATATATTATTTTTTATTGTTGAAAGGATTATAGATATCTCCCTTTTTCCCCCCATTGACCCCCTCCTCCCTGCTCCCACCCCTCTCCTGCTTTCCTCAAACTAATGTCTGTGTCCATTGGTTGTGCATATATGCATATAAGTTCTTTGGTTTATCTCTTCCCACTCCTCCCTCCCCCCATCCCTGTGAGGTTTGTCAGTCTCTTCTCTACTTCCATGACTCTAGATCTATTTTGATAAATTTCAGTAATAATTTTCAAATCAATCCCAGCTTGGAAGAGACTACCTAAATTATTTCATGGGGAGAGAAAACTGCCTTGACCAACCGTGCACAAAATAGACAAGCATGGGATTAACTGGAAAAGAAATGGAATGCATTATTCATTTTATGCTGCATATCTTAAGATACTCTATTTTTACAAAGTAGACCTTGGAAGCTATGACAGAGATGGGAGAAGAGATATAATTTCTTATAGAAATGGAGCTTATAGTAGTATCTATTTATACTTTCCTTGCTTGTTTTGTTGTGTATATATATATTTTTAAAGATTTTTAAAATTGATTTTTAGAGATAGAGGAAGGGAAAGGGGGAGAGAGAAAAACATTGATGTGAGCAAAACATCAATCGGCTGCCTCCTGCACACCCTCTACCGGAGATGTATATATTTTTAATATATCAACCATTTTTCCTCCCCATATTATCTATTATAAGCTGTGTTAACAAGGTTAACAGTGATTAATGCTATAAATTTAATCGTTAAGTTACAGGATAACAAAGGGAGATTATGACTGTGCCAGATAAAGACTATTATCCGAAGGTGAATACAGGGACGCTGTGGAATTTACACCTCTGCCTTTGGGAAGAGGTGGAGCAAGTCCTCAGCTGATCAAGGAACAGTTGTATCATGCTCCATAGAAGAAGGATGTTGTTCTATTGTTATTTGGAAGTTTAATTGTGGCTAAAAGGGTAAATACGAGTTGGCAAAGTGCATTGCGGAAGAGATGGTGAAAACTACACTTCCTAGGATCCATTTCCTATGTAATCACAGATTCAGGTCTGTGAAGAGAAGGCACCAGTGAGGTTTAGAGACAGAAAAGGAAAGGTGCCAGAGAGCCTAGGAGACAGATGTTTGGGGCAGATGACAGGGGTGAGGTCCAAAGTAGCTGTATTATACTCAGAATACATAGAATGACCTCTGTTTTCTGTTCTAAAGCTTGACTGATTCAATAAGAAAGTGAAAAATCCCCTGCTTCTCACCAACTTTCCTCCTATCTGAACCCTGGAGGCATTTAAGTTCATGATCCTGGAATGCACAATAGTTTGAGATGGGTGATAAAAATGGCTCTAAACTAGTTCTTCGGCCCCAAGCAGCCTTAAAAAGAGAACATATACATTAAGAAAAAATAAAAATATAAAGTACCATGACCTAAGAATGAAATGAAAGGTAAAGGAAATCTCTCCAAAGTTTCAAAGACCTAGCTGCAGACCCTTTGCAATACCTTGTCCACTGCCTGGACACTGCTTCATTCTAAGTTCAGCCCTTTTGCATTCTTCAGGTCTTAGCTTGAACATCAATTCTTCCTTGATTGACCACCCAACCTAAATTATTTCCTCGTTCTCTTTCAGAACACCCAGTTTCTTTGCTTCCATTGCATGAATTATTATTTGAAATGATTTATTTATCTCCATATCTATGTGCTTAATTAGCATGCATCTCCTCTATCAGACTGTAAACTCCAAGAGGGCTAAAGCCATGCCTGTTCTGCAAAGTACTTCATATCCAGTGCCGAGAAAACAGTGGGTGTTCAATAAATACTTGTTGAATGAATAAGTGAATGAATGAGTGGTTAGTGAAAGTAGAGACAGTAAAGGGTGGGTAAAACAATCTTTTGAAATTGAAAGACATTGGTATATGACTCAGGAATTAGTCAATAATGTGAAGTCCTGGTATGGGTTTATTTTGTTCATTAGTTCTCTATGTGGTAAGAAGAGAATGGTGGCATTCTAATATTTACTGAAAGGTAGTCTTTCCAGGGAATTGGAAATAAGGAAGAAAATTATACTTGCCTTTCCTCTATATCCTTCAATTTCTCTTAAATTTTAATTCCAACTGATTGTATTCATAGTCCTTCATTTTATATGGTCTCTATAAAGTGAAAGTATTTTATATGATATTTATAAAATGAAAAGTTCTTTGGTGCAGTTAAAATAAGTATATCTGATGGAGCTATACATAGAATTATTTAGTGACAATTACTGTTTTGCAGAAGATTTTTTAAATAGAAATTTTGCTTACTGAACAATAAAAATTAAAGTGAAACTGACAATGTTTTGATAATTTTGAGTCATATTGTAAACACTGAAAAGACCTGCCTCCTTGTTTGAAGCTATACCGATCAATGCATTGACCTCTGTCTGGAACTGCAGAAAAGAAATTTGAGAGCTCTGCTATTTTTCTTCCTTAGAAACTTTCACTAAGATACAAAGCAATTTTTGGCAGGTTGCGTTATTTTCATTCTTACTCAGAGAAGAGAGAACCATGTTTACATTTGTGTGCAATATATAAAGCTACAGTTTGTGTAATCCAAAATGTAATGTGAAAGCGGGACCCAAAGCAGATGTGCATAGTTCTCACACGCAGGGCTTGTGCATGAATCATGTACATCATTGCACTGTTTGTAGTAAACTGCGTGCACTTAATATATATATACAGAGACAGAGACTTCCCTGACTCTGTTCCCTACTAATGGACTCTCATAAGAAAATGAATTTTTGTTTTGATTAGATCAAACAAGAATGTGAATAATGAAGCTAGGAAGCCCTCTTTAACTACTAAATTCTAGCGGCCCTCTCTTTTCAAATCTGGTCATTTCTTTTTAAGATTTATGTCAGTATTTCTATTACTTAAAAAATAAAAAAGAATGAAATGACAATACAAATCAATTAAATGAGCGGTTACATATTTGGTTAACTTAGTCTTAAGACTAGATTGATTTTACTTAATCATTTTCGTTTTCTTTCACATAGTGAACCATAGGTTACCTTTGCTGATGCTATTGCTGCCACTTGGAAAGCTCTGAGCTTTTATGATTCGAACAGAGAGCAACACTGGCACAACTATATCAGGAAGAAAAGGACAGTCATCTGGAGCACCACACACCACTTCTAATTAACGCCTTCCCAAAGGGCCACTGCCAGCGTATCAGGCAACAGTTTATTATGTAACAATCAACTACAAAATCTTAGAGACATTGCCCAACAAGCACTCATTCCTGTGACATCTCAGTGAGCGGGGCAGCTGACCTCGCGGCCGCACGGCTGTCCCGGCTAGGCCTGCGGTGACTCTGCTCGCTCGGTCTGCGCCCGGGAAGGAGAAGCAGGCGCGACGGGGACGCTGCGCAGGGCCCCGGGAGGCAGAGGCAGCTGCAAGCAGTGGGGCCTCTCACAGCCGGCTTCAGAGCCAGCGCAGGGTCCCTCACACCCACGTCCCTGTGATCAAAGCAAGCCTGCCGCTGAGCTCAAGGTCATGGAAGTCAAGCTTGTATTTTTGGGGGAGGAAATGCAAAGTTGCTAGGAAAAGAAACTGTGAAGAGGCCATAATAGTTCGGTCTGTCGCTGCCATTAGCCACTGACTTTGATGATCTTCAACCACCCGTTATTAGGCCTAGGTTTAATAAATATGTTTTATTGATTTTTGTAGAGAGAGAGGAAGGGGGAGAGAGAGAAACATCCATTGGCCGCCTCCTGCGCGCCCCCTACTGGGGATCAAGCCCACAACCCGGGCGTGTGCCCTGATGGGGAATGAACCGGGACCTCTCAGTCCCGGGATGATGCTCAATCTGCTGAGCCACACTGGCCAGGCATGCCATACCAGTTTTAAAATATTTGAAAAATAACATCCTTGCAGCCACGGGGATAAAGTGTCTGGCGGTAACTGTGATCTAAAAGGGGAAACAGGAAAGGGAAGACTCCTTGCAGGAGGCAGTAAGGTGGTCGTGAGAAAAATCACAGTGGACTTGGGTCCTACCGGTGAAGTCACTTCAGTTCCTATTTCGCTTCATGGTTCTGTGCTCCTGGTAAGAAATCAACCAAAAATGAGCATCAAGTTCCTCATCTTTAAAATGAGCATGATAATACCCATTTTTGTATAAGATAATGTGTGAAACATGAGGTAATGTTTAAAAGTGCCTGAGCCCAGCGCGAGCAGTTAAGAAATGATACCATCTATAATCAGCCCTGTGCCTCATGTAAGGGAGCAAGAGGAGTTTGCATCTCCCTGGTCCTGGTGTCTCCCTTTCATTGCCCTCAATGCAGCTGCTATACCGAGCACCGACAGCAGGGGGGGCTTGACTCAGCAGCCAAGGTTGAAGGGACACACACAGAAATCTATTTCTGCTAACTTGCTACAGGGTATTGGCGTGCTGGTTGTCTGTGGGTAAACTTAATATCTTGATTAGCTCTCCTGAGAATGCCTCTGGAAACTGTTACATGAAGTGGGAGGTGGAAGACCAGCTAATACCTATGGTGGCTTCAAAATAGTCTGCAGAGGTCTAGTTGCTTAGAATTGTAAGATGTTTGTTACCTTGACAACCACAGGCAGCGCAAGGCTGAGTTTTGAGTAGCTTTAGATTCCATTGCAATTTCTTATGGGGATGAATGATTCGTATGTCGAATCAATGAATGGCAAAGACATGTTATTTAATAAGATTAACGAAACTCGCATAAAGCATTCTGCTTGCTGAGACTTGTAGTTAACATTTCTGGAATGTTGGCCCCAGGGAGGACCAAAATCTTCTAGAATACTAGGTGAATTTATATGCTGGGAGCATAACTATAGTTTCAGTGGCTTCTGATATACAGTTGCAGAATTTGAACTAGTCCTGAACTCTGTGAGGAAGATTTTTTCCTCTTCTCTTTTTCTCCCTCTTTGTTGATGATCTGGATAACACTTGGATGACTCCTAGACCTAGAAGCCCCCTTTAATAAATCAATCCTGACCGTGTGCTGTGACAGTAGGCTGGCAAACGCTGAAGGTAAGTCTTGGGTATCTTGCTCTGTTTGAGGAAATTCTGAACTATCCTTTTCCTTTTCCTAATGTTCCTCACTTTCTGCTCTTCCTCCCATGTCCTGGTTTTATCTTCCTCCCTCAGGCTCACCCTTTTCCCTTTCAATCTGACCGTAATGAACACAAGTCTGTCTTTACATAAATAACTGTGCTCTCTTCATTCATCTACAATTGAAATTATTTTCTTAGATGTTGTATTATTTATTTATTTCTATGTAACACATTACCCAAAACCTAAACAGCCAAATAACTGGCACTGATTATGTCCCACTTTTTCTGAGGGTCAGAGGTCTGGCAGTACCTGAGCTGGGCGGTGCCGCCTCAGGGTCCCTCACGAGGTTGCAGTCCATCTGTCCTGGACTTGCAGTCTCCGAGACTTGACCTGCGGGAAGATCCACTGCTAAGTTCACGCCGGAGGCTGTTGGTGGGAGTCAGTTGCTCAGCCCCACAGGCCTGCTCTCCTACATGGCAGCTGGCTTCCCCTAGAGAGAGCGATGAGAGGATGGCAGCAGGTCTCTTTTATACCCTGATCTCAGAAGTAATGTATCTTTATTCTGTTGGTCACACAGACCAACCATGACACAGTGTGGGTCAGGACTACACAAAAGCATAAATACCAGGGGGTAGATCATGGGGAAGCCACACATGTTTTCTGTCCCCTCTTTACTAGAGTGTAGAAACTGAATCACAGACAATGGAGGGCTCTCTCAACCCTCATTCCTGGGGTAGCATGTAAATCCTTACTTAGCAACAAATCTAGGTTATTATTTTGAAGAGAGTGGGGTTGAGGGGGCAGGCATATCTGGTCTTCGGTATTTATATTCACCCTGAAAACTGATGAGAAACTATCATAGACATTGCTAGAACATCTCTCACCTAACATCCCACAGGAGTGCCGTGTGTGTGCCCCAAAGATGTAGTCCTCCATCTGTCAATGTGCTGGGAGCCCCCTAAGCGCCCTCGTTCCGGATGGAGGGCGGAGAGGCGCTGGAACCGCACTGCCCAGTGTGGCTCTGAGCTCGGAACCGCAGTAGTCTGAAAGCGATGTGCGAAAGTGTGAAATGTACATGTATTTCAAAGACTTGGCCTGCGAAGGAGACTGTAAAATATCTCATTAGTAGCACTATGTTGATTACATATTGAAATAATATTTTAGACGCACCGAGTTAAATAAAGCATTGTATTAATATTAATTTCACGTTTTTAATTTACTTTGGAAAAAGGTGGCTAGAGGGAAAGTTCAGCTTACGTACACGCTTGCAGTTGTGGCTCACCTTACATTTCTGTGGGACGGTACTGCTCTCCATGCTTGGATGCAAGATGGCAACAGGGAGGAAATGCCTTCTGATCCAGTGCAAGAGCCGGAGGTGGACCTGCACAGGTGGTATTTGGTGAAAATGAATACTAAGGATCAGATTCAAGTAAGAAAAACAGAAGCTAACATCATAGAGTCTGAGGACAACGGTATGTATGGCAGATACTGCCAGTACCTTGACCAGGCACCCTCAGCACTCGTCACCCCACAGGCACTGACTGCTTCTTGCTGAAAACCCTCAAATACTTCCTGAGGACTTGTCTCACAGCAAGATGTCCCCAGCCAGGGAGTATGGAGGATGGAGGGGCCTGGGCATTAATGTCACTGAGAACAGCCTTCAACCAAGATGAATGGAAATTGATGGACACATGTCCCAGTCTGTTTGCCCCTAATGTAGGCTTACACTGAGCTGGGTTCTGCAGCTTCTAGCGGTGGCCCAGACAGGGAGTCCCAGCTATTTGTCAGAGTAACCGGTTCACTAACATACCTTGTTCAGGCTTTCTTCTCTTCCACTCCTCTACTGGTAACTCCTGGGATCATTTCCTAAATGTCTCTTTATCTGCTTTGTGGGGGCTGCTTCTAGAGAAATCTAACTTAGGACAGAGTATGTGTGTGACGTGTATGTGTGTGCACGTGGGAGCTCACAGCCATGGGGACAGAGAAAGTGCAGTGTACTCCCGGTTAGTGTAGAGTTCCTGGGCAAATGTGACAGGATATTTCTCCATGGACACTGTGTTCCTGCATTTGCTTTCTTGTCCTCTGGTTCTGCATTCGAGTCTTACTGTTCTGTCCCTGGTAACGTCCTACTTCCTTCCCTCCAAACCATGTCCCCTGGACGGCTCTGTTCACAAAGACTTGCAGTTGTCCCGTTGGACCAGGTTCTGGAATTATGGGCCAAGTAGTGACAGCCTAAAAGTTTTCCTTTGGATAGTAGTTGAAATAAAAGGAATATTTGTTTTCTTCCTCTGAAGAGAGCATGAGAGTGACACTTTGCCTTCCTGATCCTCATATCGTGACAAGATGACAAGCACCCTACTTTCACCTCCTGTCTTCCCATCAGTGTGTGACCCTCCTGTGCAGGTTACCTGGGATCAGGGCAAAGGCGCACTTCCTGTTTTATTTATTTTTTTGTTAATCATCATCTGAGGATGATATATACATACATATATATATATATATATACATATATATATACATATATATGTGTATATGTATATACATATATACATATATATACATATATATATGTGTATATGTGTATACATATATATATATATGTATATATATATATATATTTTTTTTTTTTTTAGAGAGAGAGTGGAAGGCAGGGAGGGTGAGAGACACAGAGAGAGAAGAGAGAGAGCGAGACATCGATGTGAGAGAGACGTGGATTGGTTGTCTCCTGTACTCACTCCAACCGGGGCCAGGGATCAAACCTACAAACCAGGTACGTGCCCTTGACCCAGAATCAAACCGTGACCCTTAGGTGCACAGGCCGATGCGCCAACCGCTGAGCCACGCTGGCCAGGGCATGCAATGCGCTACTTCAGTTCAGCGAGAGTGTTGGAGAAGATGCGTCTGAATGATGGCACTGACAAAATCTGTGCTTTACTGGGGAATATTGCCCTTGAGATGTACAAGCCATACTGTCTCGGTGCCTAGGTTATATTTAAAACACGCACAGTAATAATAACAATAGAGATTTACCACTTCTCATAAATACTTTCTAGGTTGGGAAATACTTTCCCAAATATCTTCTCCTTTCATTCTTTCACCAGCAGTTGGAGGGAAATAACAGAGTTATCACGGACATGCTGCTGCTATCTTTGGCACCACAACTGTACACATTCACGTTCTTGCAGTAGCTAATGCAACCCAGTGGTGTGTATTTCAGGACACATTCAGGTCTAGTGAGTGAGTGAAACTGTGCACAGGAACCATCTGATACACAAACACTTAATATCTGCCATGTTCATTTCCAACAGAGACCTGTCCGGGTTACCTTATCCGCCCCAATCCCTGACCATTTCCTTAACCTTCCTCCAACCCATAAATTATACACATATGACCTGCTTTCCCAATTCCTCAGCCAATACATTAATCCTTCCCACTATCCTAGAGCTTGATTTTGAAAGCGCTCTGGGTACGAGACCACTGTTTGGGTCCCAGGACTGCCTTCTGGGTCCTGGGTCCTGCCAACAGCTGGCATCCTTTGAGGATATGGATGGGTCCCAGTGTAAGCTGAAACTGATATACAAGCGTCTTCTCACTGAGTGTGGTTTCACTCACGTGTGCGGAGAGACATAAATACAAGCAGAGACGTGCTGGGAAAGCACCACTGTCAGGGTAAGTTCTATGACAGGAAATGCCAAATAGATGATTGGTCAAAAGACTGAATAAATGGGCAAAGGTAAAAAAAAAATTAAGATGTCAAGTAAGTTGGGAATCAGTGTACCATAGAGTGACGTCGTGTTGCCAAGCAAGGGGAGTTCGTGACAGTTACAAGGGAATCGAGGTGTGGTCAGCATTCCTGCGGAAGTTCTGGGCTCCGTTCATACAGTGGACACAGTTTTATATGGAACGTGAGCTGCATGAGGACCAGACTTTGTGCATCTTGCTCCCCGGTGTATCCCCAGCTCCCTCTACCATGTCGGGCACATAGAAAGTGAGCACACATTTCTTTTTTATTGACTGATTTTAGAGATGGGGGGAAGGAAGAGAGAGAGAGAGAGATCAATAGAGAAATATTGATTTGTTGTTCCACTTATTTATGCATTTATTGGTTGATTCTTGTATGTGCCCTGACCTAGGATCGAACCGGCAAGCTTGGCATATCGCGATGACACTCTAACCAACTGAGCTACCCAGCCAGGACAACACATATTTTCTAAAATAAATAATAACCTAAATGATTAAATGAATCTGGCATCTAGTCTCTAGTAATTACATTTCTGTTTTGAAGTCACTGGTACTCTATGGCGTCCCAGAAAGAAAAATGCCGTACAGGCATGCTTTAAAGAAAAAAGTTGAGCAGCCCCTTTAAATTTTTCAAGCCTGCACTAATGAAGCAAAAGCAAATTCAGTAACATTTTGTATTTCTCAGTCAGGAATGGTCTGGCCACAGGGCAGAATGATAATTTTAAAATGCAGGGGAAATAATCCACCAGTTTAATCCGCACAATGTTTAACACAAATATCCTGTCCATTAACACAACGGCGCAGGAGTGAGTCGGGGTCATTAGAGAGCCTCCACACGCCCTGCAATGTGTTTGTGCTAGATTAGCCTTCGTCGCAAAGACGTGTTCGTTCTCGGCATGGCCTTATGTCAGGGCTGCTGGCCTTCCCGTGTGGAACTTGGCCAGTTCATCAAGGCGAGCGTGCCCAGAGCTATTTTCTAGGTTTGAAATAAAAGAGCAAGCCATGGTGAGGCCGGAACCTTTGTTGCTATTCTATTCCTCTCTTCTCTCTCTATTTCCTGCTCTTTTTATCACCCACCTGTTTTTTCCTTGCTTTAGTAAACAGAGCTGCCCATCTGGCAAGATGTGATAATCTTCCGCTCCCCTCTCCTCACCCGTGAATTTGGCTTTGGTTTTCGTACCAGGAGTTTCAGATATTGAAACAGAGGCACACATTCTTCTGTCACCCGAGGCTCAGCTCGGAGCTGTCTTCTCAAAGACCTGAATGAATCTCAGATGTACCCAGTGCTCCTCCAGTGTGGCTGGCGCACTGTCCTTCTGTCCTGTCTCTGGCTGGTCTTTATTTTCCTATCAATAAAAATCTTTGATTTTGATGCTAAAAAAAACCTGTGTTTTAATTAAAAACACACACAGGTGTTTTGGTATTTGAGTTCAAAGAGAAGACAAAGGAAATACATGGGAGCTATCCAGTCGGATGGACTATGTTATGGTGCAGAATCCAGCTACACAAACGTCTTAGACCATGAAGGTTTAGCTTGTGCTCCATGCCCACCCCCCGGGCGGGAGCTCTGCCCGTCTGAGTCCCGCAGCGTCGCAGGCTGACGAACGGGCCACCATCTCAAACAGGGCTACTCCAAGCAGCACCTCAAATGTTGCGGGCCTCCATGCCGGGGACAGCTAGAACTCCAGAGCAGTGCTTTCCAGACTTTAATTTCTATTGGAGATCTTGAGAAAGTGCCAATTTCAATTCAAGACATCTGGGCAGGGTCTCCGCATGTGCATTTCTAACAAGAGCTCAGGTGATGCTGGGCTACGGTCTACCCACCATTTTTTTCAATAGTAAAAGTCTAACTAAACTGGTAATTCAATGTTTTGGCCCAGAAGTACAATTTCATAGGCTATGGCTCCTCCCAATCACAGGAAACTGAAAAGCAGAGTCCAATCAGGTACCCGGAAGAGAGAACTGAAAATACTTGGTGAACAGCCAGAAACATCAACATGCTTATTTATACGGTGCAGAAGCAAAGTCAGTACCTTTTCCATGGCTTTTAAGCTAAACAGGTCAACGTGTTAAAATGTTAATAAAAAAAAAATTGATCAGAGATTCTCAATGCCAGGCTGTGCATGAGAATCAGTTGTGGGCATTTTAAAAAACACAGTTCCTGAAAACTCTAGAGTTGGTGTGGGGTAGGGCTTGCATGGAGGTAACTTTTCTTTTTGTAAACTGCTCAGGTAGTCCTCTAGCCAGGATTGAAAAACACTGAAACACGGGTTTCTAAGCTTTTTTTGAAGGTGTAAAAGCACAATTTGAAGAATGCTTTTGATCATTGATATCTTCACCAGACATCAATGAAACATACTATGAAAGCTGCTGTATTTTTATCATAATTGAATATAAATGTATGCCTGTGACAGAAACATTTCTTTAATTTTTTCCAAATTAAAAAATCTTACTTTTTTTCCCTTTTTTAATTACTGTCAGTACCTAAGGGAAAGCCTTCCATTTAGAGGGTCATCTGTTTTACATTATTCAAATTGCTCAACTAGGAACATGTGTTATGCAAAACACTGATTGATTTAAGTTTGTGAGGTAGTTGAAAGAAAGGCTGTCAAGGAAGGCTGACCAGCAGGGAGGGAGGGAGGGTGGGAAGGAAGGCTGACCAGCAGGGAGGGAGGGAGGGAGGGTGGGAAGGAAGGAAGGAAGGAAGGAAAGAAAGGGGGGAGGAAGGAGAGGAGAGGAAGAGGGGGTGAGGAAAGGAAGAAGCTGAGCATATGGCCCAGAGCCACAGCAGTAAAGGGAAGCCATCGAGTGCAGACACTGCACTCAGCTAATGTTAAATCTCAGATGCAATTTTTAACGACTTATGAATTTTCTTTTTGTTAATCCTTACCCAAGGATATTTTTCGGTTGATTTTTTTTAGATAGAGTGGAAAGGAGGGAGGGAGAGAGAGAGAGAAACATTGATGTGAGAGAGATACCTCCCGCACAACCCTGATTGGGGCTGGGGATCGAACCTGCAACCCAGGTAGGTGTTCTTGACTGGGAATCAAACCTGTGACCCTTTGGTCCATGGGCAGATGCTCTAACCGCTAAGCCAAACCAGCCAGGGTGACTTATGAATATTATTAAGGTGAACTTCCTTGTGCAAGTTACTTAGTCTCTCTAACACTCTGCTTTTTATTATTTCAAGTGGAGAAATTAACTACCTCACAACACTGTTGTTAAGCTAAGTGAGAAAAGATGCAAATCTTTTAGGACAGAATCTAACATTGTTATCCATCAAAATGGGTAGTTGCTGTTTTTGTCGGCACGATAGGAAGGAGCTGCCTACAACAGGACTCTGATGGCGCTGGTTAGAAAATACCAATCCCTCTCATATCCTTTGGAACTATATAATATATTCAAAGAATGTACATTTCTTGTCATAGCCTGTGTCATTGAATTGTGGTAATGTTTGGGGTTAAGGGATGTTATTAATGTGTATGAAATTAATGAAATGCTAGATTTGTTTGGCTTTCCCAACACAGTGATTTGAATAAAGGTAACACAATGATGAACATAAAGGGTTTAAAAGGAGAAAAATTATGTCATGATAACGTACTTCACCTCTGTAACACAATGGTTAGGAAAATAGGCTCTTGAATCTCAGTGATAGACATCTGTCACTTCCTAGCTATGTGGCCAGGGTCAAGGTACTTACTTCATCTAAGTAAGGGCTCCTTCTTCTACAAAGTAGGTGTGGAAATATAACTACCATAGAGATGTTGTATGTTCTTATTTCCAATATTGGCTGATGAAAAGAGAGGCTTGACGAGTTCCTGAATGATATCACACAGGTTTTGAGATAGCCTGTGACAAGTCTGCCTTAAAGTTTCCCTCAGCATGACTGACTTGTAAATAGGCTTCTTCTTGACTCTTGGCCCCTGACCTCCCTTTTCTTAGAGCATTTATGTTAGAAAACTTTCCATTGTAAGGGAGCAGCTCATGGTAGACCAATACTCTCTCAAAACAGGAGGAAGGTTGGGTACAGTTTTTAAAAATCAGATTGGAAAGGTGACATTGCCGCTGAAGCAAATGGAAAGGAAGACATCCTCAGAGAGGGGAGGAGAAGACCTTCTCCCCTTAGCGTGTCTGCCAGTTTAGGTCCAGGGATGGAGAGAGTCTAAGAAATGAGCCTAGAATCAGAACCAATGCAGACAAGTTGACAAGGTTTTGGCAATCACATGGGCTGGTGAGTAATTTTTGTTTGGGAGAGCCACATAAGACTTGGGGACAAGAATCTCGGGGAAAGTGAATGCTACACTCTGGCCATCTTCCCTTTGAGGCACATACTGCATCCTTAAGATGACATGGTATGAAGCTACAATGAGAAAATGGAAAGCTGCTGCAAAGGAGGGTAGAGTTTTCACATGCTCAGGGAGCTGAAGAAAAGTCAGTGGAGCTCAGGCTCTGTCTAGGAGGAGGCCCTATCAACACTCCAGACCCTTCGCTGGAAGCCCTGCAGAGCTGCATCTTAGGGCTGAGGGCGAAATAAAGGCGTCTGAGCCTAACACACACTATAAATCCACTATGATTGCCACTAGCTGGATTAAGGTGATCTGCCTTCCACACAGGATACCTCCCAGAAGACAGGTGAATCAGAGAATGTGACCCAGAGATTACAACTTTTGTATATAATTTCTGACATTCAGGCAAAAATTACCAGACACCCAGGACACATGAGAAAGGGGGAAAACAGACAATGGAAACCACTGTGGATTGAATTGCCCAATATTCATAGGTGAAGCTCTGACCTCCAATGTGACTGTATTTGGAGATAGATCTATCATGCAGCGGTTCTCAACCTGTGGGTCGCGACCCCTTTGGGGGTCAAATGACCCTTTCACAGGGTTCACCTAAGACCATGGGAAAACACTATTTCCGATGGTCTTAGGAACCAAGACACCGCTCCTCTATCCGTCTCCAGGCGGGTCCGCCCACATGCAGATACGCCCACACACAACATGAGGAATTGCATCAAAGGGTCTCAGCATTAGGAAGGTTGAGAACCACTAAGGAGTTAATTGAGGTCCTAAAGGTGGAGCCCCGAATCCACAGAATTAGTGTCTTTAGAGGAAGAGGCACTAAATGGCTCTGTCTCAGCCATGTGGGGGAACAATGAAAAGGTGTGCAACTGCAAGCCAGGAAGAACAGCTGTCCCCAGGAATCCAGTCAGGAGGCACTGTGATCCCAGGCGTCCCAGCCTCCAGTACATGTTTGTTGAAGCCACCCGGTCTGCGGTGTCTTAATCTAGTGGCTTGAGCAGACTAATACAAAACATGCCCACAAACAATCTAGTGACAATTGGATTCACAGCTTAGTATCAACAGCAGACTACGAGTTCCCTGTTCAGATTTCCGGAGCGCTCTGTGTGGTATTCTCCCTGGCGTGACAGCTCACAGACTGCGGCTGCTGTCAGCCTAGCCCAGCTCTGTACCTGGCCCCTCACCTAGTGAGTCCTGTGTTCTCCCGGAGTCTAGGTCCCTGCATACACTCTGGAAAGGCCTCCAGAAAGAAAGCTGGAAACGCATAGGATCACTTTGTTCCCCTTTTCTCAGGAATCCCACTACTTCTCCCCGTGTCTATAATAGTTGTTTCGTGTATTGTGTTCCTAAGTTGTTTACTGTGGGAGTGCAGCCTCTGTACTCCTTCACGACCAGAAAATGAATTCTCCCTCTTCTTGTTAGACTTTTATCAAACCAGGAATAGTAATGTTAAAAAATATAGTAAAACATAGCTACAAAATTTATCCAGCAAAATTTAGTAGACTTATTATGGTGATCATTTTGCTACATAAATATCAAATCATTATCTTGTACACTGAAACGAATATAACGTTACATGTCAATGATACCTCAGAATATCACCTTGGTGGTAAAATACTGAGTGACAGAGATTGGAAAGACAGGAGAACAAGGATTCTTTCTATAACTGCTTCAATTTAATATCAGTTGGAGGGGCCTGCCAGTCCAATAAAGCAGGAGAATTAAGTAAAATAAAACATCTAGGAATAATTCTAAGGAAAGAAATGCCAGACCTCCACATAGAAAACTACTAAACAATTCTGTAAAAAAACTTTTTTAAATGACCTCAATTAATGGAAGGATATACTATTTTTATAGATTAGAAGACTTGGAATTTTCAAGATACCAATTTTTTTTCCAAAGTAACCTGTAATAGGTTCAATGTAATTTTATCTATTAAGAGAAAATCTAGATAAAGGGAAAAAATGGAAGATTTACCCCACCAAACATTCAGATTTATCATAAGGTCACAGTGATTGAGACAGTGTGGTATAGCAAAGAAACCATACTACAGAATACAAGTTCAGAAACAGACCTGCATATACACAGGTGCCTACAAATAGTTGTTCCCACTTTGTGAATCTGCATATATGGAGATTATATATATATATATGCTGTTACTCAGAAATTCCACACTTAGATATATACACAACAGAAATGTATTTAAAGTATCCTAAACAAATATACAAGAATGTTTATAGTGATATTGTTCATAATAGCAAAAACTAGAAGACAGATGATTATCAATAGTAGTATGTACAAAAATTGTGGTGTGTTCACACAAAAGAAATACTATACTCATGAAGGAGAATAAACTCCTGATAAATGAACATATGAATAAAGGTCGTAAATATATGCTGAGCGAAAGAAGCCAGTCACAAAATAATACATGATGAATACATTTATGTATAATTCAAAAATAGTCAAAACTAATATATGGTGATAGAAATCAGAGTAATGGCTACTTTTGACATGAGGTGGTCACTGCAAAGAGGTATGAGTAAGCGTTCTAGATGCTGTTATGTCCAATACCTCCCTTTAACTGGTAGTTATATCAAAGTGCTTATGGTCTTAAAAAATCATCAGCATCTACACTTGTGATTTTTATACATTTTTGTATGTATATTATAATTTCTGTGTATATATTACACTTCAGTAAAATTTGTGCAAGCATAGATATTACTCCAAAGATAGAGTAAATTAGAAAAGACATATATAGAGATCTATAATTTTTACCAGCATATATAACCTATTAGAAAATTACAAATAAGTGACTGTGTTACAGTTCAGAACAGAAGAAGATTGGTTCCACCTTGGAGGAGGTGAATGGAATTGGAGACTGAAGAAAACCTTTCAGGAGATGAAATTTGAGATGAAACTGGAAAGAAAAAATCAGGTAATTGATAGTCAGAAATGAGGGCTGTAGCTTATTCTAGCAGGAGGAATAACATTGCCTCAAAATCGGTTAGAGATGTAAGGAAAACCTGACAGCAGTTTTATTTGGATTGTAATCAATAATGTGGAATTAGGTTGGAAAGGAATACTAGGGCTAGATTTTGAATGACTTCAAATAGCAGAGTAAGGAATTTGGCTTTCTGTAGACACTGGGAGCCATTTAGTATTTACGAGTAGAAGAAAGTCAGGATACAAATTATGCTCCCGAAAAATAAATCCATTGACCTCAAGATTATTGAAAGGAGGATCGAACTGCTGTAGCAAGGAAACATAAGTGTATTTTATGAAAATGTAATTCATTTTCATTGAGCAAACAGTTATTAAAGGTCTACTGACTGGCTGGGGCAAAAATTAGTGAACACCTAAATTAGATCACTCAAGGGGTAGGGTGATAAGTGACACACAGGACATCTTTATGAAGGAACAATTTGAAAAATTATTTGTTGAGTATTACTAATAAAAACTTTGGCAGTAGATGAGTTACGAATATATTCAGCTGCCATAAACATAAATCCCAACTTACAGTAGCCTAAACATACAGGAGTCTATTTTTCTCACATAAGAAGACCATAGGTAGATATTGCTAGTGTGGTTTTAGCTTCTGAACAACACTGTCATACCCAGAATTTTAAACTTTTCTTCAACACTATGAGGCAGTTGGCTTCCATCTTTTGTATAATACCCCATGGTCACAGAATGTCTGCCATAGCTTCAACCCAGCTCTTTGAGGAAGGAAGGTAGGGAGATTTTTATAAGAGAGAAAAGGCTTTCTCGGAAACTCTCTCATCAGATTTTCTCTAAGTTTCATTGGCTGTGACTTGTCACATGTCTAACCCCAGGTGAAGCGGAGACTGTGGCAGTGCAGAATGAGAACAGGACATACATGTACACTGTCCTGGACTGGTGGACATCCTGCAGCTCACAAAATCCATACCACACAATCAATAACAAAAAATCAGTAACTAGGACTATATCAAACTAAAGAGTGTCTGCAAAGAAACAGTCAAAAAAATGAAAAGACAAAAGAACAATCAACAGAAAGAAAAAGAAACCTATGAGATAGAAGGAAATATTTGCAAATCATATATCTGATAAAGGGTTACTATCCAAAATATATAAATAACTCATAAAATTTAATAGAATATAAAATAAACAATCCCATTAAAAATGGGCAAAGGAACTGAATAGCCATTTTTTCCCAAAGTATACATACAAATGTCCAGCAAGTACATGATAAGGTACTCAATATCACTAATCATTAAGGAAATGCAAATTAAAACCACAATGAATTTCAAACTGTATTATAAAGCAGTAGTAATCATAAAACATATAACTTAAAAACTGATACATAGATCAATGGAACAAAATGGAGAGCCCAGAAATAAGCCCATGTAAATACTATGGTCAATTAATTGATGACAAAGGGGCCAGGAATGTACATTGGGAACAGTATAGTATCTCCAATAAATGGTGTTGGAAAACTGGATTGCCTCATGCACAAGAGTGAAACTGAAACCCTATCTCACACACGAATCAAGTCAAAATGGATTAAAGACGAACAGAAGCCATACACCTAGAAGAAAACATAGAGGGTAAGCTCCTTGCAATTGATCTTGGCAATGATTTTCTGGATTTGACACAAAAAGCATAGGCAAGAACAGCACAGATAAACAAGTGAGACTACAAAGCTTCTGCACAGTAAAGGAAAACATCCACAAAATAAAAAGGCAACTCATGGAATGGGAGAAATATTTACAAACCACATATCTGATTAGGGGTTGACATCCAGAATATGTAAGGAATTGATATAACTCAATAGCAAAAATATAAGTAACCCAATTTAAAAATGGGCAGAAGCCCTGGCCGGTTTGGCTCAGCGGTTAGAGCGTCGGCCTGCGGTCCAGAGAGACCCGGGTTTGATTCCCGCTAAGGGCATGTACCTCGGTTGCAGTTTGTCCCCGGCCCTGGTTGGGTTGTGTGGGAGGCAGCCACTCGATGTGTCCCTTTCACATCGATGTTTCTCTCTCTCTCTCTCTCTTCCTCTCTCTCCCTCCCACTCTATCTGAACAAAAAACAAAACAAACAAACAAAAAAAATGGGCAGAAGACCTGAACAGACATTTTTCCAAAAAAAACATACACATGGACAACAGGTGCATGAAAAGGTGCTCCACATCACTGATCACCAGGGAAGTGCAAATCAGAACTACAGTGAGATATCACCTCACACCTGTTAGAATGCTGTTATCAAAAAGGCAAGAGATAAATACTAGTGATGATGTGGGGAGAAGGGAACTCTTGTGCACTCTTGGTGGGAATGTAAACTGGTATAGCTACTATGGAAAAACAGTATGAAGATTCCTTTAAAAAATTAAAAATAAAACTACCATATGATCCAGCAATCCTATTTCTGCATATATATCCAAAGGAAATAATCACAGGATCTTGAAGAGATATCACTGTAATGTTCCTTGCAACATTATTCACAGCAGCCAAGCTATGGAAACAACTTGTGTCTGTCAATGCATTAATGAATAAAGAAAATCACACACACACACACACACACACACACACACACACACACACACACTGGAATATTATATGTAATTCATTCATGAAAAAGAAGGAAATCCTGCCATTTGCTGAAACATAAATAAAACTTGAGAACATGATGCCTAGTGAAATGTCATACAAAGACAAATGCTGTATGATATCACTTATATGTGGAATCTAAAACAGCCAAACTCATAGAAACAGAGTGTAGAGTGGTGGTTACCAGGGGCTAGGGAGGTGTGTGGGTGGGGGTGGGAGATGGGGAGATACTAGTCAGAGTACAAACTTCCAGTTATAATGTGTAAAAGTTTTGGAGATTGAGTGTACAGTATGGTGATTATAGTTAAAAATACTGTATTATATACTTGCAAGTTGCTAAAAGAGTAGGCTTTCAATGTTCTCACCACAAAAGAACAATGGTAATTATGTGACTTGGTGAAGATATTAAACAACCCTATGGTGGTACTCATAGTGCCATATATAAGTGTATCAAATCAACATGCTGTGCACTTTAAACATATATGATATTTTATGTCCATTATACTTCAATAAAGGTGGAAAAAATTATGATCTTGTTACTAAGGAAAAGTGGAAAACTGATAATGGTCCTAACAGAATTTTTCACGTTAGCAACACACACAAAAATATAAGAAATAGTGCTTGCTCTTACAAAGTATGTGATAGTTGTGGGAACCCTGTACATTTCCCTGAGAAATAACTACAGCTAATAAGGAATTGAGGATTTCCACCAAATGTGTGGGAGATATTTTCCATTTGTTTGCATATTTTTTATTAAGTTGGCCAATCTTTGCTTGTTACAGAAATTGTCTTTGATCACATAAATGCAAACTTAAATATAAAAATGGATATTAAAACCATTACAAAAAATGGAAAAGGAGACGGGAAATAGATGTAACCTGACGAGTCCTGCATTTCATGGCAGCTTCGTCAAAAATAAGGTTAGTAAAGGATTTCTCATTGTTTGACTTTTTAAAAACAAATAGTTATATTTTGAGGAGTAAAATTCCCATCAATGAAAACATGAAGGATCAATATGACATTCAGACTTTATATGAGAAATATTAATAGTAGAAAACTGAGATAAGTTATGTATGACCTTAATAAGAGTACCTTCCTATAGACTCAGTTTTCAGGTGTTATGAATTTCCCCTTCGGGCATCATTATCTGAACTTGATCATTTTCCATTTGTTTGGTCTTAAGGTTTTAATACGGCTACATCTTCAAATGCCATGTTTCTGAAACTTCTTAAGTGCATCTTTCCTTGAAGTAAGGACAAGGTATGACTGTTCCCTGCCAGGTCTATTGTACATGGAAGACAATCAATAAATATTTATTGAGTAAATGAGAATGTTGGATAAAAATAAGAATAAGGGATATTGTGCCTTTTCCTCAGCACTGATTCTAAAAGATACATTAATATTCCACATATTGACATTTTTGTTATTAACCCTAAGAGTTGCAATCACAACATTGAATTTCAATTGGTTGGTGTCTCTTTTTTTCTCTGATATTCCAAAGCTCCCAGCACAGTATCTGCTACATCACTGGTCATTCAGTGGAAAATTGATATTCTCATGAGCAGAGATATTCCTGAGGACAGCTGAAACAATATTACACTGGTACCTGGTTTCTGATTCCTTCAATGTCAGGATAGAATTTATTGAACTCAGGAAATAGCAGATTAACATATCAATTAGGCAATTCTTCCTAAGTGCTTGATGTTCCAGCAGCCTTTGGAAAATACTGGGTCATAGCTAATTCATTGTTCTACTTGGAAATTAGTGCCTGAGGGCTGGGTTGTTCATTAGAAAGGGATTCCAGTGCTTCAGAAACAAGCTGAACAAGAAGCTGCATAGGTCACTCTGCTGTCGGTGTTGAGGGGGCCGGCTTTTGTTCTTGCCCAGACAGATGGACAACCATCCTTTTCACAGAGACAGCCCTAAAAGATATTTGCTATCAGGCTAAGAGTTTTTCCACAACAGAGCTTTGAATCAGCTAAAATATTTGGAAAACAAACAAATTGAAACCCCAGATTTCTGTATAGCACTTTATGAAAGTGACCATTTTGGCATTAAAGTCTTTAATGGTATGTGGTCACCTCTCAACTGTCTTGACCTTGGGAGAGCCCCACTATTGTGCCTGAAGAACCCAACGGTGCATACATGAGTTTTATACACTCTTCAGTGTCTTGTGTTATATTCTTGAGTATAATCTATTTCACTGAGAGAAAAATTTCAGTGAAATGGTTAAAGGAGGTGTGGTTAATGGAAGAGAATTGCTAACTCTAATTCTGAGATTTTGAGTCCAGATGGCATGTGGAGGAGAGAGTCAGGTCAGTTTACCGAATCCCGACTGTCTCATCTGGGTCCTGCTTTACTCTTCATCTCCCACTCGTTTCCTGTCTCTATTTGCCTTCAGGCATCTGGCTTCCTATTCTGCTTCCAGTCCTGAACTTGTATTCCTGTACTGACAGCCAACGGAACATTCCTGCCCTTCTAGACCTTGTCTCGATATTCCTGTCTCCATGTGAGTGTCTGATCCAGCCCCTGTGAGGGGAACTGAGGTAATCTCTATCTTTAACCTTTTAGAAGGAAGAAAGTTTAATAATGCCTTTACAGACAAGTCATATTTATTCCAAAATAGCACTTTATTTGGGCTATAAACAATGCAGTTAGTCATGCTGTGCTCTGTATGGTATGCAAATGAATACACCTGGAAGGAAGAGATCACTTAGAGGGCTGGCCAGGAATCCCAGTGCCCCAACTCAGGCTGCAGAACACGCCAAGAAAGAGAGGAAAGTGCTTTTCAAAGTAATGCAAATTATATTTGCTAATATGTACTAAAATTTACCGAGTATCAGGTACTGTCCTAAACTCTTGTAGGAAACGTTAGAGCAATGAAGATATTTAGAACATTGGATTTCTGATTGCTCCCTAGTCTCAAAAGATGACTATAGAATTAGTCACTGAATAACTATTACTTCAATTTACATATTTCAGCATTATAAAACATTTCTAAAATGTGTGATTTCATAACATGATGTGTTGGCTTTTTCTATTTACCTTAGATAACATGTACAGGAGAAAAGAGGTTTTCGCCTGATTAGAAGCAGCACGCAGTGGCGTTCAGAGTGCTCTTCAGAGTGTAGATCATATAACCCTCCCAAACGTAAACCGAGCTGGTTTGAGTGCCATTGTGTCCAATGCCTTTCAGATGTTGCTCTCCTCATATGAAATGTCCTTCCTCTATTTTCCATCTGGAAACTTCTACTGATTCTTTCTGACCTGGCCGCTAAGTTGTAGGTAGTTCTTTGTAGTACTCTCCAGCTCCTATTGATAAGATCACTGGTTCTCAAACTTGAGTGTCTCAGTTTCACCTGGAGGCTTGTTGAAAATGATGTCTGGCCCCACTCCCACGAATCCACAGCATAAACAGATTCTCAGGTGATGCCAATGCTGCTAAAAACCACACTTTGAGAATCATTGAACCATAACAATATAAAGAAATGAAAAAGGCAAAGAATGTCCTGTTCTTGTTAGGTTCTTTGATTGGGCCCCTTCAGAGGAATGACACACAGTTGTGTGTGTGTTAAACTGTTTGGTTGGGTATTAAAAATAATAATTTATGTTCCCATCACTAATCTCTTCTATGAAATTTAGATTTATATAATCCAACTACTTATTCTGTATCTCCGTTTGAATTCCTCATAAGCACCTTTAACTTAATGCATCTAAAATTGAACTCTTGCTTTCTGCCACCCATGTGGTTCTAGCCTGAGTCCTGATGTGATCAAATTTTAAAAGTGGGGCCTAAAAGGGTCATATATTTAATTAGTAAGTTAAATGTGTTCTAGAACGATAATGCTCAAGAATATTTATAGAAGTATAAAAATATCCAGGCCGAATGAAGTAAAATTCATGTTTAGCATCCAATCAAAAAGTACCAAGCTTGCCCTGGCCGGTTTGGCTCAGCAGTTAGAGTATTGGCCCACGGACCAGAAAGTCCCGGGTTCGGGTTCCGCTAAGGGCATTTACCTGGGTTGCAGTTTGTCCCCCGCCCAGGTTGGGGTTGTGTGGGTGGCAGCCAGTCGATGTCTCTCTCACATCAATGTTTCTCTCTCTCTTCCTCCCTCCCACTCTATCTGAAGATAAATGCAAAAATGTCCTCGGGTGAGGATAAAAAAATAAATAAATAAATAAAAGTACCAAGCTTACAAAGTAGCAAGAAAATACAAAATATAATGATAAAAACAATCATTCAAAACCAACTCAGAACTGTCATAGGTGTTAGAATCAGTAGGCAAGGCTAAATTTATTATTATATTCCCCATATTCTAAGAGTAAGAGATATGGAAGATACTTTAAAACCCAATCAAAACTTCTAGAAATGAAACTAAAATGTCTGAGAACTATACCGGTTGGAGTTAACAAAAGGTTACACATGGTAGAGGAAAAGAGTAGTCAACTTGAAGACTAACAGTGAAAATAATTGAAAATGAAATGCAGAGAGAAAATAGACTAAAAAATGAACAGAACATGAGTAAGTTGTAGGACAATTTCACAGGCTTAATATGCATGCCATGTAATTCCCCAAATGAATGAAGGAAGGCAGAAAATATCTTTGAATAATATGGTAGACAGAATTCTAACATAGCCTCCAAGATTTCCCAGCCCCTGGTGTACTTACCCTGAATAAACCCAGGAAAATGAATGTGGTCGATTTTACTCTCTTAATAAGGTTCTGTAATTAACCTTAAAATAGGGTGATTGTTCAGGGGGTCCTGACCTAATCACATGAGGTCTTTGAAAGACAGCTTTCTTCAGAGGCAAAAGGAGTTAGAGATTTGAAGCACAGGAAAGAGTCAACATATCCCTGCGGGCTTGAAGATGGAAGAGGCCGGTAGCATGAATACAGGTAGCCCCTTGGAGCCAAACGCAGCAAGTAAATGAGAACTCAGCCCTAAAACAACAAGGAACTAAATTCTGCCAACAAAACAAATGATTCTGGAGGAAGAGTTTGTCCCCAGAGCCTTCAGAAGAGAAATCAATCAGGCCAGTAATTTAATTTCAAGGATGTGGAGGAACTGAAACTATCATGCACCGCTGATGGGAGTGTTAAGTGACATAAGCAATTTGAAAACAGTATTCCAACTTCCTTAAAAGATAAGCACATAGCTATCATATGATCTAGCCATTCTATTCCTAAATATTTACTCAAGATAAATGCAAGCATATGTTATAACACGATTTGGTATGTTCCTAGAGCTTTTGTTTTTAATTTCAGTGTAATTGGTATACAATATTATATTAGTTATATTAGTTTCAGATGTACAATATAGTGATTCAACATTTATACCTTACAACTCAAGTAATCATCTGTCATTGTGCAAACTTATCACAATAATATTGACTATATTGCCCCTCACCTTTTTCACCCACCCCCAATAACCCTCCCCTCTGGCAACCATCTCTTTGGGCTCTGCTACTATGGGTCTGATTTTGTTTTGTTTTGTCTGTTCATTTGTTTTGTTTTGTTTCAATTCTGCATATAAGTGAAACCATATGATCTTTTATTGGTAATAGTCATAAGCTGTAAACAATGCAAGTTCTCATGAGTTGGTGAATGGGTAAACAAACACCTATCATATCTATAGAATGAAACACTTCTCAGAATAAAAGTTAAGGAACTATTGATAGATGCTGCAACATGGGTCAATCTCAAAGCAATTATGCTGTGTGAAAGAAGCCAAACACCAAAAAGTGCATATCGTATGAGTCCATTTATATAAAACTCAAGGAAATGCAATTCTAATCTGAAATGACAGGAAGCAGATCACTGGTTGCATGGGAATGGGTTGCAACAGGTACTGTGGGAGAAAGTAGTTACAAATGTGAGTATGAGAACTGGGGAACATACAGTGAGAAAGGGCAGTCTCTTCATAAATGGTGTTGGGAGAAGTGGACAGCTATATCAAAAGAATAAAACTGGACCACTATCTTATAGCACATAAAAAATTAATTCAAAATGTATTAAAGTATTAAACCTAAGACCTGAAACCAGCCCCTGGCCGGTTTGGCTCTGTGGTTAGAGTGTCTGCCTGTAGACTGAAGGGTCGAGGGTTCTATTTGGGGGCACATAACTGGGTTGCAGGTTCGATCCCCAGCCCTGGCTGGGGTCATGCAGGAGGCAACCACATCTCTCTCTCTCTCCTCCTTCCCCCCTCCCAATCAGTGGAAAAATATCCTCAGGTGAGGATTAAAAAAAAAAAAAATAGAACTACCATATGAGCCAGTAATTCCAAGTCAAGATATTTACCCAAAGAAAATGAAAATACTAACTTGAAAAGATATATGCCTCAATTTTCAATGCAGCATTATCTACAATAGGCAAGATATAGAAATGACCTAAGTGTCCATCAACAGATGAATGGATTAAGAAAATATGATACACACATAATGGAATATTATTCAGCCACAAAAAATGAAATCTTGCCATTTACAACAACATGCAGAAAACTTGAGGGCGTTTTGCTACGTGAAATAAGTCGGACAGAGGACAAATAATTTCACTTCTATGTTGAATCTAAACATTTTAAATTAAAAATAATTTTTAAGAGCAGGTTCATAAATTTAGATTGGTGGTTGCCAGAGACAGTGGTGGAGGGTGGGTAAAATGGGTGAAGGGGGTCAAAAGGTACAAATTTCTAGTTATAAAATAAATAAGTCATGGGATGTAATGGACAGCATGGCAACTACGGTTAATACTATATTGCACATTTGAAAGTTGCTAAGAAATTAATCTTAAAAGTTCTCATCACACAAAAAGATTACATTACTATGTGTGTGATGGATATTAACTAAACTTATTGTGGTGTTCATTTCACAATACATATAAATATCAAATCATTATGTTATACACCTGAAGTTAATATAATGCTGTATGTCAATTATACCTCAAGTTATAAAATCTTGAGGGTAATGGATATGTTTATTCCATTGATTGTGATAGTTTAACAAGCATAGACATACATTAAAATATATCAAATTGTACACTTTGAATATTTATAGCTTGTTAACCTCAATTATACCTTGATAAAACTATTTTCTTTCTAAAGTAAATTCATGTACGTGTATTTTTTAAAAGTAAACTAATATATTATGTACATGAAAAAATACTTTTGCATAATGTGGACATAAACCCTACTTTGCAAGAGTGTAGAAGTAGACATTACTCTTTAGAAGCTGGACTCTTAAACTAGAGATGTGTGCTTGGAGTACTTGAAATAATGGGATGAACAAGAGGGTTTATTTTTTCTGGGGCATAAAATGTATTCAAAATTTTAGAGAAGTCTTATATTATATGATAATAAACAGCTATATTATAGAGTAAAACACAAAATTTCCATGAATTTGTGAAACAAAATATGAGGTGCCAAAGAAATACCAAGATTGACTTAGACTATTTATTTCTTACATCCACGGGACTTCACCAATTTCCTCTGTATTTAGAGGGAAGCTAACAGAAGAGTTTAATAATTCCCTAATTTGAATATATTGTATAGCTGGGTTGATGGAAAGTATACTTTTGTTAAAAATGTAGACACAGCCCGGCTGTTGTGGCTTAGTGGTTGAGCATCGACCCATGCACCAAGAGGTCACCAGTTCTATTCCCGGTCAGGGCACAAGCCCAGGTTGTGGGCCTGATCCCAGTGGGGGGCATGCAGGAGGTGGCCAATCGATGTTCTCTCTCATCAACGTTTCTATCTCTCTCTCCTCCCTTCCTTTCTCTCTCAAAATCAATAAAGGAAAAAAATAAAATAAAATAAAAATAAAAACGTAGACACAATACCTTTTGAAGAATTCTCTCAATTTCTCCTCATTCTCCTCTCTGTCTTTTCTTTTTTTAATCCTCACCTATGGAAGGGAGAGAGATACATCAATGTGAGAGAGACATATCGATTGGTTGTCTCCTGCATGACCCCATCCAGGACCAAGGATTGAACTGCAACCCAGGTATGTGCCCTTTACCAGAATTGAAACTGCCATCCTTTGGTTGCAGGCTGAAGCTCTAACTGCTGAACCAAACAGGCCAGGGCTCTTTTTCCTCTTTCTCCTCTTCCTCTTTCTCCTTTTTTTCTTTTTTAAATGTGGAATCATGTTTCTGCTAAATTCCAAAGAGAAATTTGGTGTTTAGACAAATGGATCAAGGGACAGAAAATGTAATTTCAATATATGTGTACAAAATTTCAAGTTGTTAATATACTTTAAGCAGACTTTGAACCTTCTGAGACTTGACTGACATAAGTCAGTGGGTAAAGGGAGATCACTAGGACCAGGTGAAGCCAGGCAGAGAAGAGGTTGATTACCAAGGTGAGGTTATCGATTGTACCTTGTGGTCCTAAGGATCATAATGACTATAGATTTGAATTGGACTGGTGTCTCCCTCATATTGACTTCAGATGTATATTGATTGAAGATAACAAAGACAATTTCCAGCCTTTAGGGGTTTGGTCATTGCTGAGAGCACCAGCTAATTATGTTGGAGTTAAGAAAACAGCTCCTGTTAACAGCAGGAAGCTGAGACGGAAACCCACTGCGAAGGCTGAGTCAAGACAGCAGAGAGTGTGGCTCTAGCAGCCCCTGAATTCTCATGCTCTCCACCATGTAGAGGTCTAGTGCAGCAAAACTAATTCTCAGCTCCACTCACTTCGGGTCTAAATATTCTGCCTCGGTCCACATTTGCTAAACCACTTAGGAAGCCTAAGCTTGGCCTCTGAATAGTGTCTCATGACGAGAAATGTAATGACTACCATCAGATGGTGACTTGGACATTGCTAATACAGGAGAGAAGGAGAGATTCTTTCTTTTACTAATAAATTGTTCTTTAGTCTCCAAATATCCTTTTCTTGGAGAAAATGGGTAAATTATAGGAAAGAGAAAACACTGAGAAAGGCCACTGAGTATTTCAAGAATGCACATTTATTTCTTATTATCACAATTGAAAAGAATGATGTACCACTTTGTCACTCTTCTTGAGAGACCACTAATAAAATTAATAAAATCGAGAGTTAACACTGAAGACTCAGTCATGAATTAGCCACTAAATAGCGATATGTTTACACTGCAAGTGCATTTAAAGTCATTAATCACCCAAACTTAATAAAGTGAAATCTCTACCCTGTTAAAGAGAGTAACAGATGTTGTTTTTAAAGTTTAATGAAAAATATTTATCTGCTGCTATCATGAAATCCTGTTACCCTGACCCTCCTTTTTTTCTCTAGTTAGGTTTATGTTACAGTTGAAAGCTCTTTTGCAAGACGATCAGTATTGTTGTGTAATTACTAAGACTAACTCTGAAACGTTGCTATTTTTCACGCCGCTCTCCATAATGCATATTTGAAGATCAAGAGCAAGTCTTTAGAAATCTGTGAGAATAAAACGGAGAAATGGCATTTTTTCCTTCGGTCAACGTGGCAGGTGCAGATCTGTAACCACAGAAAGGACGCCTAATTAGTGCAGCTTCAGCTCTGAGAGCAACCGGCTTGGCAACGGCGCTTTCTCTTGGACGAACTCAAGGAGACTAATTTCTTGAAGCCCTAGGCAACAGGGTCACAAGCAGTAAGCAAAGCTTGTATCAAAAGAGTAAAGATATTTCAGTGTTGAGGGAAAACACCCCCACAGCCAGGAGGGAAGCAATCAGAATGGAAACTGCTGCAATCTGGAAGCTTCTCCTCGGGACCTGTTTCCAGCTGGTTCACTGTTCTCTCAAGCAGCACCATGGGCCCAACCAGTGACAAGTGGGAAGGTTATGTGAAGAACTGTCTGTAGGACCTAAGTGACTTCAGAGGTACAGAAGTCACATTCAGGGGCAATGACCCCCACCCCCGAAATATAAATGAAAGTGCTAATTCCATTAACCAGGGGACGTCACTGGTCTCTACCGACTTGAAGTGAACAGTGAGTGTTACATCAGTAGCCGGTGCAGACACAGCGCTTTCTGACTTGGAAATATGTTACAACTTTTACAATTTTGTGTAATAACACAGGGAATACGTCCTTGATTTCACCTTCTAGTCTTATAACTAGCTTCTAATCCTATTCTTTCCAAGTTTAAGAATGAAAAATAGCAATCAGGGGGGAAAAAATGAGAAAAGCATATAAGGTCAATTTTGTCTCCCGGGAACATCCGCTCCCATGAGAAAGGAACACTTTTTCCTTTTTTAGACAGATCCTGGCAGATTGAAATATTAAACAATTAAAGTTTGTTCTTATCAGTTATATTGTGATGAAATGCCAAAAGTAATCTTATCCTTAATCATAAACGAAAAGATCATTTCCTTCCAAGGAGCTGCTAAGATGACCTGGAAGGTGGTGTGGGACATAAAGATGTTGCAGTTAAAAATCGCTCTAATGAACAACTCAGATCTGCAAATGTTTACAAAATATCACACCTGTTACAGGCCAGGCACTCTGTCAAGTACTCAGGGAGGAAACACGGATGGCTAAAGCACAGCCCCTGACCCAAGAAAGCTTCAAGTTTAAAAGCAAGGTTAGAACAAGCCCACAAACTGTCCTAGGCAGCAAAAGAAAACCAAAAACCCAAAACAAACAAAAATCCCGAGTTCCTTTAGAGTTGTTCAAAGATGTTCAGACCAGGAGCTCTCAAGTTTAGAGAGCTCAGTTTGTCACTCACAGTGGGCTTTGTGGATTGCGTAGGGTTTCCCACTGGGAGGGTGAAGGCCGTGATCCAGGTTGGGAAAACAAGTGAGCCCAAGCCTCAAGCGCGCAGTCGGAGGTACTTACTTGGAAATGGCAACTTGTTCACTGAAGTATGGGGTGTGCAGATTGGGATGTCAAATGTGAGAGTTGTTGACAAGAAAAGTATCCTGTCGTGTATTTCTTTTACATAGTAGATTCCTGGCAGGTGTGCTTGTTTTAAACACTTTCAAAGGAAGAATGACATATAGAACCAAAAAATGAACAAGTCATAAAACTGGATGAAATTTCCCAAAGTGATTACATCCTTGTAACCAGCATTTATTTCAATAAATGATATTACCAGCATGCAGAGGTTACCCCCTATATAGACTCTTTCACCCCCAATGGTAACCATCATCCTTATTTCTATCAATGCGTCACCATAGATTAGTTTTGCTTGGTTTAGAACTTAATAAATAACATAATACAGTACATGGTTGTGTTTAGATTCATTTACTCAACTCTCTCCTTTTTTTGTTCTATGTAACTATAGTTTGTTCTCCCCAGTTGTTCATTAGTATTCAATCGTATGGAGATGCACGTTTGAGGATTTGAGCTTTTTGTTGTGTTTAATCTTAACGTTCCAAATAAATAAATTAAAAACAAGTCCATTTCAAAACGGGCAAATTATAGCCACTGACTAAATACGGACACAAGTACCTACTTACTATATTCAAGTGTGAATATTGGTTAGCAATTTTCCTTCTTAGAGATGAGTATCAACTCTGGTAAAAGGATGAGGTGTGAATTGGGCATGAATTAGAGTCACATCTGTGTTCTCTTTGATTTCCTCCACTTTGTTTTATACACTGGCCTGTGTTGACTTTTCTTTGTGTTCTGAGCTACTGTCTCTGATTGGCAGGGTCCTCAGATGCACTGTACTCATTGTATTCTGATGCCATTATTTATTTATTTATTTATTTATTTATTTATTTATTTATTTATTTATTTATTTATTTATTTTTTGTCCCAAATGCAAAGCATTGGGCACCTCTACTACTAACTACATTATGTTAAAAAATAAAAAATCATCCTTGCCCTTGTTTTGCTTGCCAATTCCAGAATAACGCTCACTGCTGTAAACCTGCACTCTCTCTGGTGAAAGAAAGTGTTATCTTCCTCTTGAGGAAGCTCTGTGTTTTAAGCAGGAAAAACTAACTTTCAGGCCTGCCAGCTGGAAAGCTTCTCACTCAGAAAACATACAAATTCCCTCTCTATTGTCCTCAGAAGGGTCATCCATCCCTGGATCTGTGATGCTCACCAAGTCTTGCACTGTTAATGTTTATCTGGGGGGAAATAGAATTCCTGAGGACCAGGGCAGAGTTTCCCATCTCAGCTCCTAGCCCTGGTCATTACCTCCTCCAACCCCTGATATCTGCTTCTATATGCTTTTGAGGGGGATAAAAGAAAAGAACCACGAAAATGGTGATGGTATAAGGTGGTGTACACTTTCAGAGATTCAGTAAGAGAGTGAAGGACTGTTGGGGAAGGTACTCCATGCCATCTCCAAATCCTACCAGTACCTGTTGACTGAGATCATTTCACTTTTGTTCCAATTGTGGAGAATGAAAAAAGTAAAGGCTGGCAGAGTGAGAAAATGCCCCTTTTTCATCTTTCTTACTATTGTGCAGCTGTGAATTTCTGGGAAACATTCAAGTTTATTTCATATTGTCCATTCACACTCAGTGGATTCTGTGACTACTGTATAAAGAGCTATATTAACCACTTGGGTGGGACATGGAGGTAGTTTGGAACTTAAACAGCACTAACACTATCTCCATAAGGATATGGATATAGGAGAATTGGTGTTATAATTTTCAAGATATAGTAGGATTATTTTGAAATAAAATTTTATTGTAATTTTTAGTTTATTAGAAAAAAGCACTTCCCCTGAATAAAGTATTTCTTATTATAACACTCAATGTAATAATATCACTATTAGAGAGATTTTTTAAATTATTTCTAAACAATAGGAAAAGTGATACATTTTAATATTATAAGTAAAAATTAGAATAGAATTTAAAATTTTTTTAATTAAATTTTTGGGGTGACATTGTCTAATAAGATTTTTTTTGTTTCAAGTGTATATTTCTGATGCATGGTCTGTATATTGCATTGTGTGCCCACTACTCAGAGTCAAATGATCTTTTATCACCATATACTTGGCCCACTTTACCTTTTACTATCTCCACCCCCTTCCCTCTGGTAACCACCATACTGTTGTCTATGTCTATGAGTTTCAGTTTTGTATCTGTATATGAGTGAAATCATATGATTTCACTTAGCATAATATTCTCAAGGCCCATCCATGTTGTCACAAATGGCAGTGTTTCATCATTTCTTAAGGCTGAGTGGTATTCCATAGTATATATGTACCACATCTTTATCCAATCATCTGTTGAAGGACACTTTGGTTGTTTCCATTCTGGGCCACTGTGAATAATGCTGCAATGAACATAGGGATGATATATCTTTGCAAATAAATGTCTTCAAATTTTTTGGACAGATACCCAGAAGAGGAATTGCTGAGTCATATGGTTAGAATAGAATTTTAATATATTTTGCATCAACTGAATGCCCATTACTGAGCAAATTGCTTTAATTCTACAAATGTTTATTGAGCAGGTATGGGGATTACAAAGCTAATTAATCATGGTGAGATACATTTCATGATGGAGTTATCCAGCCCCTATGTAAAGCCAGAGGAGGATTTGGGTTTTTTTTTCTGTTGTTTGTTTTTGTCATACTTCTGGTGTGTAAAGCTTCCAAAATATTGAACTGGATGGATTGGGGAAATGAGTCTCAGGAAGTGGAGGTCGGAAGGGAGAGGCATGTCAGATAAACTTTACCCTAGTAATCCTTACAGCGGTCCTCACTTTTAGGCATTAGTAACCATATTTTACAACACGCATATCTAATACTGGTACCAATTTCTGACCCAACTCTGCCATATACAAAAACTTATTCACTCTTTCGCTCTATAAAAGTGACATATTGGACTGGACGGTACTTATTTTAATGCCGTTATTTTTCTTAGCATCATCATATAAGTTATTTTAAACTCACAGAAATGTAAAGCAGAGCATTGGTACCTTTACTCCCAGTTTTGTAGGAGGGAATAGAGTCCTAGAGTAAAACAGAAACTGACCCTGAATCACTCCAGATTGACAGAGTAAAATCTAAATCATTCTAACTGCCTATTTTGCATTATTTTTGTACATTTCTCAGTCTCATAGTTACTGTGATAAAATGGAGAATCGCTATGCTATGTTTATTCCTACATGGAGCTTATGATTTTTTCTTTTTAGAGTATAATTAATAAAATTTGCAAAACCAGGGCTTCAACTGAATCAATTCAGAGAAGAATAGAGCCTGCTGGACTGAAAAAGGTTAGCATGCATAAAAAAGATACATGTGTCTTGAGGGGATATTTTAAAGATCGTCACCCAGAGTTCCACTCTGTAAGCAGGGAAGCAACTTTTTTCTAGCAGCTTCATGAACCATCGCCTATAAAACGGCCGAACAGAATATTATCACATCTCCAAGAAACGTAAATGCTATTTTGAGTCCTTTTGTAGCCCTGCTATTAGTTGGTGCCTCTACCAGCTCAGGTTGGATTCGGCCAGTTAATCATGACTGAAGAAAAAACCCAGAGTTTATGGGGCGCTCATATTTAAAGGAGGGATGCTTTTAGGGAACATGCAATCAACGAGCCACAGTCAATACAGAGCCACATGCGATGCATAAGAAAGAATTCCACACGGTTTCCAGTCCTGTCAGCTGTGTCTGAGGTGTTATGCAGAATACTAGAAAGTTGGGTCAGTTATCTATGCATTGAGACTGACAGTTTTCAGGGAGGGCTGATGAGTTGATCCAAAGCATGTTTAAAAACCATAGTTAAATTAATTTAGATGAGTTTGTATTTCTCATTTTCATCACGAATTTTATTTTCCTCTGTGAAAGATGCAGTAATACTGAATAGAATTTAAATGATTTAAGGCTCCATAATATTTTCACTCTTCATATCTCATTAATTACTTAGCATTATAATGATGCCCAACCCCATAAATGGAAATACGAAAATAGGCTACAACGATGGACTATAAACCTTGGTTTTTGCTGAGATAGATTTAAAGACAACACAATATTTAAGATCCTTCAATAATTAAGGTCCAAGGAAGAGAAAATTTTGCAAAACTTAAATTCAATGCTTTTTACATGGATGAGGGAATGATAAGTTGGCAAAGCATCACAGAATCGTTCTCTCTCAGATCAATGATTATTTTCTGGCATATCTTCCAATTGTGATAAAAGCAAATACACTGCTTCCTGTATTTTGTCATTTGGGGTACCACATTGTCTCTGTCTTAGAGACATGTATGGGAGTGTATGGAAAGTAAGAAAAATAAAGCAGAATATGGGACAGATTTTTACCACAAAGTTATGTTACATTTAAAAGCTGGGAACTATTGTAGAACTCTAATTCTCAAGTCTGACTGTGTATCAGAACAGTCTTAGCATTATCAAAAATGCAGGTTTGGAGGTTCCACATTTTTTTACAGAGCTCCAGTATCGGGGTGTTCATGAACCTATATTTGTAATACTACCCATGGTAATTCTCATGCACAACTAGATTCAAGAGCCACTGTGATAAGTTATTCATAGCAAATATTAAGGGTGTGTACATATTTGACTCTGAAAATATATGTAAAGTTTCTTTCAAGTTATAAAGTAGATACAAGAATGATTTTATATTCCCAACGCCATATCACCTTGTTACATCCTACCAAGTATTACACACCTGCATGGCGCCTCTCAGTAGCTAGTTGTGTTGGTTTAGGTCCTGGGTAGTGGTCATCAAGAGAGTTCACAGATCTGAGCTTGAACTTTTCTACACTGCACTGAAATGAGGAAGAATGACTTCCAGGACTTGAAAGCATAAGCAGTAGCCCAGTGAGCCTCTTTCAGAGTCTTTAATATATCTGCATAAAATTATAGTAATCAGCATTGATTACACTCTTCACATTTTTCTAGGTACTCTTTTAAATATTTGCATAAATTATTTCATATAATCCTCACAAAACAACCATGAGGTATGTGTTATTAAATCCACTTTACAGTCTAGGAAACTGAGGATTTCACAGGGATGTCTGACTTAATTAACTATCATTTTAAACCAGTAAGATAACAAAACCCAGGTAATAATGATAAGAAAGTGTTGTTTTTATAAATACAGATAAAATACTAAGAGCAAACTATGGCAGACCTACCTTCCTCACTGCCCAGCACAGGGATTGCTCCCTCACGCTCCCTCCAGTGCCTCTGAGGTGCTTGCCCGAGGAGGTTGCCTACTTAAGTTGGGGACTACATCAATCAGGTACTGCAGGGCCAGTGGGCATGAGAGACCTTCTATTAAGTTTCCCTATGAGTCACTAGTGAAGCATAGTAGTTTCCTGCCTCTGGCACTCTATAGAAAAAAGCAGAAACAACAACAAAAAAAATACCCAGGCAATTTGCCCCTGTCACATAGATTAATCAAAAAAGGCATAACCTTTGTATCTTCGGTGGCTGTCTGATAAGGGGAAAGGGTATTATGATAGATACAGGCAGGAACCACTTCAATCATCTGTAACAGTCCTGGGACATAAGGCAAGGGGCTTAAAGCTTTCATTTAAAACATCTTTTTTCTTTTTTTTCTATTGCAGTTTCTGTAATTATTACCTGGGCTTCTTCTCTCATGCCCCATTGTGAACAACTTCAGAGAAAAGAAGCAAGTTCTTTAGATCAAAGAAAAAATTGACCATGGAAAAAATTGATCGTCTTTCTACTACACACACACACACACACACACACACACACACACACACACACACATTCTGTTGTTATGGCAACATAAGATCTGAGAATGACACACCAAATAATATGGTACCAAGGCACATTACTATCATCAGATGTCACAATGAATGTGCTTCAGCTCCTGCATATGACACCCTAGGTTGTTTCCTGTTCTTCTCAGTTCTTTCACGTGAGGCCAAAGGCTCTTACTCCAGTGGGAACCAAATATCATTCATCACCCTTTTTAGTGGATCTTTATTACATGAAGAGTTTCACTAATTCTACTGGAAAAAAATATGCAGTGAGATGAAAACTAAGCTAGTTTGTTCCTAAGGGGAAAACTGCTTATCCTTTAAAAATCATTATACCGTATTTGTGTAGCAGTATGTCCAACTGAGGGATTTGTGTGTGTGTGTGTGGGTGTGGGTGTGGGTGTGTGTGTGTGTGTGGGTGGGTGTGTGTACAGTGTGGGGCAAAAGTAGGTTTACAGTTCATATGGCAAATAATACAATAATTAATAAATATAATAAAAGAATAAACTCTGTGTTTCATGTACACACAACTGTAAACCTACTTTTGCTCCATCATATATATATATATAAAAATGTGTGTGTGTGTGTATAACTTTGGATTGGCTAAATATGTGTAGACAAAGTAAATCATATTGATTGAGGTTAAAAAGATGGATAGTAATCCTCCCATATACTTAAAAAGAATATTTATGTAAGAGGGCAATGGAGGAACTTTGACCATAATTTGAATGGCACTACATATTATGTAGTAGCTTTATTCTTTATGTTTTCTCTACTAATCGGATATGCATATATACATATAAATGTTGTATTATTGATATTGACTTGCAACCATACCATGTGACTTTGCCAAGGAAAAGGGGGAAAGGGGGGAGTGGGTAACAAGTCAACAGCAATTTTCTGTAAAGAATACTGGGAGAGGAAGGTCAGACATCTGGGAGATCTGAGACATGATGGAAAAACATCACACGTTTTAAAGAAGCATGTGAAGTACTGAGCACTAAACTGGGAGACTGAAATTGGCTCCAGGGATTGTTTCCTTTCATGTGGCAGCAGAAAAGGAATAAAAAGGAAGGGCCACCTTGAAGTGGGACCTACAGCTTCAAAGACCTGTCCTTGGATGCATGTCATCCTCATGGCCTCTGATATTTCACCTTGATTCTGCAACTAGATGGCACTTTTTTTTTTTAACAACAATTTGTCTCCAAGATGTGTTAATAAAAATTTCCAAATCATGCCAGTTAATTTCCAAAGAGTCTTCTACATTTATCTTTAGGAGCTCACTTAAATAGAAAAAAAAATCCATAAAATAGCTATTCGGTTAGTGTCAGCTCATTCCACTGCTCAGGTCCCTATTTATTTGAAAAATGTGCCATCACACAGTGTATTTGTGATAGAACTGAATTAAGGGTGATAATAGTGAATATACTAATTTAAAATATATGCTAGAGCTTTTAGCTTAGTCAAATATACTTAATATTTCTCTTCTCAAATATTATTCTCACCCTTAACCATTTCAAGAAATAATTTAACACTGAGTGGTGAGCTGTACATTGATAAAGGAGGCCCATCGTCTCCAAAGCATTTACTATCAGTTTACTTAGAGTATCTTAAAATGCCAAAGAACATGAAATTCCAACCCAGTAATTTAGTCATTGTGTTAAATATGTTTTTTTTATGCAATTGCTGCAATATTACTGAAGACCAAATTAAAAAGCTAGTGAAAAAGGATGGGAACATAGAAAGATCAAATAAGACAAAGGAATAGCTCAGTGAACATGGACTTCTGTGCGTATTGAAACAATATTCAGAATTTTGTTTTTCTTTAGAAGTGCAGGCTGTTCTGCAGCACACAGCATGTGTGACCTACCCACAGAAACCAGACGGGGACATAAAACCATCTTGAAAACACCTACAAGCATCCCTCCAAACGGAGTTTACCTTTCACTGATAGAAAAGAAGCATCCATTCAGGAGAGCCCCCAGGCACCCAGCTGGAGATAACATTGATTTGTGAAGTGCATGTAGGGAACATTTATGGGACTTGGGCTTTGCACCAGATGCTGAAGTCCCCACAACTTTTGAAACATTTTCCTCTTCTACAGGAAGACAAAGGAGGAAAAGGCACCATGCTTCTCATTTTTAGTTTTTAGGTGGGATTGGTGCAGGTGTGCTGTTGTTCCCTGTGGTTGCTACTGTTTAGCAGTTGTGAAGAGCCTTCTATTTCAAAACACTCCCCGTCATTAATCATCAGCTCCTCACACTGTGAGGTGGGCTCTACAAGGAGTTCCCCTAACAGAGCTGGAAAGGGAGGTGCAGTGCCTCACACACGCATACATGCACACACGCGCAGACATGCACACACGCGCATACATGCACACACGCGCATACATGCACACACACACACACACATGTTGTGTTCTCAGTTTCCGCCTATGCTCACCAGGGGGCAGGAAATTTTGAGATGGTGGAAGAATCCTCCCATCACAGATCTTCACCTCAGTCTAGTTTTAATGGGAAAACCACAAGTATAATGCCAGTTCTTGGCTTAAAATCATTATCCTTCATTATGTTGGGGAATATCCATATTTATATTCACCTTTTATGTACAGGCTTTTGTTAAACAAAAGTATATTTTATTAAATGCATTTTGGTATCCTTTGAAATGTTGACAGTTTTTTCTGATATGAAAAACTTAATTTCATGTGTTATATTAATAGACTTTGAAAAGTCAGTAATTACTACATCATTTCCTCTAATTTTGGTAAATTATTTTCACTATATCTGGTAAGGATTTTGTTGTAGTTATTTTTAGAAATTTGAATTAACATTTATAAATATTATTCTATAATTTTCTGGGTTTTGTTATATTTTGTTCTCTTGGTCACTCTTATTTGATAAGTTGAAGGACTCCATATTTTGTAAACAGATTATATACTATTTCTATGTCTATACACAGTCTCCTCTTCAAATTTTAAATATCTTCTTTATCCTTTATTATAGCCTTTCATTTAATTTTGATTATGTGTGCTTTCTTTCTTTAATTAATTTTTTTGTCATTGTTAATCCTCACCTGAGGATATTTTTCCATTGATTTTTAGAGAGAGTGGAAAGGAGAGAGTCAAGAGGAGAGAGAGAGAGAGAACATCAATGTGAAAGAGACACATAATAGGTTGTCTCCTGCCTGTGCCATGACTAGGGCCATGGATGGAACCTGCAACCCAGGTCCATACCCTTAACCGGAAATCAAACCTTGACCCTTCAGTGTGAGGGCCAATGCTCTAACCACTGAGCCACCAGCCAGTGCTGCTTTCTTTCTTTTTAGTAAAGTTTGTAACATGTGCAACAGTTACCTACTACCATATAACGCTCTCTAACCAACAACCAAACTCTCAGGGGCATATAAGAATAATCTTTCATTTATCCCATGAGTCTGCAACCCTCAGCTGATCAGAATTGGGCCCAGGTGACCCCATGTGGACCCACTTACATGCCTGTGTTTAGTTGT
Organism: Tadarida brasiliensis; assembly: GCA_030848825.1. NCBI lineage: Eukaryota > Metazoa > Chordata > Mammalia > Chiroptera > Molossidae > Tadarida > Tadarida brasiliensis. The sequence goes on along the minus strand of CM061269.1, from coordinate 74,728,162 downwards.
GGGCCATCTAGGCAGGTTTGGCTGGATTTTTATACATATCTGGAGATTGGCTGGCTGTTGGCTGGCCTACAGTGGTTTCAGCTGCAAAAACTGGGGCAATTACGTTCTGTTCCAGGTGTCATCTATTCTCTAACAGGCTGGGGCAGGTGTGTTTTCATGGTCAGGGCAGAGGGCAAGAGCAAGAAGCTGCAGTAATGCAAGAACTTCAAGAACTCAGCATAGATTCCACTTGCCAACTCCCACTGGCCAAAAGGAAATACACAGGTCCACCCAGCCATAGAGGGAGAAACCCTCATAGTTTACATGGCAAAGTTGAAAATTCGACACCATTAATGCAATCAATCATCCACAGAATACAAATTTAATGAAAATAATAAAAGCTCAACTTCAAACGAGCATAGTACCAGCCAAGCTAGATAATGATTTCAATTTACTCACTTAAGATTTACAAGCCTAATTAATTCCTATTAGAATTTGAAGTGAAATCAGATAAAAGGAATTCTTCTTGAGCTTTTATTACCTACTTTGAATGCTCATTGGTTCTTCATCTCAGAGTAAAAGTGAAAGTTTTTTAATGGCCTCCAAGTTTTTTCACTACCCATTTCTGTCACATATCTTACTTATCATCTACTTCTCATCTCTACCCACACCCTGCTTTTGGTCAACTAGTCTTCTTTTAATTCCTCGAAAATACAAAACATGTAGCCATGAGATGCTACCTGTTTTGTATTTTCGAGGAATTAAAAGAATTTTTCTAAAGGGATTTCTTCCTGTACTGTTCACTGCTGTACATCTAAGACACAGAAGAGTTCTGAAACATAAGTACTCAGTGCATATATTGTTGAATTAATGCATGTGTCCATAATAACATTAATCAGTTATTTTAGCTTTGTTCAAGGTTTCATAAAACGCTCACACATCCTTCATGTAAGACAAGTGATCCTACCTCCAGTCCTAGCTGTAATTACAAAGCATAGTTCTGAGCAATTTCAGAAGCAGTATGAAATGCTTTGCAAATGAAAGATTCATGTAAACATTATCATATTTCCCTGGGCATGGGGTCCTTCCCCAAATATAGTCTGTGTTGTGTTTTAATAAACTGCCTAAATAACTCTGCAGATACCAGATTCCTATTTCACAAATTTTCTGAATTAAAATTACTAAATTGGTATTATGCCCCTCAATTATATTAAATCAAGAAGTCATTAAGGGCTTCAAGCAACAGCAATTGAATTATGTTCCAGGCACTCTGCTAGGAAACAGAAATTAAAAAATGAACAAAACATGTTTTCCACCCTCAGGTCTAGATCATATTACAGAATTTTTCTTAAAGTAGTTTTAATCTTGTTCAAAAAACAAATTTATAAGAGCTCATTAACATTATTATTAAGATATTATTTTACTTATTTAATCACATTTCTCATCTTCCATATTAATTATAGCTTGTTGTTCATTTCTCATCCATTATGTCCATTTCATTATCTGAAGGAATTTTGTTCTTTTTGTCTGATTTATATCCATCCTTTCCTTCTTGTTCTTGGTTCTTCACCATCATTTCAAGTTTCATTTGTCTCCAAGTGGATTTGAACACTATGTTAGTGATTCATTACCTTTTCTTCCAGAATGTCTCAAATTCTTCAATGTTATTCACCCCCTTTTACTCCTTTTAAACCTTTACACTTTGACTTCTAGTCACAGGTGCTTATCTCTGCTTCCTCCCGATGGCTACTAAAATGGGACTAAAGACTACAAAATGATGTAAACCCTCATGGACAAAATGATGGGAAAGAAGAGAGTGGCACATACATTGGGAAATAAATTGAGGAGCAATAACGAATTCAGCTGGGTGGACTGTCTAAAACCTCAGCTGCATGGACAGGAGAATCCTGAAAACGATGCAAGTCACTGCAAGAGACTTGTACAGGGTTCAGGGCTGGAGCTCTCCATTCCTGGGTTAGTGAGAGGAGTGAGTACAAGGCTGAAAACAGGGTAATTATTTGTAAGTCTGCATGTAATCACCCCACAGTCCCACCTAGCCAGATGAATGCCCCCAGGCAGGAGTCCAAAGGTTTACACTCTGGAGAAACTTAATTGAACAGACTGGCAATCATAGACTAAGGAGTGCTGGGAAGCAGAGATGAGATACGATACTGCAAATGGAGATGTCATTGAAGGCATGCACTGAGAGTCCCCTTGGCTCTTAACACAGCTACAGCCAGGCTAAATTCTCCCAAGCAGAAGTCTGTTTACCGTTTTCTAAAGAAACTGGATAACCACAGACAAAAATACTACTACATACTAACTGGTGGGGGTCCCCCCTGTTAAATAGGGGCCCCCACCTCTCCAGTCAATTACTAGGCAGTGAATTCCACCTATCAGCAACCATGAATGTGCTTACAGAGCTAACAGTCACTTTTAAATATGAACAGACACCAAGTGCAGTCGATTATTATTGCCAAAATATTCACTAGCCCGCCCCAGGACACCCATTCCTTGGGAAGATAATTCATTTTATCCCATGGACATAAACCGTGTGCATATGATTTGCTTTGGCTAATGAAACATAAACTGAACGCTATGTGCTCCCTCTTATCTGAACAGCTTTAAGAGCTACCATGTGGATTCATTGTTTGTATTTACCTTCTACACACTCATACTGAAAATGTCCTGCATGGGAGACTGAAAAAATAGGAGGAAAGGAAATGTTGATAATTGAAGTACATGAAATAGTATATTGAAAATGCCTTTCCAGGGCTCAAGACAGTGGATAAAAGTAGAGCTACACAAAAACATTGGTTTAAACCAAAACATGAGATTCAAAAAACAGTAGATCTCAAGAGGGAGCAAGGTGAATAAAAACCCAAATTCCAGTTGAACAAGACTCAGAGAATCATCAAGTTGAGTTGGAACAGGTAGATAAAGGATTTTAGGAAGGTTTCCATAAAAATAAGGAGCATGTTTTTATTATTAGAGGTGATATTTGAATGTATTACTGATAAGGCAGTTAAAAATACGAAACATTTATTGAAACCTCGTAAATAAAAAAAAAAATGTATACACACACACATACACACACACACACACACACACACTAAATATTACCAGAAAATATAATATAAAAAGGAATCTATACACTATATGGCTTTGTAGGATTGTTTTTGTAGGAATATATACGTAGTGTATTATAATGAACAATGATATTTTTCTGAAACTGAAACTCCTTTGGGAGTTCAGAACGAGCCATCCCAAGATGTGCCTCAGTGGTATCAGTACAGACCCTGCAGGCTCAAGAGAAGATTCTGACCCCTTCCTTTAACTACCTAGAATCATTTGAATTAGTGTCCATGCCCATACTAAGAGATTATCAGAGGTAACCTTTCCCCCTATCTACAGGGCAGGGAAAACTTCTAGGTGCTAAACATCTCTCTTACCATCCTGCAGTGACCCTTGAAGCCCCCAACGTACCTTACTTCATCCTTAACTCAGAATGTCCTATTACCACACTATCCCTTTCTGTTTTTGAACCTCTCATGTATGTGCAGTTTCTGAGTATTTCATGTATGTGTATTAAATTTGGTTATTTTCTCTTGTTAATCTGTCTCATGCTTATTTGATTATTAGACCAACCAAAGGAACCTCGAGGAAAGAGGAAAGGCTCTTCTTCCCCTACATTATCCAATAACTATAATGGAAAGATAAATCCTGTCCATAATTAATTAATATCAACTCATTATATATAACATTTATAAGTCATTTACAGTGTAAGTAGTTTTCTTTGAATTAGATAATCAAATACTTAAAGAAATAGGCAAAGCAGTTAAAATTATTACCTTTAGAGAGCAGTAAGGGTGGACTAGAGATGGCTGCATTTTATCATCAGCCTTGTTTAATCTTTACATGACATACATGCATCATTAAATAAAAATATCCAGTAAAAGACCAAAAATTATTTTAAAACTGATAGTATAAAAGAATAATGTTTCTTATAAAAATATGTACATATTAAGTGCAAAATAGTTTACTTATGTTTAAAATTATGTGCTGTAGACCATCCAAATTTATTTTTCTTAAAAATAAACAATACGTTTCAAAATGCACATAGTTCTTATAAACAAGTATTGCTACTAGTCAATTACCAGTGAATTTATTTATAATTTGACTGAAGATGTGTTCAGTGAGCACTTCTCATCACAGAAAAACCATGCTTGCATGAAACATGAGGAAACATGCCAAGCTTTTGTAGACATGTAATTGAAGATATTAATAAAGAGAGACGTGCTATACAAGATAAGTACCAGGAAAAATATGACGCAATGGCAAAGCCAATATTTCAAATATATCTTAAACTAATCCAGTGATGCAACAGGAATTTTACCAGAAACTAACAACAGTAAAACACACATGATATATCACCAGCGTCCATTATACTTCCAGTGAAAGCAATTCTGCAGGAAGTCCCAACTGACTATTTGTAAGAACACAAAGGAGTTTACAATTGAAAATAGACTAGTTGTGGGATATATTACTATACTAGTAATGATGCATAGTGAGGATTAAAGTCAGAAAGGAACATACGGAAGGTAGTACCCAATCTGCAAACACAGCAGTCTATATTCAGCTAATGTGGAACTTAGGTATGAGTTAAGAGAGCCCTGGGGGAACCAATCATTGACTGTGGCTTCTCCTCACCAGTGATATTGAGCTTCCACTACATTTGTGGCTCTTATTGCACAGTGTGTTTGCAAGATGGCATATGCACTTACAATTAGTTCCTTATTCCTTGGCATCCAACAGTAAACCAATAACCAGTATAATTGGAATGGCCAAGAGAACATTTTATTGTTAGGACAGTCCACAAAACTTAGGCTAGCAAAAGTGGAAGTTCTGAAAACTGAAAAGTCCATCTTTGTCTCTGTTAGAAGTCTGGATTTGTATGCTTTAAAGAAAATTCAGCCCAATCCAAGGATTTCTCTGTCAAGTTGGATTTGATCAGCTCAGTCCCAGTTCTGACTCCTAGCTCTATAATCCTCCCCATTTCCCTGTGATTTTATTTGAAAATGTGAAGAAAGGGGACAGAAGGTACAGCTTTCCCAGGTTCTGTTAGCTTCTGAATCCTACTCTGTGTGGCTTCAATTACCCCCCATATCTGTCTTCACAACACACAGAGTGTCCAGGGTTGTCTTAGCCAGATGTCACCTTCAGCTCCATGACACGAGTGACCTTGTGACTGTGCAGCTGGTCCCTGCTTCCCCAAGAAGGGGTACACACACACTCATCTGCAGGTGTCCTTTTTTTTACCAGTCATTCTTCTCAAGCTAGTGTATTAGCTCAAACTCCTTATAACCTTCCTATATCACCCTAGGTTCACAACATGCCAACGTAAACTCTATCCTCTACCCAGTATGGCCCATCCAATCATTACAATTAAAGTTACTAGGCCAAAACTGCTATTAGCTGAGTACCTGCTATAGAACAAATCTTCAAAAAAGTGACTTAATTACTTTTCATTGCTGAGTAGTATTTCCTGATATGAATAGACTATGATTTGTTTAACCATTCATCTGTAGAACGGTATCTGGGTAGTTTACAATTTTTGATATTAAATATAGAGCTACTATAAACATTCATGTACAGGTGTATTTTTTGTTGTTGTTAATCCTCACCTGAGGATATTTTTTTTCATTGATTTTTAAAAAGAGTGGAAGGGAGAGAGGGCAAGGGAGAAAGAAAAAAACATCGAAGTGAGAGAGACACATCAATTGGTTGCCCTTCACATGCACCCTGACCGGGCCTGGGGATCAAACTTGCAACCCAGGTACATGCCCTTGACCAGAATTGAACCATCCACACTTCATTGTGGGGGCTGACACTCATTAATCACTGAGCACACCAGCCAGGGCTCATGTACAGGTTTTTGTATGAACAGAAGTTTTCATTTCTTTGGGATAAATTCTCAGAGGTGCAATTTCTGGGTTACTGGGTAGTTTCAAGGACTGTTAAAATATTCTTAGTGTTTTTAAAACTACTGCCTTGGTTCCTGGAGTGACTATTCAATTTTATATTTCCATGCTCTACTTGAATGAGAGATCTAGTTTCTCTGCATCCTCTGCGGCATTTGTTGTTGTGACTATATGTTATTTTAGCCATTCTGATAGGTGTTAGTTTATATTTTATTGTGGATCTAATTAGCATCTTCTTAATGGCTAATGATGTTGGAAATATTTTCATGTGCTTATTTGACATCTGTATATCTGCTTTGGTGATGTGTCTGTTGCTCATAGTATTTTCTTTATTTTTATTTTATTTATTTTTATCCTCACCCGAGGACATTTTTTGCATTTATCTTCAGATAGAGCGGGAGGGAGAGAGGGAGGAAGAGAGAGAGAGAGAAACATCGATGTGAGAGAGACACATTGACTGGTTGCCTCCCGCGACCCTGACCAGGGCTGGGGATGAACCACAACCATGGTAGGTGTCCTTGACCGGAATTGAACCCGAGACTCATTGGTCTGTGGGCCGATGCTCTAACTGCTGAGCCAAACCAGCCAGGGCTCTTGTTCTTTCTTTACTGCTAATGCTCCAAGAACCCTACTTTATCATTTCCTCTCTGTTTAGAGAACTTCCTTTAGCCATTCTATTCAAGTAGGTTGGCTGGTGCCAAATTTATTTATTTATTTACCTATTTAGCATCTTAGTTTCCTCTTCATTTCTGAAGGATATTTTCACTGCACATGGCAATCTGGATAGGCAATTGTTTTCTTTCAACACTTGAAAAATATCATGACACTTTCTTCTGCTCTCCATGATTTCTGATCAAAGGGTTTTCGTTTGTGGTAAAGTATTATTTCTCTATTGCTGCTTTTAAGATTTTTTTGTTTTGTTTTGAGAAGTTTGACTATGATATACCTGTGTAGATTTCTCCCTGTTTTTCTTGTCTGGAGTTCACTCAGCTCCTTGAATATGTAAGTCTACATCTCTCACCAAATTTGGAGTTTTCAGCCATTATTGCTTCAAGAAATGTTGTAGGCCTGTCCTTTCCCTGATTCCAGGGCTCTGACCACATGAGTGTTCAGTCTTTTGCTCTAGTCCTTCACTTCCCTGTGGGTCTGTTTATTTTTTTCCAGTTTATTTTTAGTCTGTTATTCTAATTGGGTAATTCCTGTTGTTCTCTTTTCAAGTTCAATGATTATTTCTTCCGTGCCCTCCATTTCATTGTTGGGCTCTTCCATTGAGTTTGTTTATTTCAGTTATATTTTCAGCTCCAAAATTTTCATTTTTTTATATTTTCTCTTTCTTTGCTGAGACATTTTATTTTTTTCAGTGTTTTTGTACTTGCTCTTTGAAGTACTTTTATGATAGCAGCTTTAAAATACCTGTCAGGTAGTTCTAATATCTCTGTATTCTTCTGTTGGCATTCATTTGTTGTCTTTTTTTCCATTTACATTAACATTTTTCAATGATGAGTACTTTTTATTATTAAAATCCTTATACAGTTTATGAAATAATTTTTAAGAAATTATTATGAGATCTCTTATCCTTTGAGATGACATGGAGGGACCTGGAGAGTATTATCCTAAGCGAAACAAGCCAAGCAAAGAAAGACAAATATCACATGATCTCACTTATTTGTGGAATATAATGAACACAACAGTCTGAGGAACAGGGTAGACCCAGAGACGTGGAAGTAGGGTACAGACTGACAACCCTCCGAAGAGGGGGTGGGGGAGGAGGGAAGAGATAAACCACAGAACTTATATGCATGTACACATAACTGATGGACATGGACAACAAAGCTGGGGATGGGGTGGGGGGGATAGGGTGGAGGGTATCAATGGGGTAAAAAGGAAAAACATCTGTAACAAAAATAAATTAATAAAACAAAACCAAAAAAAAGAAGAAAAAAAAGAAATTATTATGAGTGGTATTTTATAATAATAATTATTTATAGGTATTATGTTATGAAACTTTGCATGTTATTTAAACCTTCAGTGTTATCTGATTTCCTCTGACACTGATTTGGTGGAGAAAAGGGAAATACTGCTTCCTGTCAGGTAAGGGTCGAAATCCATGCTCCACATATGACCAGTGTTGACAACTAATGAGGGGATGGCTCCTCATTGCTGCTGGGCAGTGGTAAGAGTCCTTCTAGACCGTTGCTGAGACTTCCTTGGCTGCAAAAGATAATAGGTTCTTGTTATTGTTCTCCAGAAAGCATCCAGTAACACCTTGGGGTGGGGGGGGGTGGCTTTTCTAGTGGTGTTAAGTGTCCTACTCTCCAGTTGGCCTCCTTTGACGTCACTCCATCAGCAGAGGGAGGAGGGTAGAGATGCCTTGTTATGCTGAGAATGGATCTTGTCTCCCCACAACTTGTTACAACTTGGTGAAGATAGAAGTCTATGTTTCAACTCAGACTTTGCTTTTTGGAGTGGGGGTCGAGCCATTGTTTTTTCTGTGTCATTTGGCTGGAGAAAAGCAGTTATTGTCTAAAGGTATTAAATTTTTAGAAAGGGGCCAAGTTTCTAGACTTTTTAAAGAAAATAGGCTTCTGTTGGGGCTTGATGTATCCTCAATGGCATTCCAAGTTGCCATTTCACCATATTGTTTCTTGGATCCCAAGGTTCATAGCCAGTCTACTGTCTTCTCTCCACATTTCAGAATTATTAGTCTGCTTGAGCTGCCATAACAAAATACCATAGAAACAACATAGGTTTATTTTCTCACAGTTTTGGAGGCTGGAAGTGTAAGACATAGATATTGGTGGGTTTGGTTCTTTTTGAGACCTTTCTCTTTGGCTTGCAGATGGATGCCTTTTCACTGCGTCCTCACATGGCCTTTTCTTTCTCTGTGTGTGCACATCCTTGGTGTCTCATCCTCTTCTTTTAAGGACACCAGTCACATTGGATTAGGGCCTCACCCTTACCTTCTCATTTAATCTTAATTACCTCTTTAAAAGCTCTATCCCCAAGTATAGGCACTTTGGGGGGGGGGTAGGACTTCAAAATATGAATTAGGGGATGTAATTCAGTCCATAATACTCTGGCTTCTGAAACCCCAAATTTGTGTCCTCACATGTTAAATGAATTCACTCCCTTCCTAATAGCCCCCAAGGTCTTAACTCATTCCAGCATCAATCCTAAGTCCTGAGTCTCATCTAAATAGCATCTAAACGAGACATGGGTGAGACTTGAGGTATGAGTCACCGTGAGGCAAACTTCCTCTATACCTGTGAACCTATGAAATAAGACAAATATTATGTGCTTCCAAAATATAGTGGTGGAACAAGCATAGAAGAGACGTTCCCATTTTAAAAGGAACAATCAGAATGAAGAAAATGGTCACAGGTCCCAAGCAATTCCAGAACCTAGCAAGACACATTTTATTAGATTTTAAGACTGGAGAATAATCCTCTTTGTCTCCTTGCTCTGTCTGCTGGGCACAGCAGGGTGACTGCCTGCCTTCTGTATATCCTGGAAATGAATACAAATGGGTGCTCAATAAAAATGTGGTGGATGACTATTCACATGTTCCTTGAAACATTTTACATTCTACCAAGAGATTGTCATGGGAAACTTGTGAATATAGTTTGTCATGGGTTATGTGTTGAAAGAGAAGGAAGGAAGAGAGGGAGGGAGGGAAGAAGGGAGGACGGAAGAAAGGGAGAGAGGGAAGGCAAAAAGGAAAGAAAAGAAAAAAAAATGAGAGAAAAGCTATCACAAACTTTGATGTCTCTTTTATGACATAAAGGAAAGCCCATGTGAACCAAACCTTAGCCTTGGCTCACGCTGCAGCCTCAACAAAGTTTCATCATCCTGCACGTGAGATGAGAATCTGTCCTGAACTCCTGGCTGAAGACCTGTTAGCACGTGAAGAGTGGGAAAGAAACTTGTGGTTTAAATCTTAGCTATTTTTCTTCAGCGGAGCTCGTCAGAGACCAACCTTGGAAACGTACTATTTTCTTTCTGAAGAGACAGTTTAGAAAGCTCAGGTTTCCAGGAGGTTGGAGCACTTCTGAATAGTACGTGTAAGTGTAAGATATTAAATACTCCTGGGTTATAAATTTTGCAGTGTATCTGAATGAAGGACTTTCTGTTTAAGTGGGCTCCAGCTACAGAACTCTATTCGGCTTCCTGAAAACCTTGTCTGCACAATGTCCCCTGTGAGCGCTCCCTCTCTCATACAACAATGTGTCCCCAGGCCCCAGCAGGCGTGCTGCCTCCTCACACCCAGTGCTAAGTTTTCTTTCAGAACTTAGAATCGGATATGTTTTATAAGAGGACAGAGGTGGAGGCTTCTGCTGTGACATCAGGAACTCGATTATACAAAATATGACATCTTACCTACTGTGTCATATGTGACAAGCTTCTCATTTGTTTCGGAATCAATCGGTACTGATGCCGAAGCAGTGTGACCTCAGACCCTGATGCCAGCTCACCCACTGAGCGTATGTCCACACCTGTCCTCGCAGACCCACATCACCTGGCTGCAGCCTCGGGGGTGTCTGATTGTTAAACAGATGTAGAGCGACTGGCCCCGGTGAAGCTCTCTGTCCACTGTGTCGCCATATGGGGTCGGTCTTCCCTGTCACATCCCAAACAGGCAATGTGCAGCTTTGACTTCATGTTTCATGTGATGAGTGGGCGAGGGAAAGCCTACAGTTCTGCTGCTTTCTTCACTCGCTTCGTAACAGCCACCTGTACAGTTTCTCTGAGATTTCATTTCTTGGGTTGTTATTTTGGTGAAATCATCCCACTTTCAGTTCAATATTATAATCTCAATGAGCCCAGAAACTCACTTTCATCAGTATCATTGTTTTGTTTCACCTTTATGGACAATTTTAATTCCTGGGGCTATTCTGATTCCTAGTATCTCCATTTTATTCACTTTTATAGGCTCTTGAAAAGGATAGATCTGATTGTACTGTGAAAATGTTAAACATGATTTATACACACGTACCTGCTCTAATTATACCCCAGTAAAGCCATCAGAGGTTTGAGGTCTCCTTCAGTTCTATGATTCTCTTATTCCTAGCCCAATCTAGCTTCCAGCACAGCAGCTTGTGTTAATAGCTGGGGTTCATTAGCATAAATTGCTTTTGGGGTCCTCCTTGGTGTGCGTGATGCTATATTTGATGTTATGATTTGTAGCACACAGCAGAGACACGCAACGATTTAGCAGCCTGTGCTTGCTTATTGCCGCAAGGGAGCTGAGGGGCTTTTAAATAAACGATGTATGATTTGCTCACATGAGATGCTATTTAAGTGCCACACATGACAGCAAGTGCATTTAAAGGAAGCCCAAATGCATCAGTTGAGATTTCCAGAGCCTATGTAAGAATCAGCTCCGGAGAATGGCCTGCTGAAGCAGTGATGGACCCAGAGAAGCCATTGAATGAGCTGGGGGTTGGGGGGGGAGGGCGAGGAAACAAAGAAAAAACGTATAACAGATTCGCAGGGATTGTGGTGCTGGGCACAGGATGAGACAAAGGGCAAGTAAGTGGCTGGTAGGGGAGAAGGTGAATGTTGTACGCTACAAAGAGGGATACAGATGGTCAAGCACACTGAGATAGCCTCACTGTGTAGTCCATGTGAAAATGAAAACTTAATTACCACTGAACAACAGGGAAAATTCCCATAAGTGATCAGGAAGGATATTGATTCTATCAAGAAAAACAAAACAAAACACCCAACACTCATTTGAGGACCCTGTTTTATTTGTACATTCATTTGTGTTTTATACATGTAGTTGCTCAATAAATGCTTATAACTATGTATCCTACTAGGGGTCCTTAAAATTGGAACACCCAAGCAAAAATGGAAATGTCAATTAATTATTTTTGTTCTTTCTTGTTACCTAGAGTTTTGCATCTCCGTGATCAAACTGCCACACCAAATGCATAGTCGTCTTACAGTGACGAGTATATTTAAGTTTGGAGGGGCATAATCCTTGTACTCTGTCATTTTCTTTGTTCTTCTTTGCTGAGTATTTTCTTTTAAGAGATAGTGGTAGGGAGAGAGTAGAGCATATGCATTTATTCAATATTTTCAGTTTTGACAAAATATCCCTCCACACACATAAAATAGCTTCTTTTATCTTGTTTCTTAGTCATTTATCTCTTTTTTTTTATCCTCACCAGAGGACATTTTTTTGCATTTATCTTCAGATAGAGTGGGAGGGAGAGAGGGGGGAAGAGAGAGAGAGAAACATCGATGTGAGACAGACACACTGAGTGGTTGCCACCCGCATGACCCCAACCGGGGCAGGGGACAAACTGCAACCGAGGTAGGTTACGTGCCCTTAGCGGGAACCGAACCTGGGATTCTCCGGTCCACGGGCTGATGTTCTAACCACTGAGCCAAACCAGCCAGGGCAATCATTTATCTCTTTTTATAAACATGTTCTTTTTTTGCTCTTAAGAAATGCATTCTGTTTAGTATCCAATGAAAAAATATGGTTTCAAATTATAAAACCACTCAATTTATATGTCTATACTTTAGCATGTAACAGTATACTCTCTCTCTATATATAATACACACACACATCCCTAGAACCTAGCAGAGAGTCTGACATATAATAGCTATTCAATGAAAGAACTGACTACATTTCAAATTTGTACCTTTGTAAATATCTTCACATTTAAAAGTTATACTCTAATTTAATTCCTGCTTTAGGTAAGGCGCTATGCATCTGTGAACTTGGGCTCACGGTATATGTGACAAGTTTAAATCAGAAATATCCCCCACCTGAGTCTCAGTGTTGTAAGAGGAAGGGGAACGAAGGAAAGGGGTAATGGTATTTTATGGCATATATTTCTATCCAATGTGAGAAACTCATCTTCAGCATTGACCCCAGTGAAAAATGCTTTCTTTCCATCAGAAAGAGTTTTAGGTTCTCCTGACACCCCCACAGTTCATTAGACAGCACTAAAAACATTCAGAGGTCGGGATACAGAGTACTCGGAAAGGCCCGGAGAAAAGAAAAAGAACGAAAGAAATAAGAAAATAAACAGAAAACCATCCCTTAGGGAATATGCAAATCAGGTATCCAGCATTTTTCAGAAAAAATCTGGAAGGAAAAATTTTGCTCTATAACTTCATTGAGAACGTTTTCAAGTGAAATGGAGCAGTTACATAGCGAATTCAGTGACAAGGCCTTCACTACAGAGAACACCCACAAGCCAAAGAACGACATAAGAGCACAGGGCACCCACAAAAGGACCAAAACTGCTGAGAAGATGCTAGAAAATGAGGCCCATATTTAACTGGAGATGGGTTTTACCAATGTTAGGTGGGGGTTACCCCACTGAATCTAATTTTTATAAATATATATTTTTACTAATGTATTTGCTTGCTTAAAGGAAATCCTTGGTAAAACAGCTATAATGCTTATTTCAGAATGGTGATTGAATCATCACCCTTATATATTTTTTGTTTTCTTTATACGGTTCTACTTTAAAGAACTCTTTTAAGAAGTATTAGAGATAACTATATAGTTTATTATAGCCCAGAGTCCCAGAGCGCAGAGTAGAGAAGCAAAGTATGCAGCCTCACCCATGACCCACGAAGAAAGGTGCTTCAGCAAAACTTAACAGATTGGTGTTCAACGTGCCTCACACACACGGCATCTCCCGGGCACCCTGTGAAGCCCTGAGGTCCCTCCTCTTCTCCTTTACACCTGCTGGGAGGTATTGTGCCCTGCACACACTTTATTGGCCAATGAACTGCAGGATTTAAAAACAAAACAAAACAAAAAATACTGCTGCAAACACAAGGCACTATGTTTTAAGGGATCTCTTGAGGAAATACAAATCATTGCACTTAATGGCCTGACTATACAAACAGTCACCAAATGGTGTTTATTTCTGGATCTGAGGCCATAAAATCTGTCAGTGGCTTTCCATGCAGGAATAGCCCACTAGGACATTTCATTGTGCAGTCTAACTCCCTCAATTTCCATGGCTTCCTATGAAAATCAGCCCAGTATTTTGTAAATGGCAGAAAGCAGCCTGAATCAGACATCCAACGAAGACTTTATTGTCTACATTTACACTTTTAAGAAATAGCAAAGCTCTGTAGTATGTTCATTTTATGATAATCAGACATCAAAAAATGAGGAGGACAAACTGGCAGAGGGAAACAGAAGCAGAAGAGGAAAAAATATGTGGACTAAAGTTAAACAATATATTAAGATTTAGCGAACTGACAAAGCAACTGGTATCACTCAACTGAGCATAAAACCAGACCACTTATCTGATTTGGCTTTCAATGAATATTTTTCTTTCTGAGATTTCAAAGGCAGTTTTATGGTGCAATATGTTTTTTAAATTCTAGGAATCAAGCATCCTAGAATTTTTTCTCTCTCTGAAATATTGTGATTACAGTTGGATACACATGGATCATTTTATGCTTGGCTCCTAGAGAATATTATGAAGCTGCCAGAACAGCATATTAAAAACATGCTATGGTGAAATTGCTGAGATATTTATACTTCTGTGATCAATCTTATCCATTTACTTTTACGACTTCAGCTCAGCTTACAATCAGTGGCCACATAATTATATAACTTGTCTGCCACGAATCCTAGACTGCTGTTCCTACATAGACAACTGATCCTCTTGAAACCAATCAATAACAACAGAATGCCACTTTCATCACTAACCTCTGATTATTGCCCCCATCCCACTTGGTTTGCGTGTTTCTAAGTATGTTTATTTCTGCTGACTACCTGTGTGAACTTATTGCTTATTTATGAAATAGACATAATAATAACTTCTTCACAGGGATATTATGAAGATTAAATGAACTAATACAGAGCCTTATATATAATGGAGGCTCAGTAAGTATTAGTTTCCATTCCCTCTTGTCTTTCTATGAAAGTGTCCCTTTTCTTCTTGATTGCATTTTTATTTCTCTTCTGTTTGACTAGAGAGACATACGTACGTGAGGAGGACTGAACTCAGTGAAATCCTGAGCAAATTGGAATGTACTTATGACTTGTTAATGGATTTCCTCTCTTGCTGAGTGTACGAACCCACAGGAATTTGTTTCAGGACACTGTTTAAGACTGTAATTACAAAGTCAATTTTGTTTACTACTTATCTAATCTCTTACATGAGATTCATTAATAATCTAATCATAACGTATTCTGTTTATAGGCACACTCTTTAAGCTATTGAAGAATTGTTTCACTATCTTATTTGGAAGAAAATTTGGTTTTATAAAGCAGTGAGAGGACAACAATATGATTCGTGAGAAAATATTGATGAGATTAATCATAGAATTTTTTTTCCCCAGAGCTGAGGGTGTCTTTAACAGGGCTATGTGCCTGGAAGCCCTGCAAATCAGGTATCTAAAACTGTTTTGTTTTAGAATTTTCCTAATATATTTGAGGTCACTCCATAAACAATATATAAACCCACTCTTAATTTTGCTAGTGGAGAAATTATTTCTCTTACAACAGTAAATGCTACTTAATGGTTATAAATTCATACTCACTAAGAATCCTACTTTCTATTTTCGATATGAAATGTCATCCTGAGGTCCACTTCAGTGGCTTGTAAGTGAACTAAGAACCTAAAATAGATGAAAAAGTCTGTATGTAAAACGAAACATTTTACTTTCCTTACGTTGAGGGCTCATATTTTCAATAGATTTTCAGAAGTTTCTAATCACTTTTTTCTACATCAATCACATAGTAAGAAGCCTCAATCCAATGAAGTTCCTAATATAAGCCAGGCAGACTGCTAGAAGTTTTCACACTATTTCATTGTTTCATCCTTATCATTGTCATGTGACATAGGTGTCATTACTATTATAATTTCTATAGCTTGTGAATTGTCTCTCTGAACTCAATATTTATTTCTTCCACATTTGAAACACCAGGCCTCCTTATCTAGATTGTTAATTATAGGCATGTTGGACATCGTCCTGTCCCCCACAATGATAAGCATTAATCACTAAGGAAAAATGACAACACTTCTGCTGCTGCTGCTGCTAAGATTGCAACTACCATAATGACAAGGCTGGAGTATCAGTCAATAACCTCAAACTCAGATCTCCATGATTCCAGTCCGTAATGTAAATGAGCAGACTAGGCCAAGTAAGCAAACAGAAGAACACGGCAGGGCCCAAGGTCAATTGTTGAGCAGGCGGCTGCGATTCAGTTCTAGCCAATGGTTACCATGAAGGAATACAGAACCACTGTTTCTAGACCTTCAGACCTCAATTTATTTTTTAAAGCACCACATGGGTCAAGTAAAAGCGGCCTGTACACAGGTCTTGCCCTTGTTCTTTTCTTTCTTGGTTCTGTGCACGATGATTCCATCTGATATTAGTTATGTTCTTTAGAGAGGAATGATGGTCATCCTATTTTTAAAGCATATAAGTCAAAAAGACTTAGTCAATTATTAAAGCAGTCAGGTGTTAGAGCTCTAGCATTTGGCAGGCAGGCTGGTCTAATATGGAATTTGTTTTATTTATAAAGTAAGAATGGCTGGTTCATTATAAATTAATCATCGAAGGCTTTAATAAAGAGAACGATAGGAGTCAATTTGCAATTTAGGAAAATAATGTTTGTGACATGAAGGAAGAATGGAAGGAGTTTGTGCCAGGGTCCCACTCAGTCATGATCAGAGAGGACAAAGCAGTGGCAATGGGAAGGAGGAAAAGCAGGCTGACCTAGCAGGTATTGAGACAGTACAGTCAGGATTTGATAAACTACTGGATGGGAAGTGAGAAAGAAGTGAGGGTTCATGGGGTATAAATTCTGTTTCCAGATTATCTGTTTCCAGCTCCCAGCCCTGGTACTCAACAGCTGTAGAAAGGTAGAGAGACATGTAATACTTCCCCGTCCCTCACTGGATTGTTAGGGGATTACATGAGCTAATGTTAGAAAATCTGCTGAACACATTAGCTAAGCACATTGTGAGTTTGCAAATCAATGTGCTGTATGAGGAGGGGGTTGCATTAATGACTCCCAGGTTCCTGCCTTCAGAGATGCAGTAGATAACAATTCTCTTTAGTGAGAGTCAATGTCTCTGCAATTCTTTTGACATTTTCCTCAAGACAGCAAGATGGCTGCTGTGGTTTCTTTTTCTTCCATTACGTCAGTATTCAAGACAGAAAAAGAGAGAGAGAGAGAGAAAGAGAGAGAGAGAGAGAGAGAGAGAGAGAGAGAGAGAGAGAGAGAGAGAGAGAGAAACCTTTTGCCTGTTCTGTCAGAGAAAAATTTATTTCCCAGAAGCTTCTAGGAGACGTCTTATTTTTTTCTAGTGCTCTATCAGATGGCCAACCTTAACTATAAAATTATAAGGGTGGCTGAGGTGGTGAAGATTGAATTAGGCATCTTTCCAGCTTTGATAAAACTCAAGATTCTGTTAGTGACGAAGAAGGTGTTTGGATCTCCAATAGAGGGTTTGCCCCGGAATAAACAGGTATCTCTGTGCAATAGATTTAAAGGAATTTTGCTACTGAGAAAACTAGGAGTGATGAGATAATCTCTGAAGTAATTCTTCGGCCCTTGGATTCTATCATTTAATCTAGCTAATCTTCAAGAGCATCATTATGGAGGTAATTCAACAGTGGCGTTGGACAATAACATTTTATTAGCAAAAAAAATCAGCAAAATAATAAATACAAAGTAATTGCATTTTAGTTAGAACTTTGCTGGTTAAATGTTATAGGATGTCTTAGCATACACGTAAGCACTTATTAACACAAGGCTTTATTCCAATGCTTCTCTCCTTTATTATCACCTCTCCCACTTCCAAATAACATGAATACCTATGGCTGGTTGTTTATGTAAATTTTTTGGTTCATTTACTGGCAAATTATTCAGAGGCATTAATGCATTACGATTCATTTTCTAAGCAAATTGCAAGTGTAGATACTTCTCAATACTGCTTTCCTCCAGTATAATAGCCATGTGTTGGAATGTTTTTTTGTTAAGATGTCAACCCATTTTGTAATATGTACTATTATCGTTTATTACACTGTACCATATAATTTATGTATTACAGAAGTAAGTATTACAAATTAAATTTGTATTAACCCAGTAGATTGCTGGGCACAATAGTTAGGAACTAAGACAACTTTTTATTGCATTTTAAAATAATAATTAGTACTTATAATTTAGCAAAAATTACAAACACTGCACAAAATTCAATAAAATCTATACTTTGCCTTGTTCAGCATGCTTCTGAGAGAAAATTAAAAAAATAAATACTAAAAGAAAGAGAAACCTTTCCATACAAATTATTTTAGAAATGGATAGAAAATAAGTAGTTGACACCCAGCTGAGAACTTCTAACAGGAGAATAATTTCTCCAAACTTTTTTTTGACAAAGAATCAACTTGTAGAATAAAGGATATTAATGTGATTTTAAACTATGCATTTGGGCCATATTTTACTATTGCATTCTGGACATGTGGTGGGCAGTTATACAGACATGAGCAGAGCAAGCATGATAGGCCAGGTAAAGCCCCAGGTGCCTAGCAATGGGCAAGTATGGGAAAACAATGACCTCACTCCCAGGGTAACCTTTCTTTACCTAACATATTGCTAGTCATGCAGTTTAGACCTCCTGACCTTTCATATTGCTGGTCATGCAGCTCGGAATCTTGCCTGACCTTTCCTCCTTTGGCATGTCAGTAGGCATGTGGGTTAGACCCTCTTAGAGCTTAGAGGAGGAGTGAACAAGGGCACCAGAGAGTAGCCCGTAAGGCATTCAGGACAATGAGGTTCTGACCAACATCAAATACATCTAGGCCTCAGTTGTAGTTCAGCTCCAGGCCTAGAAAAGCAGCAAAACCAGACAAGCGAGGCCATGGCTGACCTCAGGACTAGCTGCATTGACTAATGACCCCCTCTGCCCTGGCACTGACCAATCAGTAAAGGCCACAACCCTGAAAGGACACACCTGGAAAACTGATGAATATTTTATTGGGAGCCTACCCTGAGACCTCCAGACAAACACCCTTTGGATGGAAGACCCAGTGAGCATTTTCTTTGCCTTTCTCTTTCTCCTAAGCTCCATGGGCTCTTCTTTTGCCTCTGTTACTTGTTTCCTGAGCCTATTTTTCTACAACTCACTTCTTCTACCTCTGTGACTTTCTCAATAACCTTTCTTTTATAGTTTGAGTCTTGGCTCTGTATTCTTTCTTAGCCAGAACTCAGGTACTAAGGTTGCTGAACCAAGTTCCAATTGCCAGTAACATTCTGTGCCGTTTTTGCCACCACCAAAAGAAAAATATGCTATGTACGAATGAAGCAAATTTGATCATACAATAGAGGGACTAGTCATCTAATGTATGTAATACAGTTTAATGTACTATGACTATACTATAATGTACATTACAATGTACAATATAATGATTTTATCAATTTATTCATTTTCAGCTGAGCAAATGTTCATCCTCACATACATGGGAGAAGATAACAACTTTCTTCTCCTAGATACTTTATTCCAATAGAAACTCTGAAAAAACATGGGCAGAAGAGGGTAAAGCCTAAGTGGGAGATCAACAGGGAGCCTTGAAAAAGAGAAACCGAGGATAGGTTTCTGTTTTACTTAGTCAAAGAACTGGAATAGAAATTGAAAATCCTTTTGAGTGGGTTGTAGAAATTAAAGCTTTTACTTATTGAACTCCTTAGCGATCACCTGAGAAAAATGTGGCTTGGTAAAACTGTAGATACATAATCAATTAAAAATTAAAGCCAAATATTGTCAGTTTGATCTAAGTGGTTAGAATGTAGGGTATTTCAGTTTTACTATAAATTTTCTTAACACTATGTTGGGAAGAGGATTGTTGGACTAAATAAGTTGGGTATTTGAGCAAGAATTGGACCACAAGTCAAATATAGAAATATAAAGTAAATGACATTTAACATCAAAGCCAGCCCCACACCACAATGCTTAGATGGTGATTATTCCTGTCTGTCATTAGGAAGCACAATAAAAACCAATAAAACTAAAAGGATGGATTGACAGATGAATATAATTTTTATGTTTTATCATTTCCTGAATTTTTCAAATTAAGTATCTCATTTATACTTAGCAACTAACATGTTGTATAAGCCAATGATAAGAGGGGGCATTTTCAGGAACCAAAATTTTAAACTTAAGGAAAAAAATCTAAATCTTTAGACTCATCATTATTTAGGACAATAATTCTGAAATTTTATGCCACAACATAAGAATTAGTAATTTTTAAAAATGCAGATTTACAGTCCATGTCTCCAGAGTTATTTGTTTATTATCTGGAAATCTCTATTGTTAACAAGAGTCCTTAGTGATGTTATCAACTCCCGTTATTTGAGTCCATCCACCTGCACACACCAGCTGAGCATGAGTTTACAGTATAGAATTGGCCAATCAACAGTGCAGAGAGCTAGTGCTTTAAAAGACCTGACTCCTGGTGGCATGTAGATGACAGATTATATAGGGAAAAATCACAAGATGTGTGTTAGGAGTTTGAGGTTGTTCTGGGAACTGGTTGGTCAGAGGTGAGGGAAGAGTAATAAATCATTCTTCAAGTCTTGAGGACAGCTCTGAGGTCTGCTCTAGAATCTTTCTGTTGGGTCTCATGGAAAAGTAGCCAGGGGGTCATTCCACCTTAGGGCTTAGGAGCTGAAACATAATTTAGGTCAAGTTGTTATCTTTAGTCTGCCAGAGGTCCAGACCTTGTGACCATTTGTCAGCTTAGGGCTACTGTCCTCTGTTGGCTTGGAGGCTACTGATTGTCCAGGAGAAGGTTATGTCTATGAGGGATGTAGAGAGAGCAAGAGAGAGGGAGAAAAAATATTTCTAAAGCTATATTCACAAATCAAATCAAAATAATTAAGACCCTTGGTTTCAGTGATACTGATGAAGTAGACTTTGGGTCACAATTTGAGAAATATTAATCTAAGACATGGTGTCAGAACATTTTTGGTTGTAGACCCTTAATAGTTAAAAAATATATGCATGTCCACCACACAATAAGTATATCTTAAAAATAACATGCATGTACTTCTGTTAATGAATAAGTACTTAAATATTTTTAGGTAAAAATGTAAATAGAAGTTCAAATATATGTTTTCCATACTACTTTTGAATATCTTCTAGATTCTCACTATGGAAAAATTGATTCGTGAGAATACTTACTCACTTGATTAAAGTATATAAACAAAAACACTATAGCAAACAGCATACTAATAAATAAATCATAAAGACAGTCCTTTTAAAATTAGAAAAAAGGCAAGAATATACACTATTAAATATTGTACCAGAAGTTCTAGAGTGTGGAGTAAGAAAAAAAGATATTAAATCTATAAGGTATGGAATTTTGAAATAAATGACAAATTTCTCATTATTTACCTAGTATTGGATTGTCTTCCTATGAAACCAAGAAAACTTAGAAGAAAATTATTGGCTTTAATATGATAGTTCAATAAGGTAATGATCTTATTGAATTTAAATTTGATATGTAAAAACTAATTGCATTCCTATACAGGTTAGAAAATATATTTTTAAAGAAATAGTTCTTACAGTTGTTAAAAAAAAAAAGTAATATATCTCTGAATAAACCAATCAAAGATACTCTAGACACTTTATTAAAAATATTAGAACCTTATATAAACTGAGAGCTATACAGTATCATAAATAGGAAAACTTGATATTGTAAATATTTTAATTCTTCTCAAATTAAAATGCAATTTAAAAAATTTTTATTTTATTTTTGGTCAATTAACAACCTGATTCCCAGGTTTACATGGATAAACAATGGGGAAAAAGTAGCTGAAATGTCCCTGAAGTAGAATGATGGAAGTTATAAAGCTATAGTAATTTAACTATAGTAAATAACACATTTTATTATTAATGCAAGACTACACAGACATATTCTCAAAATATATAGTTAAGTCAGGGAGATCAGAGAAATACGGAAATATGGAAATGTTTTATTTCACAGAAATTAGGTAACTCAATTAAGTGAAGAAAAGATAAAGTATTTAATTTTGGGCAGTTGATTCTGGGACAATCGATTCATCATTTTGGGGAAAATAATTCCCCTACATTAGTTTGCTAGGGCTGCCATGATTAAGTAATACAAATTACTTAAACAATAGAAATGTATTGTCTCACAGTTCTGGAGACTAGAAATCCAAGATCAAGGTGTTAGCCGAGTCAGGTCTTTCTGAGGGATATGAAGGAGAATCTCTTCCATGCCTCTTGCCTAGCAATGGTTTGCTGGCAATCTTTTTTTTTTATATAATTGATTTTTAGAGAGAGAGAGAGAAACATCCATTGGTTGCCTCCCATGTGTGCCCTGACCAGGAATGGACCCACAAACTTTGCAGTGGGATGACACTGCAACCAACTGATCCACCAGCCTGGGCTGCTGTCAGTCTTCATCATTCTTTGACTCAAGAAAGCATCACTCTGATCTCTGCTTTCATCTCCACATGGCATTATCGCCATGTGCTCTGCCTGTATTCAAATATCCCTTTTCAGGAGGACATCAGACACATTAGGCTCACCCTAATGACCTTATTTTAACATAATCCCTTTATAAAGACCTGATCTCTAAATCAATTTACATTCTGAGATACTAAAGGTTAAGATTTCAACATATGAATTGGGGGAAACAGTTCAACCCATAACACCCCCCATATCATATACAACAATCATTTCACAGTAAGTCAAAACCTAAATTTAGAAAGAAGTACCTTAAAATACAGGGTGGAGCAAAAGTAGGTTTACAGTTGTGAGTAGGGGAAACACATAGTTTATTCTTGTATTATTATTTATTAATTATTGTATTATTTCCCATATGAACAACTATAAACCTACTTTTGCCCCACCCTGTATTTAGGAGAAAATGTGTAATACCTTTATGACCTTATTTAATAATACAATTAAATATAAGCCATAAATAGAAATGGTGAAAGATGCATCTCAGTTAAAAAGTTTAAACTCTACATCAGAGTAGAAAGACAAACCACAAATGGAGGGAACATATTTGTAAGTCAATCCTATAACACAAAATGAATTAATATCTACACCATGTAAAGAATCCTTACAGCCCTGGCCAGTTTGCTCAGTGGTTAGAGTGCTGACCCTCAAACCAAAGAGTCAAGCATTCAATTCCCTGTCAAGGGCATGTACCTCGGTTGCGGGTTTGATCCCTGGCCCTGGTCAGGTCTTGCAGGAGGCAACCAGTCAATGTGTCTCTCTCACACTGATGTTCCTCTCTTTCTCTCTTCCTCACTCTCTCCCTCCCACTCTATCTGAAAATCAGTGGAAAAATATCCTTGGGTGAGGACTAACCCCCCCACCCAAAAGAATCCTTACAAATCAAAAAGTGAAAGACAAACAATCCAGCAAATAAACTATAACAGTACATATAGATAATTTATATAAGAAAAAAAAACTGAATAGTCAAAAAGTACAATAAAAGCTACTTAATCTCACTAATACTCAGAGAAATGCAAATAAATGCAATGAGAAAATACCTTTTTTTACATGCTGATGACAACAACTGGAAAGTTGAATGTGAAGGGAAGTAGATGTTGCTACACCAAAATACCATTCTTTGGCATAAGGATTATTTTGAGCCAAAGGCAATCAAAACCCAGCAGATTCAGGAAAATCTCTTTATTTTCCCCTTATCTGCATAAATTTGCATTGGAAAGGGTACCTGTACCAGGAAGAGAGGTATTATCAGAGATACCTTTTTACCTAACAATCTTAACTGCATAACAGGGCAACTTTTGTTTTCCAAACATCTCCTCTGCTTTCCTGTGAATAACCTTTCTTCTCTTTGTATCCCCAGAACCCTTACCTTCTTCCTTAGCTAAGGATGTTATATAAGGTTCAATTACATGGCTGCCTTTGAGTCACATATTTGTATAGGGCTCCCGTACATATGTAATTAAATTTGTTTTTCTCCTGTTAATCTGTCCTACATCAATATACTTATTAGACCAGCCAAAGAATCTAAGAGGGTAGAAAGAAAAATGTTCCGCCTGTACAAAAGTATAAAGTGTCAGTGAAAATATGGAGTGATGAGGGTTCTCATATCATGCTGAAGGCTGTATAAATTGCTAAATCTACTCGTCTTCACAATATTTCATAAAGTGTTTGGTGCACATCCTTCATGACCAAGCAACTCCTTGTAGGTATGCATTTTAGGAAGATTCTCACATGTGCAGGTGGAGCTATATGATAGAGAAAAACATTTTCTAAAATAGTGAAACATTTGGAAAACAAGCTAAATGTCCAGCAATAGAAGAGTGGATAGATTATAGTTTATTCACAAAATAAGATAGTATTATACTCCAGTGATTACACTAGAATTTTATGTATTCACTATAGCTGAACCTTGCCTGCACAACATTGCCACATTCAAGCTGCACGGTGGTGCTAAAGGAAGGCTGAACTTACCACTCCAAAATGGGCCTCTTTGGCATATGACTATTTGAGGCTAGTTATTTTTAAGAAATTGCAGACATAAGAGAAGCTCTGAAGACCTAGTAGAAGTTGCCGTTTTGTAAGAGAAGTGTACATTTATAAAAGAAGTCTGTATTTGTAAGGGTGCTTCCCTCTTTGTATGAGGAAGAGGAAGATGATTCAATTTCCAGAAACTCTTATTAAAGGGGGAGTCAAGCACTTGGACCTACTTAACAACCATACCCTTGGTTATTGTGCTTTTCCTGGTGACCTCCCATAACTGCCTCCCCTCAAGATCTTTCTTTGTCATTAGCTGATTGGTTTTTAAGGAGATATAGCTTGGGCCATTTTAAGGAGTTCCTCAGTTTTCCTGATTATCTTCCATGTATGCAGGAAATATGTGTGTTATCCCTTCTTTTTGTTTTTCTCCTGTTAATCTGTCTTATTACAAGGGGTGGGAGGTCTCAGCCAAGTCCATAGAAGGGTAGAGCTAACATTATTTTTCTTCCCCTACAATGCATATTGTAAAATTTCATTTATATAAATGCTAAAAGTATGTCAAATAATATAATCGACTGTTCGTGGATATCTACACCTGTAGGAAAAATGTAAAGATTGTTTGGGAAAGAGGAACATCAAATTCAGCACAGTCCTTTGTTCTGGAGGGTGGCGAGAACAAGTCAATGAGGTAAAGGGTTTGACTTCATGTTCTTATTTACCCTTGGTGGTGGGTAAATGGGTCCTTTTGCATAATATTTTGCACTTTTTTCTGTATGTCTGAAATATTTCATATTGAAGAAAGACACATTCATATTGAAAAACTAAGCAGAAAACACAAATAAAATGGAAAATGAATCAACTTATATAAAACAGCTGCAATATGAAATGGAAGAAGAACCATCTGAATAAAACTAGACAAAGATAAATGAGGGTAGATAATAAAATATCTTGGAACCTATTTCAAAGTCTGTTCACAGAAACAACTCAGTGTTTTTAGAAACGTGGGCAACAAACAAACAAAGGAAAAACAGTGGCAGAAGCAAGGAACTTTACAGGAGAAAGTGGGTGGGGAAATACGGACAAGATATCTCTGAAATAGCAGGAACCTACTAGGCTGTACATCAAAGCCATCAACTGAACTGATCGTTTACCTCAGCTACTGATTTGTTTGGAGGATATGAATACACTGGCATTTGGCAATATCGTTCTCCCCTTTCCTAGAGTTGCAAGTAGTGAATAAGGTGCCCAGTTGGTTTCAGATTGCCCAGCAGTTCTCCAGTTTTGCACTGAAAATGTTCCCAGACAGAACCAGGTCCAGCTGCTCAGCAGCTGACAGCCACGAGGGTTTATGCGAAGGAACTGACTGCAAGCGAGTGAGGACACACCAGGGCCACGCCCCGAGCGGTGTGTCCCTAAGCAAAGGATCAGATTCGTCTCTGTTGAGGGTGATCACACATAAACATCAAGGTGAACTTCGCCATTGAAGGTATAGATGAGGGTATTTGCAGTTAGAAAACACGACTATATATATATATATAGATAGATAGATAGATCACATGTTCAAAAATGGTGGAAAATCTCAGCCCCTGGGAGGAGATTTTATTTATATTAGAATGAGGGTATAATGAGAGAAGTTCATGAGGAGGTCACTAGCGGGTCCTCCACGCTGCCTTGGCCAGTCTCAGGGGTTTTCTACCAGATCACCTCTCTCCTGGTTCTGCAAAACGTCCTGGGCTTGTTCCTGAACAAACAGGTCTGGCAATCATCAATGTCAGGATGGTGCAGGTATGGAAGGAAGTTTAACTAATTAAATCTCAGCCTTTCTGTTAAACTCTTAGCAAATTACTGGATATGGTTACACAAACCTTATAAAATCCAGGTTTATCTAAGTGGGTTTACAGTTTAATCTAAGCAAAGTTATGAGTTCTAAATAAAGTTAGTCTATGCTAGGCTACCTGCTAGGCTGTCTGTATAGGTTGTTATGAAAGTCTCACTTCCTAAGAAATCCCAGACAAACTGGGATGGTTGGTAACTTTTTTAGGTGGATTTGGACAGCATAGTATTTTTTTAATAGATATCAAACTACTGTTCCTAGAATAACTTCATACTATTTCCAGATGTATAAATTCCAGCATCTTTCAGACATTTCCAATAGTAAAGACTTTATTAATTTCCTCCAAATAATTTGTGATAAGTCTGGAGAGAACTTCCGTCCAGTAAGTGCATTCCTGAGTGTGTGGTAAGCAAGCTTCTTAACGTAGTTTCGGCCTTACTTTCCCATGGGCATTTTACCTTTAAATTGGCTTGGACCTTGCATCTGTCAAATATGACTTTGATGGTACGTCGCCTAACTACAGAAATAACTGCCTGCCCCAGAAGAAAGTAGGTCGGTTTCAGGTATTGGTATTATATAAAAGTAGCCTTGGTAATTCTAAAGTGCCAGGGATGAAACTGCAGGCTTAGAGGATAAAAGAAAAATTACAATGGTTGATGACATCGTGAAGGTTTCTTTAGGTGTTTTATTCAGTGAAAATAACTTTTACATTCCAGAAATGTTTTTACATATTGGTTGGGGGATAACAGTTACTGTGTAATATGTGTATATGTGACACCTCATCCAAATAGAATATTCCATAAATCATTTAAGTATTTAATTTAAGAATTTCATACTTGATTTCTAGAATTGGAATTTTGCAATGTTGGATTACATTAATGATTAATTGTCAGTGTTATTTGATTATAAGCCTCTTGGGTCATTCTAAAGCAAAAAACAAATGTTTTGATTAATATTCATTTAGAATCTCTTTTACCAGAATTACATCAAAGAAATAAAATATATAAGAAATTATCATTTTCATTTAACAAAATCAACGAGATACAGAAATTTTATCCCTTATTCTTTCTCATATATTCTATGGTACCCAATAAAACTAGCTATGCTAAATGATTAATTCCTAAATTTAAAGTGGAATGCCTGCTACAAAACTAAATCATGGCCAGTACACTGCATGGCATAAATCCTTCACAGGGTGCTATAACCTTTATGATTTTGAAATGTGCGCCCATCAGGGATTCCTCGGGCAAATGTACAAGAAACCCACAGGACATTTCCATAGCCATTGTGTCAGATTAGACTTTGTGACCCTCCCACATCAGTAGGCAAAGCCTGAACAGAGCAGATGCCTGACATTGCCCAGTGTCTGGTGCATAGCAAACAAGCAGAGAAACAATGGGGCTGTAGTCACACTTGGGCTCCATGTCCAAAGGGTCCCCTGATAGGATGAGATCAAGTTTGGGCCGTTCAAACTAGAAGGTGCGGGACACGTATACACTACCAATTGTTTTCGGTAGCACATAATTCCCCATTAACAAGCATGATCTTCTTCTACTCCCCAGGGCGAAATAGCAGGCAGCTAATATTTTGCAGCTGGCCTAGCCCTGGGTAGCTGAAAGAGCCCAGTGAAGTTTGATTACTGACTGATATATTTATGGTGAAAGAAATCATGTGGCCCTTGGTGCCCACTTACGTTCTTTTAAAATAGATGTGAATTGTAGAGTGTAGAAGGAGATACATGGAAAATGTTTTAGTTTCTTTTAGATAGGAGGTGGTCTCCTATCTATTGTAGGAGAATTTATATACATTTTTGTTAAAATTTTACCTTTCTATCTGTTTAAAAATCATTCATGAATTGCAATGACTAAGAGATACAGTGGCAAGAACCTGGGATACAGTGACTAGAACCCCAGAAAAGAGTCAGCTGGTCTGAGTTCTGGCCCTAATGGCAGAGGAAAATAATTATTCATATTTGAGCGAATCCCTTTACTTCTGTGTTTTATTTCCCATGCCTACAGAATGACTGTAATCCAAACCAGATATATTTGAGGGTGAACAGGATGATGAACTGTCATTACACCAGCAGACAGGTCTGAACCTGGCGTGTGCTGGGTAAACCAGGTTTTGTGCTCACCTTGCTTACCTATGAAGTGAAATTTGGCATTAAATAATCTCCGCTGTCTAGATTAAAAGGCTATGGTTTTAGGTAAGCCTCTCTTTAATAATTTAATGCTTGAGGGACAGAACCTAAACATCAAAAAGGGGCAAATGAAGCAATGAATTGAGTAACCAGAAGTCCAGCAAGAAAATGAGCCTTCCTTTTGCACTTTAGAGAGGAGAGGGTTATAGGTTTCGTATGAGCCTTTTAAAAAATATTCTGCGTGATTCTTGTCAATTTATTGATAGTCTGCTGAATTTCATGATAATAAACTTAGTGACTATAAAATTACCCCCAGGTATCACACTTTCAAAACACTATCTTCATAATAATTCTTCACCATCATGACCACCACTACCACACACACACACACACACACACACACACACACGATCTAGGAGTGGAAAAAGGTAAGTAGGAAAGTACTTATAATCTCTAAAATAGCAGTTCTCAAGTTCTCAAGAGGGGGAAAAATGCAGGAAATAACAGAAATACTTTCAAACGTTTAACATAAATCAAGTAAATAGGAGGGAAGTAAATTCCAGAGCCTAGAGTATTTATGTCCCAGTTATAGTTATTTCCATTTCCCAATAGAGAGGTTGACATTGGAATAGCCTTCGAAAAAGTGCACTGCAAGGCTCAAAAGGAATTAAATTTAGATTGAAAAATCTCATCCTGCATCAAGGCTTACTGGCAAAATAAGTAACCTTGAAGAAAACAACTTTATAATAAGCAAATAAATTACAACAATACTTTCTTTCACACTTGAATTGTACCTAAAACTTACAGGGTACTTTCACACACATTATCTTACCACTACAACAACTTTGGAAATACTTATTATTAGTATTCTCTTTACATTTAAAAACTCTGAAGCTTAAAGAGGTTAAGTGACTTGCCCAAGCATATGTAATAAATAAATGGGAATTCCGTGCATGATCCCAAATCATCTTACTGGGTCAAAGTAAGATTTCTGGAGACCTTGAAAAAAATTGTTCAAGAAGATAAGGACAATCCTGTGTGAACTTCCAAGGTGATTCTAGGAAGTTGCAAAAGAAAAAGTATTATATTTTAAGATCACAAAATTTCCCCTAGGTCAACATAGCTTAATTCTGGATAGGAAGAATTGCCATTTCACTAACAGAAATTCAAAACTGCCTGAGGCTCAGTTCAGGAATGGAGAACTCAGTCACTCCAAAATAGCAATTACTACAGCAAAAGATTGCAAAATACTCTACTCAAGTGTAAGAACATGGTTCCCTCTCTTCTCTGTTCTAGTGCAACCAAGCCTTCCTGACCTTCTTAATTTGTGTAATTATCTCAGCAGAATCTCTAATGAGGGTTTGATTTGCTGAGAGGACTCACTGAACTCCAACCACTATAAAGTAGACCTCCTACAGGAAGTGAAAACATTTGCAAAGAGGTGCAGGCAATATAAAATAGAACCAGAAATCATTCAAACATCATCTCCCACATTGACAGATACACACCACAGTTATGATTTTTCTTTTAAAACAATATGGTGAAACCCTATTCAAGAAAAACATTTGGATGGCATTTAAAAAAAAATTCCTTTAGACTAATTTCATGCCTCAATTCTTAGAAAGAAATGCTTCTAAAATGTGAGTCATACAATTTTCTGCAATGGTAAATACAGTATCTAGAATATATTATATTTTTCCTTTATTACTACAGATCTTATTATGCCTCAGGGTCACCTTCCAGAATTTTGTTTTTATTGTATAAGAGGCTTGATGTAGACATTGTAAACAATTGTCCTCAATACACAGAATGGAAGTTTCTTTTAGCAAAGACCGACCCAGTATTAGCTTGTCAACTTCTAATATTTCCCTTGTTCCCCCCAAAATAAATCAAGTAATTCCATATTCCTATTACTGGGATTCTTGAGGGTGTCTTACTGATATTGTTAGCATAGGTAGTTAGCTAGTTATTAATAAAGGAAGGGAGCAAATGAAATCAGACATTAACCCTAATAGACTAGAGAGCTGAATCAGATATTAAACCTAATCTACTAGGGAGCTGATTCGAACAATAAGCCTGATTCCTTAGGAAGCCACAGCAGTCACAGGCTCCCCAGGGCACTGCCTCATCTTCCCAAGACGGTGCTTAAACCCCAAGGCAGGCAGGAAGTATTGGTTATGGGTCCTTAGCTGGGATCGCTGAGGGAGGGATAGAAACAGCACATGCGCAGTAGAAGCCAAGATGGTGCAGGGAGAGGTAAGTGCAGGTGCAGTAAAAACCGGGTGATGAGGCAAAACTTGGAGGCATGCACAGTAGGAGTCAAAATGGCGACATAAAGGGGTGGAGTCTACCTGGGAAAATCTAGGAAAAGGATCGGATTGGATGAGGGTAGGAAACCCAGAAGGTCCAGGAAAAGGGATTGGTTATGGGGAGGGCCCAGCACAAGCCTGGGAAAACCCAGGAAGCAGCTTGGATGGTTTGAAAGATGCTTGCTTGTTCTCAAAAACCAAGAGAATAAACGGAGGGTTATCAGGGTCAGAGCAGTTCCTACGATAGCCTGCCTGCCCTCTACCTCTCCAAGGTGCATTATTTCCCTTCACCCTAGTACCTTTGCCACTATACGTAAACTTCTCCCATAGTGCTCCCTTTGAAATTCCTTTCTCAAACACGCAAGGACCCATTTTCACAGGCAACAGTATGGATGATCAAATTCCTGAGACTAGTCATCTTGAGATTACTGAAAGAGATCATGGTTCTGCTTTTAGATTTGAACACTCATTGCCTCCATATTTAAAATTTTTATTATTTTCTACACTAGACATGTTTCTTCCTGACTCAATACCCTGGTCTCCTTTTTCTTAGAGAATTTACTTTATCAAACTTGGAATTGTAAATTCTTTCTCTGCCCGTTAGACATAAATCTTAAAGAAGCCTCTTGTTAGTTTTATAACCCAGGAAGGCCTTTCTCTAGGACCTGGGAAACTTCTCTTTGAAATGTGGTCATTAAGGAAGATAGAGTTCTTGCTTCCTCGTCTGCAGTGGGAGGGAAGACTCTGAACTTCAGTGGGATCCGTAGTCCGAGTGGTGTGTAGATTATGGTGTGTGTATAAAGCCCAGGTAATAGTTCTGTTCATCGTGTTAGCTACTTTTGTTGTTGTTGTGTTAATCTTCACCAAGGATATGTTTCCACTGGTTTTTAGATGGAGTGGAAGGGAGGGAGGGAGAGAGAGAGAGAAACATTGATGTAAGAGAGACACAGCGATTGGTTGCCTCCTGCATGGCCCCACCAGGGCTGGGGATCGAACCAACCTGCGACGCTTTGGTCCGAAGGCCCATGCTCTAACCGCTGAGCCACACCAGCCAGGCTGGGAATTGGGACTTTTTAGAATTGGTCTGTGAGGCTGAAATATGCCCTAAGTACACATGTCATTGTGGGGGCTAAAGAAAAATTCATATTTTTTCTCCCACCTTCTAAGTTCTTCTATCTAGGCTAATAATCAAATGAACAGAGATTAGCAGGAAAAAATAAAATTTTAATACATGTGCATGGGGAGTTGATATAAACATGAAAGTTTCCCCAAACAGTGCAGCAACATTGGGCATACGTGACATTTTGTTCAAAGGAGAAAAGGGGGCTGGGTACTAGACTTGTTGGTGAGAATGGGCGGTGTGCAGGCAGCTGAGGAAGAGCGGACCATGCAAGGCAGGCTCATCCTTGCTGGGAAACTCGGAGACAGTGGCGCCCAGGGGCATCTAGGTAACAGGCCTCAGCTGGAAGCCGCAGTTTACAATAATTAATTCAAATTGGACTAAGGAGAACATCCTAGGATTTTCTACTTGAACCAGGTTTTTCTGTCTGACTCTCCTGGGCAGAAAAAGGGGGAGGGTCAAAATTTCTTCCTAAGTCTTGTTTCTTAATAAACAGCTTAAAAATCAATATCCCCAAAAGGCAGCTTCAGGGCGGCAAAATTTTGGTCCTTTCATCATCATTTTACCTTTCAAATGAAAGCATACGTCAGAGGTACTACAGGTTCTCTTCCAGCCCACTGCCATAAAGCCAGTAAGGCAATAAGGTAAGCCTTGTGTTTTTTTTTTTGTTGTTGTTGTTGTTCTATGATAGAAGGTCTTGCCTTCAATTTAAATTTAAAAAAGAAATCTGTGAAGCACAATACAGCGAGTGCAATAAGATGAGGTGCACTGTGCATCCCAATAGCTGGAGCTTCATTTCTGTTCTCCAGTTCGTACAATAAATTAATAGCCAAGTGGGTCATTTTCTTGTATTTAACCTACTGGCTGGATGGTATAATGTAGTACTGTAGTTGAAAATAAAATATGGTAGATGGGTGGACGAGCATGAAAAATGGAAAATAATTGTTTTGAATGGTGTAGATGGTCACTGTTGTTACTTATTTCCTTAAGTTAAAAAGAACTAGAAAAGTATATTATAAACAGGTGGCACAGCAGTACAAAGAGAACATAAAGAAACTAAGCTGCCTCTTCTTCTAAAGGAGAGTCAATACAGTAGCCCATTCCTTAACCCTGCATCTGGCTCTGCACTTCCTCTGAGAGTAATAAAACAAACAAAAAATACCTCCAAGTAGGCAAAAACAAGTGCTGAGGCTCCTTACTTTCATGCAACATGCTGGTTACTAGGAATAAATATAACGGATACAGTACTGAACCAAAAGTTGGTAATGGCCGTTACCTGCTGTTTTCGAGGATGCTTAATAAATTATATAGGAAATTGCTTGGTGTTTCCAGGCAGGAAGTGACTTACTCTGCTGAAGAATTTTTCAAACAGTCCTTCCATCACTATAATGCACAAAAGAAAGTTAATCCTACAGGGAGCAGATATCTACTGGAGAAAATATAAACATAGAAAGCTCAGTTTTATAGAGATATACAGAGGCATATATCATCCTGTAGTCATTCTTTTTAGTAAATAATGCAGTGACCCTTATCTTTGTCAACTCAAACATAATATCTATTTAATGAGTGCATTTTGAGAAAACACTGGTTATAAAATCTAAAATTACCCATGATTAAAAATATGAGCCCTGAAAAGGTGGGTCTTCCCCAGCAGAGTGTGCAAACAGGTTCTTGTGGTGTTATGAGAAAGGAATTTCAGGGACAGTCGCAAAGGAGGAATGTAAGCAATAGCGACAGGATTTATTTATTACAGCTGGGGAGAGTGAAAGGAAAGGCTTAAGATAGAAGAGGCAAGAGCCTCACAGCAGGAGTGAGCCCAGACTGGACTGCCTAGACTCAGGAAGGAAAGTTACAGAGCAAAGGAGAGTCCTTCAAGCCCACTGCTTCCCTGGTTGTAAGTCTCATGGGGACCTTTAGAGTTTAGGAGAAAAGAAAGCAAAAGTACGGCCCCAGGGAAGGAAGGGCGCACAGGGCACAGATGCCCTTGAAGAGGCAGAGGGTTTGGCCACAGAAGCTGGTTGGCGTTGATGGTCTGCCCCCAGGTACACCTTGCCCAGCGCTTCATCCATGGCCAGGTGGTTTAGCTCTGTCTTGCTGAGGAAGAAGTCGAGCTTCCGGGGCCGCAGGCTGGTACCTGTGCTCACTAGCACCAGGAGGGCCAGGGCTCAGAGCTGTGGTGCCAACACTCTGGCACCCAGGGCTCCGGTAGTCCAGCACCGTCTCTGTTCCCATCCGGCCTGCAATCTGTGCTGTGCTTTGGTCCATGCAGGTGCGAAAGAGAGAGGGGCCTTTATTAAGCTTCCCTATATTTTCTTGGCTTGGAAGAGAGCAGACTTTCTTTCAAACCAGCTAATCTCTTTCCTGGCTTTTCCAGGGCTTGTGTCCTTATGTTTTCCCCAGAGTTCCCTAGGTTTGTCTCCTCCCCTTTGTGGTCACCACTTTGGCTCCTACTGCACATGCACCCAGTGAGACTCCCCTGCACCATCGTCCCCCTCCCCGTGGTGGGGGCAGGCTCGGGTGACTGTAGAGCTCAGTCAGGCTTCATCCGGTAT
The DNA here is from genome assembly GCA_030848825.1 of Tadarida brasiliensis. NCBI lineage: Eukaryota > Metazoa > Chordata > Mammalia > Chiroptera > Molossidae > Tadarida > Tadarida brasiliensis. The sequence continues at coordinate 74,693,783 of CM061269.1, read as the reverse complement.
CTGCTTCTCACTGGTTCGCTCCCTCCCTTTCCATTAATATCTGACTAACTGCCTACTATACCATTTGCAAGGATAGGGGAGAAGGGTGAAGAATGAATTCATTTAGTAAAATTACTGACTTAAAATGTTCTTTTTTTTTTTTAAATCCCCACCCGAGGATATTTTTCCATTTATTTTCAGACAGAGTAGGAGGGAGAGAAACATCGATGGGAGAGAGACACATGGATTGGCTGCCTCCTGCATGACCCCGACCAGGGCTGGGGACCGAACTGCAACTGAGGTACGTGCCCTTGACTGGAATCGAACCCGAGACCCAGCCAAACTATCCAGGCTGTTGTTTAAGTTTCTGTTTTTATCAAACGGGTTTATAGTTTCATTTACTAACTGAACAAACCATTGTTTGTCAGATTGAGAGCCTCATGTACATACCATTCCTCTGACATTCTCTTTTGTGTATACTTTACCTCTGCTTGTCTGTCAGTTGTATGAACTCCGTTTATGAATACCCACAAATATTCACCACAGCAGTGAAATTGATCAATGCCTATGCATGCCAACGAAATGAAATTTAACCCAACTGTCCCATATTCCAGGCCCTAGAATAGTTCCTCATTCTTGAATGTGTACAAAACTTGACACACATACACAGAAATGGCGATCACAGTGTCAAAGAATGGGCCTGAGTGATTCTGTAGCCCCGCGTTCTCATTCTACAAGTAAGAAAAATCAATGGTTTTCTCTGCCTTTCTTTGTTCTAAAAATTAGAACTGAGGCCCTACTAGATTCCAGATATAGTGCACAATGCAAGAGACACAGAGATGAGGCATACACAGTGTGTAAGGAGTTTAGCATGGGAAACAATAAACTGAAGATCATGGTAAAGACAGAAAACAAGGGGATGTTTAAATGTTACTGAAGTAGGAAGGAGTACGAGGAAGGTGTGTGATGTCATCAGTGGGATGTTAGGGAATGATTCAGAGAAAGGGTAACACTGCAGCTGACTCCTGAATACATACAGTGAAGTGAATGTGTGAGAAAGAGTGTCCCAGTAGGAGGAAAGCCTTGTTCAAATTACAGAAACATGTGAGAGCACCACACCTTTGAGGACTGACCAGCGAGTCAGCATGGTTGGTACAGAGAATGCATGGATCCTCTCAGGGAGGTAGGAGGACGATCTCCTAATGGTGTGACTTTGGTCACATTGCGCAGTAACTGTGGGCCTTTATTTCCTCATCTTAAGTCTGAGATAATCCTTAATGCCCACTTGCTGCGTTATCTCTACAGCAAGAAGATGCAGCTTGAAGACAAGCACAGAACATGAAGATCCTGGGCCAGCCAGATGAGATAGAAACTTATCCTGAATATAATTTACGGCTATTAGTGAATTTTAAACAGAAACAATGTTTGTAGTTGTTTTTTTATAATCCTCACCCGAGGACATTTTTTTTTTTTTGCATTTATCTTCAGATAGAGCAGAAGGGAGAGAGGGGGGAAGAGAGAGAGAGAAACATCAATGTGAGAGAGACACATTGACTGGCTGCCACCCACACGACCCCAACCAAGGCCAGGGACGAACTGCAACCAGGTGCGTGCCCTTAGCGGGAACCGAACCCGGACTCTCTGGTCCATGGGCCAATGCTCCAACTGCTGAGCCAAACCGGCCAGGGCAATGTTTGTGTTTTTGAAAACCATTTCAATAGCAGTGTGAAGTAGAGTTAGGGGAGGAAGTGGATAAAACCTGATGCCGTTACAGCTATCAGCCCCCCAAATAATCAGGGCCTGGCTTAGACAATAAAGCGGGGATAGAGAAGAGGAAGCAGATTGAAATACAGTTACATAGTAGAATCTGTAGACGTCTGTAACTGAGCAGGTGTGAGGGATGAGGAAAAGGGCTAAGTTAAGTATAATAAACACTTTACCCTTACTAACTTGTTGGACTAGGTAGAGAGTGGTATAACTGACTAAGATCAGGAGACCAAGAGGAAGGGGGGATAGGGGAATTAAGACTGAAGCGCCTGCTTTGTAACGTGTATAAATGTTGACTCACTATGCCGTACACCTGATACTAATATAATGATGTATGTCAATTATAATTAAAAGTAAATTTTGCAAAAAGACTGAAGTACCTAGTGACGTACAAGAGGCATTTTTAAGATTATGCTTTGGAGCTTATGAGAGAGATCTGGACAGAGGTATACATGGGATTTCAATCATACCCATGTTAGACAAAAGGATAAATAAGCATAAGATCATTTAGAAGTTTGTGTAGAGTGAAAACAGAGTAGAATGAAGGCCACCAACACGTAAAAGTCAAGGTGGAAAATTAAGAAGGAGGTTGAAAGGGGTGGAAATTTTAGGAAGGAGAAAACCAGAAAGATGCATCATAGAAACAAAAGAAAGACTTTCAAGGAAAGGGTCAACATCCGGGTCCAGTGCCGGAGAAAAGTCTGGAATGATAGGATGTAAAATATGGTCATATTATTTAGCATTTTGGAAGTCAGTGATGATTCTTCTAGAGCAATTTCAGTAGGAAAATAGGAACAAATCCAGTTTCAGAGTGAATGTGATTTGAAAAAGCAAAAAGATTACTATTGTGTAGACAGTTCTTTCAATAATTTTGGCTGAAGAGGAGAGAAGAGAAAATAAGTTATGGATGTCATATAGTTATATTTATATGGTAACAAAGACTTGAGCTCGTGTATATAATGAGGGCCAAGGGAAAGGAGTAAGAAGGTTTAAAGATGAAGAAGAGTGGAGGGAAAGTGGATGGAACAAGAATCAGGAGAAAATAAGAGATGAGATTCAAGGCACACGTTGAGGGATTAACTTTGGACCAGAGGAATGACATCCTGACAAACAGGAATGGACGAGGCAAAGGTGGGGATGGTTGAAGATGAGCTCATGGTTGGGGTGCAAGAAGCTGAGGAAGTGTACAGTATCAGAAAACAGAGCTGCAGGAGATTTATAGGAGAAAAATGAATATTTGTGTTTCATTTTGCCTTAAAATAGCCCCCATCAAATGGTAAAGCACAGCTTCTTAACTTTATAGCTCCAATATCTTCAAAATACAGTGAGAAAATTTTCACGTATCATATCCACACTCTTCAAGACTTATCTACATAAAAGCCTCCCTCCTTTTAATTGGTTTTGTAGACATGTAGTAAAAAATTCAAATGCAGTCCTTAGCTCCACATTATTGTGGTAATTAAAAAGATACAATCTGTTACATTTTAAAATTAAAAGTAAATTTTATATTTCACAGAAAGTTGGAAGGCAATGTCATATGGTACAATTATGAATTATATTCTTTGATCTTCCTTTTTCAAGATATATTACATTTCAAAATATATTATAATTTTAACTTAGATCTTTTTTATGAATAGGTTGATCAATTATAGAAATATGAGCAATGGTCTTAAAACAAATACACAGAGGAAACAAATAAACTACTGTAATTGAAAGCCTTTGTATTTATGTAAAACCTAGTGAGTTCATTTCTGCAGTATCTGGGATATAAAAGCTCTGAAAGATTTGAATTTCTTTGTTATATTCAGTGGGACTGAGGGAGGGTAAGGAAGGGAGACTAGAGTCACATTAGACCAGATTTATGCCACTGATAAACAGAAAAGATCTGGAAGAAGCAAACTGCTTTTTACACTTCTGTGTGCCATAGGGTAGATTTTAACTAGGTTTTGTTATTCACAAATGCGAATTGATTTTGATCCCATTCTTCTTCCAGGTAGGATCATCTATTGGTTTAGCTCCATGCATTTCTCTAAAGACTTATTCTGCCTGGGAAGAGTGGTACTCCTCTGGGAGAGGAGAACCCAGACTTGGAGGTCAGAGAGCTGCATGTGCAACTTTGGCCAATTTACCTGACGACTCTGGGTCTTTATTTCCTTATTTGTAAATCACAGATAGTATTTAATGCCTACCTTTCAGCATTATTTTTAAGATTCAAAATAATGAATTATATAGTGTCCAACACATTTATGCTATATAAAACAGTGTTCAATTAATGTTTTATAAAGATTAATATCTCAGAAAAAGGATGCAGATTCATTGGTTTAGAGTGAATTATATCAGAAAGAGATTAAATCCCAGAGAATGTTACCAGGGTCTATTAACTGTGAGTAATTATGTAAAGTACATTGCTGCTCACTATTCTGTCCACAAATCACTTCTTTTTTATTTATTATTATTATTTTTAATCCTCACCCAAGGACATTTCTCCATTGATTTTTATATAGAGTGGGAGGGAGGGAGAGAGAGAGAGAAACATCGATGTGAGAGAGATACAGGAACTGGTTGCCTCCCGCACGACCCCAACAGGGGATCGAACCTACAACCAAGGTACGTGCCCTTAACTGGGAATTGAACCTGCGATTCTTTGGTCAGAAGCCAACGCTCTAACCACTGAGCCAAATCAGCCAGGGCAGATCACTTCTTTTTTAAGTCTTATTTTGTTCTTATTTTAAAAAATTTCTAATTAGTTTACATTCAATATTATTTATATTAGTTTCAGGTGTATAGTATAGTGGTTAGACATTTATATAATTTATAAATAGTTTAGTACTCAATTGGCACCATACATAGTTATTACAATATTATTGAATATATTCCTTATGGTATAATTTACATGCCCATGACTATTCTGTAACTATCAATTTGTAGCATTATTCAGAAACTAAAATTAAGGCAGCTTGAAAAGATAGAGATAAATATATATTTTTTGGCAAGTTGACCCATATAAAAAATGTAATTGTTGGTGACCAACATATTTGCTAATGGGGAGGAAGTAAATAAAAGTTTATTTTCAGAGTTTGGTCAAAGGTCTATAGCTTTTTTTCAAATGATTCAAAATTGTGAATAAAAGTGCTTTGTCATATCTTTTCTTCTAAATATTTTGAAATGGAATGTTCGTCATTTGTATATCTTCTTTACCTAGCACAGTTTTATAAATCATGACTCTAAATTTCATATCTTTTTTGTTCCTATCTTAAAAGGTATTTTTAGGGGGACAATGGGTCTTGATTACCTAATTCCATCACAAAATAATACTCTGGCTAGTGGAGTCTTGAATTAAGTTTTACTTAAGGAAAAAAAAAAGGGCAATTACATGTTCTTATCAGGAGACAGTGAAAGAAATTATAACAATAACAACACAAACTTAAATGAAAACAAATTAAACACTTGACTCAATAAGGATGATGCTAAGGATTCAGTAGTATTCAAAATACTGAAGGGTCGTGGGTTCAATTCCCAGCCTCAGTCAGGGTTGGTGCGGGAGGCATATAATTAATGTGTCTCTCTCATATTGATGTTTCTCTGTCTCTCTCTCTCCCTCTCTCTCTCTTTCTCTCTCTCCCTCTCTCTCTCTTTCTCTCTCTCCCTCTCTCTCTCTTTCTCTCTCTCCCTCTCTCTCTCTCTAAAAATCTATGGAAAAAATATCCTCAGGTGAGGATTAACAACAACAAAATTTTTATCTTTTTTTCCAAACCAGCTACAAAACTGACAGTAAGCTAGAATACTTTATTGTGAAAATACAGGGGTGCTGTGGAAGATACCCCTCACATCCTCAAGGCCCATGACTTTCCAAATGCTTTACCTATTAAAGCTATTTCAAGGAATAAATTATATAATTAATAAATCTGAATGTCCCTGTCCCTTCCTACGGCTTTCACTATCTCTTAAACTCATTTAAAAATCTGTGAAGTCAAAATTATGGGAAAGATGTGCATTCATATATGTAATACTGCTATGTTTTATATGTAAAGTGTCAAAGAATAAAAAAAAAAGCTAATGGGCAAAATAGTGCTGAATCCCAGAAGATTACATAGCTCGTGAGAATTCTAAATCAGTAGTATAATATTCTGATTGCTTTTGCTGTAGGAAGTGTAGCATGAGAGCTGCATGTTTATTGAAGACTGTGGCCAACTGACTTCAAGGGTAAAATTTATATTGTGTTAGGTAATAGCATCAAGCAGCACTATGAACACTGCATGTAATTTATGTTACCATTTAGAGGGTATGTGTATTCTGGTAGTCATATTAACACCATTCTATTCTAGTCATTCTTTTTTGTTGTTGTTGTTAATCCTCACCCAAGGATATTTTTCCATTGTTTTTTAGATTTTTTTAGACAGAGTTAGAGTGGAAGGGAGGGGGGAGGGAGAGAGAGAGAAACATCGATGTGAGAGAGACACATGGACCCGTTGCCTCCTGCATGACCCCAACTGGGTCCGAAAAGCAAACCTGCAACCCAGGCATGTGTCCTTGACCCGGAATCAAACCGAGACCCTTGGGTCCGAGGGCCAATCCTCCAACTACTGAGCCAAACTGGCCAGGGCTATTCTAGTCATTCTTAACCTGACAGTTCCTGTATACAGGGTGGGGCAAAACTAGGATTACAGTCATGAGTACATGAAACAGGGAGCTTATTCCTGTATTATTATTGATTTATTATTGTATTATTTTCCATATGGACAACTGCAAACCTATTTTGCCCCACCCTGTATATTAATAACAACATTCCACATACATTATTTTTCCCTGCAAACCTCTCCCCAGTTTCATCTTCCAGAAATACAATGAATAAAAAGAAAGTTTACTGGGTTTAGGAGAATATTGACTTTCAATGTTAAATAACAGGAAAGTCAAAAGATATTGAGATGTCTACCCAAGCAATCAATTCACTCTTACTATGGGCCTTCCCTGCACTGCAGGGAAGAAAAAAGTGATTTGCTTTTAGTTAACCGATGTCTTCATCAAATATAATAGGAAATAAAACATAAAAGAACTAAAATTTATATATATTTCCATATGTATATAGCCACACATAATTTCTAACCATGCATATGTGCAAATTTATAGATATCTCTAATACATTGATGCTAATTCATGTGTTAGATAAAAAAAATAGAGAGAGAGAATAGAGAGGTTTGAAAACCAAATTAAGTTTTAATAAATTTTCAAACAAATAATCAGTTTCTTTAGGGATCCAATTGGTTTTGGTTTGGGTTTTAATTTTAGCTCAACAGACTTATTTTTGTGCTTACCTCCTATGTCAGTTTTTAGGGATGCCAAACTGAATGAGTCAGATTATTGATTTTTTTTTTTTTTTTAATCCTCATCCGAGGACATTTTTTTTCATTTTTTGTTCAGATAGAGTGGGAGGGAGAGAGAGGAAGAGAGAGAGAGAGAAACATCGATGTGAAAGGGACACATCGAGTGGCTGCCACCCGCACGACCAACCAGGGCCGGGGACAAACTGCAACCGAAGTACATGCCCTTAGCGGGAACCGAACCCGGGTCTCTCTGGACCGCAGGCCGACGCTCTAACCGCTGAGCCAAACCGGCCAGGGCCAGATTATTGATTTTTAAGGAACATGTTATGTAATTAAGAGAAATGCTGTGAAAAGAACCTTACATCATTTCTTCATGATAATATACAGCAGCGGTTCTCAACCTGTGGGTCACGACCCCTTTGGGGTTTGAATGACCTTTTCACAGGGGTTGCCTAAAACCACCAGAAAACACATATTTCTGATGGTTTTAGGAACTGAGACACCACTCCTCTATCCACCTCCAGGCAGGTCAGCCCACATGCAGATATGCCCACATGCAGATACGCCCACATATGAGTACCCGGCGTGATAACATCATCGCGCCAAACCCATCACATACACCCCATACAAATACAGATGTATGTGACAGGGTTGGCACCATAATGTACTTATGCGGACCAGTCACACATGTGTAGAGAGCAGCTACTGTGTAAAAAGCAGCTACTCTGTTAAAAGCAGCTACTGTGTTGAAAGCAGCAGTATTGGAGGTAAAACAACACTTCATGAATTATAATTACTGGGTAAATGTAAAATCATGTACTGTAAAATCATCAACTACTGCAAAAAAAATATCTGTACCATGGGAACTTAATCTGGATGCTGATTGGTCTTTTTATATTCAGCTGTGGTTGATGTGAATACTGCCCCCTTGTGATAGTAACAGTTATGTAAAAAACCAACACAGAGGATGGTAAATCATAGGAAACTTCAATGAACTGTATTGACTAAACTATGCCATGTATCATCTTTTATATTATTAAAGCTATTGTTATATATTATTTTCATTAGCAAACCATCCCATGACAATGGATCCTGTAGAGAAGAACATTAAGAAAAGAAAATATAGTGAGAATTTTTTACAGTATGGTTTTACCTCAATAATTACAGCAGGAATTGAGAAACCGCAATGTGTTATTTGTTGTGAAGTTCTATCAGCTGACTCTATGAAGCTGAACAAACTAAAATGCCATTTTGATAGTAAGCATCTCAGCTTTGCCAGCAATGACACCAACTATTTTAGAGGCAAAGCTGATGGACTCAAGAAAGCCAGACTTGACACTGGTGGCAAGTACCACAAACAAAACGTACCAGCCGTTGAAGCTTCATATTTGGTGGCACTCAGAATCACCAGAGCTATGAAACCTCACACCATTGCTGAAGATTTACTGTTGCCAGCGGCCAAAGACATTGTTCGAGTTATGATCGGAGACAAATTTGTTACGAAATTGAGTGCACTTTCCTTATCTAACAACACTGTCCGCAGAAGAATAGATGATGTGTCTGCTGATATTCTTGATCAGGTAATCCAGGAAATTAAATCTGCTCCACTTCCAATATTTAGCATCCAGCTTGATGAATCTACAGACATTGCAAACTGTTCACAGTTACTGGTTTATGTGAGGTATATTAATGATGGCAACTTTAAAGATGAGTTTCTGTTTTGCAAACCTCTTGAAATGACAACTACTGCACGTGATGTATTTGACACAGTTGGTTCATTTCTGAAAGAGCATAAGATCTCTTGGGAAAAGATTTGTGGTGCTTGCACAGATGGTGCTCCAGCTATGCTAGGATGTCGATCTGGATTTCAGTGTTTGGTACTGAATAAGTCATCAAAAGTCATCAGAGCTCACTGTATGATTCATCGGCAAATATTAGCAACAAAGACGCTGCCACAAGAGTTACAAGAAATAATGAAAAGTGTCATAAATTCTGTCAATTTTGTATAGGCTAGCACTTTAAACAGTTGACTGTTTTCGCAACTGTGCAACGAGTTGGATACACCGAACAATGCTCTGCTATTTCACACTGAAGTGAGATGGTCGTTGACAGGAAAAGTTTTAAAAAGTGTTTTTGAGCTTCGTGATGAACTCAAAAAGTTTTTTAATCAGAAAGCAAGACCGCAGTTCAAAGCACTTTTCAGCAATAAAAGTGAACTGCAGAAAATAGCTTACTTGGTTGCCATCTTTGCCATCTTGAATGAGTTAAATTTATCACTGCAAAGACCAAATGCAACATACCTCGATTTTTCTGAAAAGATCTGATCATTCCAAATGAAACTTCAGCTTTGGCAAAAAAAAATTGGATGAAAATAAAATTTACATGTTGCCTACCTTATCTGCTTTCTTTGAGGAACATGACATTGAACCAGACAAAAGGATTACGATGATAATTTCTGTAAAAGAACACTTGCACATGCTTGCAGACGAAATTTCATTGTACTTTCCAAATCTACCTGACACCCCATTTGCACTTGCCAGAAGCCCATTCACAGTCAAAGTTGAAGATGTTCCTGAGACAGCACAAGAGGAGTTCATTGAACTTATTAACAGCGATGCAGCGAGAACTGATTTCTCTACAATGCCAGTTACAAAATTCTGGATCAAGTGTTTGCAGTCATATCCTGTTCTGTCTGAGACTGTGTTGCTCCTTCTTCTTCCATTTCCAACAACATATCTTCATGAAACAGGGTTTTCCAGCTTGTTGGTTATCAAGTCTAAATACAGAAGTAGACTTGTTGTGGAAGATGATCTTCATTGTGCTCTTGCAAAGACTGCCCCGAGAATTTCTGATCTGGTGAGAAAGAAGCAATCTCAACCTTCGCACTGACGTTGGCTTTTTACGTATACTGTCGCAAAATGTAGCAATGTAGTTTACTGTTGTTATATTAAGACTGTCACCCATGCTACACCATGCTTCAAGACAAAATTTCATTTATTTGTAATTAGAAATAAATATTCCACAATGTATAATTACATATTGCTTTAATTCTGTTCAATTTGTAACAATGAAAATACATCCTGCATATCAGATATTTACATTACGATTCATAACAGTAGCAAAATTACAGTTATGAAGTAGCAACAAAAATAATTGTATGGTTGGGGGGTCACCACAACATGAGGAACTGTATTAAAGGGTCACGGCATTAGGACGGTTGAGAACCACTGTTATAGAGGCAAATAAAGCCAATGGTACTTTTTTCAGTGTATTTCTCTTATTTGATTGTCTTGCTACTTTATATTTGGCATCTCATAAAATCATCCTTGAGAAGTTTTCATATTCTAACTTCCCTTTTCTTCTCATCCATTTATTCATGAGGAGAATTAATGTGTTTGCTTCCAGAATGCAATGGCAGAAAAACAGAGTGGCCAGCATGTATGTAAAAATGTAAAAGTGAAGTTGGGAAGATGAGTGGACAGATTGCAAAGACTGATGGTTGGGTTTCCTGTGAGGTCAAAAGTGGGTGAGGATGGACACAATGCAAAGAAGAGAGATAATGTTCTTTTTTCTCTTCCCTCCCCTCTTATATTCTGATTCTCCCAATTATTAGGACAAGGTACTATATCATATTAATTCCTATTAAGAGTAAGTTGGCAGCATATGGAAACAACCTCAGTGCCCATCAATAGATGAATAGATAAAAAAGATGTGGTACAATATAATATTACTAGGCCATAAAAAGGAGTGAAATTTTACCATTTGTAACAACATGGATGCACCTAGAGGGTATTATGCTAAGTGAAGTAAGTTAGACAGATAAAAACAAATACCATATGATTTCACTTACATGTGCAATCCACGAACAAACAAAATGGAAACAGATTCATAGATGCAGACAGCAAACTTATGGTTGCCAGATGAGAGGGGCTGTGAGGGGATGGTGAAAAGATGAAGGGAGTGAGAAGTACAATTGGTAGTTACAAAATAGTCATGAGGATGTATAGGAAATATAACCAATAATATTCTAATGACTATGCATGGTGCCAGGTGGGTACTAGACTTATCAAGGGGACTACTTCTTTTTTTTTTTATTAATTTGTTTTTGTTACAAATGTTTCTCCTTTTTCCCCCACCGACACCCTCCTCCCCGTCCCCCCCTGCCCCATCCCCAGCATTGTTGTCCATGTCCATCAGTTATGCGTACATGCATATAAGTTCTGTGGTTTATCTCTTCCCCCCCCCACCCCCTCATCTGGGGATTGTCAGTCTGTACCCTACTTCCACGTCTCTGGGTCTACCCTGTTCCTCAGACTGTTATGTTCATTATATTCCACAAATAAGTGAGAGCATGTGATATTTGTCTTTCTCTGCTTGGCTTGTTTCGCTTAGGATAATACTCTCCAGATCCCTCCATGCCGTCTCAAAGCATAAGAGAGCTTTCTTTCTTACAGCTGCATAGTATTCCATTGTGTTTATGTACCACAGCTTTTTTATCCATTCGTCTACTGATGGACACTTGGGCTGTTTCCAGATCTTAGCTATTGTAAATAGTGCTGCTATGAACATGGGGGTACATATATTCTTTCTGGTTGGTGTTTCAGGTTTCCACTTCTTAAATTATATAAATGTCTAACCACTATGCTATACACCTGAAAGTAATAGAAAACAAGAGTGAATGTCAACTGTAATTGAAAAAATAATTTTTAAAAAGTGATAAGTAGCAGCATCCAATTCTGGCATTTTTCTTTAACTGGTAAGCTTGTATGAAAGAGTGTAACCAAAGATGTGACTTGAACCTTTCCCTTTTTGATGGAAGCATCACTGTCCATCTGAGAAGCATTCTCTTAAAGGGATGTACCCCTGAATTACCGCCAAGTCCAAGGTAGCATATTCCTTTTACCCCTACAGTGTTATACATAGGGGAAAAAAAGCAAACAGGCCTATATGCTAATCATACAGAAGTAGAAGAGGAGTACTTGTCATCCAAAATAGTTCCAATTGTGATGCAGTAACAAACTGAAAATATTGGTGGCTTATAACAACAGAGACTGATGTCTTACCTTACATGTCCATTTCAGATTCCCTGCAGCTCAGTTCCACATCACCCTCCTCTGTGAACCAGACTGATAGAGCTGGTCATCCTGGAAAAGGAAAAAAGAATATGGTCAACCATGTGCTAGTTCTTAAAGCTTTTTTCTGAAGGAACATACATTATGTATGCTCACATTTCATTGACCAGAGCATTCACATTGCCACACATGACGTCACGGTGGAAGAATAAAATTGTCCTTCAGAAGGAGCAGATACTAATGAACAATAGCCTGAGCTATTGCAGTGGAGACCTTCAAACAGGTCCCATGAGAACAGGTTCTCTGATATTTCTCTAACACCGTTTCCTACCACTCCTTCATGTTGCTCCTGCCACACTAACTTCTTCACTATTCCTCTTCTGTCCATGACCTCTGTGAGGTTCCTCCGGCCTGGAACACATTCCCCCAAATACCTACATGACTCACCTGCTTGCTTCCTTCAGGCCTTTACTACAAATTACCTTCTTCACTAGGACTTTTGTGGCAATCCTATAGAGAAATGCAACCACTTTGTTGATATTTCTTACCTTTTTACTTTTCTATACTCTCTGAGAAAGCATATATACTATTCATAATATTTATTATCTCACTCCCTCACTAGATTGTTAACTGCATGAAAGCAGGAATTTTTATTCGAATAGGAGCCACCATCACCTGAAATAGCACCCAGAATGAGGTGGACATGCTATGATTGTTTGTTGAGTGAATGAACTCATAAGTGAATGGGGCAGTTGATGTTCTCAGTTTAGCCATTTCCCCTGCCAGCTTATCTGTCTCTTGCTACAAGCTTTACCTTTGCGATCCTCCCTTCTTCCTCGCCTGGACTTCTCTTTTCTTCTACGCTTGAGCTCTCCTCATACACTTGAGACACTTTTGAGTCAGGGTGATATACAGAAAAAGTGACAAATTAAATATTTTGAGATAGAGATCATTTTCAGTCTTTGCCATTGAAATAGCTTGTGATTCCAGGAGAGTTATTTCAACCATCTAGGCCTCAGAAAATGTGCCATAATGAAAAGAGTATGACATTTACAATCAAGATATCTGAATGCTAAGTCCTAGCCCTTCCACTCATCAGCTTGATCTTAAGATATTTGGTTTGGTTACCTTCTCTCAGCTTTATTTTTGCTTTTTTTCATCTGATTGTTTTGCAAAATTACTCCAGGAAAATTGCCATCTGAATTTCAGCTCCCCTGGAACCCTCTCTAAGCTCCTGAACTGTACTAATTGCAACCTATCCCTTTGTTCCCTCAGCCTTAAGGGCTCTATGAAGTAGTTACCTTTGGGAAACAGAGTTCTATTTTTACCCTTTTTCGGTAGTTACAGCTTTACACCTAGTTAAATCCACATTAAATTCTCTCTTGTTTTCTGTCCCCTGACATGATCCTGACTAATACACTACCTGTCCTATCAAAGTCATGGGGTTATTGTGAGGATAAGATGAGATCATGTCTAGGGAAACACGGTACTGTCTGAAAAATGAAATGACCGGATTGGAGTCAGCCATGCAGTGCAGGCTTCATGCACCTTGGATAGCTTCCCCCAAAGGACATGGACTCGAACGGCAAGTCTAAGAGTTAAAAATATTTAAGTCAGCAAATAAGAACCCTACTCAGTCATCTGTGTGACTCAGAGGCAATGCACACACACACAGACTGTGGCTGCTGCAGCTGTTGGAGAGTGGAGAAGGGATGGACAGTTACCCCCATGGGGGGAAGCTGTGTGAGCTCAGTAGAGGGCACCTTGTTTAATGGAATGTGTTAATCAGTAAAAGGGTTTTAAAAAAGATAAAAATAAATATGTAGCTAAATTCCAGGCTGGAGCTGTAGAGAGCTGAATTATGGAATGAATAATTCTGGAGTTGCTGGGCTGGGAGTGGGGTGGGGGGCGGTTTGAGGAATTGGCCTATGTAACAGGAAGATGGAGAGAGACAGAGATGGTGGAACTGGAATGATCTGGAGCATATCACTAAAAATTAAGGCAATCTCATATTCTAGAGTAGGTTAAACTACTCCACATTGGTAGAGGTCCCCAAGACAATACACTTTTGTGGGGATCTTGATCTTTCTGGTTTCCCACAGGCAAGGGCCCATTTGTAACTTATTTCAGTCACTAGATAGTCTATTACAATAATTGAAGTCTGTAGAACTTCACTCTAAGCAGGACAGAACCAGTTTGTTATGACGGAGTACAATCGGAGAGTAAACTTGTAGTTGGACTTTCGGGATGTAGTTCGAAAGGATTCCTGGTTTATTTGTGCATGTATGGTCTAGCCACAACTGCCTGGACATATCTGATGGCTCTGTGGCCTTCTCTCCAGAGTAGCTTTAGGGGAGAGGGTATGCCTTCCAGTCCCTGCTGTTTGTGTGATACCTGCTGGAACCTCAGACGGAAGGACTATGCTTGGCTTGACTGGACGAGACAGAGATCTGACTCCGTAAGGACCATGAACTAACACTCTCTCCCCACCAACCCATCCAGCTGACACAGTGCCCAGGCTGGGAAAACCTACAGTGCTTTACCTTCCTTTGGGATAGAGGCTTCCTTTTCTCCCCAGCTCAGGAAGGCGAGCCAGTGGAAGGAAGGTAGGAAGCTTTTATTTTCCTCAGAACTGGTGAGTATGTCTTCCCTGTGTTATTTCTCCCTCAATTAGAGAAAAAGTAATTGCTTTTCATTTACATCTTAAACTGCTCTCCTTCTGGTCCTGACCTATCATGATACATCCTTTCAAAAATTATTGTAAGGATAAAACAAATACCATGGGATAAGAGTGATCACACACCATTCTCCCTTTATTTTTTTTAATTGTCTGTGTGGAAGGAGGGAAAAGGAAGATGGATGGAAACACTGGTCTCCTAGACATAGATACAGACAAAGATGTTTTTAACAAACTTTTAAAAGTAAACAAAACATGTGTGCAGATGCTTAGTGGAATACTTCACATATAGATATCCTTGTGTTTGTATATGTGAAATTATATTGCTTTGGGAGCCTGAACTCTATTATTACTAAAGTATTTGCTAACTTAAAAAAGTAAATAAAACAAAACACAGCTTGTAACATGGTTATTATTATTATTTTTTAATCCTCACCTGAGGATTTTTTTCTGTTCATTTTCAGACAGAGTGGGAGGGAGAGAGAGGGAGGTAAAGAGAGAGAGAGAGAGAAACATCCATGTGAGAGGGACACGTTGACTGGTTGCCTCCCGCACGACCCTGACCAGGGCCAGGGACGAACTGCAACCGAGGTACGTGCCCTTGGCCAGAATCAAACCTGCGACTCATTGGTCCGCAGGCCCATGCTCTACCGACCACTGAACCTAACTGGCCAGGGCTATAATATGGCTATTTTGCTTGTGTTCCTGCAACAAGGGGTAACTATTGCTAGAAATGGTGTAAAAACTACCTAAAGCTGAAAAAAACGAAACTTTTTTTTAAACAGGAAGCGTCTTGTATTTTTCTGAAAGTACCTGGAAACAAGGGGCATGTACACAGAGTGTGGACGGCTGTCACCCGTGGAGAGAAACCCAGGAAGTGGCTGTTTCACCAGAATCCTGGACACCTGCCACAGACAGCAATGTGAAGCATTCTACACTCTCCTCACATAAAGGGGAGTAAAAGTGATACTGTGGGACAATTATTGTGAGTGGCCATCAAATACAGTACAGCAGGGACTGAAGATGCCTCCCCTGGCTTTGACCTCACACTGTTAGGCCCCTAGCGATTGGATTTGTAATCTTCAAATCACATCTTTAAGGGCTATGCATATGACCAGTCAAGGATTTCAAATTTAACTGCCTTGTTTCATTTTCATTGGAACCCTAAGTACATCATACTTTCCATAATCCTCATCTTGTTGTGTTTAGTCAACAAATATTTATGACTGTTTTAGGAACTTTCTCCTTATTTGCCCATGTCAATAGTCAGAGAATATTAGGAGCGATGGAAAAACATGCTTCAGTATTGCATTACTTGAAACTGGATTTAAAATAAAGGCAAGAGAGCCCTGGCCGGTTTGGCTCAGTGGTTAGTGTCAGCCCTCGGACCAAAGAGTCTCGGGTTCGATTGTGGTCAAGGGCATGTACCTTGGTTGCGATTCGTCCCCAGCCCTGGTCCGAGTCATTCGGGAGGCAACCAATCGATGTGTCTCTCTCACATGAGTGTTTCTCTCTCTCTATCTCTCTACTCCCTCCCTCCCACTGTATCTGAAAATAAATGGAAAAATATCCTCAGGTGAGGATTAAAAAATTTTAAAAAGATAAAATAAGGGCAAGAGATACAGGCAAAGCTTAGAGATTTCTGTAGAAAGAGCCATTTCAGGGATCACCCTGATGCTGAGTAAAGCTTCCATTACATCATCATCATCTTTATCAGTAATAATATCATTTAATTTTCTGTGTTACATACTATCAAATCATGGATAGTATTTTATAAATTTTTTATTTTATAAAAATATCATGAATAATTATCGTTATTTACAAGTCACTTTTCTTACCCTACATTTTAAGTACATTATTTTAAATCATTCCACCTAGTAATGCTATAATGTTATACTTTTGAGTGTTTTTTAAATATTCTAGACATTAAGCTAAGCATTTTGCAACTACCCTTTGCACGAAGAGAGAAAATAAAAGAGAACGCATTTGGAATGATTTTCCTCTCTGGAACTCATAAAACTGAAGTCAATCATCCCCCCTCCTCCCCAAAAAACTTCTCATTTAACTTCGTTGTCATCCCTGTTTATACAGGAGAAAACTGAGGCTTGGGAATGTACTCATTCTAACAGCCGTGCAACTGGGTTAGACCGCTGGGTTCAGTCTGCAGAGTGGCGGGGTCTGCAGGTCCTTCACTGTCAGAGGTGCCTTGAGGACTGAGAGAAGGAAGCTTTGCTGTCCAGTGGAGGTCAAACTGTCTGACACCCTATCTAGGCCATGCCCTTCCCAGCATGTGTTTCAAAGCGCCTTTCATAAGCACTGATCATTTGAAGCTTATTTTCCTCTTTTATCCCCCATTCTCCTGTTATCTGCCTATAGTAACTGGTTTATCAACCTTCAGTTCAATACATATGGTCAACTTGGTTTTAGATGCAGACACTGGCTGAGAAGCTACAGTATAAGAAAAAAAGAAGAAAGGGAAGATTTTGATGAGACAAAGAAGTAAGGACAGTGGAACCTACTAAAGCAGGTTCGAGTTTTGTGGTGTCAGAATACTATACAATGTAGGGGTACCCTCCTTAAGAAAAAGTTCAATACAGCAAATATAAAAGTAAATACAACATTAGTAATTATAATGAGAGAATAAATACAAAATTATAAATTTAAAAGCTCAGACAATATCAAATGATCACAAAATCCAAAAACCAATAATCATGTTTTATTGGTTAAATACCTTTTCCCTATGTTTTTTGGCTGCATTCATTTTGTCTCTGAAAAGTTTTATGATATCGTTTTCTATAGAGAAAATAGCGATAATTCAGTCTTTCCCTAACATGATTGACCAACATCTGTTTTTATTATTGACAGCTTAGGTACAGAAACACGGGCATTGCACACATGCACTGTTCTTAGAACTGCTCTAAGCTTGTTCCCTACAGATACAGGAATACTGATAAATTCTACTTTGTCTGATTTCCATTAAAATTATGCTGCTTTTATTTATTTATTTATTTTATCCTCTCCTGAGGATATTTTGTCAATGACTTTCAGATAGAGTGGAAGGGAAGGAGGGAGAGAGAGAGAGAGAGAGAGAGAGAAACATCAATGTGAGAGAAAAGTATATTTTTTTTACAGGAGAGAACGTCCATTTTGATGAGAAACCAAAATAAATACTTATAGTTTGGGATACATATTCATTGGAAGAATTTTCCATAGACTAATTTTTGGTCTGTACATTCAAATTGTGTTTCTCGTCCTCTAACCTTGTATTTCCAGTGCTGAGGGTTGCAGACACTTTTTTTTTTCCTTCATAGGATCTCTGGTCCTGATGCATTCATTATCTTATCATACTAGTGGGCCCTCTGAGAATTCCTGAAAGTCATTCCTATGCAAGGACAGCAATCAATAATGTAATTATACATGGAAGTAACTGCAAAATACATCTATCCCTTTGATACAAACCGAATGTATATCCAGTTCAACTTTCTTTTAATTTCTTCAGGGCATTAAGGATCTTCAAAATGTCCTCGACCTCTTCAGAGATATAAAGGGAATAGAGAGAAGTTTAAGTCCAAAGAGAATGGAATCAAGCTAAGAGATCTTAGCTTTTATCAATTTTCAAATACATAATTCAGTTTAAGCACATTTTTAGATCCTTCTCAGGCATAAACCCTTCCCTGGGCACTTACAATAATTCCTTTTTAATGTAAAATTTTTATTGAAGATAACTTTCCTTCTTCCCAAATCATAAGTGTATGTCTTGATAAATTGTTGTGTTTCAGACTCATGTTACTAGTACTCAGATATCAAACAGAACATAATCATTTCCCCTGAATACTTCCTGTGTCTTCTTCATCACTCTCCCTGACAGGGTTGACCACTATGTTGAGTCTAGAGTCACAGTCCAGGTTTACCTATTTTTGGACTTTATTTAAAGAGATTCATACTATGCACTCCTATGTCTGACTTCTTTAGCTAAATATCACATTTGTGACATTCACTTACTTTGCTGCATACTGTAGCCACTTCATTTCCATTGCTGTATAACATTCCATTGTATAAATATGCCACGATTTATATACTTGTTCTATGGTTAATAGCATTTTGGCAATTTCCAGAAAGTCTATTACAAATAGTGCTGCTATGAATATTATTTTCTATGTCTTGGGATAAAGAATGAAATTCAAACAATTGTACATCTAGAGTGATAATTGCTGAGTTATAGAGTATTGTTGTCAGCTTTAGAAGATATTGCCACATACTTTCCCCAAATGTACTCATTTACACACACACATCTTGGCAGAAACTTGGTAATGTCTGTCTTTTTTATTTTAGACATTATGGAGAGTTTATTTATAGCAATATCAAAATGTTATCATTGGCATTTTCATGATGACCAGTCAAGTCCCCCATCTTTTCATATGTTTATTTGCTATCTTCTTTTGTAAAGTATCTACTAAATCTTTTGGCCATTTTTCCTTTTCTTATATATTTATTACAGTACTTTATATTTTATGGATATTTTCAGATTGGCTTCGTTTTTTGTTTTTTTTAAAGACGCATCTAAATTAGACAAGAAGTAAAGACATTTTTTTTATCCTCACCCGAGGAAATTTTTGCATTTATCTTCAGATAGAGCTGGAGGGAGAGAGGGGGGAAGAGAGAGAGAGAGAAACATTGATGTGAGAGAGACACATTGACTGGTTGTGGGGACAAACTGCAACCGAGGTGCGTGCCCTTAGCAGGAACTGAACCTGGGACTCTGGTCCGCAGGACGCTCTCACCGCTGAGCCAAACCAGCCAGGACAGAAGTAAAGAAATTGTAAGTGCATTTGTAAAAACAGTGAAAAGTTATGACTTAGATGGGAAGCAAGAGACTATGTTTAATACCAAAACCTGGGAGAGCATTTGCATTGCCATATCTTTTAAGAACTAATTTTTTTTCATTCTTGTTTATAATGATTTAAAAATGTATAGGTCATAAGAGATTATATATAATGCTATGTAAAGACCTTACTCCAGTTAGAATATTGAGGATTATATGTTTTCATTTTCTAAGTTCTCAAATGCCTTTAAAAGGAATGTATTAAGAACACATTGTTGTTGTCTTTTAAGACAAGAAAGATTTAAACTTATTTTAAAATTATGATCTTTTCACACTTCTTAATGGGTTAACTTTATGTGGTCGCATCTGAAAGAAATTTTCAATGTGATATTTTCTATGTCTATTATATTTATGAATTGAGGAAAATTCCAAAACAAAAATGTGTTCAGATTTCATGATGACTTTTTTCTTCATGCCCTCCATAGGAGCTCTAATAGTTGTGCTGAGTGTTAGAATGTGCTCTGGCACAGTGCTCACAAATGAATACTGCCAGAGGGCTACTATTTCTTCAGTCTCCCCTTGTCTTCTGTTTCTTCTTCCTTCTAGATACTTACTTGACACTGCTCAAAATATTTTTTCCATCAATTAAGTCACTAGAAGTAATCCAAAGTGAAAGAAGAGATATTCAATGTACTTCTCTCAGGGTAGAATAATTCAAAAAAGCTCTCCTCAAAAGAAGAGCATGAATGAAGTGTAAGAAGATATACTTGTTTACAGCCCTGGTCTCCTAAAAAGTATGAAAGGAAACAAATTCCATAAATGATGAATCATCAACAATATTGTTATTTTTGTTTTCACAGACTTAAAATTCACACACATTTGTCATATCCAGAGATCTCAAAGATAATTTCCAGCTGGATATAATGGAACTCATGCTGAGAATATTAATCAAAGTAAATCCAAGATTCTGGGAAGCATTGCTTTCTTTTAGGCAGAAAGTTGCACTGTTGATTTTATACAAAGCAGGAATTTACAAAAAGAATAAAGATTACCAAAGATGTAAAGATATGATAATTGCAGTTAATATTTGTCTCATGCCTGAGCACTGGGTAAAAAACACCTCAAAGAACTGAAAATTGTTAACATCTAGATTCTGTATTTCTTCTTTTTAAGCTCATCTGTTAGAAGGTCAAAAGCGAAAGGCCTTTATTAACTGTACAGGTTAGATTGTCCTAAGCTTTGAAAATGTGTTTTAAATAGAGAATGAATCGTTATGGATGAGCATATTGGATTTGCACGTTATTTGACTGTTTTGGTACTTTATGCCTGAATGTTTTCCAAGTCTCTGTACATAGAGGCTTCCCACACATTGAAATGTCTTACACTTGTATTCAGAATAAAGGGAACCAGACAAGGAAGTCTATCTTCCAGAGTCCCCTCTTTATAATATTCATTTGGCTGTCAAAACAGACAAGGGCTCTCTGACAAATGTCTAAATATCACAGTGTTCAGGTAGGCTCATTGTCTGAGCTTTGTGTTTTACATTTACATTTAAATATGTTTATTATATTTATTGCTCATATAAAGATTTTTCTCATTTTAATTTTAAATGATGTGTACACTATTTGTTACAGTTATGAAAAGTCACATTTTGTGCAGTAAAGATAAATTAGTTGTCATTAGTAAAGTGGACTTTTATATATTCAGGAAGAAGAAATATATGAAAAAAGTTTTTATATTATTTGACTCATAGCTCTTAGTAAGACTTGATAAAATCATACAAATATGACAAAACAGTGTTACTCTTTTCCAGATTACTATCACAAGTAGAACTATTAAAGGTCTGTCTTCCTTCACTCCAAATAAAATTAAGTATTATACGTTTAAGTCTGTAAAGAGTTTAAGATAGAATTAGGGCTTAAAAGATATGCTCGAATTTTCCAAAAGTTTCAGGTGCATTCAAATTCTGCACATACACAAATCAGGGGAAGGGGTTTGAGACGAACAGCTAGACGTTGGAATCCCGGCGTCTTGGTGTCAGTGCACTTTTCATCGCTGTCTGGGGTCCCTCACTTCCTGGATGCCCAGGAATCTAGTCCCAAGTTAGTTCCTTTCTTCCTCAAAGGAAAGCTATATGCCTGATGAATCCTTTCAAATAAAGGGATACTTTTTTTTTTTTCATCTTTAAGATTCCTGGTGCTATTTGGATTTAAATAAAAATTTCTGGAAGAATGTGCTGTTTAACCCAAAGAAATGCAATTTTGATGTCTAGATTGTGTCCTTCCTCCTCCCCTCTTCCTTCCTCCCTCCCTGCTTCCCTCCCTCCCTCTCTTCTTCCTTCCTTCCTTCCTTCCTTCCTTCCTTCCTTCCTTCCTTCCTTCCTTCCTTCCTTCCTTCCTTCCATCCTAAGTCACAGAAAATTGGGTTCATGTGGGCTATGGGTATAGAGTACAGGTTTATGGATCTTAGTGAAGGCTAAGTCACAAGCATTAAACACAAAGAAGGCAAGAACTTGATTTAGTGGTGATGGATCAGGATTTGAACAAAAATTTAATACAAAAGGGAGGCTTGGAGCTTGTGGACTGATTTAAGACACAGTTTACAAGAAGACTTCAAAGACTGGAGTCAAAGAAGGAACACTGTAGATAGAACTCTCTTGTCCCTAAGCTAGTAGCATCCAGAAAGTATCTATTATTATATTGTCCTAGATAAATGTTTTAGATATTGACAGAATTAAAACTTTCACTGATGTCTCTGTCAAGGCCCATGTGGTGTGAACAGCTTCTCCTTCTAGCTTTTAAAGATTCTGACTCATTTTGTTCTTTTAGAAATGTCACCTATTCTGCACACAGGGGAACATTGGGGAGATTTTAAAAAGCTCCCCTGATTCTTGTTTATGCTTACTATATGCCAGGAATGGTCAGGAACCTTATCAAAGGAATCTTGAAAATCTCAGGTACCTTTCCATTTAAATAAACAATCCAGTTTTTAATATAAAGGTTTTCCTGGTGCAACTGGCTTACTTACTTACCTATTAGTTTATTCATTTGTTTATATATTGTAATACTATTTATTTCACTTGTACCCTAGGTGATGGGATACAGTGCTGAACAAGACAAAGAAAGTCCCTGTTCCCACAGAAGGATCTGGGCTATAAACTAGTAAGTAACTTATACCACTCAGTTTTAACTTTTAATGAAAAGTCCTTCTTATTTCAACAGATTTATTTATTAATAACTGAGGACTTAAGCTTTGTAAAAAGGGCATATCCAAAATAATTTATTTTCAAATATTCAATAATATTTTATAATTGATATCATAAATTATAAGAGAGTTGAATAAATGTATGTAGTTTCAGAAAGGATCAAAGAAAATCATCTTTAGGTTACCCATCCTTGGTTCAATGAAATTAGATATAATATTTAGGAATTTACACCTGAATATAGGTACCTGAGTTAAGAATTAAAAATTAAAGGAGGGAATTTGAAATCTTTTTAAATTTTTCATTTTTATAAAGACCCCTTAATATCTGGAGATTTTATCTTTTGATTTTATTTTATTAAAAAACAAAAGAGTATTGTAAAATCTGGCATTACAAGGTATACATCAAAGTATCTTCAAAGAAATTCTGTCACTTGTAAATCAAATTTGGTCTTTTCATAAGCATGGTGGCAACTTGTGGCAATACTGAATTTTATTTCTGGGTATGTTCTTATTTTATTAGAAAGGTGGGATTCTTTAAGAAAAAGAAAGCTATTCTAAGTATCAATGTATGATATGATATTACGATTAGGCCTTAGATCTTGATATCTTTAAACTCTTTTTTAAAGTCTACTATACAGAATGCCATAGCCTTCAAGAGCCAGCTCAAATTTACTATTAACCACAGTAATATGAACAGAGTTCTTTAAAAATAAGTAAATGCTTGGTCAATCAGTTTTGAAACAAAAATATGAAAATTCCCTAGTAACTTTAGGAATTTATCAATTTGTCTTTCTGCCAGTGTTTTCTGTGTTTATACAGCCATGATCACATACATACACAGATGCTTTCTTTTTATAACTTCTTAGTGAGGTTTTCTTTTATCATTAAGTAACAACTCTCTTAAAATCAATAATGATTTTGTTCCTTTAGGTTCCATTATTATCATTTGGTATGATAATAATGCTACCTTAGGGTTCTTTGGTTAAGTGTTTATCTGAAATGTGTGCATGTGTATGGGTGTGTGCACTTATACACATGTGCATGAATATGCAGACATAATCCATTGTTTTTCCATTTTTCTGTGTTAATATTTAGATGTGTTATGTTATAACTTGCTATTATTATAACAGCATAAGCTGGATTTTCTTTCTAATCCATCTCAGAATCTTTATCTTTAACAGGCAAAGCAGCTCATTTTTATATATTGTGAATACTGATATATGCTTACTAATACCTCCTACCTTTTTAAAAAATAATTTTTATTTAATACGCATTAATTTTTATTTTCTTTTTTTATTTGACCTTTTATTAAGGAACTGACTGAGTATATTTTATTCTTTATTTTTCTTCCCTTACAGCTTTGGTATTTATAAAGACAGAATGTATACATTCTGCTTTATGTTTTTACCATATATACATTCATTAGCAGAGTCCTAAGCCATTTATATCTCTAAATTCCTCCTGAACAATAAAAAATTACTTTGAGCACTTTAATCCTCAATTTACCATTATTTTTAATATTACTGTTTTGTATTATTTCCATTTTATTTTTAAATGTTTGCAGAGGTAGAGGCCCCCAATCAATCAGACTGTCATGTTGCCAGAATTCCCAAAGTTTATTTCAAACAACTTAATTATGATCTGGTAATATTGCTGCTGTTGTTTCCCGGATATATTATTTAAACCATGTTCCTCCTGAGTAACAGTGAAGTTATTTACTGAGTACACACTGTGTTTAACGTGTGGCAATGGAATGCAGAGATGGATAAGGTCTGAATCATACACTTAAGAAGGCTTTAACAAAGTATACATTGACCTTCATTCAAGAGAAATTAATATAAGTATTCCTACCTGTCATGTTATATCTGTCATGGTGCCTTGCTTGTGTGATCTTGTTTAACCAGTGGTTTTGATTGAGTGGAAAGTGAGCATGGGGAGTGACGACACAGTCCTAACTTAATGGGCTAGTTCTACCTCAGGAGGGAGGTATTAATATATGCTCCCTTAGACAGATGGAGATGATACACAGCACCCGTAAGCTCTCTACCATTGAAGCCAAGTTTTCGTCTCTAAAGGAGAAATTCCAGGACAAGCATCGCAGCCTGAATGGTCTCACCGCAGGATGCTGGAGAAAGCACTTGTACAGTCTCTTCAAAGAGGCTCTACTGTAACTGTTTTCCTGCAAAGGTGCCTCCACTGCATCACTGCCAGATGAGAGGTTTAACGGCGGCTCCTCTCCAGTTTGAGCCAGGCTATGTTTTCTCTGAGGGCTGTATAGCTTAGGCTAGCTGGTTAATTAACAAGCGCTTAATCAACATCTGCTGTGTGGGAGCACCATGCAGTTCATGCAGGACAGAGCACCCATGCAAGACCTGCTCACACATCAAAGCTCAGCTCCAGTCTCTGCTCCTTCACCTCCTCTACAGATTCTAACTCAGGTTGATATTTCCAATCAAAATGATCATCGTACAGGGCTGGGGAACCTTTTTACTGCCAAGGGCCATTTGGATATTTATAGCATCACTCTCAGGCCATACAAAACTATCAACTTAAAAATTAGCCTGCTGGGTGGAAAAAATGGCAGTGAAGTGCATGGAAGCTGCACAGACGATCTCCCATGACCAAACTGGAATTACAACTAAAATAAAGACAAATCATCGGGAAAAGCAATAGAAAAGCAGCAGGAGAGGACCATATAACCAGGGACACTGGTAGGTCTGCGCAGGTGCCAGAGGGTGAAGGGCTGGGAGCCCACTGACAGCAGTGGTCTTAGCTGTGAGCAGCACCCTCAGGGTTAAAATCCCAAGCTGGCTCCACAGCGCAGAGGGCCAGGACAGAACATTAAATTAGCCTCAGCCACTCACCTTGGGCTCCGGCAGAGGGAGGACAGACTGAACTGGAACTCTGTGGGGACACCCAGGATTGGGAGGGTGCTCAGAGTTTTTGCTGAGATGCGGCCACACAGGACGATGGCCAGCTTGCTCCTTCCCAGAGCTGTGGGGAGAAGCAGCAGCCCCTCCCTCAGAGATTCAAACCCACACAGGTGAGCCAAAGAAATGCAAATTGAGGCTCATTAACAAACAGCAACTGCCCCACCCTCTGGAAATCCTCTTACACTGAACACCTGAGGGAGATGTTCATTCAACTGAGAACCCAAGGGTCTTTAAGTAACTGAGACTAATAGCCTCCAGGCAAAAAGCTAGAGCATAACTGAACCTTTCATGGGCTTGCAAATCTACCCAGGAAAGTAAGACTTCACAGTGGTGTTTAACGTGGGTCCTCCCATGCTCATCCAAACCCAATAGAGGGAGCCACAAACAGCAGAATACTAACACCCACAGGGAAAATTTGGCAGGCTCCAAAACCCAGTGAGACAGCCAAAATGGTGAAACAAAGAAACAAATCCCAAATGAAAGAACAAGAGACCTCTACCAAAGATGAGATAAATGAAATGCAGTTAAGCAAGTTATCAGAGGTAGAGTTCAGAGCCATGATCTTGAGGAAGCTCAAGAGCATGAGTTAGGACATCCACACCATGAGTAACGATATAGAAACATTGAAACCAACCAAGTGGAAATGAAGAATAACATAGCAGAAATAAAGAAAACATTGGAAGGACTAACTAGCAGAGTAGAGGAAGCTGAGGACTAGATCAGTGAATTAGAAGACAAGGTAGAAAAAAATCAACCAATCAGAAAACCAAAAGGAAAAAGCAACTAAAAAACAGGAAGACAGCTTAAGAGACCTGTGGGACTAATGGAAACATAATAATATTCGCATCATAGGACTCCCTGAAGAAGAAGAAAATGAGCAAGGGTTAGAGAATATATTTGAAGAAATAGTGACAGAAAATTGTCCTAACTTGGTGAAGGAAGAAGGCATTCAAGTTCAAGAAGCACAGAGAGCCCCAAGTAAGAAGAACCCAAACAGGCCCACACCAAGACACATAGTAATTAAAATGCCAAAAATTAAAGACAAAGAGGGAATCTTAAAGGCAGCAAGAGATAAGCAACAGATTACCTACAAAGGAACTCCCATGAAGCTATCAGCTGACTTCTCAACAGAAACACTACAGGCCAGAAGGGAATGACATGAAGTAATCAAGGTCATGAAAAACAAGGATCTGAATCCAAGACTACTCTATCCAGCAAGACTATCATTCAAAATAGAAGGTCAAATAAAGAGCTTCCCAGACCAAAAAAAAAGGCTAAGGAAATACATTAGCATCAAGCCAGCACTGCAAGAAATATTAAAAGGACTGCTGTAATTAGTAGAAGAAATAAGAAGAAAAATATAACCACATTAAACAAAAATGTCAATAAATAAGTACATATCAATAATCATCTTAAATGTAAATGGATTGAATGCTCCGATAAAAAAACACAGAGTAGTTGACTGGATAAAAAAGCATGGCTCACATATATGTTGTTTACAAGGGACTCACCTTATCACAAAAGACTCACATAGGTTGAAAGGAAAGGGATGGAAAAAAATCTTCCAAGCAAACGGAAAGGAAAAAAAAGCTGGGGTAGCAATACTCATATCTGATAAATTAGATTTCAAAATGAAGGCCATAACTAGAGACAAAGAAGGCCACTACATAATATTGAAAGGATCTAACCACCAGGAAGATATAACCTTAGTAAACATATATGCACCCAAAATAGGAGCATCAAAATATATGAAAAATCTTCTGGAGGACTTCAAAGGAGAAATTTACAGCAATATAATCATAGCAGGAGACTTCAACACCCCACTGACATCACTGGACAGATCATCTAGACAAAAAATTAACAAGGAAACTTTAAATGAAGCACTAGATCAAATGGATTTAATAGATATCTACAGAGAATTACACCCCAAAACTGCAGAATTCACGTTCTTCTCAAGTGCACATGGGACATTCTCAAAGATAGACCACATGTTAGGGCAAAAACTAAGTCTCTACAAGTTCAAGAAGATTGAAATCATATCAAGCATCTTCTCAGATCACAATGGCATGAAACTAGAAATCAATTGCAACAAGAACATGCAAAGACATTTGAACACATGGAAGCTAAATAGCATGTTATTGAACAATGAATGGGTTACCATGGAGATCAAGGAAGAAATTTAAAAGTTCCTGGAAACCAATGAAAATGAACACACAACAACACAAAATCCATGGGATGCAGCAAAAGCAGTTCTGAGAGGGAAGTTCATAGAACTCCAGGCCTACTTCAAGAAACAAGAAAAATTTCTAATTGACTACCTAACCTCACAACTTAAAGAACTAGAAAGCAAACAAAAAGAAAACCCCAGAGCAAGTAGAGGAAGGAAATAGTAAAGATCAGAGCAGAAATAAATGACATAGAGAGCAAAGAAACAATTCAAAGGATCAATGAAACAAAGAGCTGGTTTTCTGAAAAGATATACAAGATTGATGGACTCTTAGCTAGACTCACCAAGGAACACAGAGAGAGAATTCAAATACACAAAATCAGAAATGAAAGAGAAGTAATAACTGACACCACAGAAATACAAAGGATCATTAACAAATACTATGAACAATTATACTGCAACAAATAGGACAATCTAAGTGAAATGGACAAATTTCTAGAAACATACAGTCTCCCAAAACTGAACTGGGAAGAGATAGAAAACTTGAACAGACCAATAACAGCAAAGGAAATTTAAGATGTAATCAAGACTCTCCCAGCAAACAAAAGCCCAGGCCCAGACAGCTTCATGGGGGAGTTTTACCAAGCATTCAAAGAATTAGTACCCGTTCTCCTCAAACTATCCAAAAAATTCAAGAAGAGGAAAGACTTCCAAACTCGTTTTATGAGGCCAGCATAATTCTAATTCCAAAACTAGAAAAACACACTACAGAGAAAGAAAACTACAGGCCAATATCCCTGATGAACATAGATGCCAAAATCCTGAACAAAATACTAGCAAATTGGATCCAGCAATACATCAAAAAAATATTCACCATGATCAAGTGGGATTCATTCCAGGGATGCAAGGCTGGTACAATATTCACAAATCAATAAATGTGATACACCACATAAACAAAATGAAAGATAAAAACTATATGATCTTATCAATAGATGCTGAAAAAACATTTGACAAAACCCAGCACCCATTTCTGATAAAAACGCTCAGCAATTTGGGAATGGAGGGATCATATCTCGACATAATAAAGGCCATATATGAAAGACCTACAGCCAACATCATACTGTAATAACTCCATTCTGACTCTCAGTTACTGCACGTACGCATCCTGGCAGTCTCTTTTCTGTAAACATAAGGGCCTTGAGACACCCAAAGAAAACTGTAAAGGTAAGGGGTTGAGGATGGCCTTGGGAAATTCAGAGGAACCATGAGAAAAAAGAGATTAATAGTTGTCCTGCTCCTCTCCCCCTTCTCTGTATCAGCCCCCCTTAACGGTGCCAAAAGCGGCGCCAAGAGAATGTAGTTTTTTTTCTGTAGTCTGTGCCTTTAAAAGCAGGCAACAAAGAAGGCTCGGGGCTGAGGGTTTGGGGAAGCTGTGCCCTCCCAGCCTGCCAGCCTGCCGGTGTAACAGCCCACCGGTGTAATAAAGTGCTCCTTTACAATTCGTCCGTGCGTCTCTGGTTATCTCGCTGACACGTTACAACAATACTCAATGGACAAAACTAAAAGCATTTCCCTTAAGAACAGAAACAAGACAGGGATGCCCATTTTCGCCACTCTTATTTAACATAGTACTGGAAGTCTTAGCCACAGCAATTAGACATGAAGAAAAAATAAAGGGGGTACAAATTGGAAAGGAGGAAGTGAAACTGTCATTATTCACAGATGACATGATATTATACATAGAAAACTCTAAAGACTCCATCAAAAATCTACTAGACTTAATAAATGAATTTGGCAAAGTAGCAGGATACAAAATTAACATCAAGAAATCAATGGCATTCTTATACACAAATGCTGAACTCACAGAAAGAGAAACTAAAAAAACAATCCCATTTACCATCGAAGCAAAAAAATTAAGATACCTAGAAATAAACTTAACCAAAGAAGTAAAGGACCTATATGGAGAAAACTACAGGACATAGAAAAAAGAAATAGAGGAAGATATAAAAAAGTGGAAGCACATACCTTGTTCATGGATTGGAAGAATTAACATCATTAAAATGTCCATACTACCCAAAGCAATCTATAGATCAATGTCATCTCCATCAAAATACCAATGACATATTTCACAGAACTAGAACAAATACTTCAAAAGTTCATTTGGAACCAAAAAAGACCCCGAATAGCCACAGCAATCTTGAAAAAGAAGGACAAAGTAGGCGGGATCACAACACCGGATATCAGGTTATACTACAAAGCTCCTGTAATCAAAACAGCCTGGTACTGGCACAAGAGCAGGCATATAGATCAATGGAATAGAATAGAGAACCCAGAAATTGACCCAAAACATTATGCTCAATTAATATTCGACAAAGTTGGCAAGAGCATACAATGGAGTAAAGACAGCCTCTTTAATAAATGGTGTTGGGAAAATTGGACAGCTACATAAAAAAATGAAACTAAACCATCAGGTTACACCATACACAAGAATAAACTCAAAACGGCTAAAAGACTTAAATGTGACTCGTGAATCCATAAAAATCCTAGAAGAAAATGTAGGCAACAAAATTTCAGACATCATATGCAGCAGAATTTTCACTGATACATCACCTAAGGCAACAGAAACAAAGGAAAAAATGAACACATGGGACTACATCAAACTCAAAAGCTTCTGCACAGCAAAAGAAACAACCATCAAAATGGAAAGGCAACCCACTGTATAGCAGAGCATAATTGTCAATGATACATCAGTTAAGGGGTTAATCTCCAAAATATATAAAGTGCTCATTCAACTCAACAAAAGGAATACAAGGAACCCAATTAAAAAATGGGCAGAGGAGCTAAATAGACACCTCTCCAAACAGGACATACAAATGGCCAAGACACATACGAAGAAATGTTCAACATCACTAATCATCAGAGTGATGCAAGTTAAAACAACAATGAGGTACTACCTCACACCTGTCAGAATGGCCCCCATCAACAAAGCCTCAAATAACAAGTGTTGGCGAGGCTGTGGAGAAAAGGGGACTCTAGTACACTGCTGGTGGGAATGCAGACTGGTGCAGCCACTATGGAAAACACTATGGTGTTACCTCAAAAAGTTAAAAATTGAACTGCCATTTGACCCAGTGATCCCACTTCTAGGAATATACCCTAAGAAGCCTGAAACACCAATCAGAAAGAATATATGTACCCCCATGTTCATAGCAGCACTATTTACAATTGCTAAAATCTGGAAACAGCACAAGTGTCCATCAGTAAACGAATGAATAAAAAAGCTCTGGTACATATACACAATGGAGTACTATGAAGCTGTAAGAAAGAAAGAAAGATCTCTTATCCTTTGAGACGACATGGAGGAACCTGGAAAGTATTATCCTAAACGAAACAAGCTAAGCAGAGAAAGACAAATATCACATGATCTCACTTATTTGTGGAATATAATGATCATAACAGTCTAAGGAACAGGCTAGTCCAGAGACGTGGAAGTAGGGTACAGACTGACAATCCTCAGTAGAGGGGGTGGGGGGAGGAAGAGATAAACTACAGAACTTATATGCATCTACACATAACAGATTGACATAGACAACAAAGCTGGGGACGGGACGGGGAGGGAAGGGGAGGAGGGTGTCAATGGGGGAAAAAGGAGAAACATCTGTAACAAAAATAAATAAATTAAAAAAATTTTTAAAAAACTTAGCCTGCTGTATTTGGTCAGGCTAATTTGGTGAGACGTGATGTTAGCTGGTGTTGACTTCGCGGGCCTTATATGGCCTATGGGCCAGATGTTCCCCACCTTGGAATGGCATTTTAATGTTTTTTTATTGTTTGGTTCTTTATTGCTATATAAATGTAAGCTTTGATTTTTCAGCACAATTGTAAGCACGAAGGCTTTATTTTTCTATTGTTGTTTATGATAGTTGAGACTTTCTTGGTGATTAATTTATTGTTACTTAAGATACTGTTTCCTAAAATGTATCCCAGAGAACACTAATCCTTAAAATCTTCTGGGAAAAAGGTCAGTTGGTGGTGGTGTATGTGCTTGAGGAAGTTTGTGAAATGCTGCCCACTATTTCCTTCCTCTTGAAAACACATAAGATAGTCCAGGCGGTGTGGCTCAGTGGTTGAGCATTGACCTATGCACCAAGAGGTCACTGGTTCAATTCCCAGTCAGGGCTCATGCCCAGGTTGAGGAACTAATCCCCAGTGGGGAGCATGCAGGAGGCGGCCAATCGATATTCTCTCTCACTGATGTTTCTATCTCTCTCTCCCTCTCCCTTCCTCTCTCTCCAAAAATCAATAAAGAAAAAAATTTTTTAAAAAAAGAAAAAGAAAACACATAAGACCATTTGCAGACAATTAAGACTTTGAAAATTCATGTGTTTAACATAAAATTTTAACTAAGTATTTCTTAAACTTAACTGATTCCTTCATTAATGCAATCAGATATAATCTTTGGGAATGACGTCTGATTTTAGATATCTGAGTTAAGAATTCAGTGTTACAGGTAATGTAAATTTTATTTTGTTTTTACAATGGCAGTATGGATATTTTTAAATGGATATTTTAACATTCTATATAAGTATATTTTCAAATGATAGCTCTTCCTTTTCCCTTTACTGAACTCCATTTAACATCCCTTAAAACCAGCATTCTACAGGATACTTTTCAAAGAATACATTTTTGCATTATGGGTATGGTTATTACCAATTGTTCAATCAAGGTAGATGCTATATCTGAGAGAGCGAATCTGTTAGCACACGGCTGTGGTATTTGGAACGTCCTGGAAGATGTCCAACAACTTTGTGCAGGTACTGAGTTGTTTTCTTACTTAGACTTTGAAGCTATGATATGAGTGACATAAGAAAAACAAGTGTGACATCTATCACCTTACTGATAGTCAGGGTACATCCAGTTGATCAGATTATCTCTGTCACAGTCTTTTTCCTAAATAGACAGGGATTGTCATTTGGTCAAAACTGTCTAAATAACAGCTCCTATGCTAGAACTTTCCAATAAACTCAGAAGACATTAAACCAAACAGTTTACTTGTCATCAGACTGAAACTACAGGCAAATTCACATTATTTAGTTCCACTGGATACAGTCTGTGTGATATTATGCCTGAAAAGTAAGAGGGAAAAATTACTCTAATGGAAGTGGTGTTCTATGTTGAAGTCTTCAGATAATTGGCTACAGATTTTAGGAAAACCTTCAGTAATTGATATGTCTGACTCCTGATGATAAAAATTTTTTATTTTTGCAATGTATCTCCATTGTAAAATTTTTATTTTCCTTTTGAAATTAGTAAATATTTTGTGGAGAGATATTTTTCCTTATCATACTTTGCCTACTAATTTTAGCATTAATTGATTACTCTTGCCTGCAATACGTATTATTAAAATGTTTACCAAGTGGCAAATTTTTATCATTCCTCCTATATTAATTATAATTCTACTGTAAGGAAGAGATGTCCCTTTTACCCCATTTATTTGTTTATGCATTCAATTATTTATTTATATCAATACAGACTCACAATATTTATGGGCTCCCTTGCTCATCATTGTTTAGTTTTTTTCCTCAAATTATCCCAGCTTTAACTGTTGGCAGCTTCTTTATGTTGGCTTGTGTGACCCCCATCCTTCTTTTATTTTAACACTTCCTTAATTTCCAGCACTCTAAGACATTCCAGACTCTTGTACATCCCCAGCAATGTCCCAGCCTGTAGTCTAGCAGTTTTTCAAGTGCTTTTGTTTCTTTTCAGAAATTGTTTACAGAAACCAAGATCTCAGTAGGCGTACAGTGTTCTCATTTGTGTTATGCTTTCTTAGTGAATATAGCTAGAAAATACAGGTATGTGTAATAAGCCACATATAAACACATCTACATCTTTTTTTTTCTATTCACATAATAATTTATGAGTTCCAACCGATATTTTCAGTTCCAATCCTACATCGCAGAGTTCACTCTGGCCTTCTTTGCTTATCTGTAGCTCCTTCCTTAGATAGTGAGAAACCCAGATCTCCTTATCCACCATCTATAGCTATAGGATACATTTACGGAGACAGTTTCGGAATTGCTAATCCATAACCCAGGGAAAATCAAATTTACTAACTGGAGTATACTAGTCTTGTACAGTTCTTTTTCTTCTTTAATCTTAGAGTATCTGGTCAAAATATTTTTTATGAAGTTTATCTGATCCTTTCAGTGGGGGCCAGGTTGGTCATTTGTAATAGGTTCATTTGTTATTTTTGTATTTTGTTTTTCACTCTTCCTGCACATCCAGTTTGAATTCATGTATTGATTCTGTTTATGAAGTGCCCCAGTTCTAAGACGAAGAACTAGATATAAAGGTATACAAAGAGAAGGTCCCTCTTCCTCTTCTCTTCTAGTCCCCTCACATCCCCTGTTCTGTCCACTCTGTTCCCACCACCAGTGTAGGTAACCCACCTCATTTTTTTCTGAATTTTATAACTTGAATTACTTTTTGAAAAAATTAGCGGATATATTGGTATTTTCTTATTTACCTTTATTTCTTTATGAAGGCTACATACTACATTCTTCTGCACTTTGCTTTTTACAGTTAAAAATACATCCTGAAAACTTCCAGTCAAGATGGCGGCATAAGTAAATGGGGTACTCACCTCCTCCCGCAACCACATCAAAATTACACCTAAACTACAGAACAACCATCCTTCAGAACCACCTGAAATCTAGCTGAATGGAAGTCCTACAACTACAAAATTAAAGAAGCCACATTGAGACTGATAGGAGGGGCCGAGGTGCAGATGGGCTGGTCCCACACCCATGTGTGGTGCATAAAAATCAGGAGGGACACCTCGGCTGGAAAGGTCCTCCCTGAGGAGTGAGGGGTCCCTGTCCCACACCAGGCACCCAGCTCAGGGTTCAAGTGCCAGGAAGAGAAGTCCCTATAACTTCTGGCTGTAAAACCAGCGGGAAATGAGGCTGAGGGAGGCTGAGGCATCTCCTCTTAAAGGGCCCGAGCACGGACTTACTTGGACCTGCTCCCTCCAGGTTCCAGTGTGGGGGAGGCAGCTTGAAAGGGACCAGAGACATATGGGGAAGAACTGAGTTGTTTGGCATCAGGGCAAGAGCTGTAAGGCAGCTTTCTCTCAGACAGACAGATGTGCTGGTGGAGGCCATTGCTCCTTTGGTGAGCCCTTCCCCCACAGAGCAGGCAGACAGGTGCCATATCTGGGACTCCAGCAACCTGGCTCACACTGTTTGCCCTGCACTGGTGATTCCCTAAGGCCCTACCCCACCCAACTTTTGGGCCCACCCAAGCTATTTCCAGTGACTTTACCATAGAATAGGCCTGTCTTGGCTCCTGCTTCAGATTTTCCTAAATTCTCTCAAACAAGCAACATCTGGCCTCAGCGAGCCCCATACCTCTCATGAAGTGGCCCCAGGCCTGGCACTAGCACAGACAGCCTTGGTTCACAGCTTGGCTTCTCCTGGGCACCTCCAAGCCCAGCACAAGAATAAGCCATCGACAGATCGCTTTGTAGCTCATGCCTGGTGGCCCTAGGTAGGACACAGGCAGTGGCTGACCTTGGCCTATGCCTCCCAGGAGGCCCCAGAGCCAGCATACCCAGTGGACACCTTCAGACCACGTCAAAGCACCACCATCCAACCACTTCCACAAGTGACACATTCAAGGGGTGGACTCAGTGGGCACCAGAGCCCTGCTAAAGTAAGTCTTGCTCTGTGTGGTGTGCCCCTGCACAGCTGATCCTCCAAGGTGGTTGGAGTTGATGGTCAGTGGTCACAGCCAGTCCTTGCAGATCAGCCTCAGTAAATTCCTCCCATTGATGTGCCAACAGCAATCAAGACTCAAATACAACAGAAGAGTGTACAGTCCATATGGAGGATGCACCTTCAGTGCCCAGCTGGGGTGATCAGGGAGGCTGTGCCACTGGACCCTACAGGACGTCTACTACAATAGGCCACCCTACCAAGCCTAGGAGATGTAACAACTCTACCTAATACATAGAAATAAACCCAAGGAGGCAGCCAAAATTAGGGGACAAAGAAACATGTCCCAAATGAAAGAACAAAACTCCAGGAAAAGAACTAAATGAAAGGAAATAAGCAATCTAACAGATGCAGAGTTCAAAACACTGGTTATATGGATGCTCAAGGAACTTAGTGAGGACCTCAAGAGCATAATAAAGAACCAGTCAGAAATGAAGGATGCACTAACTGAAATAAAGAATAATTTACAGGGTATCAACAATAGAGTAGGTGAGGCCGAGAATCAAACCACTGATTTGGAATATAAGAAAGCAAAAAAACACCCAATCAGAACACCAAAAAGAAAAAATAATCCAAAAACAATGAGGAACCTCTGGGACAACTGAAAGTGTACCAACGTTCGCGTCATGGGGGTGCCAGAAGAAGAAGAAGAAGAAGAAGAAGAAGAAGAAGAAGAAGAAGAAGAAGAAGAAGAAGAAGAAAGAGAGAGAGAGAGAGAGAGAGAGAGAGAGAGAGAGAGAGAGAGAGAGAGAGAAATTGAAAACCTATTTGAAGAAATAATGACAGAAAACTTCCCTAACTTGGTGAAGGAAACAGACATACAAGTCCAGGAAGCACAGAGAGTCCCAAACAAGGGGAATCCAAAGAGGCTCACACCAAGACACATCATAATTAAAATACAAAAGGTTAGCCCTGGCCAGTTTGGCTCAGCAGTTAGAGCAATGGCCTGCAGACCAGAGAGTCCTGGGTTTGGTTCCCACTAAGGGCACGTACCTCAGTTGCACTTTGTCCCCACCCCAGTTGGGGTCATGTGGGTGGCAACCACTCGATGTGTCTCTCTCACGTCAATGTTTCTCTCTCTCTTCCCTCCCTCTCCCTCCCGCTCTATCTGAAGATGAATGCAAAAATGTCCTTGGGTGAGGATAAAATAAATAAATAAATAAATAAATAAATAAATAAATAAATAAATAAAAATAAAGAGGTGATTAGGTTAAAATAAGGCATTGGGTGGTCCCTAAGCTAATCTGCTTAAAAAATTCAAAAGGTTAAAGACAAAGAGAGAATCTCAAAAGCAGCAAAAGAAAAGCAGTTAGTTACCTATGACAGAGCTCCCATAAGACTGTCAGCTGATTTCTCAAAAGAAACTTTGCAGGCCAGAAGGGAGTGGCAAGAAATATTCAGAGTGATGAAAAGCAAGAACCTACAACCAAGAGTACTCTATCCTGCAAAGCTGTCATTTAGAATCGATGGCCACATGAAGAGTTTCCCAGACAAGGAAAAGCTAAAGGAGTTCATCACCACCAAACCAGTATTATGTGAAATGTTGAAGGGTCTTCTTGAAGAAAAAGATAAAAAATATGAACAATAAAATGGCAATAAATACTTATCTGTCAACAATTGAATCTACAAACCAAATGAACAAGCAGAACAGAAACAGACTCATAGAGAACTTTTTGATGGTTGCCAGATGGGAGGAGCATTGGGGGAATGGGGTGAAAAATGTGAAGGGATTAAGATGTACAAATTATTTGTTAGACTGACAACATCAGAGGGAAGGGGGGTGGTGCAGAAAGAGAAAAACCAAAGAATTTATATGCATATATAAATAACCAATGGACACAGACAACAGTGTGGGGAAGGCAGGAGGGAGGTGGCAGCGGGAAGGAGGGCGTCAGTGGGGGCAAAAAGGGGGACATCTGTAATAATTTCAACAACAAAGATAAATAAATAAAAAATACATCCTGAAAATTATTCCATATCACTAAATAGAGAACTTCCTCATTCATTTTTATAGCTGTATATGGAGTGTCTATACATATGAACTGATGAGAATGACTAATTTTACTTATTGATTGCGATGACTACTTACATTCGAATCCAAATAAAATGACACATGACTTGCTGCCTGAAATTTTGTCTCCTCCCTGGCATCATGGATCAGGAAAATATATGTCTCTGCATTAGGCTCACGTACATGTTCTGGCTGGTGCTTATCACTCCCTTCCTTCTTGTTACTTCTTGCTTGAGTTGGCTTTTGCTTCATCTTGTGATCTCATGTTTGAAATTAAGTCATTACTTTCTGGTTCTCCCAGTCTGTCTTGCCCCAGGCACCTTTCATCAGTGTTGGTTCCACCCTGGCTGTGCCATGACTCCCACTGTGTGTCATTTCATTGTAAACTCCCCTGGCCATGGTGGTCTTGTTTATAACTAGACCTAGTCCAGCTGGGTCCAAACCAGCTGACCTCCTCCAGATTCCATCTTTTGTCTCTCACTTCTCTACAGCACTCACTCACTCTTAATATAATACCTTGATACTGTCCAATTTTCAGAATAAGGCTGGACTTTAAAATGAAGCACATTCATTTAAAAAGAGGTTTATTTCTTTTTTACTATATTTTTGCAATGCTTTTACTCTGTTTATTTAGGACACTATTAAGGCAGCTATCTGATGAAATTCATCCATTATGGTAAATGTTTTCATTTCATGGAAACCTACTGAAGTGGAAAGTATTTTGGAAATAAATGAAACAAATTGTTTTTGAAGACCATGCATGGCAAGATTTAGCAAATCTTGATAGCTTGGAAATCCCTGATACTTTAAAGGAAAGAAGGAAAAAAAAATACAGTTCTGTGCTAGAAAGTTCTTAGCCTCTCATATCTTACTTCATTTTTACAGATGCAGTCTTTAAGATCCTGATTAATTATTCCAGGAAATCCAATTCATCTGAAAAGTAAACTTTCTGATTATCCAAATAACCCTGAACACACAAATCAAAATGCAGGAATGCTATTTCTTTCCTCCTTTCTCTTTCTTTCTTTCTTTCTTTCTTTCTTTCTTTCTTTCTTTCTTTCTTTCTTTCTTTCTTTCTTTCTTTCTTAAAGAATATCAAAAAAGAAGAAGAAAATAGAGGGAAGGAAGGAAGGAAGGAAGGAAGGAAGGAAGGAAGGAAGGAAGGAAGGAAGGAAGGAAGGCAGGCTATTTTTATGTTCAACTCTCTTCTAACTAAAATGTTATGAGATCATCTTCCTCCCCTCTTTCTGTTGACACACATAAGAGTTGAGATATTAGATTTGAGTATATGAAAAACAGGGGACGGCCATTAGAAGAATAAGTGAAAACATGTGCAGTGAATATTTGTGATAAAACAAGCCATTTCATTATCCACAGGCAGTATGAGCCTTTTTACTACTTTCTCGTCTATGGCAGAAATCAATTTGACTCTCTTTCACATCAATAGAACATCTCCTAGATGAACCCCTGAGGTGGGTATATAAAGGGTATCTGACTTTTTCATTAATGCTATTAAAGCCATAAATAGGGCTTAACAGCGGTCAACATTAATTGCAGAAGGCTTCTCTAGCAAAGTAGTATACAGAAAAAATAACAATTTCCCATTAATTCTGGCATTTAAAGGTGGAAAGTGATCTGAGGATTGTACCATGAAAATGTTGAATCTGAAGAGGGAAATGGCACAATAGTGGTTAGGGCTGAAGAATTCATTTTTTCAGATCAGGTTTAATTTTGCTTGAACTATAAATGCACACACACATATTTGCCACTCTAAAAATACAGTGTATATTTACTTGTCACAGATGTCTGCTGAGTCACTGCACAATATGTTTGGGATAGGTGAAAATTATTTGAACATCTAATGGAATAGCAACTAAAATAAATATAGTATTTTAAAATAAAATTACAGCCCTGCTGGTGTGGCTCAGTGGTTGAGCTTCGACCCATGCACCAAGAGGTTGCCAGTTTGATTCCCAGTCAGGGCACATGCCCGAGCTGCAGGCTTGGTCCCCAGTAGAGGGCATGCAGGATGCAGCCAATCTATGGTTCTCTCTCATATCCATGTTTCTATCTCTTTCTCCCTCTCTCTTCCTCTCTCTCTAAAAGTCAATAAAAATATTAAAAAAATAATATAAATTACAGAGGTTAAACATCCTGAGACATTTTAAGGTTAGCTTTGCCTAACTGATGAACAGGGTATTCACAATCATCTGTTTTTTTCCTCTGCATTTCTCATTGTTTGAAACAGATCAGATGTTGGCTTGCTCCACCAAGTAGTTCCTGAGATACCCCATTTACTTTCTAAATGTTCCTTTTGTTGAGACGAGTGTAAGAAAAGTAACAGGTTAGTGCGAAATATGTTTGTCCAGGTGAACATACTGACTAACTATGAAAACATAGACATTGTTAAGTGCCAAAAATATAATAATAATCATGGTCTTTCACTTCATAGAATTTTAGCCTATTAGAGTCCAAGTAAGCAAATATGTATATAAAATGAATACATGTTGAAAAGAGCTGTGAGGGGCAGCAGTAAGATGCCAAGAAGATAACTAGTGGAGGAAGCAGTCATGAAAAATGCCTCAGGTGTGCAAATTGAAGCTTGGACCTGAAGTTTGAAGAGGAAACCGTAGGAAGTTAGCAGAAGAATGCTGTAGCAGAGAAGAGAGCGCAACATGTTCAAGGATCTGAAAGGAGGCCCGTGTAGCTAGAGTATAGTGCAGAGGCGACCAGGCGGGGGAAGAATGGGAGATGGGAAATTGGAGTTCTCAGCGAATACAATACATGACAAGCATAGACAGCATCTGGAAGAATGGGGATTTGTAGTCATAGACTGGAAGAGCAGAGTTTAAGTTTTCAGATGTATAGCAGCTCTAAGTAACTGCAAATTTGGAGTGGGACCTAGGGGACATGTGGCTTAAGCGGCAATGTTGGGAAAGTTTCAAAAGGGATATTAAGAGAAGACTGTTAAGGGACTGTCCTCATGGTCTTTGAGACCAGGTTAGGTATTATGAAAAGCAAGACTGAGCCAAGGGCTCTTTAAGCCAAAATCCTTTTAACATTTGGGGAGTACATGTTGTTATGCTGAATTCAAATCTCTATGATTAGCACATCTTTTCTAATTTCTAAATGGGCAAAACAAACAGCTATTCAAAACATTGAAGATTTTTAGTTTTCTTCACATATATATGGAATAGTAGGAAATCTGTTGTACTTTATTTATTTTGTTGTTGTTGCACTTTAAACTAAAACTATCATTTTTACATTCAACAACAAATAGTCTGCATTGTAGCAGAAGCAAATAATCTAGTCATTAAAATAGCTGGAAATAGTGATTCCTAAACTTGCCTAAGTGTAAGAATCACCTAGGATACTTCTTTAAAAGGCAAACTTCTGGGTGTCACCCCAGGTTCATTGACTCACAATCTTCTACAACAGTGTTTTGGAAATTTTTATTTTTAATAAGCACCTAAATAATTCTTAAGATCAGGCAAGACTGGGAAAAGCTGCTGCAGTGAAAACATAACACATGATGGGTGAGGAAATCTGAATCCCAGGTCTATTTCTCTGCTTACCAGCTTTGGATCAAATTATTTATTATTCTTTGGGTCTCTGTTTTCTTTTCTACAATATGATTTTTGAGGCCCTACTACATGAAAATTTCTTATCATTGGCAATTCTATGTATAGTCTGTGTAGGAATTTTCCACATACATTAAATAAATAGTTAAAATCTTGTAACTTCAAGCAACATTAAAAAAACAACTCAGCAAAATACAAATGATTTGCTAAAGATTCCTTGGAATTGATATAATAGCATTTTTCTGACTTCCTGGTATTTTTAAGTGCTGGCCACTTTACCAAATAACCTAAGAGATTTTGTAAAAGTAAACTAAGAAATTTTCAAATTCTCATTTTTGAATCTCCCTAAAAGTTTCCATTGATATAGCTAATCAACACAGAAAACAGCTCAGTTAAAATTAACTTCTTATACCCAACTATTCTTAGAGTCAAAGGAAACCACAATGGGCAGCAAAAGAAATATGATTTTTAACAATAACATTTTCTATTAACACATGTCTGAGATTTAAAAGCCACATTTGTCACTAGTAATATAATATAGTACAACTCCTTAGATATCTATTAGTGTTTTGTTTTGTTTTTTAAATCCTCACCCAAGGATATTTTTCCATTGATTGTTAGATAGATTGGGAGGGAGGGAGAGAGAGAAAAACATTGATGTGAGAGAGACACATCGACTGTTTGCCTCCCGCACAACCCCAACCAGGGCCGGGGATTGAACTGCAATTGAGATATGTGCCCTTGACCGGAATCGAACCCATGATTCTTTGGTCCACTGGCCAGAGCTCTATTTGTGTTTTTAAAGCTGTGGGTTCCAATGTATTAGTGGATCATAACCAAAAATGTTCTTTTCTAATTAGAGTACATACAAAAAACCCTGGCCAGTGTGACTCAGTTGGTTCGGCATTGTTCCATGCACCAAAAAGTCATTGGCTCAATTCCTAGTCAGGGCACATGCATAGGTCTCAGGATTGATCCCCGGTAGGGGACATGCAGGAGGCCACCAATCGATGTTTTACTCTCACATCAACGTTTCTCTCTCTCTCTCTCCCTCTCCCTTCTCCTCTCTCTAAAAATTAACAACAAAAAAATCTTTTAAAAAATCAAAAGACATCACACATAGTAGGTTAACTGTTATTTTGTGAAAGTTTTATTTGTTATATATTCATTTCTATATACATTTTTGTATATTCTAAGATTTTATGTAAAATGAATTTCTCACTGTGGTCATACTATACTATATAATGTGCATTACTTACTGCTAAATTATAAATAACATTAGTTTGACATTTTATTTATTTATTTAATCCTCACCTGAGGATATTTTTCCATTTATCTTCACAGAGAGTGGGAGAAAGAAGAAGGGGAATCATAGATGTGAGACAGACACATCAATTGGTTGCCTCCTGCACGACCCCAACCAGGGCCAGGGACCGAACTGCAACCGAGGTGCGTGCCCACCCAACTCATTGGTCCTCAGGCCAACGCTCTAACCACTGAGCCAAACCGGCCAGGGCTAGTTTGACATTTTAAATAAAATATGTGACTACTATGCATGAAAACATGAGAAAACAACACAGCACAGGCTCCACTGCAACATCATCACTAACTCAGTGAGCTCTGTACACTTTGGTTCACAGGCACTCACTCTACCCAACTGGTGCTCTGCCTCCAGATATCCAAATGGAAAGATGTGCTAGCATTGGTGCCGGAACCAGACTCCAAACGAAACACATACAGCAGTGTTACAAGGAAAAGCTTAAGCTGTTCAAAATCATATTCACATTATGTTAACTACCTACATTACAGGTACATTTGAATGTCATTGTCCACTCTTTGCTGGAAACATCTTGAGGTCAGAGATCATGAGTTCTGTTCAAGGCAAAATCAGTTTCTTTTCATTGGTATAGGGAGAACCTGAGGATATCAACTGGATTTAATACTTTTCTTTCAACAAGCAGTGATTTTTTTTTTTTTTTTAAAGAGGAATTGACTAGAACTCCTTGAATTTGGCTTATAGGAGTGTTTATGAATTCGAGCAATATTTCCAGATGAAAGAAGACGGGTTTTGCCATGTCTTTTCCCTGAACCTGACGCATGCAGTCATATGTCAGATCCAGAACACAGGACCAAAACAAAATTTAGGGCTCCCAGTGGCAACATGGAATGTGAAGTTCTAAGAACTAGATGTTCTTGAACACTGAACTGCAACTCGCCAAGGTCCGAGAGTGACAGTGTCATAAATGAATGCTATCAGAAGCTGCTGGAATTGTCACAATTGTCTCTTTTGAAACCACCAGAAGTTCCAATAGGGGTCATACTGATTATTCTGGAACAAATCTGAAGATTTCCAATGCATGTAAGAATTTTCTTTGGATATATAGTGATAAAACTCCACTAGGTTTTGTTTGTATGCCAAACAGAAATTTACCTATGTTTGTTTGTTTACTGACTCTTCAGTTGCTCTAAAATGTTTCTATTGCCCGGTCGGTGTGGCTCAATGGATTGAGCATTGTCCCATACACCAAGAGGTGGCTGGTTTGATTCCTGGTCAGGGCACATGCCCAGGTTTCGGGCTCGATCCCCAGAGGGGGGCATGCAGCAGGCAGCCAATGGATGTTTTCTCTCATCTATGTTTCTATCTCTCTCTCCCTCTTCTTTCCTCTTTGTATAAAATCAATAAAACATCGTTTTAACAAAGTATTTCTATTTTCATGTACATAAGCTTACATATAATTTTTTTGTACATTTAGCTTAAACTAGAAGTTTCAGTTTGACAGAAAAAGATTTGGATTGAAATTGGGCAATGAAATAAATGATAAAACAACAGAGAGGAGGCTAAAGGAAAGAGAAAGCGAAACAGAATTTTCCACTTATTTTGAATATGTATGAACTTCTGAAAAGTTCATACCTAGGTGAACCTGGAAGACAAGAATTGATTGGAAATATTAAATATTTATTTGGCTTTTACATTTGCCATTTGGTCACATAAAGAATATTCTGACCAGAAGCTGGGAGGATGGCAGCAGGCAGGGCCAGAGGGAGGGTGAGTGCATGAGAGAGTGAGCTAGTGTGTGAGAGAGTGTGAGTGGACGTGAAGGTGGACGACCAAACTCGTGCAGTGCAGAGACATGGAGCAGCAGGTTCCTGTGCTGTGGACGGAGCAGTGGCTACCGAGGTAAGCGGCTCTTCAGGGCTCTTCTCCCTGCGCACTGGGGAGGTCCCACCATTTTGGAAGAGCCTGGGTCTTCCCTGGGAGGAGGCAGTGGGAGCAACTAGGGCCCAGCAACCTGAGCCCACCAGTGCACCTGGCACCCTAGGACCAGTGGACACCCTGTGTCAACACAGACCAGTGCACAGTAGTGGAGGTGTCAAGGTGCCGGTTGTGGAAGCCACAAATGGCCGGGAGCCCAGCACCATCCCCCACAGTAGCAGCCTGATCAGAGTCGAGATATACCCCCAGCAACAGAGGCTGGGGAGCAGACATCCATCCCCAGGCAACAGAAGCACAGACCAGCTGCAGAGAACCATCCCCAAAAACTACAGCAAAGGCTGAGCAGGAGCTGAGCCCCACTGGGCAGCAACA
This sequence comes from Tadarida brasiliensis, assembly GCA_030848825.1. Classification (NCBI taxonomy): domain Eukaryota; kingdom Metazoa; phylum Chordata; class Mammalia; order Chiroptera; family Molossidae; genus Tadarida; species Tadarida brasiliensis. The sequence goes on along the minus strand of CM061269.1, from coordinate 74,648,885 downwards.
CTCCCCACCCACCAGCTGCGAGACCTGGGGCTCCACAGGGGCCTGGGCAGCACAGCTGCCCACAAGAGCGGTGGGGAATCAGGGCACCAGCAGACCTGTGCTACCCAACGGCCCACAAGAGCAGTGGGAAGCCAGGGCTCGAGAAGGACTGGTGCGATCCAGCTGCCCACAGGACCTGTGGGGTACTGGGGCACCAGAGAGGCCTGTGCAACCCAGCTTCCCACAAGATAGGCATGGAGCCGGGTCTCCAAAGGGACTGTGCGATCCAGCTCCCCACGGGGGGTGGGATGGGGTGGGGAGGGGGCTCCAACAGGGCCTGTACAACTCAGCAGCCCACCAGATCGGCGGGGAGCCAGGGCTCCAGGGAGGCCTGTGCAACACAGCTGCCCATGGTACTGGCAGGGAGCACAGCTCCAGCAGGGCCTGAGCTATACAGCTACAGGTGGCACCAGCGACCAGCTGGGAACACAGCTCCAGAGGGGCCCAGGTGATCCAGCAGCAGCTGGGGTTCATCTTGCTTGGGACTCTCTGTGTTTCCTGGACTTGTGTGACTTTTTCCTTCACTACTTTAGGGAAGTTTTCCATCATTATTTCTTCAAACAGGTTCTCTATTCCTTTCTCTGATTCTTCTCCTTCCAGTATCCCTTTAATGATCCCTATAAGATCCTACCAGGACACACCAATACCAGCCCCCAGTAGTCAATCCTCCAGGATCCACAGCAGGCAAGAGGTGACACACAACAAAACAGTCTGGGAGGCACAGTAGCCTTATTTGATATACAGTGAGCTGCCAACACATCCAAACATCCCTCACTAGGTCTAGAGCTACCAGACGGCTAAAATGGGGAGACAAAGAAACAACACCCAAAGGAAAGAAAAAGAGGAATCACCAGAAAAGGAACTACAGGAAATGGAAGACAGGATCTTATCAGATAAAGAATTCAAAGCAATGATTTTAAGGGTGATCAAACAATTTGGTGAGAACTACAAGCAACTTAATAAGAATTATGAAGAGTTCACTGGGAACTACTTCAGCTTAAAAAAAGAGGTGGAAGCTATGCATAAAGAGGTGGAAGCTATGCATAAAAATCAAGAGGAAATAAAGAACGACATAGCTGTCATGAAAATTACCTTAGAAGGGTTCAATAGTAGATTAGAAGAAGCTGAAGACTGAATCAGTGACTTAGAAGACAAGGTAGAGAAAAACACCCAAATAGAGCAGCATATGGAAAAAAAATTTAAAAAGCAAGAGGAGAGTTTAAGGGAGGTGTAGGACAATACAAAACATAACAACATTCGCATTATAGGGGTACCAGAAGGAGCAGAATCAGAGAAAGGAATAGAGAACCTGTTTGAAGAAATAATGATGGAAAACTTCCCTAAAGTAGTGAAGGAAAAAGTCACACAAGTCCAGGAAACACAGAGAGTCCCAAGCAAGATGAACCTCAGAAGACCCACAGCTAGATACATCATAATAAAATTGGCAAACATTAAAGACAAAGAAGGAATCCTAAAGGAAGCAAGAAAGAGACAGAAAGTTACCTACAAGGGAGTTTCCATTAGACTGTCAGCTGATTTCTCAATAGAAATGCTGCAGGCCAGAAGGGAGTGGCATGAAGTGTACAAAGTAATGCAAGGCAAGTGTCTGAATCCAAGACTACTCTATTCAGCAAGGCTATCATTCAAATTTGAAGGAGAAATAAAGAGATTCACAGATTAAAAAAAAAAAAAGCTAAAGGATTTACCACCACCAAACCAGCACTGCAAGAAATGCTCAAGGGACTGTTGGAAGAAGAAGAAGAAACAGAGAGAGAGAGAGAGAGAGAGAGAGAGAGAGAGAGAGAGAGAAACACAGGCATAAAATTAAAATGGCAACTAATAACTATCTATCAATAATTACCTTAAATGTAAATGGCTTAAATGCCCCAATGAAAAGACATAGGATAAGATTGGATAAGAAAACACATATATATGCTGTCTACAAGAGACCCACCTCACAACAAAAGACTCACACAGGATGAAAGTGAAGGGATGGAAAAAAATTTTCCAAGCAAATGAAAATGGAAAAAAAGCTGGTGTAGCAATACTCATATCTGACAAGATAGACTTCAAAACAAGGGCCATAATAAGAGACAGAGAAGGTCACTACATAATAGTAAAATGATCAATCCAACAAGAGGATATAACCCTGGTAAACATATACGCACCAAATACGGGAGCACCAAAATATATTAAAAATCTTCTGGAGGACTTCAAGGGAGAGACCAATAGCAACACGATCATCGTGGGTGACTTTAACATGCCACTGACACCACTGGATAGATCTTCTAGACAAAAGATTAACAAGAACATAGAGTCCTTACAAGACAAACTAGATCAGTTGGACTTCATTGATATTTACAGAATATTTCACCCCAAAGCTGCAGAATATACATTCTTCTCAAGTGCATATGGGTCATTCTCAAAGATAGACCACATGTTTAGACACAAAGCAAGTTTCTAAAAATTCAAGAAGATTGAAATCATATCAAGCATCATCTCAGATCAGAGTGGTATGAAAGTAGAACTCAATTACAATAAAAACACTCAAAAACATTCAAACACTTGGAGGCTAAATAGCATGTTATTAAACAACGAATGGGTTACTAACGAGATCAAGGAAGAAATTAAAAATGTCCTGGAAACCAATGAAAACAAACATGCAACAACACAAAATCTATGGGACACAGCGAAAGCAGTCCTGGGAATGAAGTTCATAGTACTACAGGCCTACCTCAAGAAATAAGAAAAATTCCTAATTGACTTTCTAACCCTACAATTTAAAGAACTAGAAAGTAAACAAAAAGAAAAACCAGAGTTAGTAGAAGGAAGGAAATAGTAAAGGTCAGAGCAGAAATAAATGATACAGAGACTAAAAAAACAATTCAAAAGATCAATGAAACAAAGAGCTGGTTCTTTGAAAAGATAAACAAGATCAATGGACCGTTAGCCAGACTCACCAAGAAACAAAAAGACAGAAAACAAATAAACAAAATCAGAAATGAAAGAGAAGTAACCACTGACACCACAGAAATACAAAGGATCATCGAAACATACTATGAACAATTATATGCCAACAAATTGGAAAATCTAGGCAAAATGGACAAATTTCTAGAAACACACAGCCTCCTAAAACTGAACCAGGAAGAGATAGAAAACTTGAACAGACCAATAACAACTAAGGAAATTGAAAATGTAATTAAGAAACTCTCAGCAAACAAAAGCCCAGGTCCAGATGGCTTCACGGGGGAGTTTTACCGAACATTCAAAGAAGAACTAACACCCATTCTCCTCAAACTATTCCAAAAAATCCAAGAAGATGGAACACTTCCAAACTCATTTTATGAGGCCTGCATAATCTTAATTCCAAAACTGGATAAAGGCACTACAAAGAAAGAAAACTACAAGCCAATATCCCTGATGAACACAGATGCCAAAATTTTTAACAAAATATTAGCAAATTGGATCCAGCAATACATCAAAAAAATTATTCATTATGACCAAGTGGGTTTCATCCCAGGCATGCAAAGAAGGTATAGTATTCTCAAATCAATAAATGTGATACACCACATAAACAAAATGAAAGATAAAAACCATATGTTAATATCAATTGATGCTGAAAAAGCATTCGACAAAATCCAGTACCCATTTCTGATAAAACACACAGCAATGTGGGAATACAGGGATCATATCTCAACATAATAAAGGCCATATATGAAAAACCTAGAGCCAACATCATACTCAATGGGCAAAAACTAAAAGCATTCCCCTTAAGAAAGGGAACAAGACAGGGATGCCCACTTTTGCCACTCTTATTCAACATAGTACTGGAAATCTTAGCCACAGCAATCAGACATGAAGAAAAATTAAAGCAGATCCAAATTGGAAAGGAGGAAGTGAAACTGTCATTATTTGTAGATGACATTATATTGTACATAGAAAACCCTAAAGACTCCACCAAAAATCTACTAGACTTAATAATAAATGAATTTGACAAAGTAGCAGGATACAAAATTAACGTCAAGAAATCGATGGTAGTCTTATATACCAATGATGAAATCACAGAAAGAGAAACTAAAAAAACAATCCCATTTACCATCGAAGCAAAAAAATTAAGATACCTAGGAATAAACTTAACCAAAGAAGTAAAGGACTTCTTCACAGAAAACTACAGGTCATTGAATAAAGAAATAGAGGAAGATATAAAAAGTGGAAACATATACCTTTTTCATGGATTGGAAGAATTAACATAATTAAAATGTTCATGCTACCTAAAGCAATCTATAGATTCAATGCAATCCCCATCAGAATACCAACGACATATTTCACAGAACTAGAACAAACACTCCAAAAGTTTATATGGAACCAAAAAAGACCCCGAATAGCCACAGCAATCTTGAAAAAGAAGAACAAAGTAGGAGGGATCACATTACCAGATATCAGGCTATACTACAAAGCCCCTGTAATAAAAAACAGCCTGGTATTGGCACAAGAACAGGCACATAGATCAATGGAACAGAATAGAGAACCCAAAAATGGACCCAAGGCAATATGCTCAATTCATATTTGACAACGTGGCAAGAGCATACAGTGGAGTCAAGACAGTCTCTTCAATAAATGGCGATGGGAAAATTGGTCAGCTACTTGCAAAAAAATGAAGCTAGACCACCAACTTACACCATACACAAGAATAAACTCAAAATGGATAAAAGACTTAAATGTAACTTGTGAATCCATAAAAATTCTAGAAGAAAATGCAGGCAACATAATTTCAGATATCATACGCAGCAGAATTTTCACTGATACAACACCTAAGGCAAGAGAAACAAAGGAAAACATGAACACATGGGACTACATCAAACTCAAAAGCTTCTGCTCACCAAAAGAAACAACCATCAAAACGGAAAGGTATCCCACTATATGGGAGACCATAATCACCAATGATTTCCAAAATATATAGAGTGCTCATACAGCTCAACAAAAGGAAGACAAAGAACCCAATTAAAAAATGGGCAGAGGAACTAAATAGACACCTCTCCAAACAGGACATACAAATGGCCAAGAGACATATGAAAAAATGCTCAACGTCACTAATCATCAGAGAGATGCAAGTTAAAACAACTATGAGGTATCACCTCACACCTGTCAGAATGGCTGCCATCAACAAATCATCAAACAACAAGTGCTGGCGAGGGTGTGGAGAAAAGGGGACTCTAGTACACTGCTGGTGGGGATTCAGACTGGTGCAGCCACTATGGAAAACACTATGATGTTACCTCAAAAAATTAAAAATTGAATTACCATTTGACCCAGTGATCCTACTTCTAGGAATATACCCTAAGAAACCTGAAACACTCATCAGAAAGAATATATGTACCCCTATGTTCATAGCAGCACTATTTACAATAACTAAGATCTGGAAACAACCCAAGTGTCCATCAGTAGATGAGTGGATAAAAAGCTGTGGTACCTGTTCACAATGGAATACTATGCAGCTGTAAGAAAGAAAGATCTCTTATCCTTTGAGATGACATGGAGGACCTGGAGAGTATTAGGCTAAGTGAAACCAGCCAAGCAGAGTAAGAGAAATATCACATGATCTCACTTATTTGTCTAATATAATGAACTAAACAAACTGATGAACAAAATTGGCCCAGAGACATAGAGGTGGGGTACAGACTGAGAAACCTCAGAGAACGGGGGTTGGAGGGGGGAGAGATAAACCACAGAACTTATGTGCATGACCAATGGACATAGACAACAAAGCTGGGGATGGGTCGGGGGGATGAGGAGGAGGGTGTCAATGGGGGAAAAAGGAGAAACATCTGTAACAAAAACAAATTAATAATAATAATAATAAAATAAAATAGCCCCCACAAAAGAATATTCTGAAATCATAATAAAGATTATGATTCTAAATATTCTATTAAACATTTCATTACATTTTTTAAAAAGATGGGGAAAAGAAGGACAACTCCTATTGTTATCATGTAATTAGCTAGTAAATATTAATGAAGATAAGAAAGCACAGGGAAGTCAGACATTGTAAGCATGGTCACCTGGGAAGCTTCACCAGGAAGCCACAGCTTCACACAGCATTGTTCCTCCAAGGGAATTAACACCCCTCCCTTCCCCCACCTGGTACTGGATTGTTGGGGGAGAAGGGGGAGATAGGAGCATGTGCAGTAGATGTCAAGGTAGTTTGGGGGCGGTGCTTGCTTGGCAGTCTAGCCTGGGGAACAATGGATTTGAAAAAGCTCCTGGTTAAAATCCCTGGACTAAGAGTTCCCTCTCTCTTGTTCTCTCTTGCTCCATGACCCCCACACACCTGTGCATTCGCGTGTTTTCTCTCCATAGCCATGTGTTCTTAGCAGCAGGATGCTGGACTAGACTGGGCTTTAATATGGAGCAGAAACTATGGGCAGTGGCCTTTATTCTGGCCCTGCTGATGACAAGATTTGGACTTTTTCCATGGCGTGGCGGAGGTGAAATGTGACATTGGAAACCCAGGGGTTTATTTCCACCAGAATAAATATCACTCTTTCCCTGCGAGTCTCAGGAAATTCTTTTCCTCCCAGCGTCGCAAGAACTCCACTTTCACCGATAACACCGAGACATGAGATGAGACACATAAGCAGGAACTAAGAACAGGAAATTTTAATTTGGCTGTAATTTCTCTAGGTTTATCTACTCTAACTCCCATCATCTCACTTAACTCACTTTGCTGCCCTTTAAACCTCTGCAACACAGATTTTAAGGGAAATGGTCATTCCCAGTTCATCATCCCTGAGTCTAGGGAACCTTTTAGCAGCAAACCTACTATTTCCCTAAAATACAAGGCAATGACAGGAACAAGAATTTGGAGTTATACTTCCTGGCAGTGTAAGATTCCGTGTGAGCAGAGACCAGTGCCTTCCGACCTGACAGAGGAGACAAGCCTGGGGTGGCTCCCAGCCCTGCCCCGTTCCTGGCCAGGGAACCTCAGGGTGGTTGCCACAGGGCCCTGAGCCCTGCTGGAGACCATGAACATGCTTTCTGCTGGTTTGGGCAGCAGCACACCCATGTACACTAATATAGAAAGAACAGCCTGAAATGATAACCACTGAGTTGCCACAAAATAAATTCAATTAAAAATAAGCAAACAAACAAATAGCACATTCCCTGGGACTGGAATGGGAAGCACATTTGCACTTGCGATATTCCCCATTGAGCTCTGTTATCTGTTAGAATGTGTAATGTTTGTCCTAGTCTTTATTCTATGGAATTCAATTACTTAATTTTTCTAAATATGAATAGTCTTTTCCCTGAGGTCATATTTTGATGCATAGCTCTGTTTTGACACCCTTTTGTCTCTTCCCTAGACAGCTGCCTCTTGCTTCTGAGGTGGCTGAGGAAAACACATTTTTTAAGTCAGATCTGTTAAAACAGTGTTCCTTTTCTTGGACTGAAACCTCGAATCTCTAGGTAACAGGCTCAGCTGACTGTCCTGATCTGAGACGTTCAACAGGATTTTAGAAAAGATTTGCTTTTGTTTGTTCTTTGTCGATAACTGGAATAAGGGGAGAGTATTATTTCTAGCCTTTCAAAAAAAAGGTTTCAGAGCTTGCTTTGAGAGCAGGGCTGGTGATTGGGATGCTTCCATCGCATCCCACTCATTGGATCACTAATGTTACACTGTGGAGCCTGCCAAATTGTGGTATATCTCTCAGTAGCAAATATATAAAGGGAAGTAAATGACCAAATGTACTTGTTACAAGTAACTTAAATTATCTTGAACAAACAAATGTGTTTCTATTATTACTATGTGCCATGAAAAAGGTAAAGGTATATGAGAATTGTGTTTAATTGCATAAAAGTGCATATATCGATGCCTTTATATTTCATATGCATATAATATTATATCCATAGAAAAACAGAGGATCTAAAATTTGATCAGATATCTCATGTGGGTCATGAGATAGTTCATGGGATTATGGATCTGGGAGAATGTATTCAATAATTTATCCGAAGTTAGTTGGAATTCACAGCGGGAGCAAAGAAGTATCACGATCTCTCTCACCTGGCTACAGCTAGACTATCAGGTAACAACACTCAAGCACATAATTTAGTTGTGTGTAGTGCTGCTCTTGAAAGGTGAGGACCAGTGTCTACTCTTTACTTTCTCAATTGCTTGTGGGGAAAACTGAAATTGTATCTCCTACATATTAGTAGGGGGAGCTTGGAGCACTGTGTTGAGAAACTTTTAAACACTGTGTCCAAATCCAACTTTAGCAGGACAGAATAGTGTGAATGATTGGTGATATTTGCATACATACCGAAGAGGGATGGAGTACTGCCCCCTGCCACACATTTTCCCTCTCTGGCCCAGCCATTGTTACCCATTTTATCATTCAGCCATTTATCTGTTTTGAAATGGCTTTTTAAACTTCAACTATATGAACTTCTGGGCTAGATCCTAGGAAATCACCATCCATGTTGTAGCCAAAATGTACTTGAGAGAAATTAAAACATGATATTACTATATAGGATCATCCTCTAATTTCCTTTTTCCCATGTGGGGTCTCTATTTCAGATGCATATTTTTTTATTTTTTTAATTTATTTTGATTGTTGAAAGTATTATAGATATTCTCCCTTTTTCCCCATTGACACCCTCCACCCCACTCCTGCCCCCCCCTACCCCTACCCCATGCCTTTGCTGCACTATTGTCTGTGTCCATTGGTTATGCATATATGCACATAAATTCTTTGGTTAATCTCTTTCCATCCTCCAGCCCCTTCCCTCTGAGATTCATCAGTTTGTTCCCTGCTTCCATGTCTCTGGATCTATTTTGTTTGTCAGTTTATTTTGTTCATTAGAGTCCACATATAAGTGAGATCATGTGATACTTGTCTTTCTCTGACTGGCTTATTTAACTTAGCATAATACTCTCCAGGTCCCTCCATGCTGTCTCAAAGTGTAAGAGAGCCTTCTTTTTTGCAGCTGCATAATATTCCATTGTGTAAATGTACCACAGCTATTTATTCACTCAATTACTGATGAGCACTTGGGCTGTTTCTAGATCTTAGCTATTGTAAATAGTGCTGCTATTAACATAGGGGTGCATGTATTCTTTCTGATTGATGTTTCAGGCTTCTTAGAATATGTTCCTGGAAGTAGGATCACTGGATCAAATGGTTTTTCCATTTTAAATTTTTTGAGGAACATATTTTTTAGATATCCTCTTTCTACTCTATTAATCTCCTTTGAGTAACACTCTTACTCTTGGTTTTTTCACAATCTTATGCTAACGTCTGTCAGTCTGTAATAATCACTGGTAAACTATTTGATACGGTTTCCATTTAAATGTAAAGTGGGGATTGGGTTACTGCATCTGCCCGGTGTCCTCGAGAACACTTAGGTAATTAACTCTTCCTACAACATACATTTGCCTCATTTTTGCCTATTTCTAAGTCCCCAGTGTTTCTTTTTTGTTGTTGTTTATTTTATTTTATTTTTTATTAATTACTTTTTGTTACAGATGTTTCTCTTTTCCCCCCATTCACGCCCTCTTCCTGATCTCCCCACCCCTACCCTCAGCATTGTTGTCTATATCCAAGGTTACACATACATGCATATAAGTTTTGTGGTTTATCTCTTCCATTCCCTGCCTCACCTCTTCTTCTGAGGTTTGTCAGCCTGTACCCTACTTCTATGTCTCTGGGTCTATTTTGTTCATCAGTTTGTTTTGTTTATTATATCCCACAAATAACTGAGATCATATGATATTTGTCTTTCTCTGATTGGCTTGTTTCACTTAGGATAATACTCTCCGGGTCCCTCCATGTCATTTCAAAGGATAAGAGATCTTTCTTTCTTACAGCTGCATAGTATTCCATTGTGTATATGTACCACAGCTTTTTTATCCACTCATCTATTGATGGACACTTGGGCTGTTTCCAGATCTTAGCATTTGTAAACAGTGCTGCTATGAACATAGGGGTACATATATTCTTTCTGAAGGGTGTTTCATGCTTCTTATGGTATATTCCTAGAAGTGGGATTACTGGATCAAAGGACAGTTCAATTTTTAACTTTTTGAGGTAACACCATAGTGTTTTCCATAGAGGCTGAACCAGTCTGCATTCCCACCAACAGTGTACTAGAGTCCCCTTTTCTCCATACCCTTGCCAGCACTTGTTCTTTGATGATCCGTTGATGGCAGCCATTCTGACTGGTATGAGGTGATACCTCATTGTTGTTTTAATCTGCATCTCTCTGATGATTAGTGACATTGAGCATTTTTTCATATGTCTCTAGGACATTTGTATGTCCTGTTTGGAGATGTGTCTCTTTAGGTGCTCTGCCCATTTTTTAATTGGGTTCTTTGTCTTCCTTTTGTTAAGTTGTATGAATACTCTATATATTTTGGAAATTAATCCCTTATCTGATGTATCATTGGCAATTATGCTCTCCCATATAGAGGGTTCCCTTTCCATTTTGATGGTTGTTTCTTTTGCTTTCCAGAAGCTTTTGAGTTTGATGTAGTCCCATGTGTTCATGTTTTCCTTTGTTTATCTTGCTTTAGGTGTTGAATCAGTGAAGAATCTGCTGCGTGTGATGTCTGAAATTTTGTTGCCTGCATTTTCTTCTAGGATTTTTATGGATTCACAAGTCACATTTATATCTTTTATCCATTTTGAATTTATTCTTGTGTATGGTGTAAGTTGGTGGTCTAGCTTCATTTTTTTGCAAGTAGCTGTCCAATTTTCCCAACACCATTTATTGAAGAGGCTGTCTTTACTCCATTGTATGCTCTTGCCACCATTGTCAAATATTACTTGAGCATATTGTCTTGGGTCAATTTCTGGGTTCTCTGTTCTGTTTCATTGAATGGACATTTTAATGATGTTAATTCTTCCAATCCATGAACAAGGTATGTGCTTCCACTTTTTTATATGCTCCTCTATTTCTTTTTCAATGACCTGTAGTTTTCTGTGAAGCGGTTCTTTACTTCTTTGGTTAAGTTTATTTCTAGATATCTTAATTTTTTGGCCATGATGGTAAATGGGATTGTTTTTTCAGTTCCTCTTTCTGTGAGTTCATCGTTGGTGCATAGGAATGCCATCAATTTCTTGACATTAATTTTGTATCCTGCTACTTTACCAAATTCATTTATTAAATCTAGTAGATTTTTGTTGGAGTCTTCACTTGGTCATGGTGAATAATTTTTTTGATGTATTGCTGGATCCGATTTGCTAATATTTTGTTCAGGATTTTGGCATCTGTGTTCATCAGGGAAATTGGCCTGTAGTTTTCTTTCTTTGTAGTGCCTTTATCCCGTTTTGGAATTAAGATTATGCTGGCCTCATTAAATGAGTTTGGAAGTCTTCCTTCTTCTTGAATTTTTTGTAATAGTTTGAGGAGAATAGCTGTTAGATCTTCTTTGAATGCTCAATTAAACTCCCTCACGAAGCCATCGAGGCCTGGGATTTTGTTTGCTGGGAGTTTCTTGATTACATCTTTAATTTCCTTAGTTGTTATTGGTCTGTTCAAGTTTTCTATCTCTTCCTGGTTCAGTTTTGAGAGGCTGTGTGTTTCTAGAAATTTGTCCATTTTACCTAGATTGTCTAATTTGTTGGCGTATAATTGTTCATACTATGTTTTGGTAATCCTTTGTGTTTCTGTGGTGTCAGTTGTTTCTTCTCCTCTTTCATTTCTAATTTTGTTTTTTGGGTCTCCTCTTTTTGTTTCTTGGTGAGTCTGGCTAAAGGTCCATCAATCTTGTTTATCTTTTCAAAGAACCAGCTCTTTGTTTCATTGATCTTTTGAATTGTTTTTTTAGTCTCTATATTGTTTATTTCTGCTCTGACCTTTAGTATTTCTTTCCTTCTACTTGCTCTGGGTTTTTCTTTTTGTTTACTTTCTAGCTCTTTAAGTTGTAGGGTTAGAAAGTCAATTAGGAATTGTTCTTGTTTCTTGAGGTAGGCCTGTAGTGTTATGAACTTCCCTCTCAGGACTGCTTTCACTGGATCCCACAGATTTTGTGTTATTGTGTGTTCATTTTCATTGGTTTCCAGGAAGTTTTGTTTTGTTTTAAAATACATTCTATGCCCGGCTGGTATGGCTCAGTGGATTGAGCATTGTCCTATGGACTGAGAGGTCCTTGTTTGATTCCTGGTCAGGGCACATGCCTGGATTGGGGGCTCCATCTCCAGCAGGGGGCTCTATCCTCAGAGGAAGGGAGAGGGAGAGAGAGATAGAAACATCAATGGGAGAGAACATCGATTGGCCACCTCCTGCATGTCCCCCACTGGGGATTGGGCCCACAACCTGGGCATGTGCCCTGCCTGGGAATCACACCGGTGACCTCTTGGTGCATGAATCAACGCTCAACCACTGAGCCACAGTGACCATGAGCTTTTTGTTTTTGTTTTTTGTTGTTGGTTTTTTTTTTTCAAAATTCCTTTCTCTTTAACTACTGTCTCAGGTTTCATCATGGGAAGAACCCAATGATACAAGATATGATTAGAAATGTAGACAAAATGGTCATACACACACACACACACACACACACACACACACACACACACATATATATATATACACTTTTTTTTTTTTTTTTTTGCTTAAGACTGCATTTGCTTTTGGACTAGAAAAACATTGTAGAATAAGTTCCCTAAACTAAAGCATTTTTAAAGTGCTTACTTAACTTTATAATATTTTCTTCCAAGCCTCGTTTTACTCAAGTGTAAAATCTACTAAATGGTGGATATTTATCTTTTCTTAGTGAATTTCTCTCTAAATCTAGATGTTTCCTGTAGGTATGATTGAACTAAGCCCCTGTTTATCAACCTCTGTACTCCATAATCCTCTTATTTCCCTAATATTTGGAAAAGTTAAGCTTAGCTAAAATTAATTTATTAATAACTTCATTTTTAATAAATAATAACTTCTTTTATATTTTAATAGCTGGCAAAAAAAGAGCTATTGATCACCTCTGGATTCCTTCATTTGTTCACAAATATTGATTGAGCACCTACACTGTCCTAGATAGCTTTTAGGGATAAATGAATCAGATGTGGTCTCTGATTCTATGCATTTTACAGAGTCGTGGAATAGATAAACATAACATAGTGTTAAAATGGAACTTACAGAATAGTGTAAAAATTAATAAACAAAATATAGTTGCAACTAATTTTCAACATTCTACAGTAAATGGATAGGGTGAAAGGACAGATAGAAAAGATGGTTGTCATTTAGGAAGACCTTGATGGAAAGAATATTTAAGTTGAGATCTAAAAGATTAAGAAGAAAAGAAAAGAAAAAAAAAGCGAGCCACACAGAGCACAGGAAGTATATGTTTCAATTAGATGGAAATGAATGTTCAAAATCTCCGAAGTGGGAAACAATTTGACAATCTTTCTTGGAAGAGTATAACAAGGAGTGTTTTCCAGAAGTTCCCACTCCCTACATATTCCAAGTAAAAGCATCTCCGAAGAATCACATATAAATAGTGGGAGTCGTCCACAGAGTGAAAACTGACATCTCAGCCTGAAGAGAACACACTCTGAGCCAAAGAAACTCAAGTTCTTCACATATGATTCCAAGTTGGAGTGCCATGAAAGTGGCTTTGAGGCTCTTGGTGTTTGTGGGACATTGTGGCCTGGATAAAGCTGAAGGTTAAAGGTTAGCTGAGGCTGACTCTGATGGCAGAGAAAAATGACAAGGCTGTAGTGGGAGTGACCTGTACTTCCTGAGTTTGGTCTAAAGTGGGAAGTAAGACATGTAACTGGCTTTATCCTTCTCCAAAGAACTTCTCCACAAGGATTATCTGTGGGAGGTAAGGAAACTACACAGAAAGAAGCTGTGTGGAGTTTACCACTAGAGCAAGAGTTAAGGACAGAGTCATTAGAAGTGAAGAAAAGAGAATGGAAAAGAGAATGGTCTATGCCTAAGAATCAATGTGGGATAGTCAAAAATGCACAAAGGTGCCCTAGGAGAGAAAAGGCTTGTGTGAGGGCATCTGCCATCAGAGAACCCAATGCCAGAAAATGGCAGCACCAGCCACCTATGATTTCTGTTCCTTTTCCTTTAATCCTACTTTCACCTTGTTCCTGTTTGTGCCCCCAAAGGAGCTAGAGATAGCAGCTGGAGGAGGATGAGGAGCTGAAGCATAGAAGAGAGTTCACATGAATTTCACCTTCCTGCCCACTGCAGGCTGGTCAATCTCGATCTGGGGCATGGCAGTGATACCGCCGTGAGGAGAAGAGAAGCCATGAACTGGAAAAGCATTTGAAGTTTTGAATTCCATTGCAATGGACATTTAATATCTGAAAATGAAGATTGTTCATTAAGCTCAGAAGTAATTGCAAATTAATGGTTCTTCTCGAGATATTATCCAAGGGAATGGAAGGAAGAGCACACAGAATGGATTTGAGGGGCAGTGGTAAGAGAAAATTAAATTACTTGTTTTTTGCACCCTTCTGAAAATAGCTTGTTAATAACTGAGTTCTAATTAGAAATTATTCCCAAATTCCTATTACTACCTTCAATGATGTGTATATAACTGGAGAACTCAGATTTAGACAGAATCTCTATTTTAGGTTACATATGTTTAAGAATAAGATGGTCTTTTGTGTTCAAGGTTGATGAAAGAAATGTCTCCTTGGCATGAAATCAAGCATCCAGAAAACGCTGGAAATATGCAGAGACATCACTTTCATTTTATTTTTTAATAATTTTGAAATGGAGTTTTAAAGGTTGAGACCAGTAATCAGAAGTGGAATGTAGTATTAATTGTCCACTGCTGACCAACAGGCCTTTCTGTGATAACAGAAGTGCTCTCTACCTGCACCACCCATTATGATAGCCACTAAGCCATATTTGATTACTGACAACTTCACTTGAAATGTGACTACTGTAAATAAGGAACTGGTTATTAAGTAGTACTTTATTTTAACTCACTTACACTTCAGTAGACATCTGTGGCTAGGGGAAGCACAGGTCCAGACTGCCTAAGGAATAATGCTAGTCTACAAACACATAGCATAAAACACTATTTTAGAACTGACAGATATTTCCCGCCTTGAACAGTCTATGTTGGAGTCTCGCTTTAGCTAAATATCCTGTGGGGCTACATTTTGCTCTCAGCTACATCACTGTCTGCTAATCTATAATGCTCTTGCCCTCTTTTATTAGTCTGTCTAGTGTTTTTATAATATTTAAAGAAAGGAGAGTATTTCCCCCACTATAGAAAGCATCCTAATTAAGATAGATCAGTCATGCTGCTGTTGTTTATGTCACAATTTTCCCTACAGCTGGAATTAAATGATGCTGTCAAAGGGCATGCTATTGTTTGATAGCTTTTAATATTATTGTCCATATCAAAAGACTAAATAAATGCAGTCAATATTCCCAATTCCTAACTCGCTAGTGGTTATTCTGATAAAGAGATATTCATGCTACCAAGCATCAGTGCATGCTCTTCACAGCCCTGATAAATCTGCTCCCAGAAAATAAACCATGTTCAACTAGGGCTTTAGAGAGAATATTAGTAAACATCAAGCTCAGAATTTGATTAGCCAAACTCTTCAGCACACAGGGCTTACAATGTATGGATTTTTAAAATCTGATCACTTAATGAGAACTATCAAGAAAGAAGAATCATATCTTTAAAGGGGCTGAATATTATATTTCAGGTGGTTCTTTAGGCAAATAACTCAAATGGGGATTTTAAATAGTAATAGCTATTCACAAGAACTCATTCAATAAATATCTCATAAAATAAAAACAACTACAGAATGATAACATCAAGAGTTATTGAGTACTCTTTGCTGGCTAACTCCATTTTAAGATATTAATAGAGCCTCACAAGAACCCCATGAAGTAGATACTATTTTATTCCTATTGTAAAAATGAGCAAGTTGTGACTTCAGAAGGCTGTCCAAGGCCATATATGTGGGGGTGGGAAGGTTGTGGTATTTATAAAATCCAGGTATGTCTTACTGCAAAAGTCATGCCTCTTATTCAGTATATATTTTAAAACCTACATATGAAGACCCACTGCATAATAAGACAAGTCATTAACAAGACTTGTCACTAACAAGGCAGCCAACCTCCTTCCTATGTCTGTCTGAATAATACCAGCCAGCATTCTACAAATCTTTCTTGGTGAGTTTCAATGAGCTCAGTCAGCTAGATATATCAACTTTGACTATTATATAGTTAGAATTTTTATTTTGGAAATCTTTTTTTTTTAAGATTATATAAGAAAATCAATAAATGCTTTCAATATCCTAGTAATTTAAGAAATATTCATATCATGCACACATACACACACACACACACACACACACACACACACACACACAAAGACACACATACAAATACAATATAAGCTGCTCCAGAAACTCAGATTCTATTTGCAGATCTATTTGCACAAGAAATGTTAACACAGGGAAGGACCTCAGCATCAAATTACACGAACAATCATTACTTTATTAATGTGTAAAAAAAGAGGAAAAAAGCACCTTGAGTTCAGGAGACCTAAGACAGATGTATGAAATGGTAGGGTATAAACTTTGCCTTGACGGAATCTTTGTAGTCCAGATAAGTGAGAAAAAAAAAAAAAATGAAAGGAACTGTATAAACAACAGAAATTTAATTCTTATAATTCTGGAGGCTGGTAAGTCCAAAATCAAGATGCTGGCTGATTCCGTTCTCCAGTGAGGGCTTTCCCCAATGGCCACATTTTGGCTGTGTACTCATGTGGCAAAAAAAGAGAGAAAGGAAGCAAGCTTTTTGTTATCATTTCTTATATAGGCACTGATCCCATCATAAGAGCTTTGCCCTCATGACTGCCTCTAAACCTAATTCCCTCCCAAAGGCCTCATCTCCAAACATCATCACATTGGTGGTTATGACTTCAACATGAGAAATGGGGCAGGGTCACAATTCAGTCCACAGAGGGATGTTACAATCAAACTTCAGTACAAAAGAGTTCAATGACTCTTATAGGAGAATGAATAATCCAACAGAGGAGTAATATAAGGTAAGCATAAAAAGAACTAGAGCATCCAGATTTTGGACAGCTGTTAAGTACCAGACTGAGTTCAACATTGTTACATAATAAGCTTGATCAAAGTTGTTAACCAAAATTCATTCGGTGAGATATCATAGGATGTTTTAAGGCGAGAGGCAAGAGAGATATTTGATATAGAGAGACTTGTCCAAATGTGAAGGTGCCATTAATTACCTTAACAATATGGCTCACGTTATAAAAAATGGGATTCAAAGTGGAGAAACGAGAGTCAAATGAGTATGGCAATAAAAGAATCTTAGAAACCAATTGGGGATACAGGAAACAAACAATATATATTATGCGGCCTCTTCCTCAAGCAAGTACCTAGAAATATATAACAGCTACCATGAATGGAAAAAAACACTTGTTTGGAGGATGTGAAAAAGGGGGCAATGAACTCAACAGCTGTCATGCAAAGTTGGTTTTGAGAAATACTAAAATGGTTGCATGAAGTATAGGGCAAACAACACTGCCACTGCAATTTGGTGACACAGCTTTTCCCAACTACAGTATTTACAAAATTGTTGGTTGAAGGCATTATATTAAGAAGCACAATGATTGTGAAATCATCTGTCCATCATTTTTCTATTACATATGATAAAATTTAAATTGTTGATTAGAGAATGGGCATTGAGGGTGTGGAGCAGAAAAAAACAAAACAAAACAAAAAAACACTACTTACAAAAAGTAGCCCTAATAAAAAAATAAAAAGTTGTTGTTTTAGGGAAATAACAAAATCAAGTACTCTAAATAACTTTTTCCTCTCCTTTATTCTAAACTTTGTAACATTAGTTAAGAAATAATCTTCAGCCTTAGAGATTTCTAATAAAACTGTCAAATTAAAAAAATAAAAAGAAAAATAGCTCTGGCCGGTTTGGCTTAGCGGTTGGAGCGTCGGCCTGTGGACCAGATTCCCACTAGGGGAACGTACCAATAAATAAATAAATAAATAAATAAATAAATAAATAAATAAAGCTGTCAAATTTGTTATCACAGAATTCTTACCTCTTTTTCTTAAGAGTAGCTTAATGGACAATAAATGCTATGTTAGAAAAGAGTGATCTGTCTCCTTTGAGACTTTTTCTATTTAACAAGTAATTTTGCTGTTTAGAAATTCCATCTTTAAAGGAAACCACGAGTAATTATCTTTTATATTTCTTCTAATTAAGATGTATTTTTTCCTGTATTTTCTTCTTTTAAGGATACCTATAGCTGCATATTTCTTCTAAATCTTATCAGTTACATAATTTTTTCTCTTTCCAAGATTTTTTCATTTTATTTTGATATAATCTGGGAAGCTGTAAAAAGAGAATGCTAATAGATTTACAAATGTGGGGTTGAGGAGAGTGTAGCCAACAGAAAATAAAACACAGTAGTACTCAATTCCTAACACCCACGGAGGGGGTGACAGAATCTTTCTTATGCAATGTTTTTCTCTAGCTTCCACGGCATATCTATCTTATTTCACAGATCCCTAAAACTCAACATTATATAAAATTGAGAACTAACCATCTTTCCTTACATACCAGCATTTTCTCGTTCATTTTTTTTTTTTTGTTCAATAATCCAGAGTAGTTGGTGCATAACTGCAATAAAGTTTTCACTGTTCACTTTTAATGGAAATTACGAATGATGCAGTCTTTAATAAATCTAAATTTATTTTCGAAATTCTTACATTATGTCTTCCCTACTTTTTTACTTCATGAAATGATAGTGACAATTGATAGATTTTGTGATTGTGGGTGTTTAGGATCTTACTTGGCAAAATAAAGCATAAAAAATTAAGTAACTCTGTATTTTCCCCTAGTTACTTTCTGTGAACCAGGATTCTTATATACTCTTCTTGTTCATTTACTTGTCTCAGTAGTTTGGAGACTTCAGTGAATCTAAGAATTATCTGGAAGCTTGTTTAAAAATATAGGTTCTTGCTGCTCCTTCTCTCCCCTATCAGATTTTGGCAACAATGATCTAGTTATTTTGTGAGATCCTTAAAAACAAGGAATGTGATTCATTCAATGAGTTGTATGCACCGGTCCCTAGACATTTTGGAACTTACTGACCCCTGTTTCTTGAATGAATGCGGCACCTTTTGCATTTCCAGGTTTCGTGGAGCTGCACACAATCTGCAGTGGAGTCTGGGCTGTTCACAAACTGGGAAATGCCCATGTTCTTTCCAGAGCTACCTGTTCCCACTTGAGGACCTCATGGCAGGTGCTCAGTTCAATTCTATTGCATGTTTTATGAAGCTTAGAAGTGGGTTAAGCCGCTACATTCTAAATGAAGAAGTGACAGCTTTTCAATGTGCCCGGTACCTGTCCCAGAACTTACTACTATTTGCTGTGGGGCTGCTCTGCAAAGGGCCAGGTAAGCAGGGCGGTGGGGTGGGAGCGGGCGAGGCCGCGGGTTCCCGCAGTGCACAGGCCTGCACGGAAGCGCCGGCAGAACCGGCGGAGACACGCGCCTTTCCCGCGCTGCCGGCGCCGAGCGGCCCAGCGCCCGGGGCATTGTGTGCGCGCGGGCCGGCGACCGCAGGCCCGGGGCAGCTCCACCACAGGAGACAAGACACGCCTCAGACCGGGCAAACTCCCGGCCTCCTCTGGCCCCCAGCCAGAAGCCGCCGCCCGCCACCTCCTCGCCTCCGCTGTTGCCCCGCCGCCCCGCCGGGCCGAACGCGCCGAGCCTCCGCGTGGCCCCTCGGCCCTCAGCGCGGTTGGGACGGGACCGATGTGGCGCATGCGTGGTGGCGCCACGAGGCGCGGGAGCTGCGGCGGCGGGGGCAGCGGCGGGGCCGGCCGCGGGCAGGGCCGCCCGGGCCGGGTTCGCGGGGGCGGCGTGGGCTGGCGAGGCCGAGCGGGCGGCGCCCGCCAGCAGCTGGAGGAGCGGTTCGCCGACCTGGCGGCGAGCCACCTGGAGGCCATCCGCGCGCGAGACGAGCGGGACCGGCAGAACGCGCGGCTGCGGGAGGAGAACGCCCGGCTGCGGCTGGAGAACCGGCGGCTCAAGCGCGAGAACCGCAGCCTCTTCCGTCAGGCCTTGCGGCTCCCCGGCGAGGGCGGCGACGGAGCGTCCGCGGAGGCGGCGAGGGCGACCCCGGGCCCCGAGGAGGCCGGCACGAACCGGACGGCGAGAGGCGGCGGCCCCGACGAGGAGCCGGGCAGCCCCAGAGCCCTGCGGGCCCGCCTCGAGAAGCTGGAGGCCATGTACCGCCGCGCCCTGCTGCAGCTGCACCTCGAGCAGCGCGCGCCGCGCCCGCCTGGCGACAAGGAGGAGGCGTCTGTGCGTGCGCCCGAGCCCGGCCTCCGAGCCCCGGACCCCGAGCCCGCTGAGCCCTGGCCGTAGCTGGAGGCCCAGCCGGGAGGGGCGGGGCCTCGCGCGGCCCCTCCCCCTCCTCGGCTCCCGGCCCGCCGCCTAGCGCACGCCCTGGGCTCCGCCCGCGGAAACGGGCGCCGAGCGGGCCGCCGGGCACTTCCGGGAGGCGGCCGGGCCCGCCCAGGCCGAGCAGGGTGCAGGCCGCTGGGGCCCGCGCCTACCGAGCACCTGCCTCTTGCCGCTGCTGGTTTCCGTCCGGAGAGAGGCCTAGCGACCGAGAGGCGGGTTTTAAAACAGCAAGAAATGGGTGTCGGGCAGCACCTCCTAATGCCTGAACTTTTGTGGGGTTGTGAGGACTTGTAATTTTTCCCTCTATTTTGATTCTTTGAGGGATGAATAATGCATTTTTGAGTTGGTTGTGTTTTGTGCATTCTTCAATCTCCTATGCCTCTAGCCGTTATTTCTTATGTGGCCAACATTCTAAGTATTGTTTTTATAAATTGGTATTTCCTGGATTTCTTATAAAGTACCATCCTTTTTATTGAAAGGTTATTATTTATAACTTAGGAACTCAGTCTGCCCCTGGCTCTAGTTCGTAATACATCTAATATATATTGATTTGTTTATCCTTGGGAATTTTTAAAGTATCTGCCTGTAAGTGATTTTTTTGAATTGATAAATAAATCTGGTGCATTAAAAAATAACCTAAAAGCATCCCACGACTATTATTTGAAGTTTGTGAAATGTTTACATATGTTTCTTTAGGAAATATTTGACATATTTTAATATCTAACTTTGTTTATCCTTTGCAAGGTAACATTTTCTTTTCGCCTATGTAACAGTGATCATTTTTACAATCCTAAGGTAGTCTAAATATTTCATTATTTTTATTATATTTTAGACTTGACATTAGAGTATAGTCAGTGCACAGGTACTTTGCCTAAAGTTGGCTGTTTAAGAATTTTTTTTAAATTACGAATTATTTGTATATGAAAAGGCTGAAAACAAAATGATTTAACTCTCAATTGTGATTTCAATGGAAAAAGTCATTAATTCTAAGAGAAGATATTTTAAAAGTCACTTCAGTGCATTTTGTTAATGAATAATACTTTTGCATACTAAGGATACCACTGTGCCTGGTAAAGATCATGAGTGTAAGAGAGTGTTAAGTGCTAGAAAAAACACTTCAGTGCAAGAAATAAAGAAACCATGAGAAGAGTTTTTGTTAGAGCTAGAAAAAAAAATCATAGGTAGAGTTTTTGCTTTATTTGTGACATATTCCACAAGTTTTAAATATATAGCATATATAATAAACCAAGGTACCAAGGAAAATAGTTTTGTGATTTCTCTAGTCCTGGGTTTTGAAGATACTTTGTTTATTTTACTTAAAGGTAGTTGCTATTTAGTTGTGAATATTAAAATCTTCCCCTATGACCAAAAATATGAGAAGAAACAGTGAGAATAGGTAGGTATATGGAAAGTATTTCTATCCCCTTTAATTCATTTTCAAGAAAGGATAGAAGCATTGTCAGCTCTACTGCTACTTAATGTTGGTTTTAAATTAGTTAATCTCTCTATGGTTTAGATTTCTCATCATTAAAATGACCATAACCTACCTAAAACTGCTATAAAAAGTTTAGTGAGATGCTATATGCAAAATGCCTGCTTCAAAGTAAGTGCACTACCAATGAGAATTACAATCCAAAATGTGAAAGTCGTAAATGAATGTTTTACTGACACTTTCCCTTGTCTTCTGTATTTTGCTCCTTTATGACTTTATGAGTATTAGCAGAAATATGTATATTTTGAATGAGTTGATATTTTTTCACTTTTATATTTGTTAATAAAGCAAACACTTAAAGCCTTATGTAAAAATGTTCAAAAATATTGCCAATTGTGGTAAAGTTCAGAGTATTCAACAAACAAGCAAAACATTTATATAGTTTTTACGCATCTTTTGTTTTAAAACCATGTACAATATAAGCATGGTGAAACAACTTTTTTGTAAAGTGATGAGACATACACAAACACACACAGGTGAGAACTACTTTTTAGCCTAGTTCCTGAAAAATATTAAAAATTCTGAAACCTAAGTGCCCCATAAAATAGCTTAAGTATAATTGTATTTCAACTTTGTTGAAATTCTCTGCTGATATCAAGTTTCATGTAGAATGTTTTTATGTTAAAATATGTACCTGTTTAAGAAATGGGTAAAATTGGTTTTAGAAAAATTTGATCTAGGATCCAGTTGAAAATAAACTGAAGATCATCATAACTGTTAAAATAACATTTTATTTTCATAATTTCAAATTTGTTGTGTAATGAAAGGAGGACTTATAATTTGTAGAAATGAGCAGCAAAAATGTGTCAGTGAGGATTGGCATTTTTTAATCAGCATTTTTGCATGGCTGCTACTCACAAAAGTATATTTTCTTGTGTGTATATGAATTTAAGGTATAAATTAAAGCAATATAAAATGAGTACTCATTCTCCTTGCCAAACTTCTTGAACACTATAAATTTTTGAAGATTATTTGAAAACATTTTATAGTCTTAGATTTAGGTTTGCCAATTCATGAGTATTGCCATGATGAAACTAATACTAAATTACTTAAACTGAATTGTCACTATATATTAAATAATTATTGGCAGCATGATTTTGATTCTAGTGCCAAAATACCATTTTTATGTTTTGCTACAGGGAACAGATTTTTGCTGAGAATTTGTCACAAAATCTGCATGAATGAATGACAAAATTGAATATTTCTGTTAAGTGATTAATTAATCAAATGTAAATTCTAATTCTATTATAAACTTTCTTTTTTTAATTCTCACCCAAGGATACTCTTCCATATATCTTCAGATAGAGCAGGAGGGAGAAAGAGAGAGAAACATTGATGTGAGAGAGACACATTGATTGGTTGCCTCCCCCACAACCCCGACCATGGCCAGGGACTGAACCACAGCCGAGGTACATGCTCTTGACTGGAATCAAACCCATGACTCTTTGGTCCCACAGGCCAGTGCTCTAACTGCTAAGCCAACCCGGCCAGGACTAAACTTTTCTTTTTTGATATATATCTTATCTATCTGATATAGACAGTATTTATGCAATGTATATATAGACCAAAGAAAACACATAGATAATACCCACATCTGACTTTATAAGGATTAATCATGCTTAAAATTCAAATTTTATACCTTATACTAAGATTAGCATCACTCAGTGATCAGAATTAAGCTACATTTTGTTTACTCCACAGCAGATTTTGCTTATTATACAATTGGTATTCAGAATCTACTGTTCAAGATTGTATTTGCATATCTTAGGATGATTTATTAGTAAGGGAGTCTTTTTTTTTTAACCCAAACTTCCAGACATCTCTTATATTTAGATAAAAATTGAGAAAGGACCCTGGCTAGTTTAGCTCAATGGTTAGAGCATCAGCCTGTGCACCAGTCATGAGTTTGATTCCCAGTCAAGGCCACATACTTGGGTTGCAGGTTCATTCCCTGGCCCCAGTCGGAGTTGTGTGGGAGGCAACCAATTGATGTGTCTTGGATGTTTCTCTCCCCCTTCCTCCCTCCCACTCTATCTAAAAAATCAATGGAAAAAATATCCTTGAGTGAGGATTAAAAAAAATTTGAGAAAGGACAACAGTGACTTTGGTGCTTGATTCTAATTGAGCAATAAGCATTCTACTCTAAAAAGTGAGTTATCTGAAGGAGGAACTTAACAGAAATCTATCTTAAATTCCATACTTAGGACTGATAAATGTTTCCCTTGGCCTTTCAGTTTATCTTTGACTTTATCTTAAACCTATAACCTATATTGTATTGTAAACTTAAAGGATCTGCCTTTGGTTATGATGAAGGCTCTGTCATTAATAACCAAGAAATTCAACATTTAGTGACTATTAAAAACAATGATAATTTTAAAAAATCTAGTAAAATTCCTGATTCAAGGGCTTCAGGGTGTCAGGAAGCTGTGTTCCACATGGTCAGTCATTCAGGGTCTCAGATTCTTTTATCATGTTTCTCTGCCTTGCCCTGTGTCATTGTTTCATCTGCATAGTAGAAATAGGTTATTTCCAGAACCAAGTCTCAGCTTTTGGGAAAGAAAAAGAGAGGCCTAGCCAGACCTGAAAGTGATATAAGTTTTCCTTGTCATATTCTATTGGCAAAACTTCATCACATGACCCATTTAACTTCAAAGGAGGCTGAGAAATGTAGTCAAGCTGTAGAGTCTTTTGCCTAGCTATAATTTTATTACTATGAAATAATAGGAGAACTCATTTTGGTGGGCTACCATCTTAATGGAGGCTGGCATCTACTTAAATTTTTTAAAGAATTTTTATGTCCTGGCATAGCATTTTTGAAACTATATAACTTAATTAAAATAAAAACACAACCTGGCTGGTGTGGCTCAGTAGTTGAGTATTGACCCATGCACTGAGAGGTCGCTGGTTCAATTCCTGGTCAAGGCACATGCCCCGATTGTGGGACAAACCCCCAGTGACGGGGCATGTAGGAGGTGACCAATCAATGTTCTCTCTCATTGATGTTTCCATCTCTCTCTCCTCCCTTCCTCTCTAAAAGCAATAAAGAAAATAAATAAATAAATAAATAAGTAAATAAATAAATAAATAAACAAAATGTGATTGCTTTATAGTAAAAAAAAATCTGACCTTTTCATTCTCCTCTGTACTATCCTTATGACTACAAAACATAAGATATTACTTGAAATAAGAAAATATAGCTATAAATTTTATATAGGAAATCCCTATAAAGTATGAACCATCTGTAAATAAAGTATATATCATAAAAACTATGGTTTTAAGAACCTATATTTGGTAAATGTTATTCTATTTCATATGTAAATCTAGATATATAACTTGAGGGGGAAGTGTTTTCTGTTCATCTTGTTTCTTGTTTACTAGGATTCTACAACAGAGCTGAAAGAGACCTTGGAGAGTTTTAGCCCAGCATCTTTCAGTCTTTTTGCCAACAACTTAACAGCTTTCAGAGGGAACCACATACACATCACACTTCATAACTTAGAATATGCTCATCACCATCCTAGATAGTAGTATTCCCTCCTGTTTAGAAATGAGGAACCTGATGAACAAATGTATTAAACATTTTCCAAGTTAAAAAAATTATTTAAAAAATTTTGAAATAGAGATATAAGTGACATGACATTGTATCAATTTTAGTACAAATAGATAATGATTTAATAAATGTATAGCCCTGGTCAGTGAGGCTCAGTTGGTTGGAGCATTGTCCCATGCACTGAAGGGTCACAGGTTTGATAACCAGTCAGGGCATATACCTGGGTTGCAGGTTCGGTCCCCAGTCAAGGTGCATATGGGAGGCAACTGATTGATGTTTCTCTCTCTCCCTTTCCCCCTTTCTCTAAAACCAATATATATGTATATAGCAAAATGATTACCAAAATAAGTTGACATTCATCACCACAGATAATGACTTTTACTATAGTCACAATGCTGTACATTATATCCTCAGAACTTGTTCAAATAACTTATTTCTGATTTTAATATGAATTCTGGCTTTCTCTAGTAAACATGATATAATTAATTGCTCAGTAGATTCTTGACTTTGCCGTCTTTATTATGGCTATGATAATACTTATTACATAACAAAGATGTTTTCCACTATTTGTGTTGTAGAACAGTTTAAATAGCAACAGAGTCATGTGTTCCTTTAAATTTTGATAAATTTCACATGTGAGGCTCTTGGGGATAGATGGATAGATTATTTTGAAGAGATAGTAGATATTTGAAAATTTTGCCTACTTATTTGATGGAAGTGTAGTTCTTTACAAACTTGGCCCAAAGTGACTGAAGAGAAGGGTTTATATTACTTGGTCAGGAGAGGCTCTTTCTCTGTCTTGCTGGACACATGAAGGAAACATACAGCTCCACTGCCCGGCAGCTATCGTGTGATCATAAGAATGGCAGATCATAAGAATAGCCCTGGTCAGTGAGGCTCAGTTGGTTGGAGCATTGTCCCATGCACTGAAGGGTCACAGGTTTGATAACCAGTCAGGGCATATACCTGGGTTGCAGGTTCGGTAGAAAACTTATTTCTTCCGAAGAAAACTTCGGAAGAAAACTTATTTCTTGATAACATCATCGCAGTTCTTTTTGTCATACCTGGAGTCTATCCTACATTTAGACTTATATTTATGTGAGAAAATACGGTCTTTATTGTGTAAGCCAGTTTGAATTAGGGAATTTTCCTAATGGGAGTCAAATGGAATACTATTATCACTACTATTATCAAAATAGGATGTCTCATAAAAATAATGTTGAAGAAAAGACAACAGATACAAAGAACATAAATGAACAAGCAGCTAATGTCTCTATATATTGAGAACTCCTATAAATCAAACAAGAAAACAAAATCATGCCAGTTCAGAAAAAGGCAAAAGAACTTACAGATCCGATGTATTAGCTAATAACTGAATAACCAATAAGCATATATTTTCACATTAATAGTAATATAAAAGTAAACTAAGGTGTTCTATCTCTTCTATTTCTTAACTAAATAATCAGCATTACCTAATGACTGCAGGAAAAATATTAGAATTCTGAACATCTTCTCCAATGGTCCTTATATCTAAATAGTTATCACTTCCTATAATTTTTGCCTCAAAAAGGCCTGTCACAGTTTTTTCTTTTTCGTCATAATCTAAGAACCTTTGGCTTTATTTTCTGTTAGGTGAGCATTGAGGAATGCAAATTTATTTTAGTTCAGAATGTAAATTGGTGTATGTACTATTGAGCAATAATCTTTTTTTTTTTTAATAACTAAACATCATTTATTTGTTTTTCACTAAGGCTTTATCTTAGGACATAATTAAACTGTTACCACCCCCTACCCCAACTTGAAGAAGGGTTAGTACAGTGAATGTTATAAAGCAGATATGAACAGTTTTTAAAGGATTGGAACCAACATTAACTGACAAAGAAACTTCCTTCTAAATCATCATAATAATGTTTAAGTAAAACAAAGAAAAAAAGGGGGTGATGGAAGTTCAGATTGAACAAGATGCTCACATTTCATCTAACACATTCAATCCTGGCTAGAATGTACTAAAATGGAAACAGGATTACTATAATACAAAACTTCCACTACAGATCGCTGTACACACCTGTGTCCCAAGCCCATCCCTAACCCCAATGCTTCCAACACAACCATTTCCCAGCCTGTTGGGCCTGCCGACGAAGGAGCACGTAGATCTTCTCTTTAATCCAATCTTTGTTATAAGGCTGGTATGTCTGGGTATCAGCTCGATAAACAAGACAGCTGAGGTCTGCCAGATCATCAATAAAATCAAACATCTGGCTGATACCATATGTGATAGAGGGGCTGTTGGGATTCATTCTCTTCAGATGTTCTTCATACATTTTACAAATGCCTTCCATGCATTCATTCACTGATTCATAGTCAGCATAAGGTCTGCCTTCTGGCCTCTTGGTCGGCTGTACCAGTAAAATGGTGTGAGACATCTCGCCAAACCCTCGTTGCAGCCGCCCCGGACACCACTGCCAAACAGGAGCTTAGCCTCAAAGCCGCCAACAGCCAATCCCCGCGAGAGGAGCCACCTTGACCAACAATCTTTAAAGCAGGGTATGCATGTATCTCATCCTTTTAAAATTTATTCTTTTTATGTATGTTTTAAAATTTTCTTAGCATGGTAAATGATATACAAATTTTATGTACTAAAAAATGTTTTATAGATCCTGGAAGAGTGTAAATAATACTACACTGGAAGGCAGAGAGCTCAATTGTGGCATTTGTCATTTATTAGTTTTGGAACTTAAGACTATTACTTAATTTTTTTAATATATAATTTTTCAAATTTAAAAATTAAGTAATAGAATATATCCAAATAGGTATTATAAAAAGGTTTATGGTGAGATTTAAATTAGAGCCCAGTGGGGGGCACGCAGGAGGCGGCCAATCAATGTTCTCTCTCATCGATGTTTCTATCTCCCTCTCCCTTCTTCTCTCTCTAAAATCAATAAAGAAAAAAAATTAAAACAAAAAATTAGATATTATATCTGAACTTGGATTTTATGCTTTAAAATATAATACCAAAGTAAGAAAATTATTATTTCTGAAAGATACTTTTTTCATATCTCTTGCTTTTAGGACAAAAGGAATTAGTCATTACAATTATTTCAAATTTAAAAATTTTGTTTTGTCTTCTCAACCACTTCTTGAGGTTGAGGATTTTCTCGGAAATTTTTGGTATATATCTCTTTGCTTGGTCTTCTATATATTTCAAGTGAAAACTCAAGGCAAATTTGTATCTAAATATAAGTCTACCAAGTTAAACTGCAAATCTCAAAGGTTGTAAATTACTGAATCTGTGTGCTTCACAATATTTTCTGAGAAGAATAAAAACACTTTTGTGCTTTTATAAGGCAATCAGTACTACTAATAATTCTAAGACATGAAAATATCTGACTGTGAAGTTGATTATGTACTCAAGCAGAAAGTTATAATCAAAAGGTTTCTGAGTCCACTCTCCTTCCACAATGTTTTTTCTTTCATATTATTGATGTAGATGTTGAGTCTCTTCACAAAAATGCAAAATAATTGGATCCAAAGACTCCCTTTAACTGAAAATAAATTTTCACATTTTTACTAAACCAATATACTTTTTATGAAACAAATTCATATGAATTATTCTTTTGAAACAAATTCAATGGTATAAAAAGAGTCAAATAAAAACAAAATGTCCAAACATAACTCTCAGATATCAAACATTACCAGATCCACACTCTGCATCCTTCTTCACCCTACTTTCTATTTACCACATTACCAACCTCCCTTTGTTTTGTGGTTACAGGGCAGAGTTGGCTTCTAGTTGGATTTGGTCATTAAGATATATTAACAGAAATCAGAAAGGGGAAGTAATGTTAGGTCTGGGTTTGCTACAGGTTAGTTACATCTTTCTACCAAAGGTCACAGGTCCAGTAAGTTTACCTTCTCTGTAGAGCCCACTGTCTCCAGGTTCTGGTAAAGGTTCTAGCCAAGGGGTGGGAAATTTTTCATGTTAGGTATTACTAGCTTCAGGGTACTGCTCTATCTCCTCTGGTTTTGCTAAGCCATACCCAACTTTTTGTAAATAACTCTTTATTAAACTATTTTAAAACTGCCCACCTTCAGTGTGTCATCTATTTCCTGTGAGGACCTAGATTGATTCAAATGTAGACAGTAACTACCGATATTGCTATTAATTGGTATACTTTAATATTTATTATATTTAATTTAATGCATTTTAAAGATTCCTTTGAACAAAGAAATACATCTCAAAATTTGATCTTCAATTAATCCAGTTTGATGTTTTCTTGATTTAATGAACTCATAATGTATATATGCAAATTAGGTTTTTACAATTAGAAAGATGATAAATATATATTCCTTCATATAGAATTTTAAAACATGTATCTTAAGCCCAGCTAGTGTAGCTCAGTGGATTGAGTGTAGTCCCATGCATCAAGAGGTCACTAGTTTGATTCCTGGTCAGGGCACATGCCCAGGTTGTGAGCTTGATCCCCAGTAGGGGACATGCAGGAGGCAGCCAATCGATATTTCTCTGTCATCAATGTTTCTCTCTCTCTCCCCCTCTCCCTTCCTCTCTCTCTAAAAATCAATAAAATATATATTTTTAAATGTATCTTAAGTGATTCAATATAATTCAACACATATTTATTATTTTAGTAATGCTTATGCACAAAATCTCTGACCACTGGTAACACAATCTAGGAGATCATTTTTTTCCTTGAAGTGTTTAACTTCCAATGCAGAAATGTAGAAATATAATGTAAGATAGGAACTCAAGGAGAAAATATTTATTTCCTAAACTAGGAAGAACAGGATTCACATGAAATGTTATTTGATCAGATTCTTAAAAGATAGGTAGAGGATTAAGTAGATCAGTGGTTCTCAACCTTCCTAATGCTGCGACCCTTTAATACAGTTCCTCATGTTGTGGTGACCCCCAACCATACAATTATTTACACTGCTACTTTTGTAATTTTGCTACTGTTATGAATTCTAATGTAAATATCTGATATGCAGGATGTATTTTCATTGTTACAAATTGAACAGAATTAAAGCATAGTGATAAATCACAAAAACAATATGTAATTATATATTGTGGAATATTTATTTCTAATTACAAATAAATGAAATTTTGTCTTGAAGCATGATGTAGCATGGGTAACAGTCTTAATATAACAACAGTAAACTACATTGCTACATTTTGCGACAATATGCGTAAAAAGCCAACGTCAGTGGGAAGGTTGAGATTGCTTCTTTCTCACCAGATCAGAAATTCTCGGGGCAGTCTTTGCAAGAGCACAACAAAGATCATCTTCCACAAGTGTACTTCTGTATTTAGACTTGATAACCAACAAGCTGGAAAACACTGTTTCACGAAGATATGTTGTTGGAAATGGAAGAAGAAGGCACAACACAGTCTCAGACAAAACAGCATATGACTGCAAACACTTGATCCAGAATTTTGTAACTGGCATTGTAGAGAAATCAGTTTTCGTCTCATTGCTGTTAATAAGTTCAATGAACTCCTCTTGTGTTGTCTCAGGAACATCTTCAACTTTGACTGTTGAATGGGCTTCTGGCAAGTGCAAATGGGGTGTCAGGTAGATTTGGAAAGTACAATGAAATTTCGTCTGTAAGCATGTGCAAGTGTTCTTTTACAGAAATTATCATCGTAATCCTTTTGTCTGGTTCAATGTCATGTTCCTCAAAGAAAGCAGATAAGGTAGGCAACATGTAAATTTTCATCCAATTTTTTTTGCCAAAGCTGAAGTTTCATTTGGAATGATCGGATCTTTTCAGAAAAATCGAGGTATGTTGCATTTGGTCCTTGCAGTGATAAATTTAACTCATTCAAGATGGCAAAGATGTCAACCAAGTAAGCTATTTTCTGCAGTTCACTTTTATTGCTGAAAAGTGCTTCGAACTACAGTCTTGCTTTCTGATTAAAAAATGTTTTGAGTTTATGACAAAGTTCAAAAACGTTTTAAAACTTTTCCTGTCGACAACCATCTCACTTCAGTGTGAAATAGCAGAGCATTGTCCAGTGTATCCAACTCGTTGCACAGTTGCAAAAACAGTCGACTGTTTAAAGTGCTCTCCTTTACAAAATTGGCAGAATTTATGACGCTTTTCATTACTTCTTGTAACTCTTGTGGCAGCGTCTTCATTGCTAATATTTGCTGATGAATCATACAGTGAGTTCTGATGACTTTTGGTGACTCATTCAGTACCAAACATTGAAATCCAGATCAACATCCTAGCATAGCTGGAGTACCATCTGTGCAAACACCACAAACCTTTTCCCAAGAGATTTTATGCTCTTTCAGAAATGAACCAACTGTGTCAAATACATCACGTGCAGTAGTTGTCGTTTCAAGAGGTTTGCAAAAAAGAAACTCATCTTTAAAGTCACCATCATTAATATACCTCACATAAACCAGTAACTGTGAACAGTTTGCAACGTCTGTAGATTCATCAAGCTGGATGCTAAATATTGGAAGTGGAGCAGATTTAATTTCCTGGATTACCTGATCAAGAATATCAGCAGACATGTCATCTATTCTTCTGTGGACAGTGTCATTAGATAAGGAAATTGCACTCAATTTCGTAACAAATTTGTCTCCGATCATAACTCAAACAATGTCTTTGGCCGCTGACAACAGTAAATCCTCAGCAATTGTGTGAGGTTTCATAGCTCTGGAGATTCTGAGTGCCACCAAATATGAAGCTTCAATGGCTGCTACGTTTTGTTTGTGGTTCTTGCCACCAGTGTCAAGTCTGGCTTTCTTGAGTCCATCAGCTTTGCCTCTAAAATAGTTGGTATCCTTGCTGGCAAAGCTGAGATGCTTGCTATCAAAATGGCATTTTAGTTTGTTCAGCTTCATAGAGTCAGCTGATAGAACTTCACAACAAATAACACATTGTGACTTCTCAACTCCTGCTGTAATTATTGAGGTAAAACCATACTGTAAAAAATCCTCACTATTTTTTCTTTTCTTAACTTTCTTCTCTACAGGATCCATTGTCATGGGATGGTTTGCTAATGAAAATAATATATAACAATAGCTTTAATAATACAAAAGATGATACATGGCATAGTTTAGTCAATACAGTTCATTGAAGTTTCCTATGATTTACCATTCTCTGTGTTTTTTTTTTTTTTTTTACATACCTGTTACTATCACAAGGAGGCAGTATTCACATCAACCACAGCTGAATATAAAAAGTCTGATCAGCATCCAGATTAAGTTCCCATGGTACAGATATTTTTTTTGCAGTAGTTGATGATTTTACAGTACATGGTTTTACATTTACCCAGTAATTATAATTCATGAAGTGTCATTTTACCTCCAATCCTGCTGCTTTCAACACAGTAGCTGCTTTTAACAGAGTAGCTGCTTTTTACACAGTAGCTGCTCTCTACACATGTGTGACTAGTTTGCATAAGTACATTATGGTGCCAACCCTGTCACATACACCTGTATTTGTACAGGGTGTATGTGATGGGGTTGGCGTGATGATGTTATCATACCCGGTACTCTTATGTGAGCGTATCTGTATGTGGGCATATCTGCATGTGGGCAGACCCACCTGGAGACAGACAGAGGAGCAATATCTCGGTTCCTAAGACCATCGGAAATATGTGTTTTCCAATGGTCTTAGGTGACCCCTGTGAAAGGGTTGTTTGATCCCCAAAGGGGTTGTGACCCACAGATTGAGAACCGCTGAAGTAGGTGGATCTAGTGGAATGATTATTCAAGAAGAAGGGAACACTCTCTGGCCGGTTTGGCTCAGTGGTTAGAGTGTTGGCCCATGGTCCAGAGATACCTGGGTTCGGTTTCCACTAAGGGCACATACCTTGGTTGCAGTTTGTCCCTGGACCCGGTTGGGTTCATGTGGGTGGCAGCCAGTCAATGTGTCTCTCTCACATCGATGTTTATCTTTCTCTCTTCCTCTCTCTCCCTCTCACTCTATGCAGAAATGTCCTCAGGTGAGGATAAAAAAACAAAAACAAAAAGAATAAGGGAATGTAAGCAAAGGGATATGAATAAAGATATATAAGAGGTGCTCTAGGAACAAAAAGATTAGTATAACTGAAATGAAAGGTATATAAAATTGTATGTAACACCAAAGAACTGGGATAAAATAGTGGAAGGCCTTAAATTCCAAACTGAGTATTTAATATTTTAATGGAGAAAAATAAAAATTATTTGAGCAGATGATTGATTTAGAATTGTAGAGTAGCTCATGTCATGATCTGTTGTGGCTTCAAGAAAAATTAAGCAGCAGATAATTAGAGGAAAGGTAAAGCTAGAGGAAGGAATACCAGGAAAGAAATTAGAATAATAGTTCAATTAAGAGGTAATAGGGTCTGAACACAAGCAAAACTGTTGGAGAAGAATATGTTTCTTAATTTGTATCTTCTGAAAGCAGAACCTGTGACAAGGCAGTAGATTGACACAATAATGGGAGAAAGATGGACAGTTCTAAGAGATAAAGACCAAATAATTAACTTAGAGAAATGTATATATTCAAAGAATTGAGAAAGGCCAACTAAGGAGATTGAATCGAGTAGGCTAGAAATAAAAGGCGAAATCTAGGAGACTAAAATTCCTGAAGGCTCAAGAAAGATAGTTTGATGAAAGAATGAACTGTTTAATACTGCAAAAAAGTAGGCAAGGTATGATAGAGTCCAAATAGAAAAGTGATCATATTCTCCTTCCACCCCTGTGTCCATAGCCTTTGTAAAGAAGTCTGTAAACAGATGTAGTCTGTTTCCTTACTCCTTGTTGTTACTTGCTTTTCTCAGTGGAATGCCACAGTAATGACAGTGTACCAGCTGTGTGTAGGATTCAAGAGACCTTGCATACTTACACTGTTCCTTGGAATTCTGCTTTCACCATTTGAACAAGCTTAAGATAGCATGCTGGATGATACAAATATAAACTGATTACTCCTGTTACTTCAGCCAACAATCAGTCAACTATCCTCAACCAGCCAGTTCCCATTCAAGCCACCTGTTCACATAGATAAGAGCAAATGCTGTACAGGTCAACTCAGCCAGACCCAGATCAGCAGTAGCACTGATAGGTAAACTTGTGATTAACAATTAATGGTTATTTCAAGTCATTAGTTTTGGGGATAGTTTATTACATATAAATAGGTAACTGATACTGAGAGAAATCTTTGCAGGAGCAACTTTAGAGAAGTGATGGTAAGAAGCAAGCTGTTAGATTCTAAATTGTTGAGGAGTTATCAGGAATTGGGCAATGAATATTATAAAATAAGTCTCATCTTGAAGAGAACAGAATTGGAAAAGTTGCTGAAGGTATTATTTTTATTGTGTGTACAGATGGGATTTAACAGTTTTAGGGAGATGAGAATAAGCTAATAGAAAATGAGATGAACAGGCCAATGGAAGAAGATGTAATTGAAGTATCACGTTATCCAGAACAGGTGAACTCAAATGCACAGACAATTAGAACAGTCTGGTAGAGAAATAGAAAAAATATCTTAAAGAAAATATAAGGAGAAAGGACAGTTGATAATATGTAAAGAATGAAGTTGAAGAGAAATAGAGTGAGGTCATGCCTTTTCAGTGACGCAATAAAATAATCTGTTGAGTTCAGTTAGCTGATTTTGATGAAAGATATTTAAAATGTAGCCATTTTGGAAATAAGTCAAAGGATAGCTGAGTGGTTCAGAAAGTGCAGGATATCAAAAAACAACACTGTAAGTGTTGCATACACTGTAAATGTATGCATAATATTGGACATGAGGAGAAAAAGCATACAATAAACAACTCTGAAAGATAACTTAAAGATGCACAAGATAACTTTTTTTTTTTTAATTTTTAGAGAGGAAGGGAGAGGGAGAGAGTGAGAGAAAAACATCCATCATCAGGAATCAAACTGGCAACCTTTCAGTGCACAGGAGGACATCCAACCAACTGATCCACACTAGCCAGGCCACAAGATAACTTTTTATTTCTAAAGTTAGATTTCACTAAGTAGTCTTGTTAATGTAGACAGTCAGTCAGAGCACTGGGGAGTCTCCCCCATTGACCAAGATGGTAGCAGGGGAAGGTTCTTACATTGGGCATGCCAAAAGCTAGAAAGATGAATGGATAGGGCCCCCAGTGCACCAAAAGCTAGCAAGATAATTGGATAGTAAAAAGCCTTCCCCTCCCTATCCCTGTAAGAACTTTGGTGGGCTTGAGCAGGAAGAGGGATTTGGTCTTTGGGATGGGAATCCGACATTCTCCCAGGGCCTGTGGCTCCTGAATAAACGCCTTTCCTTTTGTACCAGCACCTGTCTCATGAGTTTGGCTTTCATTGTGTTGTGACAGGCAGTCAGACTTCTGTTTTTTTTTTCTTTATTGATTTTTAGAGAAAGAGGAAGGGAGAGGGAGAGAGAGATAGAAAGATCGATGAGAGAACATCGATTGGCCACCTCCTGCATGCCCCTCACTAGGGCTCGGACCCACCACCTGGGCATGTGCCCTGACCGAGAATCAAACCGGCGACCTCTTGATGCATGGGTTAATGCTCAACCACTGAGCCACATGGGCTGGGCCAAACCTCTGTTTTGTTTATTTTTGATTGGTTACAGTCTTACTGGTAAGTCAATTCTGATTATTTCTATTTGTTGTATATCTTGAATCAATACTGTTAGAATAAGTAAAATTTATATAGATCATGCATATGAAGAGTTGGAAATTTCATAATTTTGGAGACTTGGCAGTATGTGTGTAGGGTGGAAGAGTGGGACCAAATCGAGTTTTGCTACCAGGATTTGTGTTGGGGCGAGAAATACAAATTATTAATAAAAAATGTACAGAAAACAATGCTCTCTCTTTGCTTATGAGGCTTAACATTAGATTGTGAAGTTGGTGAGAAAGTGTTCCTGGGTCTTTTGTGTAGTGATAGCAAACAATATCTTCAGTCCAGGATGCTGATTAGAGAGGATGTCGATAAAGGAAAAGGATGAAATGAAGGTATACAAGAGGGGAAGATTTGATTTTTATGGCAGTCTCTCAGGATTTCCTTTCTTTAACCTGCAGTCAGAAAAATCAATTAGACTCAATATCTTTACTTAGAGCTAATAACATTAACTCATAAAATTGGTGAAAAATCAAATGAGATGAGTGTATATGAAAGTGCATTCAAAATCTAAAACCCCATACAAATGAAAATGATTTACTACAACTAATAGCAAAAATATTTAAAATAACTTTTATTAAAATTGACTTTTTAAATGATACAAGGAAAAAGCCTTATCATATTGCCTTAAAATAACTGGTTCTGTCTCAAAATGATAAAAGAAATTCATCTAAAAGGTTTGTCAATACCTGAATGTAACCTGTTACAACATTTGTCGATATATGCTTTCATTTTAGGTATTCAACATTCACCAAAGAAACATGCATTCAACTACTTCTAACTCCACCAGCCCTACATATCTTACTGCTTCTATTCTGCAATGTTTATATGAACTATTTTTCTTATCACTTTTTTTTTCTAAATTCTTACCCGAGGATATTTTTCCATTTATCTTCAGATAGAGTGGGAGGGAGAGAGAGAGAAAGAGAAAGGGAGAAACATTAATATGAGGGGCACATTGATTGGTTGCCTCCTGCACGACCCCGACCAGGGCCGGGGACCAAACCGCAACCAAGGTACGTGCCCTTGACCAGAATTGAACCCATGACTCTTTGGTCCATGGGCCAACTTTCTAACCACTGAACCAAACTGGCCAGAGCTTTTACCACTTTGAAAATAAAGTCCTTCATGATAAGGATTATTTGCTCTGTTGATCTACATGGATATTGATAAAGCATAAAGCCATTTGGTGCTTAATTTTGAGCATTAATATTTTCCCCCTGCTGTCACAAGCAGGGAAGGAAACAGCATAATTCACCCTGATAGTTTGTATTATGGCATTATGGAGATAAGGTCTCAGTGAACATATATGACAAGAGGTGGGAAATTTAAAATGATCTATTATTCTAT
This sequence comes from Tadarida brasiliensis, assembly GCA_030848825.1. Lineage (NCBI taxonomy): Eukaryota > Metazoa > Chordata > Mammalia > Chiroptera > Molossidae > Tadarida > Tadarida brasiliensis. The sequence continues at coordinate 74,611,362 of CM061269.1, read as the reverse complement.
TAACAGTAAGAGGGGTAATGAATGAGTAGTATGAGCAGGTGGTTGTGAGTCACTGTTACTGAGCTGTTCCAGTTTACGTGCACAAAATTCTCTTTCCCCATTTAATCTCCTGATCTGTATAACTTCTCACCAACTCGTTTAGTTTTAGAGATGGTTTAAAAGTGAATATTCTATACAATGTGCAAAAGATAGTCTTTTCAATAAATGGTGCTGGGAAAGCTAGATAGCTACAGGAAAAGAATGAAATTGGACCCTTACACCATATACAAAAATGAACTCAAAATGGTTTAAAGACTTAAGTGTAGGACCCTAAACCATAAAACTCCTAGAAGAAAATATAAGAAAAAAGCTTCTTGACATTGCCTTTGGAAATTATTTCTTGGCTATGACACCAAAACATAGGCAACAAAAGCAAGATAGATAAGATTACATCGAACTAAAAAGCTTTGGCATAACAAGGTAAACTATCTACAAAATGAAAAGGCCAACTATAGAATAGAAGAAAATATTTGTAAACTATACAGTATATCTGATAAAGGGCTACTATCCAAAAAATATAAGAATTTCCTACAACTCAATAACGAAACTAAATAAAATAACCTGATTAAAATTGGATAAAGGACTTGAATAGACATTTCTCCAAAGGAGACGTAGTAATGGCAAACAGGTATATTAAAATGTGCTCAACATTACTAATCATCAGGAAAATGGAAATCAAAACCACAATGAGATATCACCTCACACATGGTACGATGGCTGGTACTTAAAAAACAAACAAACTAGATTTGATGAGTATGTGCAAAACAGAGAGCTCTGTGCATTACTGGTGGGAATGTAAATTTGTTGTAGTCACTGTGGAAAACAGCATGTTTTCCATCAAAATGGTCATCAAAATATTAAAGGTAGAACTACCATATCATTCAGCAATCCCACTTTGGGTATATGTATATCCAAAGGTATTGAAATCATGATGTCAAAGAGATACCTGAATTCCTTTGTTTATTGCAATGTAATTCCCAATAGCAAAAATATGGAAGCAATTTAAATGCCCATTGACAGCTGAATGAATAAAGAAAATGAGATTAGATAGATATAGGTATAGATAACAGAATATTATTCAGCCTTAAAAAAGAAGGAAATCCTGAGATTTGTGACAACATGGATGAACCTGGAGAACATTATACTAAGTGAAATAAGCCAAACACAGAAAGGCAACTGCTACATGATACCACTTACATGAGGGATCTAAAAGAGTCAAACTCACAGCAGCAGTGAGTAGAATGCTGGTGGCTAAGGGCTGGTTGTGGGGAGGGAGGGAGGGTCAAGAGAACCAAGTTTCAGTTACATAAAATGAGTAAGTCCTAGAGATCTGTACAGCACACTGCCTGTAGTTAACAACACTGTACTGTATACTTAAAAATTTTGCTAAAACGGTAGATCTTATGTTAAACATCCTTATTACTAAAAATATAGAGGTGAGCAGGAAACTTTTGAAGGTGAGTGATATGATTATGGCATAGCTTGTGGTGATAGTTTCATAGGCATATACATATCTCCAAACTCATCAAGTTGTTTACATTAAACATGTGTTCAGCTCTCTGTCCATAACACCTCACTGAAGTAGTTAGAAATTTTCACTGAAGTAACTGTGAATATATATTATTGAAGGGTAACATTATGTAAAGGTATGTCAGGTTTTTCATTTGATTACAAGTTTCTCTAAGGCAAGAACCGTATCTTATTTTTCTACCACCAATAGAATGTTATAGGTAATAAATATTTTTGACTTTTGAAAAAAAAAGTGAAGATTCCCAAAGTGAATGGACACATATTGCTGTACTTTCTCTTTTCCAAAAATGTACTTTGAAAGGAAAGAGATGAGTTTTCCTGGAGAGGTATCTAATTGTTTGGCAATAATTTGTGGTCCTTCAAAAATAGGACTAATTATCATCATGTAGGCAGGGAAGCTTAGGCGGCAATTTGTAACTTTTAGCAGCTTTTTACTTGCAGTGTTTTAGAGTTGCTGCAGCAGGAGGTGAAGTTCTGTACAGAATCATGTGTATTTGAATGGAAATACGTAAAATGCTGTATTATGGAATCACTAAAAGTTAGGTTCAGTGAAATAAATATATCTGTCCTCTGTTTATATTATTTAAACCTCTCATGTGTTCCACATAATGGTGATGTGGATTTTGGTTTCTCTAATACCCTCTTTTTTATAACAGCTTTTATTGAAATATGTGTACCTGCCATACAATCCACACATTTCAAGCATATGATTCATTGATTTTTTTAGTATATTTACAGTCATGCAACCATTACCACCATCAATTTTAAAACATTTTCATCACTGTAAACACAAACCCTGTACCCTTTATATCTCTTAAATGTACATATGACTTAAATTGGTACTCACAGATGTAGTCTAATGAACTACCCAATATGATAGCCACTAGACAGATATGACTGTTGAGTATCTGAATAGTCTGAATTGAGATGCACTCTAAATGTAAAATACATAGAAAAAATTTAAATATAACATTAATAATATTTATATCAATTACATGTTGAAATTATAACAGTTTCATAAACTGTATATTTCACATAAAAACACTAACAAAGTTAGCTGTATCTGTATCTTTTATTTTTTTTAAATGTGGCTACAAGAAAAATTTAAAGCACACATGTGGCTTGCCCTCTGTTTCTATTGAACAGTGCAATCTAATAAGTACTGAATACAGTGCAATTAATTTTCTCCCCTTTAGAACACCATTTTCTATTACTGCAGCCTTAGACTATAATAGTTTTTACAAACAAATCACACAGTTTAGGTTTGTATTCCATTTCTCATCTACTAAAACCATGAGGTCCATTTTAAGAGAGCTAGTCCGGCTGGTGTGGCTCAGTAGTTGAGTGTCGACCCATGCACCAAGAGGTCGCCAGTTCGGTTCCTGGTCAGGGCACATGCCCAGTTTGTGGGCCTGATCCCCAGTGAGGGGCATGCAGGAGGCAGCCAATTGATGTTCTCTCTCATTGATGTTTCTATCTCCTCTCCCTCTCACTTCCTCTCTCTCTAAAATCAATACAGGAAAAAAAATTTATTTTAAAAAGAAAGAGTTGTTGGTGGGCAGCTCAACACTGCCCTGTAGATTATTTTATGTATCCTAGTTACTTGCAAAAAGATTTTGCCAGAGCTTACCTTAAAATATATTTAAACACAGCAGTTTCAAATAAAGTCAAACAACAACAAAACTAGATAGAGGAAGAATAAGTGTTATTCTGAAATTAAAAGTTTACTATAAACTTTTTAAAAAAGTTTACTGTAAACTTGATGAGTCATCAAGCATGAACACTCTTACCAGAGGAAAAGGAAAACATAACCAATTCTTCTTGGTCTGATGGTAGAATAACATAAAAATTTGGAATCATCCATTATTAGGACCGAACTTCTTATAAGGTGGCCTCTAAATCTTCTGTATGGCAAAAAATTAAAAAGAAAATAAACATAAATTAAAAAGGCAGAGAAATCCCTGTGAGGTGAAGAAAATCACAGCACCTTAAGAATCTACTGCTGCTACAGCTAGGCTGATGGCGCTGTTTACATGGAATTAGTTGCATATTTTTATCTTTGTTCTGAAATAATGGTGACATGAATAGCAGCAGTATGAGCCTTCTTCACCAAATTCCATAGAGTGTATATTTGAAAAATCAGTGGTGAAAATTTTCACAATATATGAGTGATAAAAAAACACAAGGATTGATTTAATCAAAAACATAACGAGGTCAATTAAAAAGATGTGCAGTACAAGAGGAGAAAACTATTTTGGCAGTTTTTATTTTTATTTTATTTTATTTTATTTATTTATTTATTTATTTATTTATTTATTTATTTATTTACGTTTCAGATGTTTCTCCTTTTTCCCCCATTGACACCCTCCTCCTCCTCCCTCCCCACCCCGTCCCCAGCTTTGTTGTCCATGTCCAATGGTTATGTGTACATATGTATAACTTCTGTGGTTTATCTCTTCCCCCACCCCAACCCCTCTCCTGGGGATTGTCAGTCTGTACCCTACTTCCACGTCTCTGGGACTACCCTGTTCCTCAGACTGTTATGTTCATTATATTCCACATGTAAGTGAGATCATATGTTATTTGTCTTTCTCTGCTTGGCTTGTTTCGCTTAGGATAATACTTTCCAGGTCCTTCCATGTCGTCTCAAAGGATAAGAGATCTTTCTTTCTTACAGCTACATAGTACTTCATTGTGTATATGTACCACAACTTTTTTATCCATTTGTCTACTGATGGACACTTGGGCTGTTTCCAGATCTTAGCTATTGTAAATAGTGCTGCTATGAACATGGGGGTACATATATTCTTTCTGATTGGTGTTTCAGGCTTCTTAGGGTATATTCCTAGAAGTGGGATCACTGGGTCAAATGGCAATTCAATTTTTAACTTTTTGAGGTAACACCATAGTGTTTTCCATAGTGGCTGCACCAGTCTGCATTCCCACCAACAGAGTACTAGAGTCCCCTTTACTCCACACCCTCGCCAACACTTGTTTGACGATTTGTTGATGGCGGCCATTCTGACAGGTGTGAGGTGATACCTCATTGTTGTTCTAATTTGCATCTCTCTGATGACTAGTGATGTTGAGCATTTCTTCATATGTCTCTTGGCCATTTGTATGTCCTGTTTGGAGAGGTGTCTATTTAGCTCCTCTGCCCATTTTTAATTGGGTTCTTTGTCTTCCTTCTGTTGAGTTGTATGAGCACTCTATATATTTAGGAAATTAACCCCTTATCTGATGTATCATTGGCAATTATGCTCTTCCATACAGTGGGTTGCCGTTCCATTTTGATGGTTGTTTCTTTTGCTGTGCAGAAGCTTTTGAGTTTGATGTAGTCCCATGTGTTCATTTTTTCCTTTGTTTCTGTTGCCTTAGGTGATATATCAGTGAAGATTCTGCTACGTATGATGTCTGAAATTTTGTTGCCTACATTTTCTTCTAGGATTTTTATGGATTCACAAGTCACATTTAAGTCTTCTATCCATTTTGAGTTTATTCTTGTGTATGGTGTAAATTGATGGTCTAGTCTCATTTTTTTGCATGTAGCTGTCCAATTTTCCCAACACCATTTATTAAAGAGGCTGTCTTTACTCCATTGTATGCTCTTGCCACCTTTGTCAAGTATTAATTGAGCATAATGTTTTGGGTCAATTTCTGGGTTCTCTGTTCTATTCCATTGATCTATATGCCTGTTCTTGTGCCAGTAGAAGGCTGTTTTGATTACAGTAGCTTTGTAGTATAACCTGATATTTGGTATTGTGATCCTGCCTATTTTGTCCTTCTTTTTCAAGATTGCTGTGGCTATTCGGGGTCTTTTTTGGTTCCATATGAACTTTTGAAGTATTTGTTCTAGTCTGTGAAATATGTTGTTGGTATTTTGATGGGGATTGCATTGAATCTATGGATTGCTTTGGGTAGTATGGACATTTTAATGATGTTAATTCTTTCAATCCATGAACAAGGTATGTGCTTCCACTTTTTTATATCTTCCTCTATTTCTTTTTTAAATATCCTGTAGTTTTCTGCAAATAGGTCCTTTACTTCTTTGGTTAAGTTATTCCTAGGTATCTTAAGTTTTTTGCTGCGATGGTAATTGAGATTTTTTTTTTAGTTTCTCTTTCTGGGAGTTCATCATTAGTGTATAAGAATGCCGTAGATTTCTTGATGTTAATTTTGTATCCTGCTACTTTGCCAAATTCATTTATTGAGTCTAGTAGATTTTTGATGGAGTCTTTAGAGTTTTCTATGTATAATACCATGTCATCTGCGAATAATGACAGTTTCACTTCCTCCTTTCCAATTTGGATCCCTTTTATTTTTTCTTCATGTCTGATTGCTGTGGCTAAGACTTCCAGTACTATGTTAAGTAAGAGTTGCAAAAGTGGGCATCTTTGTCTTGATGCTGTTCTTAAGGGAAATGCTTTTAGTTTTTGCCCATTGAGTATGATGTTGGCTGTAGGTCTTTCATATATTGCCTTTATTATGTCGAGATATGATCCCTCTATTCCCAAATTACTGAGTGTTTTTATCAAAAATGGGTGCTGGATTTTGTCAAATGGTTTTTCAGCATCTATTGATAAGATCATATGGTTTTTGTCTTTCATTTTGTTTATGTGGTGTATCACATTTTTTGATTTGGGAGTATTGTACCAGCCTTGCATCCCTGGGATGAATCCCACTTGGTCATGGTGAATAATTTTTTTGATGTATTGCTGGATCCGATTTGCTAGTATTTTGTTCAGGATTTGGGCATCTATGTTCATCAGGGTTATTGGCCTGTAGTTTCCTTTCTTTGTATTGTTTTTTTTTTTTTTTCCTTGGTTTTGGAATTAGAATTATGCTGGCCTCATAAAACGAGTTTGGAAGTCTTCCCTCTTCTTGAATTTTTTGGAATAGTTTGAGGAGAACGGGTGTTAGTTCTTTGAATGCTCAGTAAAACTCCCCCATGAAGCCATCCAGGCCTGGGCTTTTGTTTGTTGGGAGAGTCTTGATTATATCTTCAATTTCCTTCATTGTTATTGGTCTGTTCAAGTTTTCTATCTCCTTCCAGTTCAGTTTTGGGAGACTATGTGTTTCTAGAATTTGTCCACTTCACCTAGATTGTCCAATTTGTTGCCTTATAATTGTTCATAATATTTGTTAATGATCCTTTGTATTTCTGTGATGTCAGTTGATACTTCTTGTCTGTCATTTCTGATTTTGTGTATTTGGGTTCTCTCTCTTTATTTCTTGGTGAGTCTAGCTAAGGATCCATTGATCTTGTTTATCTTTTCAAAAAACCAGCTCTTTGTTTCATTGATCCTTTGAATTGTTTTTATTTTTATCTTTTGGTCTCCATATCATTTATTTCTGCTCTGATATTTACTATTTACTTCCTTCTACTTGCTCTGGGGTTTTCTTTTTGTTTGCTTTCTAGTTCTTTAAGTTGTGAAGTTAGATAGTCAATTAGAAATTTTTCTTGTTTCTTGAGGTGGGCCTGTAGTGCTATGACTTCCCTCTCAGAACTGCTTTCACTGCATTGCATAGATTTTGTGGTGGTGTGTGTTCATTTTCATTAGTTTCCAGGAACTTTTTAATTTCTTCCTTGATTTCCACGGTAACCCATTCATTGTTCAATAACATGCTATTTAGCCTCCATGTGTTCAAATGTCTTTGCATGTTCTTATTGCAATTGATTTCTAGTTTCATGCCATTGTGATCTGAGAAGACGCTTGATATGATTTCAATCTTCTTGAACTTGTAGAGACTTAGTTTGTGCCCTAACATGTGGTCTATCTTTGAGAATGTCCCATGTACACTTGAGAAGAATGTGAATTCTGCAGTTTTGGGGTATAATTCTCTGTAGATATCTATTAAATCCATTTGATCTAGTGCTTCATTTAAAGTATCTGTTTCCTTGTTAATTTTTTGTCTAGAAGATCTATCCAGTGAAGTCCGTGGAGTGTTGAAGTCCCCTGCTATGATTGTATTGCTGTCAATTTCTCCTTTGAAGTCCTCCAGAAGATTTTTAATATATTCTGGTGCTCCTATATTGGGTGCATTTATGTTTACCAAGGTTATATCTTCCTGGTGGATAGATCCTTTCAATATATATATATATATATATATATTTTTTTTTTTTTTTTTTTTTTTGGTACGTGCCCCTTGTGGAAACCGAACCCGTGACTCTCTGGTCTGCAGGCCGACGCTCCAACCGCTGAGCCAAACCGGCCAGGGCCCTTTCAATATTATATAGTGGCCTTCTTTGTCTCTAGCTATGGCCTTCATTTTGAAATCTAATTAATCAGATATGAGTATTGCTACCCCAGCTTTTATTCCTTTCCATTTGCTTGGAAGATTTGTTTTTCTATCCCTTTACTTTCAACCTATGTGAGTCATTTGTTATGAGGTGGGTGTCTTGTAAACAACATAAATGTGAGCCATACTTTTTTATCCAGTCAGCTACTCTGTGTCTTTTTATCAGAGCATTCAATCCATTTACATTTAAGGTGATTATTGATATGTACTTATTTATTGACATTTTTGTTTAATGTGGTTATATTGTTCTTTCTATTTCTTCTACTAATTACAGCAGTTCTTTTAATATTTCTTGCAGTGCTGGTTTGGTGCTAATATATTCCCTTAGCCTTTTTTTTGTCTAGGAAGCTCTTTATTTGACCTATTTTGAATGATAGCCTTGCTGGATAGAGTAGTCTTGGATTCAGATCCTTGTTTTTCATGACCTTGATTCCTTCATGCCATTTCCTTCTGGCCTGTAGTGTTTCTGTTGAGAAGTCAGCTGATATCATTATGGGGGTTCCTTTGTAGGTAACCTGTTGCTTATCTCTTGCTACCTTCAGGATTCTCTCTTTGTCTTTAATTTTGGGCATTTTAATTACTATGTGTCTTGGTGTGGGCCTGTTTGGGTTCTTCTTACTTGGGGCTCTCTGTGCTTCTTGAACTTGAATGCCTTCTTGCTTCACCAAGTTAGGAAAGTTTTCTGTCACTCTTTCTTGAAATATATTCTCTAACATTTGCTCATTTTCTTCTTCTTTGGGGAGTGCTATGATGCAAATGTTATTACGTTTCTAGTTGTCTCACAGGTCTCTTAAGCTGTCTTCCTGTTTTTTAATTGTGTTTTTTTTTCCTTTTGGTTTTCTGATTGGTTGATTTTTTTCTACCCTGTCTTCTAATTCACTGATGCGGTCCTCAGTTTCCTCTACTCTGCTGGTTAGTCCTTCCAATGTTTTCTTTATTTCTGCTATGTCATTCTTCATTTCCACTTGGTTGGTTTCAATGTTTCTATATCTTTACTCATAAATGTTGATGTCCTTACTCATGCTGTTGAGCTTCCTCAAGATTATGGCTCTGAACTCTACCTTTGATAACTTGCTTAACTGCATTTCATTTATCTCATATTCAGTAGAGTTCTCTTGTTCTTTCATTTGGGATTTGTTTCTTTGTTTTACCATTTTGGCTATTTCACTGGGTTTTGTAGCCTGCCAAATTTTCCTTGTGGGTGTTGGTGTTCTGCTGTTTGTGGCTCCCTCTATTGGGTTTGGATGAGCATGGGAGGACCCATGTTAAACTCCACTATCAAGTCTTACTTTCCTGGGTAGATTTGCAAGCCCAGGAAAGGTTCAGTTATCCTCTAGCTTTTTGCCCGGAGGCTATTAGTCTCAGTTACTTAGGGCCTGGGATGTAGCCCTCAGGTGTTCTGCATAAGAGGATTTCCAGAGTGTGGGGCATATGCTGGTTGTTAATGAGCCTCAATTTGCATTTCTTTGGCTCACCTGGTTGGGGTTGAGTCTCTGAGGGAGGGGCTGCTGTTTCTCCTTGCAGCCCTGGGAAGGAGCAAGCTGGCCACCATTCTGTGTGGCCATGACTCAGCAAAAACTCTGAGGGCCCTCCAAATCCTAGGTGTCCCCACAGAGTTCCAGTCCAGTCTGCCCTCCCTCTGCCAGAGCCCAAGGTGAGTGGCTCTAGCCAATCTAGTGCTCTGTCCTGGCCCTCTGTGCTGTGGAGCCAGCTTGGGATTTTAACCCCAAGTGCACTGCTCATAGCTAAGACCACTGCTGTCTGTGGGCTCCCAGCCCTCCACCCTCTGTTGCCTCCACAGATCCTCCCAGTGTCCCTGGTTGTATGGCCCTCTCCCACTGTTTTTCTGTTGCTTTTTTCTGACGATTTGTCTTTATTTTAGTTGTAGTTCACGTTTGGTCCTGGGAGATCGTCTGTGTAGCTTCCATTCACTCTGCTGCCGTTTTTTCCTCCTCCTATTTTAGCAGTTTTAAAGAAAACTAAGAATCAATTGAAATGGACCACATATGAGAAATTAAAAAATGTATATACTGATTTTAGTCAAGTCTGAAAAAGATAAAATTGAACTGAGCACAGGGAAGTAAGAAGAACATTGTAGAAATTATGTAGGAGAGGTAGCTGAGAGCCAGAACTTCCTTGTAAACTCTGAAAATGAGTTTAAAATGTGATGTTTACAATCTAAACGTTAGTTGACTACTTTTGGGGCCAAGAGAGAAATCAATATAATACATTTTGGACATGAACATTAAGATGCATTATAAATACTTAGATATAGGAGTTAGGAGCTCAGGAAATAGATCAGAACCAGATATGTAACTTTGAACATCCATAAAGAGTTGAAGAAATCTTCTGGAAGTAAATATAAATAGAATAGAACAAGGGGCCCTGCACTCATAAATATTTGTATTTCAACTAGAGATGCTGAAGCCAGAAAAGAAAGCTTAGAAGGAGCAGTTTGTGAGATAGAACAAAAACCAGGAGTGTCATACTTCATGGATGCCATGAGGCTGTGACAGGAATTGGGGGGGTGAGGGTGGGGGATTAATTATCAAGTGTGCCAAATACTGTGGATAGGCTAAGAAGTGTCATTACTGAGAACATTGTTGACATTGACTAGAGTAGTTTCAGTGGTGCAGGTAAAAAAAAAAAAAAGATTTGGAAAGTGACAAAGTGGATTGTGGATGCACAATTAGTAACTTTTTCAAGAATTTTCTATTTAAAGGAGCAACAACAACAAAATGAAATGATAACTGAGCAGATATAGGATTAAGAGACGCTTGTTTGTTTATTTTGTTGTTGTTTTTAAAATGATGGGAATGAGCCCGGCCGGTGTGGCTCAGTAGTTGAGCATCAACCCATGCACCAAGAGGTCCCAGTTCGATTCCCAGTCAGGGCAACATGCCCAGGTTGTGGGCCCGATCCCCAGTGGGGGGCATGCAGGACGCAGCCAATCGATGTTCTCTCTCATCGATGTTTCTATCTCTCTCTCTCTCTCCTTTCCTCTCTCTCTAAAAATCAATAAAGAAAAAAAATATATTTAAAATGATGAGAATGATACAATAAGGGAGAAATTGATGATCCTGGAGGAGATAGGAACAAGAGGTCAGAAGCCTGAGCATATATGGAAAAACTGGCCTTAGGAGATTTAGGGATACTTCATTCTTCGTCATAAAAAGAAAGCAGATAGTACCTGACAAGATATAGATGGGGTGGCAGATCGAATGGAGGGATTCTGAAGGCATTTCTTTCTTCTTTTTCTATTTTGTCAACAAAGTGTGAAGCAAGGTCATCCGCTGAGATGGAAACAAGGGATTTGTATTATTACACAAGTAATAAAGAAGTGACTGTAATAAAAAGAAGCTGTCTGGACCTGTTTTCAAGGTTGTATACTACAATTTCCTTCCAAGTAAACCTGCTGCTGTCTACATGACTCTAAATGATTAGAGGATTATCTACGATCCAGACGCTTGATAGTTCTATGTCACTTCTCACAGTGTAGGGTTTATGAGTAGGTTATGGAGTTCGGAATATGTACCCAACTGCTATTTCAGTCACACTTTCCTTATTTTTTCAGTCATCAGTATTTGGAGGAAATCTGGAGGATATCCAAAAGATTATCTATACGACATCAGGCTATGTAAAACAAAAGATTAGGTAACATTTATGTTTCCCCAAAACAATGTTTATGTAGAAATTGAACATAGATTCTATTCCTGTTCATAGACATAAAAAGATATAAAAACATGTCACAACTAGAGCATGCCAGATAAATGCATTTATTTTATTTCCTGGGAGTTACAAAAAATCTGATCAAAAGACAAACATGAAGATTGGTACTTGGATTGTGATTATTATATATTATCACACTTTATTTTGAAGGTAGTTCCATTTTGACATGAAATTTCATGTGGATTATAACCTACATACTAAATTGGTCATTCTCTATTGGAACTTAAGTTGGTATTGCAGTTCTTATCTTGGGGAAACTGATGAATCTTTAAAGACTGGTGGATACAAGAAGAATCTATAAATACTATTTTGAAAACATTAAAAAAAACTGAATTTTATTGTCTTTTGGCAATAGCTTATATTATTTGATCTGGTTCATTGGTAATATGAATTCATTATCATTTATTAATTAGATAAACTTTTAAAATGTGCAATTGCAATTTGTTTAGAAAAATCCCTTTGTAACTTGATTCTCTTTTATGCTATGGCTTTCTTAAAACAGGTTTCTATAATAAATTTATAATATATCCAATTTGGAGACATATGAGACATTTGATCCCTGCAAATCAGTAAGGACTTCTAGTTATAATGTCATAAATCTTGGGCTCTAGAATCAGGTAATCCTGAGTTCCAGTTCTGCAATCTCCAGTGAGTTGTTGTATAACCTTAAGTAGGTCACTTAATTTCTCATAAACTAAATTTTCTTATATGTAAAATAATAGCACCTCCATAGTTGTAAAGATAAATCGAGACAGTGAAATGAAACACTTCTGCAATGTAATAAACATGTGTGCAATGGCCACCATGGCAGCAATATGTGGAAATTTCTTTATAGGGGGTGACTCCCAGACATTCATTTCTTCATCTCTCTTTTTGGACTTTTCATTTTTAATTATTAAAATACAAATTTACTGTAGGTAGATATAATTTACATTTTATTTTCTAACATTGGATGCACACAAGCATGTATTTAATACATATACAAATGAAATTATTTGTGTGAAGCTTCTTTTGGGTAACTATTTTTTCACACAAGTTTCAGATTTAACTTGTCAACTTCCCAAAAAACTGTATTAGAATTTTGATTGATATTATATTGAATCTATACATAAATTTGGAGGACTTATGATCCATGAAAATGAGGTATCTTTTTAATTGAATCTTCTTTAATATATTTCAATAACATTTTATATTTTTCTATAAACATTTTACATATCTTTTGTTAAAAATTTCCTAAGAACTTTATATTTGATAGCATTATAAATGGTGATTTTGATGAAAATGGTGAAGATAATGATTGCATTCTTTAACTGTACCCTCCTGGTGTACAGCATTCATTTTATTGTTGTATATAAGCCATTGTTAAACTCTTATTTTCTCTAACATTTTTTATAGATTTTTTTGATGTTTATATATATATACTGTAACAATAGTACCTATGAATAATAATGTTTTTTGTTATTAATAATTCGAATATATTTTTCCTTTTTTTCACTGTGCTATGACTCTCTGAATTACATTAAATAAAAACAATGATAATGTCCATCCTTATCATGTTCTTGATTTTTAAAAGGTACACTTTTAATCCTGTCCTGTGTGGCTCAGTGGTTAGAGTGTCAGTCCATGCATTGAAGGGCATGTACCTGGGTTGCAGATTTGCACCGGCCCTGGTCAGAGTGCGTGCGGGAGGCAACCAATCGATGTGTCTCTCTCATTCACATTGATGTTTCTCTCTCTCCTCCCCCACTTCCTCTCTCTCTAAAAATCAACAGAAAAAATATCCTCAGGTGAGGATTAACAAAAACAAAGTCCATTTTTGGAAAAACAGACTTTTGTAAAGTTCTTTTTTCCTCCCTCTATTTTACATTTTGTGAAGAGTTTTATAATGACTTATAAAAATTGAATTTATCATTTTAACATAAAGATTGAGAGGATCATACAGTATTCTCTTTCAATTTGCTAAAAATCTAAAGACATATAGATGTTAAAACATGCTTGTATTACTGGATTAACTTGACTAGACCATGGTGTACTATCTTTTCTCTGTAATGCTGAATGTAGCCCTTTAAAATCTTGTTGAAGACTTTTGCATCTATGTTCACGAGTAAGATTGGTATGTAGTCTTCTATTACTTAAATGAAGTGTATCATTATACATTAAAACCTGCTTTCTCTTTCTCGTGTTCCCTTCACACTCAGCTGCTTCCCTAATTCCAACTAGTTACTATTTACCAACCCTTCAGAGTACTTTAAATACTCCCTCAATTTTACCAACTTAACCCATTGTGATGGATTGGAATTTCCCCCTGAAATACTGGCATTTCGTTGGTTAATGACGAAACCTGGAATAGACAAATTCAAAGTTTTGTTATTTATTTGGGGAATTCTAGCAAATATGATTTATGACCCACATGACATTGAGGGACTCCAGAGAACAACACAATTTGACTCCTTACACAGTCTCAAAATAGGCACATTTTGACCTCAGTTTGTGAAAATCTGAAAAATGAACAAGCAAACAAGTCATTTTCCATAATGTGTAGAGGAGGGTAGGAGGTTTATATTTCTATCTTTTCTGGTGTCTTATTTTCGTTCTGGTGTCTGAGGCAAACAGAACAGCTCTGATGCATTCTGGTATTTCTGATCATAGCTTTATCCCATCGCAACTACTATGTTTGACCCCTCTCTTCTTTCCCCACATTTAATATATTACTTTCAACTGTGCTTTGTTATTAAAAAAAAATAAAGATGATAGAAAGTGTTCCCCTATGTGAACCTTGTCCATTACCATCGGAGAAGAGGAGCCTGTGTGTGCTTCATGTGTGATTTCTTATTCTTCCCTCCTCTGTATTATTTTCTTTTATTAAGAAGAATTGAGGGATAACAAAAGAGAGGTGTTTATATATGGTAAAAACTAATAACTATAAATTTTCTTATCATTTATCAATCATGTATTTTGTAGTAGTATTGACAATGAAATAGCAGACCATATATCTTTTTGAGAGGAAAGAGTAATTTGCCTTATAATTATTGATCATAAATATATTATTTTTAGCCCTGGCTGGTTTGGCTCAGTGGTTAGAGTGTTGGCCTGAAGTGTCGTGGGTTCATTTCCCAGTCAAGAGGATGTACTTTGGTTGTGGTTCAATCCCAGATCTGGAAGTGATGTGTGGGAGACAATTGATCCATCTCTCTCTCTGCCTCCCTCCCTCCCACCCAATCTAAAATAGTCAAAGGAAAAATATCCTCAGGTGAGGATTTTAAAAAATGTTATTTTTATTATTATATAGACATAGATAACAATACAGATATTAAGGTTACTTTTAGTAGGCATTACTAATTATCATCAGTTTTAGCTGATCTCTGCTAAAAATGGAGATTCTAAACTCCATTTCTGCATTTATAATTCTAAGAGAGATTTTCTAAAATAATATTCTGGTTTATATACTCATAAAATTACTCTGACTTTTAGTACTTTGGTGGCATTGTTTCTGTATTGCTATTTAGATGTCTATGCCATTGTATTTTTTCTTTGTTTTATTTCCACGTAAAATTTTGCTGTCTCTATCAAAAACAATGGTACATTCAAAAATGAAGTCTTCTTTAAAATTCTTCCAAACTCCTTCCAAAAACAAGTTATACATATGACTTGTCTCAGGGATTACAAAGTGTGAACTCTATAAATGATATCTGATTGATTTACCTATTATAGAAGTTAAATCTGGAAATCAATCAAATATAATTACTTCAGCAATGTGCCAGGCACTCAGGTATTAGGAGTATTGTCACCAAAAACTATCCAGGAGCTACTAGAAATATATTTTGAAATGTATTTGTATTAGTTTCTTATTGCTGCTGTAACAAATAATCACAGACTTGGTCCTTAAAGTGACACAAATTTATTATCTTAGAGTTCTCGATGTTACAAGTATGGAACGTTTCAACCGGATAAAGTCAAGGTGGTGGCAGGATTGTGTTCCTTTGGGAGGCTCCTTGGGAGAAGATACAGGGTGTCTGTAGCTTCTATTACATTTTGAAAATGAAATGTATTTTAATAAACACTGGCTTTATAATTATTCAAAGTGTGTGTGTATACATATTTTGGGACATTATATTTCTTTGAGTTTTTTTTATGAAGTCAGAATGAAACTTTTTTCCACATTTATAGAAACCATGAAAAAATTACATTTTCCCACATTATATAGCACAACAATTCAATGAAATATCTCTTGCCATAAATTATTATTATTATTATTTTTAATCCTCACTCGAGGACATTTTTGCATTTATCTTCAGATACAGTGGGAGGGAGAGAGAGAGAGAAACATTGATGTGAGAGAGACACATCGACTGGCTGCCACCCACATGACCCCAACCAGGGCCGGGGACAAACTGCAACCGAGGTACGTGCCCTTAGCGGGAACCAAACCCAGGCCGACGTTCTGACCACTGAGCAAAACTGGCCAGGGCTCTTGCCATAAGTTAAATCCTGTGGCTTTGTATAACTGAAACAACAGTTTATATCCATCAAGGTAAAGCAAAATGACATTAAATGATTGTTTAAAAATTTTAAATCTAGACATAAATATATGGCTTCATTATTAACATTCTATATAGTCCATTACTAAATTATTTCCATTATCAATTAGCCATCATTTATAAAGACACATTCCTAACATTGTTTTAGTCAGTTGGAATACAGAAAAAAAAATTAGCAACTGTTTAGAAATATCAAGAATACATTTTTGATACACATTGAACTATGATAACTATATCATATGTGTTGAGTTCTGACTAATTTTTAAAGCTTTTATATTTGTTTTTAAATCGTTTTTTTTTACCAATAATCTAAATATTTGACCATTTAAAATAAAATAATTGCTGCTTTTATTTTGTACAAAAACTAATTTTTAAAAACTTATCTGACAAAAATGAAAATTTCAAATAAGTCCAGAACCTACAACCAAGATTACTCTATCCTGCAAAGCTGTCATTTAGAATCGATGGCCATATAAAGAGTTTCCCAGACAAGGAAAAGCTAAAGGAGTTCACCACCACCAAACCATTATTATATGAAATGTTGAAGAAACATTTAAAGAAAAAGATAAAAAATATGAACAAACAAAATGGCAATGAATACATATCTATCGACAATTGACTCTACAAACAAAATGAACAAGCAGAACAGAAACATTCTCATAGATACAGAGAAATTTTGTTGGTTGCTAGATGGGAGGGGTGTTGGGGGAATGGGTGAAAAAGGTGAAGGGATTAAGAAGTATAAATTGATTGTTAGACTGACAAACTTCAAAGGGAAGGGGGATTAGGGGGTGAGAAGAAATAAACCAAAGAACTTATATGTATATATGCATAACCAATGGACACAGACAACAGTGTGAGGAAAGGCAGGAGGGGGGCGGGAATGGGGAGGAGGGGGTCAATGGGGGAAAAATGAACATCTGTAATACATTCAACAATAAAGCTAAATTAAAAAAAAAGAAGATAAAGGTAAAGCAAATTTTTCTAATGGATTGTTTATTTCTTATAGTAGTCGATTTCAAACATATGTACAAAATAAGTGAACTAAAACTCTATGCTACAAGGAGAATCATCTTAGAGCAAATCATCTTAGCAATAGTTTTTAAGGTCAGTCTTAAATATTCCAGAATGTACTAGAATATGACCTAATTATTCTTTCAGTTAATTACAGAAAAATGCAACCACAGAATTATTCCCTACCTGGACTGATGATTCTAATAACTACATAGGTCTAACTTTGGATTAAGATATAGTTTAAGAAATAAGTACTGTAAGAAGTTTGAAATGATCTTTGGTTTCTTTACATAAGTATAAAACATTAAAAAAAATTTTTTTTTTATCCTCACCCAAGGACATTTTTGCATTTATCTTCAGATAGAGCAGGAGGGAGAGAGGGAGGAAGAGAGAGAGAAACATCGATGTGAGAGAAACACATCGAGTGGTTGCCACCCTCACGACCCCAACCGGGGCCGGGGACAAACTGCAACTGATGTACGTGCCCTTAGCGGGAACTGAACCCAGGACTCTCTGGTCCACGGGCCGATGCTCTAACTGCTGAGCCAAATCAGCCAGGGCAGTATAAAACATTTCAAATATCATAATGTCTGTGAATCAGAAAGTCAAATTACAGTATGTATTGATAACAGATGTCTACGGAAAGGAGGCAGTATTTGGTCTGTTATGAGAATAAAAAAGAAAAAAGAACACATTTCTAGAGAGGAAAAAGGAATATTAAGAAATTATAACAATGGCCCGGCTGGTGTGGCTCAGTGGTTGAGCGTCAACCCATGCACCAAGAAGTCGCCGGTTTGATTCCCAGTCAGGACACATCCCCAGGTTGTGGGCCAAATCCCCAGTGAAGGGCATGCAGGAGGCAGCCAATTGATGTTCTCTCTCATCGATGTTTCTATCTCTCCCTCTTCCTTCCTGTCTCTCTCTCTAATAGCAATAAAGAAAAAATAATTAAAAAGAAATTATAACAATGAAAGAAAAGCCTGGTCCTCAAAATAAAAGGGCCATTAATTGAAGAGATCAATATCACTTTTTATTGACACTTGAAACAGTATCCCTATTATTAGGAAAAATGTAATAACATCTTATTCTTTTTGTATATTATAATCATTAAGTATATATGAATATAGATAGATATAGATAGATTAGATATAGATATATATATATAGATATAGATAGATAAATACCATATGGTGATCAAGTAATTTTGGTATAAGTCCATAGACTATGTCATAGCATTCATAAATTGTTTATATCTTAGCTGCTCATTTATACCTAAAGAAGTTTTCATTAAGCATACTAATAATTTTCAAATGATGTAATGGAAAATCTAGTTGCAGTATTTTATTATTTTGCTGAAATACATTTGGTAAAAAGAAGCTAGCCGCTTCACCTGTTTTAATACTAGTATATTCTGGATGATATTATACCTACAAATACGTGTATACAAACAATAGATCATAAATTTCCCCTAAGAAGATATTACTTTGTCTGTCATTGGTATATATTTGCAAAACATTTTCATACAGGAAACATACATTTCAAGATCAGACATGGGAAAAGGTTTATACTCCGCTACAGTGATGCTGACGTACTACACAAGGCCCCTTGGTGATGTCAATCAACAGGGGCAGGAGTTTATCAATTAATTGCTTGCTATCCATAATTTCCTGTCAACGTGAACTGTGCATCATGCCTTCCTAGGTTCGAAAGGTTACAATGGCCAGATTTACCAGTTTTAGATTTTCAACAGAAAGAGAACCAAACATTAGGGGAACTAAGGCATCATAATCTCCATGGCACTGAAGAATAAAAGTATCTCTATTAATGCCACTGATAGGACCCTGGGGAAACGAAGATGCAGGGGAAACCAGCAACTGAATCAGTGACACCTGCCAGTGTTTGCTGTGTTAAGAGCAGTGTATAAAGATTAAAGCTCCTCCCTGAGAAAATCCACCCAAAGTAACTCTGTTTGAGGAAATGCCATTCTTCATCTTTTTCTCTATCATTTTCATTTTCTGCTTTTTCATTTTCTGCTGCTGGTTTAATTCCAGGTTCATCTTCCTGTGAATCTGGTGAAAGCCCAATAATATCAAACCAGAAGGCACAGCCATGTTCATATTTAATGCCACAGGCATAACTGTGCATGCAGAGCGATATATTTGATGGGTGAACCTCTGATACCTGCAAGTCTTCTGTCCATCTGTGCCCTGTATCTCCCAATCCATGAAGGAAAATCACCACAGGAACAGCCTTCCTGGCCAAGGGCACCATGGCGGGACCAGCAAGCGCTTATCAGAAGCATAAAACCTATTTTCTTGCCCTTTCCAGCCTTTACAGACAGCCCGAGTCCTTGATTCAGAGTCCCCTTCCACCTTCAACGCCAGCAGGGGCCGGTGGCCATGGGATCTTTCTCATGCTTCATCAGTGACATTGAGTCTCCTGCTTTTCTCCTTCACTTAAGGGACTTTTGTGATTACATTGGGACAGGAAAATCTCCTTATCGGTTATCCAGGATTATCTCCTTATTTTAAGGTCATTTTATTAGTAACCTTAATTCCAACTGCAACTGTAATTCCCACTTGCCATGTAACAATATTCACAGGTTGCCAAGTTCAAAATGTGCATATCTTTGGAGAGGTCATTATTTTGCTTACCACTGCACTCCCTTAGTCTAAGGACCATGCCTAGTCTAGACCTCTCAGACAAAGAACTGAAAGTATCATCTGTGAAATCTGAGTCTAAAACACCTTTTTAAAAATTTTTTTCATTACATACAGGTGCTTCAAACTTTGTTTTTGGTTGATTTATTTAGAAAATTATTCTTAGTTCTCCAGCTGATTTTGCATAAGTTAAAATAATATAAAATAATATAGATTTAAGCTCCTAAGCAAACATGAGTTCCACTTTTAGATTTACATTAATTTTAGAAACAAAGGACAGTGAGAGATGCTTATGAATTTTAATTAATTAGGTTCTAAAATAAAGTGAATACAATTTCAGAACCTAATGACTCAGCTTCTGTGTAAGACATTGAAAATGAGAGTATGGTTTGACACTATGTTTTCTTTAATTCTTTATGACCTTATTTGTTTAACTTTCAGGGTCAAAAGAAGTAATAGGTATTTGATTTGAGTGTATGAATTTTTAATGTAAGTGTTTCTGACTCCAAAGCTGTCAGGACCTCCTGACCTTAAAGCTTGAAGTGATTTGATTAGGCCAACAGACATAATGGCCAGTTTCATGTGTAAACAAAAGCCACTTCTTTGTCTTTTAAACTAGATTTGAAATTCAGTGACACAGTAGAGATACAATTTAGACTGAATATCATGCAATAATTAACATTATATTCATGTTGGGATAATTTTCCCTGATGCTGAGCCAAGATAGATTGCAGCATGAGTTCTTCAGAGATCTAGGCATCCCAGCCTGTTTATCTTCAGGACCTCAGGGTTAATTTTTGCTAACTCATTGGTTTGGAGAATGTTTTTGATGAGGCCTGAATGCTTAAAGGCATAGGTCAATGATTTAAGATTGGTCAGGGAGTCTCTATTTTGTATGTTGGGCATAAATTTGGAGCAAAAGTAACTATAGTAAAAAATTATTTCAATTATTAAGCACATAAGGAAACTTTGGAGCACCCGGAGTTTTAATCCTCCCCAAGGCTGTAATTGGTGCTCTTTCTGATAGGATACTCAGCTGACATTTGCATTGTTCAGTTCATCTATATCATGACATTTTAGCCACTTTCTTTTAAGGCAAATTGCATGGCTATCTACTGAACCCCAATTGTCTCTTACAATATAGATCTTGGGTACTCAATATATGTCTTTTTACTGAGAGATAACTTCGTATTTCTGTGTTGGAAGGGGTATGTTGTTCATCAGATTAAACATTCCATTTTACATTTCAAACCAACCCAAACTTTGCAAAGAGGTTAAAAAAAAATCAAGATCTTTTTCACCCTGGCTGGTTTGGCTCAGTGGTTGCAGCGTCGGCCTGTGGACCAGAGAGTCCTGGGTTCGGTTCCTGCTAGGGGCACGTACCAAAAAAAAAAAAAAAAAAAAAAAAAAATCAGGATCTTTTTATATTGTATATTAATTACATGAATGGGTTTTATATTTTCTATCAGTTATCTTTCATTTTGTTTTGCTTAGAATTTGGTTTCTTTGGTTGCTGAGGACTTAGAAGACTAAAAACTAAACATGGATTTGACTATCAGCTCTACATTTTTAAGATCTCTGTCATGTTCTTGGATATAAATAGAACATAATAAAACATTCTAAATTATAAGATTAAAAGAGATAACATATTTAACATAAGTCTTAATAATAGATATGCAAGAATTCTTCTTTCATTGTTTTTTTGTTTTGTTTTGCGTTTTCCTTCTTTCTTTGTTTTAGTTACTAAATTCAGGTTACTTTTTCAGGTTTCATTGTGTTGCTTTCTGCTTAGACCTTATGGTTGCATAGGGTGAAAAGTTGGTTGTTGATATTTAGTGTGATGAGATAAAGGATACAAATGGTTTAAGGCTTTGAATATACAGTATCACATGGGAGTAAGGAAAATTAGAGATCCCCACCCTGGCCGGTTTGGCTCAGTGGTTGGAGCGTCAGCCTGCGGGCCAGAGAGTTCCAGGTTTGGTTGCCACTAGGGGCACGTACCGGAAAAAAAAAAAGAAAGAAAATTAGAGATCCCCAATACTTGTAGGCCAATGAAATAAATCTTAATGATGGCAACTGTAGGATATATCCATTAAATTTACCCAAGATAAATAAATAAAATCATTTCTTAAATCAAGTTAATGATTTGTTTAGGAGTGTTACAGGAAAATATGTGGATTGCTCTTCTCTGTTGCTAGTAAGAGTGGGTTCTTGGGGTGCTCCTGGAGTAAGCATTTCTGGAGGCCGCCATGGGAGGATGAGATATGGTAGAAAGCTTTATGTGCATGGAGTTATATCCCTCGTTTTACTAAGTCCCATATCCCTTAAACCAGTCCTGGAAAAGTGCAGGTGTGGATTCAGCAGAGCTAGAAGCAAGGCCAGCATCCAAAGTTTGTTTCATTGTGGAGTTAATTCTGGCACAGCATCAGGCGAGTTCCAGGCTATCAATCCCTTGTGTGTGGGGTCCACATGGCTGTGGGCCATATGGGCGAATGCAGGGGAGTGCACTCCCTGCAACAAGAAAGCCAGGGGTGCAGGCAAGCAAGAGAGAAACAGAGAGAACACCCCTTTGTTTAGGAGTTTAAATATCAAATCTTCCTGCACTTGCAGTGGTCATGCTTATTCTGGCCAGTGGCCTGTTCCCAGGTGTGACTGTCAGGCAAGTACCTTCCCAATTTCATTCAGACTTTACTGGGTGTGTATCTACTTGGCCTTCCCTTTGCATCTTTTCAGTTAATTAATAACTGGATTTATTACAATGGTATCAGTAGCATTGGCCTGATTAGTGGTTAATATTTCCATGTATAGGTTCAGTGGAGGTATTTGAAAGCCAGAAAAAAAAGGTTATAAGGAGATAATAGTTCCTCAATATTATTACCCCTGTATTAGCATCACTGTAGCTTCAGTTACTTGTCAAGGAAAGAAGTTTCAGAAGAAGAAATCCTATGCACCTTCAGGAGTATAAGTAAAGAATTATTCAAATTTAAGACATAGATCCTCAAACCTTAGTTGAAAACTCACAAGGATACATTATTTGTTACTTATTTGTTGTGAAGTTTAAACTTCTCAGGTTCAGGGAACAGTTTATTATTATTTATTTCCAAGTGCTTCAGGTTATTCTTTGTCCTCTGACAAAATAGTAATATGATTTTTAAAATGTTATGGTATCCTTTTAAACAAATAAGCATATGAAAATTCTTTGAAAATGAAACATCTTTGAAGAAATAAATGTATAGCACTATAAGAAAAATGATGAATATGACAGTGATGATAATGATTATAATTATGATGATGGTGATGATCATGGTTATGAGGAAGATGATGATAATAAAGTTATAAAATTTGTGAAGCAGAATTGAACAGAATAGTAAAGAGATGTGATATTTCTTGTTTAGAGGTTAGTATACCAGTTGGAGTGGTGTCAGTACAGATAATAACAGAGGAATAATTTATTAGTAAACAAAAGAATTTATCGGTAACTGATGTTTGGTGCTTTGGTAGACAATCAGATGAAGAAGGTGTCATGGTTATCTTCAGTGTAATAATAGTTAAGGATAAAATATTAAACTGACATAACAATATAACACTTTGCTCAATGGGGTTCAGAGGAAAGAAGAGGCAGCTTCTGTTTGAGAAGGGGAATCTGAAATTCTAAAATAAGGTATTAAACTAGAAGGTTTTGCAGGGGAAGAACTACAATTTTTAATCACTAACTAAATGTGAGGATAAGGAAGAAAAAGAAATCAAGTTGATTAAAAGTGTTTAACCTTGAAAAACTAGGCTATGGGTGCCATGAATAGAAATTTAAAAATCAAAAGGCAATCTTATAGAATGCAAATAGCCATAATGCAATCTTGTTTTGTGGAAATTTGAGAGAAGGAGCGGGGGACTTTCTTCTGCTTGAAAGGTAGAATTAAGCATTTAAAAAGAGGCACCAAACCTGAGCCAGGAGAGTGATGGATGGAGAAGGGAGATCCAGTAACATTTAGACATGAGAAGACAGAGCAGGGAGCAGAAATTGTGTGGGGAGAGGTTTCCCTAAGATGTACTAATTCTAGGTAGAGGTACCAAGGGGCCTTTAAAGTTTTAAACTAACACTTTAGATTTAAAGTTTGGGAGAGTACTCAGAGGTGGAAATACAGGATTCTGGGCCATCTGAGGAGAGATGATAATTGAAGCTTTATGATAGGACATAATGGATTATAGACAGAATGACAAGGAATAAGATAAGGAGTCCAGGACCTTAGGGATAACCTATGTTGAAGAACTGAGAGGAGAAGGAGGCAAGCGAGTAGAGGAAACAGACAGAGGCATCAGAGACAGAGACAAACAGAAACAGGCAAACTAGAAGAGTGTCTCAGAAACAAAAATCATGAAAGGAGAAGGATGTAAAGGTGACAACTTTAAATGTTTAATGTTGTAGGGGAATCAAAAAATGTTTTTTGAATGAATGAATGTGGTTGAACTAGGAGTAGATGTTAGCTCTGTGCAAATATTGCCACTCCTACCCTTGGCCTCTATTGACTGGTAGAAGTATTGTCTGTGCATATCTTTTCATTTATTTGTATACCTTTGTCCATGTCATTTGCAATTATTTCAGAAAAGATGAATCCAGAACGTATGTGCTTCTTTTCTGATTTCATGTATCTTTGTATATAGTTTCTCAAGTGCCTTGTACATGATTTTATATTCTGTTGTAACCACAGTTTTTCTTTGCACAAAAGATTTGCTAACAAGAGCTCTGATTTCTCAAGTGAACCCAAACATTTCTAATTAAATGTGTGTTTAATATCTTTCAGAGAAAAATTTCTATGCTTCCATTAAAATTAGTAAGTAGTACATGTCTATAATAATAACAATGGAGTTTGGTGACTTTTAATCTTTGGATCGAAAACTCCTTTTGATAATTAACTAGGAAAGTCTTGCAGAATTCTTGTGCTTTAATTTCCATTATACTATTTTTGATGATTTGTTGAACTTAAAGAGAATGATTAAGACAATATTTTCAGCCCAGCCAGTGTGGCTCAGTGGTTGAGTGTTGACCCATGCACCAAGAGGTTGCCAGTTTGATTCCTGGTCTGGGAACATGCCCAAGTTGTGGGCCAAATGCCCAGTGGGGGGCAGACAGGAAGTGGCCAATTGATGTTCTCTCTCATTGATCTTTCTGTCTCTCCCTTCCTCTCTCTCTAAAAGCAATAAAATAAAAGACAATATTTTCATAATTATAAAGGAAATGTCAGGAACCAAGTTTCTGTCTCTAATTCAAACTACTTGTTTTGGGGGATATTTTTAATAGTTTGGGTGATTTTTCTAATAGCTTCTGTGTATTTACCCAACTTAACTATAAGATTATTGTGGGTTGGAGTTATTTTAATTTCTTTTTTCTTTTAATTAGCCATGTAGCAGCACATGAAACACAATAGTAAATTTTGTTTATGAAACATGAGTAAATTAAATGTCTGTGAAATAAGTCCAAAATAATCATATATATATATATATATATATATATATATATATATATATATACACACCTTTGTTTTCAAATGATATCTCAATCATTTAAGCATAATTCAGAATTCATCCCAACTCATTTTTTTATGACTATTTGTAAGAATACCCCACAGAAATGGCCAAATTACGTGCAAAGAAACTTTTTACCATGTTATCAACAAAATAAATATTTTGAATTCAAAACTAGAGAAAGTAGGCCTGGCCGGTTTGGCTCAGCAGTTAGAGCGTTGGCCCGCGATCCAGAGAGTCCTGGGTTTGGTTCCCACTGAGGGCACGTGCTGGAGTCCAGCCTCGGCAGGTCCAGGGGTTCCCAAAGGTGTGGACAGAGTCGGCGAGAGAGAGAGAGCGAGCACAACATGGGAGACAGAAAATACTTGATCTTTCTTCTGCTTAGTCTTAATGCTTCTGCTTCTGCTTCTGCCTCCGACTAGCAGAATCTTTTATTATGTATATAGATCCACAGGTTACATTGTTTCCCCCAAACATTTTAGGCAAAAAAGTACAGATATTCTTTTGGTTGTTTACCCAACTCTTATGTATATTACATGTTAATTACTAACTATTTTCACCCTTCACCCAGACATCCTCTTAAACTCCTGACCTTTCCTCCTATCTAAGATCCTTTTAAGCTTCCACATTTCTATCCTAATTCTTCATTATTTTCTTGCTTTTCTTCCTGCAATCTTTTCTACCATCTACTTCATTAGTCAACTATATGTTACTTCTATAATAATTTCTAACAGACAGCTAACAGATAGAGAAAGCAAAGATTAGTCTCCTTCAGTTGCCATCCTGCATTTTTATTTTCCCATTTACTTTATATCTTCAGTCACTGTTCTTCGTGATTCCTGCCACGCAGTGAATCCACTTCTCCAGGGACAATGTCAAACCATGGAGCTCACCCGAGACTGTGTCAAACCGTGGTGGTTCTTGTTTCTCCAGGGACTATGTCAAACCATGGAGCTCACCCAGGACTATGTCAAACCGTGGTGGTTGCTGTTCCAGTGACACCGCTCCCAACAGGCACGTACCTCGGTTGCAGTTTGTCCCTGGCCCCGGTTGGGGTCATGTGGGTGGTGACCCTCGATATGTCTCTCTCACATCGATGTTTCTCTCTCTCTTCCTCCCTCTCTTCCTCCCGCTGTATCTGAAGATAAATGCAAAAATGTCCTCTAGAGAAAGTAGATTAAAAAAAAACTAACAAAATTTGATGCAAAAGTGTATCCTTCAGAAAAATGAAGTAAAAAGTTAAGGCATTGCAAGTAGGAGTGGGATATACAGGCACTTGCTAGTTTTTGTTTTTCATAACTTACAAGCAACTCATTCTTCTTACCTCTAACAGTAACATTTGTGTAGAAAGGTCATTTTCATTAATCTTAGGTTGTTAATTTCCATTCTCCCTGCCCAAAGACATTAGTGTTATTTACAATTTTTCTTAGTTCTATGCAAAACCAAACAACCATCCTTGTAAGGCTAATATATGTTAAGTGCCTTAGGCACATTTCAATTAAGCATTAACATAGTTTGGAAAATTTTCAAAACATTTAGTATTACTTTTAATCATTTTCATTAAAATTAATAACAAGTGTTAAAAAGTCATATAGCAAGGAGCTGGGGGAACTGAATTCTTAGTTTCTAAAAGGCTACTTGTAGTAATGCAGAAATAATTTCAATACAATTCAGCCACATGTCACCCGGTCCCATTAAATACTGCATTTTGTGTGGGTAGAAGATGGGAGTTATGTACACATTAATTTTGTTTTAATATTTTTATATAGTGGCCAGATATTAATGAGTGTTCACTAGATACCAAAAATAATGAACTAGCATGTGAACAAGCTTAAAGCCTTAAACTAGATTCATCCATCCTTAAGGGTATTTTAAACAAATACTTAAAGATAAGCTTTCATAAATCCATTCATATAAATAAAAAAAAACTTTCAAATTATGACTATACCAATATAGAAATACTAAAACCATTCATTATAAGAGGAACCAATAATTAAGAATTGTGTCTGAGTTTTAAGTACAAAAAGAAATGAATTAAATCGAATCTATTGTTGAAATAGAAAAACATAAATTATAATGGCCCACATTTACCTCTCAAAATATTATTACATAGAATATAAACTTTAAAATGAAACCAAAGCCATTGGCCTTTCTCCCTTAGTAACCCTTTATTTTCTTAAAAATGAAAAGATCTCCAACTGCATATGAGTTTACAATACTATTGGTGTTATGTATAGCATTTACAACTGTCATATATTATCAGATTCAGTTTGTGATATCTATATATCTAGAGAGATAGATAGATATATGCATATATGTATATGTATATATGTAACTATATATAATTTCCAACTTTAGGTAGTAATTTTTTTTTAAATCCTCACGCGAGGACATTTTTCCATTTACCTTCAGATAGAGTGGGAAGGAGGAAAGGGGGGAGAGAGAGTGAGAGGGGGAGAGAGAGAGAGAGAGAGAGAGAGAGAGAGAGAGAGAGAGACATGGATGTGAGAGAGACACATTGATCAGCTGCCTCCCACACGACCCCGACCAGGGCCAGGGACAAACCGAAACCGAAGTGCATGCCATTTACCCAAATTGAACCTGTGACTCTGGTCCACTGGCCGATGCTCTCACTACTGAGCCAAACCGGGTAGGGCTAGGAGTAATTTTTAACCTTTTCCTTCATTTCTTCCACTCAAGTTAATGCTGTATAAGGACCACAGAGTGAAACATGAACAATGTAAGGATTTTGAATAGAATTATGCCGCTGGAATAGTAGCAGCATCTTTAATATTAATATAATTCAAAAACATTTTTTTTATTACTTTGTTCTAAATTTCCTTCAAATGTAAAAGAAGGAAAAAGGATATTATACAAAGGACACAATAAAAGAGCACAAAGATGAAACTCTTTTCTTTGCAACGGGAATGGCCTTTCTATTGTCAGTTTTCTACGTGCTTATCTTTCAAAAAAACCCATTGAATACAATTAAACTGCCACTCCGAGAGACAAGAATACTGAGACCAGAAGAAGAATTAGCTCAGACAACAATGTTAAGGGTACTATGACACAGCCCTTGAGTGAGGTGTGATGGTCACTGTGAGGCCACACTGGCTGTGAATACAGAGCAGTGAAGGCTAGGGGCCAACAGGAGCAGAGAGCAGCTCAGTAACGTGGGTGGCCAGTGAGGGCTGAAGAGTGTGAACTCTCAGACGGGTCCATAGGAGGGGATGGCTGCGAGAAAGCAACCTCGAGAAACTACTGAAAAAACGTGGTATGAGAAAAGCATCCAGGTTCATGTTTCCCACTTCATATTTCATGAGAAAACGAAAGCTAGTTTTATGATGTGTATAGTAGAGACTGTGACAGAAAATTTCAAGCCCCATTTCTTTTTTTGTGGGTGTGTGTCTCCCTTTTCCACTACAGTGACTCAGTTTTACTCTTCAAATCTGGGGGAGGGGCTCATTTTGCTTCACATTTTTTAGTCTTCCAATTCTCAAGTAAAGTCATTTCTTTCTTTGTGTCCCATAGCACTTCAGACAGACAGACCCCCCCCCACACACACACACTTTCTCTTTCTCTCTCACCATAGATTAATCATCTCAAAGAAAGGGTCACTACCCGTTTAATTTTTTATCCTTAACCCCTAGCACAATGACGGACACATAATAGGTGCTCAAATATATTGAATGAATAAATAAATAATCTAAGCCTTGTAGACAAACAATGTAAGTTTAAAGGGTAACAAGATCAGAACAATATCCAATATCAAGAGTTTTTAAGGCATAATGGCTCCCATGTTAGAAATAGATTCTAAGTAAATTCCAAGAGAATTTAAAAAGCTTGTGGATTCAGTGTTCTTCAAGGATTATTACTGCAGAAAAAGATGGTGGATTCATATGAGGCTAAGTGGGGAACACTTAGAATCAGCATTATGCCATATTTGCCAGTATTTTACTAATCCTTAATAGGGAGGAGTTGGCAAATTAATAGGAATTAAATCATACTAAATATATTGTAATTGGTTATAAAGACATATAAATTACAATTTGGTAGATCATTATGAAACTTTCATAATAGTTTGGTTGTTCTCAATTAAGTTGCTTTCATAGTTCCAAATTCAAAAACAAAAATTTAAACTATTTACTTAGCTATGAACCTGATCTCTTGATAAATTCTATAGTAACTGTATCTGTCAGCATGATTTATATGTCCATAGATGACTGAATAGAGGAAATTTTCAATTGGATTATTTCCAAGGAATAATATTTTGCAGTACATCATGTTTTTAATTTTAAATTAAGAAATAATATATATTTGAAATATTAGATGGTTATTAATAAACAAATAGCATATATAGCATAAGTTAACTATCCTTCATTTAAAGTTGCATATTGATAATAGAGCCAAGTAAAATTATCCTTCTTCATAAAGACAGTGGGAGCTTGAGCACTATTTGTAATTATTTTTCTACTCTTGTTTCTAATTTGATCTTTCTAAGACTTTGGTCTCTATTTCCATAAAAGCTTTTTCCTATGTGAATTAAACAATTTTTTACTGATGAAAAAAAGACATCTGTAACATTTTTTCCTGGAAGCCAGCATCAAATTGTTGACTTCTTTCCAGTGACCTTTAAAGTATAATGATAATGCATCATTACTAATCTATATTGGAGTTGAACTTGTAACCTTTAGACCAAGAATTATATATTGAACATCTATATTCATGATTCCTGTAATTTAGCAGAGTATTTACCTCTTGGGTCATCTGTGAGTAGACATGAGGAATTCATATGAACATAGTTATAGGGTGTTTTGGATCTTTAGGACAAAAATTATATGCAATTCAATTACTTTAAGATTGATAATGCCGCAAGAAATTGTGACACAGATTATACAAGAGTAATCAATGACTCTTTTACTAAGTAATTATGGTGTAGAGCCCATGCAACTAACTATTTTTTTTTGTATAAAATTCCAATTTTATCTTTGGTTCTTAGTAACTTTAATCAATTAGGTAAATATCCATGATTCTCATGGAAAAGGTGAATTGCTATGGTTTACTTGGCAATAAATTTTGGTTAATATGGGATTAATGGTTTGAAACTATAAAACGGATAATACAGTATTGGATTAATTTTGCCTTTATAAGTGAAACCTAATTACTACATGGATACATAGCTGTGACGGTATGTAGAACCTATCCTGTGATGATGCAGTTCTCATTACCAACTGGTGGTGGTCGTAGGCCAGACATGACAGGCACACACATGAATTTTGTTTGAATGAGCAGATAGATTTGGTTGCTGAATCTCTTATCTCCACCTTTGGGTGGACAAGCAAAAGGAAATGATTTTTCTCCCAAATTACAACAGATTCTGCCATTATATCTCCAACACTTAGTAGGATGAGCTGACATGACAAAAAATCATGTTCAAACAAGTGGTCGTTTTTCTCTCATCTCCAGATATAAAACAGGAGAGATTCATTAGAGTCCTCTTTGTCAAGATCTTCAGAACAGAGGACTCCGAGAATGGATACGATTAATATGTAGTAATCACATAATGATTATCTAACCAGCTTTTCTCTTTTCTCTGGAAATAATATTTTTCCTCTGGGAAAATTTAATCTCCCTATTAAAACAACATAACTGCTAATTATAACATCTAATTGCCTTTGTAAAAATATGACACAGGTAAAGCATCCACAATCTACTCCTAGAATTTTAAGGATATTGGAAACAGAATGATTATTAAATTTGTAATCAGACAATAATGTTTCTCTTAACTCCAGGCTTGAGGTCTATAGAATAAAACTAGTGGGTAGAGAGAAGCAGAGATGAGAGATGAAATATGAGGGATAGCATTTGAGTCTCTAGCTCTAGTGTTTCTGTGGTTTATTAAGGTTGTTTGAAGGAAATTAATAAAAAAATTTTCCCTATTGTCTCAGCTAATTTTGGTTGGGGTCAGTTGCTTGCTGTTAATATAGTCCTGTTAGAGTACAGATGAGTTAGTGGTCCGCAGAAACATTTTTGTTAGGAACTTCCATTTTCTCTTTCTCTGAAGTCAAATACAGTTGTAGGTGGGGCTCTATCCTCTAAAGTCTTTTATTTTCTTTGAATCATTAATGTGCTTTGTCCCAAACATGCAAATGGCCAACCAATAAATCTAATTTCAACTCGATTAACAAATATGAAAATGCAGATTAGAAATCAAACTGCAAAGAAAACAATATATCGCACTGTTTAGTGTTTGAGAGAGTGTAGAAAATGAACAATTTCATATTCTTTGTGGAGAATTTTATATTTTTACCAACTTTTGTGACTATCTGCTGATACTCTACATCAAAACACTTAAAATATATGAAACTTTTGACCCAATAATTCTACTTCACCTACATTTATCCTAATAAACAAATGATAAGTGTATAAAAAGATTTTTTCAGAAAAATGTAAATCATTTTTTATAATAGTGATAATGTGCAAACAAGGTGAAAGTCAATAATAAGATACTATGATGTAAGCTGTAGTACTTTGTAAATAGAATAAAATACAGTCTTAAAAATAATGTAGAAGAAGATTAAATGCCATGGCAAGGTACTCATAATGTTTTATATGAAAAGGGTATGTAAGAAACACATTTTCCAGTGTTATTTTATTTTTGTTTAAATGGAAATTATATGACTAAATACAATTTAAAAGACTAAAAGACTTAAAAGACTAAAAATATGTATGTTTAAGAATATTAATAGAATTATCTCTGGGTAAAATATTATTGGGTAACTATGATTGTTGGTCTCTAATGTCTAAATTTTTTCATGACAAATATTGTGAATTAGAAAATATTAAAAAATTATATTTTGAACCAAAAAATGTCATTCCACAGATAGTGGTGCATTATTGATTGTGTAGAACCTTGGAAGGTTGACATCACTTTGTGAATAATGTGCTTAGAGATTTCTTTATTTGCTTTTTGTTAGACTGTGGGACATGACTTTGTTTTTGTTTTTTATCTTTTATAAAACATACTTGGTGGGTACAAGCCATTATGCAGGAGATGTTGGAAAACTTACTATAGGCCAAAGGAAACACTGTGTACTCACATGTAAAACAGTTGACTTGGGAGGTGCCTTATATCCTCAGAGTCACTGAGGAGAACCCCCAACAAGATTTGTGCTGGGACAAACAGATCCACCAACACCATGCAGGATACAATTCATCCTCCATTCTGATAAATTTTACCTCTAAATTTAGAGTGTGGTCATTGCTTGGGTCATTGGAATCTGATTGTGGTAAGATTTGTCTTAGGAACAAAGAGCTTGACTTAGACTTTGAGCTGAAGTCATACGTTTTAGTGCATGTATTAGATCTTTACTCAAAGTTATGGGCACATGCCTAGACAAAAATAAAATGGTAACATGTTTTTTACTTTTCATTTGAATGTGCACATATGTCATTAATCTCCTCTTGGAACTCAAACTCCACAGGCGGCGATGAATGTGGTTGTGGTAGAACTAACTTATTTTTACATCCCCTAGCAAAATAGTTTAAAAACCTCACCCACACTTGGGATATAAATTTGGGAAACCCAAGCCCACACATCCACACAGAAAAACTACTGGAAAACATTTTAATTCTATGCCTCCTTAATCTCTCTACTTAACTAGAATAGTATGTATTCTATCATAGGCAACTAGAATACTTCCTGGAATTTAATAAGCATTCCACAAATATTTGTTGCATAAATTACATAAAATGATAAAAAAAAATCAGTTTTGACAATAAAAAAGTCACTAATGACTATTACTAGAATACTTTGCCATGAGAGTATAGAAATGCTGGGTTGTTGAGAGGCAATGAGTATATGGGAAATGAGGAAATCACTCAGATTTTATAGGGTTTTGCTATATATCTCCAGAATGTTCCCATAGACTTCTGAGTCCTATACAAAATCATTTAAACTGTCTCTTCATATTCTTGACTTAATACCCCTCTGTTAAGTGGCAGAACACCAGAGACACTCCCCTAACTTGCCTTTCTTAGGATCTCCCACAGAGGGAGACATCTATTCTCACTTCTAACACCTAGATTGCTGTACTATCTCACTCCTTTCTCTAGTCTTGATCCTTTTTCCAGCCTGCAGGGAAATGGCTTTCTATTATGGTGTTCACCTTCTTTGAACAGGGATCCCACCTTAAAAGTTTTAGTGACTCTAGTGACACAGGTCTTCAGTTTTACCATATAATTCTCTTCTTCTCAGGAC
Organism: Tadarida brasiliensis; assembly: GCA_030848825.1. NCBI lineage: Eukaryota > Metazoa > Chordata > Mammalia > Chiroptera > Molossidae > Tadarida > Tadarida brasiliensis. The sequence goes on along the minus strand of CM061269.1, from coordinate 74,577,772 downwards.
ATCTAGGTGCTCCTTGGGGACTGCGTTAAAGTGCTTTCTAATAGAGCCTGCCACTTTACCCAGAATTCACTTGATTCTGGAACCTCTAAGGCGGAGCTGCTGAGAGGAGTCCACCATGCAAATTTATTTCTCAATTCAGCCAGAATGATCTTTGTAAACCCAGTGCTCTTTCCTATAATTTGGCTTCTTTGGGGAGACACAAGATATAGAATATATCTAGACCGCATCCTGTTATAGTATTATAATCTTTTCTCATGGAACCCTTGGACATTAAACAAAATCCTGCTTTGATTTGTTTTGGTCTTTGTTGTTGTTAAGTCTCCTTGAGCATTCTACACCAGTAACAAAATCAGTGTCTGCCTGGAACATAGAGAGAACCACTACAGAGCTGGAACTTTCTTTAATTGGTCGTGTGTCTCAGCTTTGATTCATGCAAGCCATTTCCTTGGACTTTTACAAATCAAATACATTTGCTTATAAAATTTCTTCAGGAAACTAGCTTATAACAAAAGGCATATTTAATAAATTAGTAGACTATCTATTGTCAGAGCCAAGTTAAGAGATTTCAAATGAGGTCAACACAGGTAATGTGATTCATATTTATCTTTAAACATGCAAGAAGCCAGAATGAAAAGGGGAACATACATCAAATGCTTAACTAAAGTGATTAGGAAGTACAAACCATACTGCTCTTTCAGGGGAAACAAATATATAAATAATTTTAAACTAGATTGTAAATAGAATGCATTGAGTGAAAGAAAATGTCCTCAAAAAAGTTAACACAAATACAACAATTAATTGAGATGCTTAAGAAGCATGTTGAGTTTGTCGAAGTATTTTTCCCTAGAAACATTTAGCATTATGGTGAACATATAAAATACTTCACTGACAAAGTTAATTAGTCTACAAAGATTTCACATCTTCCCCATCATGATGAATTTTTTTTAAAAGTTCAGTAAACTTTATTTGTATGCTTATTATTAGTGAAGCACCCTGTTATATGCTATGAAGCATGGCAAGCAGCTGAAGTTGGGGGTTCATCATGTATGGAAATTTCAATTCTATTTAATATTATGTTCTCAGTAATAGAAAGAATGATTTTGTGCATTCTTTTATTGACTAGGAATTAATGGTGTGGTTGATGAAAAGGGGCAAAACTTTACATTTGTATTTGAAGGATTTGTTCTCAGCAGGATTGAAGGGGGAAGATTGAAACAAAGAGAATGATCAAGAATGGTGCCCGTGATTTTGGATTTACCCCCGGAGGAATAGCTGTGCCATCTGTGGAGATTAACAAATGGCTGGAAAGTCTTCTCTTGGGCATGTTAAGTTAGAGATGCCTGTTAGACACTCACCTCTCACTTACCTTTAGAGCATTTGAACTTTCTAGCAATTCAGCGGTTCAAAAGCTTTTCTTTTCTTGACTCCTCCTCCTTCTTCTCTATTGTTTCTCAGCATTTTAGTCTCCTCATTACTTAAATGCACTACAGTCGGCCCTCGTTTATCGCGGTTAATCAGTTCCAGACTCTACCGCAATAAATGAATTTCCGCAAAGTAGGATTCTTTATTTATAAATAGAATATTTTCGCAGATAGAGCATAGAAAACCTGTTTACGACCTTCTAAATATGTTTTTTAATATTACTAGAGTCCTCTAGGTATGAAATAACACCCTTTAGTCACCATTACACTCATATTACCCAATATATTAGACATATTAGACGTTACAAATATCATATTATTATTATTGTACATTTAATTACACACACAGTTCTTACACACAACCACTAACCTATGAAAATAGTGCAACTTGTTCGATGATGAAGCGATGAAGAGATGTACTGCACAGCAAAGAAGAGCAAGGTTACTGCTCCTCTGAAGGCACGACCTCAGTAGGAGAGTCTCCAGGTGGTGCAGTATCTTCAGCAGGTGCGTCGTCGTCGTCTTCCACTGAAGGAGCACTAGGAGTAGGCAGTGGGTATCTGGGTGCGCGGCTGAAGATCATCGTGATAGGCAGTTGCTGGCGCTGTCTTTTCATATGCGTGAGGGGGCTTTTGTAGGGTTCTATCGCTCCATCAAGTGCATTCCAGAACCACAATGCACGCATCATTTGTGGGTCCCATTCACCAGTCATGTCCTGTATTACCTTAATAGTTCTCACGACTTGTGAGAGACGCTCAAGTGTAAGGCCAACTTCCTCCTCCTGACCCCCAGGAACCTCTGGCTGCTCTTCCTCCTCCTCAGTTGCAGACTTAGTCATTTCCACCAGATCCTCGTCAGTTAAGGGATCCGAATGTGTCTCCAGCAGCTCACCCACGTGTTCTGGATGATACTCGCCCTCCTCAAGGATCTTCTGGAACGTGTTGTTCACGTAGTCCTCTGCTGCAGGCTGGTCAGCAGAGGCAGCTTCTCTGTGGAGAACAACAGTCTTCAGATGATACCTCTTCTGGAACTTCTTGAACCAACCCTTGCTCGCCGTGAAATCCATGAACTTTGCAGAAGAGGGTCCTGGTTGAGGTTTGTCCTCCCTAAAGAGCTGATAGAGCTGCCTCGCCTTCTCCCGGATGACCAGCGAATCCATCGGAATGTTTTTCTTGTGGCTGTCGCTGATCCAAACGGCTAGGGCAGACTCTGTTTTCACTATGAACTTATTACCACTTGTCATGACGTGCTTTGCTTCCTTGTTGAAAGAGACAGTAGCCGTTGCATGGATGTTCTTTTCATCTTCACGGATGGAGCAAACGGTAGACTTATTCAAGTCGTAATGGCGGGCAACCTCCACGATTTTCTTGCCATCTTTGATCATATCCAAGAGTTTCACCTTCTCCTGGATGGTAAGCATCTTCCTCTAGCACTTAGTTTCATCGTCAGAAGGCTTAGACAAAGCAGCACGTTTAGGAGCCATCATGGGGCTTAGATAAAAGTTCTCAGAAATCACAAACACAAGAACAAACATACTTCCAATAGGTAGCAATGTATAAGCATGTATGAGAGAAACGAACTTGCACGAGGCTGAGCCAATCAGTGGCCAGGATAGGAAGAGGATAGGATAGCCAATCAGTGAACAGCACGCTCTGATTGGCTTGGTTTCACCACACCCAATTTTTTGGAAAAAAGTTATTGCCCACACACAAGGAGTGGACGAGTGGTTGCAACTGGTGTTGAAGGATTCCTGGGGTGCTCGAATACATAGGCCTACAGTCCATGCGTACAGTAATTTTAATTTTAATTATAATACAGGGGTGTATAATTGACTCAGATAACTGAGTGCACGCTGTATCATTTTCACTGTCTCCATCAACTTTTTAATGAATATATTTGAAAAAACCGTGATAGAGTGAAGCCGCGAAAGTCGAAGCGCGAAGGGGCAAGGGACAACAGTATTTCTCTTGTGGCCATCTATTTTCCTAAGCCATCATGACCACACAGAACTTCAACTGTCTGTATGGTAATGATTCCAAAATATATCTTTTTAGCATAACTCTTTCTCTTGACTTCTAAGACCCATTGATTCAGGTGAAGCTCATCATACACGTCTCAAATTTTGCTCACCAACTTTCCCAAACCCCTGCTCCTCTATTCTCAGTGAATAAAATTAAATATCAGTTGAGTATCAGATACTCCGCCAAGCATTTTACATCCATTTAATCATTTAATTTTTACAGCAACTTGTTGAGGCAGGTATTTCCAACCTCACATAAGAAGTTGAAGCACTTAGGTAAGTGGCAGAGCTGGGGTCTAAACTCTAGCTCTGTGTTTGTTTCATGACAATGACTAACTGATCCAGATACATAAATAAAACACCAGGAAAAGAAAGTAGTTTAATTTCAACCTAGATTTTCCATGAGCACAATATAAAAAGAGACCTTGGAAGTCATAGTTTGTCTTTGTCCATAGGAAATAACAATATTTCATGAAGGAAGTAAAAATTTACAAGATTAGGGGCTTCTTCTTTCCAATTACAAAAGTTCAAGCTCTGGCTCATCACGCCCTCCTCCGTTTTCTTAGCAGGCCATTGATGAGAGTCATCAGAAACACAGAGGCATCCAGTTATTTTGTAATAGTGGAGAACATTGTGCATGATGAGTATCTAGGGCACAATGGAAGTCAGTATAGCTGCATGTACAATGTCAGGATTTTTCACAACGCTTCCCAATTAACTTCCAGAGAGCCTAACTACAATATCGCCAGCTGCTCACTCATTCAATTTCTGCACATTTTCCTGAGCTAAATGGGGCTTGCATGACTGAATTTGCATAGGAGTTTTCTCCAGTTGCAATGTCATAATTAGTGAGTGAAGTATTTGGAAACGACTTTTTTCCTCTGCTTTGTGGGACATTCTCTTTAATTTTATATCTTCCCTGTCTCTTTCTCCGACATTGTTTTGCATCTCTGAGATTTGTAAATTTGGAATTAGAGTAAAAAACTAGTGATGAGAGGAATAAGGTAAACTCCCGTCCTTTCATAATTCATTAATTCATTAATTCATATTTTTTCCAGGTACAGATTGATCGTCTATTATGTGTAAGGTAGTATGCAAAGTGCTGGGGATACAATGAAAATAAGAAAGAGTTCTTGACATATGGCATTAATGTTTTTGGGAAGAGTCTGAAACTATGTAATTAAACCACAGAAATGATAGGAGGGTCTGGTTTAGGGAGGGTCAGAGAAATGCTGGTTAGAAGGTACCACTTAAGCTGAAACTTGAAGGACAAGAAAGAATCAGAAATTGGAAAACTATGGGGAAGAGAATTTAAGGCAGATAGAAAGAAAATGGTAAATCTCTTTTGTGGAGAACTTACTGGGTACAAAACTGACAAATGGCCAGGGTGATGGTAGCAAACAAGGCAGGTAAGTGATGAGACAAGCTGGGAGACTTTAGCAGAGACTGGTTCATTCAAGATCATGAAGAGCATGCTAATAATTTTTATTTTACATGAACTGGGCATTCGAATGAGTCTTTTTGCCTATCTTCATTGTTCCAAGGCAATGGATCAGAGAAATGCAAGAGAGAAAGAGACTGACAATTGCAGTGATATGGGTGAAAGATGTAGTGCTTGAGTGAAAGAAATGATAGTGAAGATAGAAGGAAATAACAGATTATGCTATATTTTGGAGGTGGAGCTGGCTGAACTAACTGAATAGATGTTTTAGAGGTTTTATTGTGCATGTGCAAATTATGATGATAAGCCCCAAGTAGTTTTTGGCTACAGTACCCTGTTTGCAGAAAACCGTAAGAGATGCTTCCCTCATAGGGACATCACATCTTACCAAGATCAACAATTTAGGTTTCTTAATTTTCGTGAGTAAAACTATAGCCAGATGGGTAGGGGTAAAAGGTTTTAGAATGAGCCCATGGAAAAGAACTATTTAGACATGTAGAAATGGCAAAGATGTGGAAACTGAAACATTTCTGCAGACAAAAATAAATGATATAAAATTTTCCTAAACCAACATTCCTTCACATTTGGTGCCTTATTGTATCTAAGATGAGCCAGGTATGTACAGGAAAACTAGAATTAAACCTAAATTAAACTTACAGATATATATTTGGGAAATACATCTGTTCTATCCATGCACATGATACGAATTACTGTAGGGGAGAAAAAATATTATATAGTACCCTTCTAAATTCTTCTGGCTGGTCTAATACGCAAATTGACACAAAACAGATTAACAGAAGAAAACAACCAAATTTGTTATGTATGTACATACAGGGGGTCCAGGAAAATATGGAGCCCAGGGCAAATCAAGCAGTTGAGGTTTATAGGCCATCTTGAACTGAGGAAAAAGAAGAGTTAGTGTTTGGGACTTCTAAGGACAGGAAAGCAATTCACGTGGAGATGGAGAAGCAAATGTTTGGTAAACAAGTGATTGCTGGGCCATCTTTAACAATGAGACACAGAGAGGACTTTGATCAAAAGGGCCTTGCTAAGTTCCTCCCTGTCTCTCACAGACTGGTTCACATTCAACTGGAGAATATCTATGATAATAGCTCCCTTTCTTGAGTAGATTCTCTATCGAAATTCTTCTAGGCTGTTAAGGGGAAGGTCATAGATTTTTTTCCCTGAATATATATATATATATATATATATATATATATATATATATATTTAAATAACCAGCTTAAAATAATCAATATCCCAGAGGCATATTTTGGGGTGACAAAGTATGCCCTCCCTCACTATAATGAACCATTATCAATAGTTCATATTAAGCAACATACTAAATGACTAAGTGACTGGTTCATATTAAATGGTGAAGTAATAGGCAATAAAGCAAATCCCAAGACAATAGAAAATCATTTACTAAAAGTAGAAAAGAGTATAACACTCCAATTACTAGTATTTAGCAGCTTTAAAGTTGAGATAAATTCCATAAATGAAACTAAATTCTCATATTCTGCAGCTCAACAGGTTATAATGCAACTGTTGTACAATTTATGGAAGACTGGAAAAAAGATTATATTTCCTCAGGTTTGCAAGAAAATATATAGAAGAAAAGATTATGAATGCAAAGAACACAGAGAAATATAATTACGGTAAAAGCGAATGGTCTCCCAAAGATTTCCATTTCGTAAACCCTGAAGCCTGTGACTATGTTGCCTTACAGGGATAAAAGGATTTTGCAGATGTGATTAAGTTAAGGAACTTGAGATAGGGAGATTATACTGAATTATCTAGATGGGCCCAATGAAGTCACAAGAGTCATTTTAAGAGGAAAACAGGAGCATCTGAGATAGAGAATAAGATGCGATAGAACTAGACATCAGAGGACAGGGAGATTTGATGGTGCTATGCAGCTGGCTTTCAGATTAAGGAAGAGAGCATGCATACCAGGAGGGAGGCACATGGACTCTAGAAACGGGAAAAGTCAAGAAAACAGATTCCATTTTCGTCTCAACGAGAAAGGTAAGCTGACCATCCCATTTTGGACTTCTGACCCCCAGAGCTGTAAGAAATAAAACATATTATTGTGTTAAACCACTCAGTTTGTGGTAATTTTTTATAGCAACAATAGGAAACTAATACAACATTGAAAAAAAGAATAGGAAAAAAACACTATTATACAAGACTAGAGATTCATACAGAACTAAAACTGAAATTGAAATGTTATTTAAAGCAGTATGTAAAATAAAAAATAAAATTATTAGAAAATAATGTGGATTCTATGCAATATGGTATCAGAACTACAAATACAAAATAGTCAGGAAAAATGTACAATGTCAAATGAAGAAAATAATAATCCACAGTTAATGCAAAGCATTTCAATGAAACATTTAGACGTTTACATGTAGATAGCAGATAAGAATTGTTATTTAATAAGATATTAAATAAGTTTTCAAAGCCACTTTTACCAGTGCATCCACAAAGCTTTTACATTCTATAACCCAGACCATTTACAAAGATCCCAAGGACTTCAGTTCATGATCAATAATATCTATTAATTGGAAAGTTCTACACAGTCAAGTCATAAAAGAAGATTGAGATTATAATATTTATATTATATATAATATATTAAGTGTATATTATATATTTCATGAATATATTTGATATATATATAATATATATAGCATATCTTAAATATATTTTAAGGAGTTTTCTGAAATAGAAAGAAATACTAAAATCAACCACCATAGTTGTTTAATGTGGTTCCTTATGTCTTGCTCAGTTTTGTTTTTAGAGTGTGGTGCAGTGGTGTTATACTCTGGTCCTATCACAGTGAATTCAGGAGTAGCTTGAATTTATAAGAATTTCTTATGGTACATTCCAGACAGACCTTTTTTAAGTCACATTATCCCCACTGCAAATATAGAGCCTGTTTAACCAACAGTGTAAAATAATGACTCATTTCAAGACAATTATAAGATTTTCTATTTTCTGTAGTTCTTTTTAATTTCAGCCACCCTCAAATGCTGAAAATGTACCTGTATATTTTCCAAGAAATGAGGATAAAGCAAGAGGGCCTCTCATCAACAGTTACCAGCAATGGCAGTGCAGATACCCCCAAACCAGGGCAAACATCTGATTAATACAATGGAATCACTTGTAAATCAGTGGTGAAGTGTCAGGTCTTTGAATGGGTTGGAGAATTTATTCTAATGAAAGAATAGCAATAAAGAAGCATATACAACTGAAATGAGGATGGAAGTAATTGCGAGCTCTTTTGGAAACAGAAGGATAAATGAAGGAGTTGGGTAAAGCTAGAATGTTAAAAGGAATTTAAAAAACAGCTGCAGACCATTTGTCTTCTTGATTGGCTAGCTTTATGGAGTGTTTTTTAAAGGCAGCATTCCACTGAAAACACTGTGGTAAACATAAATAGTTCTCCAAATGGTATGATAATTACCTCTGTAATCAGATGTCAGATATAAAACTAACACCACATTTAAAAATCAATAGAAAACAAATATTTTTCATAGTGCCAGATTGAATATAATATTTGAGATTGTTAAATACTATAATACAGAAACAAAGCATATCAGGTTATTTAAATCAAAATTACAAAAATTAAAATATTTGAGGGTAGATTTCAAGTTCCATTGGTTCACATTTTAATATTTAGTAATTTTACCTTAATTCTTACTATCCTTTTTATTTCTACTCAAATCCTTGTCCTAAACATTTGGCACTATTGCAACAATGCAACAACTCCTTATTTTGGCTTATAAATTATATTGTGTTCTTGGTGCACTTTTAGTTTGTATATAGCTTACATTCCAAAATAGATGCAAACCTTCTACGAGAAGGTAATAAATGTGTAAGATTTCTAGTTTTTGTATTCATAGGAGAATAATGAGTTAAGAATTTTCAAGTGACTGAAAAACAGATCCAAGATTGCCTAAGCAGAAAAAAGAAAATAATAAAAAAGAAAGGAAAGGAAGGAAAAGAAAAGAAAAAAAAAAAAAGTAAGACACCTTACAGAGTCAGAAACCTAGAATAGTAGACAGAAAATTATTTTTCCTCCCCTACACTCTAACAGACTGGAAGCCTAAGTAAACAAACCAAAATCTAAGCTTATAAATGCCTCAAGGCTACAAAGTCAAAATGCTAAGATCTACCAATCACAGGCAACTAGGCTTTAAGCTATGGAATGCCTCAGTTTATTTTTTTAACACAGGTAACACTGTGGTGCTTAAAAAACTTTTTATCAAAACACAATTTTCTTTCTTCATTTTAAACTCTTCCTCATTGGTGAACTGAGCTGGTTCTTACCTCCTTATCCCAGGCTATAGGCTTCCCTTTTCATACACAGAAGGAAGAGCTACAGCATTTTTTTCCTATAAATGCCACAGAAAAAAATCTCATTGTTTCTCATTGGCTGTTACTGGGATCTTCTCTGTATTTCCATACTAATTATTTTGGCCAGAGGTGTATAATAAAATGATTTGAGAGTCTTAGTTCACGGGCACCGTATCTGAGCTAGGCAGGGAGATAATCTAGCCTCAAACACAAGTGCTGAGGACCATACCTTTTGCTCATAAGCAGTCTCCCACAAACTCAGAAGCAATCAGATTTAAAATTAGGGATTCTGCTTATTTTTTTTCTTTTAAAATTTTAAAGTCTTTTTCCAGCTTTATTGACATATAATTGATACATAACATTGTCTAAGTTTAAAGTGTAAATATGATGATTTAACACCTATATATTGTGAAATGTTTACTATAATAAGGTTAGTTAACAAATTCAAGTTACATAATTACCATTTATTGTTGTTTTTGTTATGGTGAGATCATTAATGCTTTACTCTCATAGCAACATTTAAGTATGCAATACAGTATTGTCAGCTGGAGTCACCTTGCTGTGCATTAGATCATTTTGTACTCTGACCAACATCTCCTCATTTCCCCCACCCCTCAGCCCCTGGCAACTACATTCTACTCTCTGCTTCTGTGAGTTTGACTCTTTTAGATTCCTCTTATAAGAGGTATCATGTTGTATTTGTCCTTCTGTGTTTGGCTTATTTCAGTTAGTATAATGTTTTCAGGTTCATCCATGTTGTTGCAAATATCAGGATTTCCTTTTTTTCCCCCAAAAGCTAAATAATATTTCATTGTATGCATATATCACATTTTCTTTTTTCATTCAGCTGTCAATGGACATTTAGGATGATGCTTCCACATCATTACTGTGTGAATAATGCTTCAATGACCACTTTATTTATTTTTTTTGCTATTGAGTTTTATGAGTTCCTTATATATTTTGGATATTAACCCCCTCATCAGATATATGGTTTGCCAATATTTTCTCCCATTCCATAGGTTGCCTTTTAATTTTGTTAATTATTTATTTGGCTGTGCAGAATCTTTGTAGTTTGATATAGTTTTGCTTGTATTTTTGTTTCATATCCAAAAAAATTACTGCCAAAATGTCAAGGAAATATGCCTCAACATAATAAAGGCCATGTACGACAAGCCCATATTGAATATCATATGCAGTAGTGAGGGGTTGAAATCTTTTCCTCTAGTATTAGGAACAAGACAAGTATATCAGCTCTTACTACTCCTATTTGACATAATACTGGAATTTCTAGCCAGATTAATTAGGCAAGAAAAAGAAATAGATGTTGTCCAAATCAGAAAGGACAAAGTAAAATTGTCTCTGTTGCTAGTGACATGACATGATATATAGAAAATCCTATAGTGTCCACACACAAAAATATTAGATCTAATAATCAATTTCAGTAAAGTTTCAGGATACAAAATCAACATACAAAAAATCAGTTGCATTTCTGTACCCTAACAATGAACTATCTGAAAGAGAAATAAAGAAAATAACACTATTTAAAAAACAACATACTTAAGGATAAATTTAACCGCGGAAGTGAAAGCTCAACCACTAAAAACTATAGTCAGTAATGAAAGAACTTGAAGAAGACACAAATAAATGACAAGATATGCCATATTCTTGCATTGGAAGAGTTAATATTGCCCACACTGTCTATAAATTCATGGATTCTCTATCAAAATTCCAATGACTTTTTTCTATAGAAGTGGAAAAATCTTTGAATTTCTATGGAAACATAGCCTTAACAATCTTGAGAAACAAGAAACCTGGAGGTATCATGCTTCTGATTTCAAACTATATTACAAAGCTATAGTAATTCAAATAGTATGGTGCTGGCATAAAAATAGATACATAGACCAATGGAACAGAACTAGGTACTTAAAAATAAACCCACACATATATGCTCAACTAATATTTGATAAGAAGCCAACAATATTCAGCAATCAAAGATGTTGCGGAAGCTGGATATCCATGTGCAAAAGAATAAAACTGTATTTCTTTCTTATAAAACTCACAAAAATTGACTTGAAATAGATTATGGACTTGCCATAAGACCTGAAACAATAAAACTCTTAAATGAATTCAGGAATTCTGTCTCTAAAATCCACTAAAAATGAAGTAAGTTCTCTCTAAGAACTCACAAGTACAGATCAGGATGTCCTATTTGCCCAAACAAGGCAGTCACAGAATTTCACAGTCCAGTCCCCTAATACTTATTCTTCTGCCTTAAACATCCTTAGTTGCAGTATGTCTGGGTCAGAGCCAACGTTTCAGATAGAGTAACTTATTTTAGAACAGTGTGTTCAGTTTTTAAGGGCCAGTCCCCAAAGTTGTCTTCCTTTTACATGACTAAATGAAGACTTTAATAACTGTTTGCCCTGGCCGGTGTGGCTCAGCAGTTAGAGCTTGGCTTGTAGATGGGGGTTGCAGGTTCAATTCGTGGTCAAGGTCATGTGCCTGGGTTGCAGGTTCCATGCCCAGCCTCAGTTGGGGAGATTGCAGGAGGCAACTGATCCATGTGTCTCTCTCACATTGATGTTTCTCTCTCTCTCCATCCCTCCCTCCTTTCCATTCTCTCTAAAAATCAATAGAAAGAATATCCTTGGGTGAGGATTAACGAAAAAAACACAACAAACTATTTCCAGCATTAGTGTTCAGAAATTGTCCAATCCATTTGCAGGAACAGGTAGTGTGTGCTTGTGTGTGTGCCTTTGTAGTTAAATAGCCTCTTCTGGTGAATTTCCAAAAATAATGAGAATCCTTGGATCTAAAAAAATATAACAATGAAATTTTGCTAAAAAAATCTGATAAACGAATGACAAGCAAACAAAAATATTTTCCATACTAGTCAAACGTGCACACACACACTTAAAAAAAAATACAGTTTCAACCTAGATGTAATAAATGTGTGTAGACAAAAAACAATACCTATAAAAATGTAAGGCAACATTAGCAAAATACTTTTAAAAGTTTAAACAAAGTGAATCATAGAATAAAATAAGAAAAAAACATAAATCAGGCCAAATTACAACTAATGTGCAACAAAATAAATTAGACTAAATGAAAATAAAAGCTAAGAAAAATTTATTAAAAATGATTGAAATACAATAAAACAGATGAACCAAGTATCTAAAGTTATAATTATTAAAATAATTTAATATATGAGTTGATTTAAAACTAAATTAATAAAACTTGGTAGGTTAACATTATTAAACAATAAAATAATTTAAAAGTTATTTTTAAAGAATCAAATAATTAAATATTAAAATATGCTACAAAGAAACAAAATAGACTTTTCAAAAACTAGAAATTAGTTTTTTGTTTTTTGTCTTAATCCTCACCTGAGGATATTTTTCCTTTTATCTTCAAATAGAGTGGAAAGGAGAGAGAGAGAGAGAGAAACAGAGACACATCAACTAGCTGCCTCCCGTACCACCCCAACCAGGGTGGGGGGACCGAACAACCAAGGTACATGACCTTGACCAGAATTGAACTGCAGTCTTTGGTCTGCGGGTGGACACTCTAACTGCTAAGCCAAATCGGCCAGGGCTGGACATTAGTTTTTAAAAATTCAATAGATAATGATTATTCAAGCTCTAAAGCTTACACTTCTCATAAAGAGTCAGAGGTTTCAAAAGACATAAGCATGTTTTTTCTTTGTAAAACACAATTTGGAAAAAAAAAGTGCTCATAAATAAATACAGGAACCAGATTGGTGGTTGCTAGAGTTGGGGGTCGGAGCAAGTGAAATAGTTGAAGGGAATCAAAAATATAAACGTTAAAAAAAAGATTTTTTAATTGATTTTTAGAGAGAGAGGGAGAGGGAGAGAGATGGAGAAACATTGATGTGAGATAGAAACATTGATCAGCTGCTTCCTGAGCACCCCCTACCTGTACCAGGCATCAAGCCCACAACCTGGGCATGTGCCCTGATGAGGAATCAAACTGACAACCTCTTGGGTGCACAGGATGACACCCAACCAATTGATCCACATTAGTCAGGGCAAAAAATATGAAATTTTTACTGTAGGTGGTGGGTACACAATGCAATATAGAGATCGTGTATCATAGAAATGTATACTTGAAACCTATTGATCGTATTAACCAATGTCACCCCAATAAATTTAATTTAAAAAAGTACAAACTTCCATTTAGAAATAAATAAGTAGTGATGTAATATGCACATAGTGACTGCAGTCTATAATACAGTATTGCATATATGAAAGTTGCTACGAGTAGATCTTAAAAGTTCCTATCACAAGGCCCTGGCTGGTTTGGTTCAGCTGTTAGAGTGCTGGCCTTGGACCAAAGAGTCATGAGTTTGACTCCCAGTCAAGGGCATGTACCTTGGTTACGGGTTCCATCCCCGGCCTCTCAGGGTTGTGTGGGAGGAAACCAATCAATGCGTCTCTTTCACATTGATGTTTTTCTCTCTCTCTCTCTCTCTTTCTCTCTCTCTCTCTCCCCCTCCCTGCCTCCCACTCTATCTAAAAAAAAAAAAAAAAAAAAAAAAAAAACAATTGTAAAAAAAATATCCTTAGGTGAGGATTAAAAGTAAAAGTTATTATCACAAGACAAAATTTTGTAACTACTTTTGGTGACAGGTGCTAACTAGACTTGTTGTGGTGATCATTTCCCAATATATACAAATATTGAATAATTATGTTACACACCTGGAACTAATATAATATCATATGTCAATTATACCTCAATAATTAAAAAAAAAAAGACAGTTGATTGTAACACAGCTGTTGAAAACATGTCCTGAATGCCAAGACTCAGGGACACAGGTCTGTTCTTATTTTCACCTCTTAGTTCAGACAGGTTTCTCTGGTGTCCCCTGTATAAATAGTCTGCAGAGAATATCCTGAGCTCACGTGATTGGAGGGCCTCCTGCAAACCTGCCTCCTTTGACCTGTCCATTCTGTCTTTGCCCACAATGCTCTGCTCTTGAACTTCCAACTATATCATCAATTCTTTTTTTCCAAGAACCTTGGATTTCAGAGAGATTGTTTTCAAGATATAACTCTGACATTAATCGTGATATTTTTTAAAACCAGAGGAACTGAAAAAGCCAATTCTAAAATATTAATTATTAATGTGGCATTATACAGAGTGGTTAAAAGAACGATTTTCAGGTGAAGGAATAAAAATTGGAAGGTCAAAAAGCTTGCCTAATGGCACCCATTTTAAGAACCAGAACTAAAGTATAAGTCCTCAATTTTCTAATTCAATGAGTTTTCTATTCTGACACATTCTTACTTTCAGAGTAAAATAATTTATCTTGGAGACATTGTCTCTGAAAGCTTTTCTTAAGGGAATCTAACCTGTTTCAAGTACAAAATAATATTACATATTAAGATAAATTTAAAGAAATGTAATACTTTTGTCTTTTAAGATTTATATATGTAGAAATAGAATCAAACAATCTTTTTTGGTGTCACTGCAAAATTTTGTTTTATTTCAGATTTTTGCTAAATGGAACATCACCAGGTATTTAAATCCATGTCAGAAATGGTCCCTTGTGATTAAAAATGACATGAATGATAGAAATGTATAGAAAAAAACAATACTATTGATTTTCTTTGATTGGAAACATCAATATGTTTATAATATAGAACAAAATTAACTTAGAATATTTTAGAAAACAAGATAAACCTTAAACATTACCAAAAGGTGAAATTCCAAAGCTTGCGAGTAGGCAGTTGCTCCAATTTCATAATTATCCTGAACTCATTGAAAATCTATAATTGACTTTTATGCCTTGGGAATTTCATTTTCTCATTAAACTTTAAGAATATAGGTCCCCAGTACACATTTCCTGTAGTAGGGCCAACCTGCACAAACAGTTAAGGGACACGAGTTTTGTATTTGCCAAATTAACAGCAGGTGAATAATCAGAGAGTGGGAATATTTAGGTAGTGAAAGTGAACGGAAGGAAGTGTGAAGTAAACAATCAAAATTGCTGTGTCATTCTTGACATTTCCAATTCTTAGACTCAAGGGGGCACCAATTAATACCTGAAAATAAAATGTGAAAACCCACTAAAGGATATTATGTAGTAATGAAAAGACTTGTTATAGAGCCGGGAGTACTAGTAGCCTTATGACCCAAAACAAGATGACTGCCATTATCCTGATATTGTACCACATGCAATTAGCAGAAGCACCAATTAGTCTCTAAGAATGGCAAGTCAGATATACTTTCAGCTTTTAAATAGCTGAATGAATTGGAAAAGCCAGAGAAAGAAGAGATAAGTAGAAGCACAAAGCAGATTTAGACATAAAAAGATTCTTATTACAATTTCATAAAAAAAGGAATAGCCCGAAAGGACTATTTTAACGAGTTAAAATAAAAGTATCTGGTAACCTGTTCTATGATCCTACATTACATGGTTTCCTCTTCCATGTAAATCTTGGCCTAATTTAATAAAATGGCATTTAAGTTCTATTATGTGAGTTTGACTTGAGTTTACAAGTACTCCATGGTGAAATAATCATATTCTATAACTAAAAGAAAGGTAAAATATGGTACGACATTATCACACTAAATTATAATCTCACTAGATTATAATTTTGTGAGGATATATAAATAAAAGTAGGGTAAGTGCTCTAAAACCAATTACAAATTTCAGTGGATTAATGTAATTAAAGTTTATTTGTCACTCACATCATAGTCCAAGGTAGGGAAAAGGGTGTGGGAGAGACCACTCCATGCAGTCATCAGGAGCAGAATTTTTTAATTTAGATTTTCAGTGTCATCTTGATTGCCCAGGCATAGAAAAAGAAAAACAGAGGCGAACTGTGTGGGAGAATTCTATGGGTGAGGCCTGAAATGGGCATCCATTATCCCTACCCAGTCACATGGTGAGCTCTGATTATATGGGGGACTGGGATAGTACCGCAGCTAAGTGCCAGGAAGTAAATGAAATGAGATTTGGATAACAGGGGGCCATCTCTGCCACAGCTCCACCTTCTACTCATCAACGCATACTTGACTCTGTTCATCACAGCCCTGGCCCTGGACCTCCCACCGAGTATGATAGGGACGCAGAGGATGCATGCTATCCTTCTTCGAGAACTTTTCCATGACTGGCATTGTGCTCGGACATTTCAGTCATTCATTAAATCCTTCATTCAAAATATTTATTTGAGACATTTATTTGAGACATTTCTGTGCACTGTGCTAAATGTGATTTGCTAAGCCCCTAGGAGTTTATAGTCTGATGAGAAAGATATACTTTAAAGTGTGCTTTTTAAATAAAATAAGTACAGAATGCAAAGTTATAAGACTAGGTTTTAAATGTGCTATTAGGATAATGGGGAGAAAAAGCCATTCAAATGAGAAAGTTCAGGTTAGTTCTCTGTGGAGACAATGTTTAAACAGGACCTGGAGGATGAGAAGAAGCAGTGATTTGTAGAAAGCCAGGGGAAGAGCATGGCGGGCGGGGGCTGACTTATTATTTATTATACCATTATTCACCCTTACACCTTAGAAAGTTGTATACACTGTTTCTGTTGATACACAGAAATGAAATCATAGTTCCTTAATATAAATCAAAGGTTAATGATACCTTTGCCTTCCTTAAGAATGTCTTTAAACCACTTGAAAGTTAACCACTCTCACCCAATTTGTTGCTATCTTCTTGTTTATTTAATTTATTTTAAAAAGCAGACAGGATTCTATTATTGATACATATAATCAATATTTGTTAAGATTTATCGTCCTATTTATCATTTGTAAAATTTTATCGTCCTATTTATCATTCAATTTTGCATCTCAGGCCTTCATTCTCTTTCATTTCCTTCTAATGAAATTAAATTTTTTTTTTTTTTAAGTTTTTATTGATTTCAGAGAGAGAAAGGGAGAGGGAGAGAGAGATAGAAACATCAATAAGAGAGAAACATGGATCGGCTGCCTCCTGCACACACACTACTGGGGACTGAGCCTGCAGCCCAGGCACATGCTGACGGGGAATGGAACCAGCAACCTCCTAGTGCGTGGGGCGCCTCTCAACCACTGAGCCACACTGCCAGGCTGAAATTAAATTCTTTAGGAATATCTGTTAGTAGGGAATATGACAAACACTGAATTTTTGTTAGTCTGAAAAGTAACTTTGAAAGATACTTTTGCTCTGTATGGTATTCTGGGTGGACCGTTGTTCTGAAAGATATTAAATATCTTTAACAGCATTAAAGGTGTTATCACTATCTTTCGATTTTTAAAAGTTAGCAATCATTATTTTTGAGGTAAATGACTTTCATAGTTAACATATTTCCTTCCACTGTGCTGCATTCTTAATATTTATTTCATTATCTATCTCCCAGGTTATTGCTTCTCGTAGATTCTTTAGATTGTTGATGTTGTTCAATATCACATTGTGTTTATAATTTTTATGTATTTTTCAAACCTGAAGTAGTATGTAGACATTTCTTCAAATCTGGCTGTACATTTTTATGGTCTCTTTCTCTATCATCATACTTTTGTTTTCCATTTTTATTTCTTTAGTAAATTAGTATTCTTTTAAAAATTCTGAATCTGGTCATTCCAACCCCTGAATCTTTGTTGATGTGTCCTGGTTTTCAGTTGTTTTTGCTTCGTCACTCACGGTGCCTTGCTTTCTGCTGCATTTATGCTGTTGATCCCGTGAGAGTGGTTTTGAGGTGTAGGGGAGTGCCGTGGAGTCCACGAAGAGAGATTAGTCTTTTCTTCTACAAGATGCCTGGGGCGCTGTCAGTCTGGTTCTTCTTCAAGATAAGCTTACACCCTGGCCGGGTGGCTCAGCTGGTTGGAGCATCGTCCTGCACGAGGAAAGGTTGCGGGCTCGATTCCCAGTCAGGCACATGCCTAGGCTGCGGGTTGGGTTCTGGTCAGGGCCCTTAAGGGGGGCAAGGGAGGCAACCAATCGATGTTTCTCTTTCACACTGATATGTTTCTCTCTCTCTCTGCCTTCTTCTCTCTCTAAAAATCAATAAAAACATATCCTCAGGTGAGGATTAAAAAAATAAATTTTCATTTTAAATTATTTCAGTTTAAGCAAATGTGAATTCAGACAGCAAACCCTTATAAAGCTTAGATTTTAACTGAGTTCTAAAAACAGTTAAGATATACAATTTTTAGATATACGATTTTTCTAAAAACAGTTTTTAGATATACAATTTTTCTTTCCTTCTCTTTTCCTCTTTCTTCTTCTCCTCTTGTTTGTTTTGCTTCTTCTTCTAACTCCAAGTGTGGAAAGAGCAGAAATATTTCCAGCTTCCTCCGTGAGATTTTATGCCTGTTGTCTCCTATTATTCACCTCATACTGAATAAATTCTAGGTTCCCTCCTATTCATGCTCCATAGAGCTTTGACAATAAACTCGAAGTTTAGAGCATTGGAAAATGCCCTCAAGATAAAACCCACCTTGAGTAATTCTCTTACGTCTCTTGATTCCTGGACTCAGTTTGGTTTGGCTATAAAGATTCCTTACTATATTACCTGTTTAGCAATTTGTTTTCAAACGGTTATTTTTATATTTTAACCAGAATTCTTAGATATTTTCTTTAGGAAGGTCAATCAAAGGATATATTCTGCAGTGCTACCAAAAGACAGAGTGAAGGACAAGCCCTTCTTGGCGGATCTGAATTGATCTTTTAACCAGCAGGCTTGAAGGATAGAAATTTCTCCTCTGCTTTCAATTTTAGAATCCTTAAAAAGTCATGAAGCTATCTTAATTGGGAAAAATAATTAACAATAAACTAAATATATATAGATGTGATGGAAAATAAGTGGATTAATGTAGCTAAAAACAGAATAAACTTCGCCTGAGATCAGAAGGAGCTTGCTCACATAAAACCAGCCGAGCTTCTGTCGCTCTGTTGGGTTTTGTTGGGTTTTATTTTCTGCTGTTGTTATTGTTGTTGCTGAACTATTAAAAAAAAGAAAAAGAAAAGCAAAACCAGGCCAGCAGCTTGAAAAATTATCAATTAAATTTTCTCATTAGCTATATTTGGTTCCTTAATTGGCCTTTTTGACTGTGTAATTTCAAGTGATAATTATTTGTGGCACTGGCACATTCCTATATCAATGTTATCTCTTAATTAATTCAAGAAATTGACTTCAGATTTTTTCTGTCCTCAGACACAGAAGTAATTTGTGAGTTACCATTCCTTAGCACAGTCAGCAGCACTTTGAAAAATGACAGTAAGAACGTCCAATCTCACGGACTCAAACCACAATAGCATTGATAATAATCTTGGATAAGCTCTGCTAAGGAAGGATTGTACGTGTTTGGTGTGAAATAGAAAAAAATGAGAGTGTAGACTAGAGGATGAGAGAAAAATGGGAAAAAATAGAGATGTTAATTCATCTTCAAGAGAGAACTCTCAAATCTTAAGAAACACAGAATTGTAATTGTACTAAAGTTATGTATACAGAGAATATTTCGGTTTCAACAGAGATAGCAATAATTGCTTTGCAGCCCCATAGTTCTCATTGAATTGCTGAATTATTCAGGGAAACACAGTGAAGAAAGCAATGTTTTAGTGGTCAGGAATTTTCTGCACCTGAGTAGTAATTTCCACTCCTCAAAGTGAGAATGAGCTACTGAAGAAAAAATGGTCATTCAAGAACAGAAGATATGCCCTGGACAGTTTGGCTCAGTGGTTGGTCTGCAGACCAAAAAGTCGCTGTGGGTTCGATTTCCGGTCAAGGTCACATACCGTGGTTGAGGGTTTGATCCCCACCCAGGGATGTTCGGGAAGCAACCAATAGATGTGTCTCTCACATCAATTTTTTTTTTTTCCCTTTCTCTCTCTCTCTCCCTTCTTCCTTCCTACTCTATCTAAAAAAAAAAAAAAAAAAAAAAAAATCAATGAAAAATATCCTCTGGTGAGGATTAAAAATAAGAGAAGATAGGAAATTGCCACTCAGACACCATAACTTTGGATTCTCACCTCAGAAGCTGTATCCTTTACTAAAAGGAAACACTTTCTAAGACCACATGGGGCCCTGGCCAGTTTGGCTCAGCGGTTAGAGCATCGGCCCCGGACCAGAGAGACCTGGGTTCGGTTCCCGCTAAGGGCGCATACCTCCGTTGCAGTTTGTCCCCAGCCCTGTTGGGGTCGTGTGGGTGGCAGCCAGTCGATGTGTCTCTCTCACATCGATGTTTCTGTCTCTCTCTGTCCCGCTCTATCTGAAGAGAAATGTGAAGATAAATGCAAAAAATATCCTCAGGTGAGGATAAAAAAAAACCAAAAAACCAAAAAACCAAATGTGTGTTTTCCCTGTCCCTCCCCTCTATCCTAACTCTGTCTAGAACTTCCTGTAGCCCCTCAGGGAGGCTTCTGTAGTCGCCAAGTTGGTCACCGCAGAGGAGGAGCCTAGGAGTCCTCTCAGAGCAATGTCTTGGCGCTGGCGTTTCAGAGTCCTTACCTGGGGCAGGAAGAAACCAAAGCTGCTATGTACTTTCCAAAAAAAAATCTCCTCCTCACAGCAAGACATGAAGTCAAGAAGATCTCAGATTCCTTCTTTAGGCTAGCAAGCCTAAACCATAACATAATAAATAGTCACTTTATAGTAATTTGTAACATAAGCCTCAAACCAAACTCTAACATAATATGTAAAGGTGATGCAAAGCTTCATAAAATCGGGACTAAGACAGTAACTGAGCATTGAACTGGAAGCAAGTTCCAGTATAATAAATTACGAAGAATAATGTGTACTTAATGAAAAGCAAGGACCAAAACTGTTATTCAATAAGAAAATGACTTTATACCTAGAATAATCCAATAGAACAATTGAAATACTATTTTTAGTAATGTTACAGGTAGTAAAGCAAAAATAAAATAGAAATAGGTATTATATAATGTTCATAATAACCAGTCAGGTTATCTAATTCCTATAAATGAAATTTATAAAAAATATGAAGCACCAATATGAAGAAGACTTTTTTAAATAAAAATAAAAACCATGCCCTGGCTGGTTTGGCTCAGCAGTTAAAGCGTCGACCTGTGGACTGAAGGGTCTTGGGTTCGAATCCTGATCAAGGGCATATGCCTAGGTTGAAGGTTTGATCCCTGGCCCTGGTCGGGGTCTTGTGGGAGGTAACCAATTGATGTGTCTCTCTCACATTGCTGTTTCTCTCTCTCTCTCTTCCCTCCCTTCCACTCTATCTAAAAATCAATGGAAAAATACCCTCAGGTGAAGATTAACCAAAAAAATAAAATATAAATAAATAAATAAATAAACAAACACCATGTTTTGGATCCAAGATTAAATTATGTCATCATATCAATTCTCCATAACTTATTTTATATGTTAAATTCAATACTAATCAAGGAGATTTTTCTTTTTATTTTTAAAGAGGTTTGTTTTTTTAAAAAATTGATTTTAGACAGAGAGGAAGGGAGAGGGAAAGAGAGATAGAAATATCCATGAGAGAGAACACCAACTGGCTACCTCCTGCATGCCCCCCCACTGGGGATTGGGCCCACAATCTGGGCATGTGCCCTGACCAGGAATTGAACTGGAGACCTCTTGGTGTATAAGATGACGCTCAGCCACTGAGCCACACCGGCCAGGTGGAATTTTTCTTTTTCTTTCTTTCTGTTTTTGAACCTGAACATAATTCTAATGTTTAGTCTGAAGTACACATAATGGCCAAATGTATTTTGAAAAAGTAATACTAGTATATATTCTTAAATCTAACCACATACATTTTCAATAATTTAGATTTGTTGAAGGAAATGGTACAAGAATAGATAAATGGGACAAGAAAATTACAAAGACCCTACTATATACAGGGGTGGGCAAAAGTAGGTCTATAGTTGTGAGTATGCGAAACAGTTTATTCTTGTATTATATATTTTTCCATCTGAACAACTGTAAACTTACTTTTGCCAACCCCTATGTAAAAATCTTATTTCAAGTCAGTGAAAAACATAAAAACTTAAATTAATAGCTATGGGACAACTGGTTAATTAGATTGGGAGAGAGAGAGAGAACAAGAGGGAGAGATTTCATTACCCGACCCTTAGTGGATTCCACATGTATTGAAGTTTTAGATGTAAAAATAATGAAAAAGAAACAAATATCTAAGAGAATACAAAAAAAATCATTTGATTTTAAAATAATGAAGCTTTTGTAGAATGAAGTATTTAGTGCATAACCACAAAAGACAATTTAAATATTTTCAACAATACAGAGATACAAATTATAAAGAAAAAACAGTCAAACACCAAAGCAAAATAAAAATCTTAGATACATACTTTACATGTATGAATAAATACATTCATATGCTACACACAATGGTATATACATTGCTTTAATAGGTAAAAATGGGTCTAAGACATAGACAACTTATAAATAAAAACAATTAAATAGAAGATTGCTTTTCAGTGTTCAGACACAGTATTAATTAAATGCATATTCAATTAACAAATACTCCTTTTTGCTAATTAAATGGACAAAATATATTATTTAATAATAACTCCACTGTTGTTGAGAGTAAAACTAGATGATTGCTACATGGCTCTTGGAATTAAAAATTGGTAAGACTTTCCTGAGTGGCCATTTGAAGAAGGCTTGCAATGTTTAGGCCTCCGAGCTTTTAATGCCGGCTTTGCCATTTACTAGTTGTGTGACTGGGCAAGTTCCTTAATCAGTCTTTGCTGTTTTCTCTTAGCTAAAATGGTAAATGTGAGGATTAAATGAATTAACACAGATAAAATGCTTAGAATGGTGCCTATACTCATCATTGATATAATTATTTTTATTAAGTTATTTATAATAATTTGGCTCTTCTGACACTGAGATTAATTTTTAGCTGTTTGCGTTTGCATCTTTAATTATAAATATTGTCTCAGCATAAGAAGCTACCAATGGGGTAAAACTTTAGAGGTAACAAGGCCTTATTATAAAACCGAGTTGACAGACTTTCTAAAGCAATGTTGCTCATCTGGATTGAGCCGCCCTCTTTATAACACTTATACAGTGGCCAGTTTCTGTGTCACAATATAGAAGTTAATTCTAATGACTATATAGGAAGCTAATGCAAACCTTCCCCTAAATGTTCTCACATATTTGAATACCCTAATACTTTGGGCCCATCAGAAGTGTCCACATGTCAGGGTATATAATGATCATTCTAATATTATATGTCAGGAACCATGGAGGCTTTGGGACAGGAGCATTGTTGAAGATCGGTGATAAGTGCAGGTGGTTCCAAAGAGATTAAATTCCACAAGTTATATGTATTTCTCAATATATACAGAAAGTAAAAGACTGTGCCTTCAAGGTCATAATCATATATAACCACTGATAGGATATCAGTAGCTATTTTAACACCTAAGGCAGAATTCAAGCAGGTATTAGGTTGCAATGAATTTTAGCCAACAATAGGTTTGCAGAAGGCATCGGAGGCACCAGGGGGAAAGAACTTAAGACACAGGGTAACTATTTTAGGTTGGAAATTGCAGTTAAATGAGATAACTATAATTGTAAGTATTTCTGTGAAAGCCACACATATAAAGTTGTAGAATATAAAACCTGGGAGAGACCCGAGACCACCACCAAGACCTGGGAGTCTCTGGTCCGCAGGCCGACGCTCCAGCCGCTGAGCCAAACTGGCCAGGGCAAGGCCAAGTCTTTCTAAGTCTCTCACTTTGTAAATGAGATAAGAAAACCAGAGAAAGAAAGTGCCTTCAGGTTTTTGAGATCTCACAGTAGTAAGGGCAGAGATGCAGCTTGTACTCACTCAGGTGTTCTGGCTTCCAAGCAGAACTGTCAGAAGTGGCACATTTTCTAAAGGTATAAGTTAGATGTAAACGTGAACAAAGATTAAGGTACACAGAAGTAAGTACTGTATTGTTTGAATTTTCAGATTTGCTTTTTTAATTAGAGTAAAAGGACCCTGTATTTTTTATTTTTTATCCTCACCCGAGGACATTTTTGCATTTATCTTCAGATTGAGTGGGAGGGAGAGGAGGGGGAAGAGAGAGAGAGAAACATCGATGTGAGAGAGACACATCGACTGGTTGCCACCCACACGACCCCAACCTGGGCTGGGGATGAACTGCAACTGAGGTACGTGCCCTTAGCAGGAACTGAACCCAGGACTCTCTGGCCTGCGGGCCGACGCTCTAACCTCTGAGCCAAACTGACCAGGGCGGACCCTGTATTTTTTATGTACGACAAAATACCATACCTTCTTTTAAAATACTAAGATAATCTTTTTATTTTATTATTTTACTTTTTTTCAGTCCTCACCTGAGGATATTTTTTTTCCATTTATCTTCAGATAGAGTGGGAGGGAGGGAGACAGAGAGAGAAACATCAATGCGAGAGAGACACATCAACTGGTTGCCTCCTGCACCACTCGACCAGGACCAGAGACGAACCACAACCGAGGTACGTGCCCTTGATAGGAATTGAACCTGTGACTCTTTGGTCAGGGGACTGACACTCCAACTGCTGAGCCAAACCAGCCAGGGCTATTCTTTTACTTTTTTAAAGCAACAAATGAACAGACAAGAAAAACAAACAAAAACTCATAAACACAGACAACAGTATGGTGGTTACCAGAGGGAAGGGGATGGGGGTGCTGAAGGGTAAAGGGCGAGAATATATGGTGACGGAAGATTTAACTTTGGGGGGTGGACACATAATGCAATATACAGATGCTGTGTACTTGAAACCCATATCATCTTATTAACTGATGTCACACCAATAATTTAATTTAAAAAAATAGTTTTTCTTTTTTTTTAACATTTTTATTTTCAGACAAGTGGGAGGGAGGGAGACAGAGAGAGATTGATGTGAGAGAGACACATCAACTGGTTGCCACCCACACGACCCCAACCGGGGCCGGGAATGAACCGCAACTGAGGTACGTGCCCTTAGCTGGAATTGAACCCAGGACTCTTTGGTCCACAGGCCGACGCTCTAACCACTGAGCCAAACCAGCCAGGGCAGTGCAGTTTTTCATTTTTAATAGTTGACATACAATGTTATGTTAGTTTCAGGTGTACTGAGATGACCAGCGGGTGGAGTGGAAGGAGTTGGGCAAGGAAGGGCTTTGTTCGGAGAGCCAGCAAGCCGCGAAGATGGCTAGCTAGCAGTCTAAAGAACTATGAGAAAGTACAGAATTCAGGCTCTTTTTCTGTGAGGAGAGGGAAAAAGGGAGGCATTTGAGGCTAGGAGGTGATTGATGACCACAGAGAGCTGGACGTCAGCAAGGGTCCAAGGAGATGGTGAAACTTCTTTGCTTTTGGTCAACAAAGTCTGGTTTCAGTAGTCCCAGTCACGAGGTTCCTATAAATCATTTGATAAACAACCTTATTTTCATACATACCTTCTCCATCTCCTTGAGGAGGTAGTTTCCAGCAGGGAGGTTGTTTCAGTAACTTCTAGGTTACAGTGAGATTCCTTTAATGATTAACATTTCTATGTTCAGGATTTAGCAGAAGTTGCTAATCGACAAGTAATGGGAACAAGGCAGGCTGGAGCAAGATGGAGTCCGAAAGAATAATTATTTTATTCTATTACACCTTCAGCTTGACTAAGATTTAGACCGACTTCACCTGTTTCTAGGTCCCTGACACCCTTTTCTTTGAGTATTTAAGAAATGTGTTCATTGTAATTTTTGTCTCTGTCTTCTTGAGATGTACATTTTTTTTGCAAAGCCTCTTGCCAGTTTTATACACAGGACTGTTTTTCTCCACGATCTGGGAGACATCCCTTGAAAAGGAATCATCAAGGAAGATCAGGTCTGTTTTCCAATCTCTGTGGGAGGTAAGAGCCTTACTTTAGTGGGTAGCTTGCTTCAACTAGTAAAACTATCTCCTGTCATGAAGACATGCGAAAGTTT
This sequence comes from Tadarida brasiliensis, assembly GCA_030848825.1. Lineage (NCBI taxonomy): Eukaryota > Metazoa > Chordata > Mammalia > Chiroptera > Molossidae > Tadarida > Tadarida brasiliensis. The sequence continues at coordinate 74,551,638 of CM061269.1, read as the reverse complement.
ACCTTTTCTTTGGGTAAAACCAATTAGCAAACACAAATGGCCTAAACTCTTCCCATTCTGTCCTTTGTTCCAGCATAGTTGAAATTGGAGTTGTGGTCTCTCTCCCCTATTCCAACAGCCTTGAATAAAGTCTTCCAGACTGTTTAATAGTCTAGTATAATTTACTTTGACATTATACCACCTCTAATTTCTACAAAGCATACTACCATTTTTATATAAATGGTTCAATCTAGCATTTGATCTCACCTTGACTTTTTTTTAATAGAAAAAAATGTTGTTACCACTGAACATTATTTCTTCTTTATTTCTGTTTCATTAGTCTTCAATTTACGTTTTATAAAAGTTCTCTAAATTCAGCTGGAGTTGATAATTACAAAAGCTAAATAAAATCTGATTTGCACAATTTTGTGTAGGATATGCCACTGTCAAATTCTCAAATTCTTTAGCAGACTATTATGTCTTCTTCTTTGTTTTCCTTTATTGAAGGTCTGCACAGTTCAGGCCTTTCAGAGCCTTATTTTTTTCTCTGACTTACATATGAAGAAAAATGGTATAAAATCAGTGGGCCAACATCCTGAAAAATTAGTCTGACCACTCTATGCACACAATTAGAACTAATTGAATTAGTCCCACTCCTAGCAAAGAAGTAAAATCAATATTATAATTAAAACTGCATTTCTGTATAATTGGATTTTCAAATGAAACCTGAAAAAGGGGGAGGAGTGGAGATTTTCTTATGTGTAAAGTAATTAATATTTGTATTAAATTTATATCTTTAAAATAATCCTGTAGGAATTTTTGCTAATATCCTCAATTTCATCAGCCAGAGCTGATTACAGGAATTCCTCTCTCTAATCCTTACAAAAACCCATCCTTACCACTGAGCCATCTGGTCAGCTGGCTTACTTTCCTGTATCAATTATTTCAGTTAGATTCAGCATTAGGATTTTCAGGGACCATTTTATTGAATGTGTTGGTTAAATCATGTCCAAGATATTTTTTTTCTAGATCAAAAGGAATCAATCTGAACAGAACTGGGCAGTTTAAGTGTTGTTCTATTTCTTTCCCTGGAGCTCACTTCTGTCTCTTCAAGTGCTTTTTGTCACAATTCCACATATAAAATGAAAATTATTATTATTATTATTATTATTTTATATATTTTTTTATTTATTAATTTTAGAGAGAGAGAAAGTGAGAGAGAGATAGAAACATCGATGAGAGAGAACATCGATTGGCTGCCTCCTGCATGCCCCCCACTGGGGATTTGGCCCACAACCTGGGCATGTGCCCTGACTGGGAATCGAATTGGCGATCTCTTGGTGCATGGGTCGACACCCAACCACTGAGCCACACCAGCCGGGTGAAAATTATTTTTATAATCTAATATTATAAGGGATTCACAATTTATTTTTAAAAAGTGACATGATTGGGGCCACATGGAGCACCAGATGGCATGGCTCCTTTATGAGAACATAGTGACTTAGGAAAGTTAGGGTAATATTTACACTTACTTCCCTGTGTCAGGAAGTCGGTTGGGACCTGGGTTGGGAGTAGGGAGAATACATAAATAATTTAGACAAATTCCTTGGACTCAAAGAACTTCTTTTCAATTGGAGAAAGCAGGAATTATACACATAAAAGTAAAAAAAATGAAAAAAAAATAAGATAGTGTAGGTCATATGTCAAATAAGAGGCATGGATGTGTAAATAGGTGTGATGATGTGGAAACATTCTTGAAAAAGTAAGAAGACTTGGTTCAAGTCTTACATGTACAACTTAATAACTCTATTTCCTGAGCATGCAGGTTGCTTGATCTATGTAGGCCACACTTTTTAAATTTCTAAATTGGAAATGTTAAACTAGATTAGATTGTCTCGTCTAAGTCTGAAATTCAATGAAATTCAGAAGAGGGAGATCATACCTGGGGATGACGTGGCAATGGATGATTACATGAGGCACCTGAAGCAGGAGGTAACATTGAAATTTTAAGAGGATGTTGTTGGACAAGGTCTACACAAAGGAGACAAAGTATGAGCAAAAGCAAAAGGTCACTACATCTGTTTGTTCACCGTGGTGTCCTCAGGCCACAGTACTTGACACTCCGGGCAGTCTCTATCACATGTGTACTAAAGTAATGAATTAAATGGGAAGTGCTCCCATTGTTCACAAGTGGGATGACATCTGAAAGGTCACATTCTGTATTCTCTTAAAGACTCCCAAGCAAAGAAACTAAACAACCAGAGATAAATTTGTACAGAAACTTTCTTTGATGACTTATAATGGATGTAAGTGAGCATTTTCCATTTCTATTCCAAATTTCTCTTTCTAATTTGAATGCCAAAAACTTATTTCAAAATTTCCTAGGTATTGTGATTAAAAAATGGCAAGATTCTGAATTTACCTACGAAATTCCTTCTTCTATGTCCATTTCTAATCCAGGGAAAATTTCCTAACCTGGGCCTGAATTTGACCTATGGCATGCACTTTATGCTCCCCTGTTCTCTGCCAAGCTCTTGACTTGAGTGCTGCATTTCGATTGCAGTTTTTCAACCCTTCAGCCTTCAGAACAAATTCTTACTGAAATTATATGGGCCATGTTCTGAAACGCCTGCCATGCCCAGGTATTTCCTCCCTCCTATGCCACCTTTAAATCTCTGACGTTCATTGCACCTTCTGTACTCCTTTGAGGATTTTGAGTATACGTTTAACCAGTCATCACCAGGATCAATTTTGGATGCTGGGAAAAGGTGCCTGATATCTTGATTTCCCCCAAGTTTGCTAAAATCCTAATGCTCAAAACAGAAACACCCTGAGAAGACATCTTTGCTTGCGTATCACTTCTTGGAAACAGATAAATTGTTCCTCCATAGTTTTCTCTTTGAATTTTATGTTGGATCAGTTTTTAACTTGGAGATCATTCTCTTTTGAGTAATACTTTTTCATTGTGTCACACTTTCAGATTTATTGCACCAATACATCATTAGAGTGACAGCTGGCCCTGATGATGTATAGCTTCATACATCATCAAAGCAATTTCTCATTCAGGTTATGTATTACATAGGAATATAAATGCTTATATTTTTAAAATATGTATTTATGTGCTTACAAAAATAAAAGATGCTTTCTAGATTTGTCCCAAATATAGACAGGAAATAAAATGAGCATTGGGTTTCAATAATAATAAGTGCCAACAGGTTTCTGTATAATGACTGATATTGTCCCTATAGATTTTTATATTTTTCAGTAGGAAATGTGTGTACCTTATAAAATATCAAAAAGTACAAAGTATGTAAAACAAAGGCTATATCTTGCTTCTGTCCATATCTGGCAGCTCCCTAGTACCCTTCTTTAGAGGGAAGAACTTGCCAACTCTTTTAGAAATGATGTAAGAATATACAGACACCTATGAATATATATTTTCCTTTTATATATAATCAATAACATACTCTTCTGCATTCTTTCCAGTTAATAATTAAATATGAAATTGCTTCAGATATGTACATATACTCTCATTCTTTTTGATCATAGTATACATCCTCCTACTGTTCTCCCATTGTTATCTCTATATTCTAAAGAGGTATTATCAGTTTTCTGTAGAATATACACTTTTCCTTATCTTATGAGTCCAACCTAGAATAAGAATTTTAAAATGACAACCCAACTGTTATCAGTAGATGAGTGGATAAAAATGCTGTGGTATATTTACACAATGAAATACTATGCAGCTATAACAAGGAAGGGTCTCTTACCTTTTGAGATGAGATGGAGGGACCTGGAGAGTATTATGCTGAGTGAAATAAGCCAATGAGAGAAAGACAAGTACCACATGATCTCACTTATTTATGGAATGTCATGAACAAAATAAGCTGATGAACAAAATAGATCCAGAGACATGGAGGTAGGGAATAGACTGACAAACCTCAAAGGGAAGGGGGGTGAGGGGGTTGGAAAGAGATGACCCAAAAACTTATATGCATATATGCATAATCAGAGGACATGGACAATAATATGGGGAAAGCAGGAGGGGGTTGGGAGTGGGAAGGAGGGGGTCAATAGGGGGAATAGGGGGGACATCTGTAATATTTTCAACAATAAAGTTAAAAAAATTTTAAATGACAAAAAAGAAAATGGAGTTACTTTTATTTTATCATCACTAAATGATATAGATCTATCTTACCCTTTTTATGAGAGCATACTATTCTACTGATTTTTTTTCTGATTTTGACTCAAGGAGAATACTTTTCATTAATAAGGATTTAAAATATTTATTTTACATGAGATGTTCAATTAACTGAATCTTAGCAAAGGTGATAAAAATATCTACATTTTGTTTTAAGAATAAACTAAAACTGGGGAGAAAGAAGGGGAAGAAAATAAAGGAACTAAAGTATGCTTAAGAGTGTAATATACTTTAAATAATAAATAGCAATTCAATAGAAATGTCCAAAATCATTGCATAACATTCATTACCCTCTTTATTTTTACTTACACTCTTCCTTTGACAATTCAGCTTTAGTTTGTGTCATGGACAGTCAAGTGAACTATTATAGGAAACAAAGAATTCTTTATATTCTCTCAAAGGAGGAAAGGTAATGAGGAACACGGAAAATTCCAATACAGAAAGTCTCAGCCTTTAAGTTATGAAAGTAGTTGCAGTTGGAGACAATATATAGAGTAGTTTGAAAGAATGAATCTCTCCTCAAAATCAGAAGTGTTTCTAATTGTGGCCATTATTATTATTATAATAGGCAAGTTGGTTCTTTATCAGTCTTTTACTTAGTTTTTGCTTTGCCCCCTCCATGATTCATTTTGTATTCGGTACTATGAGTTCACTGTTCCCTCCCTTAGTACTGGCCAGGTTACTTCTTTTAACACTTAGATATAAACCTCAGGCCACAAAAGGCAGACATTTTGAAACTGTATAAGAGATTATTATTATTTTGGCAAAAGCATACACATTTTTTTCTTCTTTCTCTTTTCCTTGATCATCATAATTTAACCAATTTATGAATGTGAGTATACAGATATTTAACCAGAGTATTTTCTTTAAAATCTCCTGTTAAGAGTAAAAGAAAAAAATAAGCTGCAGGTAGAATACTGCAGGACACATTTGCATCTGTGTGTGTGTGTGTGTGTGTGTGTGTGTGTGTGTGTGTGTGTATGCATGTACTTATTTCCAACCTTCACTCTCTTTTCTCCTCCCCACTGTTAAGGAAAACAACTTTCTCATTAAATAAAGAACTTTAAAGAATCTGAAGAACTGATGGGAATAATTTAGTTTGGAGAGGATGGGAGAGAGTGGGGCGTGTCATTCCTGAGAGCAGAAAGTGTTAAAGGGGTTGCAGATTAGGAGAAAAGAACCTGGCACAGTGCTTCTAGAGAGGAAGGGAGTGGAGGGGGAAGGCAAGGGGAGGGGAGGCAGAGAGAGAGATTGGAGAATGAAATCGCAGAAATAGCAGTGACTGTCCATTTGGTGACATTTTGTAATCCTTACATTCTTTATAAATCTTTATGAAAATGTACTTCATAGGCAATACTTTCAGAGTTGGATTTAGTTCAGTGATTAGTCTGCCTATAGGGTGGAATGAACTAAGATTGAAAACAGTTATTAGAGCCACACAGCATTACTCTGCAAACAAACTTTTTTTTTTTTTTTTTTAATGACAGAATTAATTGCTGCTTTGAGAAGATAAGGTTCATTCCTTTTTATTCTAATCAGGTAATCCTCCAAAACAGAATGCGTGAGACCTTAGTGATTTATTTTCCCACCTCTGCTGACTTTGTAAAGTCAAACAGTGCATAATAAAGCTGGAATAGAACAGAATGGTTAATAAGTCAGATACTGAGGTTCAGACTCCAACACCAACACTTAATAGCTTGGGAAAATTACCTAATCCCAATGAATCCCAATTTTCTTATCTACGTCTTAACCCAATTTCTTAGTTTTTATTTTTATTTTAAAGGATTAGGTAAATATTACCTAAGTTAATATATAAGATTTTAAAATTAACTTAATTTGTTAATTCTTCTTTTTTTTAAAAATCCTCATCCAAGGAGATTTTTCCATTTTTGTTCAGATAGAGTGGGAGGGAGAGAGAGGAAAAAAGGGAGAGAGAGAGAGGAACATCGACATGAGAGGAACACATCGACTGGTTGCCTCTCACATGACCCCAATCAGGTCCAGGACGAACCGCAACCGAGGTACATGCCCTTGGCCGGAATCAAACCCAAGACTCATTGGTCCGCGGGCTGACGCTCTAACCACTGAGCAAAACTGGCCAGGCCTGTTAATTATTCTTAAAGTCTTCTTTGTACTTTGGCAATCCATGATTGGCCAAGCAGGAAGTTGGCAATTGCATGGAATATCTCATTTTGAGTTGCATTCATGAAATATTAGCCAATACCACTTAGAGAGGAGAGAAAGTGCTGAATCAGATTCTGCAGACTCTGAGAATATACCTGCCTCTCGTGTGGCTGTTTCTATACTAGGTTTATCAACAGAATCGGACTCAGATATGTTGTCAAGTGACTTTAGAGAGAATGTTGGAATCTATTACCATACGCCTTGATCTTCCTCTGCAGTCCAAACTTTAATTATTTATCAAAGGTTTAGTTAGATTTATCAGATAATGTTATTTGATTTTTGTTTTGAAAACATAATCATGAACATGATGTAGCAGACAAAAAAAATTAGTAAGTTCATTAAAAAAATTCTCTGATGCATTGATCAAGATGTCCATATATACTTATAAGTTGAAATTTATGAAATAATTATCATTAATTGATCTGTAGTTTAAATGTAGACATTAAAATGTTTTTATATAAAATTTAAAAATTTAATGTATATTAAATATTTCTTAACACAATTAAAAAGAGAAGCATATTTATTTGTAATAAAACCATAAAACTTATTTTCTCTATTTTGACTGGATAAGAGAACATATTTCTAAGTATTAATACCAATAAAAATAAATGCATATTTTGGAGGCAGAGACATTTCCTTCTTCTTTTTTCATCCTCATTAGGTGTTGCCTAGTGCTGTATCTTTAAAATTGCGCCTACCACAACTTGACAAGCTGTACAAACTGACTCTGCTTTTCTTTAACTGTGTCATTCGTCAGTTTGCTCCTTTTGATACTTATCCATTGGGGGGAGGGTTTCGTGGATAAGACAATAAAATCTCTCCCTGTCTTTTGTCTTCTACGAACATTAAAGATTCAGTGTTTTGCAACAAACCTTTATCGAGTCAATATTATTTATTTTCTAGACACAGTTTTCAACGCTTTATGTGTGTTAATCTTCCTAAGCCTACGAGGAGAGTATTAGTGCCCAATCCTTACATAAGAAAAAGATAAGTCTATTGATACCCCTTCCAAAGTTATACAGCTAATAGGTGACATGGTCAGGATTCATAGTGACACGATCTTTCTCAGGAGGCCTGGCAATTAACCGCCAAGCCCTCACACATCCATCCCAGTACGTATCATCATATGTCACATCTATTAAAGAATATATTTTGAAATAATTACAGGACACTATGTTTAATATTGTTCATGATTTTTTAATCTTTTCAGAAACTTAAGATGTTAGAAAAATTAGAACTTTAAAAAATACTGCTTTTCCTAAAATACATTCGCTTGATTTATTTTTTTAGTATTTCTGCTTACTAAAAGAAAAACAAACTTGTAGGTGACTCATCATCTCTGTTTCTGTTTGGTTCTTGTCTAAGTAAGAAAAAAAAATTGAATGGACAGAGAAGGTTCTTTCTGTCTGCAGTTTCTATAAATTCTGAATATGTTTGAAATGTCACTGCACACTGCTTACCAGCCTGTGCGTACCAAGTGAAGTCGGAATTATTAACGAGAGACCTTTGCCAACAAATGCTGGGGATAGTGAATACCACCTTTCCACGAGTACAGACGAACCATGTGTAAAGTGGCATGTCCTCCAGTGCAGGTGCGAAGGGTAAAAACAAGGAAGACAGTGGAAAATAACACACTGCTCGACTACTTTCTATTTGAAAGACAGGATTCTGGGAAAGGAAAGAAAAAGGGGAAAAGAAAACGGGGAGAGAAAATTGAGAGGTAGAGGAGACCAAGGACAATCCGAAATTAAATGAAACAGCAGGGTAAAATCCGAAGGAATAGAGAAGGACTCGAGGAAAAGAATGGAGAGGTTAACTGAGAAAAGAGTAAGAGAATCCCACATCCTCAGCTTTTGCCTCCCCTTATCTGAGCAAACATTTCCAGCATCATTTTTTGGTTCCCTTTTCTATAGTCTGTAATATTTCTCATTAGGTTTTCACGAGAAAGTGCCTTCAGAACCTTTACAGTATATTTGGATTTATTTATTTATTTATTTTTGCTATCAAAATCATAGATAATAGAATTTGGAAAATTGTTGGATAACTTTAAGATCATGAGAAAAATTCTTTCTGGGCAATAACTGCTGAAAACTACTAAGTAATATTTATTTTTCTAAACAAAATTAACTCTATACCAAAACAGAAACATAAAGAGCAAAAATGGAGTAAGTAAAGAAAACACTGGTTTGAAAATAAAATATAAAATCTTGGATTTTCAAACTACTTCAGTCTTCATCATTAGTGAAACACTCTGTATCAAGGTAATCTGTAAAAAAATTTTCTTCCCCTTTACTGCTGGTAACAATCTGGCTCCTCCCAAGACACTGACCTCTCATGTATCTTTACTTTGTAGAAGATGTTTTTTTCCTCCCATACTCCTTACCACGTGGCTTGGCTCTGGGTTAGGTGTCCTAATTCGTCCATGTACTTCCAACCCCCTCTCTTTTCTCTACAACACCCCAGATGTGACTCTCACATCTTCATCAGATTATATCACCCATGAATCCTTCTCTGCTACCACCATCCATCACTCCAGAGTGATTCATCTCACCCCAATGATTTCAGCTGTCTCAATCTCCAAAATTACTCCTGCCTTAATTATTGATGATTGTGTAATCCAAAAAGATGATCCTTCTGTTCCCTGACCTCTCAGTTCCCAGACCTCCAGTGAGACTTGTTCAGCGTTTGCCTCCGATAAACACCTAGACTGTCAACATGAATAACTGAAATTTTCTACAACCACAGTTGCAAACTTTCCTCTCTGACAAGCCCTGTAGGATTTTCCTGAACACTTTGATTCGCTGGAGCTTAAAATCAATGATTCTAAAACCTTTATACTGCCTCTCTTCCTCCTCATGTCTGCCCAGCCCTTCTCACCCAGCTTGAGTCTATTGACCATAACTGCAACCATTTTATTAAACACGCATGCAACTTTATCTCTCTCAGCAAAACAGCAATCCTGGAAAAATTCATCTGCCTACTGCATACAGTTGCATTCATGAATTTGACTATGGCTGGAGAAATATCTAGAATCATGCTGACTGTTCTCACCTTAAATTAAAAACCACTGATTTTAAATGAACCCTTAATACTTCCAGCATCATACAATATCTCTGTTCATTCATGATCTCACTGTCTTATGAGACAATATCAAACATCTCTTCCATCTCAAATTTTCACTTATTTTTAGCTAATGACATTACTTCACAATTCACTGAGAAAATTGAAAATTATAAGAGAAATCCTACAAACTCCTCCCTCAAATCCTTCATCTGCATATAGATGAATGTGTTCTCTGTCCCTTTCTGTCCCTATGAACTCTGAGGCTCACGCTTTCATTTGCGTACTGGAGTCAGTCATCCTTTCTTGCCTACTCAAGAACATCACTCTAGACAGTCTCCTCCCCTCTACAATCTCATCATCCAATTTCCCTGTTCTACTTTCCCATCATGCTGCTATCCCCCCAAATAGCATTATGCTATTTAGAAAGAAAAAGAAAAAGAAAAATAACATCCGTAAGTCTACCATCCTCAGTTATCAGTTCATTTTTCCTTTCTTGTAGAAACTTTCTCAAAACAGTTGTTTGTACTTTCTGACTCTTGTTCCTTCTCTCCGGGTCTCTCAGTAACCCTCACCCCTACTGGAAACCACTCTGACACGGCTGCCAATGTCTTCATATTGCAAATCCAATGGTTAAGTTTCAGTTTTCAAATTGCTTGATCTATCATCCCCATATAACACAGTTAATGACTTTCTTACCTTAAAATGCTCTCTTCACTTGACTTCTTTAACATCATATTCACTCCCCCAGTTTTTTTTTCTTCTTACTTTATTTTCTGCACTTTCCTCATCTCTTTCATGGAGATTCAGCCTCATCTTCCTGATCTCTTGATGTTAAAATGTCCTAGTTCTTACGACCGTCTCTCTTTTCTCTCTATACTGTTTTGGGAACCTTATTTAGCTTTTGCATTAAATACCATCTATACATCGATGACTGGCAACTTTGTACTTCTAATGTAGACCTCACCTTTATCTCCAAATAAATCTGAAAGGCGCCTAAACATAATGAGTGGTGCAAGGCAGAGCTGCTGATTTTCTACTTCCACATGAATCAGGTCCAGCTGCAGTCATCCCCATTTTAGGTAGTGGTAATTTTATACTTCTAATTGCTCAGTTCAAAATATTCTGGAGTCATGCAGGGGTTTTGTTTGTTGCTTTTTAAAACAAATATATATATTTATCTCCTACCTCACGTCAAAAAATTCTGTTGGCTCTATCTTCAAAATATATGTAGACTCTTCGCATTTCTCACCCCCTCTCATTATAATCACCCTAAATCTATCTGTCTATACTCACCTTACCTTGGATTTTTGCAATAGCTTTCTATCTGGTCTCTCTACTTCCATCTCCAAGGATGAGGAGATTTTTTTACATTGATTTTTTTTTTTTTTTTAAAGAGAGTGAAAGAGAGGGACAGAGAGAGAGAGAGAAACATTGATGTGAGAGAGACACATCAATTGGTTGCCTTCCGCATGACCCTGACTAGGGTCAGGGATCAAACTTCATGTGCCCTTGACTGGGAATCAAACCTGCAACCCTTTGGTCCCTGGGCTGACACTCTAACCACTGATCCACACAGGCCAGGGCCATCTTTTCTATTTCTGTTCCCCAAAGTCTATTCTCAACAAAGAATTCTGAGTAGATCTACTAATGTGTGAGTAAGAAGTCACTTCTGTGCTCAAAAATCCTCAAATAACTTCTGGTTCATTTGAAATGAAGGCCAACATCTTTAAAAGCCTAAAAGCTCCACATGCTTTGGCCCTTTGTCTTTTATTGCCTCTCTGACTTCCTCTCCCACTAATTTCTGTCCTTCCCACTTTTCTTCAGCCAAAAAGATCTGTAAATAATAGGCGTGCTCTTGCCTCTGCAATTTTGCACTTGTGTACACCTTCTCTCTGTGATGCAGTCCCCGGACTGAGGAATCGATCCACATGGGGAGTGATCTCACCTCCTTAAGTCTTTGCTAAAATGTCATCTTCCTGAGTTCTTCTCTGACCATCCTGTTTAAATTTTACCCTCTCCCTATCCCCTCTGGGCTTCTGGTACTCCTTCCTTGTTTTATTTTCTCAATCGCACTTTGTGCCTTCTAACTTACTGTGTAGATATATCAATGTTTATGTTGTCTTTTTTTATAGAAGCTCCACGAAGGCAGGGATTTCTGTCTTATTTATTGATGTATCCACAGTACCTATGAAACTACCTCTTATGTATGTAGTTGGAATTCAATATGTATTTTTAGCTGTTGAGTAAATGAATGTTTGAATAAATAAATACTATTAATTGAAAGCTGCCTTAATTAAGATACATGCTATATTGCACTTTGACTTTGTCTTTTTGTCTCCTGTTACTGATTATGAACATGAGGGGACAACAGTGGCATTCTTTTAATTCACTTGATCATGTTTTCAAGGTCCATAAGCATTGTTCACTACCAATCATTTTATGCTTGTTAGGATAGCTTGAATATAGGTTACTATGTAATGGTAGCTTTTTTTTTTTTAATCTCTCCTCTCTTCATGCTTCAGATTTCTGAAATATTTAAAGCACAACTTTCTAATGTAGACTATTATCAGTGTTATGTGAGGTCTTCAGGTTGGGCTATCTTTTTTACTTATACAAAACTGTGTGCTTGAAAATTCCAGTTGAGGTCTTTCCCTTATATTAGAAAATGTGGGAAAATAAATACCATAGGAGAGAAATAAGAAAATTAAGATATGGCCCCATAGCCTGAACACACACTCCTGAGTCAGAAAATGTGTGATATGTACACAAGAGGTCCTGCCCAGAGGGAATCGTGATCCCAATAAAGGAAAGAACTTGGAAGAGTTCTGGTTTGAGGGAGGGAAGCTAGTAATTTCTGATGCTGTTGACAACCCAGTAGAAAACGCTATCTGAAAACTATTCACTGGACATGTTGAGTTGTCCAAAATTATGACTATCACCTAGTTAAATTAATTCTGAGTCTTTGATAATGATCCTAATGGTCCTGATATATTTCCTGACTTCCTTAACCATTCTCTTCTCATCAGCTAGTCTGGGGAGAGTCCTGAGCCATTTTGCACTAGTGTATATATTCAAGTTTTATCTAGTTCACAGTGTTTCCACTGTATAATGCATATGTATGAAAACATTTAATTTTTAAACATCTTCACTGTACTTGACAGTTATTTGAAAGCTCACTGTTCATACAAAGTGGTTGCTATGTTTGGTTTATGATTTGATAATCAACTGTATATTTTTCCAGTTTGGGGATCAACGTTCATTTGGTCCAAAATCTTACCTTAAGCCACAATGAAAATTCAATATAATTAATTATTGACAGAGATTTTTATTTTGTCAAACCAAGGAACTGTTACAAGAGAGACTTATGGTGTGGTAAGAAAGCTGAGTGTTAGTTAATGGCCAAACCACAGGTAGAGAGTATTTTAAAACGTCTATTATGGTATTTTCAGTCAACAGATTTGCAAATCCCTGGCCTTGATGGAAATATAATGGTGAAATAGAGCAGCAGTTTTCAATTATTACAGCTACATTGTCTGTATGACTTTGTCAAGCTGATCTTGACTTATTCTAACCTTAAAACAAACTAACAAAAAATAAAAACAAGAAAGAAAAAAACCACCCTTTCTTCACATAAGGGATGCATTGCAAGGATAAATTAAACTATTTCTATTCATACTATTACCGAGTGTTTGGACAAATGGTGCTATATAAATGCAAAGTGCTATTGTTACTTTTATAGAGACCAAAAATAGTGTGCAGAAGGATGAGGTTTGGGGACAAATAAAATGTTTATGTTAGCTTTATTTCTGAATAAAAATACTTTGGAAATATGTAAGCTTAATCACACTTAGTTTTTCCTGCTAATAATTCAGTGCACATTTATCTTTGTTCGTCCACAAAGCAAAGCAGCTCTTGCTAGCACTTGCTTGGGATCTTGATCTGAAGCTCATGACACTGCTTCAGCTCTCTGTGCCAACAGAAGGAGGCAGTTGACAAATGGAGCATTTGAGTTATCACAATCTTATGTGATCTCCTCACAATGCTACACACCTCTTATCTGATTCCAATAGCTCAGGGACAAGTTAACACATTGCATTTATCTTTATTGTGATTTAATTTTGAGCAGTCAGGATCCTGAGTGGAAGGAGAAACTGCTAGAATTTCAAAATCAGGCTGCCCTGCTTGCTAATTGCTTCTTCTATTAAATACTTAGAAGGACACCCACCATGACATTTTGACACCCAATCCATTAAAGTCTTGTTTCAGCTTTCCTGACCTCAGCTGCTGGTGTTGGATTCTTCGCCCTGATTCTTCTCTCAAGTGATGCCAGGCCTCAGAACAAAGAACCCATTATGATATCAGAGTCCTATAAGCTCAGTGGCAAATGGCTGTGGAAAGAAGAATCCCCCTTGATTTCTCATAATCCTTTGTGCTCACTGCTGCTGACTCTCACTTCAGCTTCTACTGCTCCCACACTTGAGGTAAAGAAGAGTAAGAATTTTTGTACATAGCTGTTGACAGGCATTTCTCAGGCTGCAGGGAGAAAACCAAACATCAAAGAGTAAATGGCCCACTACCGGGATGAAGCTGTACTCTGGTGACAACTGGTAGAACGTGCAGCTGAAGCTCAGGGTTGGAGCTTCCGACGATGACACCATCTGGGAGTGGGTGATTTTCATAAACTGCCCTTTTTTAGACTCTAGAATCCTTGGTATAATATGGAGGTGGATTAAATAATTTCTCAGGAAGTAGTCTTTGGTATCTGGCAGAAAATAAAATAAATGCATGTTTGTTGTAAAAAATTGGAAACCATATGAAGTTTAATGATCAAAATAAATATATATATATTTTTACTTTAAAACACCCACTGAAAAATGAATTCATATCTTATACAGATTTACATTTTATAGTCATAAATTAAAAAATGATAAATGTGCATACCCACATTAATCTTAATGTCTTTAAATTGTGCATTCCTGAAAATACAGGCACATGAATTTTTTAAGTACAAGGCCATTAGACTGGGTTTAAAACTCCTATGGCAAAAAAAAAAAAAAAGGGGGAGTAATTAAAAATATTAGAGTCGCATTCAATTTAGCAAAATACTCAAAGCATGCAAGAACCAAGATCAAAATTACCATCTCCCATTTCATGATCACTCAGAAGCACGTGAGCTCAATGATATAAAGTTGCTGATATTTGATAATTTTTAAACCACAAATGGTGATTCATATAGTTCAACTTAGCAGTTAAATTGTTGATATTCTATTTTATGACTGTATGTAGTTGAACAAACATAAACTAAGTGTGGATATGATGCAAATTCCTCTGTAATGGTTTTTAACACTGATGGCTGCTTCTAGCTGTTAAAATGACATTTAATGCATTACCTTACTATGAAATTGTTGCATGCTAGAAAAAAATTCTTCATACAGGTGTCTTTGCAATAGTTATGTATGATATCAGACTTTTCAAAAGCAAATTCTTTTTTAGAAATAGGTTTATTCTGATCAATGTGTTAGAATTTTGTTGGGGAAGTGAGGGTGGCCCTTTCACACGGTGCACACTGACAAGATGGGACAAAGTGTCCCGACGTGCCTCCTTGCCAGCCTTCAGATTCTGATTTTAGCATTTCAGAGAAGATGGAAGAATAGACTTTTTGATGCCTCTAAAGTAATTGAGAGATACACAGGTGCACAATTTTATAGGAAAAGCTTAGCAACTGAATTTCAGGTATAGATCAGTTAGCATCTCCTTGTACGACATAAAGCAAATCACTTCCACATTCTGATCTTCATTTTCCTTTTTGTAAACTAAGGGAGTGGTATTTGGTGATAATATATTTATTTAGCTCTACAGTTCTATGGATACACGAGTCTTTGAGATAGACATGACTTCCCCATCACGAATACCTGTGTGGTTAAAGCCTCTTAGGAAAACCCTGTCTATTTTCTTTGGCCTCTATCATTTGCTGTTCTACAAAGAAGAGAGATCAATATTGAGCCCTTCAGAATGAACTAGTTTCAGTCCTCAGAAGGAGCTCTTAAATGAAAATGAAAATATGTATTTCAAATAATTTTATGCTTCATGTTCACGTATTGATCTCAATAACAAACTGACCTCCCTTTACCAAATAGTGTGACAACTCAAAACTTCATGTAGTGGTCAGGCTTCTCCCCATTTAGTTAAAAGATTTTGAACAGACTGACTCACTGAGAGATTATAAAAGTGTAATGAGCTCTGGCTGGTTTGGCTCAGCAGTTAGAGAGTCAGCCTGTGGACCAAAGAGTTGCGGGTTCCATTCCGGTCACGGGCACTTACCTCGGATTAGTTCCATCCAGGCCTGGTTGGGGTCGTGCAAGAGGCAACCAATTGATGTGTCTCTCTCACATTGATGTTTCTCTCTCTCTCGCTCCTTCCCTCCCTCCCACTCTATCTGGAAAAAAAAAATCCATGGAAAAAAGTCCTCAGGTGAGGGTTTTAAAATAAAAGTGTAATGAGAAAATCTGTGAATATGCTTCTTTGCAGGGAGCGCTCTCCTATGCACTCCATCTGCCACAGTTCCCACTCTACACAGTTCTGGGGGGTGCTAGCCAAACCTTAACCTCACTATAGTATGCTCTCTCTGTGTTTTTTGTGTGTGTCTTTTTTCTGCTTTCTCTTTTGTCTAAGTTGACTAAGGGTCAATTTAGTGTGATTATAATTATTACTTGATGAGGTGAGGCTAAATTTTGTAAAGGAAATCTAATTATATATGCTTACATTTTCTGATATAATACTTCATTGAAAATATGCATTATAATCCAATCTTGAATAAGGTTATATATAATCTCTTGTATGTACACACACACACACACTACCATCACCACAACCACCACCACCACTGATCTATAATAGTGTATCTTGTTTCTCAAGAGTAAAGTCACCTGAGAAAAGGAAATTATATAATCCTTCATACTCATGGGATTTAATAAAATATGGCTTCCTAAATTCATTTAGTTTTATGCTTATTTTCATTCTTTGATGTCCCTGGTTACTCATAATTTGTCCCAACACATGGAAGCCTTCAGTATTAAGCAGGTCTAAAGTGAACTATCTATGTTTTCCCATATTTAGAAATACATTCTAATTTTAGTAAGCGTGTAAGTAATCCATGAGGAACAATAGTGGATCACAGCAAACAGTGTCAAATCAATATGTAAGGAAAGACCCGGTGGGAAAGGGGACCTGTATATAATTCCTTTAGAACTGAACGTGGGTGCTCATTTCCAAATACGAAGTGCAGGTCCAAAAGTCATTAGCATTAGTTTAGTTGCAGTCATAAATTGATATAGACTGAAAAATATAAATTATGATTTTGAGTTAAGCCAAATGATTTAATATTACCTTGATATTTCCTTATTATATCCTGTAAAGAATATGATTTATTAGGGTCAGATTTGACATTAGATTAGCATAGCAGAATTACCTGGCAGGGTCCTGGCTTTGTATTAGGGATCATAGGACATAGGAGTGAGACAAAGAGATAATGACAAATCGGCTAATATTGACCTGAGTAGATTCATTACTGAAACAAACAAATAAACAAAAAACACAATACACACATACAAGAGGTACCGATTTCCCAAAGGAAAAACAAAAAGAAGGGGCTTCTAGTATATTTAGAGAGTTCAGGTAAAAAAAAAAATTTTTTTTTAGTTGCAAGTGAGAGAGAACTAACCCACACAATCTCTCGAAAAATAAAAGAAAGGAGCAAAAAATGTGTTTTCTCATGTAACTAGAATGTTTGGTGATATATTTGTCTTGTGAGGCTTAGCTATATCCAGGAATTCAAAAAATATCCTTTCTTGGCTCTAACTCCTTCTAAACATTGATTTAATCTGTGGACAGGCTCTCTTTAAGCTCTTGTCCCCAGATTCACATTCTTTCCTCTTAAGAAGTCCATTTTAAAAACTGGTTTTATCCAAAATATCCTGTGGAAAATATTTTGGCTTGATTTTTTCCCCAGTCTTATTTTCTGATAGAAGACAGGCCACTGACACATGGAAAGGGGGTGGAATTCTCCAAAGGAATCGAAAGAAGAGAATGGAAAGCTATTAAGAGTAAATAAAAATAGTTACCTTGGCTATTACATTTTACCTCAGATTACTACATATTAGTGTTACCCAAACTCTGTTACATAGATCATCACTGACCCATGAAATATTAATCAGTGTTCTGTGGGGGAAAATAATTTCTATGGTCAAATAATTTTGGAAAATGTTTGATTAACATGATATTAAAATTGCTTTTTTTCTACCTGATTATTTACTAAGGTGTAAACATGGTAGACATCAGATCCTGATGGAAGAGGAAAACAGAGTTCCACACGCATAATTGTTCAAGAACAAGTTCTTACTCAGTTAGAAAATATAAACTAGTAAAAAGAGGGAGCATTTGTGAATGCATAACATTGGCAATAGCTGTTGCCGTGCCAAGTCTCCACCCATAAAAACTTCCATGTCGCACAATTCCATGGCTGCTGTAATTTCTGTGAATGACACGCTCACTCCCAACCCTCAGTCATTTATATAGATTATGTATCATGTCACTTTCTGTTTTTATACAATACAGCATCTCTGTCAGCCAATGGGGTGCAGTGGGTGTACCGTCTTAACTGCAAGTCTATTGAAGAGGACTGTCATGGAACTCTCAGAAAGCTTAAAATGTGTTCCCTGATGTCTGGGGACTCTGATGATTGCTTTCTGACTCCTGTGTGAGAAAATGAAAGTGGCCTGTAGAGGAGATTGTAGTGGGATTGATTTGCAGACTCAAAGTTTATCAGGGTGAGAGATACATGAGTGTTTCCTGTAGGTAGATGTGACCATGTAGGAGAGTCAGGGTGGTGTAGTCTTCAGTCCTGGCTAAGTAGAGCCCCTTGATTAGGAGAGGAACCCAGTGGTAAGAAAATGGACACAATTATGGGATATCTACAAACTGGAGAAGATGTCATAATTTAGTTCATTAGGGTCTACTAAACCTTCAGAGAGATTCTTAGTAACAAAAAAAATGCCCATGAGACCAAGAGCTGTAAAATTTCTCAGCACAAAGAACATGAGCCAGTATTTTATTCCTTCCTTCCTTCAGCCCTGATCAGTCTTCAACTCACTCCTAAGTCCCAGAGGGGTCAGAACCTAGGGCAGGGAGAGGCAGAGAACAGTACGTTGAAGGATATAGCTGTCTCTTTTCTTTCAGTCTAAAGCAGGCTTGGGCTGGGATTGAAAAGAAGATATACATTAAACTCAGAGTTTCAATCCATATTTTGGAATAGACAACCAAATTATGTATTGAAGCTCTGTTTTTGACTACAATAACTCTAGAGCTATCTAATCATTATTTAATAGTAATTAATAGAGAAGAGTCATGGGCTTTCTGAGGTTTTACTTTAGGAGCCATGTAAGGTTACTTTCATTGCATACACTTTTAAAGGGACAAACAGCACTGTATTTGCCCTTTTATATCATGACTGCTACATGTTTAACATTTCAGATATACAAAATTAAACAAGTTTTTAGTTTTTTCTTTGTTTTTAATTATGGTATTTTCCAGGGTTATTCACATGCTATTTGGCTTGGGAATTCCTAAGACAAACTTGTAGTAAATGCATTTTCCAAATTATTTGGTCCAGAGCCATTTGTTCATAATATACCCATTTACATCTCAAAGAGTATAATACTGCAGAGCACCAAGCTTGGGTACCTATAGCATGCTAATATGTAAAGAATGAGTGATAAGCAATGCACATCAAAGATTATGGAATAAAATGGTGAATAATCCCTTTCAGTATTCTCCACAACTTGATAGTATAGGATAAGAATACACTAAAGGAAAATTATGCCTTATTCAAAAGAAACATCTGCTATATTAGAAGGTGGAGAAACTCTGAAAGTCCAAACAATATATACATCCTCAGAAATCCATGAAAATTCAAGCAAGCATAGTATATGGAACAGAAGTGATACCGTTATGAGAGATTAGACTAAAGTCCATTCTGTTGTGTGGAGGAAGAGGAACCACGTTGTGTGTGCAGAGCATACATTGGCTAAGATGCAAGTTATAACAGTGATTGGAGGCTTCAACCATCTGGACATTCACTGGAAGTCTCGTTCAAATATTTAAAAAAATATACATTCTTAACTTGACTTTTTACATTCAATCTCCCAGAGATGAGAGTGAAAAAAAAAATCAAACAACTAGCATGGAATTAATTATTTTGGGCAGGGAAGAAGTGGTTGCTAACTTAAAAACAGTGGAAACTTTTGTGAAAAGGAAGAATGTCATTTTTGTAGTTACATGGTACGGAAAGAGTAAGCTGCAGAATACAAAGGCACAGCTTAGATTTTAAGAAAGCAGTTTTTAAATATTGAAATAAATCAGATTCATGATTTAATGGCATGAGATTTTAGAATGGACAAGTACTAAAAAGTCTAGGGAAAAAAAAAATTCTGACCTACCCCTCCAAAAACATGCGATGTACCTAAGGAAATCTATTGGCTACTAAGGAAGCTCTCTAATGACCTTAGATTTAAAGGTGTAATTAACAAAATATAAATAAGAAACATAACTATCTAGATAGTGTAATATTTGTACACTGGCAAAAGCTGACCCAAAAGGGAAAGTACAAAATGACCCAAGGTAGTCACAAAACTAAACACAGCAAAAGATAACTTGTAAAGTTATGATCAAAAGCATAAAAGTTAAAGGAAACACATAATCTAAGATTTTTATTTTGCTGTAACGAACAATCATAGGACAATTTGCAAAATCAGAACAGATCCTATAGAATGATAATGGTATAAAAATGTGAATTTTTAATTTTGATAATTGTATTGGGGTTATATCAGCAAATGTTCTTGTTATAGTCTGTTGTGCCATGCCACATGGAAAAATATTCTATTTTACTAACTCATTAATTTTATGGATATATTAATAATATAGAAAGCTATAATGTATAGTAGCTGAAGAGCAATTATCAAAAAGATAATTTCTTGGAACATGAAAGACCTTTTCAGTAGATCACTGGAGAAGCAGGCACAATGCATGTATAGAAATTTATAGTGATGGAAAGTATTAAATGAAATCCACACACACAGACAGATGGACATGATTCCATGTTTGTTATAGCACATCAACATGTTGTTAGCCCTCCTGTTCCCTGGTCATAGGCTGACTGTTCCATGCAAAAATATAAATGAAAACTTTGAATTGTTAACGAGAAACTTCCCATTTATATTTTGATCTTGGTATGCCTCTCATTGGTGCCAGAAGGATCAAATTCCTTTGCAATTGCATTTTCCCTCTTTTATCCCTTTAGTTTATTTCCAATCTCTGAAATCCAGCTGGTGGGTAAGTACAGTATGCAAAATAATATGAAAGGCTTCTTTGGGTACTCTGCTTTTTTATTATATTTGAATTTCCCCTCTATTTGCTGTTAGAAAACATGATAGAATAAGTAACATAGCCTTATTACTGTGCGTATTTATATTGTATCTCCATATTATACAATGCACTTTGAACTCCTTGAGTTTCTGCCTTGAGTTCTAATTCAATTTCCTTTCCCCAGCTGGACTAATATCTGAAATATATCAGGACCTCAGTGACAACTGTACATTAATGGATCTGAATGCATATGTATAGAAAGTGAACTTATCAAAATATAGTATCAATTTGGAGGTTCTCTTTTCAATTTAAATTACAAAGAGTTTGCAACCAAGATATTGGAAGCATTAATCTTTTTCATCAACCTAATGAAAATCAAAGCAAACTGAATTTAGATAAATTCAAACACCCGATCAGCACAATTTTTGTGAAATGGATATTGTCATATTTCATATTTTTTGGTCAATGAGGACTGTTAGAAATGGATTGTATTTAGGGCTCTTTCTACAATAAAATTACAGCACAGTTTTTAAAAAACAAACCACCATAAACCAAAAGCAAACTTGCTACTGTTTAATGAGGGCCTTCAAGCATCAGATGGTTGACTATAACGTTTGACCTCTCAGTTTCTTCTAACCATGACATTCTGTGATTTTTTATTTCCTTTTTGACTAGAATTTTTGTCTTTATATAATTTGAAGGCTTTTGCATTCTCCGAAGCTGTAGACTTTCTTTGCCACAACACGTGCTGCTGTGGACTCACTCTGTCATTTATTTATGTGCATAGTTTGAATTTCCTTGAATGAAAAAATGACCTTGTGCTAATCAAGTCACACAACTATACCCAGTTCTTGTCTGACCAGCCAAATATGCTCATGGGACAGTTAGGAGGCTGAGCAGTACAGTGTGGAGCCATCAAACTCAGAGGCCTCAGCTGCGTTATACAGAAATGAAACTCACCACAGTGATGTATGCCAAGTACATTTCAAATATGTAAGCTGAAGGAATGACACAGAGAATGTGAGAGAAAAAAGATGAACTTCTTATATGAAGCTAATCAGTAGAATATTCAATTCATTAATGATGCAACTCCCCATTATGTTTTATTCTTTATATGCTAGGATATTCTAACGTTTTAGGAACATCTTTATAAAGTGAAATAATTCTCCTTGACACAAGGAAACAGGAGAAAGTACATGACACTTCGTGGTGAATATGGTACTTACCTTAAGTTTGTTTAATCTGCGAGATCTCTGCACTCTCCCTTTTGCAGAGCAGTGTTTAAATGGTAGTGTACAATATGTGTATTATACAGACTGTATTGACTATGGTCAGTAAAATTGTTGAAGAATCAGCCCTGGCTGGGTGGCTCAGTTGTTTGGAATGTTGTTCCTCACACCAAAAAGGTCGCGGGTTCGATTACCAGTCAGGGCACATACTTAGGTTGCTGGTTTGATCCCTGGTCAGGGGTGCATACGGAAGGCAACCGATTGATTTTTCTCTCTCTGCAATCAATAGACGTAACCTCGAGTGAGGATTAAATTAAAAAAAAAAGATGAAGAGACATTTTTGTTTGTTTGTTTTGCTGTATGGCTTAATAGAATGACACTGCCTGTCTGCATACTCACATATTGGTTCAGTAAATCAAGTTAGATCACACGTCTCAGTGTGCTTCCAGCTCCACTCAACATGTGCAGGGCTCTTTACGAACCCTTCATATGCAGTTTACTATTTAACATTCACAGCCTTCTCTATCTTCTTTAAATATACAAAAAGGCCAAGATAGGTGAAACAGTTTCCATGATGGCAAAACTGTAATTTAAATCCAGTCGATCAAACACAGTAAAATTATTGTGCTTGCCTTACATTTGCAATCCATTCCACAATTTACTATTGGCTTCTACTTGCTTTGATCCTCACAGCAAATTGGTAAAATCAGGGAAGCTGCCATAATTTTAACCTTTAAGACTTTGTTAAAATCAGGGTCACATAGAAAAATAATGGAGTCTATAATATGAGCAAAATCTTGTAAACAAATTCCATTTTCCCTATATCATCCAGATTACAAGCAAAGCTCTCAATCTCATTCTTTCTTCACTAGTTGCCTTTCCTTCCTTTCTTGTTCTTTTTTTATCTTTCTGTGGTTCTTTCTCTCCCAATCCTCCCACCTCTCCTCCTGAGCTCCTAATATGCCTTATTTTACTTTTCTCTCCCATCAGAAAGAAGAAGGACTTCAGATTGAAAAAGACAGAACAATCGACATTATGTGAAAACAGAAGTTCAAGATGTGAGAGAGAAAATAGTAAGAGCTAAACTTGCACTTCCAAGAAGCCGAATAAGTCGTTCCAGCTGAATGAAATGGTAGACTTCTGAAAGTTGTAGTTGGATGTGCAAATGATTAAGCCCAGCTGCTGAATCTAACTTAAAATATTGAATGAAAACTTCCCTCAGTCAAGGAAAAATGTAGAACATTCTGGTCAGCAATCTTTCTCTGATTTGGATGAAATTTTAAAATGCTTGTCAAATATATATTTGTATCCCCTAATGCTGAATAGATATTTATCTACAGGTTATACATTACTACAGAAAAAGAAAACAAATCACAGAAAAATATAAAGTTTTAAACAAAGATGGTATATGAGCTCAGGATAGGGAAGGGCATAGTAATATAATTATTTTGCTATTATATTATACTCCAAATAGCCAGACTTCTCACTGACATAAATAATCAAATAATTAATTAATTCATCAAATACTTATTGGTACATTTTATGTGCCAGACACTCTCTGGCACTGAGGATATCAATGAATATAGAGACAAAGATATTTGCCTAATAAAATAACATTAGAATGTCAGAATACTTTTCAATTCAAGAAACCTTTCTGTTTTTGGTCCGAAATTTTTCAGCTAAGAGTTTTTCAAAGAAAGGAGGTACATTTACAAAAAGCAACACATTATTTAGCATAAAGAGTGAATTTCTCAATGAATATAAATGCCCAGGTGAAATTAAGTACTAGTAGTTTCAATATTAATAGAATTTTGAACAAAAGCTCTTTTGAACTATATGTTGTTTTGGGGGGATATAATTCACTTTTCTTTTTTTCAATGTCTCTCTCTCTATTTTTTCCCATGTAGCATTTAGTAATATAGAAACAGTATCACGCTCTGGGGTCTGCCACATGTAGTTCAAATTTCAGCTCAATCACACAGTTTTTCAAGTAACCTTGGTCTGATTAGTTAAGCTCTTTAAATCTTAGTTGTTGTTGTTTTTTAATTTATAAAATGACCTATTCATAGAACTTATTTCATTATGTTTTTGTGAGAATTAAATGAGACACTGTATTTAAAATATGATTAAATGAGATCATATTTTAAAATACCACTATGATGGTGATCTCAGGTGGACTGATATAGGGATGGTTAAAGGCATATTTTTTCTAGACTATGTGAGATCTCTGCCTCGAGATTTTTGTTCTTTACAAGAGAGCCTATCAAATGCAGTGAATTAGTCTAGTCGATGAGAGTTCTAAAAGTTGATGGAGCAAAACATGGAATAACTATGATGTCTTTCCAGACATGATAAGATACTAATACACTGAAAGACATTTGTTAATTATTTTGACTTCTCTGATACTGTTTTGAATGTTTTACATTTCAACCTCCAAGTGTGCTGTCTCAAATGTTTAGCATAATTTTGAGAATTCAAATAATGGAGGCCCAGGGTCACAGGGCATCTTACCTGGGCTAAAGGATATTCCTGGTACTGGATGAGCCCAGGTGGATTGGAAAATGATACGGGAGATACTTCCTGAGAAATGTGGAGAGGAGACCAGTAGAACATAAAGATTCATAAAGCACAATGAGAAATTTCTTGATGTATAGAAATTTAGGTTTGGAAAAAAAATTTTTTTTTAAGTTGTGGAATAGGGAAGGCCAGCTGAAATGAAACAAAACAAAGTAAACAAACAAACAAAAAAACCCACTAAGAGGTAAAAAGACAATCAGCCATTTCTATAGAGAAATATAAATTAGAGAATAAAGTTTATCTTTAAGAATTCTATTGGTTAAAGGACTCTTTATGAAATATTTGCAAACCAAATAATCTTTTTATAAAAAAAATATTTTTATTGATTTTTAGAAAAAGAGGAAGGGAGAAGGAGAAAGAGATAGAAACACTGATGTGAGAGAGAAACATCAATTGGCTGCCTCCTGCACACACCCCATTGGGGACTGAGTCCACAACCTGGGCATGTGCCCTGACCAAGAATTGAACCTGCAACCTCTTGGTGCATGGGTAGATGCTCAACCACTGAGCCATACTGGCTGGGCAAACCAAATAATCTTTTAATGTTTTTGTTACTATTGATAAAGAGCATTCAAGCTCACAAATGTCTTATAAATGAAACTGTGATGCACATTGCTTTTGCAAGTTGGGACTGCCTACATAATGCCTGTGAGTTTTTTTGTTGTTGTTGTTAATTCTCACTTGAGGATATTTTTTCCATTGATTTTTTTTTTTAGTTAGAGAGACTGGGAGGAAGGGAGGGAGGAGGAGAGAGAGAGAGAGAGAAAAATGGAGAAAGAAAGAGAGAGACTGACCAGGGCTGGGGATCAAACCTGCAAACCAACTATGTACTCTTGACATGGGAATCAAACCCACAACCCTTTGGTGCATGGGCTGACATTCTAACCACTTAGCCACACCAGCCAGTGCAATGCCTGTGATTTTTAAATAGTAATGAGTCCAGATTACACAGTAAAGATCTGTCTTTTGCTATTTTAATTAGAGTAGACATTTCTCCCTTGATACTTAAAAGTAAAGATTATCATTGTACTTGGAAAACCATAATGAATTTCTGATGAAGGTTAAGAGTGTGCCCTCAGCAAGAAAGATAAAATGTGTTAGTAAATAGATTAACATACTTTTATGTGAGCTTGGTATTATTAGTAACTGGTAGTAGACCTTATTAGAGATTCACAGTATATTAACATATTAAAAGATACTATGATTCTATATGACACAGTGACATTTATGGTTTGTTTAGCTTTGTATAAGTATTTGCCAAGTACTCTTCATTTATCCTTTCTAAATATGGGTCAAATATAATTTTACTCTCAAAAAAATGAAAAAATATGTTTTATCTTTATTCTTCCTCAGAAGAGATTTTCTTCATTGTTCAATATTCTCTAAAATTAGATACAAGACCTTAAATGTACAGATTTACATTAGATCTGATGATGACAGTGGTTAACATGCAAATCATAATGTAGACAATAACCTCATCCCCTCTTCAAGGAAGATAATTTCAAGACCTATTCAGTGATGCTATTTTTCTCAAAGTTCAGCATCTGTAGGTGATGAGATTGATGTGTGACTTGTTTCTCTCCTTCAACACTTTATTTTAAAGATGTATGTTTACATTGATAAATTTTAACATAATTCTTTTCCTTCTGACAGTGTATTTTCCATGAATGTAAAGCAATATCTTTTTATTTTCACATCATAGACATTTATGTTGTTTCCATTTTTTTCCTAATAAAAACTATACCTATGTAGGCATCCTAATACCTATCTCTGGTTTAAATGTGTAAGAGTTTCTCTGGATAAAAAATACATTTAGAAACAGCAGTGTAGGGTCCTGGATTGTTTTTTTAAAGTGTTGTGATATCTTTACACATGACATGTAGTTAATTTCTTGCTGATTTACATTTTGATAAAATTTGATGCAGTCAAAATTTTTGACTATCCCCAATAAAATTCTTGTAATAATATTACATTGTTGATTTAATTAACATTCCCTTATAACTGGTGATTTAATTTTTTTACACTTTTAAAACTTTTTATTTTTCAATTACAGTTTACATTCAATATTCTTTTGTATTAGGTTCAGGTGTATGGCGTAGCAGCTAGACAATCATATACTTTACAAAATGTTACCCTCTGATATTTCCAGTACCCAACTGGCACCATACATAGTTATTACAATATTATTGACTATATTCCTTAGACTATATTTTACATACCCATGATTATTTTATAACTACCAGTTTGTACTTCTTAATCCCTTCACCTCTTTCACACAGTCTCCCAATCCTACTCCCATCTGGCAATGATCAGTCTATGAGTCTGATTCATTTTGTTTGTTCATTTACTTTGTTACTTACATTCCACATATTAAGTGAAATCATATGGCATTTGTCTTTCCTGGACTGGCTTATTTCACTTAGTATAATACTCTCTAGGTCCATCCTTGCTTTCACAAATGGTAAGATTTCATTCTATTTTATGGCTCAGTAATATTCCATAGTACATATGTACCGCCACATTTTTATCTCTTTATCTGTTGATGGACACTTGGGTTGTTTCCATATCTTGGTTATTGTAAATGACACTGTGATAAACATACAGATGCATATATTCTTTGGAATTGGTGTTTTGGATTTCATCAAATATATACCCAGAAATGGGATTGCTGGGTCATAAAGCAGTTTCATTTCTAATTTTTAAGGATCCTCCATACTATTTTCCATTGCAGCTACATCAATCTGGGTTCCCACAATGCACAAGAGTTCCCTTTTCTCCACATTCTTGCCAACACCTGTTGTTTGTTGATTTATTCACGATAGCCATTCTGACAGGTGTGTGGTGACATCTCATTGTAGTTTTAATTTGCATTTCTCTGACCTTCAGCATCTTTTCATATGGCTATTTGTATGTTCTCTTTGGAGAACTATCTATTCAGTTCCTCTGCCCATTTTTTAATTGATTGTTTGTGGGTATTTTTGCTGTGAGTTGTATGAGTTCTTTATAAATATCGGGTATTAACCCCTTATCAAATGTGTCATTGGTAAATACCTTCTGCCATTCAGTAGGTTGTCTTTTTGTTCTGTTGATGGTTGCCTTTGGTTTGCAAAACCTTTTTAGTCTAATGTAGTCCCATTTATTTGGTTTGTTCTTTTGTGTTTCTTTTGTTTCCCTTGCCTAAGGAGGTATATCAGGAAAAATATTGCTTAAAAGAATGTCAGAGATTTTACTGTCTATATTTTCTTCTGGGAGTTTTATGTTGTTGTGACTTCCATTTAAGTCTTTAATCCATTTTGAGTTCATTTTTGTCTATGGTGTAAGAAGATGTTCTAGTTTCATTTTTTTGGCATGTATCTGTCCAATTTTCTCAACACCATTTATTGAATAGGCTGTCTTTAACACATTGTATGTTCTTGCCTACTTTGTGAAATGTTAATTGACCATATAAATGTGGGTGTATTTCTGGGCTCTCTGTTTAGTTCCATTGATCTATATGTTTGTTTTTATGCCAGTACAATGTTATTTTGATTGCTTTAGCCTTGTAGTATAGTCTGATTCATGTAGCATGATACCTCCAACTCTGTTCATTCTAAATATTACTGAGGCTATTCAGGGTCATTTGTGGTTTCATATAAATATTTGGATTATTTGTTTTAGTTCTGTTAAAAAAACAAACACCATTGGTATTTTGATAGAAATTGCATTGAATCTGTAGATTGCTCTGGGATGTATGGACATTTTAATGATGTTAATTCTTTCTATCCATGAGCATAGTATATGTTTTCATTTATTTGCATCTTCAATTTCTTTCTTCAATGTCTTATAATTTTCTGAATACAAATCTTTTGCATTCTTGGTTAATTTATTTGTAGGTTGTTTTGTTTTGTTTTTGTTTTGAGGCATTATAAATGGGATGGTTTTTCTTTATTTCCCTTTCTGATAATTCATTGCAACCAAATTATAAATATTAAATTTGTATCCTGTTATTAATCAGTTCTAGTAGTTTTTTTGTTTTGTTTTGTTTTATCCTCACCGGAGCATATTTTTGCATTTATTTTCAGATAGAGCTGGAGGGAGAGAGGGAGGAAGAGAGAGAGAGAAACATCCACGTGAGAGAGACACATAGAGTGGTCGCCACCCACACGACCCCAGCTGGGGCCGGGGACAAACTGCAACCGAGGTACGTGCCCCTAGCGGGAACCAAACCCAGGACTCTCTGGTCTGCGGGCCGATGCTCCAACCGCTGAGCCAAACCAGCCAGGGCAGTTCTAGTAATTTTTGGTGAAATCTTTAGGATTCTCTATATACAGTATCATGTCACCTGCAAATACTGACAGTTTTTCTTCTTCCTTTCCAATATAGATGCCTTTTATTTCCTCTTCTTGTCTGCTTACAGTGGTGAGGACTTCCAGTACAATGTTGAATAAGAGTGGTAAAAGTTGATATTCCTTTCTTGTTCCTGATCTTAAGGGAAACACTTATTTTTTTCTTGTTGGGTATGATGTTAGCTGTGGGTTTGTCATATATGGACTTTATTATATTGAGGTATGTTCCCTCTATTCCCACTTTGCTGAGAGTTTTTTAAATCATAAATGGGTGCTGGATATTGTCAAATGCTTTTCTGTATTGATTGATATGATCATATGATTTTTATTATTCTTGTTGTTTATGTGGTCTATCACACTGACTTGCAGATTTTTAAAAAATATTTTTTATTATTTTATTTTTTTTAGAGAGAGAGGGAGGGAGGGAGAGAGAGATAGAAACATCAATATGAGAGAGAAACATCAGTCGACTGCCTCCTGCATGCCCCCTACTGGGGATAGAGCCTGCAACCCGGGCATGTGCCCTGACCAGGATTTGAACTGGGACCTTTAAGTCCATAGGACAATGCTCAATCCACTGAGCCACACTGGCCAGGCGAGATTAAAAAGTACAAAATGGCTGTTACAGAACAGTCACAAAGATGTAAAGTACAGTACAGGGAATAAAGTCAATAATATTGCAATAATTATGCATGGTGCCAGGTGGGTACTAGAAATATTAGGGGGACCACTTTATAAAGTATATGATTGTCTAACCACTATGCTGTACACCTAAAATCAATACAAAATAATATTGAAAATAAAGTGTAATTGAAATATAAAATAAATAAAACAAAATGCAAAGTCTCATCTTTTTCCTTGATGAGTGACATTTAATTTGGTACAAAGAACAAACTAACATATGAGTAAATTTTACATCTGCCAGTATCCTTATTCGATGCTACACATGTACTATTTTATGTAAGTCTTCTAGCAGCCCTGTGAAACGTGCATTATTCTTGCTTTTACATATTGAACTGAAAAAAGATGAAATAAAAATAGCTACTGTAGATTACATCGTTGTTCATGTTCATTACTCATGTCCTTTTCCCCTTACCCATTGCCTTGACTTTTGGTTTATCCATGTGGTTTGCTTTGGCATGGAATATTAGTGAATTGATGACAACAGAGGCATAAAATATGCTTAAGAGTTTGGCTTTCTATTTTGTGCTCTCGTAATTGTCTTGAGAAAGTTTCCTCTTGCAATTTAATTCCCTTCGGCTGAGCCCACAGCCACAAGACCATGGGCAAGAAAAAGATTTAATGTTGAATGCCACTGAAATTTTATGTTACATCTTCATGTAGCAAAATTTGACTATGAAAAAATTGGCAATGTAGTGATACCATAAAACAAAACAAAACTAACAGAATAAAAACCTATAATCTGTGGTATTTTCATTTGGATTAGGCAAGCAGCAAAGAGATTCTTTTGGAAAGGTGGAAGAACAATCCACAGTATATTTAGTAAAATTTTATTTATAGTTAGTTAGAAGAGGGAAAATAAATATTTGAAGCAATTGTTTAACATGAGTTAATTTCTTATTAAGGTACTACAGAAAAGTGACAAGTTCATTAAAGAACAAAAGAACTCAGAACAGACCAGTGTGCAAGCAAAATTTAGAGAGACTAGAGCACGCTCAGAAATTGCGTGGCTGGAGAAAGGACATTTTCCCCTTCAAATCAACGGCGTATTCTAAACAAGATGGCTTTAGTGTTACCCTCAGTGTGACTAAACTTTAGACAGATTTCCTCTTGACTATAGCTCCCTGGTCTCCCTTTTCTTAGGGCATTTATTCTAGAAAACTTTCTAATGTAAATCTTTCTCTGCCCCTTTGAGACATAAGTATTCTTTCAGCTTCTTGCCAGTTTCACCACCCAGAAATGTCTTTCTTAAGACCCAGGAACCATCCTTTTGAAATATAGTCGTCAAGGAAGATCATGCTCCTATCTCCCCTCCTCCGTGAAAGGGTGGGAGCCCAGTCTCCTCAATGCAGACCAATGAGCAAGTACAGATGGCCTAATCTTAGAGAAAAACATTGCAAACTCAGGAACAACCCCATGTCATGGCACCCCGTTAGCCAATCTCCTTCCCTCATTTCCTCTAGTACTTTTCCACTAGCTCACTCACCCCAGCACTTAAAAACACCCTACCTTTCCTCTCAGCCAGTTGAGTTCAATCTCTTTCCTCGATTGCAGCAATCTTAAATAAAGTCTTCCTTGTCTGTTTAACTCTGTCCAGCGTAATTTTTCTTTGACAGTCCATTGAAAAGCAGCTTCAGATAAAGGACAGTTATTCTGAGGGTTACAATAAGACATGACCTCACAGCACAGACCGTGTCAAGGCTGTTCTGTGACGTTCTGTGCTGAAACCTGAAGAGTTCAGATGCACCTAGTAGCTCTTCTCAGCCAAATGAGGCTCCTAGGAAACTTAGGGGTATAAACCCATAGAATCCTGAGGTACACGAACTACTTGCCAGAGCAAGTCACATGGATACGTTTAAAAATTAAGGAGAAAGGTACTTCATGAAAAAAAATTTGTAGGTGGCTTTTGACACACGGAGTTGACTGGAATAAAATACATAAAAATTCACAATGCTTCAAGAGAGTTGTACTGGCAAAGGTGCTTCCTGCCTGCACTGAAAGTATGAGATTTTGAGATATTGAAAACAGTCAACAGAAGGCTGACCAAAAAATCTGCTCAATACACTTTCAAAACCAGTTAAGGAGAGTGATGCAAAGGAGAAATTCCCAGAGTGGAGTCAAGAGCTATAGAGAACAAAGGACTGAACTGAACTGAATAGTTTCTATCCTGAGGGTCTGGGATTCTAGCAATATTTGCTCAATAAAGTGTCAGAACTGATATGGACTGGTGCCTGCTGTGTGCTTCCCCTCCTTTCCATTTTGAGTGTTCATTGTGGCCACCTGGTCCTTGTTCCACCATCAAATAAGCACATAGGATGGAAAAGGTACCGACAATTTATCCACTTCTATAGATCCATAGGCACTGCGTGCAGACCCAGTGAAGCCTTACACCATGTAAAATGAGAGTTTAGGTATGTTTTGGAGAAGATTTGATTATTTTTCACATGGGGAAATGGAGTGAATATTAGTGAACAAGAGGCAGCCTGAGTTGTGGCAGCTATAAAGATCCCCCATTCCAGCCTCCTGATTGTGAGGAGGGTGGGTACGAGCTGGACATTGCAGATGCCCCTGAAATGACAGTGGTCTGTATAAAGTGGGTCGACGTCCTTGGGATGACGCCTGTCCTTGTTAGAGGAACTCGGGGACAGTTAGGTGGTTCTAAACTTCGGAAACTTTAACTATTACACGCTAAGCAACAGAATCCCCAAGAAAGCAAAAGTGAATATTTAAATGTTGATTACTAATAAATGACTAAAAATGCTACTTTACTTGTGCAGCAACATATTTTAATTAGGTCAAAATTACACACTGATTTGTAGATCTAAATAGAGCAGAGTCTCCTTGGAAATAGACATTTAATTTTACATAGTGTTTTAGACAGATTTATCTGGCTGCATGTTTAAAGAAACTGGTACTAAAATATGATTTTAATGTCGCAGATATGATCACCACAACTGGTTAAAACCTATAAGGAAAAGAGTACAGAATTTGCAATGAAATGTGCTACTTACCACCTCTGTGGCCTGTAACATGTATGTAAGTTCCCTGAAAACCAGTATCATTTTTTATTAAATGGGGCTGATGTTAAAAGTTGTGTAGTGTTACTGTGAAATTCATTGAACAGTAAGCTCTTAGAAATTTGATTTCATACCTGTCCTTCTGTGAACACTCATGTACACATTTATCTCAATGCATTGTTTATCTACTTGAAATATGAAGTTGGAATTTTTAAATGTACCCGAGGACTTAAAACATGAAATACTCACCTCCATTCACTTTTAATTTCCAGCCTGTCCTTTACACAGTGCTGGGTACTTACATCTGAATTAGTTCTTATCTTTGTGGCTATTTCTCTTGTTCATCATAGTGACTTAGAAGATCAAGGTATTAGAAAATCAAATTCATTTAAAACAGCAAGTTATGAAGATAGAGACAGAGCTGGTCTGAACTTATTAAAACCTTACATACTGGGTTTGTCTTCAGATTGCTCCTCTTGAATTTTGTGTGGCCAGTTGCCACATAAGCTGGAGACTGGCTGAGGAGGATTGATGTGATGCTGAGCTCATGAATGATGCCAATAAAATGACCAATATTTCTGCAACGGGCGGATGATCTGGATGTGACAGCACTGTGTTGGAGGGACTTGGAGCACGTGTCAGGGTCTGCTCTACATCCTCTGTCCTGCTGTGTGCCCCGCCCTCCCAATCTGCTGCTCACCAGTACGAGCCCATCTGTCTGGCTATGGGCTAGATTTCGATTCAAACCCCAGCTCTTTTCTAAAATCTTAGAATCTCCTTTCCTTACCTATTAGAGAAATAAGAAAAGACAAATATCACACTATCTCATTTATATATATGGAAAATGGACAAAATAAACTGATTAGGTCCAGAGGTATGAATGCATGGTACAGACTGACAGATCTCGGAGGAGAGGGGTCAGAGGAGGACAGGAAGAGATTAATCAAAGGGCATATATGCATACAAGCATAACCCACGGACACAGACAATAGGCCTAGGGTGGGGCAGGGGTTGGGTGGAGGGGGTCAAAAAGGGAGAAAATGGGAGACACCCATAATATTGTCAACAATAAAAATTTTTTTAAAAACGCAGCTCATGAAATCCACACCTCTCCTTAAACGAAATGAAACAACATATGTCTGTGATATTGTAGCATGAAATCTTTAGTAGTCACTCAATAAAAAATAACTAATATTAGATTTCATAGCCTCACCTATGAGAAGAAAAAATTGCATTAAACCTGAGGCAAACATATTGAAGCTCCATGTGAAAATTGTATCAGCTATTTTTGGGAAGTAAGAAACAGAAGGGAATCAGAAACTGACAAAATTTCCATCAGGTATTATGCATGAAAATAAGACCAGCTTAATTTCTTTTTCCTTTTTTGTTGGGGGTTTTGGGTGTTTTTTTTTTTTTTTTTTTTATTAATTTGTTTTTGTTACAGATGTTTCTCCTTTTTCCCCCATTGACACTCTCCTCCCCATCCCCCCCCCCTGCCCCATCCCCAGCTTTGTTGTCTATGTCCATTGGTTACGCATACATGCATATAAGTTCTGTGGTTTATCCTTTCCCCCCCAACTCCCCCTCCTCTGAGGCTTGTCAATCTGTACCCCACCTCTATGTCTCTGGGTCAATTTTGTTCATCAGTGTTTTTAGTTCATTATATTCCACAAATAAGTGAGATCATGTGATATTGTCTTTCTCTGCTTGGCTTGTTTCACTTAGCATAATACTCTCCAGGTCCTTCCATGCCATCTCAAAGGACAAGAGATCTTTCTTTCTTACAGCTGCAAAGTATTCCATTGTGTACATGTACCACAGCTTTTCTATCTACTCATCTACTGATGGACACTTGGGTTGTTTCCAGATCTTAGCTATTGTAAATAGTGCTGCTATGAACATAGAGGTACATATTTTCTTTCTGATGAGTGTTTCAGGTTTCTTAGGGTATATTCCTAGAAGTGGGATCACTGGGTCAAATGGCAGTTCAATTTTTAACTTTTTGAGGTAACACCATAGTGTTTTCCACAGTGGCTGCACCAGTCTGCATTCCCACCAGCAGTGTACTAGAGTCCCCTTTTCTCCACACCCTCACCAACACTTGTTTGATGATTTGTTGATGGCAGCCATTCTGACAGGTGTGAGGTGATACCTCATAGTTGTTTTAATTTGCATCTCTGATGATTAGTGACGTTGAGCATTTCTTCATATGTCTCTTGGCCATTTGTATAGGACCAGCTTAATCTGAGTGAAGGGAACATACAACGGAATCACTTGTACTGAAACTGTGGTCCTCAGGATCAGTTATTTGAATGACATAGTGAGTTTCCTTTCATAATTCCCCTGTAAAATCCTATTGTATTTTGTGTGACAATGTTTGACAAGCAACTGTTTCCGGCAATGTTCTAACTAGGAACAGAGAGGATCTCTTCATAAAAAGGTGTTCTGTATTAGAGAGCAAATATATCAGAACTAATCTTTTGAGTTAGAGCTGCAAGAAGGTAAGTAGACAATTACCTTACCAATTGTATTAAAAATTGTCCAGTAATGTCTGGCAAGCAGAAGCTTGTTAAGAATATGTAGGAGAGAAGAAATGTAAAGATTTGAATTTTGCCCAGAGAACTGCTGAGAGTATTTGGGGAAACAGAGGAAGAGCTCTTCTGTGCTGACCAAAGTTGTCATAAACATAGGTTTTTGTAGAGTTGTTTAGAAACCTACAAGGAAGGAGTTAAACGGTAAGAAGAAGCAAACCTGACTCATGAAAAAGTTTGTGAGATTTTAGCATGGGATCAAATAGATGAAAATTTAAAGAACTGGGAAGACTTCCTAACACATGACAGATCTATTTGTGACTACGATGGTGGGGCTTTTCTTCAATTGTAAAGGTGTCGCCGCAACTAAACTGGCAGAAGAGGAAAAAACAAACCTACCAGACTTTTGGGTGCCAATCTGTCTGAAAAAATTTATGTACCCCTGATATGTTATAACAAGAAAAAAAATTTAACCAAGATTTTTAAAAATTCATAATTATTTCAAAGATAACATTTGAATCCAATCTATTAATTAACGTAAATTTATATTAAAGATTGAAATGTGTCATCTAATTTGGAAAGCTGAAAGGTAGGACAACAAACCATTAATTTTCTAGCAATCAATGTCCTTGGTTTAATATAGAACGCAAAAGAAAATAATAAGCAGCTTTGTGGATTATTCAAAGGAATAATCTTTAACTCTGGAAGAAGAGTTTAAAAAAAAAATTGAACACTGTAAGTAGAAACAAGGAAATGGACATGTTTAAATCCCCAAGGTCAGCAAGAGACCAATTATAGCCACTTTTCAATCGAACCAACAGGTGTTATTCATAGGAATGCTTTTCACACTATGTCAATAATATAAATGAGAAAAACGTGGGTAGAAGAATGTGATGACCAGACTTTGCGACTCCAGTCACTGGTGTTCTTGCCTTTGTGTCATCCTCTCCTCTGATTATGAGGGAGACCATGACTACTTCTAGCAACAGAATATGACAACATGATAAGATGTCACTCCTCTGATTAAGTCATGCTATATAAGACTTTATCTTGCGAGCCAGCTTGCTCACCTTCCTGAATTTGAAGAAGCAAGCTTATGTGAGTTGTATGGTCACAAGGAAATGATTTCCGCAAACAACCTGAGTGATCTTGGATGTACGTCTTTCCCCATGGATCCTCCAAATGAGAACCTAGTCCTAGCTGACATCTTGATTGCAACCTTGCACAGGACCCAGCTACGCTGTGCCCAAATTCAAGACCCAGAGAATACATGTACATTGTTTTAAGTCAACAATTCTGTGATGATTTGTTTCAAGGCATAGAAAACTCATACAAGCGGGGGAACCCAGGTGGAGCGGGGGAGCCAGGAGATGCCCCCACCACAGGGGAGCCCAGGCAGAGCTGGGGTGCCGGGCGACCCCCCCCCCACCGTGGGGGAGCCTAGGCGGAAGGGGGAGCCGCGACCCCGCCACCACGGGGGAACCCAGGCAGAGCGGGGGAGCCCGGTGACCCCCCCACCAACGGAGGAAGCCGGCAACACACAGAAGAACTGAGCAAACTGAACAACGAAATTGACCCAGAGACATGGAGGGTGGAGTACGGGATGACGGGCCTCAGAGGAGGGGGGGAGGCGGGGGAAAGAGATAAATCACAGAGCCTATGTGCATGGGTGCATAACCAATGGACATGGACAACAGGGATGGGGAGGAGGAGAAGGGGAGTGGGAGGAGGGTGTCAATGGGGGAAAAAAAAGGAAAAACATCTGTAACAAAAACAAATTAATAATAAAATAAATTATAAAAAAAGAAAAAAAAAAAAAGAAAACTCATACAAGTAAATCCAGCAGGCTTCACAGGTTAAGAATATCTTGGTGAAGGTAGAAGTTTCTCTGCAGTATTGTTAGATTTAAGGATTACTAAAACTTTTTTAGCTGCCTTACTATAACTTAGTACACATTATGATGAGGGGGCTCATTTAATGCCAAGCAACTATATGAAGTTAGACTCAAGCTCCTAATTCAAAATAATGAAGAGCAAAAAGAAAAAAATCCTATCAGACTGGTTATCCAAAGAACCTAATGGTTTCAACCAACTTATTATCTATTTTTTCATTCATGTTGGCCCACAAGATTCCTAAACATGGTGTGTACGAAGCACAATATACGGTGACAATGAAATCTTTCCTTTCCCTCTACCTTTTCTCTTCCTCTAGCTTTTTCTTTTGATTATGAGGTGGGCCTAGCTATTCAGCAAACAATTGTATATGACAAGCTATTGTACTAGTTATGTTATGAATAACTAAAGAATGTGCTGGCAGAAACAAGTATAATGTTCAGAATTTTTCACTCAATTTTCATGTGCAATATTACTATTAATTAATTCTAGATTTATCCAGACATTAGGAGGGTACATGATTATGGTAGTAATTTTCTGTAATATTATAATGTCATATAAATGATAGAATTGTTTTTCCAGAAAAGAAAAAAGTTTCCATTATTTTTAACTTAATCATTGGTGAATGAATTATTCCAATTGCCCTCCCAAGGGTCTACCTATGGAATTTAGCTAGAAAACACTGTGTCCTACATAGCAGCAAAACTTGTTACATAAAGTTATTTGGTTTTAAAATACCCTCTTGTAAGCAAGAGAAATTATACAGAGATTGGCAGCATATTTTTGATGAAGACAGAAGAGGGAATGAATCTGGGGAAATGCTGTGCTTTGCTTTATATCACAAACGTAAATGGAAGGTCAAGGATTTATTATTTTTAATGAATTCAGGTAGGACGGGATGTTTTATATTATAAATAAGTATGGCCTTGTTTATTTTTTAAGTTCACATTTCCATATGTTCTTTTATTTAAATAGAGTACCTTTGTATGAGACCTAGATAGAAAATTGAGAACAGTTCATGCTTAATGCATTGATGAATTAATCATTCATTCATTCGTTTGTGTATTATCCATTTACCAAACATATAGCTAGCATCTGTTTTGTTCAAAATAGACCAGATCTCACTGCAAGTACAAACAAACCCTATCTTATTAAATTCTAACAACACAACAACAACTAAAGGTTTACTTCGTATACAAGTTACATGTTCATGACAAGGTGACTAGGACCTCCGTTCATTATCATGTCACTTTCCCTCTGGGACCCAGGCTGATGAGCCAGTCACTAGTTACCCATGCGAGACACTGGTAGAACAGAAAGATAATGTGTTAAGGCATATGCACTATCTCTTAAATTTCCACCCAGAAATGGCATGTGTCACTGTGACACACATTGGATTGGCCAATGCAAGGCACAGGGTGTGAGTTTAACGTGCAGTATGGGATATGCAATAAACCTAACTTTCTATTCACATGTTTAGACACGTTTTTCTGTCCCTACGTTAAATAATCCATAAAATAATCAAGAATCGTTTTGTTACTTATCCAGAATAAAACATGTCCTTGAAAGATATGAGTGCTAATCAAATAACATATCTTATTATTGATCAACATCTCACTATCAATACTGGCTTCATGACCTTCACTTTGTTGTGTCCACCAACTCAAAGCTAGTATGTCAGAAACTCTTCCTAATCTCCATTAATTTCTATTTTGCAAGACACATCTTAAAATCAACCAACTCCAGCCCTAAAATGCTAAAAAATGTTTCCACTGACTTCTCTCTCTTGACACAATATTAAGACTCTCAGACAGTGTTTTTCTTATTGAATCTGATCAAATAAACTTTGATTTGCTTGAGCACTAAATTTTTCTGCCTTTTTTTTTTTTTCTTGAGGAATGAGCACTTGACATATGCCTACTTTATACCTGGAAAGAGACAGGAAGCCAAATATTACTGAACAGCACTGATGGCAATCGTACTATTTCAGTGTCGTTTGAGATATAGAGCTGTATAACACCTGAACCTTCGCATATGGTAGTTGCTTCATAATGTTTGTTAAATAAATGAATGAAATAAAAAAAGGAAGGCAAGTGTGTATAAATGGTAAGAAATGATGATAGTAAAGCTAGCAAGATAAATATTATGGGTACATACAAATTTACTGCTATACAACCCAATGCTTTAAATGGATTTTTTAAAAATTCACATGTTTCCCTGGTATGAGCACATTAATACCCTACAGAGGGTAACAGTTTCTCCCTAATGTAGTTTGAAACAAAGAACTTCATGAGAACTTCAGAAAGAAAACCTGGTATATAAGGGAATAATATATTTGTTTCTTGATGCTCCTTCTCTTCCCTATCTATAAATCCATGAAGACATGATGTTTTCATCTTCTAACACCCCGTGCACTGTAGATTTACAATCAATATTTTTTTAATGAATGAATGCCAACCCCATTTATTCTTGTGGCATATGTTGTGCTCACTGTATGAAAAACTGTGTGCTGTGTTAGAGACCCAAAGATGACTAGCATATAATCACTTGAAGCATCTTTGTAAAAAAGAAATAAAGTCTGAATCAGGGGAAAAACCACCATGGCTTCTAGAAGGTGTGGAATCGCTGGGTCTTCTCAACCCAAAGGGGCTAAGCACATTTCCTAAAGAAATATTCTATGACAAGCAACTTGATGTTATGGAAAGAGCTCTGAACTTAGAATGTGTTTCCAATGCCAGCTCCTCCCCTGATTTTCTGTGTGAATTTTGGCAAGTTACTGTCTACCTCAATCTTGATTTCTTAGCATACAAAATGAGAGATGCTATATTTATGTGTCTTATAAACATACAGATATCTAATAATTGGAAAATTACATGGCACCATCTGCATTTAAACCTCGCAAAGTGTTTCTGTGTCCCCCTCTCCTACCTCTGTGCCCCTTCATCTCTTGTCTGTGGTCCTTTAGCATCCTCCGGCATTTTATATCCTGCAGTGAATTGTAATCCTCTATTGATTTGCCTACTTCCCTTTGCAACTTCTCTGAAGAAAGGCCCATTTTCTTCTTTAACATCCCGAGTATTTAATGCAGAGCCTGATATATACTCGATGGTCAGTAAATGTTTGACAAATGTAAGAATATATAAATGTATAGATGAATTAATGAGTGAATGAATGAATTAATTAATTAATGAAATGTGGAATTTAATCATTGTCAGCAAAATGCTCTGCTAAATCATTAATGTAAGAGAATCATTGGTTTCTCTCATCTGTGCAGTTTTTTTTTTGTTTTTTTTTGTTTTTTTTTGAAGCTAAACATGTATCTGATGTGCAGCAAAGGATAAAAATCAATACACTAGAGCAGTTTTGCTAAGCTTCCTTGATAATAAGAATTACTTAGGTATTTATTAAACGTACCACTTTTTATACCTTTTTCCTGAAGATTCTAATTTTTAAGCCTGGAATATCACTAAGGAATTTGTAATTCTAACAGGCACTCCTAGGCAATACATAACATTATGAAAATTTGGTAAACCCTCATCTAAAAGATAATGTAATAATAGTTATAACAAAGCTAATATAGCACATACTAACTTAAATCATTTATTCCACTAATTTACTTAATAAATTGACAGATATTGACTCATTTAATTTTCACAACAACACTGATAGGAAATTATTGTTATTACTTCTAGTGTGCATATGAGTAAACTTGGGGTATTGAGAGTAAAGAGCTAACGCAGGTCACAGAATTATACGTGAAATAGCTGGGGTTTGAAATTTAGCAATTTGACTTCTGAGTCTGTATTCTTAATATTTTGGTTACTTCCTCATTAACAATAAAAACTTCATATTTGTACAGTGGTACACAATTTATAATGTGCTATTTTCACTACTGCTGAGAGTAAGTGATGCTCACAATGAAACTTTAAGGGAATTTGCGGAGTAAGGGTCACTTTAGGCCCTAAAGTTTAGGGTATGGATTTTCCAGTGCACATTGGGCAACACCATAGGGTCACTGACCAGACTCTTCAGAAAGCTACTGTATTAGTTTCCTACTGATGCTGTAACCACCACAAATTTAGTGGTTAAAAAGCACATAAATTTATTCTCTTACAATTCTGGGGGTCAGAATTCCAAAATAAGTCTTATGAGGCTATGATCAAGGTGCCGGTGGAGCTGAGTCCTTCCGGAGACCCTGGAGGAGAAGCCATTCCTTCCCTCTTCCAGCTTCTACAGGCTGCTAGCATGCCGTGGCTCATGATTACAGCTCTTCAGTCTCTCCTCCCATTGTTGTATTGCTTTCTCCTCCTTTGTCCCTCCTTCTTTCCTCTTATAAGAACTGCTCTGATTACATTGGGTCCACCCAGACAATCCAGAATAATCTCCCCATTTTAACTAACATCATTAACTTAAACACCTCTGCAAAGTCCATTTTGCCATGTAGGGTGACATATTCACAGGTTCTGAGACTTGGATATCTTTGGTGGCTATTTTGCAGCCTAGTACAACAAGAGCTACAGAAGGGGCTATCACAAAGGACAGTCTCTTAATCTAGATGTCACTGAGCCTCTCTTTTTATTATATAGGTCAACCAAAGGATGGAGATAGGGTGAAACATATTTAGATATGTTTACTAGATATGTTTTGGGGCGACAAAAGTACAGTTTTTGATTTGGCCATAAAACCATCCTGGTAAATGCCCAGAAAGAATGTTACACTCAAATAATGTCAATCAGCAACAGTTTTTCTTTCTTACATTCTAATGGTCCTATTATGCCAATGTAAACATGATCTAAGAATGGGTAATTAATGCTATCCCGGAAGCCTACATCAAACTGATTTTCATATTCTAGAAGAGTTTACCGAGACTTTACTGACAAATTAATAACACCCAAAATGTGAAATAAACTACTTTGTAAGGTTTTACAGGTGCTGCTCATGACAGTAGTATGTTTGCATAATACAGAGAAAGTTCTGTAAAGGGCTGCCCTATATTTTAATGATGAGTGCTCCTCTCCCGTTGAAAATTCTGCAGCAACAAGTTTTAGAAAAAACTGAACCATAGGCAACATGGGAAGTTGCTGGAGGTTGTGAAGGACTAAAACTTGCAATAATTTATGTGTCTCTGTCAGAGAACAGGAAACAAGATGTTGACTAAAACAATTTAATTTCAAATGATCTCAGTGATAGTGATCAAGTTGGGATCATGCCAAATAACAACATATTTTCTTCTTAGTTTCTTAATGGCTTTTCTCATTCTGCAAATTTAAGTTAATGCATTGACAAGAAGAAAAGGTTACTTTTACATAGAAACAAATATGAATGGGCTAACCAGATGTGGGTTGCTAAATGGCAGTCATCTTTAGACTAGTTTTCTAAGCTTCGTTAGTTCATATTTTACGGGGCCAAGAAGAAAATGTTGTGTTCCTATCATGAAGATAGATCAAGAGTATTTCCAGAGTAAACAACACTTTATGTTTGTGATTTTGTAGTGTATGGTGAGCTAGCACTGAGCATCCTCTGGATGACTTGTAAGCAGTGGAATTAAATTGTTTGCAAAGCTGTTTTATGGGTCAAGGAAAATGAAGTGATCTGAAACTAATGGAAGCTTGGCTTAGGTCCTGGAACATTACTCTGAATGGCTTGGAGGTGTCACTTCAAGCAAATCACTTAAATATTTTATACTTGAATCTCTCCATTTGTACAAGGCAGATGTTATATACCTGCTATATCTTTACCTTCCAAGAGTACTTTAGAGACTTGTAAGATCTCTTTTCATTTTTAAGGTTTTGCAAAAGAAAATGGACATGTAGGAAATCAGTATAAGCTATTCACTATAGCTTAATAATATTTCCACCCTCAGGTTGACTAACACCATTCTGAGGAATTTATTGTAATTGAAATACTATGTGAGAACAATCAACTTGTCCAACTATTAACCTTTGATTATATAAATAATAAAAATGTGTTTAACTATGAATACTTTTATTGAAAGTAATGATAATGAAATCTATATACCACCATTGAACATTACAGATTATTACATGAAGTAAAAAGGAAACCTTTTTACTAATATCTGAACCATGTTTTCCCTATGGATGAATACTGGAAGATATAGGCAAAAGTACAAATGAATAATGTGCTGGGATGATCTATCTATCTTATCTCATATAGTAAACATCCTGCAATGTTATTTCGTCTTTATATTTAAAAAATATTTAAATTAGGGTTTTAAAAGGAAAGAAATAGAGTTATGTGGGAATATACTGGAATGTTACCCAAATATTTGTTCTTATTATCTATTTTTTCCTCTTTTCCATTCCCTAGATTCAGCCAGTACTGCTCTCTTCACTGGAAGCTTTCTCTGTAACTCATGGACTGTTTAAAGGTTGAGCATGAATTAAAGGTTTCTCATTCACAGTGTTCTGATAGGGAAAGAACTCTGTAGGGGCCTGCAGGCTCTGCCCTGGGTCTCCCTTCCCAGCTGCCTTTGGTTCATCCACACCACTGGCTGTAAAATGCCAACAATAACATTAATGAAGCCTTTGCCTACACCCTGATTCATTCCTAAGGGAGCCTGTCTCTGTGGAGCTGATAAAAGCACAGGGGAAACGTGCGGAAATCTCATGGGAGTGGAAAGACGTGAAGACAGCTGGTGGATTTGGCAAACCCACATCTCAATTTTCTATAACTATGTACCTTATTGGACTAAAAGAGGAGGGAGCATCTCACTGTGTGAATGCAGCTATCTAAGGAAGGGTGAACCAGACATTGTGTTCAGAGCTTTGCATGCATGATCTCGTTTAATTTTCACAACAATCTGAGAAAGAGAAAACATAATCTCCATTTTAGTAGTGAAAAGAATAGAGCCCTGAAAAAGTTAGTGACTTTCCCAATGGAACACAGTCTTAGAAAGAGTCTGAGCCTTTTGCAATTCTATGCAGTCTTGGAAGACAGCGTATCTAGGGTTATGCAGAAAATACAGCAAAATGAACAAAATAAAACATCTTTTCTTCCATATCAGGAGAGCACAATCATGACTTTGGAGCAATAATAGAATGAATCAATGCTCCAGGGCCTTTATGTTAGCTGCTGCCATTTGTCAATTAGATACCCTTTAAGAATACAACTTTCCTAGTCAAACTAGGAAACGTTGACATATCATTTTGCTTTTTTAAGCGCTGGAAATAACACTCCTGAGCTAAAGAAAAGCTTATCATGTGAAAAACCTCATCTCTGGATATTTTATTGTGTGATACCATATCTTAGAGCATGTGTGAGCAGTAAATGTTCATAATAATAAATTTAGCCTGAGACTCAATGTCCCTTATGTATTCTTAGTTTCTATTTGCAAATAGAAAAAAAATTACAGTTAATTTTTATTTCAATTTCTGGATTTTTTTTGTATTAAAAATCTCTGTCTAGGCCAGACCACTCAGCTGAGGTGGGAGAGTAAGTTTCCAACAAGGTCACATTGCAAGTAAATTAGTACAGCCACGATACTGAAAGAGAGGTCCAGTCTTTTTCAAATGCTACAATATTCCTTGCATTCCCCGGAATATCTCAAGCACAGTGCTGCCTAAGTCTCTCTTCCCCTGCTGGCCTTGATATTGTTTACGAGTTCTTAGTTGTAAGTAACAGAATCTTATTCTGATCAATTAAACTTATTTTTAAGGATATTAGATAAATCAAAGGATCATGTAGCAGGGTGGCAGATTAAGACCTAAAACCATAGTTATGATCATGCCAGATAACTAGTCCTGCAAAGATATAATTGTTGCCACCATT
This sequence comes from Tadarida brasiliensis, assembly GCA_030848825.1. Lineage (NCBI taxonomy): Eukaryota > Metazoa > Chordata > Mammalia > Chiroptera > Molossidae > Tadarida > Tadarida brasiliensis. The sequence continues at coordinate 74,506,753 of CM061269.1, read as the reverse complement.
ATCTGCTGGATGCCACAGCTTGTCCCTCCACTATTGCCATGGGCACGAGCTACTGAACACCAGACACTGCCCATGGCCACTGCGGCCCTGGGAACTCAGGTAGTCGCCTCTTCCACTGCAGTCTTCCACCAAAATGAGTTCTTCAGTGGCTCTGTTTCTTGTCTGACATCTCCTAATTCAAAGTCAAAATGGGGTCAGGAGTGTCTGAGTAGTTGAGTCCGTCATATATCCACACTCAAGTCACTAGAGGTACTGGGATATTGAGTATCTGATGATCTCAGCTTCTATCATTATAGGTAGACTGTCACTGCCTCTCACAATTATCAAAAATGTCATTAGCAGCTCTGTCCCTGATAAATGTCAGCTATACATCTGAGTTTCTTTTTCTCATTCTTTTGGCTTAATTTTTTTAAAGTTTCCTTTTAAAATATAAAGAGTGTCACCTAAAGAGGCTAATGCATTGTTATCAACAGACCAGGTTCTTAGATCCTTCCAGTTCATCCAATTATCTCAAGGAAAAATCAAAGTTCTAAACAGATTAGATATTTTAAAAAATCATGTTGATTCAGGTTCAAGGGTAGAAAAAGAAATGAACAAAAGGGTGAAACTGTGTTTTTTGGTCACCTGTTTCTTTTGCAGACCTGGGGAGCAAATGTAGAACCAGTGACTGAAAGGCAAAAGAGGCAAACTGAGTGGAAAGTTACTTAAATGATTCATTCCTTGATACAACATATATTTTTGAGTGTCTATACTGCCAGGCACAGACCTAGGTACTGGGGATACAAAAAAGTGTAAAATCCACTAGTTTTTTTTCATAACATTTGCTTTTTTCATGTACAGGGTGCTCAGTAGCTCAGAGATATTTTCTTGTCAGTGGCTAATTCTCAGGAAACCAAACTTGCTCATTTTTTTCTGAAATATCTACCTGGAATGAAAGGAAACTAGATTGCACTGGTTCAGTCTGTGTTTAATATTCTGAAATCATAATTTGAGCCACAAATTTCATTTCTTTCAAGTGATTGCTGTCTGGGGATTCTCATAGCAGCCTTGAGTTTTGGGGACTACTCAGATCCTTTCCTGGCTGTCACTGGCTTGTTTAAGTGACCCTGAGCAAAGCTAAGCATCTCTGGGACTGGGTTTCTTCATCTCTAAAACGTGGATAAAAATACCAGCCACCTGTTGTGAAGATCAGGGAGCTAATATGTCTCAGAAGCTTTCAAATCTCTGGCTCTAAGCCTTTTGCTATCTACGTATTAAGAACAAAGACAAGTCCTCATTGCTTTCACCCAAATGCTGCATTCAAAGGAATAAAAATACAATATTTGAGTTCTATAAGACTTGAAGGTTATTTTGTATTGGTTTGAATTTCAAACTGTTTCTCTCTGTTGTACTCCTGGCACTGCCATTTTTTAAGTACAGCACTTCATTTGCATAGTAATTACAAAGTTTAACAAATAGCATTAATGTCTGAAAGAGGTACACTCCATTTAAATTACTGACAGTATTACATTACACATTTTTAACCGCAATCAGAAAAAGAAAAGAGAAGAAAAGGGAAAGCTATTCCATCCTAATGTGCTGTACAGATTACCAGAACTCAGCAATATTTGTGATTTAAGAAGGTACAGTGTCTTCCTGTGCTCGTTAGTGATTTCTAAAAGCCGATTCATAAATACTGATTACGTGCTATTTCACCATAGGACAGTGCTGTTGGCACAGCTCAGACCCAGACTGGAAATGTTAGTATAGTGAAAATTAGGCTAAATGTCCTAGTCATACTGTACATGAAAGATCATCTTTAATAAATAGATGCTAATGTAGCACTTGGACCACTTACAGCTGTAAATGTCAACCCTTGGTCTTGATTCCAGGAAGTTAAAAAAATAATGAAAGATACTCAAGGAATGTGTGCTATGTTATGCAAAAAGAAGAAAGAACAAATGTGAGCAAAGCACGTGTTTCTTAAAATAATGGTGAATTTGAACAAAAACACACTGTTTAGCGGGAGTGTGAGAGAAAGGAAAAAAAAAAAAAGGAAATCTCTAATTCTTCCCATTTATGTCTCTATAGTGTTTGTTTTCTGTTTTTGTCTAGCTGTGTTCCTTTGTGCATTCTATACTATGCATTTTTAACTAGTTTCCTTTTCTCCTCAGTTGTTTGCCCATATTTCTTTGAACAAACCTAGATCTCCTGGAAATAATGCGTATTGATGGGTGATTTCTGACTTACTACCCTACCACTCCACTCATACTTTTATTAAAAAACAACGCACAACCACACACACACACACACACACACACACACACACACACACCACAAAACTCATGGGCAAACTGGACTTAAACAAATTTTGTTTAGAAAATGTAGTTGGGGGTGGGACAGATGATTTTGGTTTTACATTTATTTATATTTATGTTTGAACAAAGGTAAAACAGCTTAGTTTCCATTATAAAACCTATCTTTGAAGAACATACAGCAATTTCAAAGAGAAAAACTATGAAGAGATTATATGAAATAAATAATTTAAAAAATTTGATCTGGCTTGATAGTCTATCCAAATATTTTAACCCACCTATTTATTGCCCACGAGGATGGCTGGTTCACTTTTCTGACTGTAGACAGTAGAGTGCAATCATTAAGAGCCATCACAAATCCCTGATTTCCAGCTACAGATCGGCAACTCGACAAGTCTCTTACACGTCTCAAGTCTCAGTTTCTTCTTCTGTAATCTTGTGAGAAGAACGTCTGTCTTGTAGATGCAGTGCTGTTATAGATTCAAAGGATTCAGTACAGTGTCTGAGATATAAAGGGAGCCAAGTAAACAGAAGCTATCACCATCATTATTTGTAAATGAATGGAGTCATTTTGAGTTTTAGTCCATAAGAATTTGATATTTTATCTTCAGCTTTAGGGTGAAACACTGAGCTCTCTTTTGATGATTGATCTCTTTCTTAATGAAAAATGATGGCTTGTGTTTGGTATATCCTTAGTCTTAAATGCTCCACACATAAAATAGATACTTTGGTTTGTTTGTGTGTGTGTTTGCTCTGTCACTGACCTACACTCTGAAACCTTCAGAAAAGTGTATTTTTTGAAGAACTTTATTTTTTAAAACTATTGAAATACTGAAGTAGTAGTTTCTATTGTGAAAGTCATGGCATTTTTAATTAAATAAAATAATGTGTTCTAATTTTACCCTTCGAGTCAAAATTATATGGTTTATGACAAGAAGATATCTATGAGATTTAAAGCATTATGCTAAAGAAGCTCCTCTGCTATATCCATCTAACAATAGCATTATCTTGGATAAACTCTGAAAGGGGCCTCTATAGTCTTGATTATAATAACTATATTAATAGTTTTGTGATTTTTTTATTCCCCCTATTCTGTGCCAGGCACTGTTTTATCTTCCAGAAGACTTACTTCTAATCTTTATCACACTCTTTTAATAAAATGATTATATTCCCATTTAATATTAGAAAAGGGGAATTTCTAACATTTAAATAACTCACAAAGTCACACAGATGATAGGAGTCATCACCTGCATTCAAACCTAGGCCTTTATGTCTCAAATACCTATATCTATTTTATTGTACCAGTCTGGGTTCTAATATTGAATTATAGGGATGATTTGTTTAGTAATACTGATTGCTCAGATATAACATTTCCTTTAGTGTGAAAGGAATGGAATTATTTTTGGAAGGTAAATCAGAGGTTGTTTCTAAATGCATTAGAAACATTTTGTTTCTTATCCTTGGTAGGCAATACAAATCTAAAAAGAATGGATTGACCACTTTATGATTCAATTCCAGGAAATAACAATATCACAGAAATTCTCTAGGTGAATTGAGTTAGGGGATCTTCAGTAAGTTCACAGGGCATGGAGTGAAGATGAGTCGGGTATTATTTTGAGATGTCCATTCAGGTCAGGTAAGTCAGGAACTGCCATATAATCATGTGGAGTAGGAGAATGTGGAACATATTATAGTTCCTGGATGGAAACTAGAGGGGGATATATACCAGAATTTATATAAGCATAGCTCAAAAATAAGCAAGTTAGACATGGCAGGTGGTGAGTTCATGTCTGCAAGGCATTGCCAACGACAAAGTGGATGGTTAGTGAGATGACAAAGGACTTGATGTCATAAGAGTCCCACAATGGTATTGGGCTTTATGATGCCTCAAATGTGAGAAATCATCAGAAACTAACTAGTGCTTAGAATTCATGGAAGGATTGGGGAGAGGACAGTTCTTTCAACTGGATAGCATTATTTAGTTTTTCTCAAAGGGACAAACTAAAATTATAATATAAATTTTATAAGTTAAGCATTAATTTGGTAATAGGATACAGTGGGTTCTAAGCAAAAATAATTTAGAACTAGATAATGCAATACTGTATTTTAAAAAACTATGAGTTTCAATAGAATATTATAGTAAATGGAAATATCATTTATAAGGGAACTGGAGATTATTTTGAAAGGAGCTATTATATAACATCAATATTATTTGTTTGATAAATTTCTGCAAAGCCCTTAAATTGAATGTTTACAATCTCTAAGAACAAGCAGTATTCAATGAGCATTCATTTAACAAATAGTACTAAATACCCCTATATGCTTAATGAGCACTGATTGCTTAATTAACGCCAGTTGTGCCAACATTTATCATCCCTTTCTCTCAAGAGCACCAGTCTTTTCAGATGTTATCCCATCAACATCTCCAGGGAATCTACTGACCAAACAGATAATGGGATCCCTTTTGGTTCAGGGGTAGGTTCACGAAGGAATGGGTTTATTTTCCATGAAAGGGGAGGAGGGCAGTATTTTCCCTTTAAATGTTCTTTTCCTCCCTTCATAAGTGTACCTATTTCTTTTTCCTAAAGGACAGGGACAATGAGTCACACTAATCTGAACATTCTGACCACTGTGTTGCAGCTACTAGGTGAATAGCCTCAGTACAGAGCTGTTCCTAAGTAAGCAAAGAATACAGATGGAAAAAAAATCCAGGTCTTGAATGACATTATTTAGCCACAAAACATTAAATGCCTGGAGTCTACCTTACATTTTGTTGGTTAAGCTAGTTCACATCTAAGGTTTCTGACACTTAGAGCCAAAAATATCCCAAATGATACTCATGCTTTCTATTACGTGTTGCAGATTTTCAGAAAAAAAAAAAAAAAGACAGACTTTCTGGTCCCAATAAGGGAGCAAACAGATATATACATTATTAAATCCAAATAAAATAGATATTATAGGATATATAGACATATGTTATATACACATATATAAAATAATCACATAAAATATATACATAATTATAAACAATAGTATAAATATTACTAAAGGTGTTTGCCATGATCAGACAGAAAATACTCACCTATCAGCTCCCACAATAGTCAGAGTATGGGAGAACACCAGACTACATGAATGAAGACCATGACTTACCCAGATTCAGACATGAAATACATAGTGACTTCAAGATTCATTAGCAGCAATGAACATGACCTTCTCACACTCAGAGTCCAAATAAGAGATAATTGAACAGAAAGATAAAATTGTTTCTCATAGAGTTCTACTGTGGAATATAATAGTAAGTGCTTCTTTATAAATTTAAAATGTTAATTGATTTAAAATTTTATTTTTATTTAAACATATTCTTGTTCTTGCTATATGTATATGGAGTGTTATGGTAACACTGTGGTTATGAATTTGTGTTGGGGAGGACAGAATCATTAAAGTCTTCACAGAGTTATTATTTGGTATTCAAGGCAAGAATTCACCATAAATTCGGAAAAGTTAATATTAATAAATAGTTATTGAGCACTTACTATGTGGCAGGCACTATTCTAGACTCTGGAGAAGTAGCTCCAAACAACAGAGAAAAATATTCTTTTAGATGTGGCTTATATTTACTGGGGTTGAAAGAATTAGATAATGAAAGAAATAAGTTAAATTCTTGATATGTTAAAGTGATAAGTGCTGTAGAGAAAAAGCAAAGCAGAGAAGTGCAATAAGTGTTTGAATTGGTGTGGGAAAGGAGATGTAATTTTAGATAGGGTGGACAAGGAAAACGTCACTGAAAAGTGATATAAGAAGAAATATATCTAAGAAAGAGCATTCTAGGTAGAAGAGCTGGCAGTGCAAAGTTCCCTAAAGTTGGACCATATCTTTCCTATTCAAAGAATAGCAAGATGGCAAAAAGCATCTGGTGCAGATAAGCAAGATAATTGGAGAAGCTATAATGGACCCCTAAGTCAGGCAAGGCCATGTAAGTTCATTGAGTTTTACTCTGAGTGAAATGGGAGGCCACCGGAAATTTTGAGCTAAAAAGTGGCAACACCTGAGTTAGTTTTTAATTGGATCATTTTGCTGTGATGTTAAAATTAGATGGTAATAAAGAAAGAACATGATATATCTAGGAAGCAAGTAGTTCAGAATGGCTAAAGGATATTTTATGAGTGTGCTGCAGGGGGCGCTAGACAGGCAAGGGATGTGGGAACTGGATTAGGATGGCCCTTGGTTTCTTTGGTAATCATTTTGGACTTTTCTATAAATGAAAGATGTTGAACACAGGAATAGCATGCTAACATTTGTATTTCAGAAAGCACGGCTAGTATTTCTCTCTCCTGGGGAGATAGGAGAGTGAAACAAAGGAAGTAGTTAGAGGTTCTAATTGTTAAGACTTGGTTTTGCTGAAGACCTTACATATCAGTAACTTAAACTGAAGGAAGTTTAAACATTGTCTGTCTAAAGTTATCAAAATGGTTCCTCACTTGACAAGGATTTGAACTTTTTCTATATTGTTGTATTACCATCCTCAACACTGGGCATTTACGTCATGGCCCAAGATGACTGTTCCATTTTCATCTATCCCATATATACTATTCTAGCTGGCAGAAAGAATATAAAATTGAAAAAGCTTGTCATGTCACTTCCTTGTAAGGACATTTTGCAGAATTTCTCATACCATTTTATGTCCATTGGTTAAAATTTAGCCTCCATATATGCCTCCTCTAGCTGTAAAAGGGGCTAAGAAATACAATTATTATTCTGGGAAGTCATACATCCCGCTAAAATTCAAGATTTCTATTGCTGAGGAAAAGAAAAGAGGCTCTCAGGGCAACTAGCCGGCTGCAGCAGACGCTATTGCCATAGTCCAGGCCAAAAGTGCTGAATGCCTCATCTCAGCTGGTGGCTCTGCAGACAGAGGGTAGTGGTAGATCTGAGAGACAGTTCAAAGGGAAATCAACCAGGCTTGGTGAGCAATTGCATCTATGGATAATAAAGAGCCACATTGAATCTGAGACTTCTTGCTTGAAAATGATTTCATGAGTCATCAAGAGAGACAGGGGGATTCCTGAAGAAGAAACAGGTGTGTGCAAAATACAAGTTTGTTCTTGTACAGTTTGTATTTCAAAAAAATTTTTTTTAGAAGGGAACCTTTATTTATTTATTTATTTATTTATTTATTTATTTATTTATTTATTTATTTGCATTTATCGTGAGATAGAATGGGAGGGAGAGAGGAAGGAAGAGAGAGAGAGAGAGACATCGACGTGAGAGAGACACATTGAGTGGTTGCCACCCACACGACCCCAACCGGGCTGGGGACAAACTGCGACCGAGGTATGTACCCATAGCAGGAACCGAACCTGAGACTCTCTGGTCCGCAGGCCGATGCTCTAACCACTGAGCCAAACTGGCCAGGGCTGTATTTAAAATTCTTTATGAAAGTCAACACCTGGCAGAATTCTTATATTTCTTTTTCAAAAAAAGAATGTAAACCACAGAACACACATTCTTTAAAGTATAAAAACACCATTTGAGTGGCTGAACTCATTTGTCCTGCCACCCTGGAAACTGCTCTAGGAAATACATTTCTATTTACTTAAGAGCTACCTGCTATTTTATTCTTGACCCTTCTGCCTTTTGCTACCCTACGAGCATAGGTTGCTAACTCACTCTAACCAGTTTTATTTTATTTTGGAGAGGAATAATGTTAATAAAATGGCTTACAGTCTGACCTCTCTTCTTTTTCATCTCCTGTTGTAATTATCCATTCAGGAAGACTTGCCTCTAGAAGAAAGCATCTTTCTGAAATCAATACAAGAGCAAAAGCAAACAATGTGTAATGGCATTTCTGCCCGTCATCTCTGTCAGCAGAGATGCTTCAACCAAAAATGCCAATTAGTTTTAGAGGGCTTGGGGTTCCACCCTCATGAATAGGAGCCAGAAGCATATGAATAGCTGTCTGCACTTGCTCTCCACTTGCCTTTTGGTCTTCCCAGGTTTCTTCTTTCCAGGGGCCTCATCATGGAAACATGGAGTATCCCAAAAAAGAAACTTTGAAAAATACAAAAATGTGATCCAAATCAAAGTGGTTAAAAACTGGAGGGGCATTACTGAATTTTAGATGAATAATGAGGTCAGTTATTGAGCTCATTAGATCTTCTCAGTGGAGAATGAAATATTGCTATTCTTACTACTACTACTACAAATGCTGCTTTTGTTGTTGTTTTTATTGGTTTTGGAGCAAATGTCTTTTGACTTAACAACTTCAGAATTGGAAGATAGTCACTGGAGAAACATGAGAAACTACTTTGCATTAACCATTATATATACAATCATCTTATTTAATATTTATGTTTAACTTAAGATAGAAATTACTGTCATTGCACAGATGAGGAACCTAGATTTAAAATGACTATACCATATTCGCAGAACTAGAATGTGAAAAAGTAAAAATTTGAACCCAGGTATATCTGAATTCAGATCTTCCCAGTGTTTCCACTACACCATAATGCTTCTCAGATGGATCTCAGATTCATTGAACAAAGTATACTTTATATTCTATATTGCCTCAGTTCTCAATGTCTTGTTTAATGGGCAATGACAATTGTTGTTATATATTTCCACTTATCCTTACTGTCGATCAGAATGCACAGATCATAAGTAACTTTCCTATAATACAAGCCTATTGTGTACGTACTTTGTGAAGTTTAGATTGATAAATCTATCACTTCATCCATTCATTTATTCAATTATATTCAAATAGTCATTGAGTAAGTACATAATGTTGTCATGTATAAGTGTGTGTAAGAATGAATGGGCCACAGTGCCTCCCCTCAAGAAGTCCACAGTACAATGGAAGAAACAAACAGACAAAACAGATAATGGAAATATATGAACATGGAAATGATATGGATAAATAGTTGTAGGAGAACAAAGGATGAAAAGAACAGGTACAGGTTTAAGGAATATTTCACAAAGGAGATGAAATTTGGGCTGAAGCTTTAAGGATGAGCTTTTAAAGTAGAGAAGGGGACATAGGTCACTCCAGGCAGAGGAAACAAATTTGCACAAAGCATAATGGCTTGAAACACCAGTTCTGGAGTTGAACTGCCTGCGTTGAAAGGGTGTTTCTGCTTTTCTAGCTGAAAGACCTTTAGAAATCTGTTCAACCTTCATCAGCCGTTAGTTTTGTATTTTTGTTTTTACTATTTTTTTGGTGTTCTTTTTTAATGTTTTTATTGGTTTTTTTTAGAGACAGAGGAAGGGAGAGAAAGATAGAAACATCCATGTGAGAGAGAAACATTAATTGGCTGTCTCCTGCACGCCCCCTACTGGGGATCAAGCCTGAAACCCGGGCATTGAACTGGGACCTCTCAGTCTTTGGGATGATGCTCAATCCACTGAGCCACAGCAGCCAGGCAGTTTCCTTATTTTTAAACTGAAAGACATAATAGTTCCTACCATGTGGGGTTACTTTACAAAGTAAATTAAATAATTCATGTTAAAGTATTTTTCAGGCTACCTAACACAAAGAGAACACATTAAAGATTAGCTTATATTACTTTGTAACTCAGTATAGTTATGCTTTTATTATTTAATAAACAGTGTTTACTATGGTAAATGCAATACTCTGGCTAATTATTACAGTTAATAGTTATTTGCGAATTTACAATTTTCTAAAAATTAAAAATTCAAGATGGTTTCTACTTCAGGAAAGACTGAGTAGATCTTTTCCCTATTCTTACCCCCAAGTGCAACTTAAAACATTTTATGAGGGACTAATCCTGTTCTGGAGGGATCCACCCTTATGACCTAATTATTTCCCAAAGGCTCCTCCTCCTAACACAATCACATTGGGGGTTGAGATTCCAACATATGAACTTGAGGGGACAGAAATGTTCAGTTCATTACACCACCATATTAACAGGCAAAAGAAGAAAAATCATATGATTACATCAAACTAAGCAGAAAAAGCATTTGGAAAAAAATATCTATTTATAGTAGAAACTCTCAGGAAATTAGGATTAAAGGAGAATTTCTTTAACTTGGTAAAGTACATCTCCAAAAACACATATGTAACAGAAGTCTGGTATCTTGAATATACAAAGCACTCTCAAAACCCAACAGTAAAAAAACAAACAAACTTCCAATTATAAAATAGGCTAAAGACACAAATAGTCATCTCACTGAAGTAAGTATACAGATGGCAAATAAACACATGAAAAGATGTTAAACATCTTTTGCCATAAGGAAAATGAAAACCACAATGAGATCATTATATACCTATCATAATGGCTAAATTAAAAAATTGTAAGAGAACAATTGCTGGTGATGATATAGAGAAACTAAATCACTCATACGTTGCTATTGAGAATGTAAATGCTACAGCCACCCTGAAAAATTGTTTGGCAATTTGTTTTTTAAAAAAGTTAACATGTAACTTCTCTATGAATCAGCAGTTGCTCTCTTGGGCATTTATTTCAGGAAACTGAAAACATGTTCGCACAAAAACCTGTACATGAATGTTTATAGCACCATTATTTATACTAGGCAAAAACTAGACCTAACCCGGATGTCCTTCTACAGGTGAATGTTTAAACAATCTGTGCTACCTCTATACCAGCAAAAAGGAACAAACGATTAATACACACACCAAGTTGGGCGAATCTTAAGGCAATTATGCTGAGTGAAAAAATAGTCCTGAAAGGTTATTTACGGTACAACTCCATTTTAAAATCGTTCTTGAAATGATACAACTATAAAAATAGAGAACAGATTAATAGTTACCGCATTGAGGAGGGAATGAGGAAAGTAGGAAGTGAGTGTGGCCATCAAAGGGAACATGAGGGATCCTCGTGGTGATGGAAATACTTTGCATCTTGACTATGTCAACGTCCTCATTGTGATATCATACAACATGTTCCAAAATTTTATCATTGTAGGAAATTGGGTAAAGGATAAATGGGATCTCTGTGTTATTTCTTACAAGTACATGTGAATGTACAATTAACTTAGAACAAAATTTAATTTAAAAATAAGATACTATGAATTATATTAGCCCTGTCTTTATGATTTTTATCTTGATGCTTTTCTCTTAATTTCTTCAATGTTGCCCCATCCGTCTGCCTGTTTTACTTAGACACATCCTGTCTTGTTTTATTCTGTAGTCTTAACTGCAACCCAGATCTTTAACCCATGCTCTCTCTTGCTGGAGCCAGAGCCAAACAAATGCATTCCTCTCCTGAGCTCAAACACATGCCCAGAGTCTGTGGTCTTTTGTCACCTCTTCTGGACTGAGTGAAATGCTACTCCAGAGGAGGCAACCCGTGTGGTAGAGGAATCTCCTCCATGTGGCACAAACTTGGAGAAGGGAGTTGAGGGCAGGGGCAGAATGGGTGAGATCCAGGTAAATGAATTTTCTTACTCCTTCCAGTAAACTGCTCAAGGAAATACTATTCTTAATACATGTCTTTGTGTCTCATTACAAAATAGTGGCTGGTATGGTTGTATACCTTTTTGCTTTACCTACTGTCCTTCCCTGCCTCACCCTAACTTCCTTCATTCTTGATGCCTTGGAGTTGAACCTCCTCCCTCAAAATTATTGCCAGTTAATTTCTGCTTTAATTGTTTTTTTTTTTTTTTTGAAGAAGTAAGGTAATTTTTAAAGGTGTTGTCACTCTCATATACCAAATATTTTCTTACTAAGGCAGTGAGGCAATTCTTTATATCCGATGATTCTTTGGACTTGTTCTTGCCACTTTTTATGGTAACCAGCTAATTTGGAAATGGCATAGTATAGTATATAGAATAAGATTTGAAATTGGATAGTCTTTGCTCTGACATTTACCACTTATTTGCATTTGAACAAACTGTTCAAATTTGAGTAGTATCTGTTTCATGAATCAATGGGTAATACTGGTATCAATGTGACAGAATTTTTGTGAATATGAAATAAATGATGTTCCGAAGTATTCAGCAGACCACCTAACCTGCAATTAATATTATTGACTACTATAGTTTATCCATATTCTTCTCAGCAATAATTTTAATCAATTACAGTAGTGTGACTTTTTATCATCTGTGGTAATATGACTTCTCCAAACCCTTTGCCTGACCTATATGCACTTATTTGTTTTAGAGCCACTTTCTAAATTGCGCCCCTAGCAACAGAATGCAGTGGAGAAATACTTAAATACCTGGTAGCCAAGTGTTTACATTGCTAACCATGGAAACATAGGCCAGTCACCTCACCTCTGGTAGCTTTTACTATTCTTGTATGTAAATGAGAATGAGATATTGTGAATATTAAATGAGATAGCATCGATGGCAATAAACACACATAGTGGTCACAACATTCTAGAGATCTTCTCTCCTGCCTTCCATCCTTCCTTCCATATTACCTTGAGGTTCTAGATCTCTCTTGGTAACATTTCCATATCTAATTTCACTTTAGTATTACAGAAACTGATACCTCATGGATTGAAAGCTTAGGAACACCTGCTGCTGATGTTTTTTAATCCTGCCATGCTATGTAGTAAGGCACTTAATGTTTATGCATTAATATGTAGACATAAGAAAAATCGCAGTATAGGATACTTGATTAAGTTTGTACGTACTTTCACCGGAGCAGTATTCAAAATGCAGTGTCATGAGGCTTTTTCATTAAGGAATGCTCAATGTTTGTATGAAAGGATATCACTACCCATGATTTTAAAATTCAAATTTCATGACCTCTGTTGTATGTTGTGAAAAGGAAAAAAAAAATAGATGCATAACTACTAACTGTAGCCATTTAGTGTAAAAAAATGATAAAGATATTGAGAGAAAAATAAGCGAATAAAATTGATAAAACAAAAAATAAAAGAAAACCACTTAACGAGGCATTATACTGCTGTTGCTCCTTTCAAGGCTGAAATGTGATATTAACTGTAACTACCAATCACTACAGCCTTATTCAAGTACATTAGCCATAGAGGAAAGTAATAAATTTAGTACAAGCTCGTTTCTTGTATTGAGTTACTTACTAATGTTAGTGGCAGTGGAATTACTGTGATCAAATAAACACATTTATGTGCACCTGTGTAATTTAAGTGAGACGTTAAATCACAAAAATGTAAACAACAGTGTGAGCTACTTGTCAGAAACTTCCTGGGAAAATTGTCAACCAGGACTTTATTGCTGCTCTGAGAAATAAGTGGATTCTGCTGGAGTCAGCAGCTGCCTCCAGTACTTCTCCGGTAGGCCTTGCCCTGACTCTGCTAAGCCACCAGGACCCATCACATGCCTTCCAGTATGCTGCTCAGCCTGTCTGTATGGACAAAGAGACAATTTATTAATCAGCTTGCCCAATTATAATGCACTTTGCTTTTAATTTTCCATAGCTGTTCCCAACTTATTTTTTTAATTCAAAGATCAATATTATGCTAAGTGAAATAAGTCAGGCAGAAAAAGCTAAGAACCATATAATTTCACTCATATGTAGGATATAAAGCTGGAACTTGTGGACACAGACAGCAGTGTGGTGGTCGCCAGAGGGAAGGGGGTGGAGGAGGAAGGAACCTAATATATGGTGATGGAAGAAGATCTGACTTTGGGTGGTGGACCCGCAATGCAATATACAGATCTTGTAACATAGAAATCCACACCTGAGACCTATATGATTCTATGAACCAATGTCACCCCAACAAATTTAATTAAAATGTAGTAAAAAATTTTAAAAATCAACTGGAAAGAGAGGCTTATAGCATATACATTTAAGCTGTGTGTATAGACATTATCATAGATACAGAGTTATGGATAAATTTGCTAGCTATTTATCTTTCATTTTCTAAAATGGAAATATACATCATAAAATGTTTTAATACAACAAATTCTATATATTTTTTTGCTCTAAAAATAACTTAAATATCATTAGAGGCATGGAGGTTGTTTTTTTTTTTAAATATCTTTTTAAAATTTTAAATAAAAACTAGCATTGAGCTATCCATTTTGGAGAATTCACATTAAATCACATAGTGGGTAATGAAAAGTTGTTAACTTAATGTTACAGAAATATAAATGAAAAGTAAATGAAGAAAGATATTGTAATTATTTTAACTGAATATTTTTACTTTCAGAAGCATACATTTCTTTGTACATTCCCAATATGTTGTTTGGGCGGATTATGCTTGTGCGAGTGTGTGTATGTGAGTGTGTGTGTGTGTGTGTGTGTCTTCCACTACCAACAAAGGCAGCATTTGGAAAAGAGAAAAATGAATAAGAAAAAAGCAAAAATTCCCAATACATTTAATTTTTATTCTAATGTTCTAAGCGATATATGGAAATGACTGCTTTTTGCAAAGGCAATTTTCTTCTTGGCCTGATGAAAGTAAAAATCCTTGTATGTTCAAATCCATTTCAAACTTCAAAGGACAGAACAGCGTTGGCATTGGCATGGTTCTTGCAAGCAGTTGGGTAAATTGACTACATAATGAGTCCTTGGCTGTCCCTAACCAAAACTTTGTTGGACAGGTTCATTTACAATCCTCAAACAGAATGACCTTCCATCTGGCTTAATGGCCCCTGGATTGTTGCAAATGCGACCTGACATTTCCTTATGGGTGAGTTATTAAATTATATCACAGAACACAATAACATAATTTGGTTTCAGAGCCTAAGTGAAAGTGATAGTCCAGCAGATTAAGATGTAAAATTCCTTTGCAAAATTAAGTTATTTATAATCTGATGCATACCGCCTCGTTTTATCTGCCATATAATATAATTACTTTCCACAGCACAGTAGCCACATATACTGACAATGCTGACAGAACAGAAACAGCATTTGAGGAGGGGAAGAGAACTGCAGCAGGCAGGTAACTGGTTTTTATAGCTATCTTTCTAAAGTGAAACCACTTGCAATTTTTGCTTTTTTTTTTCTCTCTCTCTCCCTAATGGGATTGATCCATTAAGCAGTGCTTCTCTCTTGCACCTAATAGTATTAGACATACTTAATTCTATGAGCTATAATTCCTTAATACATCCTGAAATATCTTTTTTGAGATCACTAATACCACTATATTTTAAATTTAGGGGTTTTATCTATTTAGCTATTTCTAGGAGTTGTGATTCAGTGAAAAGTAAACCAATGCCTCATCTATTACTCTATCAGACACTTGAATTATTACCTCTGATTCTCTAATAGACTGGACACATTTCAAAGACCAATATAGCTAAAAGAACAACATATTTCTGTAATTATTCATAGACAGTGTAAAATTAGAAGAAGAAAAAAAGAAAAGTCCAAAGGTATATTTGCTGGTTTGGACAACTAGAATTTTTGTTCTAACAAACAGGTTTTTCTGGTATAGTTCCCAGTCAAGAATTCAGTTCTGTATTGCATTTAGTTTCTTTCCCAGAGTTTCCTAATTTTTCAACGTACTTTCCTTTATTCTGTTCACCCATATGCGCTGTTTATTTGCCCTATACCCAGCTTCAGTTTAGCAATATTTAGCAATATTTTTTTAGCACTTTCTAGTCAGGCACTGTGGTAGTTTTTATAAAAACAAAGCAGTGGAAATAATGACAACGTTAGCTAAAATGTGATAACATAAAAGACCTACGTCAGGGAGTGGTAAAAGTTTCCCCACCCTTCCTTAGGTCTTACAGCTGGACTAGTAATAAAATAATAAAATTGATACAAGACTAGTTTAATGGAAGCAACATTCTAGATTCTTTTAACTCCTCTGGTTGTCTCTCAGCCCTTAGGAGCAGACAGGGTATCTATCACATGGGATATTTATCTCTTGCTTCTAGGGGCACAGAGCGGTCAGGGTTTTCTTCTTGCATGGGAAATTTCTTAAGTAGCCTTAGTTCAAAATAATCTACATATGTCATTATGAAATACTTGGGGGTGGCCTGCCTTGAGCCCTAACACCTACTATGTCAGAAGTCTGATCACATATTAATCACATATGTATCTCA
Organism: Tadarida brasiliensis; assembly: GCA_030848825.1. NCBI lineage: Eukaryota > Metazoa > Chordata > Mammalia > Chiroptera > Molossidae > Tadarida > Tadarida brasiliensis. The sequence goes on along the minus strand of CM061269.1, from coordinate 74,490,503 downwards.
AGTGCCAAAAATATGCCTAAAGCATATCAGAAGCTCAAACATTGTGGAATAGTGCCTGCTATGTGCTTCACGTGTATATTCTCACTTAACCCTTAAGAAGTAGCTACTACGTAGCTAGGTAGATACTGTTATTACTCCTTATTCCAGATGAAGAACAAATACATTTAGTCATTTTTCCAAGGTCATGGAACTAGGAATGGCCAACCAACCATGGCTCGAAGCCAGAGAGACGGGCTGCTCCAAAGCCTGTTCTTTGAGCAATTGTCACATCGTTTGCCCTACCTGCAGAAAGCTCCTTCACAGGTAGGAATTTACTGACAATAAAGCCATCTGAAATCAAGCTTATTTTGTGATCTTTGAGCATTATGAGGGCACTTTTTATATACTCTGCTATCACCCAGATCCGTTATATATATATATATATATATATATATATATATATATATATATATCTATCTCAGGGAATTTCAACTCTTTTTTTTAATCCTCACCCAAGGATATTTTCCCATTGCTTTTTAGATAGAGAGAGAGGAAGGGAGGAAAGGGGAGAGCGAGAGAAAGAGAAAGATCGATTTGAGAGAGAACACGTTGATTGGTTGCCTCCTGCATGACCCTGACAGGGACCGGGGATTGAACCTGCAACTGAGGCGTGTGACCTTGACTGGGAATCAAACCTGTGACCCTTCAGTCTGCAGGCCAATGCTCCAACCACTGAGCCAGACCGGCCAGGGCAGGAATTTCAACTCTCTAATAAAACCAGTTTGAGTCAATGAAAGTTAGCAATTTTACTTGGAGTAATATGATTTCCACATTGCTGGTTTTATCAACAGTTAATTCTTCTCACATTCTATCTTCCAAACTACATCACTTATAGCTTTAAATCTAAGATTAAAGCTACTCTCCTGCATTAAACCTTCTCTCATTTAACAGTACTGACCAGCTCATACAGCTCTTCATCTAAGTGGGCTATGTGTATATAAGTCCAAATAATCTTACATCAGGACAAAAACATCAACTTATATAAAGTCATGGAGATCCTAACGAATGAATATTTTTTTCCTGCTAAGTTTTTCAATAATGCCATACTGATAACCTGTACTTTTATAAAAAATAAAATCAAACTATATACACACACAGTCTCACATGTATATTGTTTTATTTTGGGAGGGATAGAGATTTGAACTCAATGTCCCTAAACCCTCTTGAGGATATCACATACCTCCAATAATTATAGAAAACAGGTCTTTTCTATATTGTTGACATTTGCATGTGGTTCTTCCCTGAGAGTTAGAGGAGCCCATGGACTGTTCAATAAATGCCATATGTCATTTCTATATCACAGCATATAGAGCTTGCACGTTTTTTTCATAAGTTAAGTGCCCTTGACTGGGAATAGAACCCAAGACCCTGTGGTCCGAGGGCCAGCATTCTTTAACTGCTGAGCCAAACTGGCCAAGGCTAAACCAAGATTGGGGGGTGGGCAATTCTTTAGAAATACTACAAGGCATGTGCTATAACTGATATTTTGCCGTTGAAGAAACTGCTTTCAGAAAGGTGAGAAAATGTGACCAGAGTCAGTCATCTAGGGTCATAGATTTCCACTTTGCCTCTTTTAAGATAATCTCTTTTTTAAAAATGGATGATTTAGCCAAGACTAATAAATATTATCACCTTGGTACATAGTTACTATGAGTGAGTCCTGCACTTCCTTCCCTATCCTATTATAAATCACCCAGAGCTCACGTATGCTCCAGCCAAATGAGAGTACCCACTTTGAGGCTTTTTCTGCCCCAGGGACTCTGTTCACCTGTCTTTCCTCTGACTGACAGTCTCCTCCCACCCCACCTTCCTTTCTGTACCTCCACACACTGAAGTCCTACTAGCCCTTAAGGGTCAAGTTTAAATATTAATTATTCTTTGGTATCTTATTACCAGCTGATTGCATTTTCCATGTGCTGCATGCTTATAACCAGTTTGCCTCGAATGGAAGTGACCTCACAATGCCCTCTATTGTCAACTTTGCTCACCTCCTGAGTTCTAAGTCCCCAGAGGTAGGAGAAATAAATGTGCTCTGCCCCACTTACCACACATTCACCCTCACACACATACACACACACACACACACACACACACACACACACACACACACACAAGTGGTGTGCTAGTAAACTGGCTCCCCAAAGAGGGGAAAAAGCAAAGCAAAGCAGTGACTTGCATTTGCCTATTTCAGTAATGTAAATAATCCTCCCTGGCCATATTCAAGCTACCAACAATTTAACAACCAGTTCTCAAAGTTTCTTAAAGTTTAAAAAATTGACTCTTGGTAGGCTTAGCAGCTGACTTATAAACATACATTCACACCTAGCAGCACAGTTCCATGTACACAAACAACAATCGATGATATGCAATAAAAAGGCCAGCAAGAAAGCGTATAGTATAAAAAGGCTGGAAAGCGGAACCAAAACAGGAAAATCTCAGTTTTTCAGGTTAGTACTAATAAAGCAGGGCAGCGTATGTCAGCCTTGTTTCCATTAGTATTCATGAAGCCTCTCCTTGCTTTGCTCAGTGCCCATCCCCTGCAACACACACACACCATTCTTCGCCAACTATTTTTATTTCTTTCCTCAGCCCCCTCTCATCCAATAGCTAAAAATGATCACAGTAGGAGGAGAAAACCCAGGGCAGTAGAATTTGAAAAATAGAGCATGAGCATCCTCCACCATTCCCAATGCCCACTTCCACAGTCCATTCTCCAGTGCTCTCACTAATCCAGGCTGGGAAGCTCAGGAATTATGAGTTCAAGCATTTTACCGCTCCAGGAGACCACCCACCTTGTTGTTTTCCACTGGCAGTTACCCAGCCCTTGATGTCTTTGCTGCTAATGGTCCTTCTGAGAATTCTTGAAATGGAATTATTAAAGCTCCGTTTGGATTTGCTTAGGTTCTCGCCAGTGGGCAGACAGGAGTTCCTCAGGAATATGATATTCAGTTCCATCTGGACCAGCCTGCCAGCTAGAAGGTGGTTGTAATATTTATTTAGTTTTTTAGTTGCTTTATAAAATTGCGTCCATGATGAAAGTGCCCCAGGGAATAAACCGAAGAATTAGCACATTAACGATAAATAAAGCACTATGAACAATGGCGATTAACAGCTCAAACTAGATTGTTAGTGCTATTATTCATGCTGGGCCACTAATAAAGAAAAAAATAAGAATGGGAGAAGATAATATAACCACTTTATCTATCTATCTATTTACCTATCTCCCTAAATATGATTTGTAGTAATAACACCTCAGGTTTTTGTTTGTTTGTTTTTTAAATCTTGATTCTGCCACTATCTACCTCTGAAATCTACACAGTTAATTTAAACACTCCGATTTATATCCTCATCTGCAAGGATGATGTCTGTTATGCCTGTGGTAGTGTTGCTAATTTCTGGCTTTACATTGTTCTCAGTATTTGTTTCCATTTCATCTGAGATTAATAAAAATGGCATACTTCGAAAATCATGCACACTATCCACTTCCATTCAAAGGGAAATAGCCTAAACCTACAGCAGAAAACATTTAGGCTAGGTAAACAATAAACTTTATAATAGTGAAATTTTCAAAATGAAGTAAGGATTATTCTCTCTCTCTCTCTTTTTTTATTAATTTATTTTTGTTACAGATGTTTCTCTTTTTTCCCCCATTGACACCCTCTTCCTCATCCCCTCCCCACCCTGTCCCCAGCTTTGTTGTCCATGTCCATCGGTTATGCGTACATGCATATAAATTCTGTGGTTTATCCCTCCCCCCCCCTTCTGAGGATTGTCATTCTGTACCCTACTTCCACGTCTCTGGGTCTACCCTGTTCCTCAGACTGTTATGTTCATTATATTCCACAAATAAGTGAGATCATGTGATATTTGTCTTTCTCTGCTTGGCTTGTTTCGCTTAGGATAATACTCTCGAGGTCCCTCCACATCGTCTCAAAAGATAAGAGATCTTTCTTACAGCTGCATAGTACTCCATTGTGTATATGTACCACAGCTTTTTTATTCATTCGTCTACTGATGGACACTTGGGCTGTTGTAAATAGTGCTGCTATGAACATGGGAGTACATATATTCTTTCTGATTGGTGTTTCAGGCTTCTTAGGGTATATTCTTAGAAGTGGGATCACTGGGTCAAATGGCAACTCAATTTTTAATTTTTTGAGGTAACACCATAGTGTTTTCCAAAGTGGTTGCACCAGTCTGCATTCCCACCAGCAGTGTACTAGAGTCCCCTTTTCTCCACTCCTTTGCCAACACTTGTTTGATGATTTGTTGATGGGGGCCATTCTGACAGTTGTGAGGTGATACCTCATTGTTGTTTTAATTTGCATCTCTCTGATGATTAGTGATGTTGAGTATTTCTTCATATGTCTCTTGGCCATTTGTATGTCCTGTTTGGAGAGGTGTCTATTTAGCTCCTCTGCCCATTTTTTAATTGGGTTCTTTGTCTTCCTTTTGAGGATTATTCTCTTTTTATATAATATGCATTTTTTGTTGGTTCCCTTCTAGCCTGTCATTCTAAAAACCAGCTTTTCCTGCTCTTTCTCCAAGCCTTTCGACAAAAATATTACCTCCAGGACAAAGAGATTTCTTCTCAGAGTGACCTACCCTGCCCAGTCTCTGAGAGCTAGTGTTCAGTTTTATATTATTTTATCTTTTTACACTTACCACAATGTGTTCTTATATTATTTTCTTGTTTCACTTTTGTTATTTCTGGTAGTTCTTGCACACTAGACTATTCAGGTCTACATTGGCAATTTAAGTGTAGACTGAATGCCTTTATATCCCTAGAACCTAACATCGTGCCTGGTACAGTAACTATTGGTTGACTGAATGAATGAAGGACAGAATCTCATAAAAGATAATTAGATTATGGAAACAGAAAGCCTATTTGTTCTTATAGAAGCAAAGAGTACATCATTCTGCATATAGGTCATTCTGATGCACCCAAAATAAGATAATGTACCAAATAAGGAAGGTCCCAACTCTCCTGTCTCTTTTAAACTTAATTATTCAAGTAAATATAATTTCTAGATCATTATCTCAATTTAACTCTTACATTAGATTTAGAAAAACTCATGATGCTCTATTTAGGTCCCATAATTAATATTTCTTTGTGAATAATATAGGGATATTTTTATAGCCTTAATATGATTTGCAACACCTACACGTGTGTTCAAACCTCAATAATTGTAAAAATAATTTCTGTGTATTTGGTTGTGTGCTAAGTTTGGGAAAGTTAAATATATATCATTGAATCAACCAATATTCCACTTAAACCCAGTGTTCATTTCCATGAAAATAAATGGCCTAGTTGCTTTGAGGGTTGGAAAAGATTAAAAAACAGTGAAAATCTACTTTCACTTTCACACATTCAGATGAAAAAGATATCTCCATCACTTGTAACACATCTTAATTGCTTCATTATATTTTTATAGAGCATCTGAATTGCTTGGAAACAATTTAATTAAAATGGTGCTTATTTTATAGTTAATAGAAATGCAAAAAGCATATATCCTGAGACACCATCAATCATATTTTTCTTTGCTGTGGTCTCAAGGACCGCATGGACTGAACAGGTTGATAGGACACTGAAACATTTGTGCAGCACCAGAATTCAGATATGTGCTCTTCTGAAACCCCAGCTTCCCGTGAACTTCAATGTGATCTTTGCTTGAATCTGTTACATCATTTAATGAATCACTGGCCGCAATACATTTTGTGGTCTGACTGCACATTCGCCAGTTCTGTACATGATGAGAGAAAGAGAATTTTCAAAACAGCGGGAGTTGTAATTAGGCTCAATTTCGCATTGCATTTATAGTTAGTTTCACTGTTATCTTCAGTCAAGATTATCAGGAAACTTTAAGAGGCAGTTTTGAGTCCTAATTCAGTGGCTGGCATGCTGTCTGATCTTGATGAAATCACTTAATTTATCTGCCCCCACTCCCACCCCCCCTTTTCTAAATAAAATGGACTTCTTCCCTGGAGATATGTGATATAATCAATTTTTTTGTGTTTGTGATTTGACTGTTAAAGGTAGAAAGGATGAACTTTGAGGGGATTCCTGGGAAAATGGGACGAATGGGTTTGTAGCGCCGAGGGTGGCACGTATCTACATGCAGCTGCCCGCCTTTCTGAAATGACTGAGTAGCTCAACCAGGACCCTCGCAGCAGTGTTGCCCTGACCATCCCTCCCCCCCCACACACACACACTTCCATTCCTCTTCCTTACAATCACAGCCACGTGAGAATCTGCAAGCTCTGGAAGGTCGACACCAGAAGCTGCTCCAGGTCTCCTCCGAGAGGGGGTAATCTGGGGATGTTTAGAAACTCTCCTTACCTAGAGCTTGTTCTAATATTACACAAACTTGTAATAAAGCATCCAGTCATTCGTCACTCATCCAATAGCTATCTACGGAGCATTTATATGTTTTTTGGCACAGAAGAGGTCAGATTTTATTGTTTTTGGCATTAGGGCCTGATTGTCAAAGATAAATATGAGATACCGAATATGGACAGTGTGATCCTCAGAGCAAGAAATATATTTTGGAGTGAAACTTTATTAAAAAATTATGACCAATACATTATTATGCTATATTTTTCTATTATGAATAAAGTGATGCAGCCTTGATTTACAAAAAATGCCAGTGCACAGGGAGACTCATAGAGTTATATAAATATCAGAGCCCAAAAGTAACCTATTCTATCTTGGAAGTAATATTGAATTTTATTTTATTTTTTTAAATATGTTTTTATTGACTTTTTTAGAGAGAGAGGGAGAGAGAGATAGAAACATTGATGTGAGATTGATCGGCTGCCTCCTGCACGCCCCCTACTGGGGATCCAGCCGGCAACCAGGACACGTGCCCTGACCGGGAATCGAACTGGCACCTCTCAGTCCGTGGGAGGATGCGCAATCCACTGAGCCACACTGGCCGGGCCACATTCCTCCTTTCAGTTGTTCACTTCATTTGGTGAGCCAGTTGTCTTGCCATTCTATTTTTCTTATTCTTTATTACATGCTATTGTGGTTTTGGTTTACATTTTTTTTTGAGAGTACTAAGCATAATGTCTTTACTTAAGTTTTCCACAGCAAAACTTTTTACTCAAAGACATATTCTTCTTCTGCTCCTGCATTATTGTGGTCACCTTCTTATTTTATTTTGCAGAATACTTTATGAATTCCCATGTTGTTTTAGTCTGTTAATTATCTTTGAATAAAGAAAAAAATGACTATCTGCCTTCTATTTGATTCTAAATAAGTTGAATGTTCTCTATTTTTATTTCCAAAAATAATAGTCAACTTTCTAAAAACAGTATACAGTACATTCATTTAATTTTCTCGTTAACTCTGTAAACTGGGTACTGCACGTGGCAATATTCTCCATTTCTGTTAGGTGAAGAAGCTGAGGAACAGAGGGTGCAGAGACTTGTTAAAGGGCCCACACACTGAGAATCCCTAACAATAAGGCCTTGATGAAAACCACCTTTCAGATACCGAGACCCACTGCACATCACCTCCGTCCAGGTACACCATTTATGTAACTGATATCTTTGTCTTAAACTTCTCATTCCGGAACAGGCCTAATTTGCTGTTCTTAACCAAAAGGTTTATCAAAGCAATTTTCTAAAAGATATAAATGTCTTTCCTCTACTAACCCTAGTTGTCATGATTCTATTTTTCTTACCCAGCAATTAAAGCTCCCAGTCCCAACTGCAGCCATGGAGAATGTGAGAAATGGCTGCATGAGCTTTTGTATTTGTCTTTTCCTTCTTCTCCTGCCTACAGCTATGTTTATAAGCCAATATTCATTTCTATTGAATCTACAGCAAGGGTAGCAAGATGTGGATATTTACATTGTCATCACATCCAGAAATTTTAACAATCTGTTCTTTTGAACTACCATTTCATTCACACTGGCAGCTTTTCTTTGTGAGATATGCACTGCAGACACTCTGCAAGATATGCATTGCTTTGAAGTTCATAAATAAAACTTTATCGATCACTTAGTTCCTCATTCTCCAGAACTAAGTGATCATTTAGCTCTTTCATAGATGTCTATAAACTTGAATGAATATTTGCGTAACTATTTATTTATATATCTATCTCTCAGTCTCTACAAAGAATTCTTAGGGGGGAGTGTCTGTGTCTTATTGATATTTGTATTCTCTCTACCCTGCATTGTTTGATGAATGAATGGATAGATAGATGAATGAATATTACCTGAAGCTATCCTGTCATTTCAGCCTCATTTGCTAGAAATGCTTTTCCCCTCAATAACTTCTTTGAATAACTTCCCATCTTTCAAGGTTAGTGCAAAGGTTTTCTTCTCTAGAGTAATTCCCTAACTTGACTGAGCATAAGTGTTACAAGTGGTCTTGTCAAAAAAGAAATTCTCAAGTCCTTCTGAAAGTACCAAATCAAAACATCCAAGAAAAGGCAGAGATTCTGTGTTTTTAACAAGCCCTCCATATAAGTCTTGTGTTCATGTGCTTTTGGGGGAAGTTGAATTGAGTGAAATCTATAAATGCCAGTGAGAAACTTTCTCTCCAATAGTTTAGTATCTTTTTCATAACATTTTTAATATTCTACTTTAAAACATACTTTTATGTGGAAAATCTAACTCCTTATAGAACTGTGCCCCCTTGAGAGTTTGAAACTTATTTGGGTTAAATTTTCAATTCACCGTAGTGGAGCACAGCTCTGCAAATAGTAAATATTTGTTTAGTTGAGTCATTGACTATTTTGCAGAGTCATCACTCCACATTCAACTCACAGAGATGAAAGGGCTACAATTTTCTTAAAAGATAAGTTTTCAGTAAGTGTAGGGTTCTTTTGTTTATTATTTCTCAAATATAAAACACATTAGCATAATGCTTCAAATAAATGGAATCCTAATGACATTATATTATATAAATTTAAAAGGTATATTTAGTGACTTTTCTAATGTTAAATCATTATTAACAATTTAATAGACAAGAGACACCCAATTATAAATTTACCTCTTACAATTAATTAATTGATGCCTAGAATAAATAGATTTAAAAAGGAAAACCTAAAATAAAGGAATAATCAAAGAGATTGAAAAACATGCCAAGTTGAGAAAAAAGTAAATAAAAAAAGGATCTTCTAAGGAACTGAAGTTGACACCCAGCAAATGAAACAAATACATCCCTCAGAAAGGCCAGACAGGCAGAATGGGGACAGCACACTGCAGTGCCAAGGAAGGAGATCTTCAGACAAGAACTCTTTTCAACGAATTCACTGACAATTAACAGGGGTCTGTTTTAACAATGCAGAAAAGAAAACAAAGAGAACCTCCTGATAGGTATTTTTCACATATCTGGACTTCATGTGATGATAAATTCAGGCCATATTATTAAAATGACATTTGATTCATATCACTGAGGTCATATTTTTAAAAGCATTTTTATTTCTTTTCTGTTTCTTTTTCCTTTATGTAAATTTCAAACACATGGAAAAGCAGTGTCATGTAGTGGTTAAAACCCCAAATTCTGGGAACCTCTAGCAAGTTGCCTAGTCTGACAATCCTTCAGTTTTTCCACTGTACAATTAAGATGATAATGCCTAACTCATGAGGTTATTATAAGAATCGAATGGCTTAAATGAGTTCAACTGCTTACTTCCACAAAAGACTCAATAAATGATATCAACTACTAGTAGCAGCTACAAGCAACTAAAGAGTAATGTGTCAAGATGTCTTAAGTACACAAAACAGAAATCCTTAACTATCTAGTTTAAACAACAGAGACATTTATTATAACTTGTGGTAGGCAGTGTAATGGTTCCTCGAAGATGTCTTTGTCCTAATCCTAGGAACCTGTAAATATGCTACTTACATGGCCAAAGGGAATTAAAGTTGCAGATAAAATTAAGGTTAATAATCAACTGGCTTTGAGATGAGATTATTCTGGATTATCCAGGTGGGCCCAATTTATCACAGGGCCTTTTCAAGAGAATGAAGGAAACAGAAGACTCAGAGTTAAAGAGAAGGGATCATGGAAGTAGAAGTTGCAAAGATGTGACTGCTGACTTTGGAGCTGTAAAAGAGGGCTACAAACCAAAGAGCATGGTCAGTCTCTGGAAACTAGAGGTAAAAAATGGATTGTCCCCTAGAATCTTCAGGAAAAAAGGCAGCCTTGCCAACACTTTTATTTTAAACTTCTGACCTCCAGAACTGGAAGATAGACTTTTGTTGTGTTAAACCACCACATCTGCCGTCGTTTGTTACAGCAGCCACAGGAAGCTCTTATATCACTCATTAGAATCCATGACAACCAGTCTCCAAAATTGTTGAAACCAGCAGCTCAGCAACATCATCAGAACTCACATCTCCTCTGTTTTTTCTTTGCCATCACCAGTGTAAGGCTGACACCCCTGGTAGGCATAAAATGGCTTTACCAGCTTCCAGTGTCCTGACAACTTTACAAACCTACTCAGATCTAAGGGCAAATAGAGCACATATCTTCCTTCTATTGCTGAGACTTGTCAGTTTACCTTATTTTTGATATCTTTGTTATAAAGGGTTTTTATTCTAATTTTATTAAATATATCAATCTTTCCCTTTTCTGTGTATTGAAGAGGGTCATCTTCTTAATATTAAATAGTTTTCTGAGCTGGTCTCTGAAAGATGAGAATATAGGAACATTTGCAAAAGCCTAGAAATATAACTCAAAGGGAATAGGATCATTCTCTCTTAAAATAACTGCCCCAGTGCCTGTGTGGAAATCTGGACAATTACTGGAATCATCTCAGCAGTCAACTAAACCTCTTACTGTGTCTGTTTTTAAGAGGGACATTGTGTGGCAGAGATTGAAGTTAACCATAGCAGAAAATGTGGATTTCTCATTGAAACCATTAGATTTATTTCAGTTTTTTTCCCTTTTTTCAACAATGAGGTATTTGGAAACAAGAATACCTTTTTGTAATGAATAACTCTCCAAGATTGGTGGGCAATTTCTGGTAGAGAAATGGGACTGAGAGATTTTGGGTGTTTAAAGAACTGATTTTAAGTATTTGCCTAAACCAAGGTCACAAACAACTGATTTAAATTTCAAAATGAGATGAAACCTCACTTATATGCCAACCAATGACGTGGGATATACCAGTTAGAAATGTAAACTCTTATGGATAAATCAGAAAAGAAAGGATTCCTTCTTTTCAATGTATACCAGGAAATGATGAGTATGATAGCAACGAAGAAGATATAAACAACTACAGTCACAGACTCGGGTTTAAATAGTTCTTTTTGAATGGTAAAAATTCTTAGACTCTCATAATTTAACCTCTCAAGTGTGTTGTTTTGAGTGGGTACCATTGCATTCCATTCACAGATATGTCTTACCCACGGCTACATGTTGGCAGACTTTACCAAATAACTCCATTTAAGACCGGTAATGGGTATTTGTAGTGGTCTAAAATTGAAAAGGGGGAGAAATCATCTCAAATCCATGACAAAAGGATATGGAAAATGTCTCCTGTAAATTTGGAAGAAACTAAAGTGTAAAGGAGAAATAAATAAAAGAACAAAAATAAACCAGATAACCACTACCAATAGACAAAACCTTGGGCTCTTTAAATATTTTATAGAATAAATAAGTTTTTATGAAAATCTTTCAGTAAGTTTTCCACTGGCATTTCCTTGAAGCATAACCTAGCATTGGGTCATATCTAGTAAATATTCTATAAACAGAGATATAACCTTTCTTAAAATTCTAAATTTTGTTACTATTATATGTTCGACTTATATGTAGTTAATATTATACTCAAAATTTTAAAATTTAATATCTATATATCATACATTGTATCATTTAATAATATATATAAATCAAATTATATCATCCAAGTTTTTAAGCTTTTAATTTTATTTTAATTCCCAAATATACTGATACTTTCATATTAAAATATTTTTTATCCTAAAAATCTTTATTCCATTTGCATTCTAAATATATATTATCTCACTCAGTACAAAGCTATTTATGATTGTTATACTTTGGGGGAAATTTTGTAAATGTAAATTAACCCTCTATTTTTTGTTAATTATTTGTATATTAAATTTTACTTGTCTAATATTTTTATTCTTTTTGTTTAGGTTTCCCTTGGATAATCTCTATTTTTAGCTTTTCTATTCATTTTGTTTTATATCCAAACATTGTGATGGGAGGCAGCTTTAATGTTAAATTAATAAAATGTAAATTTCAGAAACCTTCCAACACTGTGTGACACTGTGTTTATAATGGTCTACTCATTTTCTTCAAGAGAGCCACAAACTTTTATAAGCTTCAGGTCTCATCAAATCTTGATTTTACCATTTGCTAGTATCACATAGTTGGATTTTTAAAACCCAATCTAAAATTCTTTCTTTTAACAGGGTATTTAACATGTTCTTTATAGTTGAGATACTTGATCTTATTTCTATCATATTTTTTTACAGTATTTACAGTGTCCTTTTAATATGGGCTCATCCTTTCTTTTCTTTTTCTTTTTTTTTTTTTTAACACTTTCTGGTTTATTGCATTTTAAAATCAAGTCATGTGTCTTCTTATATCACATTGTAAGATTTCTTCATATACTCTGCATATAAATTCTGTGTTAGATCCATATTTACAAATATTATCTTAAAATCTGTGTCTTGACTTTTCATTAATCATGTTTTATGAAGGGAAAACAATTTAACCTTGATGAAATAAAATTTAACTATTTAAAAAATTTTTTTAAACTTAATTTTTTTTATGATTCATGCTCTTGGGTCTAATTCAAGAAATCTTTGCCTAAACCAAGGTTACAAATATTGTCTCTTATGTTTTCTTCTAGAAATTTTATAATTTTAGCTTTTATATTTAGGGCAATGATCCATGTCAATGATTGCATGTCAATTTTTATATATGTTATGAGGCAAGGGTCAAGGCTCATTTATTTTTTTCAGTCTTAAGCAAGTAGAAAGACTTCATAATACAGGCACCAGGAAGACTCTTGAGAAGGATATTTTCTTAGTAATAGGGCTAAAATAGTTCTACTACTACTTCTGAACCTATTCTATAAAAAACTTTAAAACAAACCTCAAAAGGATGAAACTGATTCCATGTAACTGTCAGGTAGGAACACAGACTATTCCAAACCCTTTGTGAGCTTTGGAAATTCTTTGCCCTCCTGCTTTCTGGTGGTTCTTTCCCTGGCCTCAAGTTGGTCCCTGGAATGCATGCGTAGATTAGTACTCAACCAAGGATTAGAAGAGACTAGTCTTCCTCTCTCAGGAACTGAAGATAACTTTCTCCCTGTGACGTTGTCTTTTCTCTGGTATTTTGCTTCATGAATTCTAGCCGTCTGGACTCCCTCATGAAATCTCTGGAATCTGTTTCCATACTTCTCAATGGCTTAAAAATGCCTCCAGGCAGTAAACTGTGGCAATGATAGGGTTCATCTTGTTCATATCCCTTTTCTCAGGCATACATGTGCTCTTTTTGCTATCAATTTTGGAAAACTGATATTTCTTATATATTGTCTGGTCTTCTGTTTTATAAAGTGGGATGTAAATCCTGATGCTCCAAGATGCCTGGAACCCAAATATGTTTTGAATAATGTGCAAGAGTGACTGACCACTTTTAGGGAGTAAAACTTTTAAAAATGTTTATGCTATAAATAAATCAGTGATTATACAATATACCTCTTTTTAAAAAGCCTTATTTTTACTTACATCTCAGTCCCTTTTGGAAAAACCAGAAAGTCTTGCCATTCTTTCTAGCTGTTTCCAAATGATTATTTTATTGAATTGGTAAACTTTCAACTTAGAAAGCCTGAGGTGTCTGATTGTGAGAGGTACATTCACAATTACATTTCATTTAAAGTACAAGAATGTCACTGTACCTGGTCTATAAGTAAGTACTGAATGAGGGAGAACTGTGCTTAGGAAGTAATGAGAGAAGTCGGAAAGAAAAGAGGGTAGGACATCTTGATGGTCAATGGATAAGAGAATTTGGGGGTTCAGCTTCAAAATAATGAAAGAAAAAAATAATTTCAAGTAGTTACCATCCTGTTGAATCTCAATCCAAGATTCCTTTTTCTATACCACAGAAATGCCTTCCTTTCTTTTTTAAGATTTTTTAAATTGGTTTTTAGAGAGAGAGAAAGGGAGAGGGACACTTTAGCAAGCCTAAATTCTTCATGAATATCAGCATTATCTGTATAAAATTTAATATACCAATGGCACATAAGTGAGGAAGGGAGAGGGAGAGAGAGAGAGAAACATCAATGTGAGAGCAAAACATCATTGGCTGCTTCCTGCATGCCCCCTAATGGGGATCAAGCCTGAAACGTGTGCAGGTGTCCTGACCAGGAATTGAACTGATGACCTTTTGGTGCCCAGGACAATGCCCAACCAACTGTCACACTGACTGGGGCCAAACTCCCTTCTTAATAAACATTAACTTTTTTAGGCCATTTACATTAAGTTTCTCTAGAATGAATTGACCAAGATTTTACATTGTCCATAGAATATCAGCTCATGGCTAAGTCAACTGAAACACTTAAACATAAACAAAGGAATTCATGCTATGAATAAATAAAGACCAGAGTAATAAAGAAAATGTTTCTAAAAGGCCATCTCTGCTCTAACTTAAGTATTTAGGACATTTAATTGTTGGCATAATAGGTACCTGGGGAAACTTAGAAAGGTTGCTATAAACATTGTGGATAAACAAAGCTATAAAATGAGACAATAACAAATAAGGCCAATAGTACTGAACGCACAGGAAATTGTCCATCAGCACTATGAACGCATTTATTTGATCTGTATGAGGGAGAATATTCAGGGATAGCTACATTTTTCAAATCTGACTCAGAATTCATATATATGTTGAAAATATCTCTTTGAAGTCTGACATTGAATTTCCTCCAAATATTCAAGTTGGTTTGATTGAAAACAAATAGAGCTATAATTTTCATGAGGACAGAACAGAAAATATGATTTCCTATTTATTTAGTTTGTGAAAGCTTCAGTAATTATCAGAAATTTAAATGTTTCAAATTTTCAAGGAAGTATGAATAAAGTTGACTACTAAGGAATAGGTTTCCAAAATGAACCTATTTTCAAAATAAGATTACACGCAGTTCATGAAAATATCTGGTTGATTGTAGCACAATGCAAATCACCCTACATGATGAGTTTTTTTCTTCTTACTTTAAGAGACATTTTGTGTGTGTATGTAATATTTTATACTACTGAGTTGATTTAGATAAAAGGAATTTAGAATAAAGGAATATTGCCCAAAATATAGGCATGTTAAATGCATACAGTGTATTTTCTCATAGACAGTAGGAAAAGACAGAAAGTAGATTACTTGAGGACTATGTCGCTCATAGTAATAATAGGTTCCACTGAGCTCTTCATCTTTTCTTATTTAGTTCAGACAATCATGTGGAATTGTGAGATACATAACCACAGATAAAAATGAATTCTTGTTGTTGTAACTTTCTTTTCCCTTATGTAAAATCAGTTGGGCCATAGCACCATCTTCTTGCTGGTACATATATTCCATTTGTGTATGCATTAACATCAAGCCCCCTTTCCAGGTAGGAGTTGAGAAAATTTACAAAGATGCATATGTACCACATTGTAAAAAAACAAAATAAATATAATATCAGGGAGAAATAAATATACAATGAAAATAATATAAACTTAAAAGGAAAAGAAACATTCCAACCGCATGTTACATGTTTCCCCATACACGTTGGAGATTTTCAGAGTAAATAAACTAAAACAGGTTTGACTTAGTAAAATATGCTTTAATATTATTACAATTACCTTTTCACAGTACATATAACATTTTCTATTAAAATATCCTCAGGAGTTTACCAAATTCTATTATATGGAATAAAAGGCCTTTTATGTCATGGTGTCCACCTTCTTTTTAAGTAACATTTTCTCTGTTCTCACATGTACTGGATGGTCTGATCACTCACGACATCTCTTCATTTCCTTCTATTGTATTCTTGCACTTCTGTTGTCTTGATGTCTTTGCACAAACTAGTCTTTCCGCATAGAGAGCCAATCTCAATCTCTTTCTCGTGGTGAAATTGTATACAACCTTTAAGATCAGTCTTAGTTTTGCTTCCCCTCTGAAGACACCCAACACCACAGAACAAGTTAGTCACCCTATTTTCTGTGGATCATCAGTATTTTAGACCAATCTCCATCATAGTGTGACAGCACCTCTCAAAACACTTTTCATAATTTCTCCAAAGTTTGGGCTGCAACATACTGAGAGGATGGAGACTATATCTGGTTCAATTCTGCACACTCAGCTGTGAGCCCCTTATAAACAAATATCTGTGAGCACCAGATACACAATGAATGGTGGCCTCCCTCATATTAGCTTAATGTTGGAGATAACAGGAAAAGTGTGTGAGAATTAGTGAGTAGAAGGGTCAAATAAGAGAAAGATTTATATAAGGACTGAAGGTTAAAAAAACCTCAAAGGGAATCATGATTTTAGAAATATAACCTAATAAAAGTGTTTCATTAATCCATCTGGATTAACCTCACAATTAACAAATTCATTTTTAAGACACATTTTTGAAGTGCTTATTATTAGCAGTATAATCCACACGAATTTCAGCTAATGTGAGTTATATTTTTAAAGTAAGTCACTCTCCTAGTTTGCACACTGAAAGCATTTTTATTTTATTAGATATGGCTTTTCTTTCTGGTTGTGATGAGCTATCACAGTCCAATTTTCTTTCAATTGTACAGTACAAAGAATTTCTCCTAGGAGCTGCTTTTGAAGATTAAAGCATAGCAATAATTTTATTAATGCAATTTTATTTTATGTAACAGCACACTTTAGCAAGCCTAAAGTCTTCATGAATATCAGCATTATCTGTATACAATTTAATATACCAATGGCACAGTGTGAAAATGCCCTGGTTACCTGTTTGTAAAAGTCAGTCAGTATCCTAACAGTTACTTCTTGTCATGAATCATCAAAGTTTTAACAGAAACTGAAAAAACTAGTTGTACTGTTTTTCTCGTATTAGCTGAAACATACTGAGAGAACAGAGACTACATCTTGTTCAGTTCTGCACTCTACTGTGAGCCCCTTGTAAATAGGTATCTTTGAGAATCCCAGCTACACAGTGACTTTTGGTCTTCCTTATAGTACCTTAATGATGGAGATAACAGTAGAAGTATGTGAGAAAGCTCAGTAACACCCTTCAATTTCGTTCATTTCTATTGTACAAAGTGTTTACTCATAAAATTTTTTTAGCCTTACTTCAATTCTGTGACCAAAGAATTATTTGCTAATTTATTTTACATAAGTGAGAAAAAGAGACTCAGGGACCTGAAAATTACTTTCCTGGGTCGAGAGACAGAGCAGGGCAGATTTGGGGCTAGAACTGGGGCGGTGTGACCTCTGGCTCAGCAATGTTTCTTTCCTGGAATAACTCTCATTTTAATTCAGCTTTTGGAATGGTTCAGAAGAAATGATGGCGTCACATTCAGAGCTACAGAATAAGAGCAAGTACAGAAAACACTGAGGGAGCTAAAAGAAAGTCAGAGTCACTCAGGAAATATTCATTTATGCATTGTTCCTTGCAAGAAATATCAGGCATCTCTCATATGGGCCTTTCACTCAGCTCAGTAAGATAATTTAGCATTGAACACATATTTTAAACATCCCATTTTCAACAAAAAATATGACACATACATAAAAACTGGATAGTATGGCCCATGTACAGAAAGAAAAGCAGCCCATAAAAACTGTCTGTGAGTTAGCTCACACATTAGGTTTACTAACAGACAAAGGCTTTGAGTCAACTATTAAAAATATGCACAAGTACTAATGAAAATAATATTTAAAGAAAATAAAGCAAGCCCTGGCCAGGTAGCTCAGTTGGTTAGAGTGCCACCCCAAAACACCGAGGTTGCTGGTTTGATCCCCAGTCAGGGCACATACAAGAAGCAACCAATGAATACATAAGTAAGTGGAACAATAAATCGATGTTTTCTCTTTCTTTCTCTCTCTCTCTCTCTCAAATTAATAAAATTTTTTAAAAAATAAAGCAAAACATGAAAATGGTATCTCACCAAATGGAGAATATTAGTAAAGACATAGAAATTATACTTTTTAAAAAAACAAACCATTAGAAATTATGGCACTTAAAAGCACAATACTAAATTAGAAATTATTTGGAGGGACTCAACAACAAATTTGAGCTTACAAAAGAAAACATCAGCAAACTTTAAAATAGGTCACTTGATATTTTATTTATTTTAGTTTTATTGAATTTATTGGAGTGACATCGGTTTATAAAATTATAGTCCGGCTGGTGTGGCTCAGTGGTTGAGCATCGACCCAGGCACCAAGAGGTCGCCAGTTCAATTCCCAGTCAGGACACATGCCCAGGTTGTGGGCCCGATCCCCAGTGGGGGGCATGCAGGAGGCGGCCGATCGATGTTCTCTCTCATCGATGTTTCTATCTCTCTCTCCCTCTTACTTTCTCTCTCTCTCTCAAATCAATAAAGGGGAAAAAAATATTATATAGCTTTCAGATGTACAATTCTATAATACATCATCTGCATATTGTATTGTGTATTCACCACCCCAAGTCAAATCTCCTTCCAACACCATTTATCCCCTGATTACCTTCTTCTACTTCTCCCACCTCACTTCCACTTTGGTAATCACCATACTATTGTCTGCGTCTATGAGTTTGTTTGTTTTTTTTCTTAATCCCTTCACCCTTTTTACCCAGTCCTTCGATACCCCTCCCCTCTGACAGCTGCAGGCTGTTCGCAGTATCTATTTTTTTGTTAGCTTATTTTGTTCATTAGATTCCACATATAAGTGAAATCTTATGGTACTTGTCTTTGGCTTATTTCAGTTAGCGTAATACTCTCCAGGTCCATCTATACTATCGTAAAAGGTAAGATTTCCTTCTTTTTTTATGGCCCAGTAGTATTCCATTGTGTAAGTGTACCACAGCTTTTTCATCCTCTCATCTGCTGATAGGCACTTAGGCTATTTCTAAATCTTGGCTATTGTAAATAATGCTGCAATGAACATAGGGGTGCACATATTTTTTTGAATTAGTGTTTTGGGTTTCTTTGGATATATTCTCAGAAATGGAATTTCTGGGTCATAAGGCAGTTCCATATTTAATTTTTTGAGGTAACTCCATACTGCTGTCCACAGTGGCTGCACCAGCCTGCATTCCTACCCACAGTGCAGGAGGGCTCCCTTTTCTTCACATCCTCACCAACACCAGTTTGTTCATTTATTGATGATAGCCGTTCTGACAGGTGTTAGGTGATATCTTACTGTGGTTTTAATGTTCATTTCTAGATGATTAGTGACATTGAGCATCTTTTCATATGTCTATTGGCCATCTATATGTCCTCTTTAGAGAAATATCTATTCATATCCTTTGCCCATTTTTAAAATGGATTGTTTTGTTGATGTTGAATTTTATAAGTTCCTTATAAAATTTGGGTATTAACCCCTTATCAGGGGTATCATTGATAAATGTGCTCTCCCATTCAGTGGGTTTTCTTTTCATTTTGTTGATGGTTTCCTTTGCTGTGTAAAATCTTTTTAGTTGGATATAGTCCTATTTGTTTCCTTTTTTTTTTGTTTCCTTTGCCTGATGAGATATATTAGAAAAAATATTGCTATGAGAAATGTCTGAGATTTTTATTGCCTGTGTTTTCTTCCAGGATTTTTATAGTTTTAAGTCTAACATTTAAGTTTTTAATCTATATTGAGTTCATTTTTGTGTATGGTGTAAGAAGGTGGTCTAGTTTTATTTTTTTACATGTGTCTGTCCAATTTTCCCAACA
This sequence comes from Tadarida brasiliensis, assembly GCA_030848825.1. Lineage (NCBI taxonomy): Eukaryota > Metazoa > Chordata > Mammalia > Chiroptera > Molossidae > Tadarida > Tadarida brasiliensis. Next base: position 74,470,608 of record CM061269.1, on the reverse strand, counting down.
CCATTTATTAAATAGACTATCTTTACCCCGTTGTATGTTCTTGCCTCCTATGTCAAATATTAAATGACCATAAAGGCGTGTGTTTATTTCTGGGCTCTCTATTCTGTTCCATTGATTTATATGTCCGTTTTTATGCCAGTATTATGTTATTTTGATTACTGTAGTCTCGTAGTAAAGTTTGATATCAGGTATCATGATTCCTCCAATTTTGTTTTTCTTTGTCAATATTACTGTGGCTATTGGGGTCTTTTGTGGTTCCATATAAATTTTTGTATTATTTTTTCTAGTTCTGTGAAATATGCCATTGGTATTGTGATAGGAATTGCACTGAATCTGTAGATTGCTTTGGGTGGTATGGACAATTTAATAATGTTAATTCTTCCTATCTATGAACACGAACTATGCTTCCATTTATTTACATTTTCTTCAATTTCTTTCCTCAAGGTCTTATAGTTTTCCAAGTACAGGTCTTTTACATCCTTGGTTAAATTTATTCCTAGGCTTTTTTGTTTTGTTTCATTTTTATACAATTATAAATGGGATTGTTTTCTTAGTTTCCCTTTCTGATAGTTCATTATTGGTGCATAGAAATGCAACTGATTTCTGGATATTTATATTATGTCCTGCTCCTTCACTGAATTCATTTATCAGTTCTAGAAGGTTTTATCAGTTCTCTATATATAGTATCATGTCATTTGCTAATATATTTTTACTCCTTCCTTTCCAATTTGGATGTCTTTTATTTCTTCTTTTTGTCAGATTTCTGTGGCTATAACTTCTAAGACTATGTTGAATAACAGTGGTGAAAGTTAATTAACATATGTCTTGTTCCCAATCTTAAGGGAAATGCTTGTAGTTTTTTCCCACTGAGTATGTAGTTAGCTCTGAGTTTGTCATATATGGCCTTTATTACATTGAGTTATGTTCCCTGTATTATCAATTTGCTGAGAGTTTTTATTATAAATGGGTGCAAGATTTTATCAAATGCTTCTGCATTTATTAATATGATCATGTAATCTTTATCATTTATTTTGTTTATGTGGTGTATCACATTTATTGATTTGCAGATATTGTACCATACTTGCATCCATCCCTGGAATAAATCTCACTTGATCATGGTGTATGATCTTTTTAACATATTTCTGGATCTGATTTGCTAATATTCTCTTGAGAATTTGGGCATCTATGTTCATCATGGATATAGGCCTATAATTATCTTTCTTTGTACTGTCTTTATCTGGTTTGGAAATTAGGATGCTGCTGGTCTTATAAAATGAGCTTGGGAGCCATCCCTCCTCTTGGAGTTTTTGGAATAGTTTGAGAAGGATAGGTGTTGTAATCTGTCTATTCAGATTTTCTGATAATTCCTAATTCAGTTTTGGAATGCTATGTTTCTCAGATTTATTCATTTTGTCCAATTTGTTGGCATATATAATTTGTTCGTAATATTTTCTTACAATCTTATGTATTTCTTTAGTGTCAGTTGTTACTTTTCTTTTTTCATTTCTGATTTTATTTAGTTGAGCCCTCTCTCTTTTTTTTCCTGATGAGTCTGGTTAAAGGTTTGTCAATCTTGTTTAATTTTTTTTATTGGTTTCTTGGTTTCATTGATCTTTTGTATTATTTTCAGACTTTATTTTACTTATTTCTGCTCTGATCTTTATTGTTTTAATTCTTCTCACAGTTGGCCTTGTTTATTGTTCTTGTTCCTTTAAGTGTAAGGTTAGATTGCTTATTTGATATTTTTCTTGTTTCTTGAAGTAGGCCTGTAATGCTATGAATTTTCCTACACAGATTACTTTTTAAAATCCTATCAAATCTTCAATGACCAATTTAAGTCACATTTTATCCATTAGAATTTTCCTTATTTATAATCCACATAGATAATAAAATAAGATAGTGTAAATGGAATACCAACAATTGCAAAGCTCAGTGTTAGTTGCTTCACGTATGTGGTCTTTGCAACTAGTTAAGAGAAATTTAGGCTAAAAAAACATTGTATCCAAGCCATGTACCTCAATACATCACTAACTCTTACCTAGAACCAGTATTTTTGAAAACTACAATACTATACTTTGAACTACTATTCTGATCCCTTATAGTACTCTCACAGCTCACTTAAGAACCCAGTCATTTATTTTTTGCTGATTCCAAATTGTACTTCAGTTCTGTCTTCTACATGAACTGTAAACTCAGGTCTCATACTGATTTTGTATCTCATCCTCCCACAGAAGTACTTATTCTTCCAAATAACTCAGTTTAGATTTTTGGATTCAAGAATTTGAAATAATAATAAATAAGGTATATGTGATTCTTTTTTTATTGTTATTTTCTATTTTATTGAATTTATTGGGGTGACATTGGTTAATAAAATTACATAGGTTTCAGGTGTACAATTCTATAATTCATCATCTGTATATTGTATTACGTGTTCACCACCCTAAGTCATATATGTGATTCTTAAAGTCAGAATTTGAAATGGAATCATAAATCTTAAAACACTAGTTTAATTAAGAGAACAATTTCAATGACTAGGAAGAAAAAGACAGGTTAAGACAATTATATTATATGAATACAGATCATTTATTTGTAGAAACTAAACAATATATAGACATCAACTACGACTTTTCTACTTTTTATTCCAGTTGTGCAGATATAGATATTGATGTTAAACTTGTGTTTGATTTAGGTTTCAACAGGGAAAAAGTAACATAACATGCATATTAAATGCCTTGGTGGAAGAAAGAGGCTGGATGGCTAGGGTTACTTCATGTTATTAGATCTGTTAAAAGTATCAAAATGCCATTTCAAAGTCTTAGCCCATATTAGATGCACTGAAATCACTCTTTCTGAAGGTTATATAAGTAGTAGTAGAGCCAAAATTCAAACCCCAATGTGTCTGCCTCCAATATCTATGCATTTATCCTCATGGCACCCAGTTTTTAAATTGTCTGCAAGAGAGAATTACAATCCCCTTTAGACTGATTGTATTTAAATATGTATGATTCCTTTATGCTGTTGAGACCGTACTGTTTCACTGTAGTGGGGTGTGGTGAGCAGTTAACAATCTGGTTTCTCTTCACATTACTTTGCCAAAGATAAAACCAGTCACATTCACCTTTGCACATGGCAGATGGTCTTTTCAGAGGAGTGTGCCCAGTAGTAAGAATGTGAGGCTGCAGAGCATTTCCTCTGTGTGTATTGGTTCAGATTTCTTTGAGCTAATCATGTCATTGTTTCTCCTGTATTTGCCAAGCCTGTGCTTCAGTGCTAATAGCTTCATAAAAACATTTTTCTCTCTCTATCATACTCCCCCTCACTCTCTTTTCTGCTGAACTATGATCAGACTCCAAGAAGTTATATGATTTATTTTGAGTTAAGCTCTAAAAACTCTCATTTCTGAATTTGACTGTGAAAGTCAAACATATCAATAAATACCATTTACTTTATAAATATAAGACCAGAATAGTGACTTTTTAAATTACATATTTTCCCCCTAAGTTAAATGTATAATGTACATTCTTTTTGGTGTTTTCAAGTCAGAGTGATATTTTCTTAGCTTCTTCTCAAAATAAAGTTTTTGCTTCTTTAAACACCACTGAGGTAATATGATAAATGTTGATTTGGATTCTGTTTTTACCATCTTCCAATTTGTCCACCAAGCCCTCCTTTAAAATAAAATGCATCACCGACAATGAGGCAAAATCACAGCATGATTTCTAGATTCCCAGTAGAGATATCACTGGTACATGACAAATTGGTCTCTTAGCTCGATGAAAATCACATGGGAACTAGGGAAAAAGAATGACCACTGAAATACATCCTACCATTCTTTGGTAGGTCCCTTTAGATTAGAATCACAGTCAGTATTAGTTTTGATATCATAGCTTCTTTGGCATTGATAAAGTTTCATGACTGTGCAAAATATTTTTCAGACTTTCCAAAACTCTTGAATTTCTATAGTAGAATGAAGATTAAGAATCTGACCAGCTCAGAAAGGTGTTACACACTATCCTAATGCAATGAGCATAACTCTGGCTCTGGAATGTATCCAAGCTCCAGTTTCTAGGAGCAGGCTTCGATCTATGGCTGATACACTGGTGACATTAAGATAAGAAATGTGACCCACGTCAGAATTCTTTTTAAAGAAGTTGCATTATTAATACCTAATCAGAAATTAGGTGAATACCATTTTTTTTAAATGTTTGCTAAAATATATTAAATGTTAACTGTGGTGATTTTCATGAATAATATAGACATAAAAACCGAGCATTACAAGTAAAAAAGACTTTGTAACTTGGGCTGAATAATAGTTACCTCAAATGCTCTACTTTACCTTCTCCTTTTGATCTAGCATAAGTAATTGTGGGATTCCTTCTCTTCCCTCCCCTTCTTCATTCCCCTCCCTCCTGCCCTCTCTCACTAACTCCCTTCTCTCCTCCCTTTCTTCCCCTCTATCATTACATTTTTTCCTTTATTCCAATGGGGAAAGATTAAAATTTCTAAGAGTTCTAAATCTTATCTGCATTTGGCTTGTTGGTATCCAGACTTTGAAGGGTTTTTAATGCAGAATTATTTTACCTTTTAAGTTTTGTTAATACAATAAAGACAAAGTATTTTAAAAAATTTTTTTCCTTTATTGATTTTAGAAAGAGAGGAAGTGAGAGGGAGAGAGCGATAGAAACATCAATGAGAGAGAACATCAATTGGCCGCCTCCTGCATGCCCCCCTCTAAGGATCGAGCCCACAACCTGGACATGTGTCTTGACCAGGAACTGAACCTGCAACCTCTTGGTGCATGGGTCGATGCCCAACTGCTGAGCCACACCGGCTGGACAAAGACAAAGTATTTTTATAGAGAAATCAGAAACTTCTGGTGTGGGTCTTCAACTCAAGATTTCTTTTTTGGAAAATATTTACTACACTGAGTTACAGCTCAATTAAATATGGTGAATGGATCTCTCCTAAAGGGATAAACTAAATTAAACTGGATAGAAACCAAATCTAATTGTATTGCATCTTTATAATCAAGCAGCAAGAATTCTTAGTTTGCCTCCATCCCTTTGCTTTGGTTACATTCACAATTTATCAGTGTGGCTGATGTTCTGCATTTTTCTAAGGAAAATCTGAAATAAAACATTAAAACTAAAGTACTCTTAACGATTTTTTTTGTACTCATTTTTTTTGCTAATGACATTTTTAGTTCTGGGATAAAAGTGTTATAAAGTATACTAATTATATATAATCATTTATTTTATATGATCTTCTTGATAAATGAGTCCCTTTATATTTTATGCATTTATTTGTTCAACATTCATTAAGCAACTACTTATATGCTAGATTCTGGGCTTACAAAGAATAACCTGGCTTTCAAGTTGGCCTTCAGTCTATTTGGGCAGACCTATAAACTAGTAAAATAGGTAAATAGAGTGATAGATAAGTGGGTAGACAATAAAGAGTAAAGGTTCCTTAGCAAAGCTTCATAGAAAATGCTTTTAAACACACACAAAAATTGATAAAATTTTAACTGGGCAAAATCCAGTGTGGATTTACACTGAGTTTTTGAAATCAAATAGTGAATGAGAAGGCCAATCTAAGCAAAATACTAGCTAATATTTATTGAGCACCAATATATTTTACATATGTAGAAAAACTGAGGACTAGAGAGGCACATAACATGTCAAGGTCACACTGTTCAGAGGAAGAGTTGGAACTGGAACTCAGACAATTAGACTTTAGCATCTACACTCTTAATCTAGAAAACAACACTGCAAATGAAAGGTAATATGAACTCTGCCAGATGATTCCGGATCATAAGAATCTGGGAACCTGTGGTGATGAGGCTAGAAGTGTTACTTGTAGTTCCCTTTTTGTGCTGGCAGCAGCAGATAATATTTATTCATTAGATCTCAGCTTAAATGCCAGATTCTTTAGTAAGAAATATCAGAAGAAAATGGTTTTGCTCCCTACCTCCCATGAGCTCTGTGCAGGCAATAGCTGCAGTGTGTCCCTTTTCCAGTACCCATGTCTGTAGTACACTTTCTTCTTTGGGCACTTTTGTGGCCGAGTGTCTCTGATGAAACCCTTCCTCATGAACAGTTTCACCAACCCCAAGAGGGCTTATTCCTGGAAAGTTCTAGAGGATAGATTTTCAGAAAATTCTGCTGGTGTAACACTACAATAACTGAGCTTCCATCCAGTGAGCCATGGAAGGCCTTTGCCAACAAGGTCTGAATCTCAGTTCTGAGGAGATGAACATAGGCGATTTCTTGGACGTTCTGTCTCAGAATTAGTGGTAGTGGCTGCTCCTTATATTCACTATTCCTGTATTTTTTTTGTAATACGTGTTTATTGATTTTTTAGAGACAGAGGAAAGGAGAGAGAGATAGAAACATGGATGTGAGAAACATCAATGGGCTGCCTCCTGCACGCCCCCTACTGGAGATTGAGCCTGGAACTCAGGCATGTGCCCTGACAGGGAATCGAACCAGGACCTCTCAGTCCATGGGACTATGCTCAATCCACTGAGCCACACCAGCTGGGCTATTCCTGTATTCTTGAGAGTTCTCTTTATTTCTGATTAATCAATCCCCTTTCATTCCAATCCTCTGTTATGGTTAATAATTCTTTATATTAAACTTTCAAATTACTGTACTGTTTTCCATTTCTGATTGGACTCAGATTAATTTACCATCTAATACCTTCTTAGAAGAAAATTGCTCAATTTACTCATCACTTTATATTGTAAGCTTTTTTCAATGCCCATCTTCTTCATATTACCCTAGGTAGTTAATAATAAGTGCCTAGTAAAAATATATTGAACAAAAGAAAGACTGAAAAATAAAGCATTGCCAATTATTTATCTACATTATATCTTATTGAAAATCTTAACTCCCTAAAATATCTAAATGAATATATATATATATATATATATATATATATTCTTCTCTTCAAATATAAGTGAATGTTTTCCCCATGTTTAAAAAATTTAATTCAAAATTAGCCAAATGATATAAAAAATGAACACAATAGTAAAATGGCTGAATACAAAGGTATAACAAATTTATCACATATGTTCTGTCAATGAAACTAGTCATACTAACTTAACCAAGCCAGGACCATAAAAGAATGTCCAAATGGATAAAAAGTCAAAACTTAGTGTGTTCATACAGCCTCTTGTTTCAGGTTGAAACAAATTTTTAATATTGAGATCTTCTGAAAAACTCTTCATTGTAAAGAATATTGTATAATATAATAGTTATGGTGTGCTGAACATTATCTAAATAGCTTCTAATTCAGCTCTCTGGCAAAGGGAAAAATGGCAATAGTAACAAAAGGAGGAAAGAAAACTTAATGAGATCATCTGAAGGATTATATTTAGAAAAACAATCACTGTTTTCCTTAGTTGTCTATGCCCAGTTTTTTCTTCCCCTCCTAATTTGGGCAGGTAGGAAATTCACCATAATTGTCTCAAGAGGACATAAAAATGCAATACTTTATTTTTAAACTTCTTTTTCGGGCATAAAATGATAGATTTGAATGGATGTGTAATTGTTTAGAGTCAGTATTGCTCATTATTTCTACTTGAAATCTGAAAAATTAGATGGGACTGTCCTATACTTGCAAAGGGAGAAAGACTTATACAGGGGAAGAGGGAACCTTGCGGTCTAGTGGCTCTCTGATCAGAACCTATGCCATGTTCTTTCCTTCCCAATGGCAGGAATGCCAGCAAACTCATAATCCAAGCTGAGATGATTAGAAGAGATATGGGGCTTCATCTAGGAACATTACCAATAAGACTTTAGAGTAATTATGGACCAGTGACTACTGTATGCCTCCTGGTTTTCCCCTTAATGAAAGCATTTATTTATATTATGTTGTCCCTGTTCTAGTACTATATGCTTTGTTTATTTATTTTTTGAGAGAAAGGATAAATAATCTGACATTCTATTTATTAAATCCCAGATCAAGAGGAGCCATATTGACCTAGATATAGAAATTATTACAAAATCCTGGATTTGAGTCTTTTGTAAATCTTTCTAGTAGAAGAGTGAATGTATTCTGTTCTTTGATGGGGGGAAAATGACAGTTTGTGAGCAAAGTTAAGTCTATGACAAATTGTATTATTATTTCTAATTATTTGCTGCCCCAATGTCTTGTTACTTGCACTGGTTCTCTGTAAGAGAAATATCACTATTTTCCCCACCCCGTTGTCAGAGGGCTCAGTTATGTGACTTGCTTTGACCAGTGCAATAGAAGAGGTGGCACAGGTATCGTGAACAGAAGCTTTCAAACCCATCTTGTGATCCATCTAGTTATGTTGCATTTTACTCTGTCTCCTAAAATAGCATGATCCTAGTATATAAAAAGATCCCACTGAGAGCTGGCCAATGAAATATAGAAGGTATTATGTCTAGTCCAGAGTCTGGAAAAAATATTTGAGTTTCTATAGCCTTAGACACTAATAAAATGGAGAAATCTAACAATTTTAAGCATACATAGTGCCATTTAGCCTTCATATATGTCTTAACCCATGAATCTTTATTGAACTTTAAATATTTTCAGATTATAAACTTCTGTAGGGGACCATTCATGTTCTGTAGGGGACTGTCAATGTTCAGTAGTATTTCTTATCTTTTCCTGAGTAGTACATGAAGGGTATCCAGATCAATAAGTATCTGCTAAGTCTTCTCTAAGGTGGTTGAGAGTTTAGGCAAAGCTAAGACATTGAGTGCACAATCTTAAAGCTAATGATCTATATTTAACACTCAAAGGAAGACTATAGTTTAGAATGGGACTAATTTTCTAAAAGGATTGAGGAAAAGTAATCAAGCATAGTATTCTAGGAAGCAACAATACAATTTTTAAAGTAAATTGCAAATTGTTAAGATGAGTTCTAAGTAAGAAAAGTCAATAGACATTGGTAACATACTGAGATAGTGTATAAATGGCAGTGAGTCAGTGAAAAATTTGTGAATAAAGCCTGCTGATTTAGGTCAACATTGAGAAATTATGGAAGAGGACAATAAAGATGATAATCCTTAAAATCTTTATTTTTTTTACTGCATAAGAACTGATCATCTTAGTTGCTTAGTTGTGGAGGAAAAAGGAGCTCAAAGATTAATGCTTGAACTTTCATCACACTTTTATGAAATTGGTAACAGGAAATCTGCATTTTTAATCAGTACAGAAACTGAATTATATGTATGATAATTTCCAGAAAGTTATTAATTTATTAAGAATTGGTCATTCTCAACATGATAAGGCACCTATCATTTTTTTTTCCTGGTTCTTGTTTTCTTTCTTTCTTTTTTTATTAATTTATTTTTGTTATAGATGTTTCTCCTTTCCCCCCCACAGACACCCTCCTCCCTATCCCGCCCCACCCAAGCATTGTTGTCCATGTCCATTGGTTACACATACATGCATATAAGTTCTTTGGTTTATCTCATCCCTCCCCCACCTCCACCTTCCTCTGAATTTTCAAAATTATCTTTCTTCCTATTAACAGGTGTTGTGTCTTAATTTATTTTTTAGTAAGCCAAGATATAGCATTCTGCCTAGAACAGAAGGGATACTTACATATATTAAATGTTGAATGATTCAATTGATGAAATTAAGACCCAGTTATCTTGCCTCTAACCTTGCTCCTATAAGTAACATGCACATACTAGAAGTATCTTTTTCATTTTTTCTTTAAGTTATTGAAGAGATATTGGCTTATTTTGCTTCTATGAATACATTTTTATGGACACTCAAATAGTGAAATTCTGGCCATATTTGAAATGTATAGAGTAGAAAAGTGGAAGAATTATAATCTACCACTTGTAAAGTATTTATTAAAAACTTGCATCCCAAGAGCATGATAATACCAATGACAATGACAGACTGACTAATTCAGTGCATGATGCTTTTACAAGGTATTACAAGAGTGGGTTCCAATACTCTATTTACTGTTTCTTTTTAAGCTAGCACATTTATTGTCTCTAAAGAAAGGAAAACACACGTGAAAGTTAGAAATTTTTAATTAAAAAAACAAAGACGCTATGTTGCTATTTCTTCCATCAAGTCCCATAAAGGTCCAGAGGTTGAAATATATTAGCAAAACATGTGATAAGAAGTAGAGAAAATGCTATAATGATAAGCAACTGAGCCATCAAGTGTTTCAAGGCAGAACTAGGAAACATTTTTATGAAGCTATGAGGTACCATAGTATGCCTATTAGTGTTTTTGCTTTGTTTTTTAAATATGTTGTATTGATTTTTTTTTTTGTAAGAGAGAGATAGAAACATCAATGTGAGAGAGAAATATCGATGGCTGCCTCCAGCACACCCCCTACTGGGGATTGAGCCCCAAACCCAGGCATGTGCCCTGACTGGGAATCGAACTGGGACCTCTCAGTCCATGGGACAATGCTCAATCCACTGAACCACACTGGCTGGGCCATGCCTGTTAGTGTTTAAGTAGAAAACCAAATTCTCTGCCTGTGCCAATATTTACATTTTCTTTTGAATGGATCTATTACACATTACCTGTCCAATCTATTCTAAGTTAGAAATAGCTTAAAGAGAGAGACTGCAGAATAATGGAAAAACCAATGTTTGGGAACAAAGAACTAGGGTTGGGAGGAAGGAAAAGGAACTAACATTTGTTCAACAATTGACCACATGTCAAATGCTATTACAAATATTATCTAAATCAATTTAATCCCCCTAATAACCTACAGACTGATGTAGCTCATTTTGAAAGACAGGAAATAGGTTCAGAGAGGTGATAGAAACTACTAGATGTCACACAGCTGTTTTGTTACTGTGCCAAGAGAGAAATTCATGCCAGTCTTATACCAGCTTCCAAACTTTATTCTTGCTTCTGCTCCTAATGAGCTCTCTGAACTTTTGTGAGTTACATTTCCAAAGCCTATGCTTTGGTTTCCTCTTCTGTCATACATAGATAATACCATTTACTATTATAATGATATTATTTAGATATTGGTGGTTGATCTAGGTGTGTTTAAGAGTTGTTTTGAGCCCCACAGTTTGGCTCAGTGGCTGAGGAGTCAGCCCTAAGACCAAAGAGTCTCGGGTTTGATTCTGGTCAAGGGCACATACCTTGGTTTTGGGTCAGTCCCAGCCCTGGTTGAGGTCGTGTGGGAGACAACCAATCAATGTGTCTCTTTCACATCAATATCTCTCTCTCTCCCTCTCCCCACCTCCCCTACTCTATCTGAAGATAAATGGAAAAATATCCTTGGGTGAGGATTTAAATATATATATATATATATATATATATATATATATATATATATACACACACATATATATATATTTTTTTAAAGAATTGTTTTGGTGATAAAGTGAGATAAACTCTGAATTCATCTTTAACAAAGAGAAGCACTTGCACTATATTACTTATAACTCACAGTTAATTTACTCACAATGCAAGGAGGGCCACTGTGCTAATACTCTTGGCCTCTCTGCTTCCTCATCTCTCATTAAGCACATCTAAAGACACTATCTAACTAAGCCATTATCGACAACAAAGTTGGAATGTGATTTTTATGTGCCTAACTCCTTTGTCTCTCAATTGTTGCAGAATTTGAGGAGGGGTTTATTATTTTCTTCTTTGTCTAAAATTTGTTCTTGCCATCCCTGTTGACTTGTTTCCCATTTTCATGTGGCTGGAGGTTCGATATCAATGGGTGGATATAGCCCTTTGCAAATGTCATTATTTTAAATGTGGCATGATTTTTTAACTTTATGATCGGTATCTACTCTAAATAATGCTATTTAGTCATGTAAATCTTGGGTCTTACAAACAAGTTAAATCATTGTATTAGAAAAAAATATATTGTATTGTTCTTTTTAGGCACTAAACTTTATTTAACATATGATAGCAACAAAATATACTGGCAATCTTTAGAAACAGATGGAAGATAAAGTGTATGTTACTAAAATATCCACTTACAGTTCTCTAATAAAATATATTTTCCTGAGTATGGGTTTATTATGGCAATTAATGTAATACTTAAATACTCTAAATGGCCAAAAAACACTTAGAAGATGAGAGTAGGCAACATCTTACATATATGAAATGTCAAGGAATGTCTGCATGTAAAAATATATCCAGACAAATAAATACATTTTAAAGTCCTCACTAATCTCAGAATAAAATAACATGTATTATTGTTTTACTAAGATAATAAATCTATTTATTTTAATTTATTGTTGTACTTATTTATGCATTCATTGATTGATTCTTGTATGTGCCCTGACCCGGGTCAAACCTGCAACCTTGGTGCATCAGGACTATACTCTAGCCAACTGAACCACCCAGCCAGGACCTTAGGCACCTGATTTTTTAAAACGTCACTTTGGAGCAAAAGGGTAGGCAATTATTACTATTATTATTCTGGAAAATCAATAAAAATTATACCTATTTTTTGGTCAGATCAGCAAAAAATATATATTTTTAAAGTATATTATACTTTTTTGTATGCCACAGAATTTTAGTAATTAGTTTGTGTGTGCCATGAGATGAGAAAGGTTGAAAATCACTGGATTAGAGAGTTGGAACTTTCAGCCCTACCCCATGACCTCCTGGAGGGTGGGTGTGGCTGGAGGTTCGATAGCTATTGACTTAATCAATCATGTCTTTGTAAGGAAGTCTCCATAAAAACCCAAAAGGAACTTATAGAGATACTAGTTGAGTTGCTTGATTATTTGGCTTCTTGGTTGGTAGTTTTAACTTAAAACCATAAGAAATGACTCTAGATTCAGTGGATACAGTTATTACAAACATTAAAACAAAATAAAACAGGGTTCACAGAGCTTCTGTTTTGGTGAACATGTGGATATAAGGGGAGGGTGGTATGCTTGGAGAAAATATGGAAGTCCCAGGCACCTTCTCACATATGTTGCCCTATGCATTTCTTCCATCCGGCTGTTCCTGAATTATATCCTTTTGAATAAATTGGTAACCTAGAAGTAAAATGTTCCTCTGAGTTCTGTGGGCTGCTCTAGTAAATTAAGTGAACCCAGGGAGGAGGTCCTGACAATCTATGAGCTATAGCCTGTGGTCAGATGCACAGGTGCTAACCTGGGCTTGAGACTGACTTCTGAAGTGGGGAAGGGGGCAGTCTTGTGGCACTGAGCCTTTAGTCTGTGGCATCTCCAGGTAGGTGTCAGAAAGGAGTTGAATTGCATAGGACATCCTGCTGGAAGAATTGCTTGTTGGTAGTGAGGGAAACTCCCCAAGTTGGAATTGGTACCAGAACCCCTTTTAGATACATATCCTGAAGTAGGTAGCATGATATAAAGAGTACAAAGTCTCAGAAAATTTTTGTCACAATCTTTTTAAGATTCTCCTGATATTACAATCTCAGATGATGAATGGGTTTGAAAGCCCACTTTAAGTGATACTTAAATGACATTCATAGACTCATAGAATTTTAGAATTTGGGGTAATTTTAAAGTTCCTCTAGGCGTTTGGCCACTGTGGCTCAGTGGTTGAGCATCGACTCCTGCACCAAGAGGTCACTGGTTCAATTCCCAGTCAGGGCACATGCCCAGGTTGTGGGCCCAATCCCCAGTGGGGGGCATGCAGGAGGAGCCAATCAGTGTTCTCTCTCATCAATGTTTCTCTCTCTCTCTCCCTCTCCCTTCCTCTCGCCCTAAAATCAATAAAGAAAAAAAATAAATAAATAAAGCTCCTCTAGGCTACTAATGTGTCAAAGTTTAATAATTCCAATACTCCTTTTGAGATTTCCCCCTTATCTCTGAATCCATTACCATTATGTACATGATATTTTTAAAAAATTATTCTATTTAAAAATAAACAAATAAATATATACATATGTAATTAAAACAATCTTATATCAAAGTTATAATAGCACATTAAGTCATTTTCAGATGAATTAATATTAACAAATTATATGTGTCTGTAAAATAAAATGTAATTAATATAAAACTTATGTGTATATATGTTATATATATGTGTGTGATATAAACACATACTGCCTAAATCATCTCTTTTATAGCAGTAGGATATACATACTGCAAACAATAATCTTCCTGAGAACCACTCATTGTGTTTACCTCACCATCCTTTATAATAGGACATCTCTGAGAACAAATTTGAACAAATATCTATATTCCTGTAGTTTTGCTCACACAAAAGAGGTTAACTATTTCTTCCAAGTAATAACTTTTAAAATCTATTTAAATGGAGTTTTATAATTTATCAGATTGTTTAAAAGAAACAAACTTCTTCATGAGTAAACCATGAAAAGATATATTCAATAAAAGTGAGCACATAGGAATTGTCTCCAGCCATGGGGTCTCAAAGATCAAACTCGGTGGTGACAGAATCACAATGGGTAAAAAGCTTTCTTGATCACTTTTATAGTTTTATGTAAAAAGGCTATTGTTTTTTGTTTTTGTTTTGCAGAATGCTACTCAAAAGACTAGTTTCATAAACAAGCAAAAGCAATTGTACTTCTCAGAGATCTTTTTTTCTTTACTTCAAAATATCTTTTTTTTTTTAAGTAATGGTGCACAGGACAATGATTCCCAGCCCACTCTATTCATTCCAGATGGATAGACTTTCAGCACATTCACACTGTAACTTTTTTCTTCTTAAGCTTACAATGAAGATGACTATTGAAGAGCTAGTGAATGAATTAGAAACATGATGAGGGTCAGGATGAGAGAATCTATAGACCCTTACCCTTTATACCTACAATCTTGACAGCTCGCTCTCTCTCGTAACACTCTCCTACAAAATTTTTCTTCTAAGCTCATCACATATATGAATACATATACCCATTAAGTTGAATATAGATATAAAAATAAAATTTTCTATACTGCATAAAAGGGATCAATTTTCTTGGGCTCTTCATTCATAAAGATTCAGAATAAAAAGGCCTCTAAACACTTACATATGTCTCCACTTATCCTTGTTTAGTGTAAGGGTCTCATTCTGATCCATAGTTGTATTTTTATTTAAACATACACACACACACACACACACACACACACACACACACTACAATACAGTATAATGGCAATAAATACATGCCCAGTATATATGAACCACACAATTGTCATTGGTTGCTTGGCAACTACTGACAGGTACTGTATATTGGAGAGTAGGGGATACAAAGAAATGAATGAAAGCCTTATCAACTGCATTTATTTTAGGTGAAGTAAAACTGTCTTTCATGTAAAAATGCCTCCTTTGGGTTATGAAAAATGAACAACAAATAAAGAGTTTATTTGCCTATATTTAAAAATTAAATCAACAATTGTATTGTGAGAGAACAGTCAGTCATTTCATGAAAAAGTAGCTGATCGTTGGTAAAAATAAGAGATGGATATATTTAACAAATTAACTCTTGAGTGTACTCTCATTGTGATAAGGTGAACTACTGACACTGCTGTGAACACACAGCTTTTCCCCTTCTTATTTCCAAATTGAAGAAAATCTCATTATACTTGAATTTTTAGTATGCATTTTATTTTATGTTGGTCCAAAGTAAAAACTGCTTTTCTACTTTAGAACATTGCATTTTTCTGCCCACAATGTATATCATATAGTTGACCAAAATTCTAAACAGAGACTCAAAAGGAAATAATTTGAATAAGCACAGCGTTGATCATTACTCTCTTTAAATCTGTTTGGTTCTGACCTTCCTGGGTCACAAAATATCATCTGTCTTACTGAAATGCCTATTTTCTATATCATGCATGGATATATCTGTTTATAGTTTTGTACCTTTTAGCTTTCGAATACTTATTTCCTTCCAAGGAATTACCTTTGTTCTCTAGGTCAGGTAGGCAAACACATGTTAATAGACATCTACAGAAAAATAATTTTGTCTGTTTCCAGAGGTATAAACATGATAGCTGAGGAAAACTTGTACCTAACACCTTCAGACTGAACTTATATATCCAATGCTAAAATATTTATGAATTTGACATTTTTAGTCCCATTGCTGATATTTTATCATTTTCTTAATTTCTTCAATTGTGAGAAATACCATAAGCCACATAAAAGAAAAAAATTAGGAAAAGAAAATGAAAAAGCAAACTCGACACTTACTTCCATGAGTCTAGGAGGAGAGAGGTGCTTAAACTGGTGGGACAGGCACATTGTCTTTTTCTTACTCTCCAACTCCTATTGGCTCTCCGATGATGAGCAAATTAGAGAAACAGATGAATCTAAAAGATTCTCTTATTTAATTAATATTAATTGAGTACTTCCTACATCCCAGTACTAGCATCCTTTCATAGATAAGAAAGCAGAGCCAGTCCGGCCGGTGTGGCTCAGTGGATTGAGCATCATCCCATGGACAGAGAGGAACCAGTTCAATTCTTGGTCTGGGCACATGCCCTGGTTACAGGCTCAATCCCAGGTAGGGGGCGTGCAGGAGGCAACCGATCAATATTTCTCTCTCATATTGATGTTTCTGTCTCTCTCTCTCTCTAAAAAATCAATGAAAACATATATATAAAAAGCAGAGCCACAGAGAGGTTAAATAACTTGGCCAATAAGAACATGTTAGCTAGTGACAGAGCACAAACAAAACCAATCAATCTGAAACCTAAACTGTTAATCTCTGAATTTCATTGCTTCTTGGGATCACTTAGCTCACGTGAGTGCTCAATTAAAGGGGTCACTCTCAGTCTCTGTAATACCAGAGGAAAATGAAATTTTCAATCCCTACATTTATAGCACATTTCTGGAAATTCATCTGCATTTATAACCTGAATTTGTGAGTTCACCTGCAGTGTGTCAAGCTGGTCTTATCTCTTTAAACTTTCCACATTTACTACCATTTGGTTGTACTTCTATGTTTGATTGGACAACTTAACCTAGAAGAATTTGATCCCATAGTTATCCAGTCTCCATTTGGATTTCCTTCAATATCTCACAATGAAAGCCATTTAAGCAAGTATAAATTTTAAAAACGTATACTTTCTAGAAATATTGAACTTCTCAGCAATCAAAAAGTTGCTTTAAAAAGTTGAGTTTGCATGCATGCTATCAGTTTGTTGTATTTGATTATAGGCTACTGAAAGTTGCTTAAAGGAAATTGAAATTTCCAGTTCTGTGTTTTCCTATCACAAAATTATGTTATCTAAAGTAAAAGGCATAAACAGTTCCCAAAACAATATAAACATCTTATTTTGGAAATTTAAAAGACTAGTATTTTAATTGAGGGAGAAAAAACAAATAAATAGTTCCATTTAAGACTAGGTATTTAATTTTTGGCTTCCAATTATTATCAGAATTCTATATAATTTCCTGAAAAATGCTAGTTAGAAGAAAATTCTCTTAACCTTTAAAAATTGTGAAGGGCCCTGGCTAGTTTGGCTCAGCGGTTAGAGCGTCAGCCTGCGGTCCAGAGAGACCCGGGTTCGGTTCCCGCTAAGGGCATGTACTTCGGCTGCAGTTTGTCCCCAGCCCTGGTTGGTCGTGCGGGTGGCGGCCACTCAATGTGTCCCTTTCACGTTGATGTTTCTCTCTCTCTCTCTCCCTCCCACTCTATCTGGACAAAAAATGAAAAAATGTCCTCGGGTGAGGATAAAAAATAAATAAATAAATAAATAAATAAATAAATAAATAAATAAATAAATAAAAATTGTGAAGGAATCTACTTTATTTTATTAAAAAAACATTTTTTCTTTATTGATTTTAGAGAAAGAGGAAGGGAGAGGGAGAGAGAGAAACATCGATGAGAGAGAACATCGATTGGCTGCCTCCTGCATGCTCCCTACTGGGGCTTTGGCCCACAACCTGGGCATGTGCCCTGACCAGGAATCAAACTGGTGACTTCTTGGTGCATGGGTTGTTACACAACCACTGAGCTACACTGGCTGGGCAGGAATCTACTTTAAATAAGGACAGCTAAATTAATAGAGGTCATCAGTTTTGTCATATTTGAATCAGCAATAATTGATGTTTCTTGATACACAATATAAAATCAATAAGAATTCACTTGAGTTTAGATCATAGAAAATAATATGTAATAAAATCTCCAAGTAAATAGACACTAAGGAATTCATATTTTCAACTGCAAAAAGTTAATCTAGATCTTGTCTTAAATATTGAAATGTATTTGATGGAATAATCAGAATTTATGTTAGGATATCTTGATCTATCTATAAATGTGGTTTAAGAGAATAAATGAGTTGGGATTTTTTTTAGCAGCAGTAGTATTACAAAATAGAAAGGGGTACCTGACTGCTGAAAAGAGAGAAATATGCCTCTTCTTAAACGAGGAATGTTAATCAATCAGGAATAGAGACATGGCCCAGCAGTTAAAGAACGAATTACAAAAGACAGAAATTCCCGGAATCTTGGAGTTCCTGGAGTAACATATGGAACTGGGCATCTTGGGTACTCCCATTAGCTGGTCCTCTCTTAATGCTTTTTATAGTGTTCCTATTTGGCCCTTGTATTCTGAACATGCTAACCTGTTTTATTTCCTCTCACTTAGAAACAATAAAGCTCCAAATGATGCTTCAAATGAGGGCTCCCAACTACCATTACTCTTCTCTGGACTGTGAAGAACTCTAGTTGCTGCATCCCTCCCCTCAACGCCCCGATTCAGCAGGAAGCAGTCAGAGAGACCGTCGCCCCTCTTCCTCATGTGGCACTAAGGGAACTCCCTGTTCAAGCCCACACTTACCATATAAAATAATGTTCTCTAAGTCTGCTAGGAGCAGCTTGAGACTCAAAGGGGGGAATGAGAAGGCAATCCGGGTGCAGACAACCCCCGTAGCTCGCTGTGTAGAGACCTTGCCCCTGGCTTTTGTAATCCCCTTACATCAGCCAACTACCTAAACTACAGCAGAACCAGAAAGAACCCAAGTACCCAGAAGCTTATCATGTATAAAAGGCGGCTGGAACCTGGGCGCAGGGCTCAGCCTTTGGAGGTGACTCCACTGGGCCAGCACCAGTGCGCATTAAACAGTCATTTTCTAATACTCCAAGCGCATGCAGTCTGTCTTTTCCTGCCGACCGAATTTCTGCCATAACAACATGGTCTAATAGTCAAATGTACATGAGACAGATTAACAAAACAAAATGACCACATTTAATTACATACGTATGGGAACCATACCTATATGAAAGAGTCAGAGACACCTCCATACATGAGAGTTTCAGAGACAGAAAGGGAAAATAAAGTTTATATGGCATTTTGAGCTAAGGCACCTTGGGGCTTCAGAAGGGAGGAAGGTGATTCACAGGATGGTAATAAGAGCAGATGTTCAGTAATTAGAAGTTTGCCCTGTGCTGCTCTATAGATAAGTCATAAAAAGTTATTTCTGATGATGACTCCTATTATAGGCAAGGCCTCTAATTAAAATTCTCTAATGAAGAGGTAAAAGTTTCTTCTCATGAGTCTGCAGGGTTTCAAATGCCTTCAGCTCAAAATAATTCACAAGCTGAAGTACCACGTCTTGGGCAGGCTGGTCCCAAGCGCCTTCAGTTGACTGCAGGAAAGGGCTGGATATCAAAAGATAACATGAAACAGGGAGGGAAAACCCTAAGGTTTTGCATTTTCCTTAGGTTTCAAAACAAGTACATAAGTCTACATATTGGGGATGTGGACAAGCAGCAGCACTCATGGGCGTGGGTTAGAGACCTTACATCAACAATCAGGTTTACAAAAAACAAGCGAAGCCACTTCAAAATACAGTCAGAGCTGCCAGCCCAGCAGAACTGCCTTGCATATCTCACTCCTCAAACTTTTGGAATGTTAACCTGGGCAAAGAATATTTGGACTGGGCCTACAGCAACATTGTATTCCAAACAGTGGTTTGCAAAGCTGACAGGAAAACAGACATTTTGACTATTGGACTGGGAATCAAAGACATTCTTTAAAATTAGCATCACTGTGTTAACTTATTTACATTCATAGACATTCTTTCCTTAGTTTGTTAACACCCATAGAACTTCCTTCTATTCCTTTAATTATTCCCCTTCCCTTTCCATAAATACCCCTTACCTTGACCTCCTGATCTGAACATTATAGGGCTTCTGCCTGAATCAGTGTTCCTGGGTTAGCTATTCTTTGGGATTTCAAAAAACACTTGTTGCTTCTCACTATGGTCTTTTACTTCAGGTTAATAGAGTCATGTTAATCCCAGTTTTCTAGGGACAACAACAAGATGATTCCAGCAGAGGTGACATGGAAGGAAAGGATCATTCTACTGTATTCTGTTCTAGTCAAACCACAGTGTTTAATGTTCACCCACACTTGCACTTGCAGGGCAATGTAAACACCATTGATACACTGTTAGGAGAATGCAAACAGCTTTGTGAAGGATGCCGTAAGACGCGAGAATGCTCCAAGAAGGTGCATATGTTTAGCTTGAAAGTGAAATGGAAACATGTTTGAAGCATCTAAACTTTCTTAAAAAGAGTAATTAGACAGTTGTTCAATTCTCCCAGGGGTAAACCCAGGGGAAAGGGTGGAAGCCACAGTAAGACAAGTTGTTTTTTTTTTTTTTTATCCTCACCCAAGGACATTTTTGCATTCATCCTCAGATAGAGCAGGAGGGAGAGAGAGAGGAGGAAGAGAGAGAGAGAAACATTGATGTGAGAGAGAGACACATCGACTGGTCGCCACCCACACGACTCCAACCAGGGCCGGGGACAAACTGCAACTGAGGTACATGGCCTTAGCAGGAACCGAACCTGGTGTCTCTGGACCACGGGCCGACGCTCTAACCGCTGAGCCTAACCAGCCAGGGCTGACAAGTTTTTGATCAACATAAGGAAGTCTTTTGAAATATCCAGAGCTGCCAAGTCAGGAAGTAATGCGATTCCATACGTAAGATTGAGAGCTGTGTTGCTATACAATTATGGAGAGATTTCAAGGACAACTGGGGTGTTAGATTTTAGATTAATAATAATTCCTTCTAAACTACAAAAATTTAGGGTAGTTCCCTTGTCACCAGTTTATTTGTCTGTTCCTGAAAGTTGAGGTCAGGAAGGTAAGTGCCAGAGAGAAAGGGTAACTGCTAATAAGTCTAGACAATTTGACACCATGGAAATCACAGGCCTACTAAGCAGACCCGGCCTTCTTGGGGAATATCAGCCTTTGCCTGCATAGAGCTTTTTCATTCTAGTCCTTTATCTTCTGTTCTCTGCCTCCCATACACTAAAGTCTCAGTTCCAATTTTAAAGATATAAAAAAACCGAGATGTAGATTTCTTTAACTTCTATGATAACAAGGGCTTCATCTGCACAACATTCAATCTTGAATATTGTCCTGCTGCTGTGAAGATGCTTGAAGTCTCTAGTTTAGTAGAGAGTGATCACCTCAATGACTAATGTGGAATCTTTTGATATGACTCCAAGAAGAACGTTTTAAATGCAGGATCTGCCCAGTTTCTGGAGCAGAGAGCCTCATGCTTACAGTATCACCTCAGGTTAGGTGTGCACTGGCTTCCGCTGACTGGGTCCCATCCTGCAATAAAATCTTCATTCTCTGAAAACTGATGGAAGGTTAAGAGATAAAAAAGGAAGGGCATTACATCAATTAAGTGCCTACCATGTGCTCATTACCTAATTCCTCTTTCACATTTACTATTGCATTTAGTCCTCATACCAGATTGGATTTCACAGATACGAAAACTGAAGTTCAGCTTTGGGGAGTGTCTTACTCCAAGGCACAGTACTGGCTGGTGTTAGAGCTGGAGCCCAGAGTTATACCCTCTGATTTTCATCCTACTGGGGAGAGTAGAAATACAAACAGACATGGAATGAATAAACTTGCAACAATCTAGTCCTTAATTGCTGCAAATCTACTCCCTGTAAAGGTCTGCCATTTATAGCCACAAGAATACAAACAGCCCCAGACAATTAGCATCAGACCACGGGGAATCTAGGAAAGCTGAACCATAGGCGGAGAAAGTAAGTCTCCAGGCTTTTTCTAGTTCTCCATGTTAAGAATTATAACGCCCGGCCGGTGTGGCTCAGTGGATTGAGTGTCGTCCCCATAGACTGAGAGGATCCCGTTTGATTCCGCAGCAGGAGACCTGGGTGGGTTGCGGGCTCGATCCCCAGGGGGCACGCAGGAGGCAGCCGATAGAGGTTTCTCATATTAATGTTTCTATCTCTTTTCCCCTCTCCCTTCTTCTCTCTCTAAAAAATCAATAAAAACATTTTTTAAAAGAATTATAACAATACAAGTTTTCAAAACTCCTGAAACAACTGCATAGATTTTTTTATTTCAATTTTACCATATTTTAAATTTTTCATCATGCCTGACAAGAAATCTAATGAAATCACAGAAAATATATTCCAGATTTTTAAGCTATGATCACTAAACCTTGGACTACAATCTTATCTATTTATGATATGCTCTATTTTTGTAGATACTGGACTGAAACGAATCAATTCTGACCAAATTTAATGTTAAACTCATATGTGGGTCTGAAAAAATAAAAAAATATATATATTATTTTAAAGATGTTGTTGCATAAAATGCTATTTGACTTGATTCTATTTCTTTCTGAGGAATCATGTATTTCTTTGCTCCCCAAGTTCCTTTTAAACAAGCTGTAGCTTTATCAGAGACACACTTGGGCAAACACCAGACAATTGCTATGTTCTGTATAAGGTGCAGCTTCATAGTGTATACATGTGCAAAAACACTGCCTATAATTGCAGAGCTTCCGCGGAAAGGGGAGATCAACAACAACCATACACTATGGATACCGCCGCTGTAATTAGCTAATTATTAATAATAGGAATGGAGCAAAGGGAAGGCCAGACATTAGATGCATGTTTCCTGCAAAACACTGGGGGGAAAAGGAACTGGACAAAGGGAAGATAGATGTGTGCCCAATAAACCTGAGACAGCTAAGGAAGGTGTTGGCTGTCGGTCACACCTGGGAACAGAGGTCATTGGCCAGAATGGGTGTGGGCACTGCAAGCCTGTGAAGATTTGTGATACTTGACCCCTAAACAAAGGAGTTCCTTCTCTTACGTTCTTGGCTCTCTTGGCACATTGTGCTTGACTCTTGACTTGTGGGGCTCTTTTGCTCCTGCTCCCCTGCGTTTGCCCACATGGCCCACGACCAGGTGGAGCCCACGCACAATGGACTAATGGACTGCAACTAGCCTGAAGCGCTGCTGGACCTGCTGCAGCACGGAGAGGAAACCCTAGACACTGGCTTTGCTTCCAGCTTTACTGAAACCCCAGCTACACTTCTATGACGGGACTAAGGGCAATGGGATTTTGGAAACCCAGTGATTTAATTCCAAGTGAAAGGACACCATGGGCAGGGTGCTGATGCAAACTATTATGAGACACTTAGGGTAGGCAAATATATATTCAAACTCAGAACTGTGAAGTATTTCCCCCAGTAGAAAGCCTGTTCCTAAATAGAATGGTATGGAATGGTTCCTAGATTCCTGGGCTGAAAGCTGTGTCCTGAGAAAAGATTGAAAATTTAGAGGAACATAGTAGGTGAAGCACAGTTGAGAGAAAAACCAGGTCAGGTAGCAGAGTTCAAATGCCAAGATCACTTCCTCCATGTGTCCTTGACTTTTAGGTAGTATTGCAGCTACTGACTTACTGCTGACTTTGTTGCAACCTTGAGGGGTAAGAAGTTAAAGAAAGGAAAGATGGAAGACTTCTTTTCTCTTTGCGATCAGATTTGCCTGAACTGAACAAAGAATCAACGAGAATTTATGCAAACTACTGAAGTTTGAGAGAGCCCTCACTATACTTCTGAAAATTGGAATAACCCAGATATGTGAATTTCCAATGTCCTTGATATTCCTGATACCAGATGGAAGTCTAATAATTAAATCCAAATAGTCCCAGAAAAAAATCTTAACCCCACACTCCAAGTGTTGAATCTGTCTTTCTTTATAGAAATTATATTCTGACTTCTTGAAGGCATTGAAAGCCTTTGTTTCTTTTCTGTCTGGAAAATAACAGCCAGTGTGACTCTGCCTCTCATCTTGTTTTTCAACTGTTAATGTGATTCCCACAATAAGTAGCAACCAATGGTGACTATTGCAATTCAAATTAAAAGGAGGAGAATGGAATGATGTGCAGACAAAGCTCAGATGTGGGTTTGTTGATATTTGTAGCAGGAGGTTAATTAGCATTAACAGAATTATCAGCAGTCACTTGGACTTACTCATAAGGTACTGACTGCTCTCAGCAGTATAGTACAGAGGAAAACAAGTCAAAATAGTTTTCTTTTTTCCTCTTACAGAAAACCATTTACAAAAACAAACATAAAGTAATTGGATTCTTTTTTGTTTGCTTTCTGTTTCTTCTTTCCAGCTAAGTGTTTGATTTAGCTGCTTCTTTTGCTCCTTCCAAGTCCTACATGGTCTGAGTAGTAATAGAGTTAGTTATACTTTCCTGTATCTTTTTTCATTCCTTTCCTCCCAGCCCCTTCCCCATCCTTTACTGTTGCTTTCCCTTTGGGAAACAACTTTATAGGCTTTTTCACTTTCAATCAATGATAAGTGTATTTTACGGGTATTGTATAAGTTTTAGGTTATATAGATGCAGGGCACACATCTGTCCCTCTGTCTCTCTTGACCCATTTTAACCCTCCGAAGCTGCCTCCTTCCTCTAACCTTTGCGATGCTCAGGATAACTCTTACATCCAATTGTTTAGCCTTAAACAAAGCCCAGAAAAGTGTTTTATTTGTTTGACTTTGTAGTCTTTATTTGCTCTCCAATAAAGAGAAACCATGTATTTTTAAGCAGCACTTCCTTTTATCTATATGAAGGAGAGCTTAGGAGCATTTGAAACACTACTCTAGATATTCTCAAAATAAATGGCCACTATTTAGTAGCTGTAGAATTATTTATGCACACGTGTTCTTATATTATTTAGTCATTCTTTGATGCTTTTTAAAAGTTTACTCCTTTTATCTACTGAGAAATATTAGTAATGAAAGATAAATGAATGATAACTATTATGTGAACTAAAATGCCTCCTGCTTTGCAGGACTGTAGTTATTAGATTTGATGAGGATATTCTTATTAATCTTTGTTCTTTTCTTTTGTGGAGGAAACTAGAAATGGATATGAAAGAAAACTAAGGAAATATATATGTATTTATTTATCATATAGATTGATTTTGAAATAAAATGTGACCACAAATCCAAGAAAAGCTTAAAATTATTTGAGGAAACTATTCAGTAGTGATAAAAAAAATAAAGAATTGGATGTGCCACTGTTATTTAGGAAATTAGACTTGAGCATCTGGGGTGCTGCCTGCCCTGGGGTCCTGACGGGTCAAACCAACACTGCCTTCAGACCACCTCTCCATGGGCAGCCCTGCAGTCAGCAATTCCTGAAGCTGACCACCAGGGGGCAGGTTCGATAGGAGCCAGTTCTCCTCGAAAGTGCAGAGGAAAATGATATGACCTCAATGCGACCTTACTGGGGCTCCAGACTAATTATAATAAAATTTACACTGTGGTTTTTTGGACCTCATTCCCTCCTGAGTTTTTCTGTATGCATTATAGGTAAGAACATGCACAGAAGAAATATAGTTATATAAATAACCCTTTTCTTTCAATCATCCCTGAATGCTAATAAGTCTCCACCCAGAAAATACCTCATTTAAACCAAATAATCCGTGGACTGTCTCTCTTTGACTGGCCCGCTCCTCACTTGGAATGTATTTTTAATAAATCCCACTTTGCTTTCTTTCGTGTTCACTGGCCTTAAATTCCTTTCTGTGCTTATGAGAAGAACAGGTCACAGCCAGTAACATCACCATTGTTTTGCATAAAAACATAAGAGGTAGTTCCACTTAGACCTGCCAAATCATATAAAACATATCTAAATATCTCTATCTATCTGTCTACCTATATACCTATCAAAACGTTAGCTGTAGATTATTTATACAACTGGCACTGTGTATGATTCACAGAGATATGAGTATTTGTCACTAAGTCTCATGGCTCATTGGATAGACAAGATGGATAGATAAATCCCCAAAGAAATCATTTATCTACCTTGTCATACTGTGGAGGATAATGAGGCCCACAAATGTTAAGTGAAAACATCAAAGCAGTAGCTATTGGCTGAAGCTAAAGTCTAAGTCCCTGACCATTCCTTCAGCTGCCTTTCCTTAAATCTACAATGCCATATAAGCATTATCTTGGAATCAGGGTAAAAAATCTTAGGTCTTAATTTGATTTATCTTCTATCGTCTCTCTGTAAAAATGCACTGTAAGGAAACATAGTGTGTAATGTATGAGCTGAAGAATTGGACATCTGTTAAAAGGGAGGAATGTTTAGGATTCTATTCAGGACTATGGGCTTTTGGGAAATGAGCCCACTGCTGAAATAATCTCACTTAAGAGACTAAGACAGGTCTTGCTTTCTTTCTCAGCCTGAACATTTTGATCCTTTATTAATCCATGCTCAACAGGGTACATAAAATCAGAAAATTTCCCACTAAACCACTGATAGGTGGCTTATTTTTCCACATAACACAATCAAAGCATGCTTTCCTTGGCATCTTTTGCTTTTTCATTGAATTAAACTTCTCTTTTGAAGAGAGATTAATAATTCTATTTATTATGACATAACTGTATGCCAAGGATTGTATTCTTATTATTTGTAGAACACTGTGAACTTAGTACTGTAATTATATTTATTTTATTCAGGTGGAAATTGAGAACCATAAAGGAGATATAATCTGCCTAAAGTAATGTGTCAACTATGGAGGATTGACTCGAGGTGGGTTTAGCTGCAGTTGTTGTACTGAGACAGGATAGAAAGAAGTTAGGGGAAAATCCTGACAAACGGAATGAGGAAGTAGAAATTGACATCCTCTCACTAGAGCCTCTATCTCTGTACATGATAAGAGGGAAACCATTTTTGGTAGGAAAACCCCAGTGGTGGTTGTGGAGGTCAACAAAGACCGGCTAGAACAAGATCACTCCAAATGGAGAAAAAATTAACCAGAGATGGACCCCAAAGTTCATTATGTCATCATTATAATGAAAACTGATACCACAAATAGAAGGGAAGCCAAGGAGGACAAATGCCTTGAAACTTCCAGATGGCCCATATTAGGAACAAGACCCCCTACTCATCACGAGGTGGAGACAGAACTTGTCATCACAACATTCAAAAACTGGAAACCATAAAGTCCCAAGAACTAACTGACCAGGTGCACAACTCACTGGTGAGTTGGCCCACCCACATCCGCTTGGATACACATATTTTTTGCTTCTTTCACAGCGGTGCCTACTCCCTGGCCTCTTTCTTTTTCTCTATCTCAGAGGTTCTCAACCTTTCTAATGCCGCGATCCTTTAATACAGTTCCTCATGTTGTGGTGACCCCCAACCATATAATTATTTTCATTGCTACTTCATAATTGTAATTTTGCTACTGTTATGAATCGTAATGTAAATATCTGATATGCAGGATGTATTTTCATTGTTACAAATTGAACAGAATTAAAGCATAGTGATTAATCACAAAAACAATATGTAATTATATATTGTGAAATATTTATTTCTAATTACAAATAAATAAAATTTTGTCTTGAAGCATGGTGTAGCATGGGTAACAGTCTTAATATAACAACAGTAAACTACATTGCTACATTTTGCGACAGTATGCGTAAAAAGCCAACATCAGTGCAAAGGTTGAGATTGCTTCTTTCTCACCAGATCAGAAATTCTCAGGGCAGTCTTTGCAAGAGCACAACAAAGATCATCTTCCACAACAAGTCTACTTCTGTATTTAGAATTGATAACCAACAAGCTGGAAAACCCTGTTTCACGAAGATATGTTGTTGGAAATGGAAGAAGAAGGCACAACACAGTCTCAGACAGAACAGGATATGACTGCAAACACTTGATCCAGAATTTTGTAACTGGTATTGCGGAGAAATCAGTTTTCGCTGCATCACTGTTAATGAATTCAATGAACTCCTCTTGTGCTGTCTCAGGAACATCTTCAACTTTGACTGTGAATGGGCTTCTGGCAAGTGCAAATGGAGTGTTGGGTAGATTTGGAAAGTACGATGAAATTTCGTCTGCAAGCATGTGCAAGTGTTCTTTTACAGAAATTATCATCGTAATCCTTTTGTCTGGATCAATGTCATGTTCCTCAAAGAAAGCAGATAAGGTAGGCAACATGTAAATTTTATTTTCATCCAATTTTTTTTTTTTTGCCAAAGCTGAAGTTTCATTTGGAATGATTGGATCTTTTCAGACAAATCGAGGCATGTTGCATTTGGTCTTTGCAGTGATAAATTTAACTTATTCAACATGGCAAAGATGTCAACCAAGTAAGCTATTTTCTGCAGGTCACTTTTATCGCTGAAAAGTGCTTTGAACTGCAGTCTTGCTTTCTGATTAAAAAATGTTTTGAGTTCATCACGAAGCTCAAAAACACGTTTTAAAACTTTTCCTGTCAACAACCATCTCTGAAATAGCAGAACATTGTTCGGCACATCCAACTCGTTGCACAGTTGCGAAAACATTCAACTGTTTAAAGTGCTCGCCTTTACAAAATTGACAGAATTTATGACGCTTTTCATTACTTCTTGTAACTCTTGTGGCAGCGTCTTCGTTGCTAATATCTGTCGTGAGTTCCAACGACTTTTGGTGACTCATTCAGTACCAAACGGTGACATCCAGATCAACATCCTAGCATAGCTGGAGCACCATCTGTGCAAACACCACAAACCTTTTCCCAAGAGATCTTATGCTCTTTCAAAAATGAACCAACTGTGTCAAATATATCACGTGCAGTAGTTGTCGTTTCAAGCGGTTTGCAAAACAGAAACTCATCTTTAAGGTCACCATCATTAATATACCTCATGTAAACCAGTAACTGTGAACAGTTTGCAACATCTATAGATTCATCAAGCTGGATGCTAAATATTGGAAATGGAGCAGATTTAATTTCCTGGATTATCAAGAATATCAAGAATATCAGCAGACATGTCATCTATTCTTCTGTGGACAGTGTCGTTAGATAAGGAAATTGCACTCAATTTCGTAACAAATTCGTCTCTGATCATAACTTGAACAATGTTTTTGGCCGCTGGCAACAGTAACTCCTCAGCAATGGTGTGAGGTTTCATAGCTCTGGCGATTCTGAGTGCCACCAAATATGAAGCTTCAACGGCTGCTACATTTTGTTTGTGGTACTTGCCACCAGTGTCAAGTCTGGCTTTCTTGAGTCCATCAGCTTTGCTTCTAAAATAGTTGGTATCCTTGCCACAAAGCTCAGGTGGTTGCTATCAAAATGGTGTTTTAGTTTGTTCAGCTTCATAGATTCAGCTGTTAGAACTTCACAACAAATAATACATTGTGGTTTCTCAATTCCTGCTGTAATTATTGAGGTAAAACCATACTGTAAAAAATCCCCACTATATTTTCTTTTCTTTTTTCTTTTTCTTTTTTTGGTACGTGCCCCTAGCAGGAATGGAACCCGGAACTCTCTGGTCTGCAGGCCAATGCCCCAACTACTGAGCCAAAGCGGCCAGGGCTATATTTTCTTTTTTTAACATTCTTCTCTACACGACCTATTGTCATGGGAGGGTTTGCTAATGAAAATAATATATAACAATAACTTTAATAATACAAAAGATGATACATGGCATAGTTTAGTCAATACAGTTCATTAAAGTTTCCTATGATTTACTATTCTCTGTGTTGTTTTTTTTACACACCTGTTACTATCACAAGGGGGCAGTATTCACATCAACCACAGCTGAATATAAAAACACTGATCAGCATCGAGATTAAGTTCCCATGGTACAGATATTTTTTTTTTTTGCAGTAATTGATGATTTTACAGTACATGATTTTACATTTACCTAGTAATTACAATTCATGAAGTGTCGTTTTACCTCTAATACTGCTGTCTTCAACACAGTAGCTGCTTTTAACAGAGTAGCTGCGTTCTACACAGTAGCTGCTCTCTACAGATGTGTGACTGGTCCGCATAAGTACATTATAGTGCCAACCCTGTCATATACACCTGTATTTTTACGGGGTGTATGTGATGGGGTTGGTGCAATGATGTCATCACGCTGGGTACTCGTATGTGGGCGTATCTGTATGTGGGCGTATCTGCATGTGGGCAGACCTGCCTGGAGAAGGATAGAGGAGTGGTGTCTCAGTTCCTAAGACCATCGGAAATATGTGTTTTCTTAGGCGACCCCTGTGACAGGGTCGTTTGACCCCCAAAGGGGTCACGACCCACAGGTTGAGAACCACTGCTCTATCTGAATAAACCTTGCTTTGTTCTTACTCCAATTTATCTTTGAAAATTTTCCTGGGCGAGTCAAGGACCTGGAAGATGGAAGTCACCTGACATGCAAAAGTTCCCAGACCCTGCCAGGACAGGGCCAGCCCCTCCACGGATGTGGTCCAGTAACAATACTATGAAATCACAAGAAAAGAAAAATTATTGCACTTTCTAAGCAAATTCAGAAAAAATAGACAATGGGGTCCTTGCTGCTTCACTTCAAAGACTCTTGAAGTGTTGTTGCTTAGCTGATATGCTCTCCCAAATTGGCCTATCCTATGGGAACAATTAAACAATAATTACTTATAAATGGCTTCAGGGAAATGCTGAAGCTAGACTCTGTTAGTCTACAACTCCTAAGCAGAATAATTGCAAACATGGCCATCGTTAAAATATATTTTTGTTTCTGTGGAACACATGATAATATATGGAATAAAATAAAGCACACTTGTTTCTGTAAGAGCATAATACACACTTAATTCAAAATTGATACTGCACAATGTTCCTCTAACAGAAAGATAATGATGCCTAAAAATAAAAAGCCATATACATAAGATCAGAATAAATCACATGTTTACTAAGTCCAGTAGTTCCCAATCCCAGAATGGGTTATGTTTTAATAAATATATTTTTTAATGAAAATAAATGCAGTGCTTTCTTACCATTATACAGAGTATTTGTTCTTTTTTGTAGAAACTAAAGTATGTTTTTAATGAAAAAAAAGGAGCAATATCAGTCATGAAATTGGGTAGTTTTAACATTGTTTCTGTTAAAAGTGTTTTTGTTAAAGATGAATTGTTAACTAATATGTAACCCGTGGATAAGCAGCATATTTGTATTAGAGTTCCAGGAACTAGCTTGGAAGGGAGGAGGCTGACTCCAGCAACCTGACATTCTGGCTCTAGGAGACTTGCTGATTCTCAACCACAAAAACCATGACCAGTTTTGAGATAATCATCAGAATGGACTGTGCTGATTTCTTTGTTCTGTTTTCCCTCTGCCTCCTAATAGAAACGTCTGCCTACACTGAGGTGTTAACATGGTCTTTGGGATGGAGTCCACCACCTCGTCAGGCTGCCAGCACTTGAATAAGCCATCTTTCTTTGCACCAACCCCTGTCTCTTGAGTACTGGCTTTCAAAGCGGCAGCCAGCTGAACTTGAGTTCGGTGTCAGGTATACTGATATAAAGTTATAACAAAGGAATTTTATAAATCCTGATTTTCAAGTACCGTAAACAAACAAGGAATGGTACATCCAATTTTTAAAAATTTAGTTTCTCCTGGTACTGAGAGGTCCTGGTTCAATTCCTGGTCAGGGCACATGCCCGGGTTGCAGGTTCAATCCCCAGTAGGGGGCATGCAGGAGGCAGCTGATCGATGTTTCTCCCTCACATCGATATTTCTATCTATCTCTACCTTCCTTTCTCGCTAAAACACCAATAAAAACATTTTTAAAAATCAGCCATGGAGTTGCACTTTTAACTGGTACTAGACTAGCACTTCTGGCATATTAAATGAATAAACAAACAAAACACTGGAAAATGGGTTAAATATATGAAAAATCTCTTTTCATATATCAGAAGAAAGACCATACAAGATAGTGATTCCTGAGGGAAGAAAACCAAAGGTAATGTTACCTATGATGATGCTGGCTCTCTCTCTGGAGGAAGAACCCAACCAAAGCAGAACAGTTTCACTAAGTAGAAGAGAAAGACATCAGGGGCCTGGTAAGCAGAGAGGGCTAGAATTTTCTGCACACAGTACTAGATGGGAGAGGGAACTGCACAGACAAAATCCCTGGAGAGCTACATGAGTGCTCCATTGACTCTTTGCCTGAATACTGAGCTGTGCACGAGTAGAGTGAGATACTGCAAGTCTGCACAGAGAAGAAATTCCAAAGAAAGAATAACTACTTGGAGTTATAAACTATACAACTAACAGAGCTCATGCAGATTTTGGAAATGTTTGACTTCTAGGAAGCCAAAGTGAAAAGACAACTCTAAACAGTGAAGACCTCAGAGAGATCATGATTGAGAGTTCAATTAAACTGACCCTAGAAGTACAACTACTCTTAATTTGCTCTAACAAACATTCAAACACACTTTAAAAGAATCCTGTTCATCTGTGAGTTAACTACTTGACTAAATACATCTAGAGTAACATAACACTCTTTAGAAGAAGGCAACACATTTTAGGCATTCAACAATGTATCAGTACAAAGTTAAACATCTAATAAAAATATCACTAGGTATGAATAAAAACAGGAAAACATGTTCTGGTGAAATCTCAGGTGTAAGAAACAGAATAAAAAATGACACAGATAATGACAAGAATTTAAAAACTTTATTATAATATGACCAATATGTCCAAGCTTTTTAAAAAACACATAAAAACAAATAAAGTGAGATACTGAAATCACAAAAAACAATAAAATGAAAGTTCTATAGTTTAAATAATACAATAGCTGAAATAAAAACAAAACAAAATACTAGATTGGCTTAAGAGCAGAGTAGATAGTGAAAAAGGTGACCTTGAAGATATAACAATAAACATTATTCAAATTGAAACAGAGGGAAAAAATGGCCTAAAAAAATTCTATCATCTGAATGAATGTGATCAAGCTGTCCAAAGTAAAGGCCTTTAGAGTCCTCAAAGGAAAGAACAGGAGAGAAAAAGGGGAGACCAAAAAATGTTTAAACAAATAGTTATCAAGCCATTTAAAATGGATAACAACCTCGGCATTGGTACTCCTAAAATTAAAAAAGAAAAAAAAGATAAAAAGTGCAAATTGCATGCCAATGTTCTGAGTGGTTTTACATTTAAATAATTACAGTTAATTATAATTATAGTTTTATATATATAGTTTTCAGATTAAAAATTATATGGATAATTCTTGACACTTTCTTCACAATATTCAACACTATTTGTAGTTCTAATTTTTTATTGGCTTATTTATTTACTTATTTATGTTGGAACTTTAGACTACAAGATCCCTATCATTTTGTTTATTATTCCATCCTCAGTACCAAGAAAATTCCAGTATACGGGAGTTATTCAGTAGGTGTTTCCTTTGCACTTGCTCTCATCCTCTTTCCATTCCTCTTCCAGTATGGCCCTGGATATTTTTCCTACTCCTGTATCGGTCAATATATCTAAGCCTCATGCTGAATAAAGTCCATAGAGTTTTCAAAATTAATTCTACTACTTAACTCTGTCTCCTTGATACATTCCCCGATTACTGAAATTTTATATGTGCGTCAAATTCATCATTCAGTCAAATCACTTGATTTTAATAATATTTTGATAAATATTGCTCAAAATAAACAGTCAACAAATGGACATTACTATTGTCTTTTTACTTTTTTTCTCTATTGCTCTAAGTTCTCACATTTGATTTTTCACCATCCACCATATGCTTGGGGAATCCTTTTGAGTTCTACCCACTTTATAAAATTTGGTGCCATTTTTGGTTAATTTTTATTTTCCCGTAAGAGAACAGAGGATTTAAATAGACCATTAGATGCAGGAAACATGTCATAGATAGCATATAAAAGTTATTTTGCTGTTGACTTTTACATGCATATCAACTGATCAATGTATAAAAGGGATGCACATCATGGGAATATAAATACTGACCTATTGTAATAACCCAATTTCATAAGTTTTTAAAGAAGTACTGTATTATTATGCCCTGGCCGGTTTGGGTCAGCGGTTGGGGCATTGTCCTGCGGACCAGAGAGTCCTGAGTTCAGTTCCCGCTCGGGGCACATACCAAAAAAAAAAAAAAAAAAGAAATACTGTATTAGGAGTCAGGCAACATGATTCTAGTCTTGGCTTTGTCACTTGGTGGCAAAGTTTTAGATTATTTGTGATATGACTCAGTTGATGTAGTTTTCAAACATTCTTGAACAATAGAATCAATTTTCCAAAGAAATCCTTCAATAGAACCCATTAGATTAAATAGATAAAATGAAGGGGATCTGGTTAAAGCTGAAAAGGGAGAGTGGGGGGCCTGAAGGTCTCCAGAGTTGAAATATGTCCATCCACTACTCTCTCCGCTTCCATGGTTCCTCTTAAAGCAGACTCCAAATCGACTCCATGGGATGCAGGTTAGACTAGGTGCTCTGTAAATTTTCTTCTAGCTTTAACATTTTATGATGAATTGGAATGACTAGATTTATCACAGATTGAGCTTTTTGTTGTTATTTTATTACTGTTATTTGTTTTATTTTTAAGGAGAAGTGCAATTACAATTCATTAGGAGAAGGGAAGCTGTCTCCTTTTCTCTAGCCAAGTACATGACCAGAAGAGATGTCAGTTCATTGCCTGAGTTCATACGAACATTATGACGGTCAGCTAGAATCCTTTACCTGTGAATTCCACTAGCATAAAATGGCCCCAAATTCTAACTCTTTATTTTGAGTGTGCAATATTTTAGAGACAAATTCAAAGGCAGAATTAGTTCTGACCATTTCTGGTTTTTGGAAGGGGCAGAGAGAACAAGGGTGAATGTCCATTTCTTTAAAGTATTGGCAACTGCCTGGCCAGAGTGGCTCAGTTGGTTGGAGCGTTGCCCCCCCCCCCCAAAAAAAAGGTTGTAGATTCAATTCCCAGTCAGGGCACATACCTGGGTTGCAGGTTTAATCCCAGGTCAGAGTGTGTATTGGAGGCAGCGGGTCGATGTTTCTCCCTCACATGGATGCCTCTCTCTCTCTCTCTCTTTCCCTTCTTCTCTTTAAGCATATCCTCAGGTGAGGGTTAAAATAAAATAAAAATAAATTAGTGGCAACTGGTACAAAATTTAAGATCCCTTTGAAATGCAGAAAATGTTCAATCTCTAGACCATCTGCAGCAAATTTACAGCAAACACTCCTGCATCCCTGGAAACAGTTTTATGCTACAAAATAGGAATTTCTCCAAAGTTACAATTACATGATTCAAAACAGGTAATTTTGACCCCAATCTCGTGTTTTCATTTCAAGTCTTAGTTAATGCTGTCGTGGTGGTTGCTGTTTGATGAATCAGCTTTCCCGTTAACTAGAGGTGCAGGGCCATCATCTAATGAAAACACTGTATTTTATGACTCCCTGGGCTGCAGTTCTGCATATTAAAATGGAATTTCAATCTCACTGTTAGAAATAAAATCAAAACTAGCATCTGTGGTTTGAACAGAACTGAGAAAAATGCTGCTCATTTAATGTTAACAATATTTTTCATGCTAGACAGTATAAAAAAGAGGCTCTGGATATCATTCTAAAATGCCTATAAATTAGAAATAAATTGGTAGAAATCAGCACAGTAGTTTAGTGCATGGGTTAGTTTATTATATCCACAAATTTGAATGCTACAAGTTTTCTGTTCTAGTTTGAAGTTTGCCAAAATATTCACAAATTAAGGTTTCCTGCTGTTGCTTAATAGCACTGGTAGCAGACCACTTCCATGCCTCTGATCACTCCCTGAATGTTTCTTTTCTGTCCAGGAATGATTGCACATTCACATTCAAGGATACCAAGGAGAAATCATTCCACAGCTCAGAATAAAAGTCGTGACAACAGACTAGTAAAATAATTAAAGTGTTTTTTTGTTAATCCATTGATTTTGTTTTCAGATAGAGTTGGAGGGAGGGAGGGAGAAAGAGAAAGACATTGATGTGAGAGAGACACATTGCTTGGTTGCCTCCCACACGACCCCGACCACACGACCCCAACTGGGGCTGGGGATTGAACCCACAACCAAGGTAAGTGCCCTTGACCAGGAATCAAACCTAACTCTATGGTCCGAGGGCTGATGCTCTAACCACTGAGCAAAACCGGCCAGGGCAAGAATTGAAGTTTTTCAGATGATTTTCATCAGTCATAGTTACACAAACACACTACAAGATCATCAGAGACAAAATAGCAAACTTCCCATTATTGAGTTAATCAGTGATCAATAAAGCATTATGGAGTGTGCTTGATGTTTGACCATCCAACTCTTTCACTCTTGTCCTTTATCTCCTTCTTTCATTCAAGAGAATATAATACAAAGCAACAACTACTATTTATAAAACACAGACCATATCTCAAGTACCAGGCTAATCCTGTGCCCAGTGTTCATCTCGTTCAAGCCTCTCGACAACCCGTAAAGTATGTTATTAACATCTTCCTTAAAGAAAAAAAAGTCATACCTTAAGTTCAGAGTACTTAAGTAATGTTTGTCAGGTCATAAAATTTACAATTTTTGAAATGAGATTTAAACTGATGTTTTTGTAATTTCAAAGCCCATACTCTTAAATTTTAAATCATAGTCCTTTATATCTAGTCTTATAGATATGTGTTGGGGTTTGATACAGCTGGCATCTAGATCTCTGTAGTAAACGGTGTTGTGAATGAAAAATGCTTTGAATTCATGCAGGAAAGAACTGGTACAATGTTCCATGCTTGTTCTCATTTTATTTCTATTTCTGTTTTTTCCTGTCCTAGTTTTCTCCTCTCTGTAGAGATGAATTAATTGCTATAAAGACCAATAACTGACTTCTACAAATTACAGGACAATGTTTTGGCAAGCAGGAGGTGGGATTGAGAGTTTAATAAGTGTCTTCCAGAAAAACCCTTGAAGATAGGTATTATCAGCTATCTCCTTTTCTTTTCTCTTTTTTTTAAACAGATGGAGAAATCTAGGTTCAGAAAGGATAATTTGCTTATCAGTATTCAAATTGTGATCTTCCTATTTCTAATGCCCAGGATCTTTGTATATATTACAGCACTCATCCTAAAATAATATGCAATAATTCATTGAACATCTCTACATATAGTAAAGAAAACGAGAAAACATTTTCTAACACATTAGATATGAAAGAAAACATAACTAAACATGTAAGAAACTTTCATATCTTTATCAATATTCCATATAAAATTGATTGACCATGTTAAACATAGTCAATCCAGTAATTTCCTATAGTACTTACAAAAATGTTTAGGTAATAGTTTAAACTGTAACATGAGTTCAGCTTGTTGTAGAATAATATAAAATAATAAAACACTATACCTAGTCCTTATATGCTTACGGTCAAGTTGAAAAAAAAAAATGTGGGAAATACAGAATCATCTAATGTTAAAGTATGTTGGTTGGCTTTTGTGTGCAGAATAAAGACACCTTAGTGTATATTCCTACACTGGGTTCCTGAGAGAATAGCTTAAGCGGTGTCTTGGACCAAGAATAAGATGTATGCATGTGCGCATGGAAGCAGGGTGACGTTTAGGTAAGAAGGTGACTTTGAGATGATACACATGGTATTGTTTCACAATTTCTAATCTTCAGTTCTGAAGTCCAAACGGTCTAAAAGTTGAAAGTTTTTATAACTCATTCATTGGTAAAATAGGACCTGAACTAATGTAAGGGTTTTAATAGTCTTTATGCACACACACACACACACACACACACACACACACACATATATATTTGGCTAAAAATATTAATGTGTTTTTGTTTGTTTAAAGATACTGCATCAGACATAACTTTCATTATATAATGTATAGATATGCCTCCATTTGTGTTTTGTAAGATACAAACTTTGTGGAATTATTTTACATTTCTTGTCCCATGTGTTCAGGGTGAGGGTTATGCAACTTTATTTGTACTGGGAGTGAGAGAAGGAAAGAGGACTAAAACATTGAGGAGGTCAGAGTGGACAGTTCACAATGAGGCAGATTACCTAGACTCTCAAAGGTAGGCCAATGACAGAAACTGGTGCAGTAGACATTTGGTGGGTGTGATTCTTCAGGACGAGGGTAACACGGGAACAGTGCAAGTTTACAGGAAGAACTGCCTGTCAGTGTATTTGATATGGATTGGATTGAAGAAAAAAAAAAGAGATAAAAAGCAAGCAAACAAACAACTACAACAACAAAACCCCTAGAACATTGCTGTAAAACTTCTATAGTTTCCAATGATAAGGTCATGCCCAAGCTATTTAACTTCCCAACACTTCAGCTTCCTATTGATAAAATAAAGATAATAACAATAAATACATAATTAGGATGTTGTGAACATCGAATGTTTAATGCATGTACACCACCTTGAAGAGTTCTTAACATATATATATATATATATACATATATATATATATATATACACAGCCCAATAAACAGTACCTATAAATATTATTATCATTATAGAACTAGTGACACTGAGTAAATAATCATGTAAGAAAGAAATATGAACACTTTTAAGGCTACATTTGTTCACCTCAAAACCTGAGGAGAGATGCTCTGATTTTAAAAATGAGACAAAAACACTGTGGAAATTATTGCCTATTAAATCAAATGCAGTAAAAAAAAAAAAAAAAAAAACCAAAAACAAAAACAATACTAATAGAATCATACAAATCTCTAGCAGATGTTGGATTCATGATTGAAAAACCACTTGGATATCAAATAGGCAAATTTTAACTAGATGGAAAGGCTATGGAATTTTTTTGTTTGGTCTTTTTTTCCTTATAAAACTAAGGTAACTGGATGACAAAAATACTGTCCCTTCAACTCGACATA
The DNA here is from genome assembly GCA_030848825.1 of Tadarida brasiliensis. NCBI lineage: Eukaryota > Metazoa > Chordata > Mammalia > Chiroptera > Molossidae > Tadarida > Tadarida brasiliensis. The sequence continues at coordinate 74,431,796 of CM061269.1, read as the reverse complement.
ACCAAAAAGAACACAGGAATACAAACACACAAAACAAACAAACGAACAAACAAAACATTACCTTGATCATCACAGAATCAAGCTACTGGGAGAGCAGACACTGTTCAGGAATGAATTATCCTAATATAATGTGGACAGCAGACCTTATGTTAGAGACATTGCAATGCAAGTTTAGACCCATTCTCTTCAAAATACCACAACAGGCAAAAGCCATAATCCTCAAGTGAGCTGCATTCATTTTCCCACTTGGATGTGTCATACAGTATGTAGTATTCTCACACAGAATATAATCAAAGCCTTTCTGGAATGTTGTCAATAAATCAAAGTTCTGCTTAACAAAAATGATAATTTTGGGAGAGGCATTTTGCTATATAAAAGAACTTATTAGAAAAATATTCTAACAATGAGTGTTTCTATCTTGAGCTATGACTTCAACATTCCCTGACCAAGCTTAATTAAGCACCCAGCAAACATGGAGCTTCTTACTGTACATACAAAGATAGAAGTCATAATTCCTGTTTTCTGGGTGTCACAGTCAAGTGTCCTAGGACCACACTGCTGCTGAGCACCCAAAGTCATCAGTCGGGAACAGATTCCTGCCCTGAGTGTGCGAACCTTCCCTGATACTGATGTGTTTGTTCATGCACCTGGGCTATAAAGTTGTTAGATTGCAGTTCAAAATTTTGGTCCATTATTTACTAAGTCTGTGACCTCGGACAACTTAAATTGTATCATTTTTTCTCATTTATAAAGTAGATATAATAACATCTCTCCTAGTGTAATGATTAAATATATATAAAGAGTCCAGTGTAGCATAGAGAAGGTACTTAATAATAAATATTAGTTATCTTTCTGATATCAATGTCTCACCCAGGTTTTCTCTCTCCCTCCAACTTCTGTGGTTTCCTGGTTCATAATGTCAGCCCAGTTTTCTAACTATTGTGTTTGCTTTACCCAGTAGTGATAGAAAGAGTAAACTCTTATTAGTGGGTTTCTTGCTGATTTATCTACACTAATACTCATTAAATGGGGCCAACAGAGTTGAACATATGACTGAAATATAATAGCAATTTTTAATTGCTTATTTTGTATTCAGGCATGATACTGAGTGTCAGGGTTAGTTTCTTTTTGAGGCCTTGAGGGAAAAGTCTGTTTCTTTGCCTTTTCAGCACCTAGTAGCTGCCTGTACTTCTTGGCTTATGGTCCCTTCCTTCATCTTCAAAATACATCGCTCCAAGTTGCTTTTATCATCACAATGTCTTCTCCTCTGTTGAACTCATCCTATGTCTTTCTTATAAGGGTGGTTGTGATTCCATTGAGACCAACTGGATAACAGGATAATCTCACTATTGCCAACTCCTTAATTTAATCACATCTGCGAAGTTCCTTTCGCAATAGAAGGTTAAAATTCACAGTCTTCGAGGATTAGCATGTGGGTACAATTGGAGGACCATTATATAGCCTACCACACACATTTTTACTTATATTCAGATTAATTCCCCAAAATTACATGAATAGAAAAATTACTTTTAATAAGTTATCAGGAAGTTAAATATGGTCTTATATTATGGTCTTTAACTATAATAGGAACACTGTAATTTGCTTTTATCCACCAAATGGGGAAAAATATCTTCCAACATATTGAGTGATAGAAAAACACTAAATTAATAACAGTATTAATAAAGCTGGATTGGTTAAAGCATAGCATTGCTCTGTACATAAAACATCAGATTTTCCTCCAACAAATACTTGCTAATGGAACAGATGTATTAAAAGAATAGCATTTTCATGTAACAATGTTATTTATTACTTAGGGCCCTTCTGTATTTACTTGATTCTATTTCTATTCCAATACATTGCATTATTTTCATATTCAGCTGTGTTAGCCACAGTTCCCAAAGTACTTGTTTATCTAATGCAAGGTTAATGTGGTATCAAGATATTTTATGGACTTAGACTTGTTATTAAATGAGAGTTATAACAACACTATCAAAAGCTTTGTGCTGCTTTTGATACAAAAAGAAGAAAAAAAAATTTAAATCAATATAAACTGGAGGAGACTATTCTGATAATGACTTTCTTATATGGCAGTTCATATTGTGCAGATTATGAGCTGGTACAGTATGTCAGAAAACTGTATCTTTAATTGGTCTTCGTAACCATCTTTCTTCCCAGCCTCTAAAGGATATGCACTAATAAAGGAGAACATTGCTTGCATTATTTAGGGCCTGAATAATTAGCAAGTCAGACTCAGACAAAGCTGATAAGCTTTATTATAGAGAAAATCTAGGCTGCCATAGTCATTACAACTTTGCTCTCTGAAAGATCTCCATCAAGATGGTGGTCATCAATCTGCGGCAAGACATTCTCTGCTCTGAATTGTTTTAATTTTAAAGCAAACTTGTTTGTTCCTTTAATTTGAATTTAAATAATGATCTCCACAAACTGGTTGAAAAACATTAATGCCTTAAGTTTCCTTTGGGATAAAAGAAATTGGTTTACTTATCACAGACCACATCTAATTCTGGTCTCTCATTTAGTCAATAGCAGTGTGTGCTATTACATGCACTGAAATTGAAAAGTGCTGACCAAGGGAAAGAAATAAATGAAAAGGAAATAAAATACTCTCTAACAGATGGATGGAGTCAATGAGTTATAAACTTCAGTGAGGTGAAAATGTAATCTGTGGTGGTTCAGGATTTTGTGTGTGTATTATGTGTGAGGGTGTACGTGCGTGTCTGTACTTGAAACTCAGGAAACTCTCAGGCCTCCCGAGGACGTTGGCTGCCTCCAATGGACAACAAGCTTAGAATGTAGCAAAAGTTATTTCAACTAACACAAGAGCATATGCAACCATACCTCATGTTTAGTTGGAAATAGAAAGAGGTATATCGAAACTTTGATTATAAGGACAAATTTTCAGTAATTCTTTGGATTCTAGTTCAGTTCACCTGTTCCTATTGTATGTAAAACTCTTAACTGAGCCCTAAGATATGTTCAGAGATATAGCCTTTGCCCATAATTCATACACAATCTAGTAGTCATGTTATGTAACTTAAGAAATATTGGGGAGACCAACAAGATAATAATCTATAACTTACTTTCTTAAAAATAAAATTCATAAAAATGGAGGAGAAACTTAAATTAGAAGAGGTATATTGACATGTAAAAGACATCAAAATTTGTGTAAAGTTTATTTAGATTCCAATTTTTACAACTATAATAATATACAGTGGAACCTTGATTCTTTAATTTAACTAGCTCTGGAAGGCTGTTCAAGAACGATTTGTTCAAAAACCAAATCATTTTTTACCATTAGAAATTATGTAAATTGAATTAATCTGTTCCAGACCCCCAAATGATTCCCTGTTCTAACCTTTCTCAACCTTTATTTTGTGAGCACTTTCACACTTTCAGCAACATTAACACTCTTGATGGCTTCTTTACGTTTTAAAATTGCACTAATTGTTAACTTTGCCATGCCATACTCAGTAGCCAGATCAGACACATGAACACCTCTATCACATTTTGCAATTATTTCTTTTTTAAGCTCTATCATTGTACTCACAACTTTCATTTTCACTTGCTACTATCACTAACATTCTTAGGGTCCATAGTGACTTACTAATAATAAGCAGGAACAAAAGCAAAAAGAAAGAAAGAAAATATTTACAGCACAATTTCCTGAGATGTTAACAATGTGAGGTTTTGTGGTAAACTGACTCATACTCATACATTTTCTTTGTTGCCTGAAAGATGCACCATTGCTCATACAGGTGTCAGCATGAAAGGGTTATCTGGTCGAGAACCAAAGTTTTGTTTGAAAATTGAGACATTTTTCCATAAACAACTTAGTCAAGAACCGAATCATTCGAGATGGGACATGTTTGAGAACTGAGGTTTGACTGTATTTTTAAGACAGTTCACAAGAGATGAACACAGACTATTAGATATTAGAGAGGGAAAATCATGTGACCTATTTTCTTTTAAAGAAAGTAATTAACAACAACTGAAAGATCTGGTTTGAATTCCCCCATACAATGATCAATGACCTGAGTCAAAGTAGTAGATCATGTTACAAATATCAGCATGCATTTTGTTGTCAATCAAAAGAGTATACCTACACCTCTTCTCCACAAATGTATGCCCTGATCCTTAGAGCCTTAGAGTATTGGGCCTTTTCCTCTGAATTGAATTTGGTGGAGAGGTAACATAATGTGCTATTTGGGAGCATGGACTTGGGAATCAGAGGGCAATACCTACCAGTGCAGGTTTCCTCACTTATCAGCTGGCTGGGCACCTCATTCCCACCATCTGTGAAATAAAAATGACATTAGTAAGGACCAGGTGGGCTGTTGAGAGGATTAAATGAAAGGGTGTCATACAGGCAAATAGCTTAGAAAAAACATATTAAACTAAATGTCTTAAGAGGCCCTGGCTGGTGTGACTAAGTGGTTAGAGTGTCAGCCCATGCACCAAAGGTTCACGGGTACAATTCCCAGTCAAGGGCATGGTACCTGGATTGCAGGTTTGATCCCGGCCCCAGTCTGGGCATGTGTGGAAGGCAACCAATGGATGTGTCTCTCTCACATTGATGTTTCTCTCTCCCTTTCTGTCTCTCCTCTCTCTCTGTGTGTGTCTCTCTCTCCCTTCCACTCTCTCTAGAAATCAATGGAAAAAATTCTTGTGTGAGGATTAACAACAACAAAAAAAATATCTTAAGAGTTAGGGGCAGCCCGGCCGGTGTGGCTCAGTGGTTGAGCATCGATCCATGCACCAAGAGGTCACCGGTTTGGTTCCCAGTAAGGGCACATGCCCAGGTTGTGGGCCAAATCCCCAGTGGGGGGCATGTGGGAGGTGGCCAATCGATGTTCTCTCTCATCGATATTTCTGTCTCTCTCTCCCTCTCCCTTCCTCTCTCTGAAATCAATATAGAAAAAAAAAAAAGAGTTAGGGGCAAATGGTAAATTTTTACTAATTCTTTATTATATGTACTTTAACTTCTTATCATGTGATGTTTGGTGAAGGCTGAAGTTAGGAAGAACGTACTGTGGGAAAGTACCTAAGTCAGAATTACACTTTGAAAGCCAGATACTCGAAAACCTCATTCCCAAGGATTCTCATCATCAAGAGATAAAAAAATATATACTCAATTTCTATAAGTTGAAGTGTCTTCAAATTATCTTAGTGACTCAGAGGGTCCTAGCTATGAAACAAAAAGTGATTTTTAACACTGTGAATAGGGGAAGAATGTAAATATCATCAGAGAGATGCATACTAGAGACTTACAGAGATTCAGAAGAAAAAAGAATAATTTCCAACTTGGGAAACAGTGTCAGCTTCATGGAAGAAGTAGCCTTTGGAATAAGCTTGTAGAAGGCTTGTGATTTTGACACACAAAGCTGAGGGTAAAAGGGGTTATGTCAAATGAAGGATACATTAGAAATAAAGATATGCAGAACCAGTATGAGCAAGGGTTATCTTCTTATATACCCATAAATATTGGGTAGTAGATAATGATAATATCACTGAAAGATAATTTTTTTTAACTTTGGCTTTGGAACCTTATAAATGCTTATTTTCAAATTATATTTTTGAACTATAATTGAAGTATAATAATAAATCTCATATATAAAGAGTGAAATTTAATGTTTGACATAACTGTACAATGGTAAAATAAACATCACACTCAAAAGAGTGAATGTATCCATCCCTCCTGAATGTTCTCATACCCCTTGATACTCTCAGCACCCCAAAAAGTTAACAGAGACAAGAAAGATATAAACAACCATAGAGAGAACTTCTAGAGATAAACACTACAATGTCTGGTTTGAAAAAATATGTTGTAAGGTATTAATGAGTTTAAACATTGCACATGATAAAAAAATGGTAACAATGTGAATAAATATATAAGATTTAAAATTTATTAATATTTAAATCTCTTTAAAAGATACTTAATTGTTTAAACAAAAATTTTACTTTTTGTGATCTTACATATTCTTAATGCTTGTAAATCAAATCTGTTCGAACTTTTTTTTTCTGGAATTCAATTAAATTACTTAGAAACAATTTGATCCTTTGGGTCTTGCTGTTAAAATTTCTCACTACTGGTAAAACTTTTCTGAGTACTCTGGGCAGTAGTGGGCACCACTTGCCCTGGGTGCTGTCTGGATAATGTTCCCTCTAATAGTTCCGATGTTTCTTTCCCCAGCCTCGTATAGATTTCTTGCACCCATGAACGGGTCAGTCGTCTGCAGAATACTTGAAACTCGTCTGAAAATACTTGTCTGCAAATGTATAGGTTCTCTCTTTCGTGTAGCTTTCGTCTTTCTGCTCTTGTGTCCCCCACACTCTAGCCACCTGGGTCTCAATTCCAGGAGTCCTTCAGGCTTCCCCGAGTTCCCTTCCCGATGCAGCAGCCAGAGCTCTCAAGGCACTATGCGGAGGCAAGTCGACGGCCCATTTCGTTTCACTGTTTCACCTCTTGCAGGAACCTCTGTCCTTTATTGTCTGGAGTCCCGTTTCTTGAAAACCATTGTTTCTTATATTTTGGCTATTTGGTTTTGCTTGTTTCAAGAGGGAGAGTATATCCAGATGCTGTTATTCCACATTGGTCAGAGGTGTGATTCTCGAACACTCTAATAAAAGATCTCACACTTTCCTGAAACTGATGAAACACCAGCATGGGATATGGACAACTCCAGACTCCTCTTGGGAAGAATTTAGCATATCAGAGGAGTGCTGGAAACAGAAGGATTTCTGTCCAGGATATGGGTTATACACCCATTTAATGTCTTCTGCTGAAAAGAGAGGCTACCTGGATAAGAATACAATAATTTATCTATGGCATGAGGGACCTCAGCACAGGGCTGGGAGGGAGGTGTGGGAGAAACCCACATTATCATCTTTCTTTTTTATTTTTATTTTATTAAAAAAATTTTTTTTCTTTATTGATGTTACAGAGGAAGGGAGAGGGAGAAAGAGATAGAAATACCGATGAGAAAGAACATCGATTGGCCACCTCCTACTTGTCCTCGACTGAGGATCGAGCCCACAACCTGGGCATGTGCCCTGACCAGAATCGAATCGGTGACCTCTTGGTGCATGGGTCGATGCTCAACCACTGAGCCACACTGGCCTGGCACATTATAATCTTTATTATCACATTATTATTCCTCAATATATCCCCCAAATTGATGCTGAAATGGACTTAAGTGGGTCTGAATGGGAACCCTGGATGACTGTCATCACTGATTTCAGAGACTATTGCCGGCTAGGTGTTGTTAACAGAATCTTTTCTTATAACCTGGAGCCAGACACTTGAAAGTGCAGGACCTACTAAGGTAACTTGAAAGACATGGCTAGTAGTTGCTGCATCCTAGAAAAACAGAACACCAACAATTTAGTATAGGCTCTTTATGATGTAAACTAGTCTAATGTAAGTATTACAGAGGAAAAAAATAACTGTAAAACCTACCTAATCCTGATGGGCTAAGGTATACTTCTTACATTCAAAAGATCTATACTCAGCTCCTGAGAATGTCAAAATACATTATTTTTCTCTCTGTTCTGCTGCTTTTGGCCAAAGCGCTTCTTCCTGCATTGTGTCCATCAGTCCACCATGAAGCACCTGGAAAAGCTTTACCTATTCAGCACTGTAGGCATTTTACATTTCCACTTCCTCTTCCCAAAAATATGCACCTTGAAATTTATCCTTTCTATCTGCTTAGGGCAGAAACCAACAAAATATTTTGACTGGTTTTATATTTGAAACCAATCAAGTATGTGATTTTGAGAACATCTCTCTGAACTTTTTAAATTTTTTTTCATTAATCCCGTGGAATAATAATCATCCTTGGGAGAATAAAACTAGGTAAAGTAAATTTCATGTGTTATGTACAAATTCAATAATTTGGAGATCGTCAACATTATTGTTATTGATTATATTAATAGTGTATTTTAGATATCAAGAACTACTCCTTTGGATGCTAAACACTTGTAACATTACCCTTACTGATGAATTCTAAAATAATCATAAAGGCTAGCTAAATTGCCACTGTCCATGTTGAAGTACTTATGGTCCAAGTTCTGTGAGCCATGGCATTAGCTTTCTGGCTGAGGCATACTTTCTCCACACCTTTGAGGTGGTGCTGCGAGATTCAGCGGGAGCTCTCTGACACAGCTACATTTTCCCTTTTCTCCTGTGCCTTTTCCTCCTTCTCCTCCTTTCCAGGCTACACGGGAATTTTCATCTGTGCTTCATTCAGACAGGGAGAATAACGCTGTCGTGCTTCACTACCTAATTCTCTCTAGGTGATACTTTACAACAAACCCCCCAAATCGACATTTTATAAATTTCAAACATAAATTAATTTCTGAAGAAGTCATCTTAACATGCTTGGCTTATATCAAGAGCCCACAATATTTCCTGATTTGTTAGCTACTACTTTTTCTCTACTTAAAAATGAACGCACGGGGCAAAACCAAATTTAACTATCCCATCTTTTACCAAATCAAAAGAACTCTATATTATTTACAAATTTGATGAAATATGGTAATTATTCAGGTATATTCTTTCTCCTAACCAAGAATCCCAGACTACTTCTTCAAAAATAACAAGTAGGATAGTTTCCATGAGACCTTTGACATATTTTCTATATGTGTATAAGCTACATCCATTAAGTTTTTATTTGTTTTTTGTTTTTTTATATAATTGGGGAAAAGTATGGTACATTGCTTTACACCATGCTTTTCACTTAATAATATGTCTTGGAGATCAAATGTCTATTTATAATGGCATTTTAATTCATTTTACTTTATCCCCTCTAAGAACATACTATATTCTATGTTTTTTGTTGTTTTATCAACATCCGGAGAAACCATTTTCCCATCTCTCACTAACTACTTACTCTGGATGTCAGGAAGGGACCCATGTGACAAAGAAGAAAAAATTATTCGAAGGATGTTGTATCGGACAGGCTTTTCCAGGGAATCAGTACCAGTAGGGCATGTGCACGTATATATATACAGGGTTTCCCCGCAAAATGCATACACATGTCGCCAGCTGACAATGCACTTAATGTTCACTCCTTTTCAGGGTTAACTGATTTGATATAATGGGTGAAGCCAGACTAAGCTTCGAACAAAGAAAATTTATCCATTAGACATTTTTTATGGGGGTACATAAAAGATTAAGTTTATGGTACAAAACCGGCAGTAGTCAACAAATTGAGGGCAGCTATTGAAAGAAAATTCGTACAAATACTGAACGAAACAATTCTTGATGTTTGCACAGCATCATTTGGTATTTGTGCACATTCTCTTCTAATAGCTGCCCTTAATTCACCAACAGTTGTGGGTTTTGTACCATAAACTTCAACTTTTATGTATCCCCATAAAAATGTCATGGATAAATTTTCTTTGTTCAAAGTAAGGAAGACATAGAGCTTTTACATAATATGTTTAGTCTGATTCCTGTCAAATTCATTTAAGCAAATTTTGTTGTTCACATTGGAGTCACAGAACTCGATTCCCTTCTATAATGAGCCATATTTAGAGAAAAAAGAGGATTTTGCTACCAGTGATTGGAAAGAATGGCATTAAGACTGAGAGAGTCAGTGAAAATAGCCTGCATCTTTTGCTCATCAGATCACAGCCCTCTCCACACTGGTCCCCACCGTGTCCATTGCAAATGGACCGTGTTGCATGTGTACAGTCTGTGTTAAATGAGGTGTTCTCTCTAGTGCTCGGGGGCAGTAGTCAGCACATGCACTTTTCCATAGGGGGAAAAATATTGTAACTTCCAAAAAAATACAGAGAAATGTGTATTCTTAATTATCAAAAAACTTTTAGAATCCAAACTATTTGCAAGTACAAATTGACTCTATTCTCATCTAATAGTAGTTTAAGGCGGGGGGGGGGGGGAGTAAAACCTTGTATCCCTACTTTATTAATAGACAACTGGGTTTGGAAAAAAGGACAGATTAGATAGAAAAGGAAACAGAAGGCAATACTAAGTTTAGAAAATAAATATAGGTTAGAAGATCCTGTTCATTTGCTGAATTCGGATTCCAAATTTATTTGGCTCTTTGTGTTATAGTAAGCAAATTAAAAAAGGAACTATATTTATAAAATTGGTTATGCCCATGAGATTTTTTTAAATAATGAGAAGTAGCATAATTCCAAAATTTTTCTTAATAATGATTTCCTAATCACGTTTTACATGGTTGCTTCTTATAACAAACCCTCCAACAGTAGCAGTTAAATAATAAAACTAGTAACAACTACTGAGTATTTATCATAAGCCATATCCAGTGCTAAATGCTAAGCATTTACTGTCTCATTTAACTTTCATAAGAGGTGTTATCCTTAAAATTCACTTCCAGGCATAGAAACTGAGAATTAAAAAGATCAAGCAAATTTCTCAACATCACAATTCACTCGGAGAAGCAGCCAGAATTCAAAGCGAAGACTGGAAGACTGGAAGACAGAAAGATGCATTTAGCCATGTCTCCTCTAAGTATGCTATAGGGAACAAAATAAGTTGGTCTAATAATAATGAGGAGGAGGAGGAGGAAGAGGAGGAGGAGAAGGAGGAGAGGGAGAGGAAAAATAAGAGGAAGAGGAAGAAGAAGAAGAGGAGGAGAAAGAAGAAGAAACTTTTACTTGAACACTTACTATATGCTGGATAATTTTCTTGTTACTTTACAATAACTTATTTAGACATTATAATAATCTATGAAGTACTGTTATCATCTATCTCTATTATAAACAGGATTATAACATGACACACAGAATTTATCTTACTTGTTTAGTGTCACACAGCTGGTCCTGGACTGCATAGTCTTCTGATAATATTATATTTTATATTTAAGATTTGGACCTTAGGGCAGCAAGAAGCTTCAGTACATATTCTTTGTCAAGAATTTAGAGATTTCCCTGGCTAGTGTGGCTCAGTTGGTTGAGCATCATCCCATGTACCAGAAGATTACAGGTTTGATTCCAGTCAAGGCACATGCCCTGATTGTGGGCTCCATCCCCAGTAGGGGACGTGCAGGAGGCAGCTGATCAATGTTTCTCTCTCTCTTTCTCCCTCTCTCTCTCCATTCCTTTCTCTCTAAAACATATTTCAAAAACAGAATTTAGAGATTAATTGTAATATTGAAGTTTGGTTGAAATGAAGAGATCCAGAGTTAATGAAAATAGGTAAGAGGCTTTTGCAGTTAATTCAGGTATGAAGTTATGACTATTTTAATAACAGTCAATATCGATAGAAAAATAATTTATTTAAGTTATATATTAAAGAATAATCATAATTTAAAAGCTGAGTTTGATAAAAGAGTGAAAGTGACCACAGATTTATGAGTCAGGCTGTTGGCAGGGGCATGTGGTAAGAGACAGTTTTTGAGAAAGTAAATTAATTGGTACTTAATATCTGTGTTAACTAGCTGTTATTTTGTTGCTCTGTCATCTCTTGAGTTGATAGGAAGCTTGTTGCAATATTTTATTTGTTTACATAAAGAACAGAGGAAGTTATTAGAATGGATTGAGTGTTAGAAACTGATTCTGTCCCCATATCCTGCTATTCACTAAACACATGACATTGGAAAAATCACCACCCAGCACATAGCATATTACCACCTATGCAATCACAGAAGGGTTATACTGATCAAAAGAGTTCATATAGCATATTGCTTTTTAACATATAGAGAAATAAAAAATAGTATATTATTATTTGCATGTCTAAGCCCCTATTCATAGAATATACACACCCTTGTTATATTATCTCTAAATAATAATAATTCCAGGTAGCATGGTTTGATATTTCAGGTCCACCATTATGCTATGTTTTGTAATCTTGAACAAATTACTCAAACTTTCTTTGCCTCCTATGTAAAATGGAATATAGTAGTACCTAACTCATAAGACTGTATTGAGCATTCATGTTACAATTAATGCATTAAGGTGCTTATAAGAGTGCCTGAAACTGATAGTAAGTCAATAAATGTCATTTTTATTAATAATAGCTTTACTAATATCTTGATATTTATTGTTCAGCCATCTAATGATACTCTTATGGTCTATTATGGACACATGGATTTCTCTAACTTAATAAGGACAAAAATTAGTACAGCTATTTTCACAGGTATTATCATATTTAAAGATATTCATAATGATCTCCTAACTGTAATAATATATAATATAATATATTTGTGTTGTTTCTAATTGCACAAATAGAAAGAGTTGATGCATTGCCTTATGTGTGTATCCCAAATATGCTGTACTTATTTTTGTTGAAAGACAATAATTATTTAGTATCCAATCATTTAAAATGTTTCTCTTTCTACATAGCAAAGGAAGAATAGTTCTGTAAGTCAGTTTGATTTGAAAGCACAATGTCCTATTGTTTTGTTTTGTTTTCTTTTACTTTCAGTAAGTGTGTTGAAAGTAAAACACAAGGCATTTTCCTTGAAAGATATTTATCATAGTAAAAAAAAAAAAATGCTGAGACTTCAAAATATTTTAAAATATTACCCGGTAACTATTTTTGAGTGCATATATTTCCATGTAATGGCATTTACCATCTGGCATTCCTACAAATAAGTCTTCTTTCTTTACCTACTGTACATCTTTTTGCTTGTCTTTCTCACTTTGTGTCTAGTCATAATTAATCTCTAGGTTCATATAAAAAGCCTCTCTTACATGTTCTCTTAGCTAACGAAATAAGTACTCAAAAGTGCAACATCATAGGCAGGGAACAAAAGATTCGCATTCGCTTTCTGTGGTAGAGAGCACCGGTGTGATTCTCAGGAGCCACGCTTCTTAGCAACGATACGGAGGATTCGCAACCCTCCAACTTTCTCTGCTACCAAACCCCTTGAAGGCTTTCAAGAGCTGACCTTCTTAGCAAAAGGCTGGATTCTTTTAATGTGCTCACTATCAAAAGGTAGCATACCTGTTTTTCCAGTGTGATGTGGATGCTATTAAAAGGGAGTTTCCATGGATACGGACATCAGTGGGAACGAAGCAGGATTGTCCTCTTTTCAGACTTATTGTTGCTCCAAATATTCCTAAAATCAAGATCATGTCACTCCTTTTATTCACATTTCTATGGCTTGCTTCTTATTTATAAGCAATGTCCATGGTAAGTAATTAATGCCTTTCTAAATGGTAGTTTCAAACACCAAGGTATTTATGAGAGATGCTATAACATGTGTGTGGAGAAGAGGTCAGTTAGTTACTAATAGTTTATTTAGTACAAGTTTTATTATGGCTCTTTTTTATGACTTTAGAGAATACACATTAATAAGAGACACCATCCATTTCTTTTACGTGATAACAGAATTTGTCAAATTTAGGATCCTCCTTAAATAATGTGAATTTGAAGTTGTTCACAACACTGCAGTTTCCCTTTCCCTGTCTTTTGCATTTTGGGTGAGTTAATTCTCAGTACATATTATGCTCTCATAATTACATATTTCTGGAATATTTTGATTAAAGTATATCAAATTATTTTACCAAGAACTAATTGAGTGTCAAATGTGACACTATTATGAATAATGACAAATATTCATTCTTATCAATAAGGTCCAGCTTTTACAACTTTACTTAATTGTTCATCAGAATAAACAATATATAATCAGACCCTGAAATTGAAAGGAAGTTATCTTCAAATTATACATTTATATATTTAAATTATTGGTAAGAAATCAGTTTCCAAATACTTAAAAAACAACATTTAACACATGTTTTCTTCAAAATTGCCATTTTTCCTTCTTTGAAAAGAATTAGAAAAGACATTAATTATGCCTTTAAATATCTACCTACATTTCAGCCAAAAACTTTGAAGGGTAGAGAAAATGGAGAAAACTTGCACAAAAATTCATAAACCCTTCAAGTTCCACAAATAGGTAGCGTGAGCAATTTATTAGATTTATTGCTTGCACTTGTTCACATAAAGGAAGTTATAAGGTATTCCACAAAAGAAGATAAAATTGAAGGTTGTTGGTATCAACTGCTATTGCTGTAAACTATCCAAACAAGGGATGTGACCTAGGAATAAAAAGGAAGTTATTTTATCTTATCTGTCACCTGGATATGTCTCTCCTTTGAGTCATCTCTGAGTATTTTCTATTTTTTTATTTTTCTCCCTTGTTGTGAAAGCACTCTTATTGTTTAGTAAGCAGAATTAGGGTAGCTGAAGTTTATAGAGTCAATGGCTGACAAACAATAAGGTCAATGTCTGTTCCATCCTGGAAAAATTGAGGTTACAACAGGTGAAATTATCATTCTCTTTTGTTTCTATGGCTCTAATAGAATGCCAGAGAGTCCCTGACCTCTGCAGCCAGTCATGTCTTACTCTAATAGCAACGTGGAACCTTTGACACTCAATTAAAACAGGAAACAAGGCAAAGAATGGGTCAATATGCATGTCTGGCCAATGCAAGTCTGAGAAAGAAATTCCACAGGGCTTTTAAATAAACCATAACCCTTATTCATTTGGCACACAAACATTTAAGTTATGGTCAGTAAAGTAAAACAACATAGAAACAAAAAAATAACCTGTATCATTTATTTTTTTTCTGACCCTAAGACCTGAGTATTAAGGTATCCCACAATAGAACAATTCACATTACATTTTCTGATTTCCGAGGGTGAGGGTGTTGCTGAAAGGGAGAGGATAGATGCTTTGAGCATAGAAGGTTGCTGACTTGAATAGTCCGATCTTTTTATTTAATGTGAATTTATTTTATAAGGAGAAGAGAACGAGAGTGTGCTTGTTTTCCTATGGAATATAGAAGCTGGTTGTTGAGAAGAGTTAACTATAAGAGGACCAGTGTTGGTAGTAGTTTTGGTGATCAACTGGAGAGGTGTTCACACTAGAGACAGCAGGTGTAATGTATTCTACTAGATCTTACAAAGTGACAGTTTGTTGGTGGGTAAATTTTTCTCACGTACATTCAAAGATAATGTCTTATGTTTTATCCAGGAAACAATGAGAAAAATGTGGCAAAAAATGCGATGTCAGAAGGAGCGTGGTCTTGAGATTTATTAGGTTTACATGCAAATCCCAGTTTTATTTATTAGAAATGTGCCTATGAATAAATTAAATGATCTTTGATCTACCATTTTCTGTGAATTAGTGATAATGTTATACACCTTTTTATACTGTATTTCTTCTTCTTATTGTTTGTGACAAAATGAGATTGTTCTTATCTAATTATTCAGTGATTAGCATAGAACAGGCATAACATTAATATTTCTTAGCTTCTCATTAATTTTTTATATGTGGTTTTCTAATTAGCAAATTGATTTGATTTAACGTGATAGTTGTTAGAGCTCCAGAAACACAGCACCAGAGTATAGTATTTCATGTAAAGTGGTCATGCATTTTAATTTCACATAAAATGGTTTAGACAGGCTCTGGCATATGCACAACACACAAAGACATACAAAAACATGCTTACACATATTAGAAGAGATCTGGAAAGCTATGAGTAAAATGTCTATAGCAGCATTCTGTAAGTAGTAAGAATATTTTATATTTTTCTTATTTTTTAACTTTCTATATTATACATTTGCTGTTTTTGTAATAAAAATATAAAAAGATATACTAATGTTTGCAAATCATCTACTTAGTTTATACATTATAAATGAGATTATTGATAATCTCTCTTAGCCTCTCAGTTAATAATATTACGAATATAATCTTAGTACCATTTCTTGTTTCCAGCACTCATAGGTTCATTCATTTCTGAATGCATGTTAATTGATGGTAAATGTGAGTTTTCTACATGCCAGCTGATATAAATTCATCTTCCCATTTAAAAATAAAACATTAGTGTATTACTGTGATATTGGACTCTGCTAGGATTTTACTTAGACTTTGCATCAGACTATTGCATTATGCTTTGATATGTGGGAAAATGAGATTGGTTTTTAGCTACTTTTTTGTGTGCAAGATTATGAGGTTTATTATAAATGCTCTACTTGCTTTGAATGAAGAATTTGGATGCTTATCAGTAATATTTTGCTTATTCTTTTTTTTTTTTTTTAGATTTGTAGAACATCTTTGTGGAATCAGCTGGACCTGCTGTATTTTGGAAGGATAACTCTTTTTTTTTTTTTTTTTTAATCAGCCTTGATGTCCTTCAATAGACATTGTTTAGAATTACTTCATGGTGATAATAAAGAGAAGAACAACTTTAGCTGATTCTATTATTACTATCTTTTCTTTGTAAACTTTTCTACATTGTTGAATATATTAAAGGTATCTCCCTTTTTCTCTCCCTTGACCTCTTCCTCCCCACTCCCACCCCCCTCCTGCCTTCCCCACACTATTGTCTATGTCCATTGGTTATGCATATATGAATATAAATTCTTTGGATTATTTCTTCCCACCCCACCTCCTGCCTTCCCTTTGAGGTTCATCAGTCTAACAACCAATTTGTACTTCTTAATCCCTTTACTTTTTCCTCCATCTTCCCAACACCCCTCCCATCTGGCAACCAACAAAAAGTTCTCTGTATCTATGAGTCTGTTTCTGTTCTGCTTATTCATTTTGTTTGTAGATTCAATTATTGATAGATATGTATTTGTTGCCATTTTATTATTCATATTTTTGTTCTTCTTCTTCTTCAAGAAGACCCATCAACATTTCATATAATACTGGTTTTGGGGTGATGAACTTCTTTAGCTTTTTCTTGTCTGGGAAACTATAAATATGTTCAGCAATTCTAAATAATAGCTTTGTAGGATAGAGTAATCTTAGTTGTAGGTCCTTGTTTTTCATCACTTTAAATATTTCTTGCCACTCTCTTCTGGTCTGAAAAGTTTCTTTTAAGAAATCGGCTGACAGTCTTATGAGAGTGCCCTTGTAGGTAACTAACTGCTTTTCTCTTGCTGCTTTTAAAATTCTCTCTTTGTCTTTAACCTTTTGCATTTTGATGATGATGTGTCTTGGTGTGGATCTTTTTGGGTTCATCTTGTTTGGGACTCTCTGTGCTTTCTGACTTGTATGCCTGTTTCCTTTACCAAGTTAGGACAGTTTTCTGTCACCATTTTTTCAAATCGGTTTTTAATTTCTTGCTCTCTCTCTTCTCCTTCTGGCACCCCCATGATGTGAACATTGGTATGCCTGAAGTTGTCCCAGAGACTCATTACACTATCCTCATTTTTTTGGAATCTTTCTTCTTTTTGCTGTTCTGATTGGTTGTGTTTTGCTTCCTTATATTCCAAATCAATGGTTTGCTTCTTGGCTTCACCTACTCTAGTATTGATTCCCTGTAAATTATTTTTTATTTCAGTTAGTGCATCCTTATTTCTGATTGGTCCTTTTTTATGCTCTTGAGGTCCTCATTAAGTTCTTTGAAGTTCTCACAAAGTTCCTTGAAATTCTCGCTAAGTTCTTTGAGCATCCTTATAACCAGTGTTTTGAACTCTGTATCTGTTAGACTGCTTATCTCCATTTTGTTTAGTTCTTTTCCTGGAGTTTTGTTCTGTTCTTTTATTTGGGACATATTTCTTTGGCTCCTCATTTTGGCTGCCTCCTTGTGTTTGTTTCTAGGTATTAGGTAGAGTTGCTATGTTTCCTAGCATGGCCTATTTTAGTAGGTGTCCTGTAGGGTCCAGTGGCACAGCCTCCCACCCTAGCTGGGCACTTGAGGTGCACCCCTTGTGTGGACTGTACTGTACACCCTTCTGTTGTAATTGAGTCTTGATTGCTGTTGGCACATCAATGGGAGGGATTTACTCAGGCTGATAATCTGCAAGGACTGGCTGCACCTAATGACTACCCACCTCTGACTACCTTGCAGGATCAGCTGTGCAGGGGCCCACCACACAAGACTTACTTCGGCAGGGCTCTGATACTCACTGAGACCATTCCATGAATGTGTCGCTTGTGAAGGTGGTTGGGTGGTGGTGCTTCAATGTGGTCTGAAGCTGGTCACTTTGGGTGTGCTGGCTCTGGGGCAAGGTCAGCCACTTCCTGTGTTCTACCCAGGGCCACCAGGCATAAGCTACAAAAAACTCTGCTAATGGCTGCTTCTTGTGCTAGGTTTGGAGGTGCCGAGGCAAAGCCAAGCTGTGAATCAAGTCTGGCTGCTTCTAGTGCCAGACCTGGGGCCACTTGGCGAGAGGTATGGGACTCACTGAGGCCAGATGCTGCTTGTTTTAGAGAATTTAGAAAAACTTGAAGCTGGAGCCAAGACAGGCCAATCCTATGGTAAAGCCACTGGAAGCAACTTGGGTGGACCCAAAAGTTGGGTGGGGCAGGGCCTCAGGGAATCACCAGATGGGGCAAACAGTGTAAGCCAGGTTGCTGGAGTCCCAGATATGGCTGCCATCTGCTGCCCTGGGGAAGGGCTCACCAAAGGAACAAAGGCCTCTGCCAACACGTCTGTCCAGGAGAAAGCTGCCTCTCCAGCCCTCGTCCGGAGGCCAAACAGCTAAGTTCTTCCCTGTATGTCTCTGGTGCCTCCCAAGCTGTTTCCCCCATGCTGGAGCCCAGAGGGAGTGAATCAGAGTGAGTCTGTGTGCAGGCCCTTTAAGAGAAACTGCTTGGGGCTCCAGAAGCCTCAGCCTCCCTCTGCCTCAGTTCCCACTGGTTTTTACAGCCAGAAATTATGGGGACTTTTCTTCCTGGCACTGGAACCCTGAGCAGGGGGCCTGGTGTGGGACGGGAATCCCTCACTTCTCAGGGAGGACCTTCACAGCCAAGATGTCCCTCCTGATTCTTATCTGCCACACATGGGTGTGGGACCAGCCCGTCCGCCTCTGCCTCTCCTACCAGTCTCCATGTGGCTTCTTCTTTAATTTCGTAGTTGTAGGATTTCCATTAAGCTTGATTTCAGGTGGTTCTGAAGGATGGTTGTTCTGTGGTTTAGTTGCAGTTTTGATATGGTTGTGGGAGGAGGTGAGTACCAGGTTTACAGACCCCACCATCTTGACCAGAAGTCACCTGGAAGGTTAACTCTTAATCAATCCTCTTTATTGTTTGCATGGACAGAAACTTTCCACTTACTCTGGGGTCTGTTTTGGTAAATGATATTTTCTAGAAAAAAATGCGTTAAATTTATTGCATTGAGTTTTGTAAAATATTTAAAACATTCACTACCTATTGGTTATGTTCTTTCTGTCATTGATTATTTTGTATATTTGTGCAATTTCCATTGTTTTGATTAGATTATTCTAGTTCTTATTTATCGTCTAAATAAACCTGTTTTTTATGTTATTAGTTCTACTATTTTCTAGCTTACTAAGTTTGACTTTTATTTTAAAATAATTTATTAATTCTCATTTTTAGAGTACAAAGTTCATCATATACCTGTAAGATCTACTATTTATGTTGTTTAGATCTTCTATATTCTTGCTTTTTTTTTTTTTTTTTTTTTTTTTTACTATTTGGTCTATTTTTGGCACAGAAAGTGTATTAAAGTCTTTTATTATGCTTGTGTTTCTGCCTATTTGCCTCAGGTCTCTAATAGATTCTGCTCTGTGACAGCTTCTGCTTTGCTATTTGATGGATGAATATTCATAACTGTCATGTCATCATTGTAAATTGTAGCCTTTAGGATTATAAACTGTCTTTGTTTGCTTGTTTAATAATTCTGTGGCTGAATTCTACCTTGTCTATTACCAATTATGTATCCTCCATATATATATATATTTTTTTGCTTACCTACTGTGTCCTTGACCTTCAAACTTTCTGAATTACTTTGCTTACATAGGTCTCTTATATACAATAGATAACCTAATTTTGCTCTGTGAGCAATCTGAAGATCATTTTTTCTTTTAACAAGACATTTGTTCTTATTTAAAATTTTTGAAATGACAAAGTTTTGTCAGTGTTGTGATTTATTTTATGTTATATTTATTGCTTTAGACATCTTTCACCATGTAGACTGTAATCTTTTCTTATTTTTCTTCTAATATTTTGCTATTTATGATATTCCGTATTTTGCTTTATTGTTAAACTTTACATTAAAACCAAAATATTATGATCTTATCTTCCTTATTTTTAGACAATATCTTTTGGTTCCCCAAACTGATAAATAATGAAATTGTAATATACCCTTTTCTCACACTCCTCCTTGCTATACCTTCTCTGATTCAACTATCCAATAAAATGGCATTATCTTTTGGGGTACTTTTTACTTGAGTATAATGTAGAAAATCTTGAAATGTACTTTTGCTGTCAGCTTGCTGCTGACACTATCCTTTCTTTCACTTATAGTTTAATAATATGATCAGGAAATAGGTTAGTACTAATGATTCTAGACAATTCTTTTTGGTACAGAATATATCTTTTCAATATGTAGATTCAGACATTTTATTTTAAGGGCATCTCCTGGATTATAATTTTAAATATTCCCTCTGTTTCATTATCTTGTTTTTCTTTGAGGACTCCAGTTATATTTTGTTGTATCACCTTTGCCTATGTCCAATAGTTACCACTTTATCCGATGGTTCTTTTACATCTTTTATTTCAGTTTTTGTTTTAACCTCTTTGTGTTTGCTCTGCTCTGCACTTTACTGTGCTATGTGTCAAGTTGTTCATCGTTGTTGTTTTAGCTTTTTGTAATTCAGTCATTATTTCAGAAGTAATTTCATGTTTCATTTCTACTTCTGCTCTAATCCACATCCAGTGAAGGGATAAGATAGATTTTTCTGTTTTCTTATCTCTTTTAATGTTTTGGTGACTGCCAATTCCTCTTATATATACTAATACTCTGATATACTTGTACTTCTCATGTATTTTTTTTCTCTCTGCCTTTATTGTTCTTAGATCAATCCAGAGCCTCCCCCCCCCCCAAATACGGAGCACCTGACTGCAACTATGAATTATGGTGATAACGGTTTATTTAAATCAAATTTATTTCACTGACAGGTTTTCATTTTAAATAATTATTCTTAAACAAATGAATATTTTCAAATCATGCATTTTAAGTTTATAGTATTAATATGGAAAGTCATACTAATAGAATTTTCATATTGCCAAATTATCACCATTTCATATCTGTTTTTCTTAGCTCCTCTCCCCTTGATGGGCAGTATAGCCGCCCGCACTCTTGCATGGTTTACCTTTATCACAAATATCGGAGCAGAAAAGTTTTTGTGTCATTTCCATTCAGAAGTCGGTCTGTGATCCAGTCAGTTCTCCATTGTCTCCAGGCTCTTAAGCAGTGCTCCTCCCTTCCCGGCTGCTCTCTTCTCTTTTGTCTGCAAGAGTTCACGCAAGGAATAGAGAAATATTTTTATTTATTCAAAACATTGCCAACGAGTTCTATTGTGCCTAGCACTCCAAAAGATTTCAAAATCAAAATCAGATTTCCTTTATTTTTAGAAATGATCTACATAAGTTGTTTTTCAATCATCATGTGTCCCTTTAAATTGTTTACTCTCATTTCTGTGACCCCCGTTTCTTATTATTATCTCTTTCAAAATTCAAATAATGGTTGCCATATAGTGGGCACGTTTTGCTACCATTTTATGCTGGCTTAAAAATAATCTTAATTCACAAATAAGATTAGAGCGTAGCTTCTATTTTTAAATCTAACATCAAAATTTTTCATTAATTTTGACTTCATAAAATAATTTTGAAAAACTTTACATTGTTTTCTATAAGTTTGAAGGTTTTACACTAAATGAAAATTTTTTCTTTCTTCCATGTTTAGCAAAGTGAATCCTTCAAGCTACAGAATATGGCACCTTTTTGTTTAGTGTTCCTTAGCAAGTGCTGTGGCTGTTGTTATATAATTCACAGCTAACCCTTATTCCAGTTTAGTCTTTCCCAAACATCTTTCTTTTTACTACAGGTTTTGTTGGTATCTTTCTAGGTGTTCTAGCTACCTGCCCATCTATCATTTATTTATTTTACAGTTATAAAATTTGTTTCAAATTAGATTAGACAATTCTATTTTAATCAATTCCAATATTTATCATCCATTATTGTTTATACAACTTTGTGATTTTTAGATTTTAAATTCTTCTCCATTTGTTTAAAATATATTTTAGAGAACCCCACACTCTCCCTTCTCCTCAACACACCCGCTCCCTTCAGTGCTGGAAGAATACATGCGTTTTTATACTTTGTTGTTGTTGTTATTAATACTCACCTGAGGATATCTTTCCATGGATTTTTAGATAGAGTGGAAGGCAGGGAAGGAGAGAAAGAAAGAAAAGCATCGATATGAGAGAGACACATGGATTGGCTGCCTCCACATGACTCCGACCAGGACCAGGGATCGAACCTGCAACCCAGGTATATGCCCTTGACTGGGAATCAAACCCACAACCCTCTGGTCTGCAGGCCCATGCTCTAACGACTAAGCCAAACTGGCCAGGGTGAGTTTATGTACTTTTTAATTGGGTATATTATTCATGTATTATTTTATAACATGTATTATTCATGTTGCATCTTCACATTATTTAGATGACATATAATCATACATAAATTAATAGATAAAATATATCAATAATAAACATAGTACATGCATTGATAATAAATAATAAATGTATACTTATTTATATATTGAACTATAAAACAATTTATATTAACCAGCACATAAAAGCACAAACACACACCTTGTACTCCCGTGTAACCTTGTCCATGTCAATAACAGTGACATTATTTTCTCTATATTTTGAGACATGACTTTTTGAATATTTCTAGTGATGAGAGAAGTTTTATGAAGTCCATAATTACTTTTTGTAATAATATTGGTATATCAACTATATTTAAGGGAGATAGGGGAAAATAGCTATGTTCAAGTTTCTTTGCATTTACAGATAATCAAGTCTTTTCTGAGCGATATGAGTTTTAGCATTGCCTGTTACTTTGTCCGCCATGTGTCAAGTCTTACTTTATGTAACAAGCGTATGCTGCTTTAAAATATAAGCTCTTTGAGGTTTACAAATAGATGGCTCTCTAATGTAGCGAATAGTTACATAATGTAGCGAATAGTTTCTTGTGTTTCCCTGGAGAGTATCAATATTTGATTTCTTGTTACCTGAAACATTAAATGTAAAATGTGCTCGTGTACTGGATGTTCAATGTTTTCACAGACTTTATGTGTGAGAGTAGTATTTGGACCACTTTTCATACAGAAAAGCATTTTCTCAGCCACACAGTGATTCAGTATGGGAAGACTTATAAAAAAGCCTTCCAGGCATAAATTATTAGAACCTGTTTGGTCAGCAAAGATGTTATGCAGTCTCATGAAAATGAACTCTGCTGAAAAATGTCTTCTGCTTTTCTATTTCAGAGGTAACTGAAAACATAGCCTGGTCAGAATTGTATTAACCTTGGATACTTAGAGACCTGTTTTTATATGTAATTGGGAACACTGATGGAAAATTTTTTAGAAGGTCATTTATAGTAAATAGAGTCTAAAATTATACTATTCATAAAGGTTCAGTTGGAGAAATTATTTCATTAATTTCATCATGCCTGCAAAAATTAAACTTGGGTTTCAATGGGATGTACTGCTTAGCAAAAATATTTACATAGGTCCTTATTAAATGTTAGTTGCCTAGAAGGAAAGATGGTGACGAGCAGGACCGGAGCGTGGGTGAGTGGGAGAGAGTGGGAGAGAGTGTGAGTGAATGTGACGTGGAAGACCAACCTTGAGCAGTGCAGAGACGCGGGACAGAAGGTTCCTGCGCTGTGGAGGAAAGCAGAAGGCTACGTGGTAAGCGGCAGGCCAGTGAACTTTCCCCAGCATGGCCAGGAGGCCCCATCATTTTGGAGGATCCTGGGTCTGCCTTGGGAGAAGGAAATGGGGAGCGGCTGGGGCCCAGCAACCTGAGTCCACTAGAGCGCCCTGCACCACCCGTCCAGTGAACTCAGCTGTGTTGGCACAGTCAGCACACTGCAGGTGCCTGCAGCAGTAGCTGAAACCAGTGGGAGCCGGAGCCCTACCCCCAACAGCAGCGGCAGCTCACCCAGGTCTGTGGAAGCGGTGCTGGGGCCCGCAGGACCCAGGCCCCCGGCAGCGCGCACCCAGCCTGGGACCCAGACCTGCAGTGGCGCACAGGTTCCAGACTCCAGGCCTGCAGCAGCGCACACCCAGCCTGGGACCCAGGCTCCAGGCCTGCAGCAGCGGAACAGTCCACCCAGGCTCAAGGCAGCTTGCCCAAGCTCCCAGGGGCCCTAGCACCAGCTTGGGAGCCCAGCACCTCCCCCCACAGCAACAGTGACTGGGCACGAGTAGAACCCCACCCCCAACAGACATTAGCGGCTCAGTCTGGCAGCTGAAACCATCCCCAGCAGTATCAGCAAAGACTGACCAACAGTGGTGCCCCAGACCAAGCAGCAGGGCTAGGGTAGCTGAGACCTGCCCCTGATGACTGCAGAAGTGCAGTTGGAGTGGAGCCCCTCCCCCCAGCAGCAGCAAAATCCCAGGTGCGGAGCATCCTCAGCCCCCAACAGCAGTAAAGGATTGGGACCTGAGAGCACCCCCTGGCAGCAGCAGCAGCAGCAGCAGCAGCAATGCAAACTAGGAGCTGACACTCGCCACCAGCAGTGACTGTTCAGGAGCTGAGCCCCACCAGGCAGCAGGGTCCCCCAACAGTACAATAGCAAGACCCACGCACCCCAACAGTGTAACAGAGGAACCCACGAACCCCAGAAGTGCACCAGTGGAACCCATGAACCCCAGCAGCATACCAATGAAACCCATGAACCCCAGCAGGACACCAGTTGGACCCACACGCCCAGCAGCATACTAGAGGGACCCACGAAACCCAGCAGTGTGCCAGTGGAACCCACGCACCCCATCATCATACCAGTGGGTCCCCCACACCCTAGCACAGCACCAAACAATCCTGCGCACCCCCAGGCAGCAGCAGTACATATTGGCAGCTAAGACCCATCCCCAGCAGCATCAGCAGAAGCCGATCAAGAGTGGTGCCCCAGCCCAAGCAGCAGCAAGTCTCCGAGAACCAAGACCAGAATGACAGACCAATTCCAGCTGCCAGGTATCAATCCTTCAGGACCCACAGTGGACAAGAGGAGCCATACACCAAAACAGGCTGAGAGGCACAGCAGCCTTAATTGATACACACTGACCGGCCTACACATTCCAACATCCCTCACTGGGCTTAGAACTACCAGATTGCTAAAATGGTGAGACAAAGAAACAACACCTAAATGAAAAACAAAGAGAAATCACCAGAAATGGAACTGTAGGAACTAGAAAAAAGCAACTTGTCAGACAAAGAATTCAAACCAATGATTATAAGGGTGCTCAAACAATTTGGTGAGAACTACAAGCAACTTAAGAATTATGAAGAGCTCACTGAGAACTACTTCAGCTTAAATAAAGAGGTAGAAGCTATACATAAAAATCAAGAGGAAATAAAGAATGACATAGCTAATATGAAAAATACCTTAGAATGGTTCAATAGTAGATTAGAAGAAGATGAAGACGGAATCAATGACTTAGAAGACAAGGTAGAGAAAAACACCCCAAAAAAGCAGCAAATGGAAAAAAAGTTTAAAAAGCAGGAGGAGAGTTTAAGGGAGCTGTGGGATAATACAAAATGTAAAAACATTAGCATTATAGGGGTACCAGAAGGAGAAGAATCAGAGAAAGGAATAGAGAACCTGTTTGAAGAAATAATGACAGAAAACTTTCCTAAACTGGGGAAGGAAAAAGTCACACAAGTCCAGGAAACACAGAGAGTCCCAAGCAAGATGAACCCCAGAAGACACACAGCTAGACACATCATAATAAAAATGGCAAACATTAAAGACAAAGAAAGAATCTTAAAGGAAGCAAGAGAGAGGCAGAAAGTTAATTACAAGGGAGCTCTCATTAGACTGTCTGCTGATTTCTCAATAAAATTGCTGCAGGCCAGAAGGGAGTGGCATGAAGTGTACAAAGTAATGCAAGGCAAGGGTCTGAATCCAAGACTAGTCTATCCATCAAGGCTGTCATTCAAAATCGAAGGACAAATAAAGAGCTTGACGAATAAAAAAAAAAAAAAAGCTAAAGGAATTTACCAGCACTGCAAGAAATGCTGAAGAGACTGTTGTAAGAAGAAGAAGAAGAAACAGAGAGAGAAAGAAGAGCACAGGCGTAAAATAAAAATGGCAACTAATAACTATCAATAATAACCTTAAATGTAAATGGCTTAAATGCTACAATCAAAAGACATATGGTAGCTGATTGGATAAAAAAGCATGACCCATATATATCCTGTCTACAAGAAATTCACCTCACAACAAAAGACTCACACAGGATGAAAGTGAAGGGATGGAAAAAAATTTACTAAGCAAATGATAATGAAAAAAAAAGCTGGTGTAGCAATACTTATATCTGACAAGATAGACTTCAAAAGGAGGGCCATAATAAGAGACATAGAAGCTCACTACCTAATAGTAAAATGATCAATCCAACAAGAAGATATAACCCTGGTAAACACATACACACCAAATATGGGAGCTCCAAAATATCTTTAAAATCTTCTGGAGGATGTCAAGGGAGAGATCAACAGCAATACGATCTTAGTGGGTGATTTTAACACACCACTTACAACACTGGATAGATCTTCTAGACAAAAACTTAACAAGGACATAGAATCCTTAAATGATGACCTAGATCAGTTGGACTTAATTGATATTTACAGAACATTTCACCCCAAAGCTGCAGAATATACATTCTTGTCAAGTGCACATGGGACATTCTCAAAGATAGACCACATGTTAAGACACAAAGCAAGTCTCTACAAATTCAAAAAGATTGAAATCATATCAAGCATCTTCTCGGACCACAATAGCATGAAATTAGAACTGAATTACAACAAAAGCACACAAAAACATTCAAACATTTGAAAGCTTAATAGCATGCTATTAAACAATGAATGAGTTACTAAAGAGATCAAGGAAGAAATTTAAAAACTTCCTGGAAACCAATAAAAATGAACACACAACACAAAATCTACGGGATGCAGTGAAAGTAGTCCTGAGAGGGAAGTTCACAGCACTACAGGCCTACCTCAAGAAACAAGAAAAATCCCTAACTGACTCTCTAACCTTACAACTTAAAGATCTAGAAAGAAAACAAGAAGAAAAACCCAGAGCAAGTAGAAGGAAAGAAATAGTAAATGTCAGAGCAGAAATAAAGGACACACAGACTAAAAAAAAAAAAAAAAAAAAAAAAAAAAACAGTTCAAAAGATCAATGAAACAAAAAGCTGGTTCTTTGAAAAGATAAACAAGATTGATGGACCTTTAGCCAGACTCACCAAGAAACAAAAAGAGGACTGAAATAAATGAAATCAGAAATGGAAGAGGAGAATTAACAACTGACACCACAGAAATACAAACGATCATCGAAACATACTATGAACAATTATACGCCAACAAATTGGACAATCTAGGAGAAATGGACACATTTCTAGAAACACACAGTCTCCCAAAACTGAACCAGGAAGAGATAGAAAACTTGAACAGACCAATAACAACTAAAGAAATTGAAGATATAATTAAGAAACTCCCAGCAAACAAAAGCCCAGGCCCAGATGGCTTCATGGGGGAGTTTTACCAAACATTCAAAGAAGATCTAATACCCATTCTTCTCAAACTATTCCAGAAAATCCAAGAAGATGGAACACTTCCAAACTCATTTTATGAGGCCAGCATAATCCTAATTCCAAAACTGGATAAAGGCACTGCAAAGAAAGAAAACTACAGGCCAATATCTCTAATGAACACACATGCCAAAATCCTTAACTAAATATTAGCAAATCGGATCCAGCTATACATCAAAAAAATTATTTATCATGACCAAGTGGGTTTTATCCCAGGCATGCAAGGATGGTATAATATTCTCAAGTCAATAAATGTGATACACCACAAAAACAAAATGAAAGATAAAAACCATATGATCATATCAATAGATGCTGAAAAAGCATTCAACAAAATCCAGCACCCATTTCTGATAAAAACGCTCAGCAATGTGGGAATAGAGGGACCATATCTCAACATAATAAAGGCCATATATGAAAAACCTATAATCAACATCATTCTCAATGGACAAAAATTAAAAGCATTCCCCTTAAGAACGGGAAAAAGACAGGGATGCCCACTTTCGCCACACTTATTTAAAATAGTATTAGAAGTCTTAGCCACAGCAATTAGACATGAAGAAAAAATAAAAGGGATCCAAATTGGAAAAGAGGAAGTGAAACTGTCATTATTTGCAGATGACATGATATTGTACATAGAAAACCTTAAAGACTCCATCAAAAATTTACTAGACTTAATAAATGAATTTGGCAAAGTAGCAGGATACAAATTTAACGTCAAGAATTTGACGGCATTCTAGTATATGTGCTGCGGAGGCGAGCACGATGGCATTCTTATACAGCAATGATGAAATCACAGAAAGAGAAAGTAAAAAAACAATCCCATTTACCATTGCGGCAAAAAAATTAAGATACCTAGGAATAAACTTAACCAAACAAGTAATGGATTTCTTCACAGAAAACTATAGGTCATTGAAAAAAGAAATAGAGTAAGATATAAAAAAGTGGTAAAATGTCCATACTACCCAAAGCTATATATAGATTCAATGCAATCCCCATCAAAATACCAATGATATACTTCACAGAACTAGAACAAATACTCCAAAAGTTTATACGGAACCAAAAAAGGCCCTGAATAGCCACAGCAATCTTGGAAAAGAAGAACAAAGTAGGACAGATCACATTACCTGACATCAAGTTATACTACAAAGCCACTGTAATCAAAACAGCCTGGTACTGGCACAAGAACAGGCACATAGATCAATGGAACAGAATAGAGAACCCAGATATTGACCCAAGACAATATGCTCAATTAATATTTGACAACGGTGGCAAGAGCATACAATGGAGTAAAGACAGCCTCTTCAATAAATGGTGTTGGGAAAATTGGACAGTTACATGCAAAAAAATGAAGCTAGACCACCAGCTTACATATTACACATGAATAAACTCAAAATGGATAAAAGACTTAAATGTGACTCGAGATTCCATAAAAATTCTAGAAAATGCAGGCAACAAAATTTCAGACATCATATACTGCAGAATTTTCACTGATACCACACCTAAGGCAACAGAAACAAAGGAAAAAATGAACACATGGGACTACATCAAACTCAAAAGTTTCTGCACAGCAAAAGAAACAACCATCAAAGTGGAAAGGGTAACCACTATATGGGAGAACATAATTGCCAGTGATACATCGGATAAGGGGTTAATTTCCAAAATATATAGAGTACTCACACAACTCAACAAAAAGAAGACAAAGAACCCAATTAAAAAATGTGCAGAGGACATAAAGAGACACCTCTCCAAAGAGGACATACAAATAGCCAAGAGACATATGAAAAAATGCTCAATGTCACTAACTATCAGAGAGATGCAAATTAAAACAACTATGAGGTATCACTTCACACCTATCAGAATGGCTGCCATCAACAAAGCATCAAACAACAAGTGTTGGCGAGGGTGTGGAGAAAAGGGGACTCTAGTACACTGCTGGTGGGAATGCAGACTGGTGCAGCCACTATGGAAAACACTATGGTGTTATCTCAAAAAATTAAAAATTGAACTGCCATTTGACTCAGTGATCTCACTTCTAGGAATATACCCTAAGAATCCTGAAACACCAATCAGAAAGAAAATATGTACCCCTATGTTCATAGCAGCACTATTTACAATAGCTAAGATCTGGAAACAGCCCAGGTGTCCATCAGTAGATGAGTGTTTAAAAAAGCTGTGGTACATATACACAATGGAGTACTGTGCAGCTGTAAGGAAGAAAGATCTCTTATCCTTTGAGACCACATGGAGGGACCTGGAAAGTATTATGCTAAGTGAAACAAGCCAAGCAGAGAAAGACAAATATCACATGATCTCACTTATTTCTGAAATATGATGAACTAAACAAACTGATGAACAAAATAGACCCAGAGTCATAGAAATAGGGTACAGACTGACAATTCTCAGAAGTGGGTGGGGGAAGAGAAGGAATAAATCACAGAACTTATATGCACGTATGCATAACCGATGGACATAGACAACAAAGCTGGGGATGGGGTGGGAGGGGACAGAGAAGAGGGAGTCAATGGGGGGCGGGGAGGAGAAACATCTGTAACAAAAACAATTTAATAAAAAAAAAAGTTAGTTCCCTGGATTAACTCCATCATAATTCTTTTTTCATATTAATCATTAGCTTCAAACCATTTTTTCAGAGTATTTTACAAGCCTCATAATATTTTGGTTCAGATAAGTAACATACATGTCTGGACAGGCTTATTTAATCAACCTTAACTCTGGCCTTTTTACCTGCTTCTGAATTAAGAGAAGCTCTTTCAGCGACATCAAAAAGTCAAATGAAAAGAATAGACATGAGCATCTGGCTTGAAATACAAGGAAGAAACTTGTGCTGAATGGGTCTGTAGGTACCTGCAGAATGCATTGCACTGCCAGCGAGTGGAATGAAAAACTTAGCACCAAGTACTTCAAGCGCAAAAAAGATTGAAGGCAGAAGATATGCATTTTAGTTCTAGTCCAGCCTTATTACTCACTGACAAGTGATTCTACTATAAAATATGAGGTTTGTGCTATCCTTTGTATGAAATAACAGGATTATCTTATGTGAGGTAATATATGTGAAATTGCTTTGTAATACTATTAACAAAAATAGCAATGCTAATTAAATGTTGCCTGTTGCTTAATATATGTCAAGTACCTTTACATATGAGCTCATACCATCCTTACAACAACCTTTGAGGGTCTACTCTTATTATTTTGATACTGAGGAAAATGACTCTTATGAGTGCTTAAGTAACTGGCCATAGCACACACAACCAGAGATGGTAGAACTGGGACCTGACCTACACACATGTCAGTTACACCAACTTTCTCCATTATAGAACAATTAGACATCACTTTAATTTTCAGTAAATATGGATAGTAGAATTCATATATATCTAAATTTTATTCTAGATCCAATATTCTGCGCTTCCAATGTATTTCTTAGTACACTTGTCAATAGACTTTTGAACCTCATGTAAATTTAGAAGATCTTAATAGACACAGACAAGATTGTGATGATGGACAGAAGTAAGTGGGGGTGAGGGGTGGGTCTGGGTGGAGATGGGCAAAGGGGGCAGGGAATGGGGACATCTGTAACAGTGTCAAGAGTAAAAATAGAGTTAAAAGATGAAAATATAAAAGAGCTTACAAATGCTTAGCAATATTTGGGAACATTTCTGTCATAGTCTAAAATATGGAAAAAGGCATAAAGGGATAACTAGTAAAAGAGGAAGACAGGGGAGAAATTGTTCAGAGAATATGGCCCAAAAAATAAAGGTCGTTGGTTTAGACAACAGCATGAGGAATTAACAGTAGTGTCTACAGAGAAGCAACGGCTTTCAGGTAACATATGAGTAAACTAAAAGGAAGGTATTCCAAATGACTGCAATTCCCTAGTGAACACTCTGAAAGTCAAAAACCAGAAACATACTGTGCATATTAACACCATTATCTACTGAATTTAACAAGGTTTAATACAGGAATAATAATACTGCTGTACAGTTCATAGGACTTTATTCCTTTACTTATCATTTATAAGAGTCTTATCCCATTAAATTTATTCTCAAGTCTTACTAGGAGACTGGTTATTAACTGAAATCTGACTGGAAAATATCTTTTTCTATTGAACAATCACTACATACTCTGCACCCTGTGCTCCACACACCTCATCTCACTCAAATTCACAACAGCCCCAAAGTAGACATCGTCATCATTTCACGATTGCTGATGCGAGTCAAAGAACTTTAACACAATATAAGAGAAAACCCTATTATGTTTCTGCACCAGTTCTTGAATCTATTAAATCAATATCTTAAAGTAAAATATTTACCTGTCTAGAAAAAGTGATCACTTCCTTTCTCATTGCTGCCAAAATTATATTATGAACCAGTATTAAGTGAGTAGTGTAAACATAAAACATAAGTGTACCAAAGAGAGTTACTATGTTAGTTAACATGAAATAACATAAAGCTTAAATTGCTTTACTTCAGCTTCTTGTGACATTACCATGGGGTCTTTGGTGTTCAGATTATGTCTATGTAGCACCCACTATAGAGCCACATTACCTGGCTTTGCAAATCCAAGGTTCTCTACCTTGTGATATTGGACAAGTTACTCAATATATCTCTGCCTCAGCTTTCTCATCTGTAAAATGAACAGAAAAATGAATCATACTGGATTTATTAATTTTATGAGGAGTGAATGACTTAAAATGGATGAACTAAAACGATGGTTGGCATTTTCAAGCTCAAAAAAAGAAAGTTATCATTGTAATAATAATTAGTCATTATTATTCTTACCTTTGAACAATATTCTATTATAAGGTTGAACTTCTAAGATTAATAATAACCTTAGTATCATTGTTAATATATTTAATAAAAAGTAGATACATGGAAGTGTTAAGTAATATAATAAAATTCTATAAAGAGTAAAGTAGTTTTATTATTTTCATGGGGTCAAGGTCTTATTAAATTCAGCAATCCATGTGTTAATAAGCAAAATAAGTCTCTGGTGTTTCACATTCAATGGAAATTGCATTCAGTTGGAATTTCATCATTTAATTAACTCACATGCTTCCTGAAACTTTTTCATTTTGGTCATTATTACTATGT
Source organism: Tadarida brasiliensis (assembly GCA_030848825.1). Taxonomy (NCBI): domain Eukaryota; kingdom Metazoa; phylum Chordata; class Mammalia; order Chiroptera; family Molossidae; genus Tadarida; species Tadarida brasiliensis. The sequence continues at coordinate 74,399,095 of CM061269.1, read as the reverse complement.
TTTAAAACCTTATCCTCAGCTAACATAAAGCAAAGGTGATGAAGAGGAGGATGAAAATGTTGATGCTAAGGATGATAAAAATGATAGAATCATTAATTACCATGTGCTAGGCACAAGGAAATTTTTAATTCAAGAAATACAAAGCAAACATACCTGGTCTCAGCAGTATTATCTGTTTTGCTGGTAAAAAAAAGGTTTCAGGTTGAATGTCTGCACCCTATTATACTTATATATTGAATAATAGTATTTAATTAGTTTCCTCCATTTATTTTCCTACTGAAGTATAGTCAAGAAATCAAAATTCAGGTAACCAAGTCTAGAGAAAAATGGTGAAGCAATCATTTTTGTTCTTTCTGTTCTTCTTTTTCTATCTTCAAGCTGGAGACATCCTATTTCAATTTATTGCACCGGGACTCTTTCCTAACTTTATTTAATTGCACCTAAATTCTCTCAGGATATAGTAAAGGAAGGAAATTTAAATTTTCTTAAGTTTAACCTTTTATTAAAAATGTCCTTGATCAATAAAAAATCAGAGTCATTTTATGATTCAGAAGTTTCCGCAAATGTCTGAAAAATTGACACTTTAATCCCACAGGGCATTCATTTGAATGAGAGCTCAGGAAACCTACAAGGCATACATTTCAGTGTGTGTGTGTTTGTAGGGGAATGTTGGTGGAGAGGAGACAATCATAAGGGCAGGGAGAATCCAAGACTCAAGAGCAGTTCAGTTTTACTGAAGGACTAAAAGAATAAAAATCTGAATAATGCAAAATGTCTTTCATTCATATTCTTTTTCTAATATGTTCTAATGGACCTCGGCCTGCAAAGAGGAGCCTTCCATAAAGTGAAAGTCAAATTGAAAACTCTCATTTTACTATGTGAAAGTCATTGTAGATTTATGTACCATTTGGTTTCAAATAATCTAAACCCATCTTAATCACAAAGGGTACAATGATGGATTGATGAATAGTTAAGAAACACAGTCAGACCCCATGAGGGACTAACACCAGGAATTTGCATTAAAGAACTGAGTTTATGATCACATTCCCAGGAATGCCTTGCTTCTTATCTCTTGAATTTCTTGGAGGATCTGTTTCATTCATTTCTCATTCTTGTTAGATATTTAAAAATGTCTTTGGGCATATAATTAAAATCCAACCCCTAACCTAACTAATTTAAACCAAACTGTAACCTCAAACTAATTTTAACATTAACTATAATCTTAACCCTAACTATAAACTTAACACTACAATAACCCTAAACCTAATCCTAACTCAAATTCTGACCTAACTCTGATTTATAACCTAACCCTAACCCTAATTTAAACCCAAACTTAATCCTCAGAGCTAACTCTAACCCCAACACTATAAAAAATAAATAAATAAAAGCCAACTCCAGTTTTCTGTAATTTCATACTTGACCTTAACTGACTTTTCCTGGATTAGGCTATATGAAGAAATCTGTCCCAGAATTCTCAATCCCCTTACCTTGCTTTGCTTTCATGATCATATAGTTACCTCTATTATTATATTTTTATTTTTTAATTCTTCTCTCACCATCACCAGATTAGAAGCTTCAAGAGAGCACATACATTATCTGTTTTGCTCTCCAGAGTCTAGTATAATGCCTGTCAAGAAGTAAACATCCAGTACATATATGTTCAATGAATGTTGGATAAATTTCAGAGTCCAAGGACACACAAAAATAACTGACCTGTAAACCAAATAGATACACAGCAGGGGAGTCTGTACGTATGTGAGAGAGAGACAGCAGATAAGAGACTCCAGAATACAGAACACCTGACAGCAGGTGTTGTTGACCAGGGAACGATAGTCTGGATGCCCATCCTCATTTTCCTTTCATTCTCAAAAGGGTAATTATCACAGACCATAATCCGTCTCTTCTCTGTAAATTAAGATTTTACTCTCACCCTACTTCTTGGAAGAATATCCAGGGGCAGTGAGGGAGTTATCAGCCAAGCTAAACCTTACCCCAATGATATAATTTACTGATTACTTATCACTTACCAAATCCGAAGCCAAATGTTTTACATATATTATTTTACTCAATGTGTACATCAACTTTATAATGTGGATGTGATACCATTGTAATTAACTAGTTATTAATAATAGGAAAGGAGCAAAGGGAAAGCCAAATATTACAAGCATGTCATTTGAGCAGCTTCACCAGGAAGATAAAGCTTTACACTCCCCAGGGAACCACTGGTCTATTCCCTGCAGATTGCTGGGAAAGGGACTGGGCAGGAAGGAGAACAGATACATGACTAGTGAAGTTGGGGTGACATCAGAAAGGTGATTGCCTGTCACCCATTGTGGGAATGGGTCATTGACCACGGTGAGCATGGCCACTGCAGGGGTGAGAAATTTGGGACACTTAATTCCTTAAACAGAGGAGTTCACTCCCTTGTGTTCTTAGCTCTTGGCTCTCTTGGAACTCTTGTTGCGGTAGGAGGGGTGCTCTCTTGGCTCCCCTGTATCTGCCGTGTACAGCTGAACAAACTGATGGAGCAATTTACAGTGGATACAGAAGGTCACTCTCTAGAGATAACATCTAGTCCTCAGTTGTATTTTAGCTCCAGACCCAGAAAAGCAGCACCAGGACCAGCTGCCATGACTAATGACCTCCTGACCTGGAACTGGCCCATCAGTGAGGACCAAGACCCAGAAGGAGCACACCTAGAAAACTGATGACTATTCTGTTGAAACTCTCCCCTGAGACCTCCCCTCAGATTCCTGTCTGCAAGAGAGAAATAAAAGCCTCAAGACAAAGGACCCAGCACATGCTCTCCTTCCCAGGAGCATGCCCAAACCCCCCACCCCTTTTCCTCCACAGGCAGGCATCTCTTAGACTCTAAGGGACCCCACAAGACTTGCAATAAGGGCAGCAATGGGCAGTGGCAGTTCATGCCAGGCACCCCCCTGAACCTGTCCCCAAAGCCCCCTTTTCTCTAACTTCTTAGTGAGCCAAAGCAGACCAGCCTAGGCTCATTTCCCCAGCCCTTTCTTGTTTCACTGTCCCCAGCTTTCATAAATGCCCTCTAAAATTCACCTGGACTAATGTTGTGAAACTTTTCCTGCACAAACTCAAGAACCCACACACTACCAACCCAGCCCTAGGCAGACTCGCCAAGTGCCAGGTCCCCTTTTTGGTAACAGTTTTATAACTGGACTAAGGAAAATGGAAGTTTGGAGAATTTAAGATGTAATTCCATGTAAATAAAAATCACTCATTCTGCTCTGTGAGTCTCAGAAAATAATTTTTCTTGAGACAGTGTAAGAACTCCACCCCCAGCACCCAGTGGGGAAAGGATACCCTATTACTGCCAGCCCCACTTTGTAGATAAAGAAACAGGCTCAGAGGGGTTTGGTACCTCGGTGATTACGATCCAGCTCATGTAGCTCCGATTCTAAAGCCCATGCTGTTACCTAGGACTCCGTGCTACTTCATTATTATTCCCAGGAAATTTGGGCTGTTAGATTTTTTTTTACCAACTTCATAGACCTTAATTTAACTACAACTAGCACGTATCTATCATATTCCCTCTAAATACATTTTTGCCTAAGAACTTGATTTTAACTCATGCTACTGTGCTACACACTGATCCCATACCTCTTTCAAAATCAACACAAAACCTAGTTTGTTGATATTTCTACTTCCTAACGGACATTGTCCTATTGTAAATTGAACAGAGTAAATTTTCTAAATTTTCCTATAAAATAGGAAAATTTTATATCTGCTTTGTTATTTTCCAAGTTTTGTTGCTTTACCCTGAATTTATGAAATGTAATTCTTACAAACTACCTTCTATAAAGTTTAAAAAAAATTAACCTGATTGAATCCTTTGCAATTTTATGAGTGGTGCAGTGATGATATAGTCTTTTAAAAGTCTTATCTTTCTCCCTTTACTGTTCTTTTCTTTTTCTTGCTTATTTTGTAACTTATTGAACCCTAAAATAGTCTCTTTACCAATTTGCTCCTTTGAGAGCATTTCAGATATTAAAATATCAGGATTTGGAGTTAGAGCTGTGTTTAAATTTTTACTGCTTCCAATTGTTAGTTTAATGAGTCATTAAATCTCCCCAAATGACAATAATACTGCATTCCTCAGGGTTGTTGCACAGAATAAAGAAGATAACTAATTTACTCTTGCCTTCTGCTCTTCAGAGTCCCCTAGAATGGCATCTTGACATTCTATGTGACAAAAGCCCCCACCTCAATAAACCAGCACATTTTTTCAAATACCACTTTCTTATTCCATTGCTGGTTATTTCCTGCCTTGGTGGCCTTATTTAATGTGGATATCAAGATAATAGGTGTTGTAAAGTGGTTGCAACCATAGTCCATTGAAGTCTCTATATATTCAGTTGTTTTCAATTTCAGTAGTCATTACCTTGTTTCTAAAAGATGAGTCAACAGGTAAAATGTGACACTTGAGGATACAATACAGCTGAGTACTCCACAGACTGAGAAACTGCCCAGGAGAGCTTGAGGGCTGACTTCAATGTGCGATTCTTCTTTCACAAGCTGCATCATCTTGAGCAAGTTCCTGAATCTCTGTATGACTTGATTTCCTCATACATAAAAATAGAATAAAATGATCTAACGCAGAGTTTGTTGAGAACGTTAAATGAATAAATCCACGTAAAGGGCTCAATTAGTGTTAGCTATTATTATTGTTGTTGTTGTTATTTGTTCTAGTGCATTTCCTTCATAGCCCTTTTGGTTACTCTGTCTGGATTTAGGGACTCATGAATGTCCTCAAATCACCTTTTTTGGGAGGCCTTTTCCAGTTTTATTTAAAGCATTCATATGATATCCAGCAAATTTTCATATTTTTTGTTTGTTTTTTCAATTTTTATTAATTTATGTTTGTTACAAATGTTTCTGCTTTTCCCCCCATAGAATATAATAAACAAAATAAGGTGATGAATAAAATAGACGAAGAGACATAGAAAGGAGTATGGTTCAGATTGACAGAACTCAGAGAAGGGGGGCGTGGGGGAGGGATGAGATAAACCAAAGAACTTATTATATGCACGTATGCATAACCAATGGACATAGACAACAATGCTGGGGGGGTTGGAGGGCGGGATGGGGAGTAGGGTGTCAAATCACCTTCTTGATCACATTGTTGTTTTTACGGTTTGGGTGGGTTCATAAGATGTAAGTATAGTGATGTTAGTATAGTGCAGATGTATGGTGCAGCGATAAATATAGAAAAACCCCGAGTCAGACCACTTTGATTTGCATCACTACCTACTAACAGTAATCATAGGTAAGTTGCCTCTCTAAGCCTTGTTTCTTCATGGGTAAAATGGGAATATTGAGAGTACCCATGTCACAGGGTTACCGACTGAATGAGGTAACACATGTAAAGTGCTCAGCGTGGTGCCTGACAAGCAGTAATGTTAGTCGTTGATGCTGTTACTGCTGTTGGTGGTGTAATAGTAATTTTTAAAAGCTTGTTGTGAAATAAATAGTGGTCACAATACTATACCCATGTGAAGATCTATGTGATATTTTCTCAACCCCTTGTAGAAAAAAATATGATCTTATGTTGCCTAGAATGTTATTTCTTTCTTTTTTTTTTAATCCTCACCCAAGGACATTTTTGCATGTATCTTCAGATAGAACAGGAGGGAGAGAGGGGGGAAGAGAGAGAGAGAAACATCGATGTGAGAGAGACACATCGAGTGGTTGCCACCCACACGACCCTGACCAGGCTGGGGACAAACTGCAACCGAGGTACATGCCCTTAGCGGGAATCGAACCCAGGACTCTCCGGTCCGCAGGCCGACGCTCTAACGCTGAGCCAGACTGGCCAGGGCTAGAATGTTATTTCTTTAGACAGTGAATGGGAAGTCCCAGAGCAAAGAAATGGAATGAAATCGCAATTGGCGACATTCTGTAAAAGACCAGACGGTAAATGTTTTCATCTTTGTGGGCCATGCAATCTCTGCTACAAACTCTCAACTCTGCTATTGTAGGACAAAAGCAACTCTAGATAATAAAACGAATGTACATCTGTGTTCAAATAAAACTTTATTTACAAAAGCTGGCATCAGGATGATTTGGCCTGCTCACTAGAGTTTGCTGACCTTCTGCCTGACGATAGAGATTGGGAAATAAGCCTATTAGAGAAATATAATAGTGGGATAGCTGTCAATCAGTATAAATCTAAAATTTATAAATTAGTCAATTAAAACAGTTATGTGATTTTTTTCTACAACAATATTCATATGCTCTGGTGGAAAAGCAAAGAAGACAAATAGAAAATACCATACACAATTGGTGGTTCATAGGAGTATAAACCAGAAGGCGGCTGAGACAATGAGTTGAGTGCATTTACAGAGAGGTGGTCACAGTCATAGAAGCATAACCAAGAAAGGAGAAAGCCAGTTGGGGCTAGTAGCTGGTGACAGGGGGTGGGGTGGATGGTCACAGAAAGAAGCCCCACGTGGCAAAGACTTGGGCATTGAGGTGCTTGGGCACATTATCTGGAGAGATATACAGTAGTCCCCCTTATCCACGATTTCACTTTCCACAGTTTCAGTCACCTGCGGTCTGAAATATTACGTGGAAAATTCCAGAAATGAAAAACTCATGTTTTAAATTATGATATTCTGAATATCTGATGAAATCTTGCACTTTCCAGCTTGGTTCTGCCCTGGACCGGAATCATCCCTCTGTCCAGTGTTTCCACGCCCTAGACACTGTAGTTTCCAACCATATTATATATTGGTGTTGCATAAGGATCTTTGGGCAGGCAGCATTTTTTAATTTTATTTTTTAAAATATGTTTTTATTGATTTTTTAGAGAGTGAGGAAGGGGGAGAGAGAAACATTGATGTAAGAGAGAAACATCATTCAGCTGCCTCCTGCGTGCTCTCAACTGGGGATCGAGCCTGGCATGTGCCCTGACCAGGAATCCAACTGGGACCTCTCAGTCCATGGGAGGATGTTCATTCCACTGAGCCACACCGCCTGGGCAGGAGGCATTTTTAAAATAGTCAGTCTGTTCTGATTTACCTAACAGAATGAACTACTCATTATCACCAGAAAGAAGAAGGAAGGAAGGGAAGGAGGGGAGAGCAGGAAGGAAAGTGTATGGAAATAGTATTTCTGATCTCAGAGTAAAGCATCTAATCTCTATTTTCTCCTACTCTGAAAGAGAACTAAAAAAAGTTCTGTCTTCACATGTCTTTTCCTTTTCCTCATTGATTAAAAAATTTTTTATTCTGTTTTTTATTTGTTTTTTTATAGTGAGTTCCTTGTAAACCATGTCGTACATTTCCCATACTGATATCTTGATTCTTTTCGCTATAGGCAGGGGGTTCCTGTCCAGGGGGCTGCCAGACCGCCCAGCGCCGGCCAGAGGGTCCGCCTGCGGCTCCCTCTTCCTGGGCACCCCGCAGCCACCTCTCTTTGCTGCGGACGTTCAGTAACAGCAGCTGGCAAAGCCTCCCCGTTTTCCTTAACCTGTTCCATTTTCAGCATCAGCTGCTCCTCCAGCATGTTGCTGAAGTTTTTCCCTCCAACGCCTTCCACAGTACTTCTCACTCGTGCTCCCTCTTCTCCCCTCCCTGTATCAGCACCTGGGCCTCCGGACCCTCCTTTCCTCCGAGGCCTCCTGCCTCCAGCTTTTCTGGATTTCCTCCAGGGACAGGTATTTCTTCTTCGGAGAAGCTAAAGTTCACGGGGCTTCTGAGATGGGAGATGGTGGTTTGAAGATCAGCTCAAAAGTCTGGCCAAAGGCACATTCGTCGGTTTCCTTCACTTCCACATCATCCTAAGTATACATGTGGTGTCGTGAGGTCCCGGTGAGAGCAGGAGCGAACCAGGACTGCAGGGACAGCTCTCCGTGTGGCCTTTGTGGGCCTGCGGCGTCAGGTCGTAGGGATGCGCAGATGCTGAGCGGGTGCGGGGTCAGCTCAGTAGTACCATCAGTACCAGTCCTGCAACACCAGTTTGCGACCAGGTCTCAGAAATGTGATAGTTCTCACTCCAGCTCTTGTCCGTTACTTGTTTTCTCAGTGTTTTCTCCTCTCTCATTTCCTCCTCCTTCTCTTGTCTTCTAATCTAGCATTAGAAGATAATATTTACTTGATATACTTTCTCCTAAGATCCAGAGAGTTTTCCAGTTTCTCTTAACTGGCTTACTTTATATTTAGAAAAATAGTTATATATATATATATATATCGTCTTGTATATGAGTTTCACTGACCATCATGTAGTTTTTTTGATTAATGAAAAAAAAAATGCTACCATATACTTGCTTATAAACCTTAAATAGTAGTGAGAGTTTTGCTTATATTTTGAAAGAGACAAAGAAGAAGGGAGGGAGAAGAAAGAAGAAAAGAAAAACTGGAGCTTAGTAGTCAAATATTTAATAGAAAGTTGATTGATATCTATCCTATTTTTGTCCCACCAGTCAAATTTAGAAAATGAAATAAATTTAATAATGCATGCAATTTTTATAGTCACCATATCTCTCTTCTTCAATTAATGTTTGCTAGTGAAAATGCTCTCTATATCTTCATATATAAAATTTGCTTAGTATATATAATCATCAAGTAAATATATGAATTATAATTATTTTGAAAGCTAAGATAAAAACTGAAAAAAAGAAACAGTACACATATGTACAAGAACACATGCATGATCCAAGGCAATATGTTCAAAATAGCTTATTTGAAGTTCCTAGGCTTCCAGTTCATGTTCCTCCAGGTGCACATGTGTGTGTGTGTGTGTGTGGGGGGGGGGTGGTGATGGTTATAAAGCTATTACTTTTTTATAACTGCTTCAATAGAAAATTAGAGTCATGTTGTGTATTAGCTGCCTCCACAGTTGAACAATTCCAAAATAATGATGTATTATAAATAATTGTAGGGATTGCATAGAATAATTGACATTTTATATGCTCACAATTGACTGCTGCTGCACTCCACTATCCCTCACTTTCCAGCATAAACAGCTGGTAAGGTGTAACAAGCAAATGGCCCTCAGTATCCACATTGCCAAAGTAAAACCTTGAACTTAACCTCAAGGACGCCCAACTGAACATTCAGCAGAGTGAAAACTTGAATGACCATTGAATCAATCACGACAGGTTATATCTTGGTAATGAAAACCCAAAACTCTCAATGACTTAAAATAACAGAGATTTACTTTTCAACTATGTCACAAGAGGGGTAGCATATTATATATCAGAATAACAAAACACCACATTAGAGTGTAATACCAAGGGTTGTAAAGGATGTGAGGAAAGAGAAACTTCACGCACTAGTCTCAGGAGTATAAATAGTTATAGTCATCTTGGGAAGCAATCTTGCGTTTTCTATTGAAGTTAAATGTGTGCTTGCTCTGTGGATCAGTAATTCCACTTCTAGGTTTATACACCGGAGAAAGCTCCCAAGGCCTATAAAAATGCACACATAATTCTGAGTAATAGTAAGGGAATTATATTTATAGTGTAATACTCTTTATACAAATTAAATCATTTATTCCACAAATACACCATATATTTAACAAGATTACACATACATTAAAGTATCTATATGAAACAAATGGTATAGTTCTTATAGACCAATGGGAGTGAAGGAAGATGGGAATATTTAAAAAAAATTTTTTTTTCTTTATTGATTTTTAGAAAGAAAGGGAGAGAGGTTGAAAATGGCGGTGGAGTGAATGGAAGCTACACAGACGATCTCCCAGGACCAAACAGGAACTACAACTAAAATAAAGACAAATCATCGGGAGAAAGCAACAGAAAAGCAGCGGGAGAGGACCATACAACCAGGGACACTGAATGAGCCTGGTAGGATCTGCGGAGGCGCGTGAGGGTGGCGAGCTGGGAGCCCACGGACAGCAGCGCCCTTGGCTGGGAGCAGCAGCCTTACCTGGGAGCAGCGGCAGCGCCCGCCCTCAGGATTAAGAGCCCCAGCTGCTCCACAGCGCAGAGACCAGGACAGAGCGCTAAACAGCCACAGCGCCTCACCTGGGACTCCGGCAGAGGGAGGGCGGACTGGACTGGAACTCTGTGGGGACACCTGGGATTTGGAGGGCGCTCAGAGTTTGTGCTGAGCTGTGGCCACAAAGGATGGTGGTGGCCAGCCCCTCCTTCCCGGTTACACAGAACAGCAGCCAAGTTTGCTCCTTCCTGGAGCTGTGGCAGCCCCTTGCTCGGAGATTCCCAGGTGAGGAAAAGAGGCAAAGAAATGCAAATTGAGGCTCATTAACAACCAGCATTGGCCCCACCCTCGGGAAATCCTCTTACACTGTAAACATCTGAGGGAATTTCTCATTCATCGGACATCCTAAGGCTTTTCAAGTAACTGAGGCTAATAGCCTCCAGGCAAAAAGTCAGAACATAACTGAACCTTTCCTGAGCCTGCAAATCTACCCAGGAAAGTGAAACTTGACAGTGGTGTTGAAGGAGGGCCCTCCACGCTCATCCAAACCCAGTAGAGGGAGCCACAAACAGCAGAACACCAACACCCACAGGGAAAATTTGGCAGGCTCCAAAACCCACTGAGATAGCAAAAATGGTGAAACAAAGAAACACATCCCAAATGAAAGAACAAGAGAACTCTACCGAAAATGAGATAAATGAAATGCAGTTAAGCAAATTATCAGAGGTAGAGTTCCGAGCCATGATCTTGAGGAAACTAAACAGCGTGAGTAAGGACATCGACACCATGAAAACCAACCAAGTGGAAATAAAGAATGACATAGCAGAAATAAAGAACACGTTGGAAGGACTGACCAGCAGAGTAGAGGAAGCGGAGGACCAGATCAGTGAATTAGAAGACAGAGTAGAAAAAAATCAATCAATCAGAAAAACAAAAGGAAAAAACAATGAAAAAACAGGAAGATAGCTTAAGAGAACTGTGGGACAACTGGAAACATAATAACATTCACATCATTGGAGTCCCCAAAGAAGAAGAAAATGAGCAAGGGTTAGAGAATATATTTGAAGAAATAGTGACAGAAAATTTTCCTAACCTGGTGAAGGAAGAAAGCATTCAAGTTCAAGAAGCACAGAGAGCCCCAAGTAAGAAGAACCCAAACAGGCCCAAAGCAAGACACATAATAATTAAAATGCCAAAAATTAAAGACAAAGAGAGAATCCTAAAGGCAGCAAGAGATAAGCAAAAGGTTACCTACAAAGGAAACCCCATTAGGCTATTATCTGACTTCTCAACAGAAACACTACAGGCCAGAAGGGAATGGCATGAAGTAATCAAGGTCATGAAAAACAAGGATCTGAATCCAAGACTACTCTATCCAGCAAGGCTATCATTCAAAATAGAAGTTCAAATAAAGAGCTTCCCAGACAAAAAAAGGCTAAGGGAATATATTAGCACCAAACCATCACTGCAAGAAATGGTAAAAGGACTGCTGTAATTAATAGAAGAAATAGAAAGAAAATTAAAACCACATTGCACAAAAATGGCAATAAATAAGTACATATCAATAATCACCTTAAATGTAAATGGACTGAATGTTCCGATAAAAAGACACAGAGTACCTGACTGGATAAGAAAGCATGATTCACATATATGTTGTTTACAAGAGACCCACCTCACAACAAAAGAGTCACATAGGTTGAAAGTAAAGGGATGGAAAAAAATCTTCCAAGCAAACAGAAAGGAAAAAAAAAGCTGGGGTAGCAATACTCATATCTGATAAATTAGATTTCAAATTGAAGACCATAACTAGAGACAAAGAAGGCCACTACATAATATTGAAAGGGTCTATCCAACAGGAATATATAACCTTGGTAAACATATATGCACCCAATATAGGAGCACCAAAATATATTAAAAATCTTCTGGAGGACTTCAAAGGAGAAATCGACTGCAATACAATCATAGCAGGAGTCTTCAACACCCCACTGACATCACTGGATAGATCATCTAGACAAAAAATTAACAAGGAAACAGAGACTCTAAATGAAGCACTAGATCAAATGGATTTAATAGATATATACAGAGAATTACACCCCAAAACTGCAGAATTCACATTCTTCTCAAGTGCACATGGGACATTCTCAAAGATAGACCATATGTTAGGGCACAAACTAAGTCTCTACAAGTTCAAGAAGATTGAAATCATATCAAGCATCTTCTCAGACCACAATGGCATGAAACTAGAAATCAATTGCAACAAGAACATGCAAAAACATATGAACACATGGAGGCTAAATAGCATGTTACTGAACAATGAATGGGTTACCATGGAGATCAAGGAAGAATTTAAAAAATTCCTGGAAACCAATGAAAATGAACACACAACAACGCAAAATCTATGGGATACAGCAAAAGCAGTTCGGAGAGGGAAGTTCATAGCACTACAGGCCCACCTTAAGAAAGAAGAAAAATTTCTAATTGACTACCTAACCTCACAGCTTAAAGAACTGGAAAGCAAACAAAAAGAAAACCCTAGAGCAAGTAGAAGGAAGGAAATAGTAAAGATCAGAGCAGAAATAAACAACATGGAGACCAAAAAAACAATTCAAAGGATAAATAAAACAAAGAGCTGGTTTTTTGAAAAGATAAATAAGATTGATGGACCCTTAGCTAGACTCACCAAGAAACAAAGAGAGAGAACCCAAATACACAAAATCAGAAATGAAAGAGGAGAAGTAACAACTGACACCACAGAAATACAAAGGATCATTAGCAAATACTATGAACATTTATATGGCAACAAATTCAACAATCTAAGCGAAATGGACACATTTCTAGAAACACATAGTCTCCCAAAACTGAATCGGAAAGAGATAGAAAACTTGAACAGGACAATAACAACGAAGGAAATTGAAGATGTAATCAAGACCCTCCCAGCAAACAAAAGCCCAGGCCCTGACGGCTTCACGGGGGAGTTTTACCGAACATTCATAGATGAACTAACACCCATTCTCCTCAAACTATTCCAAAAATTTCAAGAAGAAGGAAGACTTCCAAACTTGTTTTATGAAGCCAGCATAATTCTAATTCCAAAACCAGAAAAAGACACTACAAAGAAAGAAAACTACAGGCCAATATCCCTGATGAACATAGATGCCAAAATCCTTAACAAAATACTAGCAAATCGGATCCAGCAATACATCAAAAAAATTATTCACCATGACCAAGTGGGATTCATCCCAGGGATGCAAGGCTGGTACAATATACGCAAATCAATAAATGTGATACATCACATAAACAAAATGAAAGATAAAAACCATATGATCATATCAATAGATGCTGAAAAAGCATTTGACAAAATCCAGCACCCATTTCTGATAAAAACGCTCAGCAATTTGGGATTAGAGGGATCATATCTCAACATTATAAAGGTCATATATCAAAGACCTACAGCTAACATCATACTCAATGGACAAAAACTAAAAGCATTTCCCTTAAGAACAGGAACAAGACAAGGATGCCCACTTTCACCACTCTTAGTTAACATAGTACTGGAAGTCTTAGCCACAGCAATCAGACATGAAGAAAAAATAAAAGGGATCCAAATTGGAAAGGAGGAAGTGAAACTGTCATTATTCGCAGATGACATGATATCATACATAGAAAACCCTAAAGACTCCATCAAAAATCTACTAGAGTTAATTAATGAATTTGGCAAAGTAGCAGGATACAAAATTAACGTCAAAAAAATCGACGGCATTCTTATACACCAATGATGAACTCACAGAAAGAGAAACTAAAAAAAAATCCCATTTACCATCACGGCAAAAAAATTAAGATACCTAGGAATAAACTTAACCAAAGAAGTAAAGGACCTATTTGCAGAAAACTACAGGACATTGAAAAAAGAAATAGAGGAAGATATAAAAAAGTGGAAGCACATACCTTGTTCATGGATTGGAATAATTAACATCATTAAAATGTCCATACTACCCAAAGCAATCTATAGATTTAATGCAATCCCCATCAAAATACCAACGACATATTTCACAGAACTAGAACAAATGCTTCAGAAGTTCATATGGAACCAAAAAAGACCCCGAATAGCTTCAACAATCTTGAAAAAGAAGGACAAAGTAGGCGGGATCACAATACCGGACATCAGGTTATACTACAAAGCTACTGTAATCAAAACAGTCTGGTCCTGGCACAAGAACAGGCACATAGATCAATGGAATAGAACAGAGAACCCAGAAATTGACCCAAAACATTATGCTCAATTAATATTCGACAAAGGTGCCAAGAGCATACAATGGAGTAAAGACAGCCTCTTTAATAAATGGTGTTGGGAAAATTGGACAGCTACATGCAAAAAAATGAAACTAGATCATCAGCTTACACCATACACAAGAATAAACTCAAAATGGATAAAAGACTTAAATGTGACTCATGAATCCATAAAAATCCTAGAAGAAAATGTAGGCAACAAAATTTCAGACATCATACGCAGCAAAATTTTCACTGATATATCACCTAAGGCAACAGAAACAAAGGAAAAAATGAACACATGGTACTACATCAAACACAAAAACTTCTTCACAGCAAAAGAAACAACCATCAAAGTGGAAAGGCAACCCACTGTATGGGAGAGCATAATTGCCTATGATATATCAGATAAGGGACTAATTTCCAAAATATATAGAGTACTCATACATCTCAACAAAAGGAAGACAAAGAACCTAATTAAAAAACGGGCAGAGGAACTAAATAGACACCTCTCCAAACAGGACATACAAACAGCCAAGAGACATATGAAGAAATGCTCAACTTCACTAATCATCAGAGAGATGCAAATTAAAACAACAATGAGGTATCACCTCACACCTGTCAGAATGGCTGCCATCAACAAAGCATCAAACAACAAGTGTTGGCGAGGGTGTGGAGAAAAGGGGACTCTAGTACACTGCTGGTGGGAGTGCAGACTGGTGCAGCCACTATGGAAAACACTATGTGTTACCTCAAAAAATTAAAAATTGAATTACCATTTGACCCAGTGATCCCACTCCTAGGAATATACCCTAAGAAGCCTGAAACACCAATCAGAAAGAATACATGTACCCCCATGTTCATAGCAGCACCATTTACAATAGCTAAGATCTGGAAACAGCCCAAGTGTCCATCAGTGGATGAATGGATAAAAAAGCTGTAGTACATATACACAATGGAGTACTATGCAGCTGTAAGAAAGAAAGATCTCTTATTCTTTGTGACGACATGGGAGGACCTGGAAACTATTATCCTAAGTGAAACAAGCCAAGCAGAGAAAGACAAATATCATATGATCTCACTTATTTCTGGAATATAATGAACATAACAGTCTGAGGAACAGGGTAGTCCCAGAGACGTGGAAGTAGGGTACAGACTGACATTTGCCAGAAGAGGGGGTGGGGGAGGGGAGCGATGAACACAGAACTTGTACACATGTACTCATAACCAATGGACATGGACAACAAAACTGGGGACGGGGCAGGGAGGGAGGGGGAGGAAGGTGTCAATGGGGGAAAAAAGGAGAAACATCTGTAACAAAAGTAAATTAATAAAAAAAAATTAAAAAAAAAAAAGAAAGAAAGGGAGAGAGAGAGAGATAGAAACATCGATGAGAGAGAACATCGACTGGCCGCCTCCTGCATGCCCCGCACTGGGGATCAGGCCCACAACCTGGGCTTGTGCTCTGACCAGGAATTGAACCGGTGACCTCTTGGTGCATGGGTCGATGCTCAATCACTGAGCCACACTGGCTGGGCAAAAGATGATAATATTTAAATATAAAATGTCCTGGCTAAGCTAATAATTGGGGGGAAAAAAGTGCTATAAAATGAGGAATATAATTTACTAAGTTCTTTGACCTGTCATCAAATCAGAATTTTAAAAAGGGTTAGGGGATCAAAATAATTTCTAAGGACATTTGCTTTTGTCCTAATCATCTTTGATCTATTTGTGACCAAGTCTACCAGAAAAATTTGTTTCAGGATATAACCATCACCAGTCAATATATTTTCTGCACCCAGGGCATTTATCTTTCTATTTAAAATTAGTAATTTAATTTTCACTTTCTATTAGTCACCTGGATATAAAAAGTTTTGTTTTCTCCTTACATGCAGAGATAATATAACCGAAGAAAAAATTAGAAAGTGAAATAACAATAGAAGATTAACAAATTGAAATATGATATCATAAACGATAAAATTATCAGATTGGGATGTGTAAGGGACAAATACAGTGATTAGAATTTGAGCTTGGCCAGTGTGGCTCAGTGGTTGAATGTCGACCCATGCCCCAAGAGGTCACTGGTTCAATTCCCAGTCAGGGCACATGCCCAGGTTGTGGGCCTGATCCCCAGTGGGGGGCATGCAGGAGGTGTCCAATCAGTGTTCTTTCTCATTGATGTTTATATGTCTCTCTCCCTCTCCCTTCCTCTCTCTCTCAAATCAATAATAAAAATTTAATAAAAGAATTTGAGAAAATTATGTCAGTGGTTGCAGTGAAGATGTTTCTGCATCCAATTACATAAACCCACCTTTATTGCTTCTAATTTAGCTACTTATCCATCCATCCATCTATTCATCCATCTATATAATAATATTACTGATACCTTATTAGGTCCTGGACAAACAGTGTCTTAGGTCTTAATGTTTAAGTAATACCTAAGATAGCCAATGAAACTATTGGTCTAGGCTTGTTGTTGGAATTTGAAGATGGCCATTGCATTGGGATTGAAAACAAGCCAGCTGTACTCCCCATTTCTCTCTCTATATATATATACACTTGAGTAGACATACAATAGAAGGCTGAAGAGAACTAAATATTTAGCCTTATGCTAAAAGGAAATATTTTCCCCCAGCCGGTGTGCCTCAGTGGTTGAGAGGTGGCTGGTTTGATTCCCAGTCAAGGCACAGTCCTGGGTTTGTGGGCTCAATCCCCAGTAGGGGCGTGCAGGAGGCAGCTGATTAATGGTTCTCTTTTACATTGATGTTTCTATCTTTCTCCCTTTCCCTACCTCTCTAAAAATGAATAAATATATATTTTTTAAAAAGGAAATATTTCCTCTAAGAGACAATTTTATCATAAATCTGTGAAAAGAAAAGATGAGACAAATATAAATGAAAATAATTTTGAGTTAGCATTTCCACCTCTCATTTCCTTTAAAACTAACTTGTATTCAGGGAGATTTGCTATTTAAAGTTTATTTGTAGATTCTAACAACAGATACATTTTATTAAATATCTAGTTGAACCATTTCTTTGAGTTTGAAAGAGGTTCGATTTTGCAGTAACAGTAATAAGCTTATATTAACATTTGGAACCTGAGAACAAAGAAATCTAAATAAGTGAATATTGATAAATATTTGAAAGAAGAATAATGAATTGCTATTACAGAGCCTTACCTCCAAAAGTAAAAGGAGGAATGCCCAGTTTTTTTGTTTAGTAAAATGGAGAAAATAATTGCATCTTTGGCTGAGATTTTTTAGATTACTTTGAGTAGTCTCAAAAAATATGCTATTTAGCCCAGCTGGTATGGCTTAGTGGAGTGAGTGTCACCCCATGGACTGAGATGTCCCTGTTTCATTCCTGGTCAGGGCACATGCCTGGGTTTCCGACTGGATCCCCAGTAGGGGGCTTTGCAGGAGGCAGCTGATCAATCTTTCTCACATTGATGTTTCTCTCTCCCTTACTCTATCTCTAAAAAATAAAATCAATAAAACTATTTGAAAATAAATATATTTTTTAAAATATGCTGTTTAAATTTCTTTATGTGTAGAAGTGTTTTTTTGAGGGTTAAGAGGGAAATGTGTGGGGATAGAGGAACACTATGTCTAATGTTGTAGTTTTAATTGTATTAATTACCACTCTGATTGAATGTTCTTTTAACCTCTTTATATATACACATACACATATATATACATATGTATACATAAATATATGCATGTATATTAATAACTATTTATATTGTACCTCAATTATGTGCATATGTTTAGGTAAACCTCAAGAACTAAAGAAGGAACAACAATGAAATCTATGCTGGTAGACTCTGCAGCATTCTTGAAACAGCTCCTTATTTCCTTTTGGGAATACCCCCTTACACATTGTGTGAAGTCTATATGGATTGGTTATTATCTTAAACCCAAATTCCCTTGAATTAAGGAGACACACAAGTGAATAATAGCATTTAGGTACACACTGCTCAGATGTTATATAAGAAATTAGGAACACAACTAAACAGCAATTTCACTGAATCATTTCTGATGCAGCAGCATCTCCACTGTCAAATGTCACTGATGTTAGTGTTGCAAACATGGGGTTTATGTTCAGCAGGTGTAATAGTGGTGTTTTCAGGGGACCAGTTCTGTGACATCCTTTTTGTCATTGTTCATTGCTATTTAGCTTTGCATCTCATTCACAGGTCTACCCAGAGTTTCTTGGAGCCACAAAATATTTTTGTAATAAATATTATTTTTGTTTAACCCCATATTACATTTCAGTTGCTTTACAATAAAAAAATCTACAGATAAATGCAGTAAGTCTGAGCATAGTTTCCTAATTTTATAAGTCACTTGTCTGCTATTTCTATGCACTTCTTCTTGACTTTTTAAAAATTACTTTTCTTGTTATGGGTTTTAATTAACTCTGTTACACATGTAGGAGATATTTTATCTGAGTCTGCCAATGTTATCATTTGATTCATTTTCTTTATTAGAATGTAAAATTCTGTAAGCTATTTCCAAACTTTAACTCAGATTGAAGTTCATGCACATTAGCCAAATTTCTTCTCTCCATCTGCAATTTCCTGTATTTCTTCTTTTTCTTCACTAGTTCATTCTTATATGTAAAAAGAATACCTCACAATAAGAAGCAGACATTGATTGTTGGAGCAGACTATAGTTTCCTCTCTGGCTCTGACTTGTACAACTATCTTTCTAGCTTCGTATAACTATGCAGTATAAAGCATAGTTATCATCTCCCTCACCGGCTTACTGAAAATGCTGATTTAAATGGCTGCTTTAGAAATTATTTTCAAACGTTTTTTTTGTTTTCTTAGCCTCATAATGGTTTTATGATATAGTCAAGGATAGTATTATTAATTTTGAGGATAATACTAAAATTTTTGAGAAAAAAACTAAAGTTTATGTGGTTTAGAAATACATGTCAGGATTTTAGTGTTTTTATAATGTTATTCTTTGTGTTAAATTTCCAAGAAGGCAGGAATTATATGTATTTTATAAATATTAAAATGATATTAAATCTGCCATTGTCTTCTACCACTTTCTATATATTTTTTTTGAGAAGCTGGGTTCAGTTATTCTGAAACAGTATCCTTTTTTAAAAATGTTTGAAATTATTTAAACTTATAGAAAAGTTCCAAGTACTGTATAATAATTTCTGTTTTTATGAACGATTTGGTACAGAGTTGCTGACACCATGCCCTATCACCCCTTTGTATTTGTGTGTGTAGTTCCTGCAAAGACATTGTCCTATATAGTCACATTGTAACCATCAAAATCAGGAAATTAACAATACCTTGCTATTATCTCCTCATAAGATCCCATTCAACTTTCTCCAATTGTCCCTAAAATGTCTTCTTAGCAAAATGTCCAGAATCAGTGTTACATTTAGTAGTAGGATCCCTTTAGTCTCCTTTGATCTGGAAGAATTTGTCCAAGTTTATTTGACTTTCATAACTCTGAATCTTTTGAGGATTATAGACAATATGGTTTGTAAAGTGTTATTCAGTTTGCATTTGTCTGACATTTCCTTAGAATCATATTCAAAATTTGTCTGTTTGGCAGGAATAGTACAGGTGTGGTGGTCTATTCTTCTCATCACACTATCTGATGCTGTAAAAATTTGATTTATCCATTGCATAGCCCTCTTGATTAAGGTAGTATCTGACAGGATTTGTCATTGTAAAAGCATTTTGGATTTATTCTGTAATTAATGATTATTTGGTAGATAAGTACCCTTGGGATATATAAATACAGGGTGAGGCAAAAGTAGGTTTACAGCTGTGACTATGTGAAACAGAGTTTATTCTATTATTATTTATTAATTATTGTATTATTTTCCATATGAACAACTGTAAAATTGCTTTTGCCCCACTCTGTATTCTTTTCATCAACTTTAAAATGATTCATTTATTCTTTTACATCAATATGGACTCATGGGTTTATATTTTATGCAAAGAATATACAATTTTATTATCATTATTTATTTTGATGCTTAATTCAGATAAAGTGATCAGATTTAAGCTTGCTTATTTGTGTTTTTTTTCGTGTCTTCATTATTTTTTGAATGAGTCTTAGTTCTCTGGCACAGTGGGAAGGGCCAGGCTCAACGTGTACTTTAACATCCATTTCTCTAATGAACCTCAGTTTCTTCTAGTGGAGAGTAGTAACTATAACGCAAGACCTTGGTGTGAAAATTTCCTGATGCTAATGGGGCATTGCAGCTCAAGGATCTCTTATTGGACAGAATTAGTGTATAATGTATGTATATATGTATGTTTGTATGGGTATATATATACATATGTTTGTATATGTCTGTGTATATGTTTATGTGTATATATTATATATTTGTCTGTTCATTTTTCTTACAAAATCCAATCCAATCACTCAAATTTTATTTTTTTATTTTCTCCCTTTTCATATTTATAAGTCCTGAATCTGATAGAGAAACATATATGGTCCCCATTATTACACACACACACACACACACACACACACACACATTCAATCCCTTTGTATGAAATTGACTTGTCTTTGCTATTACACTCCACCCTCCACTCCACAAGCAGACATGTCCAAGCACACTTGGAAATAGACATGCGGTTCTGAGCAGTCCCCATACAGGGATCCCTGCCTCACACCACTCAAATCAGCACTCTTTCATGGATGTCCCCAGTATGAATGCCCTCTCTCCAGGGTCAGGTTCTGACATCACGCATCAGGTTAGCATCACATCTCACTCCCCACCATGTGCAATCCTCACTTAATAGTTGTTGTACTGAATATTCAAGAAGAGAAGAAAAATAAAATGGAGGGAGAAAGAAGAGGAAGACAAAAGGAATGTATGTTATGTCTTAAAATTCCAACTGCCAACAGTGTGATGAGCTTATTTGATTTCCTTTGGTTTTGTCTCCAGAACCACTGTTTCTTATGAGGTTAAATGAATTGTGCTTTAAAACTCTCATTCTTCAAGTTTGCAATGTGAATAGATCTAATTATAGAATCTGAAGTTAATGACTAAGTTTTGACCTGTGTAGTGAAATCTTCTGCAGAACATGAAAGTAAGAATTATAGCTATAATAATAGAGCAATTGTTAATGTTGCTGAGGAATTAATATATAAGTATTAATATGACACTATACACATTTCAGAGAAAAAGCTATAAGATTAAGTTACAGCCTTAACAACAAAATAATAGATCCATGCTAAAATAATAAAAATGTCACTCTGTGATAAAATTAATACAAAAGTATTACATAACTGTTACATCTATTAGAAAAACCTATACTGAACAAAATAAACAAGATTAAACTGTAAACACGGAGCTTTAAGGAAAAAGCTGACTAAGGCATTCCAAGTGAAAGTTGCTTATAATTCAAAACTGAGCAGACATCTGAATTCATTTCAAACTTCAAAATTTTTCATGTGCTGGTGTGATTTCCGATTTTTAAATTTTCTTTTACAGCAGTAGTGTTTCAGTTGATCCTTCAGGAATAAGATGCTGAGCAGGAGTTAGTAGTTTAAGCAATTTATTGGGGAGTAACCCTCTTGAAAGATAAACGGGGAGGGTCGCTGAATTGAGCAGAATAAAGCTTCCACTTACTCTGACACCTGTGAAAGAAAAGGGAGGCGGAGAAGGACTGGGCTTCAGACCAGGATACAGGTCTGAAAGTGTATCAGGTAACCCAGTGGGCAGTTCTGAATCAAAGTTGGCCCATTGGTGAAATCTTGTCTTGCTCTAACCTGCCCACAGAGCTCAGTCATCAGCTGGAAGCTGCCCAGGAACAGTTGTTCTAGGCTCATAACCTGAAGCTTATCCTGTAGATCTGAAACTGAGCCGCATCCGCTCATTGCACTCCTCTGAGTTAATCAGAAAGTTCGTTCTTTTCTTCTTCTTATTATTTTTTTGTTTATCCTCACCTGAGGACATTTTTGCATTTATCTTCAGACAGAGTGGGAGGGAGAGGGGGAGGAAGAGAGAGAGAGAAACAGCGACGTGAGAGGGACACATCGACTGGTTGCCACCCACACAACCCCAACCGGGGCCGGGGATAAACTGCAACCGAGGTCCGTGCCCTTAGCGGGAACTGAATCTGGGATTCTCTGGTCCTCGGATTGACGCTCTAACCACTGAGCAAAACTGGCCAGGGTGGAAAGTCCTTTCTTGAAAGAAGATCCAAGTGCTGCATTTGTGTGGCTGCCACAGGTGGACAATTTTATTTGAACACAAAGTTTTAAAATGTATCAATTTATCTATGTGATCATTTATTTCTCTGATTCATTCAGTGCATATTAAATGTCAAGCCTTCAGAATATTATGATAAATAAGAAGTATTTATCTTTCTCAAGGAGCTTAAAATCTGATTGTAGGGAAAATAACAGTAAAAGGGCTTATCATAGATTATTGCAGATGTTATAATAAGGTTATCTGTAGGAAATTCTCTCAACAAGGCTTGAGTCCCTAACCCAGTTTTCAGGGACTCCTGTCTTTCTAGAGTAAATATAGATAAAATAAGCATATCATATTTAGACTAAGAAAAGATAGACTGAGAAATTATGTACAAAAGACCATTTTAGAAAAAAATTATTATCTTTGAACTTGGTTTAATATATTTAGGACTAAGGTCGGACTGTATGCATGAGTTTTTCATACCCCTCTTTTCATACCCCAAATCATTCAAATTAACCGGAACATATTTTTCAAAAACTAAATTCATATAGTTCAACAATGGGAAAATATAGCATCAACAGACCAGAAATAAGAAGCAATTCCAGAAAGCGAATGGAATTAGATTAATAAAAGTACTGGAAAACCAAAGCTCCACTCTGCCAGGGTAAATTGCAATGTTAGAGATGGCAAAACTGCAGTCTCACAGTAGCCAAGTCCAGAGTAATAGGTGATGTCTGGGTTAGCACTCGGGAATTATCTCAAAAGGAGGTGCAGCCAGGGACTACCACACCCTTTCCTTAGTCCCAATACACACAGAGCTTGAGTTGAATGGTAAGCAATAATTGCACACTAAAGGAACTAACTTCCTAGGGAGGGTTTTTAGTGGAATATGGACCAAACACATTGAGAAATAATGATATGTGATTGGTTTAGCCTTGGTTTTTCCTGTCAAGCATCCTTACATAAATACACTTCTAAAAATATGCTCATCTAATAACATAGAGTAACTGTTTCGAGTATAACTGAGAACACGAGTGTCCACTGTTCAAAAATTATCACTCAAATATCTTATTAATTATAGCCTGAGAGATGTCTATCAACTGCTCTTGCATTTTTTTTTCATAATTTAGTTTTTCATATTCTGTAACTTGTAAATTGTAAAGTTTAGTACTAGCAATATTCTTTATGTTTTTATTTCAGTAAAGACAAATTATTTCATGACCATAAAGTAAGAATATAAATATAATCAATTTATAATGGCTAATATAACCCTGGTCCTCCAGGGTTACGGGAGCAATTTTCTTTACTCACAACTACAGGCTTTTGGACACTAAGCAGTGGTAGTAGAAAGATCAGTATAAGAGATGTTAAATCCATGTGGATAAGCTCATGCATAATCTCTACTCAGATCACCATATCCAATGATTGGGATCTAATTAAGTTAGATCAAAGAGGCCAGAGAGGGATAATGAGTGGCATTTATAAGTGGGCCATCTTGTCTACCTAATTATTTGGTGCTGTATATGCAGTAGAGACTTTGATATGAATTTGCAAGAATACAAATTCTCTCATTATAGGTTTATTCTGAGAAGTCTAATCATATATGGTTTTACCAAACACTTAAGACTAGCTCTCTAAATTTTCCCATCCATTTCCCTGACCATCCTGCAATCCACAAATCACTGAGCAAAGACTGGAGTATTTTTCAGCTTCCATCTTCTTTTACAGATATAATGAATCATGAGATTAACCACACTGTTTGGAGTTTTACTTATTAATAGGAATTCCCTTTTCCATTTTAATTCAAAGTCACCACAAAGTTGGGTTATAAGGCTGCAGCTGTTTATATATCGTTGATATAAGAATGTCCTGCACAATAAATATATAAAACAGTCTTAACTAGAAAGGTCATATGAAAGACAACTTTTTAAAAATAAAGTATAGACCATTTGTTTAAAAAATGTTTTTGTTGATTATTTAGAGAGAGGAAGGGAGAGATAGAAACATCAGTTGGCTACCTCCTGCTCGCCCCCTACTGGGAATTGAGCCCTCAGCCTGGGCATGTGCCCAGACCAGGAATCGAACCAAGACTTCTCAGTCTATGGGACGAAGCTCACTGAGCCACACTTGCTGGGCTGAAAGACTTAATTTTAAGTTGAGGGCTATGAAAACCAATTTTAAGCAGGTGGCTGCAACATTCAGATATCTTTAAAGATAATTCCAACAAAAATATTATAGATTTAAAGGAATATAATAAAGGCAATCAACCAACTGAAATAATTATCTATTAATCCAAGTGAGAAATGATAAAACATAAACTGACAGATATAATGAATCCTCACCCAAGGATATTTTTTCCACTGATTTCTAGATAGAATGGAAGGGAAGGAGAGAGAGAGAGAGAGAGAGAGCGAGAGAGAGAGAGAGAGAAACTTATATGTGAGAGAGACACATCAATTGGCTGTCTCCCGCATGATCCCTACTGGGGTCGAGGATTGAACCCAAAACCCAGGTATGTGCCCTTGACAGGAATAGAACCCGAGACCCACTGGTCCACAGCCAACGCTCTAACCACTGAGCAAAACTCATCAGGGCCTTAACTAAATATTTATATATTTTTAATCTTATAATTAATAGTGCTAGTAGGAATGCATAAAAATATTAATGCACTTACTTTTTAGGGACATAGATTTGTCCTTGAATCTTTTCTATTTTTATGACTGTTTATTGCAGTTTGATTGAAGAGTACAAATGCCAGTGTTTGGATCAATTCAAACCAGACATTGGGAATAGAATCTCTCACTCTATATTCTAAAGATTGAGCGAATAAACAGATAGCATGATGACAAATGGAATTACTGAATTAGCAAATATAAACACAAATTAACATTTGTGTTAGTCTTTCAGGAGGCCATGTCTTTGAAAATAGGTAATTATAACATATAATATCCTATGTAAACAACATTTAGTTTTACTCAAGTCTGTCTACCTATCACCTATTTATCAATCTGTCTAAATTTGTATAAACTCCTTGAAGAAAGAGGAAAGAATTAATTTTGTGCATTTTATGGGAAGAGCCTAGAAAAACAATTAACTGATATAAACACTAAATTGTTAAAACAGCTAAACCCATTTTTACTAAGTACTTACAAGAAAAAAAAATACATTCAGGAAAATGAATTTCTGGACTGTATTTCTTCTAGGGCTCATGCATTTTCCCAGATTTTTACATATTTTGTCATTTTGTTAATTTTAAGGAGAATCATGAGGAGTATGCCAGCCTTTAATTCTCTTCCTCCATCTCTCCCGTTTTTGTGTCCTTCCATTTCTGTGTTTAAATTAATTCTTACACAGAACAGAAATAAATGCCACTGATGTATCCAACCATTTATGGGATAAGTTCTATTTTTATTTTAAATTTTAAACTTGAAACATAAAATTCCTAGTAAAGTGTTTATTTTTCTCTTTCCTCCTATTTTTCAAACTCCAACATGTTTATACTAATTATCAGCCATAATTTTGGGTTTATGAGTTGAACATCTTTGTCTTTTCCACTGCACACCATCTAACATATATATGTTTAAATTAATGAAATATGAATGGCACATTTCTTTAGTTTCCAAAGCTACAGTTAAAAAATTTTTTACTATATCTTTGGTTCCTTTGATTGATTTTTCTCTGAGTGTTGAGATATACCACTGCTTGAGGCATCATCTTGAAGTCAGACCTCGAAACATTTTTTTTTTTAAACAAGTATTCATTACAACAAATTTTACACAATCACATGATCTGGGCTTTTAAATTATTTCATCAAACAATATTGTAAGTCAAAATTCTGGTATTATCTGGTATTAGCAGAACAGTAATTAATTTTAAGATATTACATGGCTTATAATATATCCAGAAAAACCAAAATCAAATTTGAGTGTTTGTAATCAGGAGCAAAATCCAGTTCACACCAGCCCCAGCCCCTTTGCAGCATGGATAGCACTGTCTCTTGTCATTGACACCACAGCTGAGAACACAGATGAAGAGCATATGACCACACCACTAGAATCTTTTTCACTGCCAACCCTTTGCTCTTCTCCAGAAACTTTACCTGGATATAGAGTTTATGTCCTCTCTCCTCATGTTGCTCTCTGATACAGGATTTGGGGATTCCATCTGATTGGGATAGTCAAGGTCAGATTCCAGTTCCTACTTATTGGAAGATCACAATATGATCAATTCCCTACAGACAGCAAGGCTGTGTAAAAGATGCTGAGTAGACACCATTAGATTGCAACTAATATCCATTACACTTTTAAATGAGCATTGATATCCCGATGCTATAAATAGAAGAGTAAGACTGACTTGATTGTCCTCGTTCTGCTTGCCACAGAAATTTATCTTTCTTGTATGTGATAATTCTTATAATATTTCACTTTACCTCCTTTACAGACCTTTAAGCTATACTGAGTTTCTTGGAAAAGAAGCAAGCAAAGAAGCTATTGTGATGGTTTATAAGAGGTACACTGATAGCATACTGTATTAAAATTAGCTATTAAAAATTGTGATTGCATAGTTAAAGAAAGCTATTAGATAAAAAAAATTAAACCATTTGGTGTAAAACCTACCACATTCTTAATGGCAAATACATGAAAACAATAACAAGCACAGTAACAAAAAAAAATACCATTATACAGAACACTTTTCTAGAAAATGATTCCCATTTGAATCTAAGTGTGAATACTCAATTTAAGTCCCTTGTCCAATGTAGCAGCAGCTCTCATGACTACTGCACATTCTAATTCTCACTATTCTGAACTTGCATGCTTGTTCATAGATTTAAAACAAATAGAATTTTATTTATTATTTTAAAATTTTTTTTCTTTATCGATTTTATAGAGAGGAAGGGAGGAGAGAGATAGAAACATCGATGAGAGAGAACATCGATTGGCTGCCTCCTGCATGCCCCTCATTGGGGATTTGGCCCACAACCTGGGCATGTGCCCTGACCAGAAATCGAACCAGTGACCTCTTGGTGCATGGATCGATGCTCAACCACTGAGCCACATCAGCCGGGTGAATTTTATTTTTTTAAATATGTTTTTATGAATTTTTTAGAGAGAGAGGAAGGAAGAGAGAGATAGAAACATCAATGTAAAAGAGAAACATCACTTGGTTGCCTTCTGCACACCTGCTACTGGATATGGAGCCTGCAACCTGGGCATGTGTCCTCACCGGGAATTAAACCAGGACCTCTCAATCTATGGGACGACCCAAGCCTCAATCTAATGAGCCACACGAGCCAGGCTAAAACAAATAGAATTTTAGAGTTGGAAGGCCTCTTGGATCATTTTTAGTCCTATGCTTTCACTTAACAAGTAATAGAATTCGAATTATAAATTTGTTTTCAAAAGTTATTCACAAATATCATGGTAGTGTCCATTTTTACAACTCATGGGGACATAGTCTTTCGACTACCACTGACTAAGTTGTCTGGGTTGCAAATCTGGCCCTAGCATGTGCTGCATTTTATAATTAGAAATGTATTTATGTGTATGTGACTTGCTTTTTTAATGGACCAAAAATTCCTCAAAACCAAGAGATATATATTTATTATATATTTATAATTTTAAATATATAGAGCCTTATTTTCTATGACTTAATAGAAAATATTAAGCTAAGTGTACTAATAAATATTTGTCTATTGATTAACATGGTTATGAATCAATGCAAAATATTTAGAATTATTTTAATGCATTCTGTCAAAATAAAATTACTAGCTCATACTCATGCCAGTGTTCTAAGAACTCTTTTAATCCTTAAAAAAGCCCATCATATATATCAGCTTTCTCATTATTTCCCCCTTTTAAAAAATGTTGTTGAATTTATTGGGATGGTATTGATTAATAAAATTATATAGGTTTCAATTGTACAATTCTATAATACATCATCTGTATATTGTATTGTGTGTTCACTGCCCAAAGGCAAGTCTCTTTCCATCACCATTTATCCTCCTTTACTGTCTTCTACCTCCCCTCACACCCTTTCCTTCTAGTAATCACCATACTGTCGTCTGTGTCTATCAGTTGTTATTTTTTCCCTTGCTTAACCCCTTCACCTTTTTCACCCAGGCCCACAACTCCTCTCCCCTCTGACAGCTGTCAGTCTGTTCCATGTATCTATGAGTCTGCTTCTATTTTGTTTGTCTGTTGATTTTGTTCATTAGATTCTACATATAAGTGAAATCACATGGTATTTTTCTTTCTCTGACTGGCTTATTTCACTTAGCATAATGCTTTCCAGGTCTATCCATGCTGTCACAAAAGGTAAGATTTTCTTCTTTTTTACAACTTAGTAGTATTCCACTGGGTAAATGTATCACAGCTTTTTATCCACTCATCTGCTGATACACACTTGGGCTACTACCAAATCTTGGCTATTATAAATAACACTGCAATGAACATAGGGGTGCATATGTATTCTTGTTAGTGGTTAGGGTTTTTTAGGATAAATTCCCGGAAGTGGATTTGCTGGGCCATAAGGCAGTTTCATTTTTAAAAAAAATTTTTGAGGAAACTTCATACTGCTTTCCACAGTGGCTGCACCAATATACATTCCCACCCTTTTCTCCATATTCTCACCAACATTTGCTGTTTGTTGATTTACTGATGATAACAATTCTGACAGGTGTGAGGTGATATCTCATTGTGATTTTAATTGCATTTCTCTGATAAGTGACATTGAACATTTTTTCATATGTCTATTAGCTATCTGTATGTCCTCTTTGGAGAAGTAGACACTTCAGGTCTTTTGCCCATTTTTTGTTGTTGTTGTTGTTAATCCTCACCTGAACATATATATTTTTTTTCATTGATATTTAGAGAGAGTGGAAGGGAGGAAGGAAAGGGGAGAGAGAGAGAGACAGACAGACAGAGGTAAACATCAATGTGAGCGAGACACATTGGTTGCCACACACACACACACACACACATACACACCCTGACCAGGGCAGAGGATCGAACCTGCCACCCAGGTATGTGCCATTGACTGGGAATTGAACTTGCAACCCTTCAGTGCATGGACCAACAGTTTAACCATTGAGCAACACTGGCCAGGGTGGAAACAATTTATTTTTTTATAAGGAAGCCAATCATAATAGAACATTTTTATGTTTGTCACCTAGACTCTTTAATTGTCTAAGTTAAATTTGTTCATTACGTATTAAAAATTGATACCACAGATAGGAGGGAGAAGAAATGTTTCATCAGAAGAAAGACAACTCAGATTTACCAATTTTGTATTATTTAATATTTTTTTACTTTAAATCATTTTTTATTTTTCAATTACAGTTGACATACATTATATTAGTTTCAGGTGCACAATCCAGTCATTAGACACCATACAACTTACCAAGTGATCATCCCAATAAATCTCACACCCATCTGACACCATATGTATTGACCAGAACATTATATTCCCTATGCTGTAGTTTACATCCCTGTGACTGTTTTGTAATTGCCAATTTGTACTTCTTAATCCCTTCACCTTTTTCACCCAGCCCCACAACGCCCTTTCCATCTGGCAATTGTAAAAATGTTCTCTGTATCTATGAATGTCTTTGTTCTACTTGTTTGTTTACTTTGTGTTTTAGATTCAGTTGTTGATAGATATGTGTTTATTACCATGTTATTGTTAATATTTTTTATCTCTATTTTTTTCTTCTTCTTTTTAAAGACCCTTTAACATTTCATGTAATATTGGTTTGTTGATGATGAACTCCTTTAACTTTTTCTTGTATAGGAAGCTCTTCATATTTTTATTATTATTATTACAAATGATAGCTTTGCTGGATAGAGTAATCTTGGTTGTAGGTCCTTGCTTTTTATCACTTTAATATTTCTTGCCTATCCATTCTGACCTGCAAAGTTTCTGTTGAGAAATCAGCTGACAGTCTTATGAGAGCTCCATTGTAAGTGATTAACTGTTTTCTCTTGATGCTTTTAAGGTTCTCTCTTTGTCTTTAACCTTTTGCATTTTAATTATGATATGTCTTGGTGTGGGCCTCTTGGGGTTCTTCAAGTTTGGGACTCTCTGTGCTTCCTGAATTTGTATGTCTATTTCCTTCATCAGATGAGGACAGTTTTCTGTCATTATTTTCTAAAATAGATTTTCAATTTCTTGCTTTCTCTTCTCTTTCCAGTACCCCCATGATGTTAATGTTGGTATGCTTGAAGTTGTCCCAGAGACTCTTACACTCTTCTCATTTTTGGATTTATCTTTTTGCTGTTCTAATTGGGTGGTTTGTTTGTTTGTTTGTGCTTCCTTATATTGTAATCACTGATTTTATTCTCACCTTCATTTACTCTACTGTTGAATCCCTGTAAATTATTCTTCATTTAGTTAATGTAGTCTTCATTTCTGACTGTTTTTTTATGGTTTTGATATCCTTTTTTATGCTGTTAAAGTTCTCACTCAATTCATTTACTCTTCTCCTAAATTCATTGATTATACTTATAACCAATGTCTTGAACTCTGCATCTAGTAGATTGCTTGTCTCCATTCTGTTTAGTTCTTTTTCAGGAGTGTTGTTCTGCTCTTTCATTTGGGATATGTTTTCTTTGTCTCCTCACTTTGGCAGCCTCTCTGTGTTTGTTTCTATGCATTAGGTAGAACTTCTGTGTCTCCTTGGATTGGTAGAGTTGCCTAATACAGTAGGTGTCTTCTAGGGCCCAGAATCCCTGTTCATCCAAATGGCACCACAGATGCCCCCCCACCCCCCATGTGGGTTGTGTACACCCTCCTATTGTAGTTGAGTGTTGATTGCTGTTGGCACGTCAATGGAAGGGATTTACCCCAAGGCTGATGTGCTCTAAAGACTGGCTGCAACCACCATGGAAGATTAGTTGTACAGGGTCCCACCCCATGGAGCAAGACTTTCATCAGGAGGGCTCTGGTGTCCACTGAATCTGTCCCTTGAGTGTGTTGCTTGTGAGGTGGTTGGGTGGAGCTTCAACATGGTCTGAAGCTATCCACTAGGTGCACTGGCTCTGGGGCCTCCAAGGAAATGCAGGTAAAGGTCAACCACTGCCTGTGTTCTGCCTGGGGCCACCCAGCATGAGCTACAAAGCAATTTGTGGATCACTGGTACTTGTGCTGGTTTTGGAGGTTCCAAGGGGAGGCCAAGCTGCAAATCAAGCCTGGCTGCTGCTAGTGTGGGGCCTGAGCCACTTCTCAGGAGGTACAGGGCATGCTGAAGCCAGATGCTGTTTGTTCTAGAGTTTTTAGGAAAGTCTGAAACATGAGCCAAGACAGGCCATTCATATGGAAAAGCCACTGAAAACAGCTTGAGTGGACCCACAAGTTGGGTGGGGAGGGGTCTCAGGGAATCACCAGGGTTGGCAAACACGATAGCCAGGTTGCTGGAAACTTAGATATGGTGCCTGCCTGCCAGCTCTGTGTGAAGAGAGCTTGGGAAAGCAACAGTGACCTCTGCCACCACTTCTGTCTGGGAGAAAGCTGCCCCTCCAGCTCTAGCCCTTATGCTAGACAATTCAGTTCCTCCTTGTATGTCCCGGCTGCCTTCTGATCTGCTGCCCCAGTGCTGGAACTCAGAAGGAGTGAGTCTGCATAAGTTCGTGTGTGCCTTTAGAGAAATACTTGGAATTCCAGAAACACTATATCTTAGCCATCGTCTCTGCTGGTTTTTCCAGGCAAACGTTATAGGGATTTCTCTTCCTGGCCCTGGAACCCTGGGCTGGGGAGCCTGTTGTGGGTTTGGGATCCCTCACTCCCCAGGGAGGACCTCCACATCCTAGATATCCCTCACAATTTTTATCCACATGTGGATGTGGTACCAGCCTGTTCTGTCTTCGCCCCTCCTACCTGTCTGATGTGGCTTCTTTTTTATATTTTTAGTTGTAGGGCCTCTGCTCAGCTAGATTTCAGGAAGTTCTGAATGACCTTGTTCTGCAGTTCAGTTGTAATTTTGATGTGGTTGTGGGAGGCTGCAGGAAGTGCATTTGCCTACATCACCATTTTGACTGGAAGCTGTATTGTTAAATTTTAAAATGTGGAGTGAAATTTCCTTTTTATAAGATAAATCTGAGAAATATTTCAATACATAAACTTGTGCTAAATATTGACATCATCTGAGAGCAATATGCTTTTGGGGGGAACAGAAGTTTATACAGATGCTTGTAGATATCAGTGTAAAATATTAGGGCGAGACTCTTAGATACAAATAGATCATAACACTCATCCCTGGATCTATTATTACTCCATTTCATGCACAGTACCATCTGTGTGTGAATAAAGAGAAAATTACTTGAATATTAACTTTTTTTACTCTATATACTTTTTTATTGTTTGATTTATTACATGGAGTATGAATCTGAGAAAACAAGAACATTTCAGAGAAATCTTAACAAGAAATTTTCATAATTTGGCCAATTCCACAACAAAAGAATCTATTTGCAGAATCATCTTCTTTTCCTTTTTAATTTTTGGTGTGTTACTTTTCTCACATTGTGTGATTGTGTGTGCATGTGCATATACTCACATGCAATGTTGCTAGAAGAGTGAATCTGGAATCAGGAAACTATGGATTTTAATTATGATTCTTCCATTTACTAACTGTTTGATTATTACAAATATTAATTCTCTGAGTCTTCCACCCTCCATTCTGTTTTTCAAAATGAAAAAATAACTTTCCCATATGGTTTTTTGTCAGATAGATAGATAGATAGATAGTATATAAAGTACTTTAGATAATTTGAGGTTTTCAACTCCAATGTTGATAACAATTAAAAGTATTTTTCCTTTCTCTATTTTGCAAACCCAAACATATGCTTCACAACTTAATCAAATGGTAACTCTTCTATAGGATATGTTTTGTAGCTCCAGGTCATATTGTATATTTCACAATTACATTATTGATCTCCATGTAATTTTTGCCTTTGTAGCTCTAGTCTGTCTAACCGTCTGTGTTCTTGAAGACTGAGCCCGTATCTATGTTTCATAGTGACCTCAAAAACAATCACAGGACTGGGCCCATAACAGCCTTTAAAAATAGCACGCTAAGCCCTGCCGGTGTGGCACCGTGGTTGAGCAGTGACCCCCCCACCAAGAGGTCACCAGTTCAATTCCCGGTCAGGGCACATGCCCAGGTTGTGGGCCTGATCTCCAGTGGGGGTGTACAGGTGGCCAATCGATGTTCTCTCTCATCGATGTTTTT
This sequence comes from Tadarida brasiliensis, assembly GCA_030848825.1. Classification (NCBI taxonomy): domain Eukaryota; kingdom Metazoa; phylum Chordata; class Mammalia; order Chiroptera; family Molossidae; genus Tadarida; species Tadarida brasiliensis. The sequence goes on along the minus strand of CM061269.1, from coordinate 74,365,493 downwards.
ATCCCTCTCTCCCTCTCCCTTCCTCTAGCTCTAACTTCAATAAAGAAAAAAAATTTAAATAGCAAGCTAAGAGTAATATTAAATTAATAAATTATTCAGTTAATACTAGATTGTTATTTATAATTGAAAGATTGCATAAGACGTTTTAAAAATGAAACACATGTACAGAGCTAACAGAAGTGGATTTCATCCCTAACTAAATGACTAATTTTCTTTCTTAAAATCACTTTTTATTTTATAATTGACATATTATATTAGTTTCAGGTGTACACACCAGTGATTAGACATTATATAACTTACTGAGTGATCATCCTGATATATCTCATACCCAACTGACACCATACATAGTAATTAGAATATTATTGACTATATTCCCTATGGGGGTGTACTTTACACCCCCATGACTATTCTGTAACAACCAATTTGCACTTTGTAATTCCTTCACCTTTTTACCCACCACCTCCCAAACACCCTTAAATGACTAATTTTTTATATGACCTTGGGGAAGTAATTTTTTATTAAGCTGTGAAAGGAGGTGGTGAATTAAATTATATTGTATCTAAGTTATTTCCAGTTATAATAGTCTATAGTTCTATACTTTTAAGTATCTTGCTGAAAACTACACAACAATTTACTTAAATGATGATAATTGAGAAGTTTGTATTAAAAAAAAAAAGATATATCCATTAATAACAAACAAAATCTCAGTCACTCCTCAGGGTAAAATTCAGACTTTCTGTGCGTTTTACCTTCACTGGGAGAAGGAACTCCCACGGTGTAAGCATCGAGCTTTACCCCGGCCTAAGCGAGAGGCGTGATTTATTGCAAGTGCTGGTTCAGCCTGTTTCACAGGACTCCTCTGGTTAACATCTACAGGACTTAGTGACACTGTTATTCATCACTGAGAATCACAGAAGGATGTAAGGAAAGTGGGAAAAAAACAAAACGTACTAGGTCTCTGAGAGGGAACATTCTCATCTTAGCCTAATTATAATAGCCCTATTAAAAACTAAAGATCCAGGAATGGCTTAGCAGAGACATGGAATACTCTGTGCTTTAACCAACTTCAGTTAGAATCCTAACCAACGGTGTTTTCTTCGATTCATTTGTAGAGAATGCTGCACGCTTGTTATCTCATCTTACTGTGTCTTTTGAGTATAGCATTTTAGGAGCATAAGGGACCAGTTTCCTTCAAATTATTAATTTGAAAGCAACTCATACATAGAACTCGAATCCATTAGACTACAGCTGCAACTAACTAAAACTAACTTGAGCTGTAGAATTTGGGATAAGGACACATGGCTGTTCCATGAAACCTTGCAGCTGAAATATATCCATGGTCCCTTCAGAAAAGGACAGGGAGCCCTGGCCGGTTTGGCTCAGCGGTTAGAGCATCGGCCTGCGGTCCAGAGAGACCAGGGTTCGGTTCCCGCTAAGGGCATGTACCTCAGTTGCAGTTTGTCTCCGGCCCTGGTTGGTCGTGTGGGTGGCAGCCACTTGATGTGTCCCTTTCACATCGATGTTTCTCTCTCTCTCTCTTCCTCTCTCTCCCTCCCACTCTACGTGAACAAAAAAAAAAAGTGAAAAAATGTCCTCGGGTGAGGATAAAAAAAATAATAATAAATAAAAAGAAAAGGACAGGGAGAAGAAGTTAGTAGAACTTCATAACTGACTCAGTCTCTCCTGTTGCTTACTTTCTGTACAACATTCTTCCACACCAGAGCCAAGCTTTCTCTATCCCTGTTGTCATGGCAGAAGACATTTCACTGGGGACCTTGAATTTTCAGGGTACAAATTTGAGCACCGGCAGGGCCTATCTCCTGTGCCCAATTCCAACACCCTATGGGAAAGAACCTATGGCTTGCATGAGGTGTTTATCACTAGTTTTGTTTGTCCTGTGGAACTGAGCATGAACATGACATTGGCTCGGCGGAGATCCAGTGCTATGGATGGATAGGGAGATGTTCTTTCAATTAAAATAAATAAGTAAATAAATACATAAATATAAATAAAATAAAGATAGTATTTCAAGGGCTGCGAAGATACCTAAGTATTGCTACTTTAAAACTTTTAGAATCTTGAATATTTATTTCAAATCTTTCTCTATTTTACTGATTATTGTTGGAAGAAAAGAGCTAATATCCAAGAGACATGTAAGCTTATAAAATACTGTGAAACCGATTAGGCCAAACCCTTTTCTCTCTCATGCAAAGCTTGTAGAGAACCTAGTTCAATCCCCTTGTCCAAAGTTTGCTTTACTATAATATTTATATAAAGACCTGCTTATGTTTAATGTCTTTTAGAATAATAGTCAAGCTTTTAGTGGATTACATATTATTTAGTAATTGACAAGATATTATACAGGGTGGGGCAAAAGTAGGTTTACAGTTGTGAGTATGTGAAACACAGAGTTTATATTTTAATTATTATTAATTATTGTATTATTTTCCATATGAACTGTAAACCTACTTTTGTCCCACCCTGTATATTAAATTTGCAATGAAAGGATATGAATATTTACTTCACAGTTATATAGATAATTTTTAGTACATCCTGTTTAAATATTTGTTGATTGATTAATTAATAGATTTATTGATTATTGAATATTGATTGGATATTTTAAATCTCTACTAATATGCTGTATTTGTTGGACCTCTGGCTTCTCCTCAATTAATTATACTTCAAAATGTAAAGAATTTTGTAAGGCTTGGATTACATAGCAGTGAATGTCTGAAAAGTCAGTAGGAAACCTTTTATATTTCATCCACATTTCTATTTAGTGCACTGAGTTTAGCTGAGGCAGAGTATGGCTAATGTAATTCAACAGAATACATAATTGCTCAGCTTGTAAGGAGTCCTGAATTTCAGTTCTTGGGGGTAAAAATGTTATCTTTTAACATCCTGAAGTTATCTCAAAATAAAAAGATAAAAATAGAATAATAATATTGGAGTGGGGTCTAAAATGTCCTTCTGCTGCCAAGTCCCATCAATAACACATTCTATAATGTGAGCTTTTAATATGTTTCATAAAGATCACAGCTGAGATGTGATCTAGGAATTTATGCCTCTAGGCTTTGAGAAATAATTCTTATTTGAAAAAGTCTCTCAGAAACATCTTGTCTTTTTCAACATTATGTGATTGATTTCTTTGGGGGGTTATTTATACATGATGTTTGTTTGTAAATGTATTTGTTTATATATTGATACCAATTTTTTTCATATTTAGGATCATGACATTGACATTTATAACACACTCTTTAATGTAGCACAATGTTGTGAGCAATTTCTAAAACATTAAATGCTTATTTAGTATAATTTTCACGGCTGTACATTATTCAATGATATAGATATGCAAGCATTTATTATCCTAATCCCTGTTCATTGTGTGCTATATTGTATTCACTACTATACATTTTTAAATTATGATGCAATTAATATTCTCACGCATAAATTTGCATGAGAAGCTTTTATTCTGTATGCAATAAACGGATTACTCATGTCAGATGTAGCAGCCATTGCCTTTTCTTAAAAAAGCTCACTGCATCCTACTATTCTTTCCTACCTCTTTCCATTCCTGCACAAGTCACATAATTCACATTGTGATGGGTTTAATGTATGTGTTTACAGTCAATTTATTAGACTTATATATAGAGATCTATATCTATATTTATATCTATACTTATATATGTGCATGCTTAAAACACTGGGTAATTTCTTGTTTATATTGGAGTTGAAACTATACGCCATTGATAAAACTTGCATTTTCCTCTTAAAATTATTTTTTACTATATATCCATGGTTGATATACACAAGAAGTGTAATTCATCCATTTTAATTATTACACAGCATTAATCTTGTAATAATATTCATTTAGGTTATTTTAAATTTTATTATTAAAATAATACTGCAATGAACATTCTTTTACATAACTTCTTTTGAAAATTTTTTTATAAAATTCTTAATTGCATGTACCTTGAAGTGCAAACAAAGTCTCATTTGCATTAGCAATTTTACTAAATGCTGTCCTATTGCTCTGTAACATGACTATCGGGATTGAAGATGCTACCACCATAGTAAGAGAATCACATTTTCTCTTCTTCACTGAAGCAATAGTTTTTGTTTCTTTTCATTTTCTTCTATTGAAAGTTTTAAAAAATATTTTAAAAAATGAAACTAGATCACTTTTACACCATACTCAAGAATAAACTCAAAATGGATTAAAGATTCAAATGTTAGATGTGAAACCATAAGAATACTAGAAGAAAAACTGGCAACAAAATCTCAGACATTTCCTGCAGCAATATTTTTTTCTTATATGTCACCTTGGGCAAGGGAAACAAAAGAAAAAATAAACAAATGGGACTACATCAAACTAAAAAGTTTTTGCACAGCATAGGAAACCATCAACAAAATGAAAAGAAACCCACTGAATGGGAGAACATATTTGGCAATGATATATCTGATAAGGGGTTAATATCCAAAATTTATAAAGAACTTGTATAAAACTCAACACCAAAACCACAATCCAATTAAAAATGAAAAGATGCTCAAGGTCACTAATCATCAGAAAAATGCAGATTTAAAACCACAATAAGATATTACCTCACACCTGTCAGAATGGCTAGCTTCACTAAATCAACAAACATCAAGTTTGGCAATTTGGCAAGATGTGGAGAAAAGGGACCCCTTGTGTACTTTTGTTGGGAATGCAGATTGGTGCAGCCACTGTGGAAAGCAGTATGCAGTTATCTTGAGGAAAATAAAATGGAGCCCTGGCCGGTATGGCTCAGCGGTTAGAGCGTCGGCCCGCGGACCAGAGAGTCCGGGTTCAGTTCCCACTAAGGGCACATACCTTGGTTGCAGTTTGTCCCCAGCCCCGGTTAGGGTCTTGTGGGTGGCAACCAGTTGATGTGTCTCTCTCACATCGATGTTTCTCTCTCTCTCTTCTTCTCTCTCTCCCTCTCTGTCTATCTGAAGATAAATGGAAAAAATGTCCTCGGGTGAAGATAAAAAAAAAAAATGAAACTGCCTTATGACCCAGTATTTCCATTTCTGGAACTATATCTGAAGAAACTTGAAATACTAATTTGAAAGAATATATGCACCCCTATGTTCATAGCAGCATTATTTACAATACCCAAGATTTGGAAGCAGCCCACTTGCTCATCAGTAGATGGGTGGATATAAAAGCTCTAGTACATTTCCATAATGGAATACAGCTTGGCTATAAAAAAGAAGAAAATCTTACCCTTTGTGAGAGCATGGATGGACCTGGAGAGCATTATGCTATGTGAAATAAGCCCATCAGGGAAAGATAAGTGCCATATGATTTAACTTATATGTGGAATCTAATGAACAAAATAAACTAACAAACAGACTCATAGAGAACAGACTGACAGCTGTCAGAGGGAAAGGTGTTGGGGGGGCTGGGTGCAAAAGGTGAAGTGATTAGAAAAAAAAAAAAACACACAAAAAAACAAACCCACAAAAATATCATAAACACAGACAACAGTATGGTCATTACCAGAGGGAAAGGACTGAGTGGGAGGATGTAGAAGAGGGTATAGGGGGATAAATGGTGATGGAAGGAGACTTGACATTGTGTGGTGAACACACATTACAATATATAGATACTGTAGTATGGAGTTATACACCTGAAACCTATATAAGTTTATTAATCAATGTCATTCCAATAAATTCAACAAAAGTAAATAAATAAAAGTATTTTATTGTTCCAACATGCAGTTTTCTGCTTATTAGTGATGTTAACATTCTTTACATATTTTTATTGGTAATTCTAAATGCCTTCTTTGTGAATTGTTGGTCATATCCTTTGTCCTTTGTATGTTTTATCATTTTTTAAATTATTACAAATCCTTTATTCATTTTTAAACTAGACTTTTTGATTTTTCTGAATATGTTGTAAATAATGCACCTTAGCCTATTAGCCTATTATTTTATCCTAAGATGGTCTGTGTTATGTTTTTCTGGGGGGATATATATATATATATATATATATATATATATATATGTATATATATATATACACATATATATATGTATATATATATGTATATATACATATATATATATTTAACATATAAAAACTTAAAATCAATTAACATGACAATGCAAAAACATGTCAAGAGGAAGGACTTTAAAGGTATCTCATAAATGATGAGCTATAAATGACCAAGAAGAGCATCTTAAAAATGAAAAAAAAAAATTAGTAGAGGGTTGCTGCTTTTGTATACAGAAATAACTCAATCATTTCTACTGATATGATTTCTGGTTTGAAATGAGAAGCTCTTTAATCATCTTTTCTGTTAATGTGAGAATTGCAGGTTATCAGCTGTTTTATTTGACAAAAACACACCTAGAACAAAAATTATGTTTTAGGATTGAATCAATGATATTTAATATTTTGGTATTTCAAACAATGTTAGGCATATAATGGTTCTTTCAATCATGTACTTTGTCCTTAGTTGCATATCTGTAGATTTGCTCACTCTATTTCATATAGTATAATTTATCTAATTGATAAATTACAGCAATAGTCACAAATCCAATATACTGTATTTTTAAATATTTTCTCCTACGCATTTATGTAATATGCTCACTTACAACAAAATTATTTTTCCTCACCTCACTATATTTTTGTACCTGATTATATTTCCTCCTATGCAGTATATTTTAATACTTTATTTTCTTTCATATCAGAATAAATGTTCTTTCCAAGTTGTAATTTGCTAAAAATATTCTAATATTTCTTGATCTTACCTAATATCATACACTGATATAGTCTTTGTAATAATGTAATCTTGAGTTTTACCTGGGTACATAAATTCTCAGGTAGAGATTACATTTCCCAGGCCTTTTTAAAATCTGTATAATCCTTGCTGGACAATAACACATGAGCAAAAAAGATAGATGTCACTTATTAATTGTGACTCCTAAGAAGTATGTGTGCCTTCCCTTGCCTCGCCACCCCTCCACCATAACTCTGGCTAGAACATGACAAGAACTGGAGTAAAAAAAAACACGAGGACTGGGGACTTAGGGGGAAATGAGGAGTGACTTCTAATGAGTACAGAGTTAAATTTTGTTGTAATAAAAATTGATTGTAGTCATGGTTATACAATTCTGTGATTATATTTAAAATCAATGAATTGTGGCCCTTTAAATGAGTGAATTGTATGTGAATTTTATGTTAATAAGCTGTTATTTAAAAATAAATGCATGAAAAATACTGGGATTTCAGGAAAAAATATATTGGTATTTAACAGTTTGAGTAAGGCATTTTTACTAGGTGCATCTATGGGAAAATAGCTTGTCTAGAGAAAATCCTGGACAGTAGAGTTAAAAATGGCAATATGTGGCCCTGGCCAGTTTGGCTCGGCAGTTAGAGTGTCAGCCTGCAGAGAAAAGGGTCGAGAGTTCAATTTTAGTCAAGGGCATGTACTTGGATTGCAGGTTTGATCCCTCGTCCTGGTCAGGGTCATGCAGGACGCAGCAACAAATCGATGTGTTTTTCTCACATTGATGTTTATATCTCTCTCTCTACCTCCCTCCCTCCCACTCTCTCTAAAAATCAATAGAAATATATCCTCAGGTGAGGATTAACAACAACAACAACACCAAAAATGGCAGTGTGCAGCAATTTATGAATAACTTTGGAGATCAGGGCAAGTAGTTTAAAGGTAATTTGCAGAGAATGAAGAGCCTTTAAAGATGTTAGACCTGGAAAATAATAAAACTAGGGCTGTATCCCTGAAATATGCAAGTAGCAATAATGTACATGAGAATTAGAGCAAGGAGACATTAAGAAATGGTTGTATTTGGTATAGTGTCAGATGGATGTGTGAGGAAAAAAAGCGATTGCTGATAGACTTTTAAACTAGTTGATATAAAATGTGATTATTTAAATAAAAGGATAAGAGGAGCAAGTTGGAGTGGATAGGTAATAAATTTGTTTTGATTAAACCAAATTGAGATATTGGTAGAATATTGAGAAGAAAAGCAATTGTTTACAAATGTGGCCTAGCAGGTTGGAAGAACTGACATTTTTCAGATGAGGAAACTGTTCTTGAGGATGCTAATTAACTCATAATGACAGTTTTGGTACCAAACCTTATCACAGACATCTTTTCTCTAAACTATTGGCATTTAATACTTGACTAGCAATATAAAGACATTTTGATATCATATTTATGATGGGAAAAACTGAATCAGGCCCGTCTTAGCTCATATGGCATGTTTGTGAGGATACTAAGAAAGCATCTCTTTTTAGTGCATATGGCCAGGGTACACGGCAGCAAGAATGCATGGCAAAGAGGCTGAATTTCACCACTCACACTCATATCATCCTCAGTTGGGAAGCTTTGAGCAGCATCTGTATGACAATATAAATAATCTCCAACATAGTGTTTTCAAGTTTTACTTTAAATGAAGATTAAAAATCTGTTCACAGTCCTGGCCGGTTTGGCTCAGCGGTTAGAGCATCGGCCCGTGGACCAGAGAGTCCCGGGTTCAGTTCCCGCTAAGGGCATGTACCTCGGTTGCAGTTTGTCCCCTCCCCCAGTTGGGGTTGTGTGGGTGGCAGCCAGTCGATGTGTCTCTCTCACGTCGATGTTTCTCTCTCTCTCTCTTCCTCCCTCTCTCCCTCCCACTCTATCTGAAGATGAATGCAAAAATGTCCTCGGGTGAGGATAAAAAAAATAAATAAATAAATAAAATAAAAAAATAAAAATCTGTTCACAGAAGATAATATTTGAGTTTGACCCATGAATAAATAATTCCACTAGAAATATCATTGAAAATATATCATAAAATCACTATCTAGCATGCCTCATTGAACTAGAATCCCATAGTGATATTTCACTATACATCAAATCACAAGAAGCTCATTGTGAGTGATCTTGGCTTTTATCAGTGTTATGGTTCACATTACCACCTTGAATATTCCATCTCACACATCACTAACTCACAGATAATCATGACTGGGCTTGGGGATTTATTGGATCTTAATTACAGGACAGGTTTAATTGCACATGACTGATGCAAACCACCTTCCTTTGCAAAAACCTATTTTGTTGTGTTGCTTTTCCCTTTCTAGCCTTACAGTTTTCATTGTGACATCCATATTATGATTGTATTTGTTATATTAGAATAAAAAAATAGTAAATTATACTCAGTCTATACAAGTTAGGAAAAAGCTTGATTGCCCTGGCCAGTTTGTGGACCCAAAAATTTCTGGTTTGATTCCTGGTCAAGGGCATGTACCTCCCTGCAGGTTCAATCCCTGACATCGGATCATGAGGGAGGCAAACAATGTGTCTCTCACACTGTTTCTTTCTCTCTCTCTCTCTCTGCCCCCACCCCCACCCTCTCTCCCTGCCACTCTATTTTAAAAGCAATGCCAGTGAGGATTAAAAAAAAAGAAGAAGTGCCCTGGCCGGTTTGGCTCAGCGGTTAGAGCGTCGGCCTGCGGTCCAGAGAGACCCGGGTTCGGTTCCCGCTAAGGGCATGTACTTACGTTGCAGTTTGTCCCCGGCCCTGGTTGTTCGTGCGGGTGGCAGCCACTCGATGTGTCCCTTTCACGTCGATGTTTCTCTCTCCCTTTCTCTCCCTCCCACTCTATCTGAACAAAAAATGAAAAAATGTCCTTGGGTGAGGATAAAAAAAAAAGAAGAAGAAAAGAAAAAAGCTGGATAAAATTTACTACTACTTTGGACGTCAAACTTTTCAGTAATCTCTGAGTAACTGAATGTTCATTGTTAAATTGACAGTTAAAAAAAGAATGCCACCAGATAATGTGTATTCCCAGAACTAAAGAAGCATTTAAATGGCACATTTATTTATTTAGCTGCCTACTGAGTGTTTCCCACAGTATCATAATGAAAAATTTTTAAAAATGGAATTTTTTCCATAATCAACATATAAATCTATCTTGCTTTTATTGAAAAAAAAATTACCTTAATTGAACAGGAACAGAGATGTATTGGGCTTGAAAAGCCTAAAATATTGACTATCTGGCTTCTTTCCTTTAATTTTATCATAACTTAGTCATGTAATCTTCAATGTCAAGAGTACCAAGTCATCTTTATAATTCATGGGGAATAAGTGACCACAGAATCTTTTTCTTTATTTTATTTTTTCAGGTACAATTCCATCTATAAATAAACACATATTGAATCTAACCATTCAAATAACACAGCAAAGGCATAATAACACAAGATAGTGCCAAAGGAAGTTAAAAAACCAGCTACACACAGGAAAGAGAGGCATTCAATTATTAAATTGATATTCATTGTAAAAATCTTCAAAATATCAACAAGAAAATGACAAAAACAGCAATAGCTACCTTAATACTAAAAGCGTACATTTTCAACAAGAAGAAAAGTAAGTTTTCATAAAAAAATGTAAAAGAATATGTATATTGGCCATCTGTGTATCCCCTTTGGAGAAGTGTCTATTCAGGCCCTCTGCCCATTTTGAATTTATTGTCTGTTTGTTTTTGTTGTTAATTTGTATAAGTTCTTTATAAATTTTGGATATTAACCCCTTATCCTATATATCATAACCAAACATCTTCTTCAATTTGGTTCTCTTTTAGTTTTATTGTTTGTTTTCTTTGCTGTGCAAACCTTTTTAGTTTGATGTAGTCACATTTGTTTATTTTTCTTTTGTCTTTCTTCTTCAAGATATATATCATAAAAATATACACCTAAGAGAAATGTCTGAGATTCTATTGCCTATGTTTTCTTCTAGGAGTTTTATGATTTTGAGTCTTACATTTAATTCTTTAGTCCATTTTGAGTTTATTCTTGTATATGGTGTAAGATGGTTTGGTTTCATTTGTTTTTTTCATATATCTGTCCAATTTTTCCAACACCATTCACTGAATAAGCTGACACTACCCCATTGTATATTCTTGCCTCCTTTGTCAAATATTAATTGACCATGAAGGCATGGGTTAATTTCAGGGTTTTTTATTCTGTTTCATTGATCTGTATGTCTGTTTTTAATGCCACTGACATTGTTTTGATTACTATGACCTTGTAGTATATTTTGATTTCAGGTAGTGTGATACCTCTAACTGTGCTCTTCTTTCTCAAGATTGCTGAGGCTATTCAAGGTCTTTTGTGGTTCCATGTAAATTCTTGGATTATTTATTTTAGTTCTGTGAAAAGCACCATTGCTATTTTGATAGGAATTATGTTGAATCTATAGATTGCTTTGTGTAGTAGTATGGACATTTAAATTCTGTTAATTCTTCCTATCCATGAACATGGCATATGCTTCCATTTATTAGTGTTTTCTTTCTTAAGTGCTATATAATTTTCTGAGTACAAGTCTTTTACCTCTTTGGTTAAATTTATTACTATGTTGTTGGGTTTTTTTTTTTAATGCAATTATAAATGGGATTTTTTTCTTAATTACTTTTCTGATAGTTCATTAATGTGACCAATTTCTGAAAGTTAATTTTGTATCCTGCTACATTACTAAATTCACTCATCAGTTATAAAGGTTTTTTGGTGGATTCTTTAGGTTCTTTATATTCAGTATCATGTCTTCTCAAGTAATGACAGTTTTAATTCTTCCTTTTAAATTTAGGTAATTTTGTTTCTTCTTGTCTGCTGTGGCTAGGACTTTTAGTACTATGCTGAAGAAGAGTGGTGAATGTGGCCAACTCTGTGTTGTTCATGATCCTAAGGGAATAGATTTTGTTTTTTCCTCATTGAGTATGATGTTGTCTGTGGGTTTGTCATACGTGACCTTTATTATGTTGAATTACATTCCCTCTATTCACATTTTGCTAAGAGTTTTTATCATATGAGGGTGCTGGATTTAATCAAATGTTTTTCCTGCATCTCTTTATAAGATCATGTGATTTTTATCCTTAATTTTGTTTATGTGGTGTGTCACACTTATTGATTTGTAGCAACCTTGAATACCCAGAATAAAGCCCACATGATCATAGTGTATGGTATTTTTTATGTATTGCTGGATCTGGATTGCTAATATTTTTTTGCGGATTATAGCATCTGTGTCCATCAGGGATATCAGCCTATAATTGTCTTTCTTTGTAGTGTTGTTATTTGGTTTTGGAATTAGGATAATGCAGGCCTCATAAAATGAGCTTGGGAGTCTTCCCTCCTCTTGAATTTTTTGGAATAGTTTGCAAAGGATAAGTGTTGGTTCTATAAATATTTGGTAAAATTCACCTATGAAGCCATATGGTACAGGACTTTTGTTTGTTGGGAGGTTTTTTATTACTGCTTCGATTTAATTATTTGTAATTGGTCTGTTCAGATTTTCTGATTCTTCCTGATTCTTTTTTTGGAAAGTTGTGTGTTTCAGGAATTTATCCATTTTGTCCAGATTGTCATTTTCTAGTGTATAATTGTTTGTAATATTGTCTGACAATTCTTAGTATCTATTTGGTGTCAGCTGTTCTCTTGCATTTCTGATTTTATTTATTTGAGTCCTCTCTCTTTTAAAAAAAATATTTTTTTTCTTTATTGATTTTAGAGAGCAAGGAAGGGAGAGGTAAAGAGAGATAGAAACATCGATGAGAGAGAACATCGATTGGCTGCCTCCTGCATGCTCCCCACTGGGGATTTGGTTCACAATCTGGGCATGTGCCCTGACCAGGAACTGAACTGGCGACATTTTGGTGCATGGGTCAGTGCTCAACCACTGAGCCACACCAGCTGGGCTAGTCCTCTCTCTTTTTTATTGATGTCTTGTTAAAGGTTTGTCAATCTTGTTTGTCTTTTCAAAGAACCAACTCTTGGTTTTATTAATCTTTTAAACTGTTTTTTTAAGCCTCTATTTTTAAGACATTTTAAATGTCAATGGCATAACTACTCTAATAAAAAAAAAAACATAGCATTGTTGAATGGATAAGAAGGCAAGACCCATATATAGGCTGTCTACAAGAGACCCACCTCAGAATGAAAGATACATACAGACTAAAACTAAAGGGATGAGAAAAGACATCTCATGCAAATGGATATGCAAAAAAGCTGGGAAAGCATTACTTATATCTGACAAAATAGACTTTAACCCAAAAACTATAGTCAGAGACAGATAACATTACATAATGATAAAGGGAATAATCCAACAAGAGGATACAACATAACCCTTTAAACACTTATGCACCCCATATAGGAGCACATTAATATATATGGGAAATCTTGATGGATATAAAGGGAGAAATTGGCAGCAATCCAGTTATAGTAGGGAATTTTAACACCCCATAGACATCAATGGATAGATCTTCCAGACAAAATCAACAAAGAAACAGCAGACTAAACCACACACCAGATCTAATGGATTTAATTGATATCCTCGGAGTATTTCACCCCAAAGCGGCACAATATGCATTCTTTTCAATTGTACATAAAACATTTTTTAGGATAGATCACGTTAGGACACAAAACAAGTCTCAGTAAATTAAAGCAGATTGAATTCATATCAAGCATCTTCTCTGACCATAATGGTATGAAATTAGAAATCAATCACAAGAAAAAACTGAAAAACACACAAATACATGGAAGTTAAATAACATGTTATTGAACAATGAATGGTTTATCAATAAGAATAAGAAAAAAATCAATTTCTCTTTCTGTGTGTTCATTATTGGTGTATAAAAATGCCAATGATTTCTGGATGTTGATTTTGTATCTTGCTACTTTGCCAAATTCATTTATTAAGTCTAGTAGATTTTTGATGGAGTCTTTAGGGTTTTCTATGTACAATATCATGCCATCTGCAAATAATGACAGTTTCACTTCCTCCTTTCCAATTTGGATCTCTTTTATTTGTCCTTCTTGTCTAATTTCTGTGGCTAAGACTTCCAGTACTATGTTAAATGAGAGCAGCAAAAGTGGACATCCCTGTCTTGTTCCTGTTCTTAAGGGAAATACTTTTAGTTTTTGCCCATTGAGTATGATGTTGGCTGTAGGTCTGTCATAAATGGCCTTTATTATGTTGAGATATACTATTCCCACTTTGCTGAGAGTTGTTATCAAAAGTGGATGCTGGATTTTGTCAAATGCTTTTTCAGCATCTATTGATATGATCACATGATTTTTATCTTTCATTTTGTTTATGTGATGTATCACATTTATTGATTTATGAATATTGTACCAGCCTTGCTGCCCTGGGATAAATCCCACTTGGTGTGGTGTATAATTTTTTAGATATATTACTGGATTCAATTTGCTAAGATTTTGTTGAGGATTTTGGCATCTATGGTCATCAGGGATATCGGCCTGTAATTTTCTTTCTTTGTAGTGTCTTTATTTGGTTTTGGGATTACGATTATGCTGGCCTCATAAAAAGAGTTTGGAAGTATGCCTTCCTCTTGAATTTTTTGGAATAGTTTGAGGACAATAGGTGATAATTCTTCTTTGAATGTTTGGTACAACTCCCCTGTGCAGCTGTCCAGACCAGGGCTTTTGTTTGCTAGGATTTTATCGATTACTTCTTCTAATCCCATTTACCATTGCAACAAAAAAATTAAGATACCTAGGAATAAACTTAACCAAAGAAGTAAAGGACCTGTTTGTAGAAAACTATAGGACATTGAAAAAAGACATAGAGGAAAATATAAAAAGTGGAAACATATACATTGTTCATGGATTGGAAGAATTAACATCATTTAAATGTCCATACCACCCAAAGCAATCTATAGATTCAATGTAATCCCCATCAAAATACCAATGACATATTTCACAGAACTAGAACAAACACTCCAAAAGTTTATTTGGAACCAAAAAAGATCCCAAATAGCCACAGCAATCTTGAAAAAGACCAAAATAGAAGGGATCACAATACTGGATATCGGGTTATACTACAAAGCCATTGTAATCAAAACAGCCTGGTACTGGCACAAGAACAGGCGTATAGATCAATGCAACACAACAGAGAACCCAGAAATTGACCCAAGATATTATGCTTAATTAATATTTGACAAAGGTGGCAAGAGCATACAATGGAGTAAAGACAGCCTCTTTAATAAATGGTGTTGGGAAAATTGGACAACTACATGCAAAAAGAGAAACTAGATCACCAACTTATACCATACACAAGAATACACTCAAAATGGATAAAATACTTAAATAAGACTTGTGAATCCATAAAAATCCTAAAAGAAAATATAGACAACAAAATTTCAGACATCACACAGAGCAGAATTTTCACTGATACAACTCCTAAGGCACGAGAAACAAAGGAAAGAAAACATGAATACACTGGACTATATCAAACTAAAAAGCTTCTTCACAGCAAAAGAAACAACCATCAAAATGGAAAGGGAACCCCCTATATGGGAGAGCATAATTGCCAATGATACGTCAGCTAAGAGGTTAATTTTCAAAATATATAGAGTGCTCATACAACCCAACAAAAGGAAGACAGAGAACCCAATTAAAAAATGGTCAGAAGACCTAAATAAATACCTCTCTAGAAAGGACATACAAATGGCCAGGAAATATGAAAAAATGCTCAACGTCACTAACCGTCAGAGAGATGCAAATTAAAACAACTATGAGGTATCACCTCACACCTGTTAGAATGGTCGCCATCAACAAATCATCAAACAACAAGTGCTGGCGAGGGTGTGGAGAAAAGGGGACTCTAGTAGGCTGTTGGTGGAAATGCAGACTGGTGCAGCCACTATGGAAAACACAATGGTGTTTCCTCAAAAAATTAAAAATGGAAATGCCATTTGACCCAGTGATCCCACTTCTAAGAATATATCCTAAGAAGCCTGAAATACCAATCCAAAAGAATATATGTACCCCTATGCTCATAATAGCACTATTTACAATTGCTAAGATCTGGAAACACCTCAAGTATCCATCAACAGATGAGTGTATAAAAAAGCTGTTGTACATATACACAACGGAATACTATGCAGCTGTAAGAAAGAAAGATCTTTTATCTTTTGAGATGACATGGAGGGACCTGGAGAGTATTATGTTAAGCAAAATAAGCCAGTCAGAGAAAGACAAGTATCACATGATCTCACTTATTTGTGGAATATAATGAACAAAATAAGGTGGTGAACAAAATAGACCCAGAGACATAGAAGTAGGGTTCAGACTGGCAAATTTCAGAGGAGGAGGCAGGGGGAAGGAAGAGATAAACCAAAGAACTTCTACATATAAGCATAATTAATGGACATAGACAACAATGCTGGCAGGTGGGTTGGAAGTGGAGGAGGGTGTCAGTGGGGGAAAACTGAGAGACATCTCTAACAAAAATAAATTAATAAAAAAATCAAAGATAGTAAGCTATTTGATATAGGGAAAAGAAACATGATGTCTGGAGTCTGAAAACTGAGTGACATGCACATGTGGAAAGTTTCATTCATCTTCCTTTTGCCCTGTCCCAGGTCTCACCACCTGCTCCCCTGTCCTCTTTCACACAAACCCTGCCCTGCTCCATAAGTCAGCTGAGCTGATCAGCCTTGCCCTGTCATTCAGGACACAGGAGGGTGCAGGCCTGGATATTTGGCCATAGTAACCAAAGTTATCTTTAAAATGAAACAAACAAAAATCCCAAGCCAACAGAACATGAATTTAATTATGCCACTGTCTTGCTAAAACTACTTATTCTCTTATTTCAATTAGAATATTAAAAATATGTATTTTCTCATTTCAATTAGAATGTGACTAATTGTTGATATAAGTTAAACAACCAGCAAGGAGATTACTGCTAGAGAATACAATTCAGTCTTTAAAATATTTGAAACAATTTGAAAAGTAAACTGGAAGAGTTGATGTCAGTAACGTCACACTACAGCTTTGCACGGAATAAAGAAGAGCTGGGTGTTCTGCCACAAGCCACAATGGAGAATAAAACACTGAACCTAAGAGTTAGGACCCGCCTTAGAACTCTATTTAATATTCACTAAGGGTATTCCAAAAATGTCAGGTCCTGCTCTTTAAACTTTTATTGTGCATCTGTGCATTTTCTGCCCTTTTAAAGCCCTGATTCACTAAATTTTTAGGCCAATGGTGAAAATATTTCCAGTTTCCACTGAGATATATTGAGGTAAAAATGGCATTTAATTTAATAATAATTAGTGGAGAATGTTTCACAGTTTGAATCTAAAGGGGTACTCACACAATGTGCTAATAATCTGCATATAATGATCTTCGTTGGAAAAATACTCTGAATGTTTTAATTTCATCATTCAAAAAATTTTTATTGAAAAAAGCTTACTACCTTACACTTATATACATACAAAAGCATTTTCTGTGCTTATTAAACAACTGAATAAAAACCACTGTGATACATATTATATCACCTTTCTTTATCTAGTTTGTGTGAGTCAAAAGATTTCCAGTTCTTTTATGAAAGTGGATCCATTCACTCATTGAGCATTTATCAAGGCTAGTAATACAATTAGATAAAAAGACCAGAGGCATGATGCTTTATTCAAGGGAATGGTGTCTTCATGAAGAAATCGGACATATACATAGGAATCACAACTTGTACGTAAAGATTATCAAGATTGCAAGCACTTAATCTTGATATCACCTTGGCATTTTACCTTCTATCTTTGAATAAATATTGACCACTATAGCAAAGTACTTTAAGAAGTGGTGAGATCTGAGTATTGATTACCTTTTTTCCCATATGATTTATTTAATTGTAATTTTACTAACAACTTTTAATAATGATTGTTTAAAAAGAGGCTCACAATATTACTAAAAACTCGGCCATCAGCTCTTACAAGGCAATTTGGGCAGCAACTTTACCCCATTGAATAAATTCCATGAATCTTTCTCTGGGTAACAAAGTCTTCATTACCTGGTTGCTACCTCTCTCTCTATGATCATCTGAAGTCTTTGAATCTCTCTTTTCCACATCAATTGATTTCATTTTCTGTGACTGAAGCATAGCAAACTGTCTGTTTTCTTGGAAGTTTTCTATCCAAGGGAACTTGAATGGATGCTTTTTGTTGAAATTGAAAAGAGTTTAGGGAAAATAAATAATTTATTAATATCCCAAACTTGGGATAGTACATAATTACATATATTAGGCACACAATTAAATGTTTAATTTAACCACTTATCAGTGAGGCTAAGGACACCAACACCAAAGACAAGACTACAAATCCACATATCTTTGGTTTCATTGTAAGAAATTCAACAATCCAAAAATTCACAAATTATTACAAATATTTGAGAAGTTGATATCATTTATTTTAATTATTTAAATGTATTTTATCTTTGTTCTTAATGAATATTAACTTTATAGTCTACCATTTTTCTCAGGTTCTTTATATAAACTTTAAAATTCTCTTTCTTTTTGCAATAAAGATATTCGTGGTAAATGTCTAAAATTTTCATTTGGATCAAGGATGATGTTTTGCCTTTCTTGCAGTAGGAAATCTATCCTTTCTAGAAAATACTGAACTGCACTGCTGCCCCAAGGCTATGCCCCTTCCTGGGGGAAGGCTGCAATCCACGGCTGGGCTACATTGAAGAACACAGGCCCCGACCCCTTGCCTCAATTTGGGGGCCACCTTAACTCTGATTAACTGGGGTCTTTGCTGCAACTGCATCACAGTTCAAGTTCTCCCTTTGCTTTTATTTTTTTTCAAATTTACACTAATTTTTAACATTAAATTTATTGGTTAATAACATTATATAAGTATAGGTGTACAAATTTATAACATATCATCTGTATATTGCATTGTGTGCCCACCACCCAAAGTCTAGTCTCCTTCTGTCACCATATATGTGATCCCTTTACCCTCTTCAACTTCCCCCCTCAACCCATTTTGCTTGATTTTATTTTGCTCACTCCCTCATGGATTATGTTGCTGAGATCCCTAGCCAGTGCATTTCTCATAAACAAGTTGCTCTCTCAGAGTTAGTTTCTCAGGGAATCTGACCTAAATGATAAGTAAATAGATTATTAATTTCCCTACCAACACTCCACAACCAAAACCAAGTAGGTTTATTTGGATAATTTAGGAAAAACACCACCACCTCCACACACCCCTTCCCAGCAACCTCCCACACACAAACATTATTTGACAAACTCGATGTTTCCATGATCAGGGTCCAGGAGGGTTCACAGCAAATCTTGGTTTATTCTGCATTTAGCATTTTATCAGCACTTCTGCTTCTTCTCCTAAGTATGAATGGATAACCTAGATGAGAAACCCTAAAATCCCTTTAACCTGATTAATGTTTAGTCAATACCTCTCTTATGTCTCACTTTGGCTCTCTCAGCTTCTTAGAATCTCTGACTATATAGTAACTGTTTATCTCAAGTGCATAATTGCCTTCCTCATAAGATAATTATACATGTAAATGAGATACTTAGGTAAAGCACCACCAGGCACAATTGTTTTGGATCATTTCTTTTTGTGGTGAGAATATTTAAGCTCTAGCCTCCTAGTATCTTTGAAATAGACAATATTTTATTGGTGACTATAATTACAATGTTGTGCATTAGGTCTCCAGATCTTATTCATCTTCTAAACTCACATTTGTACCCTTTGACCAGTATCTCTCCAACTCCGCAAACCCTGAGCCCTGGTTAGCTACCGTTCTACTCGATGTTTCTGTGAGTCTGGGTTTTTAAAATTTCATATATAACTGATATCATACATATTCATTTCTTCATTCTTATAATATGCACAAATTACTGTCAAAATTATTATACAAACTACATTCACAGATTTCTTATATGGAATTTAATTTTGGCACATTCCAAAGATATCTATTGAGAATCAATTCTGCTCCAGGAAACATTCTAAGCCCACTAAAATGTGTTATCTCCTATAAATCATATAACCATTTTATATCTTGCAGAATTCATTATTGTCTCTAGTTTCCAGATGAATTAACTGAGACTCGGAGTCTGAGAAACACTCAAAGGCACACAACTGAATGTGGTACAAGATTCAGACTGAAGTCTTGCTAACAATTCCAAATTCTGTTCAATTTTCAATGATCTTCACTTGCGTTCATATTTAATCAAGGACAACAATCATGATTTTAAAAATGTACAAAATCACTAAAACTTATCTAAATAAGTATCAGCAATGAGTCAATATCTGTGCACTAATCACATTTCTATTACAAGGGAAGACGACAGGAGAGATGTTGCACACACCACAGTGATGGCTCTAACTTTTTTTTATCATAAAGACATGGTTTTGCCCTGGCTGGTTTGGTTCAGCAGTTGGAGCATCGGCCTGCAGACCGGCAAGGGCACATGCCTCGGTTGTGGTTAGATCCCAGCCCTGGTTGGGGTCATGCGGCAGGCAACCAATCAGTGTTGCTCTCTCACATCAATGTTTCTCTCTCTCTCCCTCCCTCCCACTCTATCTGAAAATCAGTTGAAAAATATCCTCAGGTGAGGATTAAAAAGAAAGAAAAAAGACATATGGTTTTCAGGAGTTGAAAATATCTAGCGCATAAAAGAAAAATATTAACAATTTATCTTGGTCTCTAAATTTCTAATCACAAATTTGGTGACTTTTTGAGATTTTTGTCGAATATGCTTCAGAAAACTTGGCAACTACAATGAGACATGAATGCATTTAAAACAGCTTATCTTTTTGGATTTAAAAATGAAACAAGTGTAAATATTTAATATTGCTTTGAGCAGCTTTTATGTCATGGTTGCCATCCAAGTATGTACATGATAAAAAATTAAGAAATCCTGCTAAGATGCCATACACAGAATATGTGTTAAGAGAGTATTAAAAATGGCATAATAGTAACAAGTTAGAGAGAACTGTATTTTTTTAGTTCCAAAATGATGGTGAAGGTCAGTGAGTTTGGAACTATAGCTCTTCTCTTTTTAAAAGTGTTTTTAAATCTAAAGGTCATAGTCTATTTATTTTTCATTTTATTAATGAAATTCTTTTGCTGTACTTCTACCCCCAAAGTTTACAAAATAGCTATCTAATTAGAACCAAATAATAATAGTAGTAATAAATTCTCATACTTCTGAGGCATTTAATATTAGATAAATGGGTGAAGAAAAAAAGAAAGGCTTATGAGATATTGGGTATATTATATCTATTATATTATTTGATGTTTCCAACAAAAATAAAAGGAAATGCTACCAGATTATCTATGTTTTTCCTCCCACTTTCTCTCTCTCTCTCTTTTTCCCTAAACATTTACCTAGTCTACATTTTCCAGCCTCTTGCAGTTAAGATTAGTCAGGTAGCCTATTACTGAGCAAAAATAATGTGGATCTCTGCTAGGTCGGTTCATCAGGACCTCATATGCTGACTTTCATGTTCCTTTTCCTTAGACCTACTTGTAGTTAACTTTAAAAAACCATGGAAGCTATGTCTTAAAAACAGCAAAGCCTAAAGATGGAAAGAATCGGATGTCTCAATGTTTGAACTTAATAGTGTGTGAGAAAACCATTTCTAGTCTACTAAGCCTCTGAAATTGGAAGGCTTGATTGTTATAGCACCTAGTATAAGCCTAACAATATTATCATTCTCATTTTAACAGCTATGGGAATTGAAAACTAGATCACAGATAACTATCTTGCCCTGGTAGAGTCTATCATATTTTCTCCTTAGGCTGTGGAGTAGGAACATGCAATTCTTTCCCATGCATCATTCTGTAAGAAATGAAACATTAACTTACAGACCCTCTCTGTGCATTTTAAGTTTCTGTGCGCGCGCGCGCGTGTGTGTGTGTGTGTGTGTATTCATACCAATGTAGTTATTTTTATTCACCTTGGACAGTACAGACATACCTATATGATAACATAGTTATTATCTGTATCCCAATATTTTTGCATGTTTTCACTTGCTGTTCTGATTTTTAGCAGTGCTGGTTCAGTTTTGGTTTTGCCCCTGCATCTTTATCAAAAACTATCTGATTACATACAGTTTTATTTCCTCCACATCCTGATTCTTTGTCCTCCCTTTTCTATTCTCTTTAATGATTTTCAGTGTCCAGTGCTCACAGATTATGGAGTTATTATGAGCAAAAATAACGAAAAGGCTTAAAACCATTCTCATGATAGGTTTTATAACTAGGATTGTAGTAATGAAGGGAGAAAGAGCAAATAAAGAAATAGTTTAATTGGCTACAGAGGCTGATGGTATTATTTCTTATAGACTAATATACTGAAAACAACTGCATAAAATATATAGAAGGAAATGCCTTCATGAAACTATGTAACTGGACAATAATTCAGCGTGGGGGCATAAGAAAGCCACACATCCTCAATTTGTTTATTTATAAACTTTGCCCCATCAGCATCTTTCTCGACCCTCTATTCCGTCAGTGGCATAGCTACTTCCTGAGTTAGAAAACTATAATGGATCTCTATATCATACAGAGTTTGGAGGACTTATTCATTTTTCCTGCAAAAGTTAAATAAAGTGCAAAACTTTCAGCCCATCAATCCTTTAGGAAGCTGTCCAAGGTGACATTTCATTAGCACATTTTGTCAGTGGATAAATCATATAGCATGCTCTGAAGAGAAGGTGGAAAACATCTAGTCCTTTTTCATTAGATCCATCTGAACTTGAACCACTGGAGATTACATACAAAAAGCACATGAGACAGAAGAAGCGCTATCCTGTCTATAAACTGCATTAATCATTCATTCCCTTCAGAGTGTCTTAAGTCACTGCCATGTCTGTGGTTAAGCCCCAAACTGGCTATTCAATTTTGAGCCACATGACAGATACATTTCAAGGAAAATCAGAGACATAACGATTCCTGCCAGCCTTGATAAAGTCCTCATTCATCAATTAAGAGGTTCCAATAAGCTGAGATGGATATGGAAAAACAAGGAAACTTGCATGATAACACTTGCAGCTTTTGCCTCCTCTTTCTTGGTTTGCTGAAATCCAGGAATGGGGATCACAAAGCCTTATGGGAATGACTGGATTCAGAAAGAAGTCCTATAACTGAGGAAAGAGAGTTCCTTTCTATTTCTGCCTAGATGGAGCTCTATTTGGAATCAGCTGGTAAGGAAAAGTTTCATGATCACCTTTAAATTTCTCAAAGTGATTTTAATTCACCTAAATTTCTCTCACTCTCTTTTTCTCTTTTGAACATGAAAGTCTGTGGCATAGGAGTCTATCCCCTGGTCTCATGATTTCAATTTTGTTGGATCAAATCAGAGTGCTAGGAATGTTTCCCAGTTTTAAATAGCTGTAGTGTCGAAATGTTTCTGAAACATATGCTCAAAGGTAAATTTTTTCTATAATACCATCCAGGGCGTATTTCAAACCAAGAATTTTTTTGCTTGTACAAAATGGGGAGAATATATTTTATAAGATGTGTGGCATTTTAATTATGCAAATTATCAAAGTAAATGAAAACTTATTGTAAATGAAGAGTGTTTTTAAACAAATAATAAGCATATTTGGTCAATTTCTAAGTATATTATAAAAAATCACTAGTACCACTAAAAAGCATTTGATATCACTGAAGTCAGAATTTTTAGAAGATAATGCTAAATCAATGAGGAAAAAAGAAACATACTTTGTATTGATTATTTATCTGCACTCCTAGAGCTAATTAATCAACAGTTCTACCCAAGATCTCATTGTGCCAAAAGCAACATTTGGTAATATTATGAAAGAGAATCATGATTAAACTTATTTCAAATGATGCCAAAGTGCTTTGTTTTCCACAATCGAATGGTTTTCAAATTGTGCTCCTCAGAGCATCACGTGGCTGCCCCTCCGGTGTTTATAGAACAACGTGTGCAAAGGGAAGTCGTGGCGTTTGTGAGGAGACCCCCATCCAACACTGACTAAAGTAACTGTGCTTTTACACGTAGGACTTCCTAGTAAAATGTCCTTTGAGCAAAATTCTGCAGCTCAGAACCATCGGAAAACCACTGTAATAATTAAGGATATCTTTTTTCTTTCATTGTCACAAGACATAATTTATTTAAAAAACACAAACCAGAAATTTCTATATCTGAATCAAAGCCAACTACTGGCTCAGAAAATTTGGATGAAATATCTTCATTGCATTGATGGAATTACTGTTCAGCAGCATAGTCAACACCAACCTACTTATTAAAGTGATTAATCATGGTTTATTAAGCAGACTTTCCAAATGTTTTTCCCCTCTTAGCATTATGTCTTATTAAGTAGAATTTAAAAGAAGTATCTCAGACAATAACTTTTTATTTGGTGTTGTGAGAGTAAATATACATTTACTTATCTTGATTTCTAGTAAGATTCCTGGGGCTTATAACTTATATTTGTTCAGCAAAGTTTACTTTTTAAAAAAAAAATTTTTCCTTTATTGATTTTAGAGAGATAGGAAGTGAAAGGGAGAGATAGAAACATTGATGAGAGAGAACATCAATTGGCCACCTCCTGCATACCCCCCACTGGGGATCAGGCCCACAGCCTGGGCATGTGTTCTGGCCGGGAATTGAACCAGCGACATCTTGGTGCATGGGTCGATGCTCAACCACTGAGCCACACCAGCCAGACATCAATGTTTACTTTTTATGAAATGCTTTTTTGGCCATTTAATTTTATTTTCACAGTACTGTGAATTTTATATACAGCCTAGTCAAGCTATGAAGACTTACTGCCCAAGTGCATCTGATCACTACAGTGGCAAAGCTAGAACTTGGTCTGGTTTATCTGCCTTTCAGATCATGGACCGTCCTCACATACCCTTCCCGTTCCTAAAGGGGTCTGGCTCTAGAGGAACATGCTTATGTGTGCATCTTATAAATGATGGTATTTCATAGTCACATAATTATGGATTGCAAAGACTGGTAGAATACGGGCCACGAGAGGAAGCCTAGGAAACTTCAGCCACACTCATACCCAAACTCTTTTAGTCTACTTCACAAGTCACAAAAAATAATAACCTACTCTGTTATGGACAACATAAATTTTCTTCATGTCTTGCGTGTGCACATAGAAGTCTTTTTACACTCTGGCTAAAAATAATTTCAAAACGAGATGCTCCTTAAATAAGTAGATTTTGCTTGAAAAGGCTTTGGCATATACCCTAATTTGATTATTTAAATAACAAAAAGACTAACATATAAACTAAACAGATATTCTCTCTCACCCATTTTTTGCAGGTCTCAGATTTAAACTGTGTTATAATAGTGCCTATGATATACTTGCCTATTAATTGATTTGACCTGGTAGCAGCATAGACTAATGAGGAAAATCATTTGGTTGAAAAATAAAGCTCTGTATTCACTGACACTGCAAACTAAAAGTAGTAAGTTATGATATGTGAGTTAAAACATTTCATTACTGGTAACAAAACCACATTTGATGAAGCCAACAGTCAAATCATTATAAGAGCCTACATTTCGATACAAAAGAAGGTCATGAAGATGGCGGCAGGCAGAACCAGAGGGAGGTGAGTGCGTGAGAGAGTGAGCTGGTGTGTGAGAGAGTGTGAGTGAACATGAAGGTGGACGACCAAACTCGTGCAGTGCAGAGACGCAAAGCAGAAGGTTCCTGTGCTGTGGACGGGAGCAGCTGGCTACCACGGTAAGCGGCTCTTCAGGGCGCTTCTCCCTGTGCCGCAGGGAGGTCTCACCATTTTGGAAGATCCCGGGTCTTCCCTGGGAGGAGGCAGTGGGAGCAGCTAGAGCCCAGCAACCTGAGCCCACCAGTGCACCAGGCACCATGGGACCAGTGCACACCCTATGTCAACACAGACCAGTGCACAGTAGAGGAGCTGTCAAGGTACCTGTTGCAGAAACTGCAAATGGACGGGAACCCAGCACCATCCCCCACAGTAGCAGCCCGATCAGAGTCGAGATGT
This sequence comes from Tadarida brasiliensis, assembly GCA_030848825.1. Classification (NCBI taxonomy): domain Eukaryota; kingdom Metazoa; phylum Chordata; class Mammalia; order Chiroptera; family Molossidae; genus Tadarida; species Tadarida brasiliensis. The sequence continues at coordinate 74,339,697 of CM061269.1, read as the reverse complement.
ACCCCCAGCAACAGAGGATGGGGAGTACATCCATCCCCAAGCAACAGAAGCACAGATCAGCAGATGAGACCCATTCCCACAAACTACAGCAAAGGCTGAGGAGGAGCTAAGCCCCACTGGGCAGCAGCACTCTCCAACTGCCAGTGGCAGGACCTGGGGCTCCACAGAGGCCTGTGTGACCCAGCGGCCCACAAGATAGGCATGGAGACGGGTCTCCAAAGGGTCTGTGTGATCCAGCCACCCGTGGGACATACAGGAAGCGGGGGCTCCAATGGGGCCTGTACAACCCAGCTGTCCACAAGATAGGCGGGGAGCCAGGGTTCCAGTGAGGCCTGTGCAACACAGCTGCCCATGGTACAGGCAGGGAGCGTGGCTCCAACAGTGCCTGAGCTATACAGCTACAGGTGGCACCAGTGACCAGCTGGGAACACAGCTCTAGAGGGGCCCACGTGATCCAGCAGCAGCACCTACCAGGACACACCAATAACAGCCCCCAGTAGTCAATCCTCCAGGATCTACAGCAGGCAAGAGGCGACACACAACAAAACAGTCTGGGAGGCACAGCAGCCTTATTTGATATACAGTGAGCTGCCTACACATCCAAACATCCCTCACCGGGTCTAGAGCTACCAGACGACTAAAATGGGGAGACACAGAAACAACACCCAAAGGAAAGAAAAAGAGGAATGACCAGAAAAGAAACTACAGGAAATGGAAGACAGCAACTTGTCAGATAAAGAATTCAAAGCAATGATTTTAAGGGTGTCCAAACAATTTGGTGAGAACTACAAGCAACTTAATAAGAATTATGAAGAGCTCACTGGGAACTACTTCAACCTAAAAAAAGAGGTAGAAGCTATGCGTAAAAATCAAGAGGAAATAAAGAATGACATAGCTGTTATGAAAAATATCTTAGAAGGTATTTTTCAATAGTAGATTAGAAGAAGCTGAAGATCGAATCAGTGTCTTAGAAGACAAGGTAGAGAAAAACACCCAAATAGAGCAGCAAATGGAAAAAAAAAAATTAAAAAGCAGGAGGAAAGTTTAAGGGAGCTGTGAGACAATACAAAACATAACAACATTAGCATTATAGGGATACCGGAAGGAGAAGAATCAGAGAAAGGAATAGAGAACCTGTTTGAAGAAATAATGACAGAAAACTTCCCTAAACTGGTGAAGGAAAAAGTCACACAAATCCAGGAAACACAGAGTCTCAAGCAAGATGAACCCCAGAAGACCCATAGCTAGACACATCATAATAAAAATGGCAAACATTAAAGACAACGAAAGAATCTTAAAGGAAGCAAGAGAAAGACAGAAAGTTACCTACAAGGGAGGTCCCATTAGACTGTCGCTGATTTCTCAATAGAAAGACTGCAGGCCAGAAGGGAGTGGCATGACGTGTACAAAGTAATGCAAGGTAAGGGTCTGAATCCAAGACTACTCTATCCAGCGAGGCTATCATTCAAAATTGAAGAAGAAATAAAGAGCTTCATGGAAAAAAAAAAAGCTAAAGGAATTTACCACCACCAAACCAGCACTGCAAGAAATATTGAAGAGACTGTTGTAAAAGAAGAAAAAACAGAGAGAGAGAGAGAGAGAGGAACACAGGCATAAAATTAAAATGGCGACTAATAACTATCAATAATTACCTTAAATGTAAATGGTTTAAATGCTCCAATCAAATGACACAGGGTAGCTGATTGGATAAGAAAACACGACCCATATATATGCTGTCTATAAGAGACCCACCTCACAACAAAAGACTCCCACAGGATGAAAGTGAAGGGATGGAAAAAAATTTTCCAAGCAAATGGAGATGGAAAAAAAGCTGGTGTAGCAATACTCATATCTGACAAGATAGACTTCAAAACGAGGGCCATAATAAGAGACAGAGAACGTCACTACATAATATTAAAAGGACCGATCCAACAAGAGGATATAACCCTGGTAAACATATACACACCAAATATTGGAGCACCAAAATAAATTTTAAAACTTCTGGAGGACTTCAAGGGAGAGATCAATAACAACATGATCATAGTGGGTGACATTAACATGCCACTGACACCACTGGATAGATCTTCTAGACAAAAAATTAACAAAGGCATAGAGTCCTTACAAGACAAACTAGATCAGTCAGACTGCATTGATATTTACAGAACATTTCACCCCAAAGCTGCAGAATATACATTCTTCTCAAGTGCACATGGGTCATTCTCAAAGATAGACCACATGTTAGGACACAAAGCAAGTCTCAACACATTTAAGAAAATTGAAATCATATCAAGCATCTTCTCAGATCACAGTGGCATGAAACTAGAACTCAATTACAGTAAAAACACAAAAAAACATTCAAACACTTGGAGGCTAAATAGCATGCTATTAAACAACGAATGGGTTATCAATGAGATTAAGGAAGAAATTAAAAATTTCCTGGAAATCAATGAAAACGAACACACAACAACAAAAAATCTATGGGACACAGCGAAAGCAGTCCTGAGAGGGACGTTCATACCACTACAGGCCTACCTCAAGAAACAAGAATAATTCCTAATTGACTTTCTAACCCTACAACTTAAGAAACTAGAAAGTAGACAAAAAGAAAAACCCAGAGCTAGTAGGAGGAAGGAAATAGCAAGGTCAGAGCAGAAATAAATGACATAGAGATGAAAAAAATAGTTCAAATTATCAATGAAACAAAAAGCTGGTACTTTGAAGAGATAAACAAGATTGATGGACCTTTAGCCAGACTCACCAAGAAACAAAAAGAGAGAAGTGAAATAAACAAAATCAGAAATGAAAGAGAAGTAACAACTGACACCACAGAAATACAAAGGATCATCGAAACATACTATGAACAATTATATGCCAACAAATTGGACAATCTAGGAGAAATGGACACATTTCTAGAAACACAAAGCCTCCCAAAACTGAACCAGGAAGAGATAGAAAACTTGAACAGACCAATAACAACAAAGAAAATTGAAGATGTAATTTAAAAACTCCCAGCAAACAAAAGCCCAGTCCCAGATTACTTCACAGGGGAGTTTAACCGAACATTCAAAGAAGATCTAATACCCATTCTCCTCAAACTATTCCAAAAAATCCAAGAAGATGGAACACTTCCAAACTCATTTTATGAGGCCAGCATAATCCTAATTCCAAAACCGGATAAAGACACTACAAAGAAAGAAAACTACAAGCCAATATCTCTGATGAACACAGACACCAAAATCCTTAACAAAATATTAGCAAATCGGATCCAGCAATGCATCAAAACAATTATTCATCATGACCAAGTGGGTTTCATCCCAGGCATGCAAGGATGGTACAATATTCTCAAATCAATAAATGTGATACATCACATAAACAAAATGAAAGATAAAAACCATATGATCATATCAATAGATGCTGAAAAAGCATTAGACAAAATCCAGCACCCATTTCTGATAAAAACGCTCAGCAATGTGGGAATAGAGGGACCATATCTCAACATAATAAAGGCCATATATGAAAAACCTACAGCCAACATCACATTCTCAACGGGCAAAAATTAAAAGCATTCCCCTTAAGAACGGGAACAAGACAAGGATGCCCACTTTCACCACTCTTATTCAGCCTAGTACTGGAAGTCTTAGCCACAGCAATTACACATGAAGAAAAAATAAAGGTGATCCAAATTGGAAAGGAGGAAGTGAAATTGTCATTATTTGCAGATGACATGACATTGTACATAGAAAACCCTAAAGACTCCATCAAAAATCTACTAGACTTAATAAATGAATTTAGCAATGTAGCAGGATACAAAATTAATGTCAAGAATTCAATGGCATTCTTATACAGCAATGATGAAATTACAGAAAGAGAAAGTAAAAAATCAATCTCATTTACCATCGCAGCAAAAAATTTAAGATACCTAGGGAGAAACTTAACCAAAGAAGTAAAGGACCTCTTCATAGAAAACTACAGGTCATTGATAAAAGAAATAGAGGAAGTTATAAAAAAAGTGGAAACATATAGTGGATTGGAAGAATTAACATCATTAAAATGTCCTTACTACCCAAAGCAATCTATAAATTCAATGCAATCCCCATCAAAATACCAAAGACATATTTCACAGAACTAGAGCAAACATTCCAAAAGTTTATATGGAACCAAAAAAGACCCTGAATAGCTACAGCAATCTTGAAAAAGAAGAACAAAGTAGGAGGGATCACATTACCAGATTTCAGGTTGTATACCAAAGCCACTGTAATCAAAACAGCCTGGTACTGGCACAAGAACAGGCAGATAAATCAATGGAACAGAATAGAGAACCCAGAAATTGACCTAAGACAATATGCTCAATTAATATTTGACAAAGGTAGCAAGAGCATACAGTGGAATCAAGACAGTCTCTTCAATAACTGGTGTTGGAAAAATTGGACAGCTACTTGCAATAAAAATGAAACTAGACAACCAGCTTACACCATACACAAGAATAAACTCAAAATGGATAAAAGACTTAAATGTAACTTGTGAATCCATGAAAATTCTAGAAGAAAATGCAGGCAACAAAATTTCAGACATCATACGCAGCAGAATTTTCACTGATACAACACTTAAGGCAAGACAAACAAAGGAAAATATGAACACATGGGACTACATCAAACTCAAAGCTTCTGCACAGCAAAAGAAACAACCATCAAAACGGAAAGGGATCCCTCTACATGGGAGACTATAATCATCAATGATGCTCAGATAAGGGTTAATTTCCAAAATATATAGAGTGCTCATACAAGTCAACAAAAGGAAGACAAAGAATCCAATTACAAAATGGGCAGAGGACCTAAAGACACACCTCTCCAAACAGGACATACAAATGGCCAAGAGACATATGACAAAATGCTCAATGTCACTAATCATCAGAGAGATGCAAATTAAAACAACAATGAGATATCACCTCACACCTGTCACAATGGCCACCATCAACAAATCATCAAACAACAAGTGCTGGCAAGGGTGTGGAGAAAAGGGGACTCTAGTACACTGCTAGTGGGAATGCAGACTGGTGCCACCACTATGGAAAACACTATGGTGTTACCTCAAAAATTAAAAATTGAATTACCATTTGACCCAGTGATCCCACTTCTCTTAATATACCCTAAGAAACCTGAAACACAATCCATAAAGAATATATGTACCCCTATGTTCATAGCAGCACTGTTTATAATAGCTAAGATCTGGAAACAACCCAAGTGTCCATCAGTGGATGAATGGATAAAAAAGCTGTGGTACATGTATACAATGGAATACCATGCAGCTGTAAGAAAGAAAGATCTCTTACCATTTGAGATGACATGGAGGGACCTGGAGAGTATTATGCTAAGTGAAACAAGCCAAGCAGAGAAAGACAAATATCACATGATCTCACTTATTTGTGGAATATAATGAACTAAACCAACTGATGAACAGAATTGACCCAGAGACATAGAGGTGGAGTACAGACTGACAAGCCTCAGAGGAGGGGGTTTGTGGGGGAAGAGATAAACCACAGAACTTATATGCATGTGTGCGTGACCAATGGACTTAGACAACAATGGTGGGGATGGTGCAGGGGGAATGGGGAGGAGCGTGTCAATGGGGGGAAAAGGAGAAATATCCATAACAAAAACAAATTAATAATAATAATAAAGAAAAGTGTACATTTCACTGAACCCAAGGGCAGGAATATGTAGGATCTCAAGTTGAGACTATGTTGAATTTGTTTTATAGGTCAACACACTGAGTCAAGGTGCACAAATTAAACACTATGTAGATGTAACTGTAACACCTTTCTGGATGAGATTAGCATTTGAATGAGTGGATGCAGTAAAGTGGATAGCGCTCCCCAATGCAGGTGTGCAACATCTAATTTGTTGAAAGCCTGAATAGATCAAAATGTGGAAGAAGGGAAGATTCATCCTCTTTCTGTCTGCCTGATGGAGATGGGACATCTCATCTTCTTCTCTTGGACTAGAATTTACTCTAGTCCAGCTTTTCTGGGTTTCATCTTGCAGATGGCAGATCATAAGACTTCTCAACCTCCATAATCAGTGAACCAATTTCTCACAATCTCTCTCTCTCTCAGAAATATATGGATATAGACATAGACATGGATATAAAAGAAAGTAAAAAAGAGATGGAGGTAGACAAAAATATGAGAAATTGAATAGATGTATAAAATCTATAAATGAATATATACTCTTTTATTGAATATATACTGTTTCTCTGAGAATCCTGGCTAACACAGGGACTAAAGTCAAGCTTAAACATCTAAGCAAATAATCCCTGTCTTTCTCTCCTCTTGACTTCTTTCTGCTCATCTCACCTTTCTCACTCTGGATGCTCCCTTTTCCCGTTCTCCATATTTTAATATTGCTGCTCTGCAATGTCAAGTTTATATGTTAAAATTCTAAGTACATACAGATAAAAGGTAGTTAGTCCTAAGACTCAGTTTCAATTTCCCAGAAGGAGTGACTAGCTCCATTTGAGTTAGCCAGCAATGTAGACATCTAGTCAGCTAGGGCTGGTGGAGCCATGGGGCTCATTTTTGTAAGCACTAACTTGGCTACCAAGGTTTATTCCTTCAGCTGGGTGGGGGTGGGGAATGGGGCTGGAGGACAGAAAGCAGCACTAAGAGAAGGAATGAGACAGGAGATATTGTCCCTGGCTAGGTGAACTGACCAGAGTTTCCTAAAACACTGACCCTCAGATCTCCTTGGTGATTTATTTAAGAGAACACATATCTTCTTGCTACACTGACATGACATTTGCCCCCTCCTTACCCACGTTTCCTAATGTTTTGTCACTGTGGTAGTGATGCAGAAAAGAACACAGCATACTGGAACTCAGGCTGGTAAAGGAGCTGGGTTTCTAATAAGACGATCCCAATAGAGTGGACAATTCTGTGATAAAGGTAATCCAGGTTCTAGTGAGGCCTGAGGAGGAGAACCAGCTGAAGTCAGGAGGTTGAAACAAGCTTTTCTGGAGTGAAGACCTGAAGCCTTCCTGCAAACACAGCCTATTAAACAAGGTAAAAAGGCCCCGCTGTTGTATATTAAATAATTAGCCCAGTATCCTTTCAACTTGATAAGCATTAATGAAAACTAAATGTTTGGGCTTTAGTAAATCCATGGTAACCAACGACTTACAATTCTTATTGTGGAGTTGAGGAATTGCCTTACATAACTAAAGCTACTACTGACTCCTCATATATCGAATAAATTAATGTCTTAATCTATAAACCTGGTTCATAACTCTAAGTTTATTTTTACTGCATAATTATACCCTGCTTAGACATGTTGCAATAAAATTGAGGCAGCTCTGTGGATGCCATTCTTCTGCAATTCTTATTTTGCCTCAATCAGGTTATTATAGCTGGGTTTGAAAAGATTTATTATAACTGTAAATATGAGTACATTTCAGTGGAGTTTTATGGAAATATCTGTATTTTCACAATAATTTACTCTAAGAATACATTTCACTATAATATAAAATAAGAAGTATAGTAAAACTTCCTTTCAGTGTTCTCTTCTTTAAGAGTAGCTGTATTGCATATTATATGTACATGCTGTAAATAGAGGTTTCATTTTTCAATATGTACCTGTTGTTTAAACTTTATTAAACAAAAATGTTTAAATGTTTCTAGACTCACAAAATTAAAACGCTGTGTTGAAGGTAAGGTTTAACTCTAAAGTGAATTTCACACAAAATGTCAGTGAGCTACTAGAACAAGTGTTAGTAAAAAAGCTCTGTTAAATAACAGCTGAAACTGGCCAGGTGGTGTGGCTCAGTGGATTGAGTGTTGTTCCATGGACTGAGAGGTCCCGGTTTGATTCCCGGTCAGGGCACATGCCCAGGTTATGGCTCAATCCCCAATAGGGGGCATGCAGGAGGCAGCCGATCAATGTCTCTCTCACATTGATGTTTCTATCTCTCTCTTCCTCTCTCTCTAAATAAAAATCAATAAAAACATAGCAGAAAATAATAGCAGAAACAGCCTGGCCAGTGTGGCTCTGTGGTCAAGCGTCAACCCATGTACCTAAAGGTCGCCAGTTCAATTCCCGGTCAGGGCACATGCCCAGGTTGTGGGCCCAACCCCCAGAGTGGGGCATGCAGGAGGTGGCCAGTTGATGTTCTCTCTCATTGATGTTTCTATCTCTTTCTCTCTTTCCCTTCCTCTTTCTCTAAAAATCAATAATAAAGAAAAAAATTTAAAAATAGCAGAAACCTATGCTCATCTTCCAATTAAATGTACATATTGAGAACTTGTATGTATCTAACACTAAGGATGAGAAAGTACTAGAACACGTGGTCATTATTCTCATGGCATCCCACTGTTTCATTACATAGTCCTAATTTATAATATTCTCTTTTATTCTGCATTCCTAAAATAGCTCTATATTGCTTTCAGGTGTTTCTCAAGCAATGTATAAACACTCCTAAAAACATGTGGTAGAGTAGCAGAAGGTATCTGATGCTACAGGATAGAAAGGCACACAATCCTGAAGTTGTACTGTATTTGAAGATATGGTGAGGAGAGGGTTAAATAATTTAACTAGTAAATAAAATTAAAACATTACTCTTTATATACTGATAGATGTTAATGTTGGGTAGAAAGAAAATTCCCTTAGGATAAAACCAGACTTTTTTAAAAATGTGGACTTAATGTACAATTCCAATCTCCCTCAGATAAATTTCACCCGAATACTTTGAGTGGCTCCCTTTGGAGCATCCAGTTACCTTACGTTATTTCACATGTTTGGGTTCCTGAAAGTCAAACTGTAGGAAAAATTCAAACAAATAGATTGTTACTATTTATTAACGTTCTTCTGTTTACTATGTGTCTATTTGAATGTTTATATCCCGTTAAAACATGTATCCTGTCTAAAAGAAAGCTTTAGAATTAGTTTCTCAAATATCTGAGTTCAGGTAAGCTGGGCTGGACCACTAGAAGGAAATCTAGGAGACTTTTTAGTTAATCATGACTCCAGAATGAATTCTATCACCATTTTCCTGATTCTCACCTAGGTTTACCACTAGAATCTCAAATTCTCTGGAAGGGCATCTCCAGTTTCCCACATTAAAATGCCTCTCATTAAGAATATGTCCAATGCGGAATCCCATCAACCTTTTTATAAAACCACAGACACTGTCCACAGGCTTAAGATCCATGAGAAGACAAGACAATAGTTTATTTTGAAATCAGCATTTATTCCTTAACTACTTGTATTTTTGATACTCATATCTTCCTTTACTGTGTGATCTTAATGTCTTCATTCCTAATATGTTGTTGTGGAATTTTGTATTGATATGTATGAGGAATTTTGTTCTGTAATTCACTCTCTTTTTATTTTTAATTTTTTAAACTTATCTTTATTGTTGAATGTATTACAGATGTCCCCCCTTTTTCCCTCATTGACTCCCTCCTCCCCAATCCTGTCCCCTCCTGCCTTCCCCACGCTATTGTTGGTGTCTATTGTTTATGTATATATGCACAGAAGTTCTTTGGTTTGTCTCTTCCCGCCCTCCCTCCCCCTTACCTTTTGCTGTTCATCAGTCTAACAACCAATTTGTGCTTCTTAATTTCTTAATCTTTTCACCCATCCCCCCAACACCCTTCCATTTGGCAAGCAATAAAAAGTTCTTTTATCTTTGTCTGTTGCTGTTCTGCTTGCTCATTTTGTTTGTAGATTCAATTGTTGATAGATATGTATTTATTGCCATTTTATTGTTCATATTTTTGTTCTTCTCCTTCAAGAAGACCCTTCAACATTTCATATAATACTGGTTTGGGGGTGGCAAACTCCTTTGGCTTTTTCTTGTCTGGGAAAGTATATGTCCATCAATTCTATATGATAGCGTTGCAGGATAGAGTAACCTTTGTTGTAGGTCCTTGTTTTTCATCACTTTGAATATATCTTGCCACTCCTTTCTGGCCTGCAAAGTTTCTTTTGAGAAATCAGCTGACAGTCTTATGGAAGCTCCTTTGTAGGTAACTGATTTCTTCTCTCTTGCTGCTTTTAAGATTCTTTGTCTTTAACCTTTGGCATTTTGATGACGTTGTGTTTTGGTGTGGCCCTCTTTGGGTTCATCTTGTTTGGGACTCTCTGTGCTTCCTGGACTAGTATGTCTGTTTTCTTCACCAAGTTAGGAAAGTTTTCTGTCATTATTTTTTCAAATAGGTTTTCAATTTCTTGCTCTCTTCTCTTTCTGGCACCCCCATGATGTGAATGTTGGTACGCTTGAGGTTGTCCCAAAGGATTCTTACACTGTCCTCATTTTTTTTTTGGATTCTTTTTTCTTTTTGCTATTCTGATTGGGTGTTGTTTGCTTCCTTATATTCCAAATCGATGGTATACTTCTTGGTCACCTACTCTACTATTGATTTCCTGTAAATTATTCTTTATTTTAGTTAGTGCATCCTTCATTTCTGACTGGTCTTTTTTTATGTTGTTGATGTTCTAAGTCCTTTGGAGTTCTCCTTACGTTCCTTGAAGTCCTCCTTAAGTTCCTTGAAGGTCTCACTAAATTCCTTGAGCATCCTTATAACCTGTGTTTCAAATTCTGCATCTGATTGATTGCTTATCTCCATTTTGTTTAATTCTTTTCCTGGAATTTTGTTCTGTTCTTTCATCTGGGAAATGTTTTTCTGTCTCCTCATTTTGGCCACTTCCCTATGTTTGTTTCTATGTATTCGGTAGAGTTGCTATGTCTCTTAGGCTTTGTAGGGTGGGCTATTGTTGTAGGTGTCCTGTAGGGTCCAGCGGCACAGCCTCCTTGATCACCCCAGTTTGGCCCTCAAGGTGCACCACTAGTGTGGACTGTACACCCTTCTGTTGTAATTGAATCTTGATTGCTGTTGTCATATCAACGGGAGGGATTTACTCAAGCTGATCAGCTGCAAGGATTGGCTGTGCCCACTGATCATCGATCTCTGACTACCTTGGAGGATCAGCTGTGCAGGGGCTCACCACTCAGAGCAAGACTTACTTCAGCAGTGCTCTGGTACCACTGAGTCCACTCCTTGAGTGTGTTGTTTGTGGAGGTGGTTGGGTGGTGGTGTTTCAACATGGTCTGAAGCTGTCCACTGGGTGTGCTGACTCTGGGGCAAGGTCAGCCACTTCCTGTGTTCTACCAGGGTCCACCCAGCATAACCTACAAAGTGATCTGCAGATGACTGTTCTTGTGCTGGGCTTGGAGGTGCCCAGGAAAAGACAAGTTGTGAACCAAGGCTGGCTGCTTCTAGTGCCAGGCCTGGAGCCTCTTAACCAGAGGTATAGGGCTCGCTGAGACCAGATGCTGCTTGTTTGAGAGAATTTTGGAAAATCTGAAGCAGGATCTAAGACAGGCCAATCCCATGGTAAAGCCATTGGAAACAGTCTGGGTGGGTTCAAAAGTTGGGTGTGGCAGGGCCTCAGGGAAATACCAGGGCGGGGCAAACAGTGTGAGCCAGGTTGCTGGAGTCCCAGATATGGGGCCCATCTGCCTGCCCTGTGGAGGAAGGGCTCATGAAAGGAGCAACAACCTCTGCCAGCATGTCTGTCCAGGAGAAAGCTGCCCCTCCAGCTCTGGCCTCAATGCCAAACAACTCATTTCTTCCCCATATGTCTCTAGTACCTTTCAGCCCGCCCCCCGCACACACATACTGGAGTCCAGAAGGAGCGAATCCAAGTAAGTCTGTGAGCAGTCCCTCATCCTCAGTTCCTGCTGTTTTTTTCTTTATTGATTTTAGAGAGAAAGGAAAGGAGAGGGAGAGATAGAAACATTGATGAGACAGAACATCAATTGACCGCCTCCTGCCTGCCCACTATTGGGGATCAGGCCCACAACCTGAGCATGTGCTCTGACCAAGAATCAAACCGGTGACCACTTGGTGCATGGGTCAACACTCAACCACTGAGCCACACGGGCTGGGCAGTTCCTGCTGGTTTTTACAGCCAGAAGTTATGGCGACTTCTCTTCCTGGCACTGGAACCCTGAACTGGGCACCTGGTGTGTGACAGGGACCCCTCACTCCTCAGGGAGGACCTTCACAGTGAAGGTGTCCCTCCTGATTTTTATCCACCACATGTGGGTGTGGGACCAGCCCATCTGCACCTCTGCCCCTCTTGATGTGGCTTCTTCTTTAATATCACAGTTATAAGACTTCCATTCAGCTTGATTTCAGGCGGTTCTGAATGATGGTTGTTCTGTAGTTTAGTTGTAATTTTGATGTGGTTGTGGGAGAAGGCAAGTATCATGTTTACCTAAGCCACCATCTTGACTGGAAGTTATCACTCTCTTTTTAAATAATGTTTTTGTTGATTTATAGTAATAGAATTATGCTGGCCATTGTCATTATTATTTTTTTGGTTTTTGCTCAACATTTTGGATTTCGTTGCTCTTTTTTCATGTAGCTTTTATAGTGAAATGACAGAACATACATCTTTCTTTTTTCATGTAAAGATTTAAAGCTATGAATTTGTCACTAAGTATTTCTTTAGCTTCTTTCCACAAATTTTGCTGTATTTTCATTCTCATTCGGGTAGAAGATTTTTATTTCTTGTGTGAATTCTTATTTGAGCCATGGGTTATTTAAAAGTGTATGGTTTAATTTATAAATATTTGGGGTTTTGGAAATGTTATTGTTATTGAATTCAAATTTAATGGTATTATGATTAGAAAATACACTCTGATGTTATTTTTTTAAAAGATTAAAAATGTCTGTGGCTCCCCAATGTTTTCTATTTTGGTGACTGTACCCTGCATATTGTGCAGTTGTTGGGTGTAGTGATATAAATACTGATTCATGGTGGTTGACACAGTTGTTTACATCTTTTTGTTTAGTTTTTCTATTAATTGTAGAAAGAAGGGATTTTCCTAGAATGATTCTTGGATTATCTTTCTTCATTTATTTCTGTCAAGTGAAATTCTCATAGTAGGCAGATACATATTATCTTGTCTTTCTGACAAATTGATCTTTTGCTTTAATAATACAATATACTTTGTCTTGAAATCGATTTTAGTTAATATGAATATAGACATTCCAACTATCCAATGCTTACAATTTCTAAGCTATATCTTTTCCATCCATGTATTTTCAACCTCTGTGTGTCTTTATGTTGAAAGTGTAGTCTTTTTTTAAAATTATTTTTATTAATTTGTTTTTGTTACAGATGTTTCTCCTTTTCCCCCCATTGACACCCTCCTCCCCATCACCCCGCCCAATCCCCAGCTTCGTTGTCTATGTCTATTGGTTATGCATACATGCATATAAGTTCTATGGTTTATCTCTTCCCCCAACACACCCTCTTCTGAGGTTTGTCAGTCTGTACCCCACCTCTATGTCTCTGGGTCAGTTCTGTTCGTCAGTTTGTTTAGTTCATTATATTCCACAAATAAGTGAGATCATGTGATATTTGTCTTTCTCTGCTTGGCTTGTTTCACTTAGCATAATACTCTCCAGGTTCCTCCATGTCATCTCAAAGGATAAGAGATCTTTCTTTCTTACAGCTGCATAGTATTCCATTGTGTACATGTACCACAGCTTTTTATCTACTCATCTACTGTTGGATACTTGGGTTGTTTCCAGATCTTAGCTATTGTAATTAGTGTTGCTATGAACATAGGGGTACATATATTCTTTCTGATTGGTGTTTCAGGCTTCTTAGGGTATATTCTGAGAAGTGGGATCACTGGGTCAAATGGCAGTTCAATTTTTAACTTTTTGAGGTAACACCATAGTGTTTTCCACAAGTAGCTGCACCAGTCTGCATTCCCACCAGCAGTGTACTAGAGTCCCCTTTTCTCCACACCCTTGCCAACACTGTTGTTTGATGATTTGTTGATGCATCATTGGCAATTATGGTCTCCCATATAGTGGGTTCCCTTTCCATTTTGATGCTTGTTACCTTTGCTGTACAGAAATTTTTTAGTTTGATGTAGTCCCATGTGTTTATTTTTTCCTTCATTTCTCTTGCCTTAGGTGTTGTATCAGTGAAAATTCTGCTTCATATGTTGTCTGAAATTTTGTTACCTACATTTTTTGCAGATGACATGAAGTACATAGAAAACCCTAAAGACTCCATCAAAAATCTACTAAAGTTAATGAATTAATTTGGCAAAGTAGCAGGATACAAAATTAACGTCAAGAAATCAACGGCATTCTTATACACTAATGATGAACTCACAGAAAGAGAAACTAAAAAAACAATCCCATTTACCATCGCGGCAAAAAAAATTAAGATACCTAGGATTAAGTAAAGGACCTCTTCACCGAAAACTACCAGTCATTGAAAAAAGAAATAGAGGAAGATATAAAAAAGTGGAAGCACATACCTTGTTCATGGATTGGAAGAATTTGCATCATTAAAATGTCCATACTACCCAAAGCAATCTATAGATTCAATGCAATCCCCATCAAAATACCAATGACATATTTCACAGAACTAGAACAAACACTCCAAAAGTTTATATGGAACCAAAAAAAGACCCTGAATAGCCACAGCAATCTTCAAAAAGAAGAACAAGGTCGGAGGGATCACATTACCAGATATCAGGTTATACTACAAAGCCACTGTAATCAAAACAGCCTGGTACTGGCACAAGAACAGACAGATAGATCAATGGAACCGATTAGAGAACCCAAAAATTGACCCAAGACAATATGCTCAATTAATATTTGACAAAGGTGGCAAGAGCATACAGTAGAGTCAAGACAGTCTCTTCAATAAATGGTGTTGGGAAAATTGGACAGCTACTTGCAAAAAAAGGAATCTAGACCACCAACTTATACCATACACAAGAATAAATTCAAAATGGATAAAATACTTAAACGTAACTCGTGAATCCATAAAAATTCAAGAAGAAAGTGTGGTCTTACAGACAGCATACAGTTGGATCTTGAATTTTTATTTATTCTGATAATCTCTACCTTTTATTTGTGTATTGATTCCATTGATATATAATGTAATATAAATATACTTTGATTTAGTTGTATTGTTTTCTGTTTTTCCCTTCGGTTTATTGTTTCTTTTTCCTTTTTCTTATTTTATTCCTTTGGTTATTTATATTTTTTTAGATTTGTAATTTGTTTATCAATGAGTTTTTAGTTACATTTATTTGCATTAATATTTTAGTGTTTGCTCTAGGAATTACACTCTGCATTGTTAACTCCTCACAGTACATTTACAGTTAATATTGTAGAACTTCACATAAAATGCAAAAACCTTCCAATTTTGTAGGTCCATTTAGCACCACTCCATACGTCATGATACTGTTGTTGTTTGTCACATCTGCGTACATTCTGAGCCTCTCAACATAATGCTGTAAGTTCTGCTTAAAACAGTCTGGTGTATTTTAAAGAAATGAAGATATCTCATCATTTGCTAAGTATCTTCATTCATTACAAAAAAAATCTGAATTTCCATCAGCTGTTACTTTTCTTCAGCCGGAAACATCATCTAGTGAAGAGCAGATATGCTGGCAAAAAATTCTCTTATTTCTTTTATTTGAAAATGTCTTCATTTGCCTTCGTTTTGAAGAATATTTCCATTCCATATATAGTGTTAAATTGACTGTTTACTGGCCCCCATTATTTCTGATGAGAAGTCAGTGATGTATAAGCAGCATATTTGATGAAGCTGAGTATCAGGCACCAAGTTCAGAGAAATCGTTGCAAGTCAAAAGTATCAAAGGAGGAGACTGATTTATAAAAATGAAGTGGGGGAGGGGAACTTCTAGAACAGAGGAGTAAAAACCTCCACAGACATACTTTATGATGAAACAATTCAACTGGTGGAACTTATATACACAGAAAACAATCACTCAAAGTCTCTTGAAATTGTCCAAAAGACAATTAAGTCAAGAAAATCTACTCAATCTTGGTAAGATCAGGGAGAGTCTGTGACATTTGGGCCACTCTTTCCCTTCACCCTCTGTGTTACTGGAGCTCTACTTCCAGTGTAAATAGCCAAGAAGACAGGACTCTCTTTTTTCCCCAGTTTCCAGGCTGGAGCTATTGTTTCACCTTGAAGGAGCTGGCTGCTGGCCTTTCTCATCATCTACCAACCCCATTTTACAGAAGCTCTAATTCCAGACAAGCAGGGCAGGCCTAGAGGACTGGGTCTTTCCCTATGCAGTCTCGACCTGAAGGGAAGAAGCTCTACTCCAGGTGCAGCAGGCCACTGTGTGAGAAAATTTGGGGAACCTCATTCACTGCTGGTGGTGTTCTAAAATAGTGCAACTGCTTTGGAAAACATCTGGTAGTTCTCAAGAAGGTAAACAGAGAGTTACCATATGACTCAGCAATTGCACTACTGAATATATATCCCAGAAAAATAAAAACATATATCCACACAAAAACTTGTACATCAATGTTCATACCAACATTATCTATAATAGCCAAAAAGTGGAAATAACCAAAATGTCTATCAGTTGATGAATGGTTAAATAAAAGGTGGTATATCCATATAGTAGAACACTATTTGGCAATACAAATAAATGATACATACTATATAGCATGGATAAACATTGAAAATATGCTAAGTGAAAGAAAGCAGTCAGAAAGGCCAGATATTTTATGATTCCATTAATGTGAGATATCAAAAATAGCCTAATTTTTACCAACAGGAAGTAAATTAGTGGTTGGTTAGAACCAGCAGGTTTAGGGCTCCAGGAAAAATCAGGACTGACTGCTAGTGTACGGAGTTTCTTCCAAGGGAACCAAACATCTAAAACTTAAATTGCAGTGATTGCTGTGAATTGAATGGGAAAATATTGAGTTGTGTTCTTTAAATGATTAGTTGTATGGCTGACATTTTATATCCCAACCCTCAACACAGATTCAGTTTCAGAGAGAGCTTGCTGTATTTAGTACAAGGGAGCACATATTAATCAATTAGCATTTATTGAGTATATAATGGTGTCCAACCCTGTCTAAGCAGTGTAAAGTATACAGTGCAATGTAGATGAAAACCAAAAAGCTCATCCAGCTCTATGTTTTATCTACATGATTGCAAATATCCAGATGGTGAGAGCCACTTTTGAAAATATAAATGCTTAGATAAAAGCATTCTCCTTTTAATTCTCTCCCTCCATTATGTTCTCTGTCTGACAACATTTCACACTGACATCCAATTAACTGTGCTGCAAAGTCCCACTTGGTAAGCAAGAATGGTAACTTCATTATGTTTTCATTACATTTTCAATAGTTTCCCTGCAATGGAAATTTAGTTTATAGTATGATCAAAGATGTTAACACACCACCTGTCCTATGTCGTAATACTTACCCTTTTTAATGGAACAAAGGTTACACTCGGAATTCTTTTAAACAACCGAAGGAAGACATGTATTATATTACAGAGCTTTAGACACTTTTTCTGAATATTTAGCTTTTTGCCCCACTTCTCTTTTTACTTTTATTTAGTTGTTTAGTGAGTTGATATTTTCATCACAACAAATACTATTTAAACCAATATTATAGTGAGAAGATTTAACCTAAAGTTACTTTTAAAAATTATTTAGAAAATATTGTATAACTGCTTCAAAATATGCAAAAATCATTAAAATTTTTTAAACTTTCCAAAGTAGGTTGGGTACTTTAAATATATTGGTAATGTTATGTAATTAATTCAGTAAACATTGAAACCTACAGTAGTTATCTTTATATATAAGATCAATTCAGTCTTTCAACATTTTTTTTTCTTTATTGATTTTAGAGAGAAAGAGCGAGAGAGATAGCAACATCAATGAGAGAACATTGACTGACTGCCTCCCACATGCCCTCCACTAGGGGTTTGACCCACAACCTGGGCATGTGCCCTGACCAGGGATTGAACCGGCAACCTCTTGGTGCATGGGTCAATGCTCAACCACTGAGCCACACTGGCTGGGCTAGATCAATTCAGTCTTAAGATTCTCATTTATTATTACAGTTCTTTCTTTCCTGGAAGAAGTGGTTTTAAACATAAACAATTGCTGAGTCTGGTATTTTAACGAGAAAATAATTTTCATTGTGGATAAACTAGAGGAGGATGATATCTCATCAGGTTATAGTAATGATTAGATTAGCTAATACTTAAAAAAAATTTCCTTAGCACAGTGTCTGGCACATAGTTCTTAATAAATGTTGGTTAGTGTTTACTTTCTTCATATTTATTAACTGTTTACATGTTAGCAACAGTTGCTAATATTTATAAATAGCTGATAAAGTTGGGCTTCCTGGAGTTGCATACACTCATGGAGCTAGCCCATGTCTGGCATTTGTTTCAACACTCTCCCTCTTCACACCTATAACATATTAAGGATGGTTCTCAGCACTTGGACTTCACATATGTATCTAAATGTCAAGGTATTGTATCAATATGTGCTTCAGTACTGTTAAAAGTAGCTACTAACAATGGATCTAATTTGACACACAAGACAAAAAGCACTTGCTTTATGTTGTAAATAGACACTTTTGGGCAATGCAGCAAGCTGAGGTGACAGGGGATTTGGTGACGGAAGCAATTCCATGATGCCACTAACATTTTCTTACCCAAAACTATTGTCACAGTTGTAGAAATCGTTCTGCTCAAAACATTCTTCCAATGATCATTGTGGACCATTTAAAAAATGAGTATTTCCTTCTCTGTTTCACCTTTTACCTAAGAGATCCAGAACCAAATATACTCATGCTTGAACTGAGAGTCAAGGTTGGCGAAGAGTAAACTAGACCAGAGGGGCTTCAGATGACCGTGATAACTGTTAAATCTCTATTGTTTTGCTCTGTGGAGGAAAAGAGGGTCTCCCTATTGTCTACCCAAAGATATTCAATATCCAAAATGCTAGTGAAAAGTGGCTACTTCAACTCCATTCATAATAAAACAAAAATTATATCTAGAGCCTTAAAAATCTAAAATATTAAGGCAAGTTGACTTTATTTTGTGTCTGTTTCAGGTGTGACCAAGTAGCTTCTGGGGCATAGGTTATCAGAGATGAAACCTGATGAAAAATGTCAAAAACTTTGTATTATTAACTTGATAAACTGATGTTATCTTTCCCAAAGTTTATAAATAAAACTTATTTAAAAAGCATCTGAATGTGTATGTGTGTGTGTGTGTGTGTGTGTGTGTGTGTGTAATTCAATCACAGGGTACATAAATAAAAATATTGCTTAAAGTGGTATATGTTGCCTGGCCAGTATGGCTCAGTGATTGAGGATTGACCCATGCACCAAGAGGTCACCAGTTTGATTTCCAGTCATGTACTTGCCCAGGTTGTGGGCCCAATCTCCAGTGGGGACATACAGGAGGCAGCCAATCGATGTTTTCTCTCATCAATGTTTCTCTCTCTCTCTCCCTCTCCCTTCTCTCCCTAAAATCAATAAAGAAAAAAAGTTTTTTTAAGTGGTATATGTTGAATTATTTAATTCCTACCTCTGTCCCTGTCCATTCTTTCTTTCTCATCATCTTTATATTCTACAAGTAACTACTTTAAATATTTTCTTGGATATATTTTTTAGACTATTTATGTTAATACAGAAAATATGAACGTGGTTTATATTTCCCCCTGATTTTACACAAATGGTCACTTATTATATAATTTTTCTAGATGTTACTTTTCACCAAAGAATGTATTCAGGGAATCTCTTTTCTTCTTCCTATAGGAGCAATTAGAAGTATCCTAGTTCTTCCTTTTTAAAAAAATAATTGCAGAATATTTCATGGTGTGGATGTACAGTGACCAAACTCCTCGTGATGGACATTATTCTGCCAAGTACAGGATCAACCACTAGAATACTAGACAGTCTATCAAAATTGTATTCCAGTGCACCTCTTGCTTTAACTGTGACATGTAAAAAGCTTAGAAATCACCACTTTCATCTTAAAACAAGAAAAAAGCTGAACAATCAGAAAATTAATGATCTTTCTGGGTCATTCAGAGAATTCATCACAGGGTACATTGCCACCCACAGTCTGGGGTCACGGCAAATACAGAGAAACACAGCTACGGCAGCTAGCCTCAAGCAGACACCTCTGGAGCCCTAAACTGGTAGAGACCCTCAGTGATTTTCACGAATTGTTGGGGGCTTAGTATGGACTGACTTGAGAGTGAGAAACTCCTGAGGTCAAGTCTTAGAGGAAAACCAATATTTTCATTGGCTTTAACTCGAGGAACCCTACCAGGTTCTCACAATGAGAAGTCAAGAAAAATCCACTGCATTTTAGACAGAATAAGAGAAAAGTTACCATCTGGGTATGCCCAGCGAGTTCATAAAAACAGAGGGCTCCTTCCAAGAGACAGAACTTTACCATAGAGTTAAACAAAGGGGAGAAGGGCAATTATCCAATTCCTGCCCTACACCCTTCCTGCCTCTCCTAAGAAGGTGAAGGGTAAAGTCAAGTAACAGTTGTGTACATAGACTCACTAAGATCCTAAGATTGAATCACAAAATGCTTCTCCTCTCCCAATTTCACAACCTTACCATTAGGCCTCCAGTGTAACAATGGGTTACAGATGAAAAGGCTACAAGAAAGAGAATCCATTTAGGAGAGAGTTCCAATGGAATCACCACCCTCAAAAATTTAATCACAGGCGAGACAGAAACAAAAGCACTAGATGAAGTCTCTGTCATCTACAGCTGCAGGAAATATTATACAGGCCCAGCTCCTAGCCAGGTTAACATAAAATCTTACACCCGAAGCCTATTTATCTCAGTTCCTATCACCCAATACATCATATCTAATTTATTTTTATAAAGAGCCAAACAATATAAATACAAAAAACTACACTCAGGCATAGCATATTCAAATTATAGAAACCAAAGACAAAGAAAACCTTGAAAGCAGCAAAAAGAATAAAACACCTTACAAATAGAGAGACAAGAAGAATTTTAGTATACTTTTCATCAACGAGGAACAATTAGAGTGGAGTATTTAAAGTGTAGGATGAAAACACAAAAACACACCACCAAGTTTGAATCCATATACAGTGGAATTATCCTTCAAAAGTAAAAGAAATAAACTTTCAAATAGACAAAAATTGAAGCAAGTAATTACCAGCACACCTGCTTTGCAAAAAGGTTAAAAGTTCTGCAAGAAAATGATATAGTTCAGAAACATGTATCTACATAAAAGAAAGAGTAAATGAAGGTAGAAATAAAAGCTTTAATTTTCTTATTCTTAGTTGATCTAAATTTTTTCAAAGTAATATTTTTTTTCAAAGTAATAATAGCAAAAATGTTTTGAGTGGTTTTAGCATAGGAATATGTGAAATAAATAACAGTGATATTATAAGGGGTGGAAGGGGGGAATTGAGGATAATACTCTTTTACAAGTACCTGCACTACCCATGAAACATTACACTGTTATTTGAAAGTGGACTTAGATTAGTTGAAAATGTATATTGCAAACTCTATACACTACATAATTCCAAATATATGACATTGTGAAAAAGGCAAAGCTATAGAGACAGTAAAAATGTCAGTGGTGCCCAGGGGTTGGGAGTGGGGTAAATAGTTGGAACATGAGAAAGCTTTCATGCAGTGAGAATATTTTCCATGGCACATGAGATAGTTTCCAAAATCCATAGAACTATACACTGGATATAAACAAGTCAGGATTAAATGGTGACAACCCAATATTGACCCCTCCTGATGATTCTTATTCAAAGCCTACAGCTTAAGAAAGTTCAGTAGAATGAAAGCTTACATGATAAGGTCAACTATAGTGGGCATGTAGCCAGGGTGTGTTCTGAGCAGTCTTCATTCTTGTTGAATTTTATATCATGGTGATAAGCATTTTCCCCTCTTTATAAGACATGGTTTTATTATTTCCAGAAGCATGGATTGCTCTGTCTAATTACTGCCAGAAGAAGGACTGTAGATCATTGATTATAAAACTAATCATGATTTTTGGCAGCCATTCCCCAAATTTTGACTGCTTTATGGCTAATAATCTTTATATTTATAGAGCAAACAGAAGAATAAAAAAGCACAGTAGGCTGGGACAAAGAACCATACGCACTTGATTGAACCTTGAGGATGTAACTCTAACACAGTATAACAAATGGATCTCATTATAATAATAATCATAGAATGTGCAATTAAAAATTGGAAAACAGCTAAAGAACTATATAACCCAAGAACTGACAAATAACAATCAACTTAAATCCCCAACACAAGTGCATTGTTGAACAGAATTTGAGGCCTCGGCCCAGAAGGAAGGAGCTTTGTAATGGATCAAGACTTTATGTGAGAGGCTCTGCGGGCAAGAGCAGTGCCATGGATTTGCAACCTGCCGTGCATGATGTTACCTAATACCTGATTTTACTAATTAGGAAACTGTACAGATCAACCGTGTGTTGCCTAAAAGTCAGAAAGCTAGTAGAATCCCCTTTCTACAGAATCTAGTGGTTGCTATTTAAGGTTCAGCTGACAAATATTGAGGGCTAAGTTATCTGATGCTTTTAAATACATTGATTCACATCCAAAGTTAGGGTCCACTTTGTACTTAAAGATCTCAGTCTATGTATAAGCTGAATGCATGACTCCTATATCCTCAAGTGGTCCAGAATGTTTTTTGGTTTCTCCAAACGTTGGAGGGCATGTCCCTATTCAGTGGCTCTTCGTAAAGCTGATACATCAGCTCAGAAATGAGAAGTAAGAGGGAATTGACATTTCTTTAACAGCTACATGGCTCTGGTAGTAGACTAGGAACTCCACATATATCTCATATATCTCTCATAAAACACGTAGAGAATAGTGGTTTTATTCCCTCTTTGAAGAATAAAAACAACAACAACTAAGGTTCATAAGTTTAAATTACTTGTACAAAGTCTTATAGATAGAAAATGTCAAAACTGGATTGGGACTCAGGTTAGTGCTGTTTTTACTTCATCCTATTGCCTCCCTGACAATGGGCATAGAAACTTTACTGATTGTTCTTACATATGATATAAGGAGGTGAAAGTTGAATACTGAGCTTGCTACTTTCAACATAGTGCATATTAATAAGTGGGAGCAATTTTGGGGAAATGACAGAAAATGCCCATGAAAGAAGGACATAGTTATAAAGAATCTAACATTTTCATAGTTCTATAAAACTAATATATATAAAATATATAAAAGCATTATCCTTATTCTTAAGAGATACCAGCTCAGAAACAACAAAGAGCTCAGACTGTCCATCATAGTTTTGGAAGAATCAGTGGTATTAATATTGACTTTTCAAATAAAAGAACATTTAATTCATTTTGAATCTGAAATCGCTAGGCAGTATAAGGAGTTCTGAAATATCAAGCTTTGATGATCTTGAAATTAGAAATATTATATGCATTTTTTGTATGACACCATCAAATGAGTGATAGTAGTAGAGATGGAATAAAAAATGTGTAATTCTTTGTCTTATTACTAAGTTGTGAAATAAGTAGACTTCTGTTGCACAAATACATGTCAATTTGTTATACAAGAAAGAAAGGGAGATGTTCCTTTGGCTACTGATTTACGTGGTGTGTAAACATTACCTAAAGAGCAGGATAAGATGTGAGAAATATCTGCTGTTTCATCTCACAACTTTGCAACTGCCGATTATATTGTATATTAAATATTAGGTTAAAGAGAACTATATACCAGTTTTTGCTTAATTACTGAATATATGTTTATCAGAAAAGCTTAATATCTGCCTGTTTACCACCTTGGTAGTATGTTAAATAAAGCAAGAACTTCAGATAATCCACTTAGGCTCATTTTTCTCTTGATATTTTCTTTGGAAATATATATTGGGTTTATTTTTCAATCTTTCTGTATCCACTATCTCCTTTTCTAAATATTTGATAGCTTTTAGATTTATCTTTATCACTAGTCTATTCTCACCTCTCTGGGATTCCTTCTAGAAAGCCCTTGGTTGAAATTCTCTTTTATTCTTGGTTTCTATCTATGTAAAATGGAATAAAATATTTCCTCCTTAAGTTTAATGTTTAAATAAAAAACAATAACATCTTTGGAACATAGTGTTCAAAATGACTTCCCAGTATAAGAGTCTGGAGAGAAAGGATCATGTTTTATTTATCCTTTAGCTCAGTATTTGTCTTCAGAAGTTGCTAAATGAATCTTTGTTGAATGGATACAGACACAGGTTGAAAATTTAAAAGAAACAAATGTCTTGCCCTTCTGGACTTCATAGTAACGAAGATAAAAGAGATACATGCAATCAAATAACTTCAATACAAATATATGAACAATGTAATAGTATATTAAAGTACTATAAACATAGATATATAAAGGATTATAATAAATCACTTTTGCAATATTGCTTCACTTGGATTCTCCTATACAACAATGCATGTGGAACGGTGAGGGGTCCTCCAGGGATCTGTATATGCTCATGAAGCCATGATATTCTTAAAACGTCAAGAGCTATCAGTAAGTTGTGATTCTGTGTGTATTTTCAGATTCTATGTAGGGGGGTTGTTTAAAGCCCACCCAGGCTCTCCCCTGCCCATGTACACCCCCCATACTTCCTGAAGACCTCTCAGATGAATTTACTGAGAAAGCCATGTACATCAATCATATTTCCCCAAAAATGAAATTAGGTAACATGTTGAGGAAGCTGAGATAGGAAGGAATAAGTGCTCTCTTGTTTGATGGCCTTTCTCTAAACACAGGCAGAAGACCCGTTCTTTGTTGTAAACACCCTCCCTGAATTTCTCACTCTTTTTAGAGGAAACGCAATGGGGCCTCCTTAAAACATGGACTAGCACATCTTTTTCCTTAGGGCTAGGGCATAAAACCTCTCAGGGTTGGGGGAGAATGACCTTTATAAACCTTTTCCTCCTGTGCTTTTTTATACATTACCCTTTCTGTAATAATTGTGAGGTGGTAGGACTTGAACTTGGTAAGACGTTGGCTTTCAGGTGCTTAAGTTCTAGAAAATACCAAAAGAAGAACACAACCCAGGGAAAATAGAGAGATAAAAAAATGTTATAAAGTTAAATACAGTTCTAGGCTTTGAATAAGAAAGACTAGAAGAATGATTCAGGACTGTAATCCTATTAGGGATACGAAATGTAAATTTTCTGCTGTCTCCCTGCCATTTTAGTTCCACAGATCATAGTGTGGATATTAGGCTTGATGGGGAAACTATGTGGCTGTGATAAGAAAAGCTAACAGGTTACTTTTATCACTACATTTAGAATCATCTCCACAAGCTTATAAAGTGACCAGAGATCAAACTTGGGAGTCTGTGCTCCCAGACCTCACTTGCCAAGACAGAGAAGGTATGCTCAGCCTCCCTGAAGGACAGAAACAGCAGTGTAAGCCACAGTGATGAAAGGTGGAAGGAACGGTTCCAGATATAAGACCCCCATGAACCAATTTCCCACCTTGGTAAATTCCACTGCTTTTTTAAATGCAGTGTTTACTACCTGGTTGGTGGTAGGTGGGGAGTGGGGTATTCTACAATGATTCACCATTGTGATTCCTGGCTTTTTCTTTCTTCTTATACTGTACCCATTTCCCATAGCATCAGTCAGATAAGGAGCCAGAGGAACAGAAGAAAATAAAGGGAAACATATAAAGTACTTGCTTTATATATGTAACAATACATATACTATTTTCTGTAATCTTTACAGCAAACATGCAAGATTTATTATAATCATTCCCATTTTATGGAATAGAAAATTGAGACTCAGAGATAAGACATAATTTCGTATTTTAGCTGACTCAGTCACAGTTTGAAAGCTGGACTCTGACTTAAGAGGTTATGAATTTATTTTGCCGCTCTCTGAGATACTCAATATACTTCATCATTTTAGGGGGCGTGATTTTTAAGGTACAAACTCTAAATAAGTATAATCTGAGGTACAGAGACTTGACATAATTTATCCTGATTTACATTACTGTATGCTGTTACCAAGTCCTCCTAGTTTCATTGCCAATTTGGTGCCTCTTTTAGACCCAAATAGTCTAAACTTAAGGATTTCATCTTGCCTTGTTTTCAGTGGGCGTTCTCATTTGAAATCCATACGTTCTATATCAGGGCTGTTTTTCCAAATTCCTCAGTTTAAATAATCACGGACTGAAACTCAATCCTGCTTATTAGCCCTTTGCTATCTCTGCTCCTAAAGTGTCTTTATACTTTTCCTGTCTTCACAAATTCACTAAATCCCAGTCACAGCATGCCTATTTCTCTTCTTAGGTTATCAACTGAAATGATAACTTGTCGTAAATAGAAAATAGTATCAGATTGATTAAATTTTGTTCCATTATGGCCCCAAACTCTTTCCAGGCTTACTAGCATTCCCAATGCACCCCATGCATGTGTATTCTCACCAAGGCAAAGATCTAAAGGGCCTGCTTCTGGGTGTACACGGACACAGTAGGTTAAACTATCCCTTTACCACGTGTCTATACTGTCCCGTGTGTCATAACTGAGCTATTTAATGACAGCTCTGAGACTAGAGAATTCATGCCAACTCTAGACAACAGAGGCCATGTACAACTTAAACCAGGAATGATATAGGGCTTTGGAGTATTGAGTTACTGTTACTTGATACTGATTTTAATGCATCCAAACATGTAACAATTTAAGTATAACCATCAAGTGTGACTGTGTCTTGTACGATTGACATTCCTCTCCACAAATGATGATTATTTTCACATGCTGTTGTCCTGTGGGTATTTTTCTTTTGCAACATGCGTTGATTAACAGCAGAGGGCATAAGAAATATGCAAAAATGAATGTAGATGACAAAATGTGAGTACATTGTAAAGGAGAGTCCACACGTGGTTCTCACCATTCCTATTACTGTTTCTAGCTAAATAAATGATGATAATTCGACCCAATTTTTCGTCCTCATACTAAATAGCATTTTCTACTGCATTTTGAAAGAGTGAGAAGAAGATTTGGGAACCAGAGTGTGTGTGAAATTGCCATGGAAACTGCAGCCACCTTCAGCCAATGAAAAGCTTCCAACATGCTCCTTCAACTTCACTCCACTTCCAAATTTAGTAATTTAAAACACCTGTTCTCTAGTACATGATTACTGTGATTTAATGGGGGGTTATTAAAGCTGTAAATAGGATGGATTTTTTTATGAAGGTGTTGAATATTGGTGTGCATATCTATTTTTGAAAAGGGTAAAAAATTCTCTCCAGCTGATATTTCCAAATCCGTGAAATTTTTATTCTCTTATACTGGTAACTTTAAAAGGTAGAATGAAGTAAAGAAAGTATCCTTGATATTATCTTGTTGATACACAAATAAATAGGGATACATTCACTACTTAGTCCCATTATAAAAGATGTATTCAGATTGAATCCCAAATATACCTAGTGCATTAGATAGATGTTCACAGCGCAGACAACCACACAGAGATGAACCCTTCTAAACTCTTCTGTGACTTCGTCAGTGTCTTACCTCTGATCTCCGCCTCTGTCTCAGTGGTCACGGTTGCATGTGCATGTTTTCTATGATGTTTCACATGTATTCAAAATCAGAACTGTAACATGCATTTTCTCCTTTAAAATGTAAAGATCATTTTTATTGTGGTCTTTTTATGTCAGTTTAACTGCAAAAGATTTGAAAAGGCCAGCTAATTGTTTGCCTTACTTTATACAATTGAACAGTGTGTGTGTGTAAAAATTTTTTTGTTTTTGCACAATTATTATTAATAGATAAATAAACCATTCCATTTTATACAAGGGGTTCAAGAATATAAATACATGACAACATTCTGAAATTAATAACTTTTAATAAAGCTATAAGATACTGGAAATATGCCTAGAAACAATACCTAAAAATGTGATATTCATAGATATTGACTATTTTTATTTCAATATTATCAAGAAACATTGTAATTATCATGATTCCTCCAAAATATAGAATAAAAACAACACAAGATAAATTACAATCTTGAAAAATGTTACAGAAATTTGGAAAATAAAGTCTATATAATATATTAAGGTTGCAATAAGAAAAATTGCATTTGCAATAAGACCACTGACACTGTAAAATGATTGCTGTATAAAATAGGGTTGTCTCTTGACATTGCCTCATAGACAAATTAGAGTAGTCTATAACCAGTTCATTTTTGTCTTCAGAAAAGGCTGAAATACTAAATGTTCATAAAAAAATAAATAAGTTAAGAATTAAATTGCATTGATAAAGTTATGGGAAGTGAGACCAATGTATTTGGTCTACCCAGATTTTCTGAAAACAAAATAATGATTTTTAAGAATAAGGATATTATTCAAAACATTATTTCTGTGTTTTGTTTGAAAACATATAGTAAATCCTTCCGGGCCTTTACAAACATTTTTTAAAAACTCTCTTGACATCTAATTCGTGACTGGAAGAAGCCTGCCAAAGACTAAAAATTTTTGTCATGAGGATTTCCTTTTCAATAAAATAGGCTATGTAATTTCTCAAGGTTGCCATTCTTGATCAATCTCTTTAACGTATTCATTCATGACCTCTATTCAGGAAGCTTATTTCTTAGTTATTTCTACTCCCTGCTATTAAGAATGTATAATTTTAAAACTTTGCCAGGCATCCAACTAGCTAGTAATTTATTCATTCATCTCTCTATGCATCTAATAAATATGTTTTAATGGATACTATGTGCTAATGCAATATGTTTATTAGTCCTATGAATATAAAGATGGGGAATAAAAAAGCATACACATAGTTCAAGAGAAATTGCTTTCAATATAATTCTAATAAAGAATAATCAGAAAATTCTTGGCATTCTTCTTTGAGAGATTACATTTATTTTGGGTTGTGACCTTGTCCTTATACAGCTATTTCTAATTATCAAAGAATTAACAGCTAATAAAGATTATTGAAAGAATGTGTTTTGTACACTGAAGACCTAAATCAGGATAAAATGTGCATTGTACATATTCTATTATGTTCATTTGCTCAGTAATTCTTTGACCCTCATGCTCTAGGCTGAGAAAAAAGAGGATTGGTTCATTGATACTCCTTATCGAACAAGAGAATATCTTCTTTCCTTTTGTGTTTCCACTCTAAATTATGGTCCTTTCCTCAATTTTATTTTGGTAGCAAATGATCTTGAAAAATAAAAAACTATATTGGGGTTTAGAAAGGTGTATTTTGATATCTATTAACTTGACCCCTATATTGCTATTTGAAGGGGTAAACAAATCTCATGGTTCTGGGATTTCAGGAGGCACCGCGGTATGGTGGGATCAGCAGACTTATTTGTAATGGCAGTTTGTTACTTATCTTTCTTATCCTTCACTCCTCACTTCAAGGACATCACATTTCTTTCTTTGGATAGTAAGAACTTCTCCTGAGGTTCTAAAAATTTTTCTCCAGTTCCCCAACTATTTAATTTTTTAAAAACTCTTTTTGACTTATATGATTATTGCATTCGGGCAGCAGAGGCAGGCAAATCAGTCATTGTCAGCCATCATCAATGAAGAGTCATGCAAACGATATAAATGTGAAGAACTTGTTTAAATGGCATGGACCACAAAGTCAAGTGACTTTGTCATAAAAGGTTTGGTTAAATTTGCATTTTATGAAATTTTGACCTGTCACAGACATGTCACTTGATTTAGTCAATCCATTTTTATTGCCAGCGAGATTATCCTTAAAAGGATCAGCTAGGTAGACTGGTTCTTTAAGAAATGGGATTCTGATAACCCTTTTGGTATGTTAGCACTAAGGTCAGTTCTTTCAAATTTCAGTTTTATAACGAGAGAGAAATTTATTTTGATAGGAATTCCATAGCCATATCATGAAAACCAAACATTAGTTCATATTTTATTGCTTAAGGGTCTAGGTCCTAGCTTTTATGGGTTTTGAACTATATATAGTAAGAAATACATTTTTACAACATAATTCAATACATGCACATCTATATGTATGTGTGTATACACACAAATATAATGATAAGAAATTATAAACTGATATTTTGATATTTTCTGTTCCAAATAATCATATTTAAAATATACTTACTGAGACCCACTAAACAAATTTAAAGACCTAGTTAAGACACATAGTTTGAAAATAATGGTCTGAATAAATTTGGGAGGTTTCTCATCTCTTGTCTATATATTGTTTCTGTTTCTCTTTCTCTATCTCTCCCTCTCTCTCTCGTCTTGTTTTCTACTGAGACTTTAACCAAGTGAAACTTAGTACTTACAAATGTATCTTCTCTTATTCTCTCTTCCATATTTCTTCTCCAAGTCTCATATGAGATAGTTTCTTCTGTCTAATCTGCTATAGAATCCATCCATTGGGTTTTTAATTTGAGATATATATTTAATTTTTAGTATCTCTATATTATTCTTTCTCAAATCTTTAATCATTTCTAGTTATTTGCTAAAATTTTTAATGTCAGCTATTATTTCTATAAGTATATTAAGTATACCTATTTTACTATCTATAATAGTATTTCCACCATTTGTAGTCCCTGACGGTCTGTTTCTCTTATCTGTTGTTTGTGCTAGTTCTCCTTCATATTGTTTTATCTCTTCATATGCCTAGTTATACTGGAATTGTAGGACAATTGTATTTAAAAACAAAAATAAAAGTAGTCTAAGGCCTAGAGTGACACTATTTTTTCTCACATAGATACATACAAAATTTAGTTTTATTTTACAAACACCTGGGAGTGCTAGCAATCTGGAATCACCTAAATGTCCATCAAGACTTGAGATCATTCCAGGCCCACCAAATGACTCAAAACATAGTCACTGTTCATGCAAAGGTTGGTTTACTTCAAATTCACATTAACTTCTACAGCATTTCAGGTTCCCAACTAAGCCCTCATCTTCTGCAAGCTTGAGACGCTTTTTCAGAGCAAGACTCCCAGAAACTTTCTCTGCCTCTTTGTTACTTTTCTTTGGATCAGAAAAATCCTTCTCCCCAATTTTAATGACTGTCTAGCTTCTTTGTATTTTCAGCTCCCAGAATATGTCACAATTACCATAGACTAGGTGGCTTACACAACAAATTTATTTCTCACAATCTGGACCTTGTGTAGTCCAAGTCAAGGTGCTGGCAGGTTCAGTGTCTGGTAAGGACACTCTTCATAGTTTTCAGAAAGCTGCTTTCTTGCTGTATCCTCTGAGAACAAAGAACTTACTCTCATTTATATCTTCTTATAAGGGCACTAATCCCATGATAAGAGCTCCACCTTTATGATTTTATCTAAACCCATTCTCTTCGTAAGGGCCCCATCTCCAAATACTATTCCACTGGGGCCTAGTGCCTCAACACATGGATTTTAAGTGTACAAAATTCAGTCTATATCATATACTAACTAGTTTATGTCTCTAGGAAGATGTGTTTATATTTTGTTAAGTGTTCCTTGTTGCCATGTTTTATAGAGGGTGAAGGTTGGTCTAAATAACCAAGACCATTATTACCACTAAAGGAAGTCTCTCAATGGAGTTTATTCTACTCTGGGCAGCTTCAAACAGATCATCCTTCTTTTCTCCCTCAAGTAAGTATTGATTGTATCTTGTATAGTCCTCAAGATGCCTGTAAGTGTACCTTTTAAGGTAGTTTATCCAATAGCAATACAAAAAAATTTGATGAAAAACATGGATAAGTAAAATTGAAAATAAAAACACTTGCAAGCATACCACCAAGTGATAATAATTATTTAGATATTATAATTTATTATGATAGCATTTTCTGCACATATGTATATACATTCTTCCTTTCAAGTATGGGTTCTTACCCATCGATCTTTTTTAACTTAAAGTAGTATGACATTTTTTCATGTCATTAATATGATCATATGTGGAATCACTACATGATATGTTAATGCATAAATGTGTCATTAATCAATACTAGTGATTAGATATTAGACACTTACAGCTTTTAAAAGTTGTTTATTGAAACTGTATATGTGTTTGTGTGTGTGTCTATGCCTGTGTGTAGTAATTTCTAATTAATTCATGTTCATTTCCCTATTTAAGTAGGGTTTTTGCTCATTGAATTCCACTGCAAACTATATTTAATGAGATATTGCTAATAGGGTCTTTGCTTAACCTATGTATTATGATTATATGTTTCAAAAACAATAGGAGTTAGTTTTGACTGAGTGTAATAAAAGAAAGTACACCATGCACCTTCACACTCTTAAAGAGATCGGGCCTCAAGAGGCTGTAGCCCTTTGCATGTATTTTGCATATGCTGTTAAATAGAGAAAAGGTAGAATCAGTTTCTTTCTTCCTATTGTAAAATGAATACATTATGTTGTCTCTTCAGAATTAAATAGTTTTGATAAGTCACATAATATCTCCACTATCAGCATTAAAAAAACCAACAACATTTAGCTCAGTAAATGGGACTGTAAGAAATGTGTGACCTTATGGGAAAGACTTAAAGTTCCTCTGACTATAGAAAGATATCCTGATCACCACTACCACCATGTTTCAAATCAATAGGTCCAGAGATGCAAATAGAAGAGTTATTAAAAATTAATCTCTACATTAAAATGCCTGTGTGACTAATAGCAAGTGAAAAAAAATATGGTGTTATAAATCTTGGTTCCGGCACTAAGCCCCTCTGCTCGTAAAAACATTGTGATTTGCATGCACTGGTTATGCCTTGTAATTTATGAACAACAAATAGCAACATGACAGGAAAAAATATCATACTATGGAAGAAAAATGGAGAAAGCAGAGGGGATTTAAATAGCAAAATTGGCTCGAGGAGGAGATGGCTTTAAGATAGACCTTTGATACAGTCTTCTTACTTTTCTTGAGTGGTACCATAGAAACATTATACATGTGAGATGTAATTTAAGTAACAAATGTGTCTGATAGAAAGGCATTATCATTTACTTTTTCTTTTCCTCAATTCTTTTGTACTCACAGGGAATGTTAGAGGCAATCATTTGGTTAATTTAAGACTAAAGTATGAGAATTGCTAAAGAGAAAAAAAAAAGTGGTGATGGGCTGAGTGCCATGTTATACTCATAACTTTTTATAGATATAATTTACTATGCATTTTCTGCAAAAATATTTTACACATTTTTAGGATATGTAACTGTTTAATGTATAAGGAGAGGAAAGGACAAAATAATCAAATAAAAGGGATTCAGGGTAACTGCATTGATTTGGATTTACAATAGAGTCTCTGAATAATTCAATGGATTAGTTAAGATATTTTAATCTTAACTGCAAGTGACTCAAATCCAACTCAAATTGGCCTACACAACAAAAATAGAAAATGAATTTATTTGCTAAGCAACAAAGTAAGCTATGGTTAGATCAAACCTAAGAGAAGTTTATCCAGATATTCACTCTGCTCTCTGAGTTCTGTCTTTGCCTTTCTACCTCGGCACGTGCTCTCAGTGATTCTAGCCTCACATTGCTCTGTGTCAAGAAGGCACCTGCAACATCTTCCAACCATCCCAGAGCAAAGGCTCTTTATCTTTCACTGATTCTGAATGTGTATCATCGATGTGCATATTCCTGAACTAATCACAGAAATCAGAGAAAAGCTCCATTCAGAATTAATCAGGTGTGGGTTACATGTCTGAAACACGCAGGCTGGGACAGGAAAAAGAGGGTGATTACACAGAGGAGAGTAATGAGAAGAGTAAATATATAATGTGTGTAGCAAAACAGAAATTCATTGTAATCCAGCCTGATGGCTGCTCCACATTCTTACACACATTTTAAATTACAAGCACCTTTAAAGGTTATAGGCAACTCAGATGCAGCTAAAAATATAATAACCTGCTTTCCAAACAAAGAAAATTCCAGATACTAATCTTTTACTGCATCCAGCTTTAAACCTTGGTTCTTTATGGGATATATATTCCTCTGCAAGGGAAATGGATACAGTGCCTCATTGTCTATGAAACAATTGATCACTCCCACTACACCCAGTATCCACTGATGGAAAAGAACAAGAAACAATGAAATAAATGCTGAGCAGTTAAAAACATAAAAGTAATGAGACCAACAACCACCCTGGGATGTGACACAAGATTCTATGTCTTCCTAGTCTAACTGCTCACCTGATGAGAGGAAATATGCATGTTTCTTATCTCTATCTATCTATCTATCTATCTATCTATCTATCTATCATCTACTATCTATCTATCTATCTATCTATCTATCTATCTATCTATCTATATCTATCTATCATCTATATCTATCTATCTATCTATCTATCTATCTATCTATCTATCTATCTATCTATCTTCTATCTATCATCAATCATCTATCCCCTTGCTATTGCAGGTATGAACACAGAAGTCTTAGCCCCACTTGTTCATTTCCATTGCACAGTGTAATAGTTGCATGTGAATTGAAATTAGAGTCAGAAACAGCTGTTTAAAATTGTTCAGTTGAAGACCTGAATTAGGCTCTGGGTTTGATTTATCAACTAGAAAAGGATATAGCTTACTAAATATACCCACTCTAGATACGTCATCTATCACTAAATGAGTAACATTACACTGCTCCTCTGATTACTGTTCTTTAATGGCATCTTATTCTCAATAAAGGCACCATCTTTACAATTACTACCTGTATGCCCAACTCTAACTGGATCTTTTTAAGTTTTCTCCTCCCTGTTCTGACCATTTCCTGCTAAAATGCTGCCCAGGCCATTACTCACACATGCCATGTGCTGGGCACCTCACTCAGACACCTGCCTGAAATGCTTGTGCCCACTTCTCTGCATAATTCTCTCCCTCTGTCTTTCATGCCTTTCTTCAAATGGTGCTCTTATCACTACGGTCATACTATACATTTTACTTATTTGTTGTCTTTATTGTCTTTCTGCTGCCATCATATTGAAGCTCCTCTTAGGGAAGATACTTTCGTTTATTTTGAAAACTAAACAAGAGGACTTCGGGTCACGATGGTGGTGTAGGTAAACGCGGAATCGCGTCCCCCCACAACCACATCAAAGTTACAACTAAACTACAGAAAAACCATCATTCAAAACCGCCTGAAATCAAGCTGAATGGAAGTCCTACAACTATGAAATTAAAGAAGAAGCCACATCGAGACTGGTAGGAGGGCGGAGGCGGATGGGCTGGTCCCACACCCACGTGTGGCGGATAAAAATCAGGAGGACACCTCGGCTGGGAAGGTCCTCCCTGAGGACTGAGGGGTCCCCGTCCCACACCAGGCACCCAGCTCAGGGTTCCAGTGCCAGGAAGAGAATCCCCATCACTTCTGGCTGGAAAAACCAGCGGGAACTGAGGCTGAGGCGGCTGGAGCCCCCGGCAGCTCCCCTTAAAGGGCCCGCGCACAGACTTACTCGGACTTGCACCCTCCAGGCTCCAGCGTGGGGGAGGCAGCTTGAAAGGCACCAGAGTTATATGGGGAAGAACTGAGCTGTTTGGCATTGGAGCGAGGGCTGGAGAGGCAGCTTTCTCCTGGACAGACATGCTATCAGAGGCCATTGTTCCTTTGGTGAGCCCTTCCCTGGGCTGGCAGACACTGCCATATCTGGGACTCCAACTACCTGACTCACACTGTTGGCCCCGCCCCGGTGATTCCCTGAGGCCCCGCCCCACCCAGCTTCCAGGCCCACCCAAGCTGTTGCCAGTTGCTTTGCCATAGGATTGGCCTGTCTTGGATCCTGCTTCAGCTTTTCCTAAATTCTTTCAAACAAGCAGCATCTGGTCTCAGCTAGCCCCATACCTCTCTCTAAGTAATACATAGAAACAAACACAGGGAGGCAGCCAAAATGAGGAGACAAAGAAACAGGTCCCAAATGAAAGAACAGAACAAAACTCCAGGAAAAGAACTAAGTGAAATGGAGTTAAGCAACCTAATAGATGCTGAGTTCAAAACACTGCTTATGGCTGGTCTCTGAGAGCTCGGGGTCAGTCGCTGGCTGGCTTTGCTCTCTATTTGGCTTTAATTTGGCTCTGGTGGTCTCTCGGTTCTCTCGCGCCACAACATTTGGAGGCTCCAGTGAGATCCTTCCCTTACGGGGATCCCCAGACCGGACCACTAGACTGGCTATGGAAACTGCAAGGGGGGCTGGTCCAGGGGAAGGCCTCGGAGGGACGTTCTGCCTCAAGATTAAGCCTGCCCACCCAGTTTCCCTAGCGCGGTCTCAAATCCTGCTCTAAATTTAATTCTGAGAGAGCGTCTGGACTCATCTGTGTCATCTGGAATCTCACCGGTGAGTATAAACTTTCTGTTTGGCTCCATTCGGTGGCTGGGGGAAGGCTGGACCCGGCATTGCTTCCCCGGCCAGGTTCCCTGGCAGGACGTCGCAGGGAACTTCGGTTTCAGTCAGTTCTGTCTGTGTTTTCTGGTTTCAGTAACTTTGGTTTCAGCCCTGTCTGTATTTTTTTCTGTTTGTTTAGTGGCCCTCCTGATTGCCTGTTGTTGTCTGGTTGCACTTCCCTTTGTCGTCATGGGCCAGAGTCAATCTGGTACAAAAACTCCATTGCAGTGCCTATTGGATAATTGTAAAGATTTCAAAGCTCAGGCCACACTGCTTAAGGGCTATAGCAGCTACAGCCCTGCTCACTAAGGAAGCCTCTAAGCTGACCCTGAGGCAAGATTTACAAATTACAGCACCCCATGCTGTTGGAGCCCTGCTCAGGAGTCCCCCTGATCGATGGATGTCCCATGCCAGAGTTGTCCAGTGTCAGGTGCTCTTGTTGGACACCCCAAGGATTGAATTCCTGGGGACTGCTGCCCTAGGCCCTACCACCTTGCTGCCTGGTGATGACCCAGCGGAACCTGTTCGTGGCTGCCTCGAGGTCCTGGACTCCTTGACTAATCTTCAAGTGGACCTCGGAGACACACCTTGGACAGACCCAGATGCTGATCTCTACACGGACGGGAGCAGCTTCATGTCAAACGGTACCAGCCTTCTCTTCCAGGTGACTCAGATCTCCACAATGTTCGGCCCAGAGATTGGCTCTAGATCAAGAAAATTCAGCCTGCTTCGCTGGAACCTGGATGGACTGGTCCCCTGCCTGTGGTCCTCGTCACTCCCACGGCTCTTGGGGTAGCGGGTCGCCATTTCTGGATTCATCACTCCCAGGTAAAGAAGGCACACCCCGACCAGATACCAGAAAAATGGACCCTTCAAGGGACAGATGACCCTTTGAAGGTAAAATTACTCTGATCCTGATCCTGCTACTTGGGACCTCTGCTTCTCTGACTTGGGGGGATCCCCACCAGCCAATTCAGTAGCCTTGGTCGGGCCCATGATGGACACATTGTTGCCACTGGCACATCCTATGGAACCCAGAACTTATGTTTTGGTTCCTATGCCAGGAAACCTCTGGGGGGACGAGGGCCCCAGATTGCTTGTGGCCCCAGAAGGGTTTACCTACACTACCAGACTAGCTCCCTGTATTGACTCACATGGTGATGATTTTGGACTGTGTATTCTGACTTGTGTGGACCCACAGGTCTACTTTTACTCCAGTGAAGGCAGGCATGAACATTTTGGAACCTCAGCTGGAAGGGATAAACGGGCAACACCCATGTTAGTTCCACTCTTAGTAAGCTTAGGAACAGCAGGCTCTGCAGCCGTCGATACGACTGCACTAATCATGGGTCACTGCATATGTTAGAAAAAGAATCCAGGCTGTGAAACTTACGGTTTTACGGACCCATTATCAACATATCTGTACTGGAAATGACAAGGAATCAATTATTTGATTCCTCCTAAAAACCAGTGGGGAATGTGCTGACATGTTTAAAACCCCATAATTGATGATTGGTAAATTATTGTGCTGACTTGTTTATAGTTCCATAATTGATGATTGAGAAAGTCACTGTGTGTCCTCTAGCTGAACCTGTTTTGTCAAAGTAACCTCAGTAAATTGGAATACTCCCTGAACCCAGAAATTGTTGGGATCCGGCTACGTGTCTGACAGAGTCCACGGAGCCTGGAGGTCTTGAGTCAGAGACTCGACCTCCCCCACAATTTCAAGGAATTAGGCTTGCATTGTGTTTGTGCAGCTCAGGGCTAAGTGTGACCCAATGTACCTTGAAATACCTGGGTGTTCCTGGGTGGGCCTGGGTGTTCCTCTTATCCACAAAGCAAACTAATTCTATACAGAATTGTTGTAGCCCTGGGCATTATATCAAGAAGATCCTATTTTCTGTAAGGTATAAAAGTCATGTAATAAAGCATATTGGGGCTGGTTTCTGAGAACTTGGGGATCAGTCGCAGGACGGCAAAGCCGGCCGGCTTTGCTCTCTATTTGGCTTTAAAGAAAAATACACAAAAAATAAAAACAAAAAAAAAACCACTGTTTATAAGGATGCTCAATGGACTTAGTGAGAACCTCAATGAACTTAGTGAGGGCCTCAAAAGCATAAAAAAAGACCAGTCAGAAATAAAGGATGCACAGTTAGAAATAAAGGAGGCATTAACTGAAATAAAGAATAATTTACACAGATACAATACTAGAGTAGGTAAAGCCCAAAAGCAAACCAGCGATTTGGAATATAAGGAAGTAAAGAACACCCAATCAGAACAGCAAAAAGAAAAAAGAATCCAAAAAAATGAGGATAGTGTAAGGAGTCTCTGGGACAACTTCAAGCTTGCCAACATTTGCGTCTTGGGGGTGCCAGAAGGAGAAGAGAGAGAACAAGAAATCGAAAGCCTATTTGAAACAATAATGGCAGAAAACTTCCCTAACTTGATGAAGGAAACAGACATACAAGTCAGAAAGCACAGAGAGTCCCAAACAAGATGAACCCCAACAGGCCCACATCAAGACACATCATCATCAAAAGGCAAAAGGTTAAAGACAAAGAGAGAATCTTAAAAGAAGCAAGAGAAAAGTAGTTAGTTACCTACAAGGGAGTTTCCCTAAGACTCTCAGCTGATTTCTCAAAAGAAACTTTGCAGGCCAGAGGGAGTGGCAAGAAATACTCAGAGAGATGAAAAGCAAGAACCTACAACCAAGATTACTCTATCCTGCAAAGCTGTCATTTAGAATCGATGGCCATATAAAGAGTTTCCCAGACAAGGAAAAGCTAAAGGAGTTCATCACCACCAAACCATTATTATATGAAATGTTGAAGAGTCTTCTTGAAGAAAAGATAAAAAAATATGAACAAACAAAATGGTAATAAATACATATCTATCAACAATTGAATCTACAAACAAAATGAACAAGCAGAACAGAAACATTCTCATAGATACAGAGAGCTTTTGTTGGTTACCAGATGGAAGGGGGGTTGGGGGAATGGGTGAAAAAGGTGAAGGGATTAAGAAGTACAAATTGGTTGTTACATTGACAAACCTCAAAAGGAAGGGGAGTTGGAGAGTGGGATGAAATAAACCAAAGAACTTATATGTATATATGCATAACCAATGGACACAGACAACAGTGTGGGGAAAGGCAGGAGGGGGGCGGGAATGGGGAGGAGGGGAGCATGGGGGAAAAATGAGGAATATCTGTAATACATTCAACAATAAAGATAGGTTAAAAAAAAAAGAAAACTAAACAAAATAAACAAAAGTATTTTATGGCTAGATCAGTGCCAGAAAGAGTGTTGATGCACAATCTATATTTATTAAAAACAACAATACTATATCATTATCAGCCTTGAAGTAATCTAAGAAAAACGGTATATGCTCTTATAAAAAAGCAGTTTACTAAACTTCAAACAGTCTTAATTCTGACATTTTGAAAATGGGAGTCATATCTATTTCACTAAATATGTAAAATCTTAACTTAATGAGATACATTTAAAACTTAGTGCATTCTTTATTCCTTTGGCCCAGCCAGCTTTGTTCAGCCTTGTGTCACTGCATACATCTGGGAGTTCCCATCTTCATGGAAATTTTCTGTATCTCCTTGAGGGCCCGAGGGGCACACTTCTTGAAACCCACTCCATTGATGTGCTTGTGAATGTTGATGGTGTATTCTCTGGTCAGTACCTTGTTGATGGCAGAACGGCCCTACTACTCACCACCCTTCTTTGTGGGAGCCATTGGGCCAGGTCCAAGTTCAAAG
The DNA here is from genome assembly GCA_030848825.1 of Tadarida brasiliensis. Lineage (NCBI taxonomy): Eukaryota > Metazoa > Chordata > Mammalia > Chiroptera > Molossidae > Tadarida > Tadarida brasiliensis. Next base: position 74,299,752 of record CM061269.1, on the reverse strand, counting down.
CTGTCTGGGCCAAAGGAGTAAGGGATGTCCCATACCATATCCAGGTGCAGTTGTTCAGAAAACGTAATGAGATGAAGATTCACCAAACAAGCTCTAGACATTGGTCACCTATGTACCTGTCACTACTTTAAAAAATCTACAAAGTTAATGTGGATGAGAACTAATTGTTGACTTTTTAATAAAGTTATAAAACTGCACAAAAAGAAAGTTTTTATTGCAAAGGCCATAATACAGACTCAATAAATATTAATTTGCTTTCTTTCTTCCTTCCCATATATATTCAAAGACTATCTTTATTAATTATTTAGTCTATGACTGTTTTAGTTTCTTAGGGCTGCCACAGAAGGTATCACATACTGAGTGGCTGAAAACAACAAACATCTATTTTGTCAGAGTTCTGGACATTATAGGGCTCACCCTAACTCAGTATGGCTCATCTTAAATTGATTCCATCTGCAAAGACCTAGGTCATATGCACAAGTATTAGGGAACAGGGCTTATGCATATCTTTTAGCCTAAATTTAGAGAAACACAATGCAAACTACTACACTGACTTTCCCTCGCTTATATCTCTATTTCAAATTTACCATGGTCACTCATTGTCTTAGAGCTATCCTCTAGAATGACTGCCTATATAACAAGGATGGAGAAACTAGAAAAGTTAAAAAAGTAGATAAGAAATAAAATCTCAGATACTATCAATAATATTTTATACTTAAAAGAGTTTGTATTTGCTTTTGGCTGTCTTTTAAAGTTTCTGATATTCATATGATAAAAATACATAAACAGATTAAAATGTTCCTTATCAATTTTTAATGCATAATTTACATAAATAAAATATAGATAAATAGCTTTACAAATACTGAAAGAACTACATATTGAAACCATTTTGGTATAAATCATTTTTCACCAACAAAATAAAGACCAAAAAAATACAATTTGTCAAATTATATAATCTTGCTCTTTCATGCCAATCTTAACATCTCTAAAATCAGAAAAACCAAACCATTCTAGGCCTCCTGATATAAGTACACCCAGTATCACCTATGTAACAGCCTAAAAAACTGTCCAGCTTAAACTTCTACTCTAAAGGGACAGCTTTAATTTTTCCAAGGCAACATGTCAAGAGACAAGTTGTTCATGTTATGGACTGAATGTTTGTTTCTCAACAAACAAAACTCGTAAGTTGAAGCTCTACCCCCATTGTGACTGTATTTGGTTGAAGAGAGGGCTTTTATGAAACTAATTAAGGTTAAATGAGGTCTTAAGAGTAGGACCCAAGTTTAGTTTGTTTTGATTAGTGTCTTATAAGAAGAAATTCCACAGAGCATGATCGTTCTCTTCCTTTGCACATGCACAGAGAGCAAGTCGCGTGAGCACACAGTCAGAGGCAGCTCTCTGCAAGCCGGGAACCAAACTGACTGGCACCTTGATACTGGACTTCCCAGCTCTGGAACCATGAGAGCTACATTTCTGTTGTTTAAGTCACCCAGTCTGTGGGAGCAGACCAATACATCCCCGGTCTATCTTACAACCAGAATGCCACCATACCCAGCTTCCAACAGCCTTTGATTTGTCTAGTGACTTTTTAATTTTTAAGTTCCTTTCTCAAATTTATGCTTCACTCTTACATTTATAGCTTCTCCAGCTTCCATTTGCAGGAAGGGAACAAGCTGCCTAGACTGGTTCTCCATCTTGTTAGTGCCCTTTACTTTTTCCACATGCGTAATGGTGAAGATCATACTGCCCTAATGCATTATTAAGGGTGCTCATTAAATATGCTTCCGTTCCTGTTGGAAGCAAACATTTCAGCAACCCACAGACTTCAGGGTGCTGTTAAAAACTCTGGCCAGCATGGTTTTTATACTTATTCTTGTTATCCTAATTAGGATGATGGTTTCTGTTTATCTTCCTCAGAAAGACCATCTCATTTAAGAACCATCAATGAAAGACACTCAACGAAAATATAAATTACTCATCAAGCATTATGTGTATAAAGGGGCTATATGCCTTTCATAATATAATTGCTACACATATAATTGTGAAATTAAGTTACAATTTTCAATAGTAAACGCCGTATAACTCATTTGGGGATCAAAGTCAACCATAACACTTTGTCATTTATGTGGAAAATATGTTAATCCTCCAGAATTCTAATTCATAATGTCTTGCGTAAGGGACACTTGGTGAAGAGTATTCTATTTTGACTTTTCAGGCCATAGTCTCATTTTTTTATATCCGTAAGCATATATCAATGTACTCTTTGACTACTTTCTTTGGATTACAAATATGAGTCTTTCTCTAGAGTTTTGTGATGTGACTATTTAAGTCAATAACAGAGATACATATAATTTGGATATAAAAAAGACATCAGGAAAATAAGTGAAAAAAAAAGGCATCGTGTTTGGACCAGTATTTTTGGATGATTCCAATAATCATAATTGCTCATGATTGACTGGTATTCATTTATTCATTAGAGCTCACTGAATAATTATTATTTGTCATATAATTTTCTAATCATTGTGTTGACTATAGAAATATGTAAGGCAAGAAATATTGCTTTCAATAGAGTTAAGAGTCAGGGAAGTTAAGTACATACAAAAAAAATGCAATGTAATTATTATTTAGAAATGAAACAACATATGAGGAGATTAAAATCAGTTTTAGAGACCAACTGAGATATGAAAGACTTGCAAAAGTTTTCTAGGCAGAAAAATAAGGTAAGAAATTCTTAGCAGAAGAACTGGTAACATAGAATGTTACACATTAATGAGAGAGAGAGAGGGAGAGAGAGAGAGAGAAAGAGAAAAGGAAGGAAAGAGAGGAAGGAAAGAAGGAAGGAAGAAGGGTGAGTATTTGGGAACCTGAGTTTTCATGTGCAGGGATGATAGTGCAGATACTATAATTGAAAGCTTGATCTGCATATAAGACTATCTGCAGGCATGATGGCATTTTATGGTTAGAGTTTAGGAAGAATGTAACTAATTAACTAAATTCTAAATAGGCATTGAAAAGGACAAGATGCAAAGCCCTGTGCCTCAAATCATGGGATGTTCACGGGTGGAGTGGTAGGTTAGAAGGTAAAGTCTTTAGGAATTGCTTGAAAAGATGAACCAGAAACAGCGCTTTCTTGGGCTGTGAGTATACTGTAATGGCTTAAAGGCACATATTAAGAAATGATACTTCTGACTATTCGTCTACACTCCCTGTAGACTTAGGGAATGGCAGGGTGGGATGCAATTTAAGTAGAAGACTGAGAAAAAATTTCTGAACTTTGGTCCATTTATAGTACCCCATCCATTACATAAATCCCAGTTTCAAGAACATGTTTCACAAATAACCTGTTTACCATTTTGCAGGTGAATATATTGTGTGCACATTTAACTAACCTCTGAAACATGGACTAAATCTACCTTAAATATTTTAAATACATTTTCACAATCGAGGAAATATCATGATACATAACAGATTTACTTACTATAGGTAAGTTGAGCACACACATTTAAAAAAGGCTATTCAGGCCCTGACCAGTTTGGCTCAGCGATGCACCTGTGGTCTAGAGAGGCCCGGGTTCAGTTCCCGCTAAGGGCAGTACCTCGGTTGCGGTTTGTCCTTGGCCCTGGTTGGGTCGTGTGGAAGACAGCCACTTGATGTGTCCCTTTCACGTCAATGTTTATCTCTCTCTCTCTCTCTCTTTTCCTCTCTCTCCCTCCCACTCTGTCTGAACAAAAATGGAAAAATATCCTCGGGTGAGGATAAAAATAAATAAATAAATAAATAAAAAAGGCTATTCAGTCTGAAACAATTGTACCAGTCTTCTCTTCTTCATCTCGTTGCTCAGTAAAGAACTGTACTTTGATACAGATTATATATTGTAGAGTTGTACACCTGAAATCTATATAATTTTATTAACCAATGTCACCCCAATAAATTCAAACAAGAAAAGAAGATTTTGAGGATTTTGAAGAGCAGAGATATACCCATTCCATTTTGATCTGATTAAATTTCTCATTTATTTTAAACCTCAAGAAAAAAGAACTACATTTTGAATTCTGTTCCTGCTTCTAACTCTTTATGTGACCTTGGACAATCACTTTACCATGCATACTCAGTTGTCATCTATAAAATGGGAATTGCATTAGTACCTACTGGCAGGGTGGTATGGGATTACACTCTCAGAAGAACTAACATTCATCTCATCATGCAGGCTGAATGAGGCAAAGCCACACCTTTTGCTTCCTGAGCCTCCTTGTGAAAAGGCTTTGCTTCCTGCATAAACCAGGTGAGTTGCTATTAATATGCATTCGCTCCCACTCACTGGATGAACTAGCAGAAGCTCACAGTGATGTTTGTGCTTATCAACAAGCCTTTGTTCCTCATCATCTAGGTCAACTTTCTAGCCCAACAATGCATAAGGACCCAGTTATTTTTGTCATTTGCTTCCTAGCCTTTAACATCCTGGCCAACTATAAGTTCAAAAATTATATTTATCAATTTATTCATCCTCGTCCTCCATCCTTTCATCAAGGTCTATGCTAACAGCCTTCCAGCTATATGTACATGTGTGGAAAGGACAGGAGGTGTGTGCCTAAGTTACAATACCCTACCTTCACCTCCAGAGAGATCCAAGGTCCTACCTTTCAGCCCTCCATATATATTACAAACTAAGCTTACTGGTTAATGCTATAGGAGCCTGCCTTACTACTCCCATTCACCAATAACCACCCAACCCTATATACACTCATCAACCTTCCATTTATACATAAGAACACAGCTGGTTAACTAGCTAGCTAGCTAAAGACATCTGTCTTTAATATGATTTTACTACGTACATAAGCACATGCTGTGTTTCTGACATTATAATATTTTAATCTTCCCAGGTCAAAATATAGAGATCGACATTGTCATTTTTATTATTGAAGCATATTTATTGATATGACTATGTATTTGAAAGCAATCTGATTTGGCTGGGAGTTGGCTTTCCCTATTATAAACCCTTTCAAACCACATTGCCAGAAATATTTCTGTACATATTTTTTTTATGTTTCAAATAATTTAAAGTATATTAAAAGATTAAGAAGATTCAATAATGTGGTTTGTACTGTCAAACTGTCTCCAAAAGTATGTGTCAAGTTATATAACCAACAGCGATGGATATTATCAGTCTTTTAAATCCTTGACAGGACTGGAGTATCTTAAACTTTAAGGAAGGGAATTTATTGGGCAATTAAAAGAAAAACAGTATATATAGACTATCAAAAGGACATATCACCCTGACAGGTGTGGTTCATTTGGCTGGAGCATCATCCTCTGCATGGAAGCGTTGAGGGTTTGGTTCCCAGTCTGGGTGCATGTACAAGTTGCTGGTTTGATCCCTGGTCGTGGTGTCTATGGGAGGCAACTGATCAATGTTTCTCACATCAATGTCTCTCCTTTCCTCCTCCTTCTCTCTCTGAAATAAATAGAAACATATTCTTGGATGAGGATAAAAAAGCACATATCCTCCTCAGTGTTCAGGTTGATTTAGGAAATTCAGAATTGCTCTATCAAATATTTGGTATATTCATTTCATGAAAAATTATTTAAAAATAAATGGAATGATGTAATAAATAAACTTTAAAAAACGTGGGTGTAATAAAAGCTAGTCGCAAAATACCACATGTTTTATAATCCTATTTATATGAAATTTACATAATAGAAGCAAATATAGAGACAGAAAGAAGGTAAGTGATTGCCTAGGACAAGGGATAGGGGGTCAATGGGGAGTGATAACAATGTTCTAAAACTTGATTACATTTATGTAGAATTCTGTGATATATGAAATACTATTGAACTGCACACTTTGGAAAGGTAAACTTTATGGTATGTGAATTATATGTCAATAAGCTGTCAGAAATATCTTGCGTCAACTGGATTATTCACTACTCTGAGTTGTGGGTTTGTTTACCTTAACTTGCCTCTCCCTTTAGCATATAAGTTATTTGAGGACAGAGACAGTTTTACCCTGTTAATTTTATATCTCCAACATCCAGTACAGTTTTGGCATATACAATGACCTTCATGAATTTGGATGATGGATTTGTTGAACAGAATGTCATTAGCCAATAGATAAGTGAGGGGGTAGACCAGGTTCTTAGTAAAGGGTTAATATGTTGTTTTAAATATATTGAATTTACACTGTTTATTATACATCAAGATGAGTTGTCCTATGAAAGTTGTAATTATGAACTTGAATATCAAGAAAGCAGACATAGCTGTGGCTCCTTCATATAATGACTAAACTTTTAAGCATGGAAAATTAAGGTAAAACAGACATGTTATGAATCTATGAAATATTATTTTATGAGAAAACAGAATAATTAGAAAAATTGCACTCATAATCTTATCTGGTACCATTTAATGACATATCATAAAAGATTCAATCACTAAGATTGTGGTATTAAGCTACTGATATTATATTGGTCATTTATAAAGCCCTACTCAAAATATTTTAGTTTTATTGAGTTTATGATGTGAGATTCAATCTTAGAATATTGACCAATTTGGAGCAAACCCACTTTTGTAGGTTGCCTAAACCTGCTTGGAAGAGATAGAAACTTTCTTGTGAAAGAAGAATGCAAAAGTAAACTCTAATTAAAGTCATGGAGAATTTAGCACGTGCTTTGCACTGTGCTTAGCACTTTGCATTCATTCCTTTGTTAACACCCTGGACCCCAACAATCACCTATCTTAGGTAAAACAACAAAGACATAAAAAGCATTGGGGATCACATATCATATACTTAATAAGTGGTACCTCTAAGAAGCAAAGCTGCTCTTCTGATTCCAAAGCCTATGCTCTGCCAATGAGTCTTTAAGAGGTTGGCTAGAAGAGTTTCTTTCTTTTATTTTTCCTTTGTTGATTTTAGAGAGAGGAAAGGAGAGAGAGAGAGAGAGAGAGAGAGAGAGAGAGAGAGAGAGAGAGAGAGAAACATCGATCGGCCACTTCCTGCATGCCCCTCACTGGGGATTTGGCCCACAACCTGGGCATGTGCCCTGACTGGGAATTGAACCGGCGACCTCCTGGTGCATGGGTTGACACTCAACCGCGGAGCCACACTGGCCGGGCTAGAAGGGTTGCTTGAATCTGACAGGCACTGGAAGGTTTCAAAACCTCATAAACCCCAAAATAAAAACAGAATTAAATGTATAGCTCACTGGGTGAAATGAAATAATAATAGGTAAAATTCCATTAAAGAATACAGGAGCATGTGGCAAAACATCAAAATCTGTTTGTATATGTGTATATATACATATATTTTCTAATAGTTAACTTCTTATTTATCTTCACCATCCTCAAAATAATCTTCATGGATAGAATTTCATATTGTATTCTACATTTGGTTGAAGCAGATAGTTGGTGTTTTCATACGTCCCCAAAGCCCAGAAGAAGACTCGTTTCATTCAGAGTGAACAGATACCTGTACCATCTGAAGTAAGGCTAGCAAAGCGGGGCCTGCAGGGGGCCGGGCCCAGAGCAGCTTGGCAGTTTTGCACAGATAAAAGACAAACTCTTTGCAGAAAAGCTGTGCAGTAAGGGAAACTATCAAAAATCATTCTTGTAGAACAGTGAGGCAGTGAGGCAAACACCATCTCCCTTGTGGTTTTAGAGCCTGTAATAGAAATTAACAGTGCCATCTGCAGCCCGATTACGCACTTTAAGATCCCCGTGTGGTTTATAGCACGCATTATGCTATACGGTGGCAATTTTTGCTAAGCTAGTCACAGTTATATTCGTTTCTGCAAAATTAAAAGATCCTAAGAACATAAAAAATACTGAGACAGAGGTGGGGGAGAGGCCCACGTAAGCATTAAAAAACCTTTCTCATCTGGGTTAATCTACCATCCTCCAAGCCACTGGCATCAATTCTCTCTAGTTCCTCTTTGCTATCTTCACCCGCCTTTAGAAATAAATTTTGTGCTGCTATACTATATTATCTGCTCCAGTGGTCTAAGCTAGCAATTAATTCCATATGTTCACTATCTTTGTATGAAATAAGTCTCCCGAATTTTCTAATTGCTTTTAAGTGCTTTAATGTTTGAAGATGGTCATACGCTCTGCATAGCTAGAGCAGGGAGGAAGAGGCTGGTAGTTCCATCAGTGATTCGCATCATGATCCATGGATGGATACAATGAAGGGATTTTCTTTGAAACTTAGTTTGAAATTAGTTAAATAGTTAATTTAGTCTACAAATTGTTCCAGGAAGTTTTTGGTTACCAATATTCATTTATGAGATAGTGTAAAATGGTTACTGAGCAATTAAAGCAGAAACGTGTGTCAGAGTAAAATGCTACCTGTCTTCATGGGCATGTCATAAAACTTGCAAGGTAATGTATATTTTGCTCAATATTTCCAGCTCAAATGCAAAATACAATGTATATTATAGAGTATGTTGACATGAAAAAATCTGTTTTACCAAGAATGGAGGAAAACTAACTTATTGAACGCCCACCTTAATATGCACTTGACAGGTATTTTCACATGGTTTATTTAAGACCCATAATAATTCTCCCAGGTAAAATCATCAACCTCCATTTCCCAAATATGGAAAATGGAAACTCAAGAGATCGAGTTATATCTTGCTGTAATATCTATTGCCAAGTTGATCTCCAGTGTGGTTTCAATTCCTTTAAGTAGAGAGAAATATCACCACTCATTGACCTGCATTCCAACTCTCCCAAGGCTTCAAATTCAGTCAAGGGAAATTACCTTCTTTGATCAAGATGGTTCTCTGAACAAGGGTATATAAATGCAGGTATATGCTATTCTAAAGCTTTCCATGGCTAGCAAGGACTGGCCAAGACTCAGCAGCAATTGTAACTTTGGCTGGAACTATAGTGATTAGATTAATGAAACAGAGTTTTTCTCTATACTTTCAAAGGCAGTACCAAAATTATATTACAGTTTTTTCAAATGCAAAGAATGAAGTAGTGGGAGATATAATAATACTGTCAAGTCAGAGATTTAAAATATCAACAGTCTTTATTGCTTTTGGACACAATCTCCAATGACAAAGTTATTACTCTCTATCTTAAGTTTTCAAATCCCAGGTTAACCACTCTAACATTTGTAACTAAATAAATACGTGTTAAATTGTCTATTGAATTAATACTTTCAGTATACTGGTTAGCTTGAAATGAATCCCCAAAATGCAAACATCTTTTATAATTCTATTTTATTATTTTTTAAATATCATAAACCCACTCTTCTAACAATTCAATTTGAAAAACAAGGTACTTGAGTCAGAAAAGACCAGCTTTTGATATAATTAAAACACAACAAAACCCCAACATCTTAGAGGCTTAGAAAAGCAAAGGTTTGTTTATTGTTTTTGCTAAGTGTCCATTGTGTGTCCATTGCTGCTCTGCTCCATGTGTTTTCATGGGGCCCAGTGCCATTCATGGAGCAGATGGGAAAAAGTACATTTAAGATTATGAGCTAGCAGCACCTTAAACACATTTACTGAGAGAGAGGTCTCTTCTCAGATTTCACTGGTCAGAGCAAATTAGGTGTTCAAACCTCAGTCAACGGGGCAGAAAAATGTTATCTTTTCCTAAGATAGGCAGTGATATTTTAAAGTCTGTCTCTAAGTAGCTTACAGTTGCTCGATCTCAGCTCAATCTCATAATTATAAACATACTACATGGTAGTGTAGATGGAGAGGTTTGAGTTAGTGTATACTAAACTGAGTACGTCGAACACAAAGTGAGAAGTCACTCTTCGCCTGCCAGATTCCTGCAATATGTGTTAATTCTTATGACTACTCTCTTAAATATGCCAGTCCACAGGAATGGAATTCGGCTTAGTATATATCAGTGAATCTCAGATTTATTTCAGTGTGCATGGATTTAGTTAAATTGACTTAGAAATGTGATTTCTGTTATCACTCCTGAATCATGGGAGTAGAGAAGACTGACCACCAAGCAGTGCCAACTTCAGGATTTTTTTTTTTTTAATTCTCACCCAAGGATATGTTTCTTTATTTATGTCAGAGAGAAAGGAAGGTAAAGAAAGAGATCAATGTGAGAGAGAAACATTAATCAGTTGCCTCTCCTATGCACCCCACCAGGGTTCAAACCCACAACCTAGTTATGTGCCTTTGGGTATACAGGATGATACTCCAACTAACTGAGCCACCCAGCTGGGGCAACTTCAGGATTTTATACTTATGTGGTGGTTTCAATTTTTTACCTAAATTATTTAAATACTGATATTGAATAATCTTCTTAAATGTTAATCTGAAACATTCTTAAATATAATGTCTAAGTAACTGCAGTGATTTTGTGTTTTAATTATCTTTTCAAAGAAGTTGACTATTCTTTTATCTAACAATTATTTAGAAACATGCTTTTCAAAATGTAATATATATATTTAAAAACAAGATTTAATTGGTCATTTAAGCAGTGCTAATAGTTGTTGACATCATCAGTTGTCTCTCTATTGTTAGTTTTTCAGTTTTTTAATGACCAATATTGGCACAATTATTTGGTTATATTGTGCAGCTGATCTGACTTGGATGTTAAAGTGGTCAAATATGGCTTTGTTTTAAATGAATGACTCTTGTTTATAGCTATTGCCTGAACTAGTTACCACTAAAGGATTCACGTTAAAAATTCATGTCAACACCAGATATAGGATCAGTAAATGAAACACAGGGAGGGAAAGAGTAAATTTTACCTCTTTGTTATTTACTAGTTTTGTTCTGCTCACCTAATCCAAGTCAACTGCGATGATTTCCAGCCTGTATTGAGTTTGTTATGTCAGGCATTATGGTAAGTGGTTTTCATGTGATATTTCATTTACGCCAATAAAGTCATGAGTTAAGTGTTGTTATTACCTCCATTGTTCATGCAGAAACTAATTATTAGAGAGGTTATATACTTCCTCCGAGGTCACACAATAAGTGGTAGACAAGAGTTCAAACCCAGGTGTTCTGGCAGCAGTTTATGCTTGAAATCAGTGCTTCTCCATCTTCAGGATGCCCAGAGATTATCAAGGGATCTTACTGATTTTATGATTTGGTGGTAGGTCTAGAATACGTCAGAGAAATCTGTTTCCATCAAGCTCTCAGGTGATGTCCATGCTGCTGGTTCTCAGACTACGTTTTGAATAACAAAGCTTTCAGTCTCCGCACTACATCCAGATTTCTGTACATCTCTATACATAAAAACAGTGATGGTCTTTTCTAGGAGAAAGTGAAGAAAATAAAAATTGCCTTTTCTACATTTTGTTCTTCCAACAAGGCCCTCCCCAATGACCACCCTCATTAGTCCTTTAACCACTCAGGGGCCTAACAGCCCCAGGCGGTGTGTGTTTGTTTGTAAGCTTGGTTTGTGTGTTGTTTGCTTTGCTGACAGGCTTCACTGCTTCTCCCCTGCAGAGTCTTATTCTCTCTGGTCATTTTTGTATTCTTTAAAAAAATTGATTAGTTTTTATCTCAACTTCATCAAAACACCTCTTGCTTTAGTTTTGGAAAACTGATTTCCTTTAGCAAAAAAGGAAAAACTAGCAAAATATAAATCTATTCATCTTATTACAAATGAAGAGAGGTGGACTTAATAAATTAGCTCTTCAAGTTATGTTAGCATTTTTCAAAGGAGGCTTACCATGGAGTCTCAAGCGATTTTTCCTGGCTGGAGTTGTAAGAAATGAGGTTAATCTTATTATTCTTAAGTTACAGTATGTGGGCTGCCACCTGGGCTGACCCTGATCAGACTTTATCCAAAAAATATATTTCCTTAATCAGAAAAGAAGTAATAGAAAGAGTGTTTAAGCCACACTTTTAAGTTCTTAACTGGTGGATATTTGCTGCTCTTTTATAACTTCAATAAGATCACTGCTTACCTGACATTCTTGTTATTCTTTGTAGATTTCAGCGTCTCCCTATTTTTTGTTTGGTGCCTAAAACCCCATAGACAGACTTTAATAAGTTACATTAAACTGTGTTCTTCTTTTCCTGTTGGTAGTTTGATAAGCTTTTCTTATTTTCTTTTCTTTTGTGATGGATCCTGCATACAACATGCTTCCGATAAGCTTCTACTCTGTCCTCTCCACAGCTGCCATTTTTCAAGTCTGATAATTTTGTGTTGCTTCCTTTAGAACTTGGCCTCAGGAGCATTTTAAATCTAATGATATTATGGTCACTCGATCTCAGATCCTCCCAATGTGAAGCTTATTTAACTAACATCCCTGGCATTCTTTCAGAGACGGAGTCCAGAATTCAATGGAGTCGTGTTGGCTGCTCAGCAGACCACAGAGAAAAGCAATCCTGCTATACAGGCCCCGAGGAAACGAGTCCCTTCCTTCCCTACAGCTGCCAAAGCTGGTTTCTCCAGCAAGGTACCAGCAGGGGAATCTCCTGCAGGCCCTGTTTTTAGCGTGCATCTTGAAACATAACCCAGTTTCCTCGTTCTGAAATCTTGGGTGGATATCTGATGAGGAAGCACGTCCTTTGCGTCTGTTTCCTTAACCATCAGCTGTTCTGGCTGGCTCCGTACCTTTGATTCTCTCCTTTTCAATCCTCTTGCTTTTCACAATCAACAGCTCTGGACTTGAGATCGCTTCAGATGAAAGTAAACCAGGGAGGAAGGAATTCCTGAGTTTCTGGAAACAGGATCTCTGATCCGGAACAAAGGCAAAGGAAACGCCAAGGATAGCAGCAAAGCAAATCCCAGAATCACAGCTGCAAATAAAGCCCTAGAGCAGTCTGTCCTGAGACACAGGGAACAGAGTGCTCCAGGGTGAAACACTTTCCCTCCAAAGAAGAAAAATAAACTGATTAGCAGATGTAAAGTGTTTGTGGAAAATTGTGCTGAAATGATATTAGACTGTGTAAGATTTAATAAGTAAAAGGAAAATTAAATGAAAGAAAAAAGGCCCTTTCAAGTGAAACAAACATAAACATAACAAAGGAAACATAAACATAATTCACAAAACTGTTCAGCTGTGAATAATATGCAGGAAGACACGATGTAAACATGGACTACACATTGAAGCAAAAATTGTAATATAGTGATGTGGGAATACTGGAGGAAAGACAGAGGACTGCAGTGTAACACATCATCTGCCATCACAGAAAATCAATATATAGCCCTGCCTGGTGTGGCTCAGTTCGTCGTAGCATGGTCCAATACGTGCAAAGTTCGCAGGTTCGATTCCCGGACAGGGCATATACCCGGGTTGCGGGTTCTTTGAGGGAGAACACAGCCAAAAAGAATTTAGTTGTTCCCCACTGCTACCCAGAAACCCTGTGCAAATATTAGGTAATCAAAGTTGATTAGACTTTGAGAAAGAAAGGTGATGCCGCTTTATTATATGTCTAACACACTCTTTGAAAAAGATTAAATTCTTGATTCAAGGAATTGCTCAGGAGAAGAACATAATTTATTTTCTATAATACTCATGTGTGCTAGAACACAAATAACAAATATGAAAAGGATACATAACAAAAAGCCCTTATTAGAGTCTTCTTATTCTTTTTCCTTATGTTTTAGAGTGGTAGACTTTGAGAAAGATAAACCACATATAATCACTGGCATTATGATCAGTCTCCAGACTCTTAAGTCATGACAACAACAGTAAAGAAAAACCAATGTTTGCCATAAGAAATCAAAAATTTCAAGATGGCAGAAGGCAGGACTGGAGGGAGGGTGAGTGTGTGACAGCATGATCTAGTGTGAGAGAGTGTGAGTGGACGTGAAGGTGGACAACCAAACTCGTGCAGTGCAGAGACACAGAGCAGCAGGTTCCTGTGCTGTGGATGGGAGCAGCCGGCTACCACGGTAAGCGGCTCTTCAGGGCGCTTCTCCCTGCTCCTCGGGGAGGTCCCACCATTTTGGAAGATCCCGGGTCTTCCCTAGGAGGAGGCAGTGGGAGCAGCTAGGGCCCAGCAACCTGAGCCCACCAGTACACCTGGCACCATCGGACCAGTGGACAGCCTGTGTCAACACAGACCACTGCACAGTAGCAGAGCTGCCTAGGTGCCAGTTGCAGAAGCCACAACCGGGTGGGAGCTGAGCACCATCCCCCACAGTAGCAACCTAATCAGAGTCGAGATATATCCCCAGCAACAGAGGCTGGGGAGCAGACATCCATCTCCAGGCAACAGAAGCACAGACCAGCAGCAGAAACCATCCCCCAAAACTACAGCAAAGGCTGAGCAGGAGCTGAGCCCCACTGGGCAGTAGCACTCCCCAGCCACCAGCGGTGGGACCTGGGGCTTCACAGAGGCCTGTGCGACCCAGCGGCCCACAAGATAGGCATGGAGCCAGGTCTCCAGAAGGGACTGTGCAATCCAGCTCCCCAAGGGATCAGCGGGAAGTGGAGGCTCCAAAAGGGCCTATACAACCCAGCTGCCCACAAAATCAGAGGGGAGCCAGGGCTAATGTGAGACCTGTGCAACACAGCTGCCCACGGTACGGGCAGGGAGTGCGGCTCAAACAGGACCTGTGCTATACAGCTACAAGTGGCACCAGCAACCAGCTGGGACCACAGCTCCAAGGGGCCTACGTGATCCAGCAGCAGCACCTATCAGGGCACACCAATAACAGTCTCCAGTAGTCAATCCTCCAGGATCCACAGCAGGCAAGAGGCAACATACAACAAAAGAATCTGGGAAGGACAGTAGCCTTATTTGATATACAGTGAGCTGCCTACACATCCAAACATCCCTCACTGGGTCTAGAGCTACCAGACGGCTAAAATGGGGAGAAAAAGAAACCACACCAAAGGAAAGAAAAAGAATGACCAGAAAAGGAACTACAGGAAATGGAAGACAGCAACTTGTCAGATAAAGAATTCAAAGCAATGATTTTAAGGGTGCTCAAACAATTTGGTGAGAACTACAAGCAACATAATAAGAATTATGAAGAGCTCACTGGGAACAACTTCAGCTTAAAAAGAGAGGTAGAAGCTATGCATAAAGAGGTAGAAGCTATGCATAAAAATCAAGAGGAAATAAAGAATGACATAACTGTTATGAAAAATAACTTAGAAGGGTTCAATACTAAATTAGAAGAAGCTGAAGACTGAATCAGTAACTTAGAAGACAAGGTAGAGAAAAACACCCAAATACAGCAGCAAATGGAAAAAAATTTAAAAAGTAGGAGGAAAGTTTAAGGGAGCTGTGGGACAATACAAAATGTAACAACATTCGCATAATAGGGATACCGGAAGGAGAAGCATCAGAGAAAGGAATAGAGAACCTGTCTGAAGAAATGACAGAAAACATCCCTAAACTGGTGAAGGAAAAAGTCACACAAGTCCATGAAACACAGAGAGTCTCAAGCAAGATGAACCCCAGAAGACTCACAAATGGACACATCATAAAAAAATGGCAGACATTAAAGACAAAGAAGAATCTTAAAGGAAGCAAGAGAGAGAAAAAAAGTTACCTACAAGGGAGGTCCCATTAGACTGTCAGCTGATTTTTCAATAGAAACAATGCAGGCCAGAAGGGAGAGGCATGAAGTGTACAAAGTAATGCAAGGCAAGGGTCTGAATCAACGATTACTCTCTCCAGCCAGGCTATCATTCAAAACTGAAAGAGAAATAAAGAGCTTCATGGATTAAAAAAAAAAAAAAAAGGCTAAAGGAATTTACCACCATCAAACCAACACTGCAAGAAATGCTGAAGAGACTGTTGTAAAAGAAGAAGAAACAGAGAGAGAGAGAGAGAGAGAGAGAGAGAGAGAGAGAGAGAGAGAGGAAAACAGGCATAAAATTAAAATGGCAACTAATAACTATCAATAATTACCTTTAATGAAAATGGCTTAAATGCTCCAATCAAAAGACATAGGGTAGCTGATTGGATAAGAAAACACTACCCATATATATGCTGTCTACAAGAGATCCACCTCACAACAAAAGACTCACACAGAATGAAAGTGAAGGGATGGAAAAAAATTTACTAAGCAAATGGTAATGAAAAAAAAGCTGGTCTAGCAATACTAATATCTGACAAGATAGACTTCAAAACGAAGGCCATAATAAAAGACAGAGAAGGTCACTGCATAATATTACAAGGATCAATCCAACAAGAGGATATAACCTTGGTAAACATATACACACCAAATATAGGAGCACCAAAATATATTTAAAAACTTCTAAAGGACTTCAAGGGAGAGATCAATAGCAACACGATCATAGTGGGTGTCTTTAACACGCCACTGATACCACTGGATAGATCTTCTAGACAAAATATTAACAAGGACAAGTCCTTGCAAGACAACTAGATCAATTGGACTTCATTGATATTTATAGAACATTTCACCCCAAAGCTGCAGAATATACATTCTTCTGAAGTGCACATGGGACATTCTGAAAGATAGACCACATATTAGGACACAGAGCAAGTCTCTACAAATTCAAGAAAATTGAAATCATATCAAGCATTTTCTCAGATCACAGTGGCATGAAACTAGAACTCAATTACAATAAAAACACACAAAAACATTCAAACACTTTGAGGCTAAATAGCATGTTATTAAACAATGAATGGGTTACTAACGAGATCAAGGAAGAAATTAAAAATTTCCTGGAAACCAATGAAAACGAACACACAACAACAAAAAATCTATGGGAAACAGTGAAAGCAGTCCTGAGAGGGAAGTTCATAGCACTACAAGCCTACCTCAAGAAACAAGAAAAATTCCTAATTGACTTTCTAACCCTACAACATAAAGAACTAGAAAGTAAACAAAAAGAAAAATGCAGAACTAGTAGGAGGAAGGAAATAGTAAAGGTCAGAGCAGAAATAAATGACATAGAAACTAAAAAAAACAATTCAAAAGATCAATGAAACAAAAAGCTGGTTCTTTGAAAAGATAAACAAGGTCGATGGACCTTTAGCCAGACTCAGCAAGAAACAAAAAGAGAGAAGCCAAATAAAATCAGAAATGAAAGAAAAGTAACAACTGACACCACAGAAATACAAAGGATCATCGAAACATGCTATGAACAATTATACACCAACAAATTGGAAAATCTAGGAGAAATGGACACATTTTTAGAAACACAAAGCCTCCCAAAACTGAACCAGGAAGAGATAGAAAACTTGAATAGACCAATAAAAACAAGGGAAATTGAAGATGTAATTAGGAAACTATCAGCAACCAAAAGCCCAGGCCCAGATGGCTTTACGAGGGAGTTTTACTGAACATTCAAAGAAGATCTAATACCCATTCTCCTCAAACTATTCCAAAATATCCAAGAAGACGGAACACTTCCAAACTCATTTTGTGAGGCCAGCATAATCCTAATTCCAAAACTGGATAAAGGCACTGCAAAGAAAGAAAACTACAGGCCAATATCCCCAATGAACACAGATGCCAAAATCCTTAACAAAATATTAGCAAATCGGATCCAGCAATACATAAAAAAAATTTATTCATCATGACCAAGTGGGTTTCATCCCAGGGATGCAAGGTTGGTACAATATTCTCAAATCAATAAATGTGATACACCACATAAATAAAATGAAAGATAAAAACCATATGATCATATCAATAGATGCTGAAAAAGCATCCGACAAAATCCAGCACTCATTTTTGATAAAAACGCTCAGCAATGTGGGAGTAGAAGGATCATATCTCAACATAATAAAGGCCATATATGAAAACCTACAGCCAACATTATATTCAACGCGCAAAAACTAAAAGCATTCTCCTTAAGAATGGGAACAAGACAGGGATGCCCACTTTCACCACTCTTATTTAACATAGTACTGGAAGTCTTAGCCACAGCAATTAGACATGGAGAAAAAATAAAGGAGATCCAAATTGGAAAGGAGGAAGTGAAACTGTCATTACTTGTAGATGACATGATATTATACATAGAAAACCCTAAAGACTCCAAAAATCTACTAGACTTAATAAATAAATTTGGCAAAATAGCAGAGAGAGTGATGATAGATAGTTATGAAGAGAGAGCTTATAGTATTATATTATGAATGAAAAGGAGAAATTTCCAATACTGCATAATACGTATTTCTCCAAGTAAATATTAAAGATTAAAATAGATTTTTTTTCTAAAATAGTGTGTTCACCCAAACCAATACTCACTCATGTTAGTGTATTTATTTATTTGTTTATTTATTTTTCAATCTAAATGAAAAGTTTGAAGTGTTGTACCATTGTGTGGCATGGAAACTGTGAAAGATTTACTATTTCAACTCTTCTGAATTAGTGTTTTATTCTTCATGTATCTATTAGAATTATTTCCACCATAATATAAATTGATTCAGTTCCCTCCCTTGCTTAAAAATTTTCTGGGTCTACTCCATGCTGACAGAGTGGACTCCAGAAAGAGTCAGAAAGTCTCTTATATTTTGGCTGCAGTCAACATTGAGGATCAAATTCTAGTCATGTTCATTCACAGTTGAATATACTCTAGACCAGAGATTTGTTTCTTTGGATATGTGGCACACTTTCAAAATCAAGGGGCTCTTGATAGCACATTCAAATGCATAAAACATATTCAAAACAACATTGAAATAGCAGCAATAATTATAGCTCAATTTATAATGTAGTATAATACTTCAAACACTCTATAGAAACTTTTGCTATAATGTCACAAATCACTTTGTCACCTTTTAGCAATGAGATGTCCCGCTGAGTTACTCAACACTCTAGAGTCAAATTTGTCCTTGTTAGACATCATTTTGTTTTTGTTTTTTTGTCAATGGTTGATGTCATTCAGATCCACAATTCTTATTTCCAGTAAGATTTATCCTACTTTTCAGTGAAACAAAATTAGATCTACAACAGCCTGCCAAAACATGCTTGGTGAGAACATCCCTTCTAGATAAATTGAAATGCTTACATTTACTTAAAAATATATTGTGTAATTTCTCTGTCCAAGTTATTGCTTGAAGCAATGTCCAGTGCTTTATACTCCCATCCAATTAAGAGAAACTTGTGGTTGGAAAGAACGAATAAATAAATAAACGAACAAATAAATAAGAACAGCATTTTGAGTGGAACTCATGTTGGACCAGTTGGAAAAAAAAAAAAAAAAGGAAACTATTGGAAGATAGAAAGAGGACACAAAAAAATTGCCCTGAAAGCTAAGTAGTTAACTTAAAGTAGAGTCTGGCTGATCATGTCACTGCTTTATCAGTTTGAATAATGTAAGGACTTAGAAAAAACATATGGTTTATTCAATACAAATGCTATTAACAACTCCCACAGAAGAGTTTTCATAGTGTAGTGAGTGGGATATCAAGTTCAATGTGTTCGGAAGAGACACCAATGGTTGAAGAGGAAAAACAATTCTCCATGGCTAAGGCTCACATAACTGAATTCCACTGGGAACGTCTACAATCATCTTAATTTGACCTATTACTGAGTCACATTCACTTGCTGGTGTCTTTTTTAACTTAGTGACTCATAGCCCTTTGACATTTAAAATTTTGTCTTCTCAAACAGTGTACATTCTTCCCACACATAATTCTTGCATGCAGCCCTAAGGATTTTGTATGGCATCATTTTTCAATGATAACAATTTGTAAATGTTTTGGGAAATAGCATGTATTCTCTTGATTACCTTTTTCATATGGGATCATAAATCATGACATACAGGGGTTTATCAACCAACAGGCTATGGGTCTTACTCTCTTCTCTCTGACTGTTCACGCTTATGTTCCAGTGCCATCTGAGTTGCTCAGATCTTTCTCTTCTGTTCTTTTCCACATCATCTTTAGGCAATTCCTTAAGGCTCAGTCCTAGGCTCCGTACTACTTTCTGTTGAAGCTTATTTCATGTTCAAACTATTTCTAAGGCAAGAAGCAAAGATTTTTTTCAAAGATAAAGCCAATGAATTACCGACTAGTTTGTATTATTTGGAAGTTGCGTCTTATCTGGAGTCACAGTCTAAGTTTGCAAAAATGAAAAACAAAAAGAGCTCAGAATCATAATTACCATTGAAATTCCATTATGTAGAACATGAAATATGTATATTTGTTTTGTATAGACAACATTGTTAAAGTAATGTTTTATAAGCATGTAAAGCATGTAGTAATGCTGTGTAAACTTGAGAATGTGAACACTCCATTCCTCATTTTTCATATGTAAAATGGGAATAATAGTAACCTCTTAAGATTGTGGTGAAGATAAATGAGTTAATGGGTATAAAACATGCAGAGCAACACACAGTACATCCTCAATCTATATTAAAATATATATGAAAGAGTATTTAATATGAAATATTATTTTACACAATATTTTTTCATATGTAAATGAGATTAAAGTTCACATATTGGAATTTTTGTAGGTTAATGCAAACATGACATGTTGCCACAATAATGTTCCCTTCACATGCTTAACAAATTTCCTTTTCTGAGATAGATTCTCATGAGTAAAAATTGAAATTCATCACTCTACAACTATTTTTCTTTAGGCTTATACTTTTCATATTGTTAGCTTTATGAATAGTGCTCAAAAATTCAAGTTACTGCTCACACTAGTTAAGCATTAAAAAGTCTGTGATTTGATGTTCTTTCAAACCACATTGAAGCTTCATATTTTTTTTCTATCTTATTGGGCCTCTTCTTTTGACTTTTGTAATTTTTTCGAATGTCCAGTTTCCTATGGTTTCATCACATATTATTTGTTAGTATTTTTTAATTGATTTTTTTTTAGAGAGAGAGGGAGATGGAGAGAGAGATAGAAACATCAATGTGAGAGAGAAGCATCAATTGACTGCCTCCTACACAGCCCCTGCTGGGGATTGAGTCCATAACCTGGGTGTGTGCCCTGACAGGGAATCCAAGTGGGTACCTCTCTGTCCATGGGAGGATGCTCAATCCACTGAGCCACACGGGCCAGGTATTTGCTAATATTTTAAGAGCACAAAGGACAGAAGATGTTCCGTGATGAAGTGGATGTCTCTAATACTCTCTCCTATGGATGATTTTCTTTAAGGAAGAAAAATTTTCATTTATCTATTTAGTATTCAAGAATAAAGGAAAACAGAATGTTCTCGATGCCCCTTTCAGAGCCCCTGTGTGTTCAGATCACTGGCAATGGGGAAGAAGAGTTTCTATATTCCAGAATATGTCTGTCAACCCTTGCAAAGATTTCTACCTTATGTGCATGCTTTAGAATTTCTAAGGAAAATTCTGGATGAATGTCATACTGTTCTACTCTTGCTTGTCTTTTGCAGTTATATTTCATTATGTCCACCAGAGCTCCACCGTTCTTACCATTGGCATCATTAAGGATCCTAGCTACAAATAGGTGTCATGCAGAAATTAAAAATAAAGTACAATAACATTTAATAAAGGAAGCTTTGTAAGGTTTTCAAAGATGTGAGCAGGACGAGCAAAAACACTAGTAAGAGTACAGTCTCCAAGGGCAGTCCTGCAGGGAGGGAGCTGGAGCAAGATAGGCCACATAAGTTGCAGAGCACTACGTAGTGAAAATGGGGGACCTCTTATTAAAAATGATTAAGAATTCCTAGACATTGACTGCAAAGCTTAAACCAAGCATGGAGCCCTTCTGAGTATGGGGCCCCGTGCAGGCCCAGAAGTCTCACACCCATGAAGCCAGCCTTGACCAGGAGAAAAAATATATATCCCAAAGATTCACTCTCTTCTCTCACTTAGAACACTTTCTGCTGTTTCTCACTTGTGGAACTGAATGAAGAACCAGAAGGTAAGGGAACCCACTCTGGACACAGATCAGCCTAGAGAGAGAGACAGGGATAAGAATCATATCCAGCATAGACAGTTTTCCCAACAAGCTCAAGTTGTTTATCAAACGCTAGTTTATCAAGATTCACACTCGCATTGCAAGTGGTGAAGAATAGATTTCTACACATGTGCTTGAAAGAAATAGAAATTAAAATGCAACTGATGCAAATTTCCAATTGAATATTGACAAGAGAGGTAAATAAACAGAAGCTCATCCTCCCAAGGACAAGCGTAAATGTTTAGAAATTCATTGTGGCATTGTAACTTCATGTAGTACAACTGCTCTTTTGCATATAATAGAATCTTTACTAACACTGTTGTTTTTCTTTCCAGCAAAGTCTAATAAATAATCCCTTAATATAAGCACATATATTTTGTGATCCTCTCCAACAAAGTAAGGATTACGGCATTAAATGGTGAGCTATTTTTTTCAAAACCATAAAGTGGGGGGAAAAAAACTTGATAAAAGATAATATTTATGAGAAGTGATGACTGTCATATACTGATTTATCTCTGTATATTTTAACTCTTAATTTTTCCCTGCAAGCGTAAACTGTCAGAAATAGCCATTTTTATTTCATAGAGATTTAAAATTTTCTGAAATAATGTGTTCCCACACACTCAAAAACATATGTAGATATGCAGATTCAGAAATACCCATTTTAATATTACCAGTCTTTTATTTTAAAATGTACACCAAAGCATATAACATTTAAAACCCTTCCATCATCCTGAACATGTAAAATTATTATAAAATAAATGTATTTTATACACAATTGAGAAATCACCCAATATATACTTGGGGATGTTAGGAATTATATGTTAAAAACTTTGGAGGAACTTCTATGATTCTGTAACTATCATTCATTCATTACTGCATTTATGCAACAACTATTTACCAGATATAATGAAAAACACTGAAGAAAATGAAATAAAATGTTTCTTACCCTGTAAGCACTGCTATTCTCAAGTGATATTAATAGAAATATAAGAAAAAATAACTCCAAGAAATTTAAAAAGTTAATAGAAATACATATTAATTTGTCATTTGATAGATGTCTTCACTGCAAGAATGTGAGTTTCACAAGGGCAGAACTTTTCCCACTTTATTTATTACTGAATCTTCTGTTTATTAAATGGCATCTGACAAATAGAAGGCCTTAATAAATGTGTTGAATTATAAAAAGTTAATGAATATATGAAAAATAGTTATGACATCACAGTAAGAAATGTTTAACACTCTATGAGAGGAGACTAAATAATAATAAAATGACTATAAGAAAGATAAAAATAGCCCAGCTGGTGTGGCTCACTGGTTGAGCGTTGACCCACACACCAGGAGGTAGCAGGTTCAATTCCTGGTCAGGGCACATGCCCAGGTTGTGGGCCTGATTCTCAGTGTAGGGTATGCAGGAGGCGGCCAGTTGATGTTCTCTCTCATCGATGTTTCTAGCTCTCTTACTCTTCTTTCTTCTCTCTCTAAAATCAATAAAGAAAGAATATTAAAAAAATAAAAATAATGGTAATGTTCATTGTCTACCATATGGCAGACTATGCTGAGCATTTTACAGGCAGTTATCGATTCATCCATATCTTGTTCCATAATAGAGTCATTGCTTGTATTCCCACTTCATAAGTAAGGAAAGGGAACGAAAGAGAGGTTACACATCAACTCAAAGTCATAGATTATGGCCCCAGTCTTATCTCAAGCAGACACCAAATTCCTTGGTCTAAACCACTAGACTACCTTGCCACTCAGAACTTTTTTTTTTAATCCTCACCAGAGGATATTATTTCCATTGACTTTAGAAAGAGTAGAGAGTAGAATGGAAGGAGAAAGGGAGAGAGAGAGAGAGAGAGAGAGAAACCGATCTGGACTGTAATGGAATATTTAAAATCAGTTTTTGAACAGGAGCTACGTTTCCCGGAACCCCCTTCCTTGAATTGTTCTTGGTTAGAGTTGAATAAACAAGGTACACGTGCGATTTGGGAGGCAGAAGTGAAGTGACAACCGTTGTCTGTGATGACACACAGACAGAGTTGCTGGCCGAGTCCAGCTTGTATAGGCTTCCCTCCTCTCTGCTTCCAGCTCTTCCTTTGGACTCCCACCCTGCTGACCAGGGCAAGGCCCGCCTGTTACAGGATGCTTTGCTGCAGACCTATAGGCTTCTCTCCGAGATTTCTCCACTACTTACCCCTGTGCAGGCCCACGTGGCCTCTCAGGCTCACCGGTGGTGGCTCCTACCTCCTTGTAGACTTTTACTTCCCCAGCTTTTCTGACTGTTGAGGTAAAGGTCAATTTCTACAATACATCCCTTATGTGACAACTCAAAATGGTTCTGCTTTGTGAATGTACACTGACTGACACTAAAAAGAAAGATTTTTCCCAACTCCTTAGTTGGAAACAAAAAGGGGAAGAAAATTTTAGACCTACTGAAAGTAAATATGTAAAGATAAAAAAAAAATAACTATTAGCTCATCAGTTCAGTCCATTTTAACCTCTCACACTTCAGCATCCCCTCTGAGATGAGAAAATCTGGTTTAATTGATCGATAATTTTATTGTTTCCCTTAAATATTGAATTTGCAGTGAGTATACGTTATCATGAGGAAACTATCATGCAAATTGAACGGAGGTTTATTTGCAGTTTTCTAATCCCATTAGCCGTGGTGACATCCCATTTGATCCACCTTTGCCTATTCACTTTCATTCTCAAATATTTATATTCTTTTAATAAATTCCCTCTACAAACATCCAGTGGGATGAAAAAAGACAGGGATTAAATAATTGTTTTTTTCTATACACAGCAATATATATATCAATTTCTATAAACTACAAATCTAATTCGAAAAGACTTTTATCTTTTGGTAAAATGTTAATGATTTAAATTTTATACCTTAATTATACATTTTAAAGCCCTGGCATCTTTAACACTTTCTTACGTTGTTGTCAATGGCATTATTTTAGACTTCCCTCCCAGCTTGTGGTTAGATAGGTGCTCTTTGAACAGCCTTCCAGATGGATACACAGTGGAGCGCTGCTATCTCTTAGGTGGTGAGAAAAGTCTGCCAAACTATTCCCTTTTCCTTTACTCCCCAAGAAGTTTTCTGGTGGCAGAGAATTGGTTGACAGTAGACTAGATTTTCCTCAGACGAAATGCTAATAACAGAGTGCAAGTTATTGAGTCTTGGATCAGCTGTAAAATAGAAAACCTGACTCTGGGACCCACACTGATCCCTTCATTTTGAAGGGGACTGAAGTGCTTTCATTTCAGTACTGGCTACTGGATTTGGCAGAAGCAAAATCAATTCTTGTCTGGAAGAAAACTCCCTTAATTTAATCCCTACATATTCACAAAGATTAGAGTCAAATAATGTGTTCACAACCAAGGTCCAACAAGCAAAACAGAACTCGAGCACCCTGTGTGAAAGGAAGCAGGAAAGAAAATAACTGATTTTGACCTTGAGGGACTACAGATATTGGGATTATCAAATATATAATGCAGAACCCGTATGTAAGAAGTATTTAAAGAAAAAAGATGCAATTAGAGATTGCAACAAAAAGGCATCATAGTTGAATAGAAAGATTTGAAACCAAAACTATAAACTAACAAATGAAGTTTTTCTAGATGTAAAATAAAATCCTTGAAAAAATTTTCAAAGGATGCATAAACCTGCAGATAATAAACAACTAAAATATTGGAAAATTGGAAGATGTATCTAAAGAAATCAGTCAGCTTTAAGCGTTTGTAAGATGAGATGAAAATTAGGAAATAATTAAGAAATATAGAGGACAGAATGAAAATGTATAATATAAACTTAATTGATGTTAAAGAAGGAAAGAAAAAAAATGAGGAAAGACAGCTATAAATTTCCTAATGCTGACAAAAATAGTAATACAAATAAAAAATTTATGAATCTCTATTCTAAGTAAGAAAAATAAAAAATAAATCAGACCCAAATTCACTGTATTGTATAGTTTTTGAACCACCAGGTAAAAGAGATTCATAAGTGGACTAGAGAAAATCCAGATTATTTATAAAGAAACAACAATTAGCATATGTTTTTAGCATCAACCATGATACCAGAAGAAAGTAGAAAAACATCACCCTGTTGTTGTGAAAAAATAAATGCCAATCTAGAACTGTGTACCTAATAAAACTATTTTTCAAAAATGTGTGTGAAATTAACGTGATATAATTTTGAACTTACTAGATCGCCCATGATTACGAAGTCTGAAAATACTAAATATAAAAAGAATTTACTTATTGAAAGTGAATTGTACAATTTCTTTGGAAATAGTTAGTATTGCCTTATTATTAAACGTTTACATATCCACTGACCCAGCAATTCCACATGCACACAAAAAGATGAATATAAAATATTTATAGCAGCAGTATAAATTAAAAAACAAAATAGAACTCCAAAAATTAGTTTCACGTGATCATAGTTGACAATATAAAATTAAAACCATTTTCTGTTCCTGCCTGAAAGCTGAGATTGGACAAGCTCTCTTTTGTCTTGTGCCCCAGTTGGGTTTCAGTAATCTTCCAAAAAGAAGGCATTTACCGTGTTGAATGTATAGAGACTCCATTTTAACATTCTATGAGGATAAAAAGGGCAGAAATGAATTAGAGACAAGACTTTATAATTTATTCATTGATATAAGTAAAGTCAAATACTCCTAGTTCTGCAGAATATCTCATAGCTTTATTTTTCAAAGGCAACTCCTTCCTTTCTGTGTGACCTTTCATTTCCCCTCTGTTGCAATGTGAATAGAAATATCTGCACAGCACAGTGTATTTCTGCAATTGTGAGCATAGGTGAGTCAAATAAGAGCACATGTTCCATCATACTTGAGGCTCAGTAGAGGATGGGTAGAACTTTTATAAGTCCACATTTGTGTACGTGGAAGCACACACCTACTCCAGCGACCAGCACTCTGGGGAATGAATACTGACCGGCGAGGGAGAGTCAGAGACGCCGCACAGCTCAAGTGGAGTACGTGAAGTACTTGGAATCTAATAAAGCTGTTGACAGAACAAAATACCAGTTCCCTTTTCAGTTTTTAAATGTTTTCCAAGTTGTTGTGTCATAGGTATAGATGCTATCTGGGTCTACTGGATAACAGAAAAACAATAGCCATCCCACCTTCTCAATGAAAAGCAGCATTCTTGCTTTGAGCCTTTCAGCAAAAATATATTTATTAGACTCCACGTAATGGATAACATATCTTAACTCTAACTCTATCTTGATTAGACATCATTGGAGCATCTAGATATCATTTTCATCATCTATAAAATGGTATAAAATGTCTATCCTGCCAACAAAACCAGAATGTGATGTAAGGTTTTAAGTGAGCTACTCAATACAATATAAAGCATAGTATGGCATAACTTATGAATATTAGTATATGAATGTTTATTACTTTGGACTGGGGTAATTCATGCTTTTGGTAACCAGGTAGTACACATATTTAATATATTTATAAGTGGTGGCCTTCTTCACATCTAAATCTACAACATGCTAAAAATGCAAGGTTAGGTTTCATTATGCCCAGGATTTGGGCAAGATGTGGGTGATCAACAGTTCGATTGCAATCTACAAGGTCAAAATTATAAGGCTATTTTAGGAATAGTTCAAAACTGTACATAGATGGTCTCCCAGGTATCTTCAATACCTGTAAGCAAAAAAGAAACTCAGTGGCTAGAGCCTCAACTGGTTCAGAGTAGCTATCCCTTGGGTAAAAAATGGTATTACAGGTAAGAAAGAAAACTTTAGATAATGACTACGGGATTGATTTATGCCAAACTATAGGGTGATACAAACAAGCCAGGGTGGTGATGTCCTTGAATGGGACACACTGCCTTGAAACTTGGCAAGCAGTTGGGGTGAAGTCCAGGGGCAGTGCAGCACAGGGGCTCGGGGTCAGAAAGAATCTGGGTTCAGCTGTGATGCTCATCTCTTAGCAATACTATTGAGACTTGAGGTCAGATGCTCAAACTCTCTCTCTTGTTCATGGGCTCCACCTGTCAAAGTTGAGATGATAACCACTTTACCTCTTTGGGTTGTTGTAAGGCTAAACAAGAAAGTGTAAGTAACATAATTAATTGGGTGTTTGGAATATTAGAGTTTAATGATAATGAGCACAGGGTTTGGAGCCAAACACCCTCTGTTTGCATCTTGGCATTGGCACTTACCAGATGTGTGGCCTTTGGCAGTTTGCTTAGCCAGTCTTTGGCTCAATTTCTTAAACTATAAAATAGCAAGGGTAATGATTGTACCTACTCCCTGAAGACTAAACTAATTAATATCTTAGAGTGTTTAAAACAATGTCTACTTTTCTAGCACAAAGGACATGCTATAAGGGTTATTTCTTAAAATAAAATAAATGCAATGAAAACTTCTTACAATTAGCAAAACCAGATTGATATTTAAAAATATGTTTTCCGTAGCTCTTGGGGCCAATAGTTGAGGTTGCTTTGCTTATAGTATAGCTCCTACTCAGAAAATCAAATTGCTCACATAATATTCTCTGAGAATCAAAGGAAGAAGTTTCCACAAAGCTGAAACCCAGGGCTCTGGTCTAGCTGTGAATAATCACAGCTGGCTCGCCTTAAAAGGTTAGAGGATTAGAATGTTAATAATTTTGTATTTCTTAAGCAAATATGTTCAAACATGCAATGAGCAGCTGTTCCCATGGAAGAATGAGCCAGGGACAAGTTTCATCATTTGAAAAGAAAGCTATTTTTGATCAAATAAGAGTGCAAAAAGTGCTGTTTTAAAAATGTGTATTAATGACAGGAGACATAAATATTTTTTGCAGCTTTCTTTTTAATTCAGAAAACAGTTCACATACTGTTTTTGAACTTGAGAAGAGTAGATGTAAAGCTGATTCCAAATCCTAGATTGATCAATTCTTAGGGACTTCTTAATTAATTTTTGTTGTTGTTAATTCTCACCCGAGGATATTTTTTCCATTGTATTTTAGAGAGAGTGGAAGGGAGGAATGAAGTGGCGAGAGAAAGAGAGAGAGGGAAGAGAAAGAGGGGGAAAGAAACATTGTTGTGAGAGAGACTCATAGATTAATTACCTCCCACACACATCCCAACCAAGGCGGGGGATCGAACCTGCAACCCACGTATGTGCCCATGACTGGGAATTGAACCAGCTACCCATCGGTGCTCGGGCCGATGTTCTAACCACTGAGCAACCGGCCAGGCCCTTAGGGACTTTTTGTAAGAAAATAATGTGTAGGTTTGTATCATGACTAAGACTGAGGTCAATATACAGGAAACAAAACCTTGGTTTATTTGAAGCAGTGTTTCTCAATCAGTTTTTTCTTTTCAGCCTCTTAAATAATCTTTTCAGACATTTATTTTTCTAATTGCCTCTCACAAACAATATTAATACCATTAATACAACTGACACATATTAATTTAATACTATATGTATACTAGTGAGTTATACATAAAAAAGATTTTTCTTCCTTCAGAAATCAATTTTCTTCCCATTGGGGCAACATCACACACCCTTTTTGAGAATTCATGGTTCAATGTGACAATTTGCAAAGCGAGTGTCTTTCTTGCCTTTGTTTTAGACCAAAGTGCAATTAGCTTCTTAGAACTCTATTCACTAGGTTTCTCAGATAAGACTGCTTTTATTTTGTTTGCTTATTTGTTCTGTTTTGTCATTTATTTAGAATCATGAAACCTATTTTAGATTTTCTAGCTTCAAGTCTAAAAAGTCTTTGTTTAATTGAGCAAGGAGAAAGGTTTTTAAATGTGTTTAAACAAATTATTATACTTTCCATACTTTTTTGTTCAATATCCTCATCTATAAATGGGGATAGTAATAATACCTCATAGAAGTTGAAAAACTTAAATAATTTAATATGCATAAAGTTCTTAGAATAGTGCCTGATAGGCAGTAAGCAGTACATCTCTTTCTTATATTTATTTTTTATTAAAACAATCTTAAGACCTTATGCTGCTTTACCTTAAAATGATACAGGTTTAGCTCATGAAACCAAGCAGAAGGAGTTGAGCCAGAACACACAAGGGTGGAGGGCAAAAATTGCTGGGAACTTAGGCAAGTGTTCTCTCAGGTGCCACTCGATCTCTCTTGTATCTGACTCTTTGCAGAGAGGTTATCTTATTTTCTCTCTTCTCACTATTGGTCATCCGTTCTACAGTTTCCATGACCTCATATCTAGTGTTTCTCTTCCAGTTTCAAATTTCTTACATGAGTGTCAGATTGGCTCAGCTATGCTTTCCCCATCCAGACCTCTGTGGTTAATGGAGTTGGGACAGGCTTAGCAAACTTGGTAAATAAACCCAAATTTGGAGGGTGATTGACAATTATAAATAGAGAGGTTTATTTTGGAGTGGGTAAATATGCAAAGGTTGTCTACCAAAATTGGGTAAGAGATATCAACCACCACGTTATCATTTAAGAGTTATTAATTTCAAACATTTTCCTGAATTAATATCTCCAAATGTAAAAGAAATTAATAATGACCATTAAAATTGAAACATACTAACCTAAGCAGTTGAAAATGTACTAGAACAATATACTGCATTGACCAAGACTAATAGTTTGGCTGTATAATGGCCCAGATGTCATAAAGGACTAATCTTTTTAAAATAAGGTAGCTGAACAATAAAAATATCAACAGTGGAGTAAAGTGCATTTAAAAATGTTATCCATGCTCAATTAAATAGAAAATAAAATGGGCCCCCAAAATATCCTAACTCTTTATACATCATGATCCTGTTTTATTTTAGTTGTTGGCAAGGAGTGAGCTGCATGTGTGTCTCTATTTTCTTTACTTTTAAAATATCCTGGATGGAATATCTACTGTGAAAATAATTTTTGGAAGAATATGACTGAATGCTACTTGATATTTTGCATCAATTAAACATGTTTACTCTTGTTGTGGTGAAAAATTTTTACACTGTGTTAGAAAAACAGCACACTGTGAAAGTTCAAAATGATAATATCTCAGAAACATATTGCCTGATAGTGTTTAAAAATAATCCCAAGAATGAAAGTGCTTAAAAATAAAATCTTGAGAAGACATTGCTTTTTTATTCAGATATACTGGACATTAAGCAACATGAAATTTAAAAATGTTTTTAAGATCTCCACCAAATCAAAGATTGTATTGCTGTCTTTTGACATTCTAGAGGCCTCTAACTCTATTGAAATCAGGGTAGATTGTACAGGTTCACAAGCAAACTATCTGGGTTTCTAATGTCCCCCATAACTGTCAAACTGGTCTAGTTTCCTATCATAATACTTCAAATGAGAGAGATGGCAGGATTTCATCACCCTGTACGCTCAAGAAAGTTTATGTGCTTCCGGTTGAGATTGTGTTGAGGGTAGGATTCCATGAAAGGAATTTCTGCTTGTAATAACTTTACCATGGTATTGAAAAATGAGGTGAAAAATGAACAAAAATATTTATTCAATGTATTACAGGTATCTTTAGACACATTGAATTACGACAAATTAAAATAATATAACTTAATTGAAAACTTTCCCTAAAATATTCATGAAAATATTTATAACCAATATCAGCTCACTAGAGTCTATATAATTTCATATTAAAGATAACATATCAAAACTATTCCTTTTAAGGGTCATTTTATTATTTTAAAAACAAAATAATTTTGCCCAGGCCATATAATTTCTGTTGCAACCATTCAATTCTGCTATCACAGTGCAAAAGCAGCCATAGACAAGTGTATCCTTTAATTCTTTATATTTTCTTGACAATTAAAATGTTAAAGTTTCTTTAGTATCTCAAGTTCTTAAATGCTTTTTATTTGTTTATTTGTTTTAGAAAAGTAATTTTTTGACAACTTATACACCCGGAGTTTTATTCATCTAAAAAATAGATCTGAAATATGAAGTGCATTGCTTAAACAAACTGTAGAAAAATAGTGTTTTACAAATAGACAGTATTTCTAGCCTTTATCTTATATAAGTCCTCATTTTATACATAAGGAAAACTATAGAGAAGTAATCGGTTTTGGCTTAAAGATAGAGAGTTATTTTTATTTTATTTTTTTTAATGTGCTTCTATTGATTTTAGAGAGAGTGGAAGAGAGAGGGAGAGAGGCAGAAACATCTAAATGAGAGATGTGCCCCAACTAGGAGATCAAACCCACAGCCCGAGTATTTGTCCTGATCTAGAATCAAACTGGTGACCTTCCAGTGCACAGGATGACACTCAACCAACTAAGCCACACTGGGCAGGGCAATAGACAGTTATTAACAGATCTTCAAGGAGAGCACAGAGCTCTAATTACTTGGGACAGTATTCTGCACAACATATTTTATCTCTTTCATATCAAATTTTATACTACATGAATACACTATAAGTTCTCAATTCAAATAAATGTATCCCATATTTTCTCTTAGTTTCTCAAATTGCACATTTAATATGAAGGTTTCCTTTGACTTTACCAAAAATATGTGAAAAATTGGCAAGAAAGTAAAGCCAGTTTTTCCTTTCTATCTTACTTCCAGTCACTGCTCTGAAAAAACTTTTACTCTTGCTAGGAAGATTGGGGTAGGCTTTGAAGTAAAACATTTCTCAATTTTAACTAAGAAGATTGATTCTTAATTAGCATGTCCGTGCCTGAGTGAAAGAAAGCCTTTAAGTATGCAGGTGAATCAGCCAAAAAATAAGTTATGACTGAAATCCACATTATAGCTCTCCTTTTTGAATTCAGTGTATTGTGTGAAACTCCAGCTGGACTTTGTACTTTAAGAGCTTAATCGAGGTATAATTGACATGAAAAAATTGTACATATTTAAAGTGCAGTAATTGATGTTTTGACATATGTGTATATATGTGTATATGTATAAGAAACCATCACAATAATTGAAATATGAATACATCCATAAGTCCCCAAATGTTCCTTGTGGGTATTATAATCCCTCTTGCCTGTGTTGTCCCCCGTCCCCCACCGCCCACTCCCTCTGGTCCTCTGGCTACCACTATATGTTTTCTGTCACTATGGAATGGTTTGTATTTTCTAGAAATCCATACAGATGGACCCATCCAGTATGTACTCTTTGTACTGTTTTTTTTTACTCAGCATAATTATTTCTAAATGTATTTGTTATTATATGTATTAATAATCCATTTCTCTTTATTACTGAGTAGGATTCCATTGTATGAATATATCATAATTTATTTACACATTTATTTATTGGTGGAAACTTGGATTTATATCCAGATATTGGCTAGAAGTATTGTTAATTTATAAAACACTATGTTTTAAAAATAGACATCCCAGTCTGAACTTCTGGGATATTCAAATAAAGCTTCTATGTACAAGTTTGCATTTTACAAGTGAAAGTTTTTACTTTAATATGCTTACATTTTCTTGGGTGAATACCTAGTAGAACAGTTGCGTCATATAGTATGTGTATGTTTAAATTTTTAAGAAAGTGCCAAACTATTTTGCAAAATAGTTGTATCATTTTAAATTCCCACCAGCAATACATAAAAAATTTTAGCCTCTCTGCAGTTTCTACAACTCAGTATTTTGGCATTGTGAGTCTTTTGATTATAGCTTTTTGGTGAGTATGAAATAATCTCATTAAGATTTTAATTTGCATGTACTTAATCACTAATACTATTAAGCATCATTTTAGGTGCTTATTACTTGTGTATCTTCTTTGGTACATTATCTGATCAAATCTTTCCCTCATTTTTAAATTGGGATCTTTGTCTTATTGTTATATTGTAAGTGTTCTTTACTTGTTCTGCATATAAGTCCATTATCAAATACATGGTTTGCAATAATATTCTCTCAGATTATGGTTTATCTAATTTTCTTCATGATCCCAGGAACCACAAAGTGTGTATTTCTGTGCGCATGTATTTATTTGTTCATAAGGGTATGCAACTGTCCCAGGAGGATTTGGTGAAAAGATAATTTTTCCCATTAAATTGTCTTGAAACCTTTATTGACAATTAATTGTGTATATATAAATTAAATTGTAAAGATTTATTCTTTACTCTCAATTCTGTTTCATTGATCTATATGCCTGTAATTGCATCAACATCACCCTGTACTTATTACTGTGGTTTTATAGTGAGTTTTGAAATCAGGTCGTATAACACATAACTTCACCCTTCTTTGTCAAAATTGTTTTTGGCTCTTTTTGGTCTGTTGCATTTCCATATACATTTTAGAAACAGCTTGTCAAACATTTTCTTGGGATTTTGATAAGAATTGCATTGATTCTCTAAATCGATTTGGAATGAATTGCCTTCCTGACAATATTGTTTCTTCCAACTCGAACATGAACGGTCTTTCCGTTAATTTAGATAGTTATTTTTTTCTCATTGTATTTTTCACTGTACTAATTCTATTAATGATGTGTATTATATTGCTTTATAATGTTAATCCTACCATACATTTTGGCACAAATTTCACATGGTTGTGGCATATAATCTATTTTAAATATTGGTAGATTTCAGTTGCTAGTGTTTGTTTGAATATTTTTATATTTAAAGGGACTGTTCATTGTATTGTTTAGTGGGATGTTCCACGTATTATTTAATTGAAGTTGGTTAATAATATTTTCTAAGTGTTCTATAGATCTGCTAATTCTCTCTCTAGTTTTTCTACAAATTATTGAGAGCAGGACATTGCAACTTCTAATGATAGTTGCTGAATTGTCTTCTCCTTTCTTTTTGTCAGTTTTTCTTCTTGTATTTTGGGGCTCTGAATTCAGGCAAAAATGCATTTATAATTGTTTTACTTTCCTTAGGTATTTATCCTTTATGATTATAAAATGCTGCCTTTTGTCAATAATACAATTCTTATCTTAAAGTCATTCTTGCATATCAGTTTAGTTAATCTGTTGATTTTATTTTTACTACAGTATTTATTTACTTTTAGATATGGCATTATAAGATGTATCCTATCACAAACTACTACCCGTTAATAATTATTTATTTCTGTTAAAATACAGAAACTTTACTCAAGTATAGCTCCAATTTCTCCAATATCCTTTATGCTATCATTGTCATTAGAATCACAAAAACACAGTGTTATATAAAACTGTTTTGTATAATCCTGTGTCCATTAAAGAAAAAAGATTATAAATTTAAAACTTATATATCTATTTAGTATTTTATATTAAGATAAATAGCACTTACAGTGATGCTTATTTTTTCCTGCAGATTTGACCAATCACCTGGTACCCTTTCAGATATCAGGAGTCAGACTGAAGGAATTTTTGTAAAAACAGATCTGCCAACAATGAATTCTCTCCTTTGTTTGGAAAATATTGATCTGTTCATTTCATCTTTTTTTTTTGACGGATAGTTTGGCTGGATATAAAAGTTTTGGTTGACTCCCCCTCTTACCCTATTTTCAATTTTTCTTTCCACTAATTTCTGGCATTCTAATTTAATTTAATTGTGCGTCCTTTGAACATATTAGTCTTTTGTTTTTCTCTTGAGTTCAAAAATGATTCTTTTTTTTTTTCTTTCAACTTTTTGCTTATGCTATATCTATAAGAGGATCTCTGTAGTTATACAGCTTTTTTTTTCTTCTTTTTTCTTGAACTTCTGGGGCATGTAAATGAACATTT
Organism: Tadarida brasiliensis; assembly: GCA_030848825.1. Taxonomy (NCBI): domain Eukaryota; kingdom Metazoa; phylum Chordata; class Mammalia; order Chiroptera; family Molossidae; genus Tadarida; species Tadarida brasiliensis. Next base: position 74,264,399 of record CM061269.1, on the reverse strand, counting down.
TTCATTGAATTTGGTAACTTTTCAGCCATTCTTTTTTCAAATATTTTTTCCTAAAATTTGGCTCCTCTTCTTTTTGGATCCAAATATGTATGTTGACATAGTTGATGATGTTCCACAAATCTCTGAATCTCTGATCATTTGAAATATTTTTTCTCATGTGAATGTGCATATGAGATTATATAATTTCTATTGATCCATAAACAATGTCACTAAGCATAAGTATCATCTACTCCTCCAAATTTAGTGAGTCTCATTCAACCTTTGCATAAAAGATGCTAGTCTTGATTGCCTGTTCCAGTGTGGTAAAGCTCCTTACCTACCATACTAGGAAATGTTGGGGTGTAGTTTCAGACAAGAATGACACAGACTCTCACTGTCCTTTAAGTGCAACAAGTTTAAAAACATAAACACTTCTCATATTTTTATATACTTTGCTTGATTTTCCATGTCAAATGATTAGTTTTGTCAATTTTTGTAAAGTTTTAAAATTGCTATATGAGAGAAAATGTGTTCTTTGAAAGTCTGCCTCTGCTTAACTTTGAGAACATATGGGGATAAGTTTAATTACTGTTTTAATATTTTTATTAGCTATTTTAAATATCTGTGCCAATTTTAATTGATTGAATTTTCTTCTCATTACTTTCCTGCTTCTTTTTTATTTGCTCATTTTTATTTGTATAGCAGACATTAGGATCTTTATGTATTTGAGTTCTGGAAATATTTTTATTCCTATAAATATTCTTGAGCTTTGATCTGGAAAGTAATTATTTGGAAACACTTTGATCCTTTTGGTCTTACTTTTAATATTTGTTAATACATACTCCTGTGTAATCTACTCAAAGCCATATGAATCATGTAGTTTTCCATTCTGACTTATGAGAATAGATAGGCATTATTTCTAGGCCAATGTGAGCTGGGCACTGTTAACTTAAATCTTTTCTGATGCTTTTTTCCCCCTCAGGTCACTGGTGTTTCCTCACATAGATTTGCTGATCAATACTCTGCACAATCTTGGTGTGATCCCTTTGCAGATACCCAGAGTTATCTCACTGTACTACTCTCTCTTCTCTAGCACTTTTTTCTGTAATCTCTACTTTCCTTCTTTTCCCAGACTCTCGGGTCTCTCTCCTTAATTCAAGAAGTCTGATGAGCTTCATCTAGGCTTTCCCACTGTGAGTCTTGTCCTGGAAACTCTGTTGAAGCAGTAAGCTGGGGCAATGTTAGATGTCTATTTTTCCTTTCTTACAGATCCATCCTTTTTTGCCTGATGTCCAGTGTCTGGAAAAGTGTCATGCATATATTCGATGTGGTGTTTTAGTTTGTTTCAAAATGAAAGGCAAGTCCAGTTCCTCTTACTCCATCATGAATGGAAGAGTGGAAGTCTCTAGTTGTTTCTTTTTTTAAAGGAAGAACAAAATTCCTTATTAAATTGAACATGTTTACATTGAGGGAAATAAGAGCTCTCACCATTGTGGCCAGGGTGTAAAATTAGAATGTAAAGTGTGATCCCCCATTAAATTTGATACCAATGAACAAAAAAGAAATCAACAGAGCAGCAGATGGTACTGTTTGCAGCTCTGGGAGAGACTTGAGGCTCATAGTCACCATCTGCTGCACAGCATTTTCTCAAACTTAGTATTTAGCAAAGTTTATTGCTACTAATCTTATGAGCATTATGAGACAGATTACCAAATTTCTGCATTTTACCATGGTTTAATTAAAAGAAATATATGTCATGTGTTGGACGGTTATGTGAAATATAACTACCACTGCCTCTTACTCTTCTTAATAGCCTCTGCTTTTTCAGTTCAATACTTTTTTTCTCTTCAAAATGAAACATTCACTAGGTTATACAATGCACCTTTAAGAGGTCTGTGGGATCAATCTATCATTGGGCTTTGTGCAAATTCTTACATAAATCCTACCCCTGAACACTTTTATTAAACCTGACTCTTCATGGTTAGTGAAGTTCTCATGAATGCAGTGTGTGTTTCCTTTATAGATTGTAAAATGCTGACAGTTATGTATTTTGTATTCCCAGCAACATACGTTCAATAAATTTCAGAGAATTCATTGGCTAAAAGCATTGTAGCTACACTTATTGAAGTTTAATCAACTGGTAGAGAAATTTGGTGAGATATAATCATACATAATTAATCTTAGCTTTGCATAAAGTTGCAAGTTCTGCAACTAAATCTATGGATATCTTTCATAGCTTGCATAAACCCTATACACAGTATTAAATTGACCATAAGAAAAGGCCATTTTTGTAGGCCAAAACTAGTTAAAATTTTTGGCAATGTCACACAGTTCAAACTGGCATAATGTAACTCTTAACCATCTTTTGACAACACTGAGCTGATACTTTCATTAATGATTTCCAAAATAGAAAAATAGGTATCTTTTTACTGTTATTGCCTTTAATATAAAGATGTACAGTGAATACCTTGGTAACATTTGATTTATGTAATATTTCTGATTATAAAATTTTAATGCAAATTGACTAAAAAATGAGTTTATAATGTTAAATGTGGTGAATCTTCACTAAATTTAAAGACTTAAAAATATATAGCAAGTGGTTTTTAAATTCATACATAAGAATAAGAATATTACAATAACCAAGATAATTTGAGGAAAAAAATTGGAGATGGGGCCCTTGCACTATATATTAAATAAACTGTTTATCTGGGCAAAAAAATAAAATGAAGGACTCCCTGTGTTTTCTTATGCTTTGTTATTTCATAGATATGTGGCAATAGGTGTGATATCTGACATTTCTGTTTCAAAGTTTTTTAATCAGTAAACATAGTATTAGTACCTACCTCAAAAGATTGTTGTAAGAATCAATCAATGTAATGTATTTAAAAGTCTCTTCAGCACAGTGAGAACTGGATAAACGTTAGCTGTTGTTGTGACTATTGTTGTTGTAAGTGCATATTTTGTATTTGCAAGTGAGACATTATGGATTTACTTTCTGGCACTTTATAGTCTGGGTTTCAATTGTCTCAGGAGAGTGTAGATAAAATTGGTACTTGAATTCAAACTATTTCTCAGACTGCATGTAACTACTATAAATTTTAAAGAAATTATTATAATTCAAGGCCATGGCAGTTTACCGCTCCACCCCATGCCCAGCCTCTAAGCAGCTTTAGACATAAAGTTCTCCAAAAATTGATACATTGTCCATTGTTTACATTTCTGGGAAAATATGAACCAAAACTAACACATTAATTTATGGAACATAGAAGTTATTTTCTGAGTTGTGGGGCTAAATTGTGTAGAATACACACATTAACAAAATAAATATTGTTGGAGGAATAAAGCCTTGTATTGGTTCATTTCCATTATTGTACCCAGCTGTCTTTGAGGGACCACCTAGGTCTATTGACTACTCTGAGTCTGGACCCCTTTTGGCCCCAAAGCAACTCCTTGATCATCTTAGCCTTTCTTTATGTTCTCTGTAAAATTTTTGTTGTTCCATTAGATATATTCTATAGCCTGGGCACATGTTACCATGGTAACATGCCTCAAGGATAGAACATGACATCAAGCGGAGTATGGAAGAGAGATAAGTGGGAATGCAGCTGAAAAGGGGAGGCATTGCCATTTTTTAGATAACCAAAACATAATTCATCACAGATTTTAGTACAGATCATGATTTTTACCTAGAAAAATGATATTCTTTTGTAAATTTTCAGGGTCATATTTTCTAAGTTGAAGATAATTAGATCAATAACCTAAAGGTTTTGTTTTTCAGTGACTAGATATTACAAGTAAAAATTTCCCTTTGTTCATGTGATTTTTGAAGGTATATAAATCTAGACTTTTTATAATACTTATAAACATGTAAGCTAAGGCAGACTGATTGGGAAAAATAGTTTGTTTTATACAATATGCAATTTCATTATCTAATTTATAGAATACACACCAACCTCTATTTCATATATAAAGCAATCTGGAACATGGTTACTTTATTAAATAGACAATACAATAGCTTATTTTGAAAATTAAATTAAGAAATTTCATTGGCTTCCTGTGCAAAATCAGCACAATTTTTGCTTTAGAGATGTACTGAAAATATTTTAGAGTAAATGCTATAAATCTTAGAAAAAATACCTTAAAGGAAACATGAGACCATTTCCGTTAAATCAAGCTAAACATATTCATTCTTTGTAAGTAATATTTATGATTTATTTTATTCCTTCCTCCATATAATAACCTTTAAGAAGTCATGATAATCCATTTCTGTGGTAATTTTAATTCCTACAGTAGATCAGTTCCCATTATATTAGACATAATGTAAGTATTTGCATATTGCTATCACTCCTCTTATACACAGAGCTATAAATGTGGAATATTCTCTTCACTTTCATGCCAGGAAAGAAGTTCTATGTATTTGGGTAAATACTTTTTAGGCCCAGTATAGACAAAGCAAACATTTTCCAGAATATCTTTATAGAAACTCTGGCCTAGGGATTTATGAAATATAAATGAGAATAATAAGTCTGCACAGTCTTTCTGGTGTGATAAGAATGGGTCTTTGATATGTTTGTAACGTTCAAAGGTTATAGTCAAACAATGAAAAGTGGAGTGGTAAACAACCCATAGGGAAGTAAATAAATAAAAAATACACTTTGACCCAGTATTTACAGTTTAGGAATTTGTCCCATCAAAGAAATTAGAGTTGTGAACAAAGAAGTTTTTAGTAGATATCTCAACTTTATTTATACCTGGAAATAATGAAAACATTATATAATTGCTACACATGATAATGGGGAGTCTAAAACTAAAACATACTTCTGTGTTGGAATACTAAAAATCATGGGGTATAAGAGTAGTCATAGACAACATAGTGTAGCTGGAAAAAACTGACAACACAGAGACAAAGTGGTTTGTACAACGGATGCTAAGAGAGAATCAGAGAGAAATGAATAAAATATTAAACTTGTTCATAGAAAAATGTTAACAGTAATTATCACTCTGTATGGATGATTTTTCTTTTTGTGCTCTTTTGTATTATATTTAGGAAGGTATATACTCTTTAAATTCACCCATAGAAAATGTTAGGAAATCTACCCTGAATTAGCCACATAGACCAACTGCAATAAATCTAACGTATTGCCATTATAAAACATTTGTTGAGAGCTTTGCATATAAAAGGCATTAAACTAGACAGTCATAATTGCTCAGTTCTGTGGTTTCCATTCTTGAATAGGTAATGAAAGAAGAATCAGGGCATAAAAATTAGTGATTTATTACTTTTATATATCTATTTATATTGCAAGTAGGAACTAAATAATATTCCTTTAAATAAGAATGTCTTATAATAAACTGCCAGTTTGACTATAAAGCTATGATCCCAGTGTTAAAACTCTTACTCCCAAATTACTAATATTATCCATTTAACTGATTTTTGATAATTATATGATTATAGTAACTTATGGAGAAGATATGAATATTTAACATAACTTGATCATGTTAAAATCATTAGATTACCACTTTATGGTTGTAGCTACCCGGATGATGAAATCCTTTACACTGAATCAGTCAAGTTTGCTCTGAGTAATCCACATGGACTGTCATATTTTTACTACTGCTGAAATCTGGAGAAAGTCTTAAAAATTGTTTCAAGAAACGGAATTATTCTTGAGCTTTCTTAATGTATCCAAATCACATATCTTTTCAGAATTATTTCCTTCAATCAAATAAAGACATTCTCAATTGTAGTATAGCTTTGTTTTCCTGAATTCTGTAGAGCAGGGCTCAACAAATATATTCTGTAAAGAGCTAAATAGAAAATATTTGTGGACCATATAATCTCTGTTGAAACTATTCAACTCTGCCATTGTAGTGCAAAAGCAGCCACAGATAATGTGTCAATAAATGAGCATGCTGTGTCCCAATAAAACTTTATTTACAAAATGGCTAGAAAACTGGATTTGGCCTGCAGGCTATAGAGTGCCCACCCAATCTGGATGCTTGATTCAATTATCCACTCCTAACTTTTGCTTGAATTTAGTGCAGATGCCTAATAATGCATATGCCTAAATAAATTGCTGATGGAAGTTTATGTATATTAAAGAGAAGAATCAAGGGTTACATAGTCATATATAAACACATTTATAATTCTCCTAAATTTGGTAGAGAATTTGCTGAAAGCTCTCATCCCTCACCAAGCCAATCTTAACATATTTACTTTGTAGTCTGAAAGATTATTTAATTTCTATCATGTTAGAGGTATTTATTATCTTTTTTATCTTTATACCAATGCTGAGATTTTTTTTATTGTTTTCATCTTACTAATACATAAATTGAAGTTCAATGAAGTTCAGCAACTCCTATTGTGGGATAGAAAATGTCAGATCTACACTGTAAACAGAGGTTACTTACTGTAGTACCATGTAGAGAATTAATTCACAGCTTAAATCAGTGTTTGGGCTCTCTGACCTTGATATATGTAAAGCACAGTTTTCAACAGTTGGACAAATAATGGTTTTAATGCATCATGCATTATGTAAATTAACCAAATGTGAAAAAATTTTTAGAGCTTTACAATGATTAATAAAAACTGGAATTTGTCTAGTTAACTCAGTCGTTAGCTGAATATCTGCTGTAACTTTCTGAACAATTGCAAGTTTAGAATATATATTTTGGGTGGATTTTAGGAATATATATATATATATATATATATATATATATATATACACACACACACACACACACACACACATACATACATACATATATACCAAACTTGCAATGTAAGATAAGATGGTAATCTTTATTTTTAGTTCTAAAATATTCATGTATTTCATACAGGTACAGGGAAATTCTTTGAGCTAAGAATAAAAGTTTTTTTCCCCTTTCTTCTTAGAAAATCTATAAAATTAATTTTATAACATCTGTTTTGACCCTTGAACTTTTTGGGGAAAGTGAGGGGATGTCTGCCATTCTAATTTTTTTTACCAAGCTCTTTTCCAAAGCCAACTAGGTAGAAAATTCAAATGGCATAAAACCTAAATAATAGAATGAGTGTATGCTCATTCTACTTCATAGTGATATTTTGAATTAAATATAGGTTTCAGGGAACATCCCCTGAAAAAGCTAAATACTACTTAAAACATTTCTGCTGTGAGAAAATGCAGTACGCTCAGCTCTTATAATGGTTTTGACTCTTGTTTATTTACCCATTCAATGCACAATCATTGAGCCCCTAATCTTGGCTAGGTACTATGTCTTAATCTATTTTCACTTAATAACATGCTTAGCTCAATGATAGGAATTTTCAAGTGATAAAACAGAAGGGAGAAAGAAGACTTTAATTTAGACTGGGATAACTGGGACAGTTTATAGGATGAAATGCTGCCAGAGTTCTCTGAAACAGTGAGGGTGTTAGCTGGGTTAAATGACAAGCAGGAAATTGGGAAAGAGAAAGGGAGCAGAAAGGGGCAAGAGTCTATCAAGATTTTTCTATTCATTTCCTGAGAGCAGAAATGTGTGCGTGAGGGAGGGTTACTAGGAAAAGTATTTTCAGGCTTGTAGGTTTGGGGTGGCAATGGGGATGGGGGTGAGGTGAGGTGGTGATTTGGGAGCAGTCACAAAGGTAGTCTGAGATTCTGGTGGCCAAGTGACAAGATGTGGAAAGGGTATGCTTTTTGCAGGAATGGAGCAAACCACGGACTCCGTGGTCGAGGCCATTCTATATATGTACATTACATTTCAAATGCTTGACTTCCACTCTGCTTCCATTGGAGGGTCACATAAATTTGTGCTGATAATAAGTGCCAGTTGCATAATATGCCTCATCAATTTTTCTTTACTATTAATATTTATAATTTACTTTATTGTTAAAAGTACACAAGGAAAAGACTCTGAGTCAGGCTACAGGCTCTCAACTGTGGGAAGCAGCTTGCAACCAAGGGCAGACAATATTCGCAGAAGAAAACTGTTTGCTTTTGTCTGTTTTGTTTACAGGGAATAAGAAGGAGGTCAAGGAGGTGAATGGGACACAAAATTCAGGTATGTTAGTCCGTATGGGTAAAACTCACAACTCAGTGTGATATGCCTGGTTTGACACAGAATTACAGGCTGCAGATTCTACGGGGAAAAGGAAAAGAACAAGGCATGGTGTGAGGGTTCTAGGAAAATAACTGGGATTAAAGCAATCAATTGAGTTCCAGTGAAACTGTGGTCAGTCACATTCGACCCAAGGATTACATTGCAGTGAATATGCAAACATGGTGTTCCTTTAAAACTAAACTGCACTTGTGTGCACCATACCCCTTGATAGACTCGCCGTATGCATGCTTTGTATCGGAATAGGAATAGGACTGATAGTTCCAGATTCTGTCATTGGTGGCGAGGGGGCTTACTATGCTCTGTTTTCAATGTGGGAATTGGGTTAAGTCCTTGATGAGGCTGAGCTCATAAATTTGGAGGCCTCAGTTTCTCTAGCATGAGGGGTCAGGAGAGGTAGGAAGTAACAATCATAATAATGAGTCTAAAGATTCATCTTTCTACTCATATTTTTATTAGAAACTTAATTAGTTGAAGTTCAAAACTAGGTGACCTTAAATAATACTCATTTTTAAGTAGGCTGTCAAGCACTGCAGAATCTGAGAAGACAGTTGTCGAGATTGCAACAAACCTAATCTAGTTCTAATTATTTCTGACAGGAGGAAAAAAATAGGAACTGAATCAATTTCCTCCTATCCTGTCGTAACAGCACATGTGCGGTCTGTATAAAAGTCGTTTTTATAGGTTTTTTTCTTTTCTGTGGAAGATCTACTACCTTTATACTTTATTTTCATGCTTCTAGGGTTTGCTGTAGAACTTTAATGTTCCTGCTTTAGTTTCACAGGATTAAATATTAAACAATATCACTAACTAGATATGGAAAATTTACTTTCCAAGTAATTGGATTGTGGATGAACCTGTTGCTACTGCTCATTAGTCTGTAACTTCGTAAGACTCTATTCTCCTTTTACAGCACTGCAGTTTGGGAACTTTCCACAAAGCTGAAAGAAGCTGAAAATAGTTGAATATGGCTTTATGCTGCCTATCACGCCATCAGAGTCCAGCTGTAATATACAGCTTGCCAAATCATTCAAGATTTCCCACCTAAACATAGATGTCTCCATTAGCAACTTAACAGTAGTGTTCCTTTCCTTTAAAAGTCATCTTTAAAGTGATATATATTCATTGTAGAAGATGTGGAAAATTGATGAAAAAAATCACCTGTAATTCCTTGACTTAGAGATAACTCTGCTAATATTTTCTTGCTTATATGTGTATTTTTGTGTACGTTATAATATTACAAATATGGAATCAGTTCTGTTTTTAAGATATTACTAATATCTCCCATATCTTTAAAATTCTTCAGAAGTATATTTTATATTAGCTGCCTACTCTTTATTCTTAAGGCTGCACCATGATGTAGTTAATCGTTCATTGCAGGACATTTGGATTGCTTCCAGTTATTTGCTGCCATAAATAATGGCATGATAAAATCTCCATACATAAATCATTGTCCTCATTTATGATGATTTCTTTAGAAGAGATTCCCAGATATGGAATTGCTGGGTCAAATTGCATATACCAGGGTGGGCAAAAGTAGGTTTACAGTTATAATACAAATAACTAATACAATAATTAATAAATAATACAAGAATAAATTCTGTTTCACATACTCACAACTGTAAATCGGCTTTCCCCCACCCCTTTATTTAAAGTTTTGATATCCTTCCAAACCTGCTTTCCTGAAAGCTTTATGAACATATTTGTATACATATCATGAGTTTATGACCAGGCCTCGCTCACTACATTTTACCAGATTTGTATGTTAAAAAGTGCTTTAATTAATTGCTCAGCACTAGTCTAATATTTGAATAAGTTATGATACTATCACTAGATAAAATGATATACATTTCATTCAAGTTAAAATTATGCATAATATGTTGCAACATTAAACTTATTGATGATATGCTATTAAGTAAAACAGATGATATAAAATTGAATATACTCCATCATTGTAAATGTGTATGCATAAGTAAATTATTGGACAAAAACGATAACAAATAAAAAAAAAACTAATAATAATAGATTACCCTAAAAACTGTCAGCTTACTACATAGTTAATAAACAACAGCATAACATTAAGTACTTAAAATTCATTACTTCATTCCATTTTATAATAACCATGTCAAAGAGGTCCTGAGGCATAAAGATTTGATGCAAATATCTTACAATCACGTAGGATGCCACTTTGGTTCCGGAATTCATCCCAGGATGCTGGTTTCAAATCCACAATTAGGATAGTAAGCTTACATTTGAATCCTTTAAACGTTTTCCATTTCCTAAACTTTGAAAATGCTGCAGCATATCCTTTATGGTAGGATAATGTAAAATATTTAATATTTAAGATAAATTATAATGAATAATATTATTTCTTAGAAAAAAATAAATCATGAAAAACCAAATAAAAGACACGACTCAAAATAGAAAAACAAATGTTTCAAAAAACATGAAAAAATATTCAACCCAACCATTAATCAGTGAAATGCAAACAAAACAATAAAATAACATCCACTCAATCCAATCCGAGGATGCAGAATCACTGAATGTTGCCTAAAGTTTACTATTTATATTTTATTAAGACTCTGATATAAATAAATAAACTATTGTTTTAATATAACAAATATTGAATTTCTTTTTGATCTGTGAGTAAAGATATGACTTGTAGTACAGATCTAGGGCTGACTTTTCGTGTGATTCATAAATTTACTTATTTATTATTATTTTTTTTCTTTATTGATTTTAGAAAGAGAGGAAAAGAGAGGAGGAGAGAGATAGAAACATTGATTGGCTGCCTCCTGCATGCCCCCCACTGGGGATTTGGCCCACAACCTGGGCATATGCCCTGATCAGGAATCGAACCAGTGACCTCTTGGTGCATGGTCGATGCTCAACCACTGAGCCACACCGGCCGGTCCATAAATTTATTTTTCACAAACAGTCTGTAAATCTAATATTTTTTATTGAAATGATAAAATATATTCTTTAATTCTTTCAAGAAATATTTATTGACTGCCTATCAAGTGTTAGAGATTATTATAGGAGCTATGGGTATATTTTGACCATATCCAACAACAAAAATACTTGCCTTCAGCTATTTTATATTCTAATCTGGAATACAGACAATAAGTAAGACAAATCATTAAAATACATATTCTATTATAAATTGATACATTTATAAATAAATGCCTACAATAAGAAAGAGAAAGGAGTTATGAAATATTGGAGAGAGGGTACTAAAATTTTAGTTAGGAGTGTCAGAAAAGACATCATTGAGAAAGTGACTTTGGCCCTGGCCCGTTTGGCTCAGCAGTTAGAGTGTTGGCCCTCGGACCAATGAGTTGCAGGTTCGATCCTGGTCAAGGGCTTGTACCTCAGTTGCAGTTTGTCCTCGGCCCTGGTCAGGTTGTGTGGGAGGCAACCAGTCGATGTGGCTCTATCACATTGATATTTCTCTCTGTGTCTTTCTCTCCCTCCCTCCCACTCTGAGGATATATAGAAAAATATCCTCAGGTGAGGAATAAAAAAATTTTTTTAAAAGAGACTTTGGGGAATGGAAAAAAAGAGTGCACCATGAGTACCTTTGTGGGAAGAGAATTACAGGCAGGGAAAACAATCCTTCTAAGGACCCTGTGGTAGAAATTGTATCAGTTTGCTCATAAAAGTTAGAAAGCCCATGTAACTACAGCAGCATAATTAAGGGAGGACAATAAGATCAGAGAAGTAATGGGGGCCACAGAGGATTTTATAATCTAGGTGACCATACACCCCAGTTTATGCCTGTTGTTCTGGTACAAATATTACTAATGTTGTTTTCATTCTCGAAAGTGTCGTGGTTTGGATAAGTCATCACTATGATTGTAGTAAGGAGCTTGAATTTTACCCTCATAGAGTTTACCACTGGATGGTTTGAACAGAGGGTTGATATGATCTGTCTTACACTTCACTTGAACAACTCAGATAGCTCCGTTGAGAATAGACTGAAAGGGGGCACGATCTGAGGGACAGACATTTATTATTTAAATATATTAAAATGTAATAATGTCTTTTGAAGCAAAAAAGAAAAAGTGTCTGGCCCAGGATTATGTGTGATATTTAGTTGTCATGTATCTTTAGTTCTTTTAAACTCAGAACAATTTGTCACTCTTCCTTTGTCTTTCATGAACTTGCTATTTACAAGTACAGGACAGCCCTGGCCGGTGTGGCTCAGTTGGTTGGTTGTTGTCTTGTGCACTAGGAGATTGCAAGTTTGATTCCCGGTCAAGGGCACATGCACAGGTTGTGGGCTCGATCCCCAGTAGGGGGTGTGCAGGAGGCAGCCCGTCAATCTTGTGCTCTCAAATTGATGTTTCTCTCTCCCTCTCCCTTCCACTCTCTCTCTCTCAAAAATATAAAAATAAATAAACTACTCTTTTTTAAAAAGTACTGGGCAATTTTTTTTTGTACTGTACCTCAGTTTAGGTTTGTCTACTATTCTCTCTTGTTTATAAATAATATTGTGTTATTCTCAGTACTTCATGTCAGGACATTATAATATCAATTTGTCACATTACTAGTGATCTTAACTTTGGTTACTTAGTTAAGGTGATATTTGCTTAGGTTTTACAAGGGTGATGTTACCATTTTTCCTTTGTCATTAACAAATACCTTCTTACCCAATATTTGAATCCATCATTGATTAGTTTTGCCTGAATCTAGATTTACCATTATGGTTTTCAAATGATAATTTTGTAATTCCATCAACCTTTTTACATCTATTAGAGGGTATTCCTTGGTAAGAAAGTTTTTTATTCTTATTCTTGACCATTTTTTAAATTTCTTTACTATGGATTCATAGTTTTAAATTTTAATCAAAAAGTTGTAAAGGTTTACAATCACTTTTTAATGCTCAAACAGTTTCAGATTCAGCCACTTGTAATTCCTTCAAAGTGTAGGTACCCATCATTCCTTGAACTTCTTCACAATTTAACAATACAAGATGTTACATTTCATCATGAATTTCCCAGGCCATCAGCTTGGACACACACACACACACACACACACACACACACACACACACACATTGTTGCACTGTCAACAAATATTGGAAGCTATTGGTTTATATAATCAAAATAGGTAAGGGGAGTGGTGACCCTGGGTATTGAAACACCATGCTCATGAATAGGTGAACAGTTTGGTTCATATACATAGAGGCTGCAATTGCACCCTTCAGTTCACATGAAAAAAGAAAAAAATAGGTCTCATTCTGCCAAATGTTGGCTTTTGAAGGCACACTTTGAGATCGTGCCAAACAGACGTGCAGCTTGCTGCATTCATCTCCAATTCAATGCCAAGGAAGACACATGAAGGTTTCTGAATCATAATCAGAGGTTGTGTTTTACGTGTGTTTCTGATTCCGGCATGGAGATTCATCACCCTCTCCTCTTCTTTAAGTCATTTCTCTCTGTTGCACCACACTCTTGCCTTTATGAGAACCGCAAAAGTCTTTGAAGCCAGGCTGTTATGTACAGCTTCCTGTTCCACATAAGGGATTTTTGAAGGGATGCTGTTTCTGAGTGGGGAAGGAAACATACTGAGGGAGAAGTTAAAGCATTAATATTGCTGATCATATTTAGGAAAACAGTATTTTTTTCCCTTATGGATTTGCTGAATAATAACTTTCCTAGGACCAGTAATTGTGAACAACAGTATCTTACTGTCTATTGACAATAGAAAGAAAAGCAAACAGTTTGACTTGTAAGGATAAGGCCAAATCATTATGAAGGAATGGAGGCCATATGTTCCATATTGTGCCAAAGTATCAATGAAAATTTTAAAAAGGAATAAAGGAACTTAGGCTGAAAAGAAAGGAAGGAATGCTAGAAGGAATAAAAGTATATACATATACATACACATTTTTTTGCATACTAATATATATGCATATATATGAATCTATATGAAATGTTATAAGTGCATATGAAAACTGCATAAAAATCCTTCTGTTTCTTGAACACAAAACTGTATCTGACCTTAAGCACTTCAGCATCTTCTACTATAGAGTCTCACACAATAACATCACATTCTTTAGAGCTCAGTGCTCTCAATGAATAAGTGGATTGATCCTTCAATCCAAAGGAAAAAAAAGTTTGGCACAACCAGAAAATTAGGAAAGAATGTGCAAGATTGCTCATATGATAAGAGTGATCCATTTCCTCCCCTTTTCTGAGTCCATTAATCAGTCTGTCATGACACTGCCTATGATGTTTATGTCTGCCTAGAAACAATAAAAGTTCGCTTTTTCCTTTTCCAAAAAGTTGCTATGCTACATTGACATTTTCACCCTGGAGGAAAGCCACATTGTACTGAACAGATGCTGCAAACTGGTTCATTCATGCTAATTCTGCATAAATTTGCTTACCTGCCGTGCTCAAAATAGGACCATAGTAATATATTTCAAGGCATATATATGACTCCCCCCAAAATAGTTTAAATGCAAATAGAATTGAAAAGAAAAAAAAATCTATTTAGTTTGTTGATAGGATTAAAACATGTATAAATCTTTATTTTGGGATATTTACAGGAAGAAACTAAGTTTCTTGAGGATAAATAACTTGTCTTTTTAGCCTTGTTTGTTACGAGCTTGTGAGTCTGAGAAAATTTGGGTCCGCAACAGATATTTATTGTACTCAAAGGCTAAAATTTTAAACCTTTAAATATAAAATCATTTAAAATAGTATTTAAGGTATATAACCTTTTAAACACATATAGAAGAGTTTTTGTGCTAAATTGAGTCTTGCTGTTGTTGCTTTAATTGGAGAACTTGCTGATATATTTTGATTAAAATTTACTATATTCCTATTAGCTTTCTCTTTGTCCTGCCTGTTTTATGTTCCTGCCACTTTCCTTTTCTTCTTTAGTAAGTAATTAATTTTTTTCAGGTTTTCATTTACCCCTCCATTAGCTTATAATGTATACATTCTCTATTCCTTTAAGGTCACCCTAGATATTAAAACATGCATTCTTGACCTATTAAAGTTTAATACGAATAACTAATTTTAATTCACATAATTAATGAAAAGATCTTACAATATGTTAACCACAACCAATCCCTCTGAACTGATGTAATAATATTGTCATTTAATTGTGTATATGTAAATGAATAATAAAATAATATTTACAGCCACAAATATATTATAGTTTCTGTTTTATGCAATCAATTTTGAGTTAGATTTGCCCATATAATTACCATTTTATAGCTCTTTATTTCTCCTTTATCTGTGACCTGGTCTCTAAGATTAGCTTTTTCCTGCCTGAAGTATAACTGTTAATAATTGCATAAGTGCAGGCCCGCTAGTGAAATTTTTTTCAGATTTTGATTATCGGAAAATGTCTTCATTTTTGAAGAATATTATCTTCAGTTATAGAATTCTATATTGGCAGTTATTCTCATTCAAATGACTTTTAAGTTGACTTTTTTTTTTTCCATATTTAGTCCTTTTTCTTCCACTGTTTCTGTTGAGAAATGAGTTGCCAGTTTTATTGTTGTTCCTTTGAAGATAGTATGTCTGTTGTTTTTGTTTTGTTTTTTTAGATTTTCTTTGTCTTTGATTTTTGCATTTTAATTATCATGTGCCAGTTTTCTTTGTACGTATTCCACTTAAAGTTCAAAACAATTATTTATAGATTTTTAAGTTCTAAATTGGCATACAACAAATTACACATATTTAAGTGTATAATTTCATGAGTTTTGACACAGAGATAGACCACATAACAATCAAAGAAATTTCTCTCCCCACCAAATATTTCCTAATCCCCTAATTTGTCACCCCCTTTACCCCGATCTTAGGCAGCCAATGATTTGTTTTCTATCAGTATTTGATTACATATTATAGAATTTCATGCAAAAGAAGCAATACAGTAGGTTCTCTTTTGTCTTTTCTACTCAGCATAGTTACTTTACAATCCATCCATGTTTTTGCACACATTAATAATTTGTTCCTTTTTATTGCTAAGTAGTAGTTCATTGAATGGATATATCAAAATATGTTTATTTCTTCCTCAGATGATGGAGATTTGATAATGTCCAGTTTAGGGATATTACAAATAAAAGTATTATGAACATTTGTGTACTGTGTGTGTGTGTGTGTGTGTGTATGCTTTAATACTCTTTCATTACTCTTGAGTAAAGCTAGGTATATAGATACATTGAAACTCATAAAGCAGTTGTATATTTAGCTTTTCACAATACTGTCAGTCTTTTTTTGCAAAATGGTTACATTCATCACAATCCCAGAAGTAGTGGATAAGAATTCTAGTAGGCCCACTGTCCTGTATCACTTTCTAATTTTAACTATTCTAGTGTTATCTCATTATGATTTTAATTTGTGTTTCTCTAATAAATGTACTAAATAATATGGAGTATATATAGATGTCATTATTTGCCAATTACATATCTTTGGTAAAATGTCTGTTTAAATCTTGCCATTTAAAAAAATTGGTTGGTTGGTTTTTTGGTTTTGTTTTATTACTTTTAAAATTTATTGGGTTGGAAGAGTTCTTCCCCCATTTCACTGCCGAAGAGCAACATAGAGCTTGAAGGCAACAATGATGCCTGTCCAGAACTGCCCTATTGCTTCAGTGATGGAATTGTTTCTGCCTCTGGATTTCCTGTTATATTTGCCACATGACTGTAGTAAGTTTTGTTGTCTATTGTTTTACCCAGCAATTACTGAGTTTATTTCAAAGGCCTGTGTCTAGAACCTTAGACTTCTTTTTCCATTGTGTAGACTTTATTCTCAAAGCCAGAGGTCTTTTTAGTTTTGCTAGTCTTCCATTTTCAGTCTACCTATCAGTATCTTGACCATGTTTTCAGAATGCTTCCTTTGTTTTTCTTACAAGTTTTAGCCAAACCGTGTGACTTCTTACTTTTTCTACGTTAGGCTAGTCTCTGGAATTATTCTTAAATTGTTGCCTCTTAAATCTTAGGACAATCCATAAAAACAAAAGGAATATTTTTTGTAGTTCCACAATGAACCAAATTCTTCTCTTGCAAATAAGATCATGAACACAATTCTCAACTGAATGCAATAAACATATATTGAGGGACAACCATGTAATTACTAGAGGATATAATAAATGAAATATCTTCATACGCAATATAAAATTTTTTGTCTCCGTTTTTTAAAATTTATTTTAGAATGTAAAAATAATCTTGAATTTTGGGATAAATGTTGCTTATTCAGAATTTATTTCACTTTTAAAATATGTTTGGATTCCATTTACTCAATTTTGATGAAAATTTGTATAGCTATATTCTTGAAAAATATTAATTTGTGGTTTTCTCTTCCATTAATGGAAGATGCATGCTACAGGGTAATGCATGTTAATGAGAATGAGATGAGAAGCAATTCCTCATGTTCTAGAGTATGGAAGAATTTATATATAGGTATTATTTATTTTTAAATTTTTGGTTAACTTTGCCAGTATAACTATTTGGGCCTGTAGTGGTACTTCTTGTTTTGTTTTTGTTTACATGGGTTTTTTGTTTTATTTTGGGGGGTGATATAAAACAGTAATTTCCATTTCTTAACAAGACATAGTTTTCTATACTCTGAGTCTTTGCCTCACCAACTTCAGCTCTCTTTGCATTTTCAAACTATGAGCTCTACTGCTCAACTCAGGAAGACTACTAGTCTCTATCCATGTTTCCTTCTGCACTGCATCTTGGGAAATCTACTCAGCCTACTGGTTTGGCCCCGAGAGGACTCACATTGTTCAGGACTTTTTTTCAGGAATCACTGTCTTGTTCTGCCTGTGGTCCAATGCCCGCAAGTACTTGGTTCATATATTTTTCTATTTTATTTAAGTCATTTAATGTGTGGCGATATATAGTTCCTGTTAGTCATAGCCACAAGCATTAGTATTATAGCATTTTTATTCTGTACTAGATGTCTTCAGTCAATTTAATAAAATATTATTTAAATAGTATATCTGTTTTATTTTGCTCTTAAAATTTGGTAACTCCATTTACATATTAGTTAAATTTTTTCTATGTTCTATAGACCACACTAATTTCTCTTTTTGACTCTTCATGCTTATATTTGGATATTTTCTACTAATCTAACTTCCAGTTAACTAATTTTCTCTTTAACTCTATAAAACCTGCTATTAAACCCATCCATTTATTTCTCAATTTTAGTTCTTATATTTTATTTTATATAATATCTATCTTGTGTCTCTTTGTAGTTTCCAATTTTCAGCCAAAATAATACATCTGAACATTTAATTCGTTTAATATATCAATCACAATTATTTTAATTTTGCCTCGAATAACACCATAATCCGAACTCCCAATGGGTTTGTTCTTTTGTTTCTTTTTCTCTTGATAAAATTTTCTTTTTTGCATGCCTGGGTATTTATTACTGAACACTGCACATTATGTGTAAAAGTATAGTGAAACCTGGGGTCTGTAATTATGTTTTACTGCTCAAGAAAGCTTTTCTTTTTGACTCTGACAAGAAGTTAAGCGAATAGTAAATCATCTTTAAAAATATGAGAATGAACTGATTTGCAGGCCATGTTAATAAAGAATAAAACAACTTCTGTAATGATCCAAGGGTTTTCTAACTTTCCCTTTCTTCTCTGAAACTTCTCTTCCCTGGTGTTGTGCCAGCCTCCATAATCTAGCCTGCATTTGGAGTCACTGAAGCTTCGCACAATTTTTCTAATAATGTCATCAAGATGCTCCCTCTGCATCACTGTCTCCATCATGTACCAGATCTCGGGATCATACGAACGCCCTTTCATAGAAGTGCGTGGGAAGGTTAATAAGATAACGACCTCCAAGATTACAAACAACTGTTTCTCCGTATATCTTTGCATCCTTTTATTTCTTGCATTGTGCTTCATTGCTTTCATTATGGAATAGATTCTAAATTATTAAACACACACGAAACCACAAATTGTTAATAAGTGCCTGATGTTCAATGTCCCTTCAGTACTAAATTCTAACTGGAATAACAGTTTCTGAACCAGCCTTTTTTTTTTACTATTACATTTATGATATTTGATATCCAGAGTGCAGGCACGGTGTCATCACGAAGACGGATTACGTGGCCTTTCACCACACAGTCACTTTAAATCTCCATGAGAAAAAGAATAGAGAAAAGACAGCCTGTGTGGCAGTGGAAGGAAGGCCACTCACAATGTGACAGGTAGGGAGCTCGCGAAAACAGACTGACAGATCAGGTGCACTTACCAATTGTAAACTGCCGACAAACTGTCAACTGCCAAAATGAATCAGACTCTCAAACCAAGGAGGTCTCAAATCTTAAATGTTTAAACATTCAGAAACTTCACTAAGACGTCTGTGTTTCCACGGTGTCCCTGCCATATCTTCAGTGCTGTTCAAAAGCAAGAAGAAATAAAGACATACTCTTTATCTTGCATGAATATTTTCTCAATATGCTTTTTAATGGGGGGTGATGGAGAGGAAGAGAGGGAGACAGAAAGAGATTCCTTGGGAGATTGCCAGCGTGTCATATAGCTGTATTCACTTTCATTTTCATTATATAAAACTGTTGTATCTTTTCCAACATTTTTGTTTTCAAAGTTGCATGCATCTTTTTTAATATGTCCTATTTTGTTTCCATTAGTATTTGCATGATACATACACCCGAACACCAGATCACTTTGGGTTATTTCTGTATTTGTCAATTGAGCACATGCAATTGTTTCCCAGGATGTTTTCCCTTCCTTCCTGCCCTCTGTGCTACTTAAAAATCATGTCAGACAGAGAAAGACAAACGCTGTATGATCTCATTCATCTATTGAATGTAAAACAAACAAATGCATAGAAACAGAGAACAGATTGCTGATCGCAGAGGTGGAGTATAGGGGATGGGGAAGAATGGGTGAAGGTGGTCAAAACGTACAGACTTCCAGTTCTGGACTAAATAAGTTCTGGGGATGTAATGGACGGCAATGTGACTACAATTAACAATCCTGGACTGTATATTTGAGAAATAATGAGAGAGCAAATCTTAAAAGTTCTCATCACAAGAAAAAAATTTTAACTGTGTGTAGTGATGGATGTTAACTAAATTCATTGTGGTTACTCATTTTGCAATCTATACATATATTAAATTGTGTTGTACACCTTAAATTAATACAATGTTATATGTCAATTGTGTATCAATAAACTGGGGAAAAAATAATGCCTTTTGTACTCCAAATGCTTGTCATTTCCTTTCTATCTTCCCATTTATCTTTTTTCTCTTCTATGTTTTTCTCATTTATTTCTGAAGTATTTATTCAGGACAGTGATGTGTCAGACACTCACTTGTTGTGGAATGAGCAAATTTGGAGACTGGTAAAACAATCTACATTTTTTTCCTTCACAGAAAATCAGCTGAATATACTAATTGGGAAAGTAGCTCATAGTTTTTGTGTTTTTTTTTTTCACTAAGTAGCAAGATACATCACTTGTGGGCTCTTGCCTAATATCTGGTGAAGAAAAGATATCTATAAGCTTAACATGGTTCTTCTGCCACTATTGAAATGATGAATAGAAATAATATATACTCTTGCACCTACCATTTAATCCATGGCACTCATTGATTCCCTTTTCAGCTGGTATTTCAAGGACATTCTGTCACCTACAGTATTGGAAGGGGTTAGCGCCATTCCTCAGCCACACATTTAGGTTATTCATGGAGCTCTTTTATTTCTCCTCAGTGCTTTCATTTAAAGTTATAAAAATATGTTGCTCTCTTATTCAGTATTTGAATTTGCTATAATATTTTGAATTGCATCAGTTAAAGGGATTATAGTACAAAAATATGAAATAAAATGCTAAATTTCAGTTTCTAGGCAGAAAACTAGTTGGACCAGACATAATCAAATATTTAAACATATTGCAGTCAAATTTTTTTTTCCTATTTTTGGTGGTGGACTTCTTAATTTATGAATAGTTTTCATGACTGAATCTTTCCCTCTGGTTTTTACTGAAAGGCTGCAGCTCTTCTCTTGTTCTTCTTTAATCAACAGAACATGTGTAAAATGACATAGTTTCATCTTGATGATGTCTTTTTTCCACTGTCACCAGAAACAACTGGATGCCACACCTTCTTCTTTCAGAATATTCATGACGATTTATACACTTATTTGTATGCTTATGTTTTATCTCTCTCTGCAGTATAATTTTGAAGATATAAACAATGTTTACTGATTTCTAATATACATATGTCATATGTGTATCACTTAAGAACTGCTCAATAAATATTTGATTATTAAGTAAATGGATGGTTAGATGAATCTTTTAGTTGTTTTTGGCTTAGTTATATCATTTATTGGCATCAAATGAATTTGGGCCATCAGAAAAGGCTGGGCTCAGTTAACCCTGCATCTTTCAATCAGCCTACTAAGATATGTATTATCAAGTTCTCTTCATAAGGCAATTATAAACTGAGTTTTTGGTATAATTTCTAGAACAAAATATGCAGTCAAATAATATTTTATACAAATCTAAGCAATTTGTCAAGTACTAATCCTACACATTTCTGAAGTCTTTAGTTTTTCTCTCACTTTTCAGTTTTTTATTTCTCTTTGTTGATTTATATCATCACTGGGTTGTACAGGTCCCTCACGTTCCAATCACGGCCATGCTGACTTCATCTACCACACTTCTGTTATAAAATGGTGCTTGTTGGGAATATGACAGAGAGGAAAAGAATTTAGACAAAAGTAGAAAAATAAGTTCCAAAAGTGAGGCTTTATGACATAAAGAAAAAAAAATTAGAAAGAGGTATCTAGTGATTTGAGAGAAAGAGTAAAATCCTATACGTTTTTAAGAATAGAGGATTTGCATTAGGTCATTTTTTTTTTAATTTTTAGAAAAAATATATCATGCACTGACTAGAACCAGAGATCTCAAATTTATGTTGATTTCAGACAGGAGAGGAATGGACCTCCTTTACACCCAAGACCAGATTGTTAAATTAAATTTTTATAATTAGTGATCCTACATGGTATCAGGTTCACTAAGTCATTTCCTGTATATACAAAGCCCAGTGTGACAAGCAGATTCAGTCAGGTCACCTATCTTTTTCTCTTACTCTAGAAGGATGCACCCACCTTCCTGTTTTTTCTCCCTCCTCCCATCCCTGCCAGCACAATTAGCTATCTACGTTAGCATTTTAGAGGCTTGTTAAAACAGATAGAAAGAGAGAAGTTCATATTGAACTCTATTTTGCAGATATGAATAGCCGACTTAAATAAATAGCAAACAAATGACATATCTGCATGAAATACACCCAGGAATTCCACTTGTAGGTACATCTGCAAGAGAAAAGAAAAAATATGTCCGCACAAAGACTTGCACACAGATGGTCATAGCAGCACTGTTCAAAATAACCCCAAAGTAGAAAAAACCCAAATGCCTATTACATGGATAAATCAAATGGGAAATATACATACGGTGGAATATTATTGGCAATAAAAGGGAACAAAGTAGTGATGCTTGCTGTAATGTGGATGAAACTTGAAAACATTACAAAAGTGAAAGAAGACAGCCATGTAAGACTACACATTCTCTGATTCATTTACATTACATGTCCAGAGTAGACAGAGCCATAGGTAGAGAAAGTAAATTAGTGATGTCAGTGGGTGGTGTTGGGAAATGGGGAGTGAAGACAGTAGATATAGTGTTTCTTTTACAGACTTTGAAATATTCTAAGCTGAGATTATGGTAATGGTCTCATAACACTAAATTTACTGGGAAAAAATCAAATTGTGTACTTTAATATTTTTTCTTTATTGATTTTAGAGCAAGAAGAAGGGAGAGGGAGAGAGAGATAGAAATATCGATGAGAGAGAACATTGATTGGCTGCCTCCTGCATGCCCCACTCTGGGGATCGGGCCCACAACCCTGGCATGTGCCCTGACCAGGAATCGAAAGGGCGACCTCTTGGTGCATGGGTCGACACTCAACCACTGAGCCACACTGGCCAGGCTCAAATTTTACACTTTAAATGCATGAATTCTTTGCCCTATGAGGTTTGTCTTAATAACATTAACAAAGTAAACTTCAGAAATACAAAGAAAAAGAAAACAGTCTTAACCAGTAAGCAGATATGGAAAGTTAATAGAAGAAAGACAATTATAAGAAGATGGAAATTCTAAAACAGAAAATGAAATGAAAAATTCGATGATGGGTTTAATATCATGTATGAGAAAATAAATTTCAGTGAACTTGAAAACAAATGCATAGAATGGATTCAATATGAAAAACATAGAGAAAAAGAATGAATAGATTCAGATACATGTGAGACTATATCATATAATCTGAAATACATGTTATAGAAATTCTAGAAGGAGAAGAAATAATGAGGCAGAAGTGGCTGATTTGTTAAAATAGTGGCTGAAATTTTTTTAAGCAAGCTGAAAATCATCTATTTTTCGATCCATGATGCTTAGCAAACTTAAGTGAGATAAATACAAAAACCAAAACAAAACAAAACAAAAAACAAACCTAGACACATCATGGCCAAACTATTGAATAACAAAATTAAAGATAACATTTTGAAAGCAGTCAGAAATAACAGACACATTACATACACAGAAACATAATTGAGAATAGCAACTAAAAAATCTTGGAAGAACATCTTTTAAGCACTTACAATTAAGAAAACCAAAAATAAAATCTGTCATCTTTTTTTTAGTATTCTTTTTCTTTTAGTTTTTTTTTTTTTTTCTTTATTGAATTTTAGAGAGAGAGAAAGGGAGAGGGAGAGAGAGAAAGAAACATCAATGAGAGAGAATATCAATTGGCCACCTCCCACATGCCCGCAACCTGGGATCAGACCCACAACCCAGACATGTGCTCTGACCGGATATCAAACCAGTGACTTCTTGGTGCATGGGTCGATGCTCAACCACTGAGCCACACTGGCCGGGCCAAAATATGTCATCTTTGAATTCTGCATCCAATGAAGATATTCTTAAATACAGCATGAACTAAGGACATGTGTATTAGTTCTCTAGGGCTGCTATAACAAGGTACCACAAACTGGGTGGCTTAAACATCAGAAAATTATTTTCTCACAATTCTGAAGGCTAGAAGTCTGAGGTTAAGATGTCAGCAGGGTTTATTCCTTCTAAGAGTTATGAAAAAAATCAGTTGCATAAAACAGAAAAAACTCTCACCTAGTAGGTCTGATGGTTTGCTGACAATTTTCAGCTTTCCATGGCTTATAGAAGAATCACCCCAATTACATGGTGTGCACCCTGTGTGTGTTTCTTCACATGGCATTTTTTCCATAAGGACACCAGCCATATATTGGATGAGGGGCTCATCCTATTCCATTGTTACCTCCTTTTAATAAATTACATCTGTAACAACCCTACTTCCATTTTAATGTATTGAGGGTTAAGACTCCAATATATGAACCAGGGGAGGAGTTTGCAAAATTTATCCTATAACAACATGCATAGATAAAGAAAACCTGAGTGCATTTGCCATGCACAGGCCCGAACAACAATAAATGAAACTATGTTCTTCCAGCTGAAGTTAAATGATGTCATAGAAGGAAAGTAAAGAAAGAAAAAACAACAGTAATGGTAAATGCAAATATACAATTGTTAAGCTATTGTATTTGTGGAATGTGGCATGGGATAGTGAAACAGAAACTTAGAAGTATGAAGGGCTATGTCCATCCCATTTCTCTTAGCCAACTCTTTGAGACTCTTTTTTACATTAATTTTATTTTTATTTTTCTACAGTCACTGATAAATGGTGTGCTCTAATACCCTCTATTAGAATAAAATGAGGACAAAAAAAGCAGCTATCTCATAGGTTATGGTGAGGATCAATTGAGAATTCCCCATGAAATGCCTTTCTCAGTGTACTAAATATTACTAATAATTGTTTACTATTATTACCTAATATTAGCACAGACATTTATGTTTATATGTGAGATTATATCTGTATTATCTTTATAATTATGAGCAAAAGATAAACATTTATTGATCACTTACTATGTACAAGGGAGTTTAAATACTTTATACAGCTTATTGCATTTCTCACCATAATCTTTATGAATTAGACATACTATCCTTATTTAGACCAAGATATTAAAATATTTAAATGTTTTCTGACCCATTTAGTAAGTAGAATAGAATTGAAATCTAAATCTCCTTAACTACAAAATCATTATACCATTTTATTTCCAATAACAGAATATTGCATCCTGTATTCAAAAACAAAATTGTGAAATTATACAATTACCACACCAAACTGCAGAAAAGGGAGTAGACTTAACCCCACTACCTCTACCTGAACAATTTGGCATCTTCTGAGCAATACTTGTATTTAAAGACTTTCTTAAATGACCTAGATTCTAAATTTTGGGACAGTGTTGATATAAAACATTTCTTTATTGGCCTCACAAATCAGGAACCCTGGAAAATTCAACTAGACTTCTAAACATTATCTTCTAACATAAACTGTCTCTTGCACTGAGATGTAGCAAAAAGAACAAAAACAACAGCCACAGCAATAATACTGTCTCAGGTTATATGTCCTTGTCTGGGGTTACAGCTACCTTTCGCATGCATGGCTACTCTTCAGAAGGAAGAGACATAACTTGGGCCCAAATGCTGGGACCGAACACTTTTGGAATATTCAGAAGACACAAAGCAAAAATGACCACGGAATTTCACATCATATCTGTATCACTCTGCCACCTAAGCCACGTGTACCTGACGTGTAACAGACCTTTTACTGTGGAGGAGAAAGACCTGTTCAGCCTGTTCCAGCCTCATCAGCCCTGCTTCCCATCCTCCTGTGGAATTCTTTCAATCCCAGTCCTTACATTTCCTGAAGACTTTTAGGATATCATCTTCTTTTAATAAGATTTGAGCATAATAAAAGTATATTACATTTGTATATACCTTGGTCATTCCAAAAGCTTACTTCCCCCCCAAACGTTGAGCGCACCGCATCCAGTACGGCAATGCATCACTGTGTTCCGGACCCTACAGCTTAGAACCAGGTCGTATTCCATTTCATTATCTTAGTTCCCTGTCTCTTAACCCATCTATATTTTTTCCTTCCAAAATATGACAACAAAATATCTGATTAGTGTAGAGGGGTGATACTATATGGCCACATGAGAGTGTAGGCGTTAATTAACTTTTTTTGGCACAGGATTTCATATCTTAAAAAAGCAGTGGGATTTAACTGAAGAATGATAGACTGTGTAAAAGTGGAGTAAATAGTAACTCGTAGTTGTTTATTAGTTTTAAATCCATTAAGCCCTTTGGAAATTAAAATGGAGTGTTTTGCACTATTTTTGGCACCCAGAACCCATGGCAGGTCCAGCATAGCCAATCTTGTGCCTGCTTACACATTATTGCTCATTTCAAAGCTTTGATAATCACATTCTCATGTTTTATGGACACATCCTCCTGTCGGTGGATCAGACATAAACACGCAGCTGCTATGCACAACTCAGTCTGCTGCAATCCCTCAGCAAACCAGGAGCCTTTGAATCAGGCATTCTGGAGTAGAAGCAGAAATCAGAGGACATTTATTTGCAAATGTCAATTTCCAGACAGCCTCTTTTAATGACCACATTTTGATCTTTGATTCCATGACGGGAAAAAAAAAGAGAAAGAAAGAAAGAAAGCGAGCTGGCTGTTATTCGGACAGCAAAATAACTTTTTAGACTGACATTATTTTTGGAGCTATGGAGCCAGTTTCTTTGCAGAAGAAAACCATCAAGGCTGTCCCCAACTCATTCCTGTTGTTCAAATCTCTGTTGCTCACCCTACACTCCTCCCCTATAACAGCCACTCCCACTACCATGCCCGGCCGTGGATCCCATGCTTTCCACAGCCAGGAAGGCTTTCTGCACGTCAGGATTGTTCCTTTGTTTAGTCCATGTTCATTGCAAGCTTTCTTTATGTCAGGTTCTCCTCAATATTGGTGATGAAAGACAGAATGAGATTTCTTTGCTTTCAAGAAACTCACCTTCTAGTAAACCAGATACCATTCTATGGTTAATTTGAGAGAAGTAAGAAATTATAATGCTACTTTATTTAAATTCCAAATAACAAAATAAAAAAGTATAAATGTTAAAAATAAATTTGCATTTAGGATTTTTATGGATTCACGAGTCACATTTAAGTCTTTTACCCATTTTGAGTTTATTCTTGTGTATGGTGTAAGTTGATCGTCTAGTTTCATTTTTTTGCATGTAGCTGTCCAATTTTCCCAACACCATTTATTAAAGAGGCTGTCTTTGCTCCACTGTATGCTCTTGCCACCTTTGTCAAATATTAGTTGAGCATAATATCTTGGGTCAATTTCTGGATTCTCTGTTCTGTTCCACTGGTCTATATGCCTGTTCTTATGCCAATACCAGGCTGTTTTGATTATAGTAGCTCTGTAGTATAATCTGATATCTGGTATTGTGATCCCACCTACTTTGTCCTTCTTTTTCAAGATTGCTGTGGCTATTCGGGGTCTTTTTTGGTTCCATATGAACTTTTGGAGTATTTGTTCTAGTTCTGTGAAATATGTCGCTGGTATTTTGATTGGGATTGCATTGAATCTATAGATTGCTTTGGGTAATATGGACATTTTAATGATGTTAATTCTTCCAATCCATGAACAAGGTATGTGCTTCCACTTTTTTATATCTTCCTCTATTTCTTTTTTCAATGTCCTGTAGTTTTCTGCAAATAGATCCTTTACTTCTTTGGTTAAATTTATTCCTAGGTATCTTAATTTTTTTGCCGCGATGGTAAATGGGATTGTTTTTTTAGTTTCTCTTTCTGTGAGTTCATCATTGGTGTATAAGAATGCCGTCGATTTCTTGACGTTTATTTTGTATCCTGCTACTTTGCCAAATTCATTTATTAGGTCTAGTAGATTTTTGATGGAGTCTTTAGGGTTTTCTATGTATAATATCATGTCATCTGCGAATAATGACAGTTTCACTTCCTCCTTTCCAATTTGGATACCTTTTATTTTTTCTTCACGTCTGATTGCTGTGGCTAAGACTTCCAGTACTATGTTAAATAAGAGTGGTGAAAGTGGGCAACAAAATTTCAGACATCATACGCAGCAGAATCTTCACTGATACATCACCTAAGGCAACAGAAATAAAGGAAAAAATGAACACATGGGACTACATCAAACTCAAAAGCTTCTGCACAGCAAAAGAAACAACCATCAAAACGGAAAGAGAACCCACTGTATGGGAGAGCATAATTGCCAATGATACATCAGATAAGGGGTTAATCTCCAAAATATATAGAGTGCTCATACAACTCAACAAAAGGAAGACAAAGAACCCAATTAAAAAATGGGCAGAGGAACTAAATAGACACCTCTCCAAACAGGACATACAAATGGCTAAGAGACATATGAAGAAATGCTCAACATCACTAATCATCAGAGAGATGCAAATTAAAACAACAATGAGGTATCACCTCACACCTGTCAGAATGGCCGCCATCAACAAATCGTCAAACAACAAGTGTTGGCGAGGGTGTGGAGAAAAGGGGACTCTAGTACACTGCTGGTGGGAATGCAGACTGGTGCAGCCACTGTGGAAAACACTATGGTGTTACCTCAAAAAATTAAAAATTGAACTGCCATTTGACCCAGTGATCCCACTTCTAGGAATATACCCTAAGAAACCTGAAACACCAATCAGAAAGAATATATGTACTCCCATGTTCATAGCAGCACTATTCACAATAGCTAAGATCTGGAAACAGCCTAAGTGCCCATCAGTGGATGAATGGATAAAAAAGCTGTGGTACATATACACAATGGAGTACTATGCAGCTGTAAGAAAGAAAGATCTCTTATCCTTCGAGACGACATGGAGGGACCTCGAGAGTATTATCCTAAGCGAAACAAACCAAGCAGAGAAAGAAAAATATCACATGATCTCACTCATTTGTGGAATATAATAAACATAACAGTCTGGGGAACAGGGTAGACCCAGAGATGTGAAAGTAGAGTACAGACTGACAACCCTCAGAAGAGGGGCTGGGGGGGGAGGGAAGAGATAAACCACAGAACTTATACGCATGTATGCATAACTGATGGACCTGGACAACAAAGCTGGGGATGGGGTGGGGGATGGGGAGGAGGGTGTCAATGGGGAAAAAAGGAGAAACATCTGTAACAAAAATAAATTAATAATAAAAAAAACAAACAAACAAACAAAAAAAAAAACAAAATGCAAAAAGTTAAAGACAAAGAGAGAATCTTAAAAGCAGCAAGAGAAAAGCAATTAGTTACCTACAAGGGAGCTCCCATAGGACTGTCAGGTGAATTCTCAAAAGAAATTTTGCAGGTCAGAAGGGAGTGGCAAGAAATATTCAAAGTGATGAAAAGCAAGGACCTACAATCAAGATTACTCTATCCTGCAAAGCTATCATTTAGAATTGATGGAGGTATCAAGAGTTTCCCAGACAAGAAAAAGTTAAAGGAATTCATCACCACCAAACCAGTATTATATGACATGTTGAAGGGTCTTCTTGAAGAAAAAGATCAAAAATATGAAAAATATAATGGCAACAAATACGTATCTGTCAACAATTGAATCTGCAAACAAAATGAACAAGCAGAACAGAAACAGACTCATAAGATACAGAGAACTTTTTGATGGTTGCCAGATGGGAGGGCATTGGGTGGATGGGCGAAAAAGTTGAAGGGATTGAGAAGTACAAATTGGTTGTTAGACTGATGAACTTCAAAGGGAAGGGGGAGGGGGCGGGAAGAGATAAACCAAGGAATTTATATGCATATATGCGTAATCAATGGACACAGACAATAGTGTGGGGAAGGCAAGGTGGGGGGGTGGGGGGTGGAAGGAGCAGGGAGGAGGGGGTCAATAGGGGGGAAAGGGGTGACATCTGTAATATATTCAACAATAAAATTTTTTTAAAGGTGAAAAAAATAAATAAATAAAATAAATGCTAAAAAAAAAAAAATAAATAAATAAATAAATTTGCATTTAGATCAAATTTCCAAACCTCAGACAAATAATTGATTGGAACAACATATACATGTTCTGAAGTGAGGGTTTGGGGTTTGTTTCCATGGTTGTGCGAGTAACAGAAGCGTGAAGAAGCTGCATTGAGTGACAACGGTGCATCTGTTGGTAAGAGAAGGGAAGGAAAATGTGGCTGCACTTGGAGCTAGAAGGAGAAAACAAAAGTTATAAACAAAGGAAGCTGCTTTCTCCAGCTCTCAGGGTAACATGCTCGTCTTTATTTCTCTCTGTTTCATTCTTAATTTTATGTTTACTGGCCTCTCTGCTCCACTGTGCACTTGGAAAAAGAATTGTGTCAACTTCAAAAACATTGTTATTCTATTTTCAGCCCAAAAAAGGGCAAATAGATAACTGATTTCTAGTTCTGAAGTCCCATTATAAAATATCAAGAGAAATAATCTGATTGTCTTCAGTGTCTGCGTTTTGCCCAATCTTGATGGTGGTGGCAGTGGGGGAGGGTTTGCAGGCAGAGTCATGGAGTACAGTCTTGTTAGTTTGTATGGTTTCAGTGATAACTGCTCAGCACCATGTGGCAGGAGCTTGGTAGAGATATTCTAGCACAGATCACAGAAAAGACAAGCCTTGCTTTAATGCTGCCCCTTTCTAAAGGGTACAACATGGACATTTAGCCATTCCATATATTTGTGATACTTCTTTCCTTTCTTAAGAGCAATTTCCAGGCTAATCAAAAGTCACAAAGATGTAAACAAATAAGCACAATAAAACGGTACAGTAAGTGCTCTATGAGAGGTAGGTGTAATGGCCAACCATCAGAGTAACTGAAAAATTGCAATTCACAGCAAAGATGCACACACTTTTGCAGCTTTATTTTTTGTTTTATTTTTGCTTTATTTTGTGAGTTTTTCTATATAAGAGGTTCTCATATTTTTAAGATGTTCAAGAGCCTATACTGAATTACATACACAAAAAAATGTACCAAAAACATGTGTACAGCTAGATGAAGTTTTATAATGAGCACAGCCATGAGTCAAACATCACCAGCACCCTGGAGGCCTCCCCATGCTTCCTCCCTGTTGGTATTCCTTAATCACCACTCGCAGGTTACCACGATTCTGTCTTCTGTCTCCAAAATCGTGACGCCTGATTTTGAATTTCATGTGAATGGAATCATGCAGCATGTCCTTCCGTAGGTCTGACTTTTTAACATTATGTTTGTGACAGTTACCCACGCTGCTTCGTGGACTGGAGTTTGTGAAATTTATTGTTGTATTGGAGTTCACTGAATGAATATTCCACAACAGATTTCTCCACTACACTGTGAGTGGACATTTGGAGGGTTTCTCTTTTGGACCTCATGTGATAAATGCTGTTATTAGTATTCTTGTATACGTTTCTTTTACCAAACATATGTGTGTTTTTCAGTTCATTTAGTCATTATAACAGTGTGTAGTTGTACCTGGTAGTTATCTGAATTTGCATTTCCTGATGACAGATAATGTTGAGTACACACTGACAGGTTTATGGCCCAACTGATTATCATTTTTGATGAGGTAACAAGTTTGTCCTTTAAAAAAAAACAAAAGGAGTTGGTTGTCTTGTTCTTCTTTCTTTTTGTGAACTTCATTAAAATTAAAATTTTCTGTTTTCCAAAGGAGAAAATTGTGAGATTACAAATAAACAAGCCTTATTTAAAATAAAAATATCTTTACCAAAATTTGATTCTCAGTCAAATCTTTGGAATAATGTCTGTCATGTAAAATAAAAATGCCTCTCTAAAGACATACACAGCTTTACAATATGGTAATAATATTCTATAGCAAAACAATGTGACTCAAAGACTTGTATTTTCTTTTCTTTCGCATAAGAGACCAGTATTTAAAAAAGCAGCCAACTTAATAGTAACTAATATATTTTGTTTAGTCTCAATAATAAAAATCTATAAATTTTTTTTCTCTACCTCATCATTTATCTTTTTGATAATTCACAAAAAAGTTTCCCTCAAGTCTCCGAATCAGAACACTCAGTGCTGGGCAGTCGGCTGGGTTTGCTCCAAAGGGCACCCTGGCTTTTGTGGCAGATTTGACCCCCCTCTCTGTTTTGTTTCCCAACAAATGTTTGTCTCACACTTATAAACTACAAAGGACTCTATATATTTCTCATACTAATCCTGTCCCTGCCTTTCCTTTGCCATATTCTGCAGATATTTCTACTAACTTTTTATATAAAATATATAATCAATATAAAAATACGAAAGAAACATGAATATATGTGTATGTAGATACACTAATCTAAATATATAATAACTATATCTAACTAAATATATATACACACTTAACTAAATACATATACTAAATAAAATATATAAGGCAGATGTATAATATATAGTTATACACACATATCCACAGGACAAATACGTTTATATTTGTGATCGGTTTAATTTTTTAAGAGAAGCATAAATAATAATTTTATGGTTAATGGCTTTAGTAAATAATTTTCATTCTTATATCTCATAGGATAATGTTATTTTTGCTCCAGTCTTTGGCCATATACTTACTTAAGTTTCGTTTCATGCTACAAAGTGCAGATTAGTACTGGCATCGAAGCTGCCTAAGGTATTCTGTGCAGCATCTTATTTGTTTGCAAAGTTCTTGAACTATGAATAAGGATAAAATTTTGAAGCCAAAGCATGGCAAAAAAGACTGGAGAAAAGCATTTTTATGTTAATGGCTGTAGCGATGATTATAAAGCAGAGTGCACACAGAATGCACCATGGAGATGCTAAATAATATTTATGGAGCATATGGGCCTTGCATAGCAGAAGCAAAAATGTTCTTTTCTCACATTAGCTTTGCCAAATTACTCTGGACATTAAGAAAAATGCTGAACTTTCATTTGAACTGTGGTCGGAAAACCCTGACCAAGAACAGGGTTGGGATTCGTGAGCCGTCCTTTATTCACAGGGGACTCTGAAGGGGAAAAGTGAAACAAGGAGTAACAGTTTTAGAAAAGTCTAAATATTAATAGAAAAGTTAATGAAGTTCTTAATGGAGACAGTATGGGTTTAAGGGCTAAACAATTGCTTCTTTTATGCAAATTTATTGCTCTTAATTTTATTGTAATAATCCCATGAATCAATAGATATTTTTGATATTTGGAAAACATTAAAATATACATAGACATCTCATTAGTCACTCTTTATGCCTCAAAATAGTACATCTTCATGTATTAAAGGTCAGTGTTCGTCTTCAACTCATTTACTCAGATAATTGTATTAAGTGCTGGCTACGTGTACTTTTACCTCTAAGCATTGTAAGATAGATTTTATTCCACTGGTTTTATAAAGGAAAACATTGGGATTCAGAATGTCTAGGAAGCTTGTCCAAAGTCACAAATGGTAGTAAAACTAAGACTGAGTTCTGCCTAAACAAAAAGGCCCTGTTATTTTCAATATACCACTGTTTTGTTACAAAAAAAGAAAACAACAACAACAGCAAAACAAACATAGGTCAATTGCAGGGTAAACCACCAAGTTCTATGACAGAGGTGTAAAGAACTTCCTTTAAAAGAGCATCAGGAGGATAGAAAATCACCACCAATTTATATTCTGTTTATAGGAGAAAGTAATCAGAATAATTTCCAGATGTTTGAAATCAGTTTCTAAATATCCCTGAGTATTTCTGAAGCCCTTTATCTGTTTTGAAATATGCTTTCCAAATCTGCAGAACAAAACCCCTCTCTTCCTACTCCTAAGCCAAGGCAGAGTGATAGTTATTGCCAGAAAATATGTAGCTATTTTGTCCTTTTGGGTAAATGAAACATACCATTGATTCTTTAAACTGCACGATGCAGCTGATTGAATTTTTACATTTGAAAAAGTCATGTACAGAAGGACATATTCACCAAACTACTCTTTTTATCTGTGATGATGCTTTATTTAGTTTTATTAAGTTGATTACATGGGAATTCACTCCTACTCCCTGGAAAATTGAAGTCGATTATTTCTGCTAGTGTAAGGTATTGGAGTAAAACTTAATGCAGTCTTCTCTTTGATCATGCATACAAAAAAAATTACTAATTGTATGCCTTTTATTTGAAGTAAATATTCCTTTTGTTAACAATTTGCAAATATATTACTAAATAAAACATAATTCATCACAGATTGTTCTTTGCCCTATTTATTGAAAACTTCATAGTAATAAATATGCTTTCTCACACACAGTTCTGTCTCTTCTATCAGGTGAATGCAAGCATAATTTATTTGGAGGACGATGACTACATTGCTTTTGTTCTGAAAAGTTTTCTATTCAAGCCATCAGCCTAACTTTGCACCAAACTTGCATCCTTTCTGTACGTGCAATTTTAGTAAAGAAAAATACAGCCCTGGCCTGTTTGGCTCAGCGGTTGGAACGTTGGCCGCGGACCGGAGAGTCCCTGGATCAGTTCCTGCTAAGGGCACGTACCTCGGTTGCTGTTTGTCCCCCGCCCCGGTTGGGGTCGTGTGGGTGGCAACCACTCCATGTGTGTCTCTCTCTCCCTCCTACCCTCCCTCCTGCTCTGTCTGAAGATAAATGCAAAAAAAAAAAAAAAATGTCCTCGAGTGAGGATAAAAAAAATAAAAAAAAAAAAAAGAGAAAACACAAACACAAGCAGTTCATTACTGTAGTAAAGGTTTCTAGTTGAACTAAAATAATGTGTGCATGGAGATGAAGCTGACTTATGAGGAAAGGAGAATTGAAAGAGCATGGGCTTAATAAGCTTGAATAAAAAGAGACATGGGCCATATATGTACCCCTTTGTTCATAGTAGCACTATTTACAATTGCTAAGATCTGGAAACAGCCCAAGTGGCCATCAATAGATGAGTGGATAAAAAAGCTGTGGTACATTTACACAATGGAATACTATGCAGCTGTAAGAAAGAAAGATCTCTTATCCTTTGAGACAATATGGAGGGACCTCGGGAGTATTATGCTAAGCAAAATAAGCCAATCAGAGAAAGACAAATACCACATGATCTCACTTATTTGTGGAATATAATAAACAAAATAAGTTGATGAACAAAATAGACCCAGAGACATAGAAAGGAGTACAGTTCAGAATGACAAACCTCAGAGGAGGGGGGGTGTGGGGGAGAGATAAACCAAAGAACTTATATGCATGTATGCATAACCAATGGACATAGACAACAATGCTGGGGGGTGAGGGGGTGGGATGGGGAGGAGGGTGTCTTGGGGGAAAAAGGAGAAACATCTGTAACAAAAACAAATTAATTAATATAAAAAACAAAGAGAGAGAGAGAGAGAGAGAGAGAGACATGGGCCAATTTTCCTAGTAATAGTGGAAATATTCACTCTCTTTAGACAATGGCAGTGGGAACCTAACCCCAAGTAGGAGACAGACTTCCTTTGGCTCTAAGAGTGACCTTCCTTGCTCCTTAATACTGGAACTCTGCAGGAAGATGAGAACAAATCTAAACAGAACGCAGATATATATATATACATACATATATATATATATATGTATATATATATACGTATATATGTATATATGTATATAAATATAAATATAAATATAAATATAAATATGTATATATTTAGCATTTTCAGTTCTTTTACTCACTGGGAAAGCTTAGGTGTGTAGCTTAATTTATGAAGTTTTTTTTTTTTTCCTCAATAATATCTCTACAGTGCCTTAAACAGAGTAAACATATATTTTTTTCCTAGAGAATCAAAATACAAGAGCACCTCAAGAGTGATAGACAACTAAATAATTAAGAGAGGGATGACATAATTGTAAACAGTAAATTACAGTTTTCATGGCATTTGAACATATGTAAATTTATTATTTTTTCTTTATTGATTTTAGATAGAGAGGAAGGGAGGGAGAGACAGAAACATCGATGAGAGAGAACATTGATTGGCTGCCTCCTGCATGCCCCACACTGGGGATGGGGCCCACAACCTGGGCATGTGCCCTGACTGGGAATCGACGCTCAACCACTGAGCCACACCTGCTAGTGTAAATTCATTTATCTTCACAACTGAACTATGGAATAAGACAGGGAGCTTTATTGGCCCCATTTTAAAGATGATGGAACAAAGAATAAAAGAGAGAAAAAGAAAGGCAATTAAAACTTGCTTAACATATGTTGAGAACCAGGAAATGTGCCAAGTATTTTAGATAATTATTTCATTTAATCCTCATTGAATCTGTTAAAGTTGATGTACTTTTCTCTACTTTGGAGAGCAGTAAACTGAAGTTCTAAGAATAAACTACAAAAGTTCATAAAGTTAATCAAGGACATACCTTTTATTTTTCAACTTGAAAGCAAAGGTATTATATTTAACTTATTATTTATCCTTGGAGGGTATAGTTTTTGGAATGATCATTAGATAATACAAGTCTCAGACTCCATTTCGCAGGATTCTGTAGACTAGCTTAAGACTGTCCTGAGCGTGTTGAACCTCATGACGACACACACAAGATGACCCACACCGGCCTCTGAACGCCAAAACTAATTTAACTGTGGGTTTAATACAGATCTGAAAACAGAAAATCTAGGAAGATCCAGAAAAACAAAGTATTTATTGTCCTTAAAAGTGGTTAGCAATTTTATTTAGAAGAATATAAAATATTTTTGAGTGAAACTTCTGAGTTGAAGTTTTGAGAAGCTACACCTCGGTGGGTCCTTTAATTGCTCAGTGGAAACATCAATCATCTATCTTTAATGCCTTAAGCCATCAAAACAGAGTTTCATCCTTTGCTGAATCAAATATATGGTTACAGTCTCTCTGTTTTAAGTGAAGAATTGAATTTAATCTTTTTATCCCTACAGGTTTGTTCGTGTGTCTAAAAGTAGGTATGCCTATAAAAGTAACATTAGTATTCAATTGTTTGGTAAATATTGACAGTCTTTTTGGATGATTGAAACCAAATGACCTAAAATTCAGGCCTCAAGGTTAGACTCCCTGAGTTTGAATTCCTGTTTCAATAATTTCTGGCTAATTATCTTGTACAGGTTGACTAATCTCTCTTGTTTGTTCCTCATTAAAATAGGGCTATTAATTATACCAACATCATTCAGCTGTGAAGCTTATCAGAGGTAATACTATGATCCACATTGTTTAAGATAGTGCTTGGCCCACAATAAACACTCAACAAATATTCACTATCATTATATTTAGTATTATTATCACATAATAATTTTTAAAATAAAACATATAGATACTCTGAGACATAGAATCTAACCTAA
Source organism: Tadarida brasiliensis (assembly GCA_030848825.1). Lineage (NCBI taxonomy): Eukaryota > Metazoa > Chordata > Mammalia > Chiroptera > Molossidae > Tadarida > Tadarida brasiliensis. The sequence continues at coordinate 74,227,058 of CM061269.1, read as the reverse complement.
TTTCAGCATTTGAACCTCACCAAACCCCACACCAAGCTTTACCTAAATACCTCATCACCTCCAGAATCGAGCCAATATATTTTCACTGTTCAAGTTGTAAGAGGTTTTTTCCTCATATTGAGCCCCAAACTGCCTTCCTGAAATTTACATACATATGGTTGGGTTCTGCCTCCTGAGAACATGTAGAATGAATCTAATCCCAGTAATAAAAGAAAACCTTTCAAACAGTTAAAGACAGATAGCAAGTTCCTTTTGAGATTTCATTACTTTAGACTGAACATTTTTCATTCCTTGTGTTTTCCTATCAATTGACAGTTTGTTTTGACTTCCTCAAATGCTGTACTTGCTTATTATACTGGAAGATTTCATGTCATTATATTAGAAGAGACAGTGAAGTACAGAGTGTGGCTCTCAGCTATAGCTGCACATAAGAATATTTGGAGGACCTTAATAATGATAGCGAGGGTCCACATCCAGAGATTCTGATGGATGCAGCCAGGTTGGAGGAAACATTGGTGTAGAAGAAAAAGCATAGAAGAAAAAACATGTCTGTGTGACATTTTGAGCAACTACTTAACCTCTTTGAGTCTCATATTCCTTTGTTTATTTAATCCACAAATACTGTTAAATGCTTACTATGGGTCAGGCATTATGCTAAACAGCTTGGAATACACAGAAATAAAACATACTTGCTGCTTTCTAGTGTCAAGACAGTAACAATCAATGTCACAAATGAAGTTGTATTATACATTTAGATGAGTGCTACGAAAAGGGTCAGGTTCTCTGAGACTCAGCAAAAACAAAGACAGATCTGGCTCAGTCTGTATCATAGAGGAGACAGAGTTAGTGTGAAATAAAAAGGCATTTTGATCGGGGAAAGAGAAGCTTCTGTGATTGAGTCACAGGTGTTTACAAGAAGTAAAAGACCCTTTCTTAAGGAAACAAAAGCTCCAAGTCTCTCTCTTCATGGAAAATAACCACTTTTTATTTCCTTCAACATTTGAAATGTTCGGTGGTGGAGGGTCTGCCGGGAGACTAGGATTTGACACGCAGGTGCTTGAGGTGAAGAGTGAAGGGTCGGCACCCCTGTCCTCTCCCAAAGGAACTTCCCGATGCAAAGCTCAGAGTAGGACACAGGCCAGGTGTGGAGGGGGAGCAGCAGCTCTTACCTGGAACATTACCTTGTCTGCTGACCGCTGACCTTCAGGAGAAACCAAGATGAGAAAATGCCTCCTCTGGAAAAAGAAAAGAAGTCTGTCATGGCATCCAGAAAAAGTGAACCCAATTCACTGTTTTGGCCTGATTTGAGGAGAATAAGATTTTTAAAGTCAAAAGGATTTCAAACAAGTGCTTCACAAGCTATAAACTGTATCTCTACCTTGTTAAAGGTATATTCTGATTTACTCATTCTGGAGGAAGAGGTGCTTGAGGGTCTTCATTTCTAACACGTTCTCTGGTAGCTCCTCAGCAGATCATGTTTTGCGTAGGGAGGAGGAAGCCATTGAATACTCTGCCTCATTTTGCTCATGACAAAGGGTTTGTTTGATAGCACTGTCAAAAATGTCACCTACAGGAATAAACTAGTTTCTGCCTGGGTTTAAGCTGAATGTGTTTCCTGAAAATCTTTGAAGTATGAATCTGTGTCCCTAAAATGGAAATTCTTGAACATTCACCCTATACTGCCCTTTCCACGTGAGTCATTTCTTTTATTCATTCGATGGTAATACAATATCTTAGGGATATCAAACCACTGTGAGATTTCTAGACACGCTTTCTGTCCATCATCTTGCTGCATGTCTTGACCATTGGCTGAACATGCTTACCAAACCACTGATCACCAGTTATTCAATGCACTCTGAAAATGCCAGTGATTAATGTGTCTAAGCAATAAAATTACTTAGTCGAAAAATCAATATTGGACTTTTAATATTCCACAGAAAGATTGCTTACTCCTCACCTCTGGAAACCAGAGGAATTATATTTCTGTACCTGAAATTTGTGTCATATGTAATATAAATGCATAAGTTAGAATGTTATTTATTTTAAATCTGGGAGCTCATAACCATTCTCCCTTAATAGTGTAGGATCCCCAATTCAAATTGCAGAAATAGTCCTTCTAGGAGCTTGGAGCTCTTAATTGTAATTTGCATATCTAAACTAAGAAGGCAGACAGTCTTATAGAATATCTATAGATGCAATCACAGAATACTAGGACAAGAATTACTTTAAAGTATCTACCTGGCCTCCATATTTTGTAATTCAGATATGAAGGTAATAGAAGGTCAAGTTGGCCAACTCGTTCATGACAGAGCTGGTGCTATCATCAGTTTCTAGATTTATAGTTTTGGTAACTAGAAATTCAGGAATCAGGGTTTGATCATAGGTTTTTTGTTGTTGTTGTTTTTTGTTTGCTTGTTTGTTTCATTTGTAACTTTAACACTAATTTCTCTAACACCCAATTTAAGTTGATTATGTTCTGAGTCCATAAAAATCAATACTAAAAAATACAAATATATGGTGATGGAAGATGATTTGACTTTGGGTGGTGGGCACACAATGCAATGTACAGATCATGCATCATGAAGATGTACACCTGAAACCTATATGATCCTATTAACCAATGTCACCCCAACAAATTTAATTAAAAAAAGAAAAAGAAATTTTTAAAAATACATATAATGTTTGTGTTCACTCAGTTTTACTTTTGCACCCACACCATACAATCTGAATGAATAATTTTGATGAGTAACAGAAAGCTACACGAGTTAGTAGGATGAATGCACTACTACCTGCACACGACTGGGTTAATTTCTGAGTTCATAATTCAATGATTCAATTGAAAATGATACTGAATTTTAATATTATCATAAACTATAGATCCCATCAGAAATAATGAGTTATACATTTATGACAAACAAAAATAAAATGTTATCTGAAATATTTACATTCAGATTAATAAAATCAGAAGTTCTGTTTCCATACACTTTAAATATTTAAAACAAAAGTTGTGTAAAAAAATTGCGAGGTATAAACATCTATAAAACCATGATCATACAATGTCTATAGATAGTTTTTGCCTTAAAAGTGTCCTATGGTTAGGTCCACATTCACACAGATTTTGTGTGTGTATGTAGGAGGCAGAATTTAGGGAAGTACCTGTTTTTAAGTCACAAATTCTGTGTACTAAATAAAAGCATTAAAGAATTTCCCAAAATACCAATAATACATCTCACCCTATATATAGCATTTAGGTAATAGATGGGACACAAAGAATCTACTTTCTCCATGATTGTCTGGATAGGTAAGAAATGTTCAAAGGGTTTTTCATTGAGGTGTAGAGGCTTAAGAAAATGAGTATTATTACCCAGTGTAAATCCCCAGACGTGTAAACTGCCCATATGAGAAAAACAGCATTTGTTTTTCTCCCATGGATTTCCTCTTCAGTCTGCAATGGGGAAGAATTGGTCTTCTTGGAGCCATAAAAACAATATGGTATCTAGTTACCATCCCAGAAGGGAGTCAGGGACTGTTAACCAAGGAGCATGTCTGGAACATTTTTAACATCCCCAAGTTTGTAATTTCCTATATATCTGTCTGTTCCCTATGAAAGAAATGGCCTAAGTATTTGGTTCCCACAGGCATCAAGGGAGAGACTGGAGAGATGTTCTCCATATACAGCTAAATATGGAGAATAACCCACATATGTTGGTGGTGAGAACTGCAAGGTAAGAAGGAAAGTCATCTGGAACATTAGAGCTTGCAAGAAAGTTGAGGAAACTGACTGTGTGGTTCCACAGTGATTACATCCCATCTTTTATCCCAAACTGAGCAACTGAGCAATCTCATGAAAGAGAGATTTTGAATTATTGATGTAAACTATTTACCTGTCCAGATTCATTAGAGAATTTCCACACTCCACTCCACATTGCACCAACAGAGCATGCTTAAAAATAAGCTATATCTTGTCTAATCTCTCTGGAACAAACAGTTCCAACTTAATCAGTTGGAGAATAATGATGAAAGTATTTTGCCAGGAGAGGGGTAAAGGACTCCTACCACTGTCTGATTTTGATGGCATCATTTGTTAGATAAAAGCTCCAGTTTGAAAAGAAAGCCAGTAGTCTGCCTTTGCACATTTACAAAGTGGAGACAATTTACAAAACCATACAACTTGCAGAGATGAAAGTGATGTTAATGCACCCAAGGTTTTGTTGTTATCATTGCTTTATTGTTGTTTCTGCATTGTTGTGACACTAAAAATTATGATCATCAAAGGCAGTGACCTAATCAGGAGGAAAGATCTCAGCTTGCTGAAATAAAGCAGCAACCACCTGTCAAAGTGAGGGTCATGAGAGACACATATTATTTATATGGAGACTACTTGCTGTTTGAAAATTGTCCCCTTCTTTCCAGGTCAGTCACCACTCTGCTCTCATCCCACAGTTAGCTTCCCTTTTCAAAATACACTCAATCAAAGGACATTATTTATCAAAACACTTGAAGAATCTGGATGAGGGCTATAGGGTTTTTGTATGCTGATTCAAAAGAGTTGCCATTTTAATCAGCAGAGGATCTTCAATAAGTGTGATCCCCACAGGACTCCAAGTGAAGAGGAAGTCACACTCCATGGGTTTTATTTACCTCTCAGTGCCTTCCATCTTGACAATTAGATTGTTGTCTTGAGTCCATGTGAGCGTGCACGCATGTTTGGGCCTGTAGACCATAGCACAGTCTCTTAAACTTTTATTATAACTTATGGAATACTTGGCAGAATAGTTATTAAGTAATATAATTTTTGTGAAGATCAGATAAGAAGGATGAAAAAACTGACTAAAATATTACAGTAGAAGCCACTTGTCTTAGTCTGTTTGGGTCGTTATAAAAAAATACTAGAAATTGGGCAGCTTATTAAAAAGGAATGTTTTACTTAACAGTTCTGAAGGTCGGGAAGATCAAGATCGAGGCACCAGCAAATTTGGTGTCTGGTGAGAGACTGGATCCTGGTTCATAACTATCTTCTCTCTCTATCCTCACATATTAAAATTGGCAAGGGAGCTCTCTGGGGTCTCTACGTAAGGACACACCATTCATGATGGCTCTACCTTTATGATATAATTATCTCCCAAAGGTCCCACCTCCTAATACAATTACCTTGGGGGTTTGTGTTTCAACATATGAACTTTGGGAGAGCACAGTTTATAGCACCACTGCTAACATTTAAACCAGATTTTTACTTCAAACTTTTTTCATATATATCATGTTAAATGACATCATTTTATATATACAAAGTTATATTTGGTTTTATTTCACTTCAGCATAAATGAAACATGTATTGAACAATATATTAAAAACTAAATTATTTTTACTTTAAATATATATTTTTTCAGTTATAGTTGACATACAATATTATATTAGTTTGTGACGTACAACCCAGTGATTAGACATTATATAAAATACTTAGTGATCATCCCGATAAATCTTTTGCCCATCTGGCACCATATATACTTTTTATAATACTATTGACTATATTCCCTATGCTGTACTTCACATCCTGTGACTATTCTCTAACTACCAATTTGTACTTCTTAATCCTTTCACCTTTCTTACCCATCCCCTCAACTGCTTTCCCATCTACAACCCTCAAAATGCTCTCTGTATCTATGTGTCTGTTGCTGTTCTCCTTGTTTGCTCATTTTGTTTTCTGATTCAATTGTTGATAGATATGTATTTATTGACATTCTATTATGCATATATTTTTCTTTTGTTCTTTTTCTTCTTAAAGAAGATCCTTTGTCTGGCCGGTGTGGCTTATTGGTTGAGTGTTGACCCATGCACCAAGAGGTCAGGACACATGCTCAGGCTGTGGGCCCAATCCCCAGTGGGGGACATGCTGGAGGTGGCCAATTGATTTTCTCTCATTGATATTTCTATCTCTCTCTCCCTCTCCTTTCCTCTCTCTCTAAAATAAATAAAGGGAAAAATATTTTAAAAAAAGAAGACCCTTTAATGTTTCATGTAATACTAATTTGGTGGTGATGAACTCCTTTAGCTTTTTCTTGTCTGGGTAACTTTTTATTTGTCCTTCAATTCTAAATGATAGCTTTGCTGGGTAGAGTACTCTTGGTTTTAGGTCCTTGCTTTTCATCACTTTGAATGTTTCTTGCCAATCCCTTCTGGCCTTCAAAGTTTCTGTTGAGAAATCAGCTGACAGTCTTAGGGAGTTCCCTTGTAGATAACTAACTGCTTTTCTCTTACCGCTTTTAAGATTCTCTTTAACCTTTTCCATTTTCATTATGATGTGTCCTGGTGTGGGTCTCTTTGGAGTCATCTTATTTGGGACTCATGCTTTTTGGACTTGTATGTCTATTTTCTTCACCAGGTTAGGAAATTTTTCTGTCATTCTTTTTTTTTTTATCCTCACCCAAGGACATTTTTTGCATTCATCTTCAGATAGAGCAGGAGGGAGAGAGAGAGAGAGAAACATCTATGTGAGATACACATTGAGGGGTTGCCACCCACATGACCCCAACCGGGGCCAGGGACAAACTGCCCTTAGCAAGAACTGAACTCAGGTCTCTCTGGTTCACGCACCAATGCTCCAACCACTGAGCCAAACTGGCCAGGGCATGTCATTATTTTTTCACATAGATTTTCAACTTTTTTCTCTCTCTCTCTCCTTCTGGTACCCCCATGATGCAAATGTTAATGTGCTTGATGTTGTCCCAGAGGCTCCTTACACTATTTTCATTTTTTTTTATTTGCTTTTTCTTTTTGCTGTCCTGATAGGGTGTTTTCTGCTTATCTTCTTTTCCAAATCTCTGATTTGATCCTCTGCTTCATCTACTCTATTATTGATTCCCTGTAATGTAATCTTCATTTCAGTTAGTGTATTCTTCATTTCTGACTGTTGTTTTTTTTGTTTTGTTTTTTATGTTTTCTACTCTTGTTTTTATGTTTTCAATCTCTTTGTTGAAGTTCTTTCTAAGGTCATCTTTTCTTTTCCTATATTCTTTGAGTATCCTTATAACCAGTGCTTTGAACTCTGTATCTGGTAGTTTGCTTGTCTTCATTTTGTTTAGTTATTTTTCTGAAGTTTTGTTCTGTTTTTTCATTTGGGACATGTTTCTTTGTCTCCACATTTTGGCAACCTCTTGTGTTTGTTGCTATGTATTAGGTAGAACTGTTATATCTCCTGGGCTTGGGTAGAGTGGCCTTATGTAACAGGTGTTCTGTGTGCTCCAGTGGCACAGCCTCCTTAGTCACCTAGTTAGGCCCTCCAGGTGCTCTCTCCTTACCCCCTGTGTGGGCTGAACAAACTGTACTGTTGTAGTTGAGACTTAACTGCTGTTTGTATGCAAATGGGAGGTATTTGCCACCAGACCAATGGGCAGCAAGGACTGGCTGCCAGCTCTGTGGGGTATCAGCTGTGCAGGGGCCTACCCCATGGAACAAGACTTATTCTAGTGAAGCTCTCTGATGCCTGCTGAGTATGCTCCTTGAGTGTGTCAGTTGTGGAGGTAGTTGGTGATCCTTTGATGAGTTCTGAAGCTGTCCCCTGAGTATGCTAAATCTGGGGCCTCCCAGGAGATGCAGGCCAAGGTCAGCCACCACCTGTGTTCTAGTCAGGGTCACCAGGCATGAGCTACAAAGGTATTTGCAGATGGCTGCCACTTGTGCTAGGCTTAAAGGTGCCTGGGAGAGGCCAAGCTGTAAACCAAGGCTGGTTGTCCACTTAACAATTGGTATGGGGCATACTAAGGTCAGATGCTGTTTGCTTGAGAGGTTTCAGGAAAGTCTGAAACATGAGCCATTCCTATGGAAAAGCCATTGCAAACAGCTTGGGTTGGGCCTGTAAGTGGGGTGGGGCAGGGCCTCAGGAACTCACCAGAGCAGAAGGAACAGTAATAGCCAGGTTGATTGAAACTCAGATGTGACACCTGCCTGCAGACTATGTTGGGGGTGGGAGGCACTCAGAAAAGAAACAATGACCTCTGCCAGAACTTTTGGCCAGAACTGGGGGAAAGCTGCCTCTCTCATTCTCGCCTTGATGCTAGACAATTTAGTTCTTTTCCATATATTCCTGCTGCCTTTTGAGTTGCTGTCCTAGTGCTGGAGCTCAGAGAAAATGAATCTGAGTAAGTCCATGTATGGGCCCTGTATGAGGAACTACCTGGGAATGCAGAAGACTTCCATCTCACTCAGCAACAGTTCCTGCTGGATTTTACAGCCAGAAGTTATGGGGACTTCTCTTCCTGGCACTGGAACCCTGGGCTGGGGGACCTGATGTGTGGTTGGGTCCCCTCACTCCTCAGGGGGCCCTCCACAGCTGAGATATCACTCTTGATTTTTACCTACCACACATAGGTGTGGGACCAGCCCATTTAATTCTTCAACACCCCTATCAATCTCATGTGGCTTCTTTTTTATGTCCTTAGTTGTAGGACTTCAAGCAGTTCTGAATTTGATAAAAAAAAAAATCCAAATTATTTTAAAATACTGAAATTTGTGATTATATTAAAATGTAAGAGAGGTGTACATCATACCAATAAAAACATTGTTATTTTCTAAAATATTTGAAACACAAAAATAACAAATGATTGACAAATCGAATAGTCTAAAAATCAAGAACAAGACAATATGAAAATGTAGGCAAATAACATTCACATAAGAGAACATCTGAGTAGTCAATAAACCCAAGTAAAAATGCTGAATTGGACTAGAAGAAAAATATTTAAAAACATACATAATGAATAGTCATTCACACTAGGATAGTTACAAAAATATTAAATTCTGAAAATGTTAAGTAGAGGGTTTGGGTGAAGATGTGGTGCAGTAGGAAGTCTTAAACATAGCTAACATAAGTGCAAATTGACTTATGTACTGTGAAGAACAATTTCTTATTATGTAAAAGTATAAAAATGGTATATATTCTAAGACAGCATTTCCATTGTTATGCATGTGTACTGTACAGAAAATTTTGGTCATGGGATCAAAGAGATATCTAAAGAAAGTTCATAGCAGCGATATCTTCATAGCAAAAAATTGAAAGCAACATAAATGTTTAATAACACAAAAATCAAAAGATGGCGCCAGGCAGGATCGGAGGGAGGGTGAGTGCGTGAGAGAGTGAACTAATGTGAGAGAGAGTGTGAGTGGACGTGAAGGTGGACGACCAAACTTGTGCAGTGCAGAGACACGGAGCAGCAGGTTCCTGTGCTGTGGATGGGAGCAGCCGGCTACACGGTAAGGGGCTCTTCAGGGCGCTTCTCCCTGCACCCCGGGGAGGTCCCACCCTTCTGAAAGATCCATGGCCTTTCCTCGGAGGAGGCAGTGGGAGCGGCTAGGGCCCAGCAACCTGAGCCCACCAGTGCACCTGGCACCATCGGACCAGTGGACACCCTGTGTCAACACAGACCAGTCACAGTAGCAGAGCTGTCAAGGTGCCTGTTGCGGAAGCTGCAAACTGCCAGGAGCCCAGCACCATCCCCCACAGTAGCAGCCCGATCAGAGTCAAGATATACCCCCAGCAACAGAGGCTGGGGAGCAGACATCCATCCCCAGGCAACAGAAACACAGACCAGCAGCAGAGAAACATTCCCAAAAACTACAGCAAAGGCAGAGCAGGAGCTGAGCCCCATGGGGCAGCAGCACTCCCCAGCCACCAATGGCAGGACCTGGGGCTCCATAGGGGCCTGTGCAACACAGCTACCCACAAAAGCAGTGGGGAGCCGGGTATCCAGAGGGACCTGTGTGACCCAGCGGCCCACAAAAGCGGTGTGGAGCCTGCGCTCGAGAGAGACCAGTACGATCCAGCTGCCCATGGGATCAACAGAAAGCGGGGGCTCCAATGGGGCCTGTACAACCCATGTGCCCACAAGATTGGCAGGGAACCAGGGCTCCAGTAGGACCTGTCTAACACAGCTGCCCAAGTTGCAGGCAGGGACTGCAGCTCCAGCAGGGCCTGAGCTATACAGCTAAAGGTGGCACCAGCGACCAGCTGGGAACACAGCTTCAGAGGGGCCCACACAATCCTGCAGCAGCACCTACCAGGACACACCAATACCAAACCCCAGTAGTCAATCCTCCAGGATCTACAGCAGGAAAGAGGCGACACGCAACAGAAAGTCTGGGAGGCACAGTAGCCTTATTTGATATACAGTGAGCTGCCTACAAATCCAATCATCCCTCACCAGGTTGAGAGCCACCAGACCACTAAAACTGGGAGAAAAAGATACAACACCAAAGGAAAGAAAAAGAGGAATCACCAGGAAAGGAACTACAGGAAATGGAAGACAGCAACTTGTCAGATAAAGAATTCAAAGCAATGATTTTAAGGGTGCTCAAACAATTTGGTGACAACTACAAGCAACTTAATAAGAATTATGAAGAGCTCACTGGGAACTACTTCAGCTTAAAAGAAGAGGTAGAAGCTACGCATAAAGAGGTAGGAGCTATGCATAAAAATCAAGAGGAAATAAAGAATGACACAGCTGTTATGAAAAATACCTTAGAAGGGTTCAATAGTAGATTAGAAGAAGCTAAAGACCGAATCAGTGACTTAGAAAGCAAGGTAGAGAAAAACACCCAAATAGAAAAAATGGAAAAAAAGTTTAAAAAGCAGGAGGAAAGTTTAAGGGAGCTGTGGGACAATACAAAACATAACAACATTCGCATAATAGGGATACTGGAAGGAGAAGAATCAGAGAAAGGAATAGAGAGCCTGTTTGAAGAAATAATGACAGAAAACTTCCCTAAACTGGTGAAGGAAAAATTCACACAAGTCCAGGAAACACAGAGAGTCTCAAGCAAGATGAACCCTAGAAGACCCACAGCTAGACACATCATAATAAAAATGACAAACATTAAAGACAAAGAAAGAATCTTGAAGGAAGCAAGACAGAGACAGAAAGTTACCTACAAGGGAGTTCCCATTAGACTGTCAGCTGATTTCTCAATAGAAACGATGCAGGCCAGAAGGGAGTGGCATGAAGTGTACAAAGTAATGCAAAGCAAGGGTCTGAATCCAAGACTACTCTATCCAGCAAAGCTACCATTCAAAATTGAAGGAGAAATAAAGAGCTTCACGGATAAAAAAAAAAAAAAAGCTAAAGGAATTTACCACCACCAAACCAGCACTGCAAGAAATGCTGAAGAGACTGTTGTAAAAGAAGAAGAAACAGAGAAAGAGAGAGAGAGAGAAACACAGGCATAAAATTAAAAAGGCAACTAATAACTATGTATCAATAATTACCTTAAATGTAAATGGCTTAAATGCTCCAATCAAAAGACATAGGGTAGCTGATTGGATAAGAAAACATGACCCATATATATGCTGTCTACAAGAGACCCACCTCACAACAAAAGACTCACACAGGATGAAAGTGAAGGGATGGAAAAAAATTTTCTAAGCAAATGGAAATGAAAAAAAGCTGGTGTAGCAATACTCATATCTGAAAAGATAGACTTCAGAACGAGGGTCATAATAAGATTTGGAGGTCACTACATAATATTAAAAGGATCAATCCAACAAGAGGATATAATCCTGGTAAATATATACACACCAAATACGGCAGCATCAAAATATATTAAAAACTTCTGGAGGACTTCAAGGGAGAGATTAATAGCAATATGATCATACTGGATGACTTTAACCCGCCACTGACACCACTGGATAGATCTTCTAGACAAAATTTAACAAGGACATAAAGTTCTTACAAGATGAACTAGATCAGTTGGATTTCATTGATATTTACAGAACATTTCATCCCAAAGCTGCAGAATATACATTCTTCTCAAGTGCATATGGGACATTCTCAAAAATAGACCACATGTTAGGACACAAAGCAAGTCTCTACAAATTCAAGAAAACTGAAATCATATCAAGCATCTTCTCAGATCATAGTAGCATGAAATTAGAACTCAATTACAATAAAACACACAAAAATATTCAAACACTTGGAAGCTAAATAGCATGTTATTAAACAACGAATGGGTTACTAAAGAGATCAAGGAAGAAATTAAAAACTTCCTGGAAACCAATGAAAATGAACATACAACACAAAATCTGTGGGACAGAGTGAAAGCAGTCCTGAGAGGGAAGTTCATAACACTACAGGCCCACCTCAAGAAACAAGAAAATTTCCTAATTGACTTTCTAACCCTACAACATAAAGAACTGGACAGTAAACAAAAAGAAAAACCCAGAGCCGGCGGGAGGAAGAAAATAGTAAAGGTCAGAGCAGAAATAAATGATATAGAGACAAAAAAACAAACAAACAAACAAACAAAAAAAACAATTCAAAAGATCAATGAAACAAAAAGCTGGTACTTTGAAGAGATAAACAAGATTGATGGACCTTTAGCCAGATTCACCAAGAAACAAAAAGAGAGAAGCCAAATAAACAAAATCAGAAACGAAAGAGGAGAAGTAACAATTGACACCACAGAAATAAATCTAGGAGAAATGGACAAATTTCTAGAAACACACAGCCTCCCAAAACTGAACCAGGAAGAGATAGAAAACTTGAACAGACCAATAACAAAGAAAATTGAAGATGTAATTAAGAAACTCCCATCAGACAAAAGTCCAGGCTGGATGATTTCATGGGGGAGTTTTGCCGAACATTCAAAGAAGATCTAACACCCATTCTCCTCAACTTTTCCAAGAAATCCAAGAAGACGGAACATTTCCAAACTCATTTTATGAAGCCAGCATAATCTTAATTCCAAAACCGGATAAAGACACTACAAAGAAAGAAAATTATAGGCCAATATCCCTGATGAAAGCAGAGATCAAAATCCTTAACAAAATATTAGCAAATCGGATCCAGCAATACATCAAAAAAATTATTCATCATGACCAAGTGGGATTCATCCCAGGGATGCAAGGATGGTACAATATTCTCAAATCAATAAATGTGATACGCCATGTAAACAAAATGAAAGACAAAAACCATATGATCATATCAATAGATGCTGAAAAAGCATCCGACAAAATCCAGCACCCATTTCTGATAAAAACGCTCAGCAATGTGGGAATAGAAGGATCATATCTCAACATAATATAGGCCATATATGAAAAACCTACAGCCAACATCATACTCAATGGGCAAAAACTAAAAGCATTCCCCTTAAGAAAGGGAACAAGACAGGGATGCCCACTTTTGCCACTCTTATTCAACATAGTACTGGAAGTCTTAGCCACAGCAATTAGACATGAAGAAAAATAAAACAGATCCAAATTGGAAAGGAGGAAGTGAAAATGTCATTATTTGTAGATCACATGATACTGTACATAGAAAACCCTAAAGACTCCATCAAAAATCTACTAGAGTTAATAAATGATTTTGGCAAACTAGCAGGGTACAAAATTAACATCAAGAAATCGACAGCATTCTTATACACCAATGATGAACTCACAGAAAGAGAAACTAAAAGAACAATCCCATTTACCATCGCAGCAAAAAAATTAATATACCTAGAAATAAACTTAACCAAGAAGTAAAAAACCTCTTCACAGAAAACTACAGGTCATTGAAAAAAGAAATAGAGGAAGATATAAAAATGTGGAAGCACATACTTTGTTCATGGATTGGAAGAATTAGCATCATTAAAATGTCCATACTACCCAAAGCAATCTATAGATTCAATGCAATCCCCATCAAAATACCAACAACATATTTCACAGAACTGGATCAAATATGTCAAAAGTTCATATGGAACCAAAAAAGACCCTGAATAGCCACAGCAATCTTGAAAAAAAAAAGAACAAAATAGGAGGGATCACATTACCAGATATCAGGTTAGACTACAAAGCCACTGCAATCAAAACAGCCTTTTACTGGCACAAGAACAGACAGATAGATCAATGGAACAGAACAGAGAACATAGAAATTGACTCAAGACAATATGCTCAATTAATATTTGACAAAGGTGGCAAGAGCATACAGTGGAGTCAAGATAGTCTCTTCAATAAATGGTGTTGGGAAAATTGGACAGTTACTTGCAAAAAAATGAAGCTAGACCACCAACTTACACCATACACAACAATAAACTCAAAATAAATAAAAGACTTAAATGTAACTCATCAATCCATAAAAATTCAAGAAGAAAATGTAGGCAACAAAATTTCATACATCATACGCAGCAGAATCTTCACTGATATATCACCTAAGGCAAGAGAAACAAAGGAAAAAATGAACACATGGGACTATATCAAACTAAAAAGCTTCTGCACAGCAAAAGAAACAATCATCAAAATGGAAAGGGAGCCCAGTATATGGGAGCCCATAATTGCCAATGATGCATCAGATAAGGGATTAATTTCCAAAATATATAGAGTACTCATATAACTCAACAAAAGGAAGACAAAGAACCCGATTAAAAAATGGGCAGAGGACCTAAATAGACACCTCTTCAAACAGGACATACAAATGGCCAAGAGAGGTATGAAAAAATGCTCAACATCACTAATCATCAGAGAGATGCAAATAAAAACAACTGTGAGGTATCACTTCACACCTGTCAGAATGGCCACAATCAACAAATCATCAAACAACAAGTGTTGGCGAGGGTGTGGAGAAAAGGGGACTCTAGTACACTGTTGGTGGGAGTGCAGACTGGTGCAGCCACTATGAAAAACACTATGGTGTTACCTCAAAAAGTTAAAAATTGAACTACCATTTGACCCAATGATCCCACTTCTAGGAATATACCCTAAGAAGCCTGAAACACCAATCAGAAAGAATATATGTACCCCTATGTTCATAGCAGCACTATTTACAAAAGCTAAGGTCTGGAAACATCCCAAGTGTCCATCAGTAGATAAGTGGATAAAAAAGCTATGGTACATATACGCAATGGAGTACTATGAAGCTGTAAGAAAGAAGGATCTCTTATCATTTAAGATACATGGAGGGACCTGGAGAGTATTATGCCAAGTGAAACAAGCCAAGCAGAGAAAGATAAATATCCCATGATCTCACTTATTTGTGGAATATAATGAACTAAACAAACTGATGAACAAAATTGACCCAGAGACATAGAGGTAGGGTGCAGACTGACAAACCTCAGAAGAGGGGGTGTTGGGGTGGGTAGAGATAAACCACAGAACTTATATGCATGTATGCATAACCAATGGACATAAACAACAAAGCTGGGGAAGGGGCGGGGGAATGAGGAGGAGAGTGTCAATGGGGGAAAAAGGAGAAACATCTGTAACGAAACAAATTAATAAAAAATAATTTTAAAAAATGAGGGGTTGTCTCACCAACCCCTCATCCTACAGAGAAATAACTGGAAACCCAGAGAGAGTGGTGGAGAGAGAAGTTACGTGAAAGGCTATTGGCACTCACGTCGGGGTGTTTTCATCTTTCTGCAATACTTCTGAAGACTTACTTCACTGTGTGATCTGACGTGCAATGGATTTGGATGGTCACGACTCACAGTTCAGGTGATGACTGGGATGGGAGAGCAAGCTCATGATACACTGGAAAGTGCAGGTCCCCTTTCCAAGTATTGCAGGGGCCGGCTTATTCTGTCGTATCAGTGGCTTTCTGCCAGGTGGCTAAGAAAGAAGAGACTTGTTCATTGTGCTTGATAAGCAGTTAGAAATTATGGAATGTTTGTTTTGTGTCCCAGATCATTGTGCTCTTCTCTCTTGAGCTAGAAATAAATGAGTAGGAGTGGATCTCTTGCACCCTCCACCACAACAACAACAAAAACACACATAAAAATCCATTATAAAATTGTAGAATATTCTCATAGTAGAATACATGAATGAATTAATTAGAAATTCTTAATTAAAGCCACCAATATCAGCACGAATAAATCTCATATAATATTAAGAACAAAAGGTGAGTTACCAAAGAATATATATAGTATGGTGACATTTTTTTAAAGATTTATTTTATTTTCATTATTTATTTATTTTTGATACGTGCCCCTAGCGGGAACCAAACACGGGACTCTCTGGTCCGCGGGCTGACGCTCCAACCGCTGAGCCAAACCGGCCAGGGTCATTTTGTTAAAGATTTAAAACATGTGAAATACTATGCACTGCCTGTATTTTATATATGTTAATATAAAATTATATATATATATATATATATAATTTACTCTTCTCTCTATATATATGTTTCCATATAGCATATAAAATATTTATAGTCCTCTCTTTCCATAAAAGTAAACAGTTAAAGATAATAGATACCTTTGGAGTGAAGGAATAGTGATGTAGTTATAGAGAGAACATTGCGTAATTTACCTGTAATTATAGTTTTATTTTTATAGTAAGAATTGGAAATACCTACACTGTGCTTCACCAAATGCCAGGCTAACCTGTGATTATTTTACATATATTAATATAGTATTTATTCCTCCCAATAACCCTAGTTTTGTTTCTAATTTAACCCTTATTTTGCAGAAGAGATTTTTTTTTTTTGAGGAACAGAGAAGATAGGTAACTTGCCTATGGTCACTCAGCTAGTATGTGGCAGAGTCAAGATTCAAAGCCAGAGAATTAAATTCTACATTCGCATTTTACTCACTGCACACTGTGCCTCAGTCTGTGTTCCTTGGTACCACAGGTGATATACAAATATGCACATTTGATCTGAGGACTTTTAAGATCATAACTAATGGCCCAACATTGGGGTTTTTGCAGCTTGAGCTCTGAAGCTACTTAAAAGGCATAACTTTGCCCTTTTGTGCTCCAAACCCACCTATAGGACAAGTAGCCCTCCTGTGCTGATTGTATTGGATGAGAAATCATACCCATGTGCAGTGGATAAACAACATCCCCTGTATGCTTATTATCCAGAAACTGCTCAACAGTTTGTTCTGTGAGCCTAAACCGTAACTAAGATATTGATAAACAATTATGTTTTACTCATTGTTCTTACCATTAAAATTTCAGTTGCCCCCACCAATCAGAAAATGAATTATGTAAGTATAACCTTGTTTCACCAGCAACTCTTCTCCTTTAAACAACCCTGTTCAATCCCCACCCTAACCTCAGAACATGTCTTTGGTTCATACCAAGGGTAGAGTCCCTAATTCGAAATCATATATGAATAAAACTGTCTTTTAATTTATTTTGAAGTTTTTGTTCACAGATCTCTCCTTACCTTTGACATGTCTGAGCTATTTCATAATGTGAAATATCAATAAAGGAGATATGGACACTAACTTACAAGACTGAATTATCCATTAAGGCCTTCAAATGAATCTATCCAGACTCATGAAGAGGATGGTGTTCTAGAAAGGCAAGGACACGAGGTAGAAGTGAATCTGGGAATTTTGTGCCTAATTTGAGAACATGAATTTAGAATAAACTAGAAAGATCAATGGTTCTACACAAAGTGTGATCATTAGAAGAGCTTCCTGGCCTGCATCCTAGAGAAGTCAGTATAATTTTATGTAAAGGGAGAGTTAAATTCTGCCTTTTATGAATCAAAAGAATTAAACCCACTTAGGGATAAGATCTGAAACCTATTAAGCTTTTTCTCATTTGGGGAATGAATCAGAGGAAGAAGTAGCATCCAGGGGAGCCGTTTCAGTAAGCAGGAAGAGAAAGACCACACAGGGGCACTCACGGTACTGCTCCAGCCCCTGCACGCCTACCCCTCCCAGTCACTGCTAACTGAGGGCCACAGGTATCTGGGGAGTATTCTGTGACAAGCTGTCAGAAATAGAGCATGATGAAACATGACGAAATGGTTCTTTTGGGCAGACATAGAAAAGGAGGAGATGGAAGAAACATTCCCTCATCTACTGTGAACTTTTGGGGACAATGAGAAAGATAAACTCCAGCAGCATTTCTTTTTGTCATTTGTTCCTTTTGCATCTACTAAGAATCATCCCCTTACATGACCATCATTGCAGTAACATTGTACTTAAATGTTTACCTAGTGGCTTATTACAATTTCCTGGTTTGGACTTCAAGTCTGTACTGCTCACCAGGAGCCTTCACTTTCACATAAATGTGATTCTGTATGAATCCTTCACTGCTATGTATCATGTCCATTAAATGTTCAGAAAAATTAAAGCATTTTTGAGATTTGCACAAGAAGGGAATACATGTGCTTGCATACCAATGCCTTTCTTTTTCTTTTAGGGAACATTTTCTAAATATCAAAAATGTGTTTTTCTGATTTATCCTGGAAATTAGAATTAATTCTTGACAACCACCAGCATGATCTTTCATTTAAAACATTATTAAAGATTTTTAATGCTAAAAATCATTTCACTTTTTCCTAATTAAAAAATAGAGTTGAATCAAATAGCTACATATCATTTTAAAAGTTTATGACTATTCAAGCAAATGAATTATTAGCAATATTTTAATTGCATACATAATTTATACACCCCCAAAAGTTAAAATGTTTCTAGACATCACTTGAATGCTTAAAAAGTTTTTTTATTCTTCTGTTAAAATGACCATTGTATGGTTGAATATATTACTATGTAATATGGGACTACGTTGTCTAAATTGAGCACACAACTAGAATTAGGAGCAAGCCTGAAAGTGCTACCATCAGAATCTAAAATTGTTAAGAATCATTGAAAGGGGCTTGCCATTTACAAGGAGATTCTTCCATAACAGATTGTTTGGATGTGTTTCCCTAATAAGACCAGAATGTTTTCCAAAATTCATGACATAGAGTAGGACCCACAGTTTTCCACTCTTGCATCCATCCTGATAGGTTGGTACTGGCAGCCTGAAACACTTGGTAAGCGGCCTCATGCTTGGGTTCCAGTGCTGTGGCATTTGCCATGGTCATTAGAATAGGGAGTGGACACATCCATGATACATATTTGTTATGTTTCCAAAAGGTGTCTACAGACTCATTAAGGAGTTGTTTTTTTAAAGGTAATATTTTTCACGATGTGAGGGCACAAGTCTACCCACTGGATTCTCATCAATGAAAGATAAACAGTCTGAATATGTCAATGCCCAGAAGAGCTAGTAGATGGCACAACATTCATTTTGTTTGGCAGATATAACCCAGATAGTGAAAGTGGATAATGTGCACTATCACAACTGTGACACTTCTGTCAGGATTTCCTCTAGCTCTTTTTTAGGAAATCACCAAGAGATGCATGACTTCTTTTTGGAGAGCAAATGCAGTTAAAAACCTGTCTGAGTATTCTGGTCTGCAGAAATAGGTATATTTCTGAATAAATAATTAGAATTTCCTTAAGAATTTGTGATTGTGGTTAGTGAGGGTCTACCTTCCAAACACTGACCACCTCAAGAAGTATCAACATAATGGTGTTTTTCAACCAAAAAATCTGGATATGATTATCCTCTCAGACAAATATATTACATAAACCTTAGTCTGAGACTCCTCCCTTTACCTTCTCCAAACTGAAGAAGATTAATGTATTTTTCAGGTTACAGATTGCTTCATCAGGGTAATCAATGTAATCATACAAAAGAATAACCAAGGTTGAATGCTTCTTATTGACCAAATTCAGTTAATAGGCCACTAGTGATTATATAAATTCAAATCGGTCACAAAACTGTCAATGTGTTATGATAACACATGGACAAGATTCATATACTGTGATATATTAAAACACATCTTTCTATAAAAGTACCTGTCACCATTTCACATAGTGTAGGACTCCTGAATGTGCTCCCTGTCTTGAACACATTATATGTTTCTTATGAATGTTTTATTATGCATGTGTTTATCTGAACTTTTGTTCTTTTGTTTGGTACTGAATCTTGATATTTATAAGTATCAATTTGCACCCTTGGAATGTGTAATAATCCTGTTAAGGGCTCTCCTTTGTCTAGCCTAACTCTCTAGTGGCATTTGAAAAGCAAAATTCTGAGACTAGAAGCTGCTATACTTTAATTTGTACCAACACATGGTATCAAAGATCATGAAAGCAATGTTTTCATCCAATTAAACTTGCTAGAAGCTAATGAAAACTGCCCAGAGAATTTCCTTTTGTAAATTAAAGATACACAACAAGGATTGTCACTTGACTTGTTTTCAATTGGCTTTGTATGGCATTAATGATCTTGGTTAGCAATAGCTGTGAGGAGTTTGCATCTGTGAAGGGCAAACCACAGAGGACAGAGAGATTAGCCAGAATTCGGCTAAGCTGCTACCAGAGTTTCAATGTTTATTCCAATCATCTTCAAACTCATTAGGTCTACAAAATTGAGTTGCAAATCTCTGGAGCTCATGCTTTATTAAGAGATGGATAGAATTTCCTTTTTTCAGTTGGGCAGAAGTGCTGTGAGGATTCCATCTCTCCCTCACCCTGAAAAGGTTGGCACATCTGTCAATAGTCCAAACCAGAATCAAGTCCATCTGAGTGTGAAAGAATGTATTATTACAAATATTGTTTTTGGACTCATAGTCTTGGACATTTTCTAAAAGTTTAATCTGGCTATCTGTTAACTGAGCCATCTCTCATTTAGAAGAACTCTTTTAGTAAAATATTAAATCACCTGGCTGAAGTGCTTTTTAGTACACGGTGCCAGAGGTCTCCCGGTACCTGGCATTTTCCAGTGCAGCTCATCATTTCCCCTCGATGAGCACATCTTTCAGCACCAGTACATTCATTGAGACAAAACAGCCACTAGGAAGTGGTGTGTGGTATTTTGCTTTATATATCCTGTCTTTCATTAGGCTAAAACCAACAAAGAGGTCCAGAAAACATTAGCTTCTCATATCTTGGCTTCCATAGGGTTAAGACAGACAAAGAAATCCAGAAAATGCTAGATTGGGAGGACAAAGTCCCTGAAGCAGCTAAGCTAAGAGCCATGGAGTCCAAGCCTGAGGCAGGTCAGATGCCAGGATTTCAAAGGTCATGTAAAGATCAGCCAAAAACAAATTCTGGTAGAAGCCAGTTCAGGTGTCAGCAGATTTCATACTGAGAGAATTGGGAATGTTTTGTTAGAATACCTCATCTGTCTCAGACTTATTCACATTAAAAAGGGAAATGGGCCAAAAAGCTGAATACATGATACAGTTCATGTACAAGAAAAAATATAAAGGCATGTTTTAAAAGTCTCATGTTACAACAGTGAGAGAAAACTAAAAGACAAGACTTAGAAACAATTTCTCCAAAATAAGAAAATGAAAAAATTATCTTGACAATAAAAATAATTTACGATCAAATAGTTGTACATTGTATCATCTACATAGTCCCTATGAGCATACATTTTAGCTGCTGATGTTAATCTATATGAATGCAGATTTTTTTTTGTAACTAGGCAATTTATATTTGTGTAAATCAATATGCTTTTGAAAGAAAATCTATTTCAAGAAATCTACTTTAATATAGCTCTATGAAATTTTCTGTAAATGTTTTAATCTATGTCCCAAACCTCCATATCCTAGGGACATAGGTGTCTAAATTATGTAATGCTACCAGTGGGGCCAAGCAGCAGCATGCCCAAAGTATAGGGACAAAATAAGCTAAAACGAAAAACAAACAAAAGACACTAATGAGTGTAGTTGGCTGGAACAAAAATGGCATGGGAAAAAAACAATCAGTACATGACCTCATGACCTTGTGCAAATGACAAACCTTTCTACACCTCAGTTTTATCTCAAGGAAACCTCTTTGTTGTTCTAATTTGGTTTTATTCATTTCTCAATATTGCTGTCTTCATAGAAAAGAACTGGAAAAAATGTCTACTTGGTTGCCCCTAATTTTGTTTTCCTAAAATTCTCCATTTCAAACATTGGTCACTGGTCTAGTGTCATTTCATTCAATAGCACCGAGCTAATAATTGTCTGTGTTCCAATAACTATTAGCAAAACTGGTTATTTTCTAGACTGATTAAGCTTGCCCCTGAATGAAATATGTTACATACCTTGTATCTTGAAATCTTTAAATTTCCATATTCAGTGACCTTGAAATTTATTTGGTACAACACTGTCAAAACACTTTGATGCTTTTTTATTAGTCAAGACCAACAGCATCTTAATTATACAATTAAAAATCTGACAAGTACAAATAATAAATAATGGCAGAAAACGAAACCATTTAGCAAAGGCATAGACAGAAATGTGTGCCTCAGGACAAGAAAACAAAAGCCATTAATGTATGTTGTATATAAAGCAAATTATAATTTGCAGAAGGCATGCAGAAAGCTCTCATTCTTTATCTCTTGACAGTGGAAAAGACCATAAAGTGTTCTGCTAGGCTGGAGTGCTGTGATTGCCCAGCTTATTTCTGGTCTAGTTACATCAGTTCCCAGTTAACAGTTTCTTCATCCCAGTTATGGGGTTGTGAACCTATTCATATTATGAGGTTGTGCTCCATAAAAAGAGATAAATGTTGGAGGCTCTAGTGAAACTTTGAAAATATTTTTAAAAATATATTTAGTCCCTAAAAGAGGTCCATAATCACCTTGATATTTTATATATTTTGTATTAAATATATATGTAATTTAAAAAATGAAACTACTAGATTACTTTCACTTACTTTCAAAGTAGTCAGTGCCCTCAAAATATAAAGAGCCACTATCCTAAAGCATTATGGAAGGTGAAAAGGGGGAGTATGAGAAGACAAATAAAATTTGCATCAGGATTGCTCTGTGATAGACATTTTATGTATATCATTTCTACTAATCATAACAATAATTATATAAAATAGGTATTTATTTCCACACTGAAGATTATAAAATTAAACCTCCTAAGTTAGTTAAGTCAACAGGCCAGTGTTACATAGCAGAAAAGCTGTAGATGTAGAGATTTGGTTCAGGTCAGAAACCAAATTTCATGTCTTTCTAGTAGGATCTGTTACTTAAAAGCCAAAGATTAATTCCCTAGGCATCTTGTAGCAATGATAACATGACTTCCTTTTTGGCAATCTTGATAAAAGACTTTCAAGCAAACCTTAAATTTTCAAAAACCAGTTAAGAACTGGCCTTTATTGTTCAAACACAATTAACTATAGAATCCTAAGTTCTAGAATAAAGTCACATAAGGGAGAAGGAAGACTTAAAGAGCCATTCTTAAAAGTAATGTAACTTTAGTAAGTACCTATGAGCAAGCATTTCTCTCCTGATTCACAGTCATTCTCTTTCATTCTCTCTGATTATCACAGAGTTCTGTATGGAAATATGTCAGGTGTTCATCTTGAGGTGTTTCTGTGAACAGAGAGAACAGTTACATAAACCGTAGGAAACAATCTCGATTGCAACACAGCAACATGGATAGTTTCTTAAAACATAGCCCAGAGTAAATTACATAAAACAAAAGTAGCATGTATGTAAATCAAAACATATAGACCCCAAAACCTCACTACATAGTTACAATATTATATACCAATTCCTGAACATATGTCTATATACCTCAGGCATTGCCTATAAGGAAATAGAGAGGAATCAAGGGTATGGTTAAAGGGAAATAAATGAAACATGAAAAGTACTTCACAGAGACCAATGTTGTTGGATACTATGAACTGAGGAGCTGTTTACATGATGGTAAATCATATATTATATATAATTTTTGTGTCTTTGTTCCTGATTTTTCTAATTTTTAAATTGTACTTTCCTATCAACTCATGGTAAATTATTTTTCTTATGATTTTAGTGAGTTCTGAATGTGTGCTACCTTCTTTGGAACTTGGTGGAAAGATTTTTGAGATGTGGGTTTGAAGTGAGGTCCTCTGTGAATAATGCTTCAATGACCTTGGGGATATCATGCTAAGTGAAATAAGTCAGACAGAAACTGTAAAGAACCATTTGTTTTCACTCATATGTGGGATATAAAACTGAAAACAACAAATGAACAAACGAGAAAAACAAACAAAAACTTAAAGACACAGACAACAGTATGGTGGTTACCAGAGAGAAAGAGGCAGGGGAGGGTCAAATGTGTGGTGATGAAAGATTTGATTTTAGATGGTGGGCACATAATGCAATATACAGATGACGTATTGTAGAATTGTACACTCAAAACCTGTATAATCTTGTTGATCAATGTCACCTCAATACATTTAAATTAAACATAAATAAATAAATAAATAAATAAATAAATAAATAAATAAATAGAACAAAGTCCTCTGTGGTAGGCATGTGATTACGTTTCCAGGCTCTTGGAAACGCTACTAATGTAGGGCTAGCTTTTAAGTTCACCTTAACCCTTATTTGTGCAATATTCTAGTTCGACTTGTCAGAACAAATCTGAACAAGAGAACCATATATATTTAGTCTCTCTTCATAGATTTTATTAGGGGTGTTGGTGTGTGGTGGTGGTGGGGTTGAGGTGTGAAGATGGGTGTATATTTCTCTTACTGAGAGTGTTGTCTCTTAGGAGTCCTGGGACGTGGCTTCATGCAAAAGTCCGGTATTTTTTAATAGGTTATTTTGGTATAGTTCCAGGTTCTGTTTTTGTTCCTGCTGTTTAGATACACCTTTAAATATATTCATGTCCTAATCCACTAAAGCTATCACCAAATACCTTCAGGGCGACCTTTAGCTACAATGCTTACTTTTGTTCTTGTCCCTGAAAATTTCCTTTGTAGTCAACAGATCAGTCATATGTAAAAATAAATGTTTTTATATTTATCTAGCATTGTAGGTGTTTCTTTCAAATAGATTAAAATGAATGTAGCCATAGTGAATAGCATTAATTTAAAAAATAGCTTATCTACCAACTCTTTATTAATAAGATTCACCCCTTAAGGTTAAAGAAGGGACATTATTTTTCAGGTTGAATTGACATGGGAAAAAGTATATTTTTCTAGATATATTCAATACTTATACCAGATTTACCAAGGCATGTGAAATAACCGATACTGTCTGTGATTATGTACTGTATAAATGGCTTGCTTCTGATATGGGCAAGTCATGTTTAATGTGAGTGTTTACATTGCATCAGCATTTAAGAAGGTGACCTCAAACAACCAACTACCTCTTTCTCATGAATTCAAACTAAGAATCATTTATTTTAGTCTTGGAAATAGATTATGGCATTTTGTTTTGTTCTCAAATATATCAGTAGGTGTAAAAATACCTTTTGCAAACTTTTTCTAAAACATTTTCTAAAAGATAAAATACATTATAAACTATGATTTACTGAAGCATCAGGCCAAAAAAGAAAGAAAAAATGGGATATGAGCCACTTGAATCTTAATACCAGAACTGGGGCACATTCTATATTCTGTTGTCATTGACTAACAATTAAAGGACTAAAGTACTGAGTGTTCAAAGTATGCCATGCACTGTGCTAGACCTTTCATAGATTTAATTAGCACAGTGTCTCTCACTAGGAAAATATCCTAATTTTATATATAATAAAAATTGTGGTCAGTAAATAAAAATAAAATAAATTGCTGAAAAAATTAATACATAATATAGTAAATACATGAATAGATAAATCTTTGTTTATATTTTACTAGTCTGTCCTTTCATTAATTAATGTTTTAAATGTTTATTTAATAATTTTTAAAATTTATTTTTAAGCTACAAATTATCATTGTTCCCAGTTGTCAGTAAAGTGATAAAATGCCATGGCTTCAAGTATGAGCTCTATACTGAGATTGTCTGAGAGTAAATCCCGGCAACACCATTTTCAGCTGTGAGACTTGGGGTATGTTACATCACTTTTCTGAGCCTCAGGTTCATCATCTCTGAAATAAAAATAAATAATAATTCATAAAATAATTCTATTTCATGGTGGTGATGTAGCACTTAGGACAATAAATGCCAAATAGTAAGTGTTCAATAAGTGTTTATATATTGATGTTATAAAATGGTCTGCCTCCAGCACTCATTTATATGCTATTACTTTTAATGCTGTCTGAACTGAAAATACATATTTTTTTGTTGTTTTGGGGAATTAATGTGTGCATTTTGCAAAATCTCTCTCTGCAGCTCAGAAGATATTTTTCTTTTTCTCTTTGTTTCACAGTGTTTGAATAACTGCAAGTGACAGATTTGTGAGCTCTGGAGTCTGTGAAATCAATGTATGTTGTGATTTTTGCCTTTAAAAATACCATTTTACATTTTATTTATTTATTTATTTATTTATTTATTTATTTATTTATTTATTTATTTATTTTATTCCTCACTTGAGGATATTTTTACATTAATCTTCAGATAGAGCTAGAGGGAGAGAGAGAGGAAGAGAGAGAGGAAGAGAGAGAGAGAGAGAGAAACATCGATGTGTCTTGGTTGCCACCCGCACAACCCCAACTGGGCCGGGAATGAACCGCAACCAAGATAAGTGCCCTTGGCCTTAATCGAACCCAGGTGACGCTCTTACTGCTGAGCCATACCGGCCAGGGCCCATTTTATATATTTACACAGGAGGATTTACAAAACAAAAAAAGAATTGTTTGCCACCCACCCTTTTATAAGTTTATGTCCTTAGGAGCTGTGAAAAGTAAAAAATATCACAGCAAGGCTGTGAAAAGAGAAGGCAATCCCAAAGTGGGCTGTCCCACATCGACGCTGGGAGTGAATGGCTCAGTGAGACTCACAAGATGTCAACATTCATCCATTTAGTGACTGAGTAGACCACTTTTGTACAGAAGGCCAAGTTTTGTCACTCTTACAAAAATTCCAGTGAATTTCCTTTCTAGTATTTATTACAGCATCATCTTTGAATGCCAGGTAACAGGAATCAACATAAGTTTATGTATCATGCAGTGGCTTGCTCTTTCAATACCAAGTGCTCTAACTTTTATTATTATTATTATTATTATTATTATTATTGTGTAAAATACCAGAAGGCAAAAAGTAAAAAATAAATTACTTTTCCTTCCATGCGTCCAAATATTCAAGAGATATCAACATTGACATGTTCAACTTTGTTCAAGACTTAGGAAAAATTAGTCTTTTTTCCCCCCAGTATCATGCAATACTTTAAATTAAATGAGTATTAGGAGAAACGGGATCCACATCTCTTTATTTTACAGTTGATGAAGCTAAAGATCTGAGCTACCCCCTTTTATTCAGCTTACGGCAAAGGCTGAACAAACTGTTACACTCATTTCATTGTACCCCCATTATGCCATTTATGAAAACATTTTTAACCCAGTTGGTGTGGCTCAGTGGACTGAACGTTATCCTATAGACTGAGAGCTCTTGGTTCGATTCCCAGTCAGGGCACATGCCCAGGTTGTGGGCTCGATTGCCAGTAGTGAGTAGGGGGCGTGCAGGAGGCAGCCAATAGAGGTTTCTCTCTCACGTTGATGTTTCTATCTTTCTCTCTCTTCCTCTCTAAAAAAAATCAATAAAAATATATTTTAAAAAGACAACATTTTAAATTATTTTCTTTATACTTTATTTTTATTCCCTGAAGCATTAGTGATTTAGTTAATCCTGTGAACAGTGTACATAAAAAATATCTATTACGAATTTGGTGATGTTGAATATAATAAGTTAGAAAAAAGGAAAAGCACTTCCATTCCAGAATTATACCCATATTTCAAGTTCTTATGATTAAACACTATCACAAGGTACACCAATTAAAATAAAATGTAAAATTTATGTTGTGGACTAATTTGCCCTCATTTTTACAGTAACAAAATGATTTGTAGTAAAGGGTTAAGTTTAGAAGATGACCAGAAGCAGAGTGATCCTAGATCTTTTCCTCTTCTTTGTTTGCAAGAATGGTAAGAGGGGACATAGCTTCCTTTCCATGGCTGTGTCTACAATCCTCAGTAAGATAGTGTATGCCAAGTACTAAGCATAATACTTGAAACACAGTAAGCACTCAATACACATTAGTAAGTCATAACTTCATCATGATTATAAAAGGAATTAGAAAACTAAATGGAATAACTTACCAAGGTCCCAAAATTCATTTCCTTTTAAACTCCACTGGACTTGGATTATATCTCTTTTTGCTCAGTAGGAATAATATTGTGAATCTCAAAACCACATAAAATATGTCCTTTTTGAAAAAAAAGTGCTATTTAGAGATGGGGATCCCAGCAGCACGTTCTTCTCTTCTAAATTAAGAAACTGCAAATTCTCAGTATGTAGACAGAAAAATAAACTATATACTACCTCTAATAGAAAAGTTAACCAGTGTATACTGAATTACAGAATATTTATATATAGCAAGGTTAATTCCAGCAGATACTTCCTGAAAATTGGTAGATATTTTGCATTCTAATTCTTGTAATACTTGTGTTACTTTTAAGAAATTAAATTATTTTATATTTCTGAATTACATTTACATTCATCCATGGAGCAGTGAACAATTATTATGTGAAATCCTTGCATGTTAATCTTGCAAACTCATCCAGAGTGCCTTAAGATCTATGCAGGGAGAGGAGATAAGAATGCTAATTTCATTTATTTTTCTACCCAGTTGCCTCTTATAGGGAATTGAATTTTTTTAAGAAAGTTAATTTTCCTTCTGCATTTTTGTGGCTGATACTGCTTTTAGGATTGAATTGTTCTTGTAAGTAAAAGCTAAATATTAAATGAATCCAAAGGGGAAACTACTCTCAGAGAAAACAGAAATGTAAAACTTTCCAGTTAAGAAGCTAAAGGGAGAGAGTCTCTGTGAGAAATTTATTTCTCAATCCGTATTCTAATATCATTCATTCAATAATACTTATTAGACACCTAATATTTATCAGGAACTATTGATACAATAATGAATTTAATACCTTCCCTTTTTCAAGGATCTCACTGATACATGAAGCAGTTTCACAGTAATGTAAACTCAGAGTAAAATATTAAGCAAAATATAAGAATAGGTATAAGAAAGGTAGAAAAAGAAAAAGTATTTTTATTGGGTAAGTTAAAAAAAATTGAGAAGACATTTGATATGGACATTGAACAAAGGAAACATTTTCACAGGTGGAGGTGACAGGGCAGAAGTAGAGAAATTCAGATGAGACTTGAGCAAAAGTATAAGGCAGGATCTAGAAACAAAGCATCTAGAACAGTGGTATTCAACCTTCCTAATGATGCAACCCTTTAATACAGTTCCTCATGTTGTGGTGACCCTTCAACCATACAATTATTTTCGTTGCTACTTCATAACTGTAATTTTGCTACTACTATGAATCGTAATGCAAATATCTGATATGCAGGATGTATTTTCATTGTTACAAATCAAACAGAATTAAAGCATAGTAATTAATCACAAAAACAATATGTAATTATATATTGTGAAATATTTCTAATTACAAATAAATGAAATTTTGTCTTGAAGCATGGTGTAGCATGGGTAACAGTCTTAATATAACAACAGTAAACTACATTGCTACATTTTGCGACAGTATGCGTAAAAAGCCAACGTCAGTGCGAAGGTTGAGATTGCTTCTTTCTCACCAGATCAGAAATTCTTGGGGCAGTCTTTGCAAGAGCACCACAAAGATCACCTTCCACAACAAGTCTACTTCTGTATTTACACTTGATAAACCAACAAGCTGAAAAACCCTGTTTCACAAATATATGTTGTTGGAAATGGAAGAAGGCACAACACAGTCTCAGACAGAACAGGATACGACTGCAAACACTTGATCCAGAATTGTGTAACTCGAATTGTAGAGAAATTAGTTCTTGATGCATTGCTGTTAATAAGTTCAATGAGCTCCTCTTGTGCTGTCTCAGGAACATCTTCAACTTTGACTGTGAATGGGCTTCTAGCAAGTGCAAATGGGGTGTCAGGTAGATTTGGAAAGTACGATGAAATTTCGTCTGCAAGCATGTGCAAGTGTTCTTTCACAGAAAGTATCATCGTAATCCTTTTGTCTGGTTCAATGTCATGTTCCTCAAAGAAAGAAGATAAGGTAGGCAACATGTAAATTTTATTTTCATCCAATTTTTTTGCCAAAGCTGAAGTTTCATTTGGAATGATCCGATCTTTTCAGACAAATCGAGGCATGTTGCATTTGGCCCTTGCAGTGATAAATTTAACTCATTCAAGACGGCAAAGATGTCAACCAAGTAAGCTATTTTCTGCAGTTCACTTTTGTAGCTTAAAAGTGCTTTGAACTGCATTCTTGCTTTCTGATTAAAAAACGTTTTGAGTTCATCACAAAGCTCAAAAACACGTTTTAAAACTTTTCCTGTCGACAGCCATCTTACTTCAGTGTGAAACAGCAGAGCATTGTTCAGCACATCCAACTCGTTGCACAGTTGCAAAAACAGTCGACTGTTTAAAGTGCTCGCCTTTACAAAATTGACAGAACTTACCATGCTTTTCATTACTTCTTGCAACTCATGTGGCAGCATCTTTGTTGCTAATATTTGCCAATAAATCATACAGTGTGCTCCAATGACTTTTGGTGTCTCATTCAGTACCAAACACTGAAATCCATATCACCATCCTAGCATAGCTGGAGCACTATCTGTGCAAACACCACAAACCTTTTCCCAAGAGATCTTATGCTCTTTCAGAAGTGAACCAATTGTGTCAAATACATCACGTGCAGTAGTTGTCGTTTCAAGAGGTTTGCAAAAATGAAACCCATCTTTGAAGTTACCATCATTAATATACTTGATGTAAACCAGTAACTGTGAACAGTTTGCAACGTCTGTAGATTCATCAAGCTGGATGCTAAATATTGGAAGTGGAGCAGATTTAATTTCCTGGATTACCTGATCAAGAATATCAGCAGATATGTCATCTATTCTTCTGCAGACAGTGTCGTTAGATAAGGAATTTGCACTCAATTTCATAACAAATTCATCTCCGATCACAACTCGAGCAATATCTTTGGCCGCTGGCAATAGTAATTCCTCAGCAATGGTGTGAGGTTTCATAGCTCTGGCGATTCTGAGTGCCACCAAATATGAAGCTTCAATGGCTGCTACATTTTGTTTGTGGTACTTGCCACCAGTGTCAAGTCTGGCTTTCTTGAATCCATCAGCTTTGCTTCTAAAATAGTTGATATCCTTGCCGGCAAAGCTCAGATGCTTGCTATCAAAATGACATTTTAGTTTGTTCAGCTTCATAGATTCAGCTGATAGAACTTCACAACAAATAACACATTGCGGTTATCCAATTCCTGCTGTAATTATTGAGGTAAAACCATACTGTAAAAAATCCTCACTATATTTTCTTTTCTTAACATTCTTCTCTACGTGATCCATTGTCATGGGATGGTTTGCTAATGAAAATAATATATAACAATAGCTTTAATAATACAAAAAATGATACATGGCATAGTTTAGTCAATACAGTTCATTAAAGTGTTCTATGATTCACCATTCTCTGTGTTGTTTTTTTACATACTCGTGACTGTCACAAGGGGGCAGTATTCACATCTACCACAGCTGAATATAAAAAGACTGATCAGCATCCAGATTAAGTTCCCATGGTACAGATATATTTTTTTTGCAGTAGTTGATGATTTTACAGTACATGATTTTACATTTACCCAGTAATTATAATTCATGAAGTGTAGTTTTACCTCTAATACTGCTTCTTTCAACACAGTAGCTGCTTTTAACAGAGTAGCTGCTTTTTACACAGTAGCTGCTCTCTACACATGTGTGACTGGTCCGCATAAGTAGATTATGGCACCAACCCTGTCACATACACCTGTATTTATACGTGGTGTATATGATGGGGTTGGCACGATGATGTCTTCACGCCAGGTACTCATATGTGGGCGTATCTGTATGTGGGTGGACCTGCCTGGAGTCGGATAGAGGAGCGGTGTCTCAATTCCTAAGACCATGGGAAATATGTGTTTTCCGATGGTCTTAGGCAACCCCTGTGAAAGTGTTGTTCGGCCCCCAACGGGGTCACCACCCACAGGTTGAGAACCACTGATCTAGAACAAAGCAATAATCAGAGAAATCAAAATAAGTAAGTTTCAAGGGGTCAGGGTAAATAGAAGTTGCTAAAAGACAAATGGCCACCTTGACTAATTTTTCACTCTTAATACTAAATTGAGTTGAAAGTAATAGTCTCATTTTGTGATACTGATTTAGTTTTTTATGAATTAACATATAAAAGTATGAGGATGTTAATATAGTGTCTGTAGATGCTCCTGCACAAATTAGGATAGTTTTGACTTTAAGTGACATAATTTAAAGTGGATTATACATCAGGGCCAAATTTTGTCATTTTTTGTGATGCCCCGTGATGGATTCTGAATCAAGGGCAGGTTATTTCAGTAATTCAACTAAATTTTCATGGATGCCAGTTCCAACTTACCATTCTGAAATCTATAGCATGTTGGTTTCTCCATCACCCCTGGGGCTCCAGATTGTTAGTTCTACTGAAATCTCCAGAAGTCACATTTTCAAGCAAAACTGCCCCCATATCAGAAGAGGCTTGTAATAGCATCCAATCTTCATATACCCTTAAAAGAAGAGAAACTTACCCCACAGCAACAAAGAAAGCTTTCATTTACATCTCCATGGCCAGAACAGTATTACAAAATTATCTGTAGTCCAGTCATTGGCAAGGGAAATAGGGTTACTAAGTTTGGCTGAAACTAATGAAATTTCACCCATTCAAGCTGGAGACACCAGCTAAAGCACATGGACATTAAGTAATGGATCAAAATTGTTTTGCTTCTCCTGACTCAAACTGGGGCAAGAAGGGGGGTGGAGGGGATAGTGACTATTGGGTATGCAACTAAGAAAAATACTACATATTTACAGCTTTTATGCCTTTTAAAAGTTCATATCTACTTATAATGTAGCCAGTGTTTCCAAAGATAACATTTATTTTATTTAATCCATGCAATCTAAAGATGTATTTCCCCCCAAATTTATGTAAGTCTGAATTAAACAGATTTGATTAGACATGGGGGGGAAAAGGTAGATATATAAGTTTAATAGTTAATACACATAATATTTAAATAAAAATATTTATTTTAGAATAAGTGGGCTTCTTCTGGCTATAATGGGGTAGATATTAGTAGACTAGTACTATGACAGAAGAACTAAAAAAGTTGAATGAAATATTTATAGTATTTAATGTCAATCCCTTGTGGTCTGAAATGTTTCTTTTGAGAAGTCAGCTGACAGTCCTATGGGAGCTCCCTTGTAGGTAACTAACTGTATTTCTCTTGCTGCTGTTAAGAGTCTCTGTTTTTCTTTAACCTCTGGCATTTTAATTATGATGTGTCTTGGTGTGGGCCTCTTTGGGTTTATCTTTTTGAAGACTCTCTGTGCCTCCTGGACATCTGTATCCATTTTCTTCACCAGGTTTGGTTAAGTTTTCAGTCATTATTTCTTCAAATATGTTCACAATGCCTTGTTCTTTCTTGTCCTATAATTGGTACCCCTATGGTGCAGATGTTCTTATGCTTCACATTGTCCCAAAGATCCCTTAAAATATTCTCATCTTTTTAAATTATTTTTTCTTTTTGCTGCTCTGATTGGGTTTTTTTTTTTTCTACTTTTTCTTACAAACCCTCTGCTTCATCAAGCCTATTGTTTATTCTTTCTAGTGTATTTTTTTTTCCAGATATGGCAGTCTTCATTTCTGACTGGCCCTTTTTAAATTTTATTTCTATGTTCTTTTTCATGTTGTTTAGCATCCTTATAATTATTACTCTGAATTCTATACCTGATGAATTGCTTACCTCCATTTCATTTAGCTCTTGTTCTGGAGAAATCTCTTGTTCTTTCATTTGGGGCCTGTTTCTTTGTCCCTCATTTTGGCAATCTCTTTGTGTTTGTTTCTATGTATAGGTAAATCTGTTATCACTCCCCATGTTGGTAGGGTGGCCTGTGGGACCCAGTAGCACAGTCTCCTTGATCACCAAAGCTGGGTGCTCTAAGAAGGTCCCTTGTGCATGTTATGTGGGCCCTCCTGCTGTAATTGAGTCTTGATTGCTAATGGCTCATTGATGGGTGGGATTGACTCTCAGGCTGGCTGACAGTGAGGCTCTAAACCCCAACACAGTGTGCAAGCTGCTGTGCAGGGACTGATCACACAAAGCAGAATTTGCTTCAGCAGTGTTTGGTGCCTGCTAGGATCACCGTGTAGATATAGTGCTTATGAAGCTTATTGGAATCTGATCTGTTGTTGTCTGAAGCTGGGCCACTGGGTGTATTGGTTTGGGGCCTCTTTGGAGGGACTCTGGTATAGGCCAACGTTAGATGCTGTCTGTGACTGGCCCTGGGCAACTTGTTTGGACCTATCAGCAATCCATAGCTTGTGGTTCCCTCTTCTGGGCCTGGGTACATGGACCAAGCTGTGCACAAAGGCCAGCTTTTACTGGCACTGAGCCCAGGGGCAGGTCAGCTAAAGTCTCAAAGTACCCAGAGATCTGTCTCTGCCTGCAGTCACTTAAAGAGCCTCCAGCTGTACTCCTCGGATGGGAATAAGCTTCACTGGGTGGGGTGAGAGGGATTCCAAAGGGTGAGCCTATTGCTCCCTCCTCCCCAGGCTGATGCTGCATGAAGGGGAGTGCTCTGCCTGAGAAAGATGGCTTCCACAATGTAGGGAAATGACTCAACACAGGGATCGTGATGGCTGACATCTCAGCTCTCTCCCAAGAGCCATCAGACTCTCCTCATACATCTAGCTCTAGTCCACTCTGCCCTCCCTATGCTGGAGCCCAGAGTGAGTAGTTGTGAATGAAATTTTGTGCATTGACCTTTTAAGAAGGTGTCTGCATTCCTAGCCATTTCTCCCTGGTAGACAGAATCCCTGCTGCTTTTCACAACCAGATGTTATATGGGTGACTTTCCTGGTTCTTGTGCTCTGGGCCGGGGAGACTGTCTTCGGGTTTAGACTCCACACTTCTCAGGGGGAACCCTCCTTAACTGAGATATCGCTCTGGAACTTCTGCTGTTGTCTGTGAGTGCCCAGACAGCCTTCTCACAAATCCACACCTCCTACCAGTCTCTATGTGGCCTCTTTTGTGAGTCTCGGATTATAAGACTTCTGTCCAGCTGGTATTCAGTTGGTTATTCAGGATTATTTTTCTATACTTTAGTTGTAATTCCTCTTTGGTCCTGAGTGGAGCAGAGTGGAGCTTGCACCTAATCTGCCACCATCTTGGATGTCCCTGAATGAAATATTAAAAGAATATATATTTATAAATATTAATGAACTAAAATGGCAATAACATTAGAGAAATCCTAAGAAAAGGTCACTGAACAAAATCCAATATCACCTTTGCCACTTTTCCCCCCAGGGCATCTGCAAATTCTTAGGCTGCATCCAATGCCAACCTAAGACTCCCAACTAAGTGTGGCTGCCATGACAACAGAAACCAGCAGAAATTTAGGCAATGTCATGGGGCCAGGTAAAAAATAAATAAATAAAGTTCTAACCTGCTAAATGAGGAAGAAATTGGGTGTCCGAAATCTCACAGAGGAAAGAGGCATCAGGAAATAATCTGGACAGTGTGCCAGTTTCTCCTGAAACAAGTTGCTATTTATAAAATGCACCGCACAGGAAAATTAGGAGCCTATAAATAAAGTTGGAAAGCTCAGTGGATCTTTCAGCAGATATACAGTGCTGAGGATAAGAAAAAAAGGAGTTTAGCACCTACCAAAACAAAGGGGGAGAATCTTAGGTAAACAAATGGAAAATCCAGTAGTAAACTGATTGTTCTAATAAACTGAAACACCAGCTGAGATTAGTTTAGTCCCTTTTTGGATTGAATAGGAAAGGAAAAATAATTTTCCCTCTACTATTCTAGGTTCTTGGCTGAGACCACCCTGGAATAAATGATTAGTTGAGAAAAACAACCAAATTTTAATAACATGCATGCCTCCTATATACATGGAAATACCCAGGAAGACCGAATGACTCTCCAAAATGGTTCAAGCCACCACCTTAAATACTGTCTACAGCTAAAGACAAAAGAAAGTTGTTAGAGGAAAGGAAGGTCAGTTATGGGAGGTTACAGAAAAAAGACAGTGAACAAGAGTGTGGTTGTTATGCAAATCTAAGTCTCTGCCTTCTTAATTGATAAAAGTTTCAAGGACTTGATCACCCTCTTCTTCCTGGTACAGAGAGGGAGGGAGACAACCTTACAAAAGGAGATTTCCTTATAAATGTAAATTTGTCTTACAGAAGGGTAACTTCCAATCTGTTCTCAGAGATTCTACTTGTGTCCTCTATTTATTAAAAATAATCAGCCTAAAATAATCCTTATGCCAAAGAGGAATATTCTGGGGTGAAAAATTCTGCTCCCCTTTAATTAAAATAATTTTCCAATTGTTGATGGTTAGCAGAAAATAAAGCAACTATTCAATGGAAGTATACAACACTGGTTTTGTGTCTTTGTGATTTCTCTAAGAAATAAAATTTTATGTAGCTTTTTTTTTTTTTTTTAACTGTTTTTCCCAGCTCTAAAGACTCTGGCCAATGTGTCATGACCTCAATATAAATCCCAAATTATTCACATCTTTGTATAAAAATGGGAGATGAACAAAAAGTATAACTTTCTGTATATGTATTTTTGATAAATATAAATAAGTGCATATTGATATATATCTATATATAATCACATAAGTAAATATATATGGCTATTTGAATCAGAGCAAAATGTTAGGGAGTAAAAATGACTGGTAGTTTTTTCTTTACTTGATTTGTTGAGGCAGAAATTCGGTTAGCGGGAAGAGATAGACTGCAACACACATGGAGGATTAGAAAAAGACTGTTTAATGTGCACCAGTGATGTCTCACTGGAGTCACCTCCAAAGGCTGAGCCCCGAGCCCGGGTTCCAGCCACTTTTTATACATGATAAGCCTCCGGGCATTTGGGGGTCTTCTAGTTCTGCTGCAGTTTAGGCAGTTGGCGGATATATGGGAATTACATTACAAAAGCCAAGGGCAGGGTCACTGCACTGCCTAAGGCGCTGCACCTGGCTTGCCTTCTCATTCCCCCCTCTTGATTCTCAAGCAGCTCCCAGCAGACTTAGAGAACATCTTGGACAGGGAGTTCCCTTAGTGTTGCATGAGGCAGAGGGACTACGATCTCTCTGACTGCTTCCTGCTGAAATAGGGGCAATGAAAGGGAAGGATGCAGCAACTAGAGTTCTTCACAGTCCAGAAGAGAGTAGGTGGGAGTCCTTATCTGAAGCATCATTTGGAGCTAAGCCAGAGGAAATGAAATGGATTAGCATGTTGAGAATACAAGGGCCAAACAGGAGCGCTATAAAAAGCATTAAGAGAGGACCAGCCAACAGGAGTACCTAAGATGCCCAGTTTTCATTCCTTTAACTGCTGGGCCATGTCTCTAACTATTTCTGACTAATTAACATAAAAGCAACATTTCTCACTTAAGAAGAGGCATATTCCTCCCTTTTCAGCAATCAGTGGGTCTAACCCCCTTCTATTTTGTAATGTTATTGTTGCTAAGGAGTCCACTTGATCCTGTAAAGCTACTAAGGATATAGAGTCCAGTGCTGGGATCAGTCCAGCAGGTGAGGACCCTCGATTCTACTGACAGAGTCCTCAGGCACTTGCCGTAGACCGATCAGCAGGTTTCACTGTCCTCTTAAGGGTGATCAGCACTACAGAGGATTGTTCTGGCTGGTAGTCACTCTCCAGGCAGGTTGGTTGTCATGTGGCAGGTGAGCTGCCTTCACCCATGAGTGGTGGATCCCAGGTATTCAGACTTGCAACCTTGAGAGCTGTGGGAGTGGTTAGCATAACTAAATAGGCCCCTTTCCAGGCTGGTTTGAGGGGTTCCCTTTTCCAGTCTTTTATCCAGACTTGGTCCCCTGGTCTGTGGGGGTGTATAGTTATTCCCAGGGAAATGCATATTCTATTGGTTACCTACTTATGTACCTCAAGAATAGTTTTTCCTAGTCCTTGTGGTTGTTTTTGGATTTCCAAATCTTCCAGTTCTTTTATATCCTCTTTGAATTTGATCAGTGGGGGAGGTTTCCCATATAAGATTTCAAAAGGGGAGAACCCTATTTTTGCCCGAGGGGTACAACGTACTAGCAGGAGAGCTAGGGGCAGTATATCAGTCCAGGGCAGGTTGGTTTCTTGACATAGTTTTGCCATGGTCTGCTTAAGGGTCCAATTCATGTGTTCTACTTTCTCTCAGCTCTGGGGCTGGTAGGCCATGTGCAAATTCCATTGGAAGCCTAGAGTTTTAGCTACCTGCTGTACTATTTCTGCTACGAAGGCTGGGACATTGTCTGATCCTATAGTCAATGGCATTCCAGATCTCAGGATGATGTCTCTCAGTAGAGCTTTGGTTACTTCTCTTGCCTTTTCTGTACGTGTGGGGTAAGCTTCAACCCAGCCTGAGAAAGTACAGATGAAAACCAGGAGACATTTATTTCCTCTACTGGGTCCTATTTCTGAGAATTCTACCTCTAGATCTTCAAAGGGTGCTTGGCCGCAGTGCTAGATTTCAGCAGGCCAGGTGGGGCCTTGTCTGGCTTTGTTTTGAGCACAGAGGAGACAGTGTTGGGAGACTGAGGCACAGAAGGATGGAAGTCCAGCAATCAGGTAGTACCGGCTTAATATGGCTTCTAGGGCAGTTTTTTTCCAGATGGGTGAGTTCATGTTGTTGGAGGACTAACTGATGGGCTAACTGTTCTGGCACGTAGATTCTGTGGTCTGAGAGCATCCACCATCCTTCCCTCATTATATTCCTCCCATCCTGTTGTGCCCATTCTTCTTCTTGGGCCATGTATTTTAGGGTTGCAGGTAGTTCTGGAGCCAGCATAATTTTTGAGGGTGCTGTCTGTTCTCTTGCAGCTTG
Source organism: Tadarida brasiliensis (assembly GCA_030848825.1). NCBI lineage: Eukaryota > Metazoa > Chordata > Mammalia > Chiroptera > Molossidae > Tadarida > Tadarida brasiliensis. The sequence continues at coordinate 74,188,460 of CM061269.1, read as the reverse complement.
TTTAGCTGCAACATCTGCCCGACGGTTTCCTTCTGACACTGAGTCTCTTCCTTTTTGGTGTCCCTTGCAGTGGATGACTGCTACCTCTCTTGGTTCCCAGACCACCTCCAACAACTTTAGGATTTCACCTTGGATTTTATTCCTTTCCCCCTGCAGTAAGGAGCCCTCTTTCCTTGTATATAGCCCCATGTATATGTAGAGTGGCAAAGGCATAGCATGAGTCAGCATATATGTTGGCCCGATTATTCTTGCTGAGTTCTAATGCCCTCACCAGGGCCCATAGTTCTGCGTCAAAGTCTTTGCCAGGGAAAGTCACAGGCAGGTGCAGGGGAGCCTCTGGTTTGTCTAAGCCAGGAAGTCGGTGATGAAGCGGGCAGTGCAGGGGGACCAGGGCTCCTCGGGATCCATGTGAGCCATGACAAGAGCCATGACATGACGAGAGGCACTGCCAGGCCCGTTCAGACCGACACATGGAGCACAGCCCTGAGCCGGGTCACACACAGTACCCACATCAGTCATGCCCAGGGTGTTATAGGTAGAGACCCCCATAGGTCATGATGGGTAAATAGCAAAGTGATCTGGGTCCAAGTCCTCAGAGGTGTTGAGTCTTCACTGCCAGGCACAGAAGCTCTTCAGGGCAGCACTGGGTCCCACCTGGGGCCCTTCCTCTCCTGGCCCTAGAACCACTAGCTGAGTCAGCACCAAGCTGACAGGGTTGTGGATGCTCAGATGCTTGAAGGCATTGGCTATGGCAGCCATGACTGTGAGCAGGTAACGCTTCAGCCCTGCACCGAAAAATGCTGCCATCTTGTCATCTGCCACCACCAGGGTCTCCACGAATCTATTAGGGAAGCAAAGCGCTTGGCTCTTTGGGGGCTGGGCCTGGGTTTCTTGACACTGCACTTGAGGCCCTGGCCGCTGGTGGGGCTCTTCTGGCATAGGATGTGAGCCCCAGGCCCCCCTGCAGAGTTAGAGGTGCCTCCCTCATCCCAGTGCAGAAATGCCACCGACTCAGGATCTCCACAGATGGTGCCAGTGGGGTAGGTGCCCGGCTCCACCCCGCCAGCAGCTCAAGTGCTTGGCCCAGGTACTGCACTGTCGGCCCCTCGACCCGCATGCCCGGGTCTCCTCCAGCTCTAGCAGCAGAGTCTCCCCAAAGGCAGGCAAACGGTCCCACAGCCTGGCAGGGATGTCCACACCAGGCAGGATGCTGCGGCTGAGTCTCTTGAGAAACATGATCTCCTCCTCCCGGGGGGAGGGGGCCGGCCAGCCTGCTGCAACCTGGTCAACGTGCTTTGAAAGGTAAGCTACTGTCTCTGCCAAGGCCCAAATTCCTGGGTTAGGACTCCCAGGGATGTCCAGGAGTCCTAAGGCTGGTGTCTCCATGAGCTTGGTAAATGCTTTCTCGATCGGGGCCCCAGACAAGAGGCGCTTCTTCTTCTCCTTTCAGGGCCTCATATAAGGGTTTTGCCAGTTCTGAAAATCCGGGTATCCATATTCGACAGAACCCTGCCACCCCAGGAATTCCCGAATCTGTCAACAGGAAGTGGGAACCGGAATAGCGCAGATTGCCTGTTTCCTTTCGGCCCCCAGCATTCGTTTGCCTTGGGTGATCTTGAAACCTAAGTCTGGCTGGTAGTGGCTGGGTGGAGCAGAAGTTCCTGATTTTCCTCGCTGGCGGTTAGGGTGCTCATTTTTCTGCCTCCTGCATGCCCCCCACTGGGGATTGGGCCCACAACCTGGGCATGTGCCCTGACTGGGAATCAAACCAGGACCTCTCAGTCCAAGGGGAGACGCTCAATCCACTGAGCCACACCAGCCAGGCTGAGGGCAGGAGGGAGGCCAGCAGCAGCTGGAGCAGCCACACCAGCCCAGGGAAAGTCACAGTGGGGAGCAGCAGACAGGCTCCCCACAGCCAGCTGCCTGTCCAGCCCCTGGCAAGGCCCTTTCTCTGTGGACCCCTTGTCTCCTGCAGTGGTAATTGCATTGCTATTGGAGGTTTTGGTGTCTGGGTCGCTGACCTGAGACATCTTCTTCCCACTGGCTCTGGTGACCCTGGCTCTGGCGGAGCAGTGGCCGGTTGTGGGGGTGAGACGGATGGAGGTGGGCTGTGGGGCAGGTGAGGTTCCCCATCCTTAAGTAGTGGGATGTATGGCGGTGGCAGCGGAGGGGCCCCTTCCGAATCCCCTTGTAATATAGGAGGCCACTTAATTCGCCGTGAAGTCTTCCTTTCACCTTGTGCCACGAGGACCTTACACTGTCCCTGACTAGTAACACAGAACCGGACCCACCGAGGCCTGATTTGGGCTATTTCCAACCACTGGTCTATGTAGGGAAATTGGTCAGATGGCCGGAGTCTCCGGTGACTACTCTGTACATGGCCTGGACTGTGGGGACATCAAGGGTGCCTTCAGAGGGCCATTCCACACCAAAGGTGGGCCATTCTAATTCACAGAGGGTGTGCAATTTTCCGGGAGTCAATTTGACCCCATAATCTCCTGAGAACCACTTTATAAAATAAAATTCTCTCTTTTTTTTTTTTTTCTCACCCAAGGATACTTTTCTATTTATCATTAGACTAGTTGCCTTCCATGAGACCTGACCAGGGCCAGGGACAAACCACAACTGAGGTACGTGCCCTTGGCCAGAATCGAACCCACAACTCATTGATCCACAGGCCGACGCTCTAACCGCTGAGCTAAACCAGCCAGGGCTATAAAATTCTTTATCATACATTCCAGAACAGTGGGTTTAGACGCAGCGGTTCTCAACTTGTGGGTCGCGATCCCTTTCGAGGGTCGAACGACCCTTTCACAGGGGTCGCCTAAGACATAACAGTTGCAAAATTACAGTTATGAAGTAGCAACGAAATAATTTTATGGTTGGGGGTCACCACAACATGAGGAACTGTATTAAAGGGTCGCGGCATCAGGAAGGTTGAGAACCACTGGAACTTTAGAGGAGCTCCCCCCATAATGATATCTAAGATGGTTAAGCAAACCTCCGAGTGAACAGTGTCGCGGGACAAACAGGAGGGAACTCTCCTTTCGTCCACCTGGCCGCTCCCCTCGCGGGGACTTAGGCTCCTCTTGGCATTGGCAGAGGAGCCAATCCCCGACTCGGATCAGGTTTGCTGGTGGAGACAAATGTCCCCAAGAACCTGATACTGCCCTTAGCCGTATGAGGTCACCACAGGTTGGGACTCACGCAGGCTCCGTAACAGGCGTTGTGGAGCACGGTCACTCACACACAGTCACACAGAATCTAAACTTCCACCCAGGAATTCCCTATCCTGTGCGGCCACGTGGGAGGTGATCCAGCTCCCCTTCCACCTTAGAGGTGGGCCTGAACCTGGTCCGGGGTCCCCGGGGACACTTACTGATCAGAGGTCCTGGCAGGCATTTCTGTCCCCACCGGAGTCCGTCTGAGCGCAGCGGTGGCCGACTACAGTTAGGCCCGGCGAGGGTCAAGGTCCAGAGAAATCACCGGTGGAGTGCCTTCTTTTCCATCACAGGGGCCCAAAATTAGTGGCACCTTCCAGCCAGATTCCGACAACGGTGGCTCAAAGGGCCAGCATGTCTGTTGGCTTCCCGGCCAACGCACCAAATGTTGCACTGCTGCTGTCCCAAAGGAGTCACCTCAAAGCTGAGCCCCAGCCTGGTTCGGCTGCCTTTTATACATGATAAGCCTCGGGGCATTTGGGGGTCTTCTAGTTCCGCTGCAGTTTAGGCAGTTGGCGGATATATGGGAATTACATTACAAAGGCCAAGGGCGGGGTCGCTGCACTGCCTAAGGGGCTGCACCTGGCTTGCCTTCTCAGATTTAAAATTTGAAAAATTTGTATGGACCTGTGAACCGGTTCCTAGCTCAGAACCCACAGAAAAGAAAACACATAAAAAAGGACAACAGACTATTTTCCCCCTGAAGTTTGATATTTAGTTTAAATGCAATACTGAAGACTTTTATTGAGTGTTGCTATAGGGCTGATCACAATATCTCACATAGAAATATTGTTTAAACTTGTAGAGGAAAAAAATTACCACCCCAAAATGTTTCTCTTTGGCATGAAGATTATTTTAGGCTGATTAATTTGAGGAAACAAAAGACTCAGGAAGAACATTTGACCTTCTCTAATTGCCTAAAAGAATTTACAGAGGACCTGCTCCAGGAAGTGAGGTATCAGCATAGATAACAGTGGTTTAATATGAAGTATGTGTGATAGGGAAGAACCTAGCAAGGCCCATTTGATCCAAGTCCTCTCTGTGTCTCATTGTTAAAGATGGCCCAGCAAACATTTGTTTACTGAACATTAAATCTTTTCATCTTCCTGTGAACTGCCTTACTTCTCCATCAAGTTCTAGACCTTTACCTCCTATTCCTTAATCCAAAATGACATACATACCTAATTTTGCCTTACTGTCACTGGAATCTCTCATGTTTATGAAGATTCCCTGCACATACATATAAATTTCATTTTCTCCTGTTACTCTGTCCTATGTCATTTATTCATTTTTTTTTAAATATGTTTTTATTGATTTTTTTTAGAGAGAAAGGAAAAGAGAAAGAGATAAAGACATCAATGTGAGAGAGAAACTTCCATTGGCTGCCTCCTGTACGCCCCCTACTGGGGATCAAGCCCACAACCCGGGCATATGCCTTGACTGGGAACCAAACCGGGACCTCTCAGTCCATGGGACGATGCTCAGTCCACTGAGCCACACAGGCTGGGCTGTCCTATGTCATTTTATTTTATTTATTTATTTATTTATTTATTTATTTATTTATTTATTTAGGTACTTCCCTTATTGGGAACTGAACCTGAGACTCTCTAGTCCGCAGGCCGACGCTCCAACCGCTGAGTTAAACTGATCTGGGCTCCAAGGCTAAGGCAACTAGATTCCATTTTATGTAGGCCCCTTGGTTAAGGCGACTGAAAGACTCCATTTTGTCACCAATAGACATTCCTCGATATTCTTCCAACAATAGGTTAATTACCCCTAGATGGAAAGGAATTTTGCCTAAGATTATAGCTGCCCCATGAGTTGGGAGGCATTTGCAGTTTCCTGAGTATAGGTATTTGCAGGTACTTGTAAGTACTTATGCTGTCGGTAAATAATGCTAATTTTGATTTCTGTAGTCTCTGTCACTCCCACTATTGTACTGGTTCCCTGAGGGGAGGGGGCAAAAGGAGGAAGGAGTTTCTGTCTTTAAAATGGGACGAGCAAGGAGAATCGTGGCTGTTGATCTGAGGGGAAACTATGCCCTCCGCAGCCCGCCGGCGAAATAAAGTGCCCCTTTACCATTCGGCCATGCGTCTCTGGTTATCTCGCCGTCAGGTTATAACAAAACCAGCCAGGGCTGTCCTATGTCATTTTAAATAGTTGACCAGCGAACAGAACTAAAGGAGGGAATACTTAATACCCAAGCATTAAGACTATAGAGACATATATACCAACTGAGTCCTTGAAACAACTGTGGTAAAGAGAGGGAAAAAGAGTTTTCCAACAAGAAGAGATCATGAACAAAAGTCATATAAGCAACAGACCCAGGAGAAAAATGTGACACAAAAGATAAAGAGTGACAATATCACTAGAGATCAATTTTAAAATTGGACTTATTCTAAAAAAAAAACAAAAACATAACATTTCTAAACATTCTAAATATTGGGGTGTCTCTAAAACATAATTAGGATGGACACAAAACAACACAGTTTTATAGATTCAGTTCAAACTCATGAAATATTGTGTGAAGTCCTAGGCAGTCTTGACACCATCCTCAGACCACTTTAGAAGGATATTTGTCTTTCCATTGTTCTGTGTTCTATATAATAAAGTATGAAACTCTCTTGCCACTAGTTCTTTAATTAATATAGTGGGATTTTTCTGTGTGATGAGAGGTCACACATTTTCAGGCATGGATGGTAGAGGTAAGCTGGCTCATAAACTTATACACAAATTTACTTTATTATGTAGAGCACAGAATGAATGGAAAAACAAATATCCTTCTAAATGCGGTCTAAGGATGATGTCAAGACTGCCTAGGACTTCACACAATATTTCATGAATTTGAACTGAATCTGTAGAACTGTGTTGTTTTGTGTCCATCCTAATTATGTTCTAGAAACACACTAATATTTAGAATGTTTAGAAATGTTATAATTTTTTTAGAATAAGCCCAATTTAAAAAATATTATAAAGTCGTCTCTTGTTGAACTTCATCCAAGACTTCTGCAAATATTCTTCCAAAAATTAATTTTCTAAAATGACTATTTTCAGAAGTAAGTGCACTGCAAAAGATGAAATATTTTTATAATGAAAGAAAGAATCTGGACCCAGACATTGTACCAGGAACCAGTTGGCCTCATTTGATAATGCAGTTGCAGGATAATGAAAGAAGAAGATAAATTAAAAATGATTCAACCTGAATTAGGAAGTCAGATAGCAGGTATAGACTTTCATGAAGTCTTAGGTTTGACACTGAACAAAATATGAGAGATTTTTTAGTTGAAAGAGAAGTCTCAGGAATATTTCATCTTGCCACATAAAATCCCCATACCAGACACTGTTATTGAAAGTACAAATAATACATAAGGCATACAATTTTAATTGAAGCCAATTTTATATTTTGATAAAACACTGAGTTCTGTTGCAAAAGTAATGAAGTTATGTAAAAAAATAATTGCCACCTATCAGATTGGGGTCAGTTAAAAGTTAGGTTTGTTTGGTTGTTTTTAAATGAGCATTTGCTGTCTCTCATTTGCTCTCTCTTCTTCACCATCACTTTTTTCTGGGCAACACTCTTTCCACCCACAGGTGGGGGATGGAGCAGGTGTCCTAGGCCTAGGCTCATCTGAGCATTCCAATAACTGTTCATGATAAGCACCCGAGTTAATCAGAAACACTGAAACAGGTACTACTGTTGATGAAACTTCTGGGAATGAAACCCACACGTTATCACCTGATTCAAACTGAGGTATGTTAGATCTAAAGCTGTGATGAGTTTCTTGGAAAGACAAGAAATGTCGCTGAATAAGGAGTGCATTAGGAGAAAGGTGAGGCTGAGAGAGAAAGGGGAAAAAAATTACTGGGGCCATAAGACATAGTTGGAGTGCTTCCCTCTAACCGCCTCTTACACTAACCTGGCACTTAATATTACAGCTACATCAATCAAGTTTCCCTTTTAAGCTGGTTTGGTTTGCATTTTATACTAATTATAAACCAGCGACCTAATATACCACCTGACCTGATCTTTTCATGAGAACTAGGGGAGCTGCTGTATCATGAAAACCATAAGGACTTGAAGTGAATGATATGACAGAAATGGTGTAGGAAGAGGAGTTAGAGAAATAACTGAAGACAGAATTTCAGAGCATAATATGTGTGTGTGTGTGTGTGTGTGTGTGTGTGTGTGTGTATTTAAATTGAACTGAACATCAGGTCTTTCTACAATAATTGTGCTCTCAAGGGTCATCTTGTCTTAGATTTAGTTTTCTGAAGAGGTTTCATCTTTTTCCCCAGCCAAAGTATATTAAAAGTTATTTATATAAACAATATATGAGTTATACAAAGTCAAGTGAAACACTTGGATTAATTAATATGATTTTCTCTTTGAAAAATTATAATCCAAACATTCATTTTTATAAGCTTCATCAATATCCAAACTCCTTTGCTGGATGTTCAATTTGCTCATTGTACCAATGAAGGCTGGCCATTGACTTCCTTCTTACTGTTTTCCTTCTTACATAGTCTACTTGTGTCAGACTTAGAGCTCATTCTGTTCTGGACTCATAAAAAGTACTTCCATTCTCATAACTTAACTCTTTTGGAATATTTCAAGTTATTTACTTGATGATTGCTATATTTTCCAGATTTCATCAAGAATATGTTCAAATGCCATTTCTATTCAAAACATCCCTTCAGTTTTTCCTTTGGAAACAATTGCTTGTTCCTCCAAATACCCAAATATTTTAATTTCTATCACAATATATTTGCACCTTTTTAATGGTTTTGTTTGCATATATATTACATCTTTTAGACTGAAACATTTTCTACCCAATCTTAATCTTCAAATATAGCATTCAGAAGAGTGGTATTTACATAGGTATAAAATATATATTATATGTTAAATTAATTACACAAGGAGGTGATGAGACTGAAGTGGCTTTAATGCTTAGTGGCTTATGTAAGCAAATCAAAACCTAAGGCTCTAAATGCCTCAAGGTTAAGAAATCAAAAGCGATGGACGACCAATCACAAAGAGCCAAACTAGGCTTTAATTTGGAGCCAATTAAATAATTCCATTTCTTTGCTTCTCTCTGCTCTCTGCACAAGTCCTTTCCCTTGCTCCTACCTGAGGGCCCTCCTAACCACTTTCAGTTTGGCACTGCTGGATTTGAGTCCATTTTTCCAGATAAACTCACCATTTTTAATATGCCTCAGTTTTTCTTTTAATGTACAACTAATGATTTTAGATAGTCAAAATAATGAATCAATAATAATGCCATATAGTTGAGACCATTTTAAAGTATTTAGTGGCCTAATCTTCATTGTTTTTATACAAATACAGACAATACTATGGCAACCTCTTGAATTGGTTTTACAGTAAGCGATACCTAGAATGTTATTTTATAAAACTTGTAATAAAAACTATAAAATTTTATATTCTGTGAAAATTGATGTTATGTAGATATCATTTAATGTTTCTAATTCAGGTCAAGTAGTTTTTATTAAGAATTTATTGTGCATCACCTCTGCACATTCTGATTAATTCAACCAGTCTATGTCATTGCAAAAGATGTAGAAGTAAAAAAAAAAAAAATTAGTATTCTAGGGAGATTTTGTTATAGTTTTAATGACATATAAATTTCATTCTTTCAAAACAAAAGTATCCAAGAATTGTAGAGTTATATAAACACATATGATTAAAGAAGACATTTGTCCTAAGTTAGATCTTAAATTTTACTTTTGGCTAAACTCATTCAGATAACTATTTTGGTTCTTTAATTCATTTCATCTGTATAACCATAACCTAAATAATTTGACCTAAACACACTTAATTAGACATTAAATTTAAATTAATAAGATCATTATTGAGGTTAAATAGCTACTTTAATGATTTCTGAAAATATACTTAGGAAGGTATAAAGCAATGTTTAGTATGCAGTGGTAAATCGCAACAAACACCTCATATTAATAATCTATAATTTAATAAATATATTAAATTTTACAAAACTCTAGTTATAAAAGATGACTTATCATTAACTGATCATTATTAAAATACATTTTGAGGACCTGAGCTATCCTACAAATAATAATTAACATGTTTATTGATCAATTACCTGTGATGTTGTGAACTTACATTAATGAATGTTACATTAAATAAATTAATTCATTTTTAAATGAATATCAAGTGGAATTTGTTCAAACTACTTTTGTATTCATCTACGTTTATATTATCTATTATATATATGGAGATGGGCAAAAGTAGGTTTACAGTTCTGAGTACACAAAACACAATTTATTCCTGTATTATTATGTATTAATTATTGTGTTACTTATTTGTATTAAAACTGTAAACCTACTTTTGCCTATGCCTGTATTTCACTTGGACTTCACACTGATTTTTTAATATTCTGCAGTATAATTATATATGAGACAGGACACATCTTCAGAGATGAAATATTTTGAAAATGATATCACAAAAAAAGAGCACTGTGTGAAAAAATATGTAAGATATAAGACACCAATAAGAAAAAGATCTCTGGACAATTCCCAAATACTCAGAAACTAAATAATATACTTCTTAAATAATTAGTGTATCAAAGAAATCATAAGATAAATTAGAAAGTATATTGAATGAAATGAAAATGCTATGATGACAGAAAGCTGGCCTGTTGTTGCTTGCAGGTGAGCGGTGAGGGTGGACAGAACAAGAATGAGAGAGGACAAGGGAGCAGTGTAAAATGGAGCATGCACAGAGTCTGGGGTTGATGATTATTATGTTTATTATGTTGATTTTCCAGTTTTATTCATATGTCAAAATATTAAATTGTACACTTCAAATATGTACAGTTTATTTTATGTCAATTATCCTTTACTATTTCTGTTTTAAAAATTAAGAGATAACAAGTCATGAAGAAATACAGAAGGTAAAGAGGATAAGGTTACATACAGAAAGGGAAAGTTGTATAAAGTTATGAGAATTTGCATATCAGGTTGAGGAAGTTCTCTATTCTTCTTAGTTTGAGAAATTTTCATCTCAGTGAGTGTTGGGTTTTGTCAAACACTTTTTCTATGTTTATTCAGATGATCACATTAAACAAAATAAATACAGTGATTATGTATTGATGTATATTTGCGTGTTAAATCAACCATTTTAGTCCCATGATAAAGTCCACATGTTCACGAGTAGTATGTACTTTCATATGTTTTTAGATTTGAGTACCATATTCCTGTTTAATGGCTTTTCAGGGGTGATACCAAGGTAAAACTGGCTTCATAAAATTAATTGGAAATTTCCTCCTCTTTTGTTTTTGGAGAGTTTTGTATAATTGCTGTTACGTTTTTCTTAAATGTTTGGTAAAATTCACCAGTGAAACCATTTGGGTCAAGAGTTTTATTTGTGAAAAGGTTTTTAGATACAAATTCAATTTTTTTAGATAGATATGGAGAGATATAGGTTATCAATTTCTTTTTGAATGTGGTATAGTAATGTATGCCTTTCATGGAATTGTCCACTTTATCTAGGTTTTAAAAATTATTGTCATAAAATTGTTCATAATATTTATTATCTTATACTTTTATTATTTGTAGACTCTATAGTGATGTTAACTTTCTCATTCATGATTTTGGAAATGTCTGTCTTCTTTCATTTTTTTTCTGATTAGTCCTGTTAGAATTTTACCATTTTTTAAATATTTAGTTTCATTGATTTTTCTCAATTTTTTCCCATTTTATATTTCCATTTTGATATTTTTTTAATCTCTACTAATTTGCATTTAATTTTATTTTATCTTTGTGTATTAATACTTTAGCATGAAAACAGAGGTCATTGATTTTAGACTTTTTTCCCCCTTTACTGGTATAGAACTTAAAGCTATTCATTTCTTTCTATGTAATGTTATAACAGCACCCCATAAATTTTGTTACATTGTGTTTTCATTTTTTAATCAATATACTTTCTAATTTCTATTTTGATATTTTTTATGTTTGGATTTTCCAGATATCTTTTTGATATTGATTTCTCTTTTAATTTCATTGTGGTCAGAGAATGTACTTTTAAAGCCTTGGATCCTTTTAAACAATCGAGACATTTTATATCCCATAATATGGTCTATCTTGGCAAGTGTTTCATGTGTCCTTAAAAAGAATGTGTGCTCTGCTGTTGATGATTGATAATCTATAAATGTCAATTAGGTTAATTTGGCTGATAGCATTGATAAAATCTTCTATATACTTATTGATTTTTGTCTGCTTAGTTTATCTGCTGTTGACAGAAAAGTATTGAAATTTGTGCTTATAATTGTAAATCTGGCTTTTCATCTTTTCGATTCTATCATTTTTTCTTCATGTATTTTGAAGTTCTGGTATGTGCATAAATCTTTAATATTATTATAACCTCCTGAATGATTGATCTCTTACCATTATAAAATAACCTTTTTATTTCTGGTAATATTCTTGGTCTGATATTAATATAACCATACCAACTCTTTTATGACTAGTGTGAGCATAGTGTATATTTTTTCTACATATTTTCTTTAAATTTATATGTATTTATATTTAAAGTGCAGTTTTTGTACATCAGCGCATAATAGTGTTTTATTCAATATGGCAATCTGACTTTTAATGGGTGTATACTTACATTAATATGATTATTGCCATCTTTATCTTTAAATCTATCATCTTGCTATATCTTGTTTACTATTGATCTGTTTGTTTCCTGTATTCTCTTTTCCTAATTTCTTTTGGATTAATTTATATTTTTTGTGATTTTACTTCATTGCCTTTGTTGGCTTGTTATCTACAACACTTTGTTTTGTTATTTTAGTGGTTTATGTAGAATTTATAATATATACCTTAATTGATCATTTAGGTGCTTTTATTATACTTTATTTATATAAGAAATTTACAGTATTATACCTCTACTACTCTCCTTTGAACCTTTGTGCTATATTTGTCATACAATTTACCTTAACATATATATACTATATATGCTGCATTCTTATTGTATTAGTTTCCTCTTGCTAGTATAATAAATTACCACAAAATTAGTGGCTTAAAACAAAATAAGTTTTTCTTCCATTTCTGTAAGTCAGAAGTCTGACTCGGATCTCACTGGACTAAACAATTCCCATCATATTTGAGTTACACCCATAGAGTGAACGGACTACCTTGGAAAGGAAAATGGATTATTTTACTTTTGCTTAAATCTATTTCTCTATATTTTCTTTTTTGGTGAAGCATGTATTAATTTTAAAGTTAGAAAAATGTTTATGCTACAAATATATGTATATATTACATATATAGAAATAATTATTTAAGATATATTTCAATATTTGTCATCTTAAATATTTTTTGGATTAAGGAAGGTTAATATAACATAAATTAATTAGAAAGTTTTTCAATTCAAACAATTATACAAAATGAAAATGTACCATTTTGTGGTAAGTATAGATTTATACATAATAATCTAATAATTTAAAAATGGAAACAGAAACTTCAATGTTTTTCAAGGTATGCCCACGTCTTTCTATGTACTTGTAAGTAGAAAGTTTTCAATTTTTTCTCTTGGATTTAATTAAAGAAAATTGATTGGTTTTTCTATCCTAATTGTACTTAAAAGAACTACAATGTAAAAATTCACATTTGGAAACACTCCATGTATAACTGTTTACTTGAGAATTTCAATATTTATCACAATGTTTATAGCTTATTTTTGAAACTAAAGAAGTTCTCATTCACCTCAGTTCATGAGATGGTATGAAATAGCAATTGAACTTTGCAAGAAAGTTATATTCTTAGCAAAATATAGTATAGCTCTGCACTCTCAGTATTTAAAAGTGGCACTGAAATATATTGACTAAACAGAAGCCGTGAACTATATATTCTGATTCGGGCGTTTGTATGTCCAGTGGTGGCTACCCCTCTGATTATTAGAACTGGTTGAGAATATTGAAAACTTTTAGAAAAATTAGGAGGAGAAAAGGGAGGACAAAGAGAAGAAGGAGAATAAAAGAAAGATGTAAGATTTGAGATCCATGTCATTTCCCATCTCTGAACCTATCAGTCCCCATTGCTGTTGAGCACCAGCTGATCACGTTGGACATCAATGCATTTGTTTCTTCTCTGTAAGTTTAGTCTATGTGGTGTCATTTGTATTCACCTCGGGCAGACACAGAGCCTCTGCTCATTTCATCAAAGAACTATTTATGAGGCTGTAAAAAAGATGAGTTTCTCCGAATAGTCTCCAAATTAAACTTTTTAAAGTTTAATGTTGGCACACAAGAATAATTACAGTTATAAACCATTAAACATTTAGAAGAAATTTATAGGATTGGAGGGAGAAAATTTACAGCTGTGGCCTAATACAATAAATTTCCTCTGTAAAAGCAGAACCACAGAAACATTTCTATTCTGGACTCTAGAAAAAGAAAATGCTTTATTAACATTACCCAAACATGGAAGCACTATATGTGAACATTATTTATATAAAAAATGAATATTTTTAAAGATACAGTTAATTAACCTTACAAGCAAAGTCAGTTATTTTTTGTAACATCAGTAAGTAGAGCACACTAAACTAATTTGTAAGTTTCAGCTATATATACTCTCCTTTACTAGAACACAACAGTGCCTTAGAGTATTTTTATTTCTTCTAGGAGTTATTATACATCAATTATTATACTCCTGGGTGGGTGGTTGCTGTGTTGGGAATCTTTATGAAGTTCTATCATGATATTAAAAAAAAAAACTTACCCAGCCACACACTACAAACTGCAGGTCAGTTTCTAGAGAAATGTCTTTCTCTGAAATTCTAATAATGCCTTCACAATGCAGAAGAAAAAAAAAAAAAATATATATATATATATATATATATATATATATATATATATATATATGCTCTAAACAAAGACTGCATTCTAGTGGCCCATTAGTAAAGATGTCAGGCAACCATTCAGATCACCTACTTCTTAGAGCTCAGTTCAACCTGCCATGCAGCTTTAATAAACAACATCCATGCCTCCATGTTTGTTCAAGTCTTTTTTTGTGACCTTCAGTAGCATTTAAAATTGTTCTTTCCAGAGAAATTATACATTTCTTATTGATTCCTAGGTATTTTCTTTTTTTATTCTTTTTTCTTGTTTATATAAATTTGTTTCATTAATTTTGTTACTTCATTGGTTGTTTTAGCCCATCCTTTTATTGAATTATTATATCACTTGTGACTTTAATTCTTTTGAGTATTCAAGATAAACAGTGATATCATCTACAATAAGAATAATTTTACTTCCTCCTGTCTAAGTTTTATACCTTGTATCTTTTACACACTTTTAGAAGACTTTTAAATGACTAGGATGATAAAGAAAGTCTTTATGTTGCTTCTTGATGATATATCAAATTATGATAACAAAGTATTTTTATGAGGAAGTGGTTTAATGAGACTTTTAGAAAGTATCTTTTTTATCACTGAGTTTTTAAAACTTAAGGAGATATATACTTTAAAATTTTTTGGTTTAATGCTATAGTAAATTATATTAATAGGTACATTAATAAAAAGAACCTTATATTCCAGGAATAAGCCCCACTTTATCATATTATTATTTTGATATATTTCTGGGTTATTTGATAAAATTGAATTTAAATATAAGAATATTTTATTCCCTTTAGGAATGATAACTAATGAATCATGAAAATGATAATGATACAAATGAAGACCAAAATAAAAACATAGATATCTTTTGTTAAACTTACATGGTAGATGAAACCTAATAAAGTGGTGAGTTAATCGATTACTTAACCATGTAGCCTATTTATTTGTGCTTTTACAAAGCTTAAAACAACCACTAAAATTAAATATGAGTTTTTAGCAAAAGGCTATCTTTATTATTCCACTTTTAAAAGTGATAATCTAATCATATGGTTTAGAAAATAGGTCTTGTTAGTATGATGAATATGTTAATAAACATTACATTCTTACAGTAGACCTTATTAATACTTCTGGAATGGTGGAGTGAGGAACTTAATGACATTGCCAACAACACAACAACAGCAGCAAAAATCTAAGTGGACATAATTATAGCAAAAAAAATATTATATTTTCTGGATATTGTCCTAAGGATACAGTCAATAGAGAAACATTGACTCAAGAAAATCTTCTAAACCTTAGTAAAAATAGCGACAGTGTGGAATTCAAACCACAATCATTTTCTGTGCTACTCCCCAGCTTTGCCAATGGAAACTCCTTTTTCACCAAGCTCCCAGGCTATGCCTGGGATTTCTCCCTAAGAAGGAAGATCACCAGTGTATCCCGTCTTCCCCCAGCCCCATGTTACAGAAACACTCCCTGGATGAATACGGCCAACAAGACTAATGCTCCCTTCATGGTCAAAAACAATGAAGGTTTGGGGAAGAGCAATGAAGAGGGTCTGGTAGCTCCATAACACTGATAGCAACAAAAAAGACAACAGAGAAGTCAGAAATTTAAGACAGAACAACAGGAAAAGATACAAGAAGAACCCCCTTGAGATCACACTCAACCCTGAGAATTAGAAAGATTGTGCACATTCACTGGGCTGCACACAATCTCAGAACAGGATGTGGAACATACTTGAAAACAATCCCAAAGTCACAAACAGACACATTAACAAAGAGCAGAAAACAACTTGCACAGGATACTGAACATTAAGTTACTGTAACCAAGGAACAAATTCTAAGAAGTTTATTTATTTAAAAATAAAACCACTTGTACCACTGGAAGTCTGAAAAACTGTATATACCCAAGGTTATGTCCTCGCAGAAGTAACTAGAGTAGGAACTTCCAAGCTGCTAGTTCATGGTTGCAAGTTTGCCAAAAACAAAACAAAACGAAACTGTAATAACAGCTCACAAAACACACACATATGCAACGATAAAGAGAATGGGGTTTAAGATTAAACCACTCTTGATCAATAAGTGGCTTATGCTGACCAAGGGACAACTCTTGGTATGCAGGCTAAAAGGTAAAAACAAGAGCAAAACCTAAGCAGGAAAACTAAACTTCAAAGAATCAGTTCAACTAAGTAACTAAACAAATTGACAAATGACCAATCCAACAACAAAAACAAAATCTACTCCCTATATGTGTTTGTGGGTGGGACTCATTCTCCATAGTTTTGATAATATATCTTAAGATACAGTTTTCATCCAAAAATAATGAATAAGATGTAGAAAATTCTGGAAAGTGTACTTTATACAAATGGGAAAAAAACACAAAGCCATACAATAGAAATTGTTTTGTGGGACCCAGATTTTGTACTTAGCAGACTTCCAAGGAGCTGATATTAACTTGTTGCAAGAACTAAAGAAAACCTCATGTAAAGACTTAAAGGAAATCCTGACGAAAATACCTCAGCAAACAGTGAATATCAATAATGAGATACAAATTATAATGAAGAAATAAATGAAATTCTAGAGTTATTTAAAACAAAAAATAACCCAGCCAGTGTGGCTCAGTGGTTGAGCATCAACCCATGCACCAAGAGGTCGCCAGTTCCATTCTTGGTCAGGGCACATGTCCAGGTTGTGGGCCAAATTCCCAGTGGGGAGCATGCAGGAGGTGGCCAGTGATAAAAATAATAAAAATAAAAATAAAATAAAACATAATTAAATGGTCAACAGATTTGTGCAGGCAAAACAAAGATTCAGCAAACTCGAAGACAGATTATAGAGATTATCAATCTAAAGAACAGAGATAAAAATAAATGAAGCAATATGAACAGAGCCTCAAAAAAAATGTTGGGAATCATTAAGAACACCAACATACGCATGATACCAAAAAGAGAAGAAAGAGACCCAAGGATAGAAAACATATTTTAAGAAGTAATGGCTAAAAATATTCCAAATTTGATGAAAAATATTAATCTACACACCAAAAAAATATAATGAACTCAAAGTAAGACAAATACAAAGAGATCTGCTCACAGTTAAATGTTGAAAGTCGAAGATAAAGCAAATAATTTGAAAGCAGAAAGAGAAAAACAACTCATTACATTTGAGGGAAACCTAGGAAGATTTATCACTGATTTTTCATTAGAAACAATGAAGACCAGAAGGCAGTGAAAAGCAAAGTTTAAAGTTCTGAAGACAAAAAAAAACAAAATCTTTCAAAAGTGAAAATGAAATAAAGATAATTTGCTTCTATCCATGTTACAAGGAATAATGAAAGAAAATTCTTCAGTTGAAAGCAACTGACAGCAGATATGAATTCAAAACTATGTGAGAAAACAAAGAGAGCCAAGAAAAGAAATTATGTAGGTAGTTATAAAGACAGTATAATTACTGTACATATTTCTTTTTCTTAACTGATTTAAAGAATTAGATTAAAATATCTATATAATTATGTACTTTGAATACATATACATACACATAATTTGCATAGTATTATACAGCACAAATATATTATACAATATCAATACAAATGAGGCAGGTGGAAATAAAGATGTATTGGAGCAAAAAAAGTAAAACCAGATGGTAACACAAATCTATAGGAAGAAATGAAGAGAATCAAATGGGGTGATGAAAATGTTCTATATTAGATTTTGATAATGGTACAACTCTATAACTTTACTAAAAAATAGATGAATTGTATGCTTCAAATGGGTTTCTGGAGAAAGTGTCATTTGAGATATATTATTAATAGGTAGAATTCTTACAGAGAGAACATAATGCACAAGACATGAAAGACTGCATTTACCATGGATTTTCCTATATAATATGTGGTGTGGCAAATGATGGAGTTTGCAACCAGTATAAAAGACAAGCAAAGGTCAGCCAATGAAAAGCTTTGTATTGCATGCTACACTAGCATATTTTGTCTAATTGAATATTAAATTGAAAAGACAAAGTCTACTTCTATAATAGCTCCTTAGATATAAATACTCATTTATCAGTTCATTCCACAATATTTATTTAGTATATGTTAAGTAAAAGTACTTTGCTTAGTGATGGACTTTTCAAAGTTGTTTAGTTTGTTTAAGAGATTAAAGAAAAACTGGTAACACTAAGATTACAATTGAACCTTTAAAAATGTTATTAGGTTGAATTGTGTATAGGGAACTCATAGACATCAATGTTCAGAATAGCCTTTAGTAGAGCATTGTTGAACCATAGAATATGGATTAAGATATAAGGGATAAAACAGCAGCATTGGAAAAGAAATCTTACCTAACCTGTACATTGTGAATACTTAGTCTTCCAGTAAGAAAAAAAAAAGAAAACAAAGGGGAGATAACAAGAGAAAAATAGGCTAATAAATATGTTTATACAAAAAAAATGAAATCATATTCAAACTAATTTTTAATAACTTTACATTACATGGGACAAAGTTGGGTTTTTTTAGACGCTCTTGTTGATTCAGTTCTTAAGAAACAGCGCATTAATGGAAAATTTTAAAAATTACGTATTTTCTTCTTATTCTGTTTATGTATTGGATATGTTTTGAAATGGAAGAATGAAGGTGGCAGAAATCTGAAGTGATTAGAATCAGAGAAGAATATAAAGATTTCTTTAGTAAATAAAGCTTGCACTACTTAGTTCACTGTCTTTCTGCCTAGGATCTGTTGACTAGTGTAATCAAGTGAAGGAGCTCTGGTGATGGATCAGATGATTATAATTTCTGTGTTGTTGTTCCAGCCATCTCAAGTCTGAAATATTTTCAGAAGGCTGCAGCTGCAACTGATGCCATTTCTGAGCAATAATCATAACAATTTGCAAATATACATGGATTAGCATGGTACTAATGTGAGCCTTGGAAAGCAGTACACTGTGCAGCTGTTCAGTTACAGTGGGTAGCTGTCCAGTTCTATGGGCATGGCGCCTGTGCACCAAGACGAGGCTAACCAATGGCTTGCAGAATGGCACATGTATAAATTACAAATTAAATACATACCTGGAAAGTAGATTCTCTCTCTTTACACACCAAAAATCAAGAAATTGTTGTTGAAGTTTCTCTCTCTGGACTACTGAAACTCTAAATTGATTAACCTATGGTTGAGTTAAACTAATGGTAATGATTAGGTTATTTTCAAAATTATTTTTAAGCTGAAAGGCTTCTGAGAAATTGGTTTTCCATAAAATTTAATTTTTACTCTAGAATAAAGTTTCACCTATGTAGTCTTTTTTTTTTTTTTTTTTTTTTTTTTTTTAGAGAGAGAAAGGGAGAGAGAGGTAGAAACATTAATGTAAGAGATAAACATCTATTGGCTGCCTCCTGCACACCACCTACTGGGGATTGAGCCCGCAACTTGAGCATGTGCCCTGACCGGGAATCAAACTAGGACCTCTCAGTCCATGGGACAAGGCTCAATCCACTAAGCCACACTGGCCGGGCTCACATATGTAGTCTTTTAAGACACATTTTTTTTCCCTGATAAAATTTACAGAATAATTTGTGGCTCTTACACATAGAAAAGTAAAACAAAACAAACAGCATAAATCTATTTCCTCCTCAATTATATTTTGTGTACATTTCTGCCCCTTTTAAAATAAAAAAATATATATGATCTTTAGGGAGAACAAAGTGAAATACATTTTTAATTTTTTTTTTTTTTGGACTAGGTCTGTTTTAAATGGTTTCGAAAACCTATTTGAAACAATAATGGCAGAAAACTTCCCTAACTTGGTGAAGGAGACAGACATACAAGTCCAGGAAGCACAGAGAGTCCCAAACAAGATGAACCCCAAGAGGCCCACACCAAGACACATCATCATCAAAATGCAGAAGGTTCAAAACAAAGAGAGAATCTTAAAAGCAGCAAGAGAAAAGAAGTTAGTTACCTACAAGGGGGTTCCCATAAGACTGTCAGCTGATTTCTCAAAAGAAACTTTGCAGGCCAGAAGGGAGTGGCAAGAAATATTCAGAGTGATGACAAACAAGAACCTACAACCAAGATTACTCTATCCTGCAAAGCTGTCATTTAGAATCGATGGTCATATAAAGAGTTTCCCAGACAAGGAAAAGCTAAAGGAGTTCATCACCACCAAACCATTATTATATGAAATGTTGAAGGGTCTTCTTGAAAAAAAAAGATAAAAAAATATGAACAAACAAAATGGCAATAAATACATATCTATCAACAATTGAATCTACAAACAAAATGAACAAGCAGAACAGAAACATTCTTATAGATACAGAGAACTTTTGTTGGTTACCAGATGGGTGTGGGCTGGGGAGATGGGTGAAAAAGATGAAGGGATTAAGAAGTACAAATTGGTTGTTAGACTGACAAACCTCAAAGGGAAGGGGGGTTGGTGGTGGGAAGAAATAAACCAAAGAACTTATATGTATATATGCATAACCAATGGACACAGACAACAGTGTGGGGAAAGGCAGGAACGGGGCGGGAATGGGGAGGAGGCGGGCAATGAGGGAAAAATGAGGAACATCTGTAATACATTCAACAATAAAGATTAGTTAAAATAAAATAAAATTAATTTGCTCTTTAGCATGGAAAGTGCGTTCACTACACAAATTAGATTATACAAGTATACCAACTATGAGATCATCAAAGGATCTTTCTTTTGATATTATATTCTAAATGTTACCCATGAAAAAGGCATATACGGAAATAGAAGTACATCTACATACCCTAATAATATCTTGTCAGTCTAAAGAGTCTAATAATGTTTGCTGAATTGCTAGGTTCTTTCCCTTGGATACTCACCAATATGAAAATAAGGTGAGAAATAATGTTGTGTATTACAAATCCAGGTCCAAACTCAGTTTCCCCCAGTCTATAGCGTGCATAAAAATTAGTGAGGCTGCTTCTAAAAAGTATTGGGCCTCATGCCATGATTCCCAGATCCAGAGTAGGACAGAGGAGTCTGTATTTCAAAAGGCTTCCAGGCAATTCTTTGTCTTTCACCAAGATCCACAGAATAAAAAATGCTGAGGAGGATAAATGGTGATGGAAGGAGACTTAGTTTGAAGTGGTGAACTCAGTGTACAATATACAGATGATGTATTATAGAATTGTACCCCTGAAACCTATATAATTTTATAAGCCAATGTTACCCCAATAAATGCAATAAAATATAAAATAAAACAAAACAAAAAGCCAAAATGCTATTGTATAAGATTCAAAACAGAATTAAATTAAATAATGGTTATTTCCTGCTATATGCATAATACAATGCTTGGGACTGTTAAAGATAAAACAGAAACAGAAATGATGGCTATTAATCTGAAGGAGCTAATGATATGATTTGGGAAAAATTAAAAATACACAAGACAAGAAAAAATATAAAATGGATAATCAATTATCCATTTTATTTACTGAGGGTTGATAGTATTGAAGGAATTCAGTGAAGGCCAGAATTATCTGACAATTTGTCATAAAGATGATAAAATATAAAACTTGGTTGGTTCTTTTAAAATGAGAACACTTTGGCCCTGGCCGTGGTGGCTCAGTTGGTTGGAGTGTCATCTCTCTCATACACCAAAAAGGTGGCAGGTTCAATTTTCAGTCAGGGCACATAACCCAGGCTGCAGACTCCATCTCTCGGGTGCATGCTGGAGGCAACCAATCGCTGTTTCTTTCTCACATCAATATTTCTCTCTCTCTCTCTCCCTTCTTCTCTCTGGAATCAATACAAAAAGAAAAAGAGAAAGAACTATTTGAATACACAGAGATGAGCAGATAGGATCTTTTGGTCAAAGCTGTAGATTTGCAAGTAATGGAGGTAGTATTAGGTTAGAATACTGGTGCATGTTGAGGAGAACTGAGACAGTAAACTGAGTAAATTGTGTGACATCAGATTATGAAAAAAAAAACCCTGAAAACTAGGCCATGAGCAGTTTCTGCACTGATTACTATGAAACTCTGTCTCTTGCATTGTCAGAATACTAAGACCATTTTACGTGACACAAGAGAGACTGGTAAAACTTGAGTAAATGTGAATAAAACATTGTTTTATAAAATGAAGAATGAGAATATGGAAGAAGTGATTGTTGCTTATTTAACAATCAATTCTAGTCTTAATACACCATGCAGAGCAGGACACATATATTAATATTAAACATAGAATTAGAAAAGGCTACAAATGCTTTTTAATCCACTGACTGCATTTTTCAAATGTACAGTTTGGATGGTAGATGCCAAAATACCCAACTATATTTTTCAATACATCACATGTAATATGTTGAAAAGACTAATATTATGTATTGACGTCCATAGGGTGTTGCGTTATGGTTACTTTATTTTAAAACATATGATTAAATTTTTTTGTTTGTGTTTTCTTTTAAATATGTGTTTTTTTTCCCCTTTATTGATTTTAGAGAGAGAGGAAGTGAGAGGAGAGAGAAATAGAAACATGAGTGAGAGAGAACATTGATTGGCCACTTCCTGCATGCCCCCCACTGGGGATTTGGCCCACAACCTGGGCATGTGCCCTGACCAGGAATCAAACCAGCGACCTCTTGGTGCATGGGTCAATGCTCAACCACTGAGCCACACCAACTAGGCTTTTTAAAATATGTTTTTATTGATTTTAGAGAAAGAGGAAAGGAAAGGGATAGAGAGGTAGAAACATCAATGAGAGAGAAACATTAATTAGCAGCCTCCTGCACAACCCCTGCTGAGGATCGAGCCCACAGTCCAGGTATGTACCCTGACCAGGATACAAACCAGTGACCTCTTGGTGCAGGGGACAACGCTCAACCAACTGAGCCAAACCAGCCAGGCCCAGTTAATTTTTTTTAAATTATTCAATCCAAATTTGTCTGGATTTTTATAAAAGTATAAAATCAGTAATAATGAAGTTTCTCCTATATTCATTGATATGCAATTTTTTATTGCTTAATTAGTGGTATATGCATTTCATTTGAACATTTTATGAGATCAGTGGTTCCTATAAATACTAGATGTAAATAGAGATGATCAAGAACATAAATGAAGGATTTACTCTAAAACATATAAGATCACTTCTGCAGTAAAAACGAGTAAGAGAATGGGTTGAAATTAGAGAATCAGAGTCAGGTATGAAGGACTGGTTGTAGAAGATTTTTCTCTAAGAGAAAATGTCCCACTGATAAGAGAGCAGCAGGCTTAAAATTTAAGAATTGAGAGGAGTTGAGGTTCTGTTGTCACCACCAGGATAAATAGGAAATGAACCTAACTTGATTAAATGGTTTAAATTCACTTACACTTTTGTGTCAAATATACATGTCCTGCAGCCTCGGCTAGAAATGAAGAGATGACTAAGGCATGATCCCTTCACCACCCAGCCTGACCACAGTGGGGATAAGTTGTTAGAAAACATGGGTTTGTTGAAGAACCAATTGCTATAGTTATGTGTTTTTCTTTATATAATGTTTAGTTACTACCAGAAATAGAGATGAAAAGTGTAGTGACAATTTACATAGTTTGGAAATTGATAGTTGGGAGGAAGTGGGAGTGAAACTACAAGGGAATAAAGTGACAAAGGTCAGTGTGTGTGAGCAGTAGTAATATGGGATTATGTGGGAAAGACAATCTCTAAAGCAGTTTTCTTACTAGGAAAAGAGGATCAGTGAATTTTATAGGGTTACTGTATGCAAAAATTAGACTATACATATGAAAGCATTTTGAAAGAAAGAAAATACTCATTGTATAGTACACCATTTTAGAAAAGTTTGCGGAGAAACAGTTAGTTACCTTGTTCTACCTATTAGAGTTTACATATTTTCTAAGATGAATGATAAATTAATAAAAGGAATGACAGAAGATTTTATGTTTCCTAGTTTGTTATATAATGTTCATAGTGTTGTGTGGAGATGTATATTTATTCACAAACAGCTTTTGGACTATGATCAACAGTGGTTACCAGGCAATCAAGTGTATTGACCTACAGAAAAAAATGGATAGTCTGGAGCTCTCTATAAAGGGTAAAGTAAATCTAGCAGCTGTGTAATTAACTCATAATTATGTAAGCAATAAATGCATAATTATAAGATTATTATAAGATTATTAATATGTTAAAATTATAAGAAAATTTCTGGCATTTAATTAACATTTACCAAGGCAGGCTACAGCAAATTAAATATCAATTAATAAAAAAGTGACATTTATTTAGATACTCTTAGTTGTCACAATTATTAACTTGTTATCACTGGCTTTTAAAATTCCAATTAAGTGCCTAAATATTCCTTACAATTTTTATGTGTTAAAAATCTAATTATATTAGTGTCCTCTAATTTAAAATTGATTACATAGCATCTCTCATAATAAATCTCAATAATCTCTTAACTGTCAATAGATGCATAATTGACATGTACTAGATTTTAAAGCCAAATAAACATATCCATAGGAACTAAGCATTCTTAAAAATTCTCTTCTCCTTTAAAGTACCCAATCTTATAAACTTCAAATTAAAACAAAACAAAACAAAACAAAAAAACATTGTATTGAACCTATGGGAGCATCTATGTTTAACAAAAAACACTCGATGTGGTTCCCTTATAGCTGTTCCATGAATTTGGCTCAGATTCATGATTTAGAATATGAGTTTTCAGATATCTAGTAGACTGCGTAAGATATACTTATGTAAATGTAGCTTAAATATTCCAATCTTAATCATGTGAGATTACAGGTATAATATTATTTCCCAAGCAACCACTGACTCTTATGACCAGTATAAACACACACCGCGTTGTTGATGGTAAAAGATGCCTTAACTAATGTAAAATACTTATCACAGCCATTTTATTTTTTTGTTATTTATTTATTTATTTATTTATTTATTTATTTATTTATTTATTTATTTATTTATTTATTATTTTTTTAATCCTCACCTGAGGACATTTTTGCATTTATCTTCAGATAGAGTGGGAGGGAGAAGATGGGGGGAAGAGAGAGAGAGAAACATCGATGCCAGAGAGACACATCGAGTGGTTGCCACCCACATGACCCCAACCAGGGCCGGGGACAAACTGCAACCGAGGTACGTGCCCTTAGCGGAAACCGAACCCAGGACTCTCTGGTCCGCGGGCCGACGCTCTAACCGCTGAGCCAAACTGGCCAGGGCATCCATTTTAATCTAAAACTCTCACAATTCAGTTTTAGTAATAAGATGAGATAAGAAGTTTGAGAAGTATACTAACAGATAAGCCAACATCTTTGTAAAACATAGCAGTGCGCAAAAGTAGGTTTACAGTTGTGAGTATGTAAAACAGTTTATCTTGTATTAGTATTTATTAATTATCGTATTACTTATTTGTATTACAATTAAAAACCTACTTTTGCCCACCCCTACATGAATAATTATATTAACAAAGGATTGATGAAAGTAAATCAGAAAAGCCATCAAAAGTTATAATGAGTTAAAATGGTCATTTTTTATGACAACCATCATATAATGATAGAGGTTATAATGTGTATAAAATTTAGTAATAAAAATTTCAGGGAATTTTTTTTCTTTGTTAATCTTCACTTGAGGATATTTTTTCCATTGCTTTTAGAAAGAGTGGAAGAGAGAGAGACACATTGATTTCCTCCAGCATGTACCCGACTGGGGCCGGGGATCAAACCTGCAACACTTTGATCCTCGGGCCGACGCTCTAACCAGTAAGCACACCGGCCAGGGCTGGGGCTTTTCTTATTAATTTACAAAGTTGACAGTGAATATGTTCCTTTTAGCTGAATCTGTGTGACATGTTAAGGGGCCGTGTGTCAAAAGTGTTACTAAAAAAAAAAGGAATATATTCATTCCTTTTTTCACTACACAATAGCATAACCTGGAAACATACAGGTAGTCTTAAATATTTGACTGTCAGCAGGTCCTCAAATGTTACAGATATTTGAACAGATAGATATCACATTAAGAGAAAATAAGCCCAGTGGGTGTGACTCAGTGGGTTGAACATTGTTCCATGGACTGAGAGATCCTGGTCCAGTTCTCGATCAGAGCACATGCCCAGGTTGTGGGCTCGATCCTCAATAGGGGGCATGCAGGAGGCAGCCAATAGATGTTTCTCTCTCACATCAATGTTTCTATCTCTCTCTCCCTTCCTCTATCTCTAAAAAAATATATATATATATTTTTAAAAAGAAATTAAAAACTTTCATTTAGGAATTTGTTTTTTAATTTATTTTAATTTATTTATTTTTAGAGAGAGGTAGTGGGAGAGATACATCAATGAAATAGGGATGGAATCTGCCACCCTTCAGTGTATGGGAGATGCTCCAACCAACAGAGCCACACCGGTCAGGGTAGTTAGGAAATAAAAACAAAAATTAAACTATATGTAAATAAATAATAATCAAGGAAATTGCGATATATTCAATGTGTAAAAAATATGTTTGAAATCCTAAATCATGAGAAAGATAATAAGCAAATGGTTATAAAGCAGAGTTTTCTAGCTCTCTGCACCTGAGATCTCCTTAGGAAATGTCTTTGACTCCAGTTTTAAATGTAGTTATCTTATTTATTGTAACAACCATTTAAACTGTCGTTCTCATTCAAACTAAACTGTTTTCTTTGCTAATATGTCCTTAACTAATGTATCTTAGAAATAAATGTTTGAAACTAAAATTGGCATAATTTACTAATATGACACAACATGTCATTCTCACAGAGCCTGTCAATCTTTCTTTAAGAATTAGAGTGGCCCCCTGGCTCCATACATAATTATTACAATATTATTGACTATATTCCTTATGCTGTAATTTACATCTCTGTGACTGTTCTGTAACAATCAATTTGTATTTCTTAAATCTTCACCTATTTCAGCCAGTCCCTCATCCCCCTCCCCTCTGACAATTGTCAGTTTATTCTCTGTATCTATAAGTCAGTTTCTATTCTGTTGGTTTATTTTGTTCCTTAGATTCCACATATAAGGGAAACCATATGGCATTTGTCTTTCCCTGTCTATTTTGTTTCACTTAGCATAATACCCTCTAGGTCCATCCATGCTGTTGCAAAAGGTAAGATTTCATTCTTTTTATGGCCAAGTAGTGTTCTGTTGTGTATATGGGCACTTGGGTTGCTTCCATATCTTGGCTATTGTAAATAATGTTGTAATGAACTTGAAATATGGGGGAGGGGTCTCTACTCTGTAAAGTACATGATTGTCTAACCACTATGCTGTACATCTGAAACTAATACAAAATAATATTAAATGTAAACTGTAATAAAAAAATACATTTATCTAAGCAAACTTTAATACATAAATAGTACTAGAAGACCACAGTTCTGGTCCTGGTGCTGTCTCTAATTCACTGTTTTAATTTACCTCTACATTCTGTGAGTTATATCGTTATCTCACAGAAATCACATTAAATTAAATAAGAAACTATATATTAAAAAAACAAATTAGAATGGCCATTTAATCTAAAACATCTCTTAATGTCACACATACATTTTAGCTTTATAAAAATTTATAATTTTTACTTTATGAAACAATATAATATGCATAAATAAAATATACAAAAAGGTATGTACCTTTCAACAAATTATTCTAAAGGAACCCTTGTAGAATGCCCACCAGGTCAAGAAACAAAATATTGCTAGCATTTTAGATGGTACCTTAATGACTCTGCAATTAAAAGCCCTTTCTCCCCTATTAGATACAACGACTCTTTTGATGGCAAAAGTAAATAAATGCTATTTTCCTTTTTTGTATAGTTTTACCAATTGAATATGCATTTGAAACATATTTTGTACTCCTTATTTTAAAACTTTATATACAAAAGTCATATATATTATTTTATCTCTAGCATTACTTATTCAAATTATACTTGGAATTCAGCCATTCTTATATATAAAAATGTATTTTGTTATATTTATTCATAGGTATTTGATATTTCCTAATGCTGTAATAAATGACATCATTTAAAAACTTTGTTCAGTGCTTTTTGAATAGACCACAATTTATTTATACATTCTACTGTTGTGGATGTTTTCATTTTTTCTAGCGTTTGGTTATCATAAATAATGCTTTTAGGAACATCTCTAAACATGTGCATGCATTTCTGGACTAAAAAGGAATTACTTTATGGTAATTGGTTCAGTAGATGTATATTCCATGTTAGTAAACATTGCAGCTGATTTTACAAAGTGATTTTACCAAGTTACACTCCAAAGAAAAGTTCATGGGAATTTTCATTGATCTATACCTTAAATATATGTTGGGACTGTGTATTATTTTTATTTTGCCCATTCTGTTGGATGTGCAGTTTTGTACCTAATTTGTATTTCTCTGATGAACAAGCATTTGAGTATCTCTTAATATGCACATTGACCACTGGAAAATCCTCATTTGAAGATTCAGTACAAGACATTTACCCATTTTTTTAATTAACCTGTCAGTCTTTTTCTTAGTATTTTGTGTGGGGGGGCGGTCATTATATTATCTGGGTACACGTTTTTGCTAGAGATATGAACATTGACTACATCTCATACTGTTTTGTTTGACTTTCACCTTCTTAATGGTGCATTTTAACTAACACTAGGACTTAATATTAGTGGGATCTAATTTATCAAATATCCTTTCACATTGTATTCTGCTAAATAAACTGCCTGCTCAAAGGTAATAAATATGTTTTCCCCTAAAATCTTTATTGTTTTACTTTTCTCCTTTAAATCTATGATGTTTCTGTAATTGACTTTTGCATATGATATTAATTAAGGGTTATCATTCCCTTTTTAAAATGTGGGTGTTGCCCTGGCCAGTTTGGATTAGCGGTTAGAGCATCGGCCCGTGGGCCAGAGTCCCGGGTTTGATTCCCACTAAGGGTACCTACCTTGGTTGTAGTTTGTCCCCAGGGGCTGTGTGGGTGGCAACCAGTTGATGTGTCTCTCTCACATTGATGTTTCTCTCTCTTCCTCCTTCTCTCCCTCCCACTCTATCTGAAGATAAATGCAAAAATGTCCTCAGATGAGGATAAAAAATAAAATAAAATAAAAAGTGGGTGTCTAATTGAACTAAAATCATTTATTTAAGAGATAATTTCCCTCCTTTCTGGTTGTAGTCATTACTCAAAAGACCATTAATATATTTTCCACTGTTTATTGTCTGTTTTTATAGCAAATATCACAACTTCTGAATTACTACATATTTATAATGGGTTTTGTTATCTAAATCTTTAATTTCTCCAGATGTGTGTTTATTTTCAAGCTTTTCTTGACTGTTAAGAGTTTAAATTACCATGTATATTTTAGAATGAGGTTGTGGATTTACACAAATGTACACATTCTTGTAGGGTTTTAATGAATTTCTAGAACAGATAGTTTTAAAATATAGAGTTTTCCAGTCTTTGAACATTTTCTAATTCAAGTAAATGTACTTGTATTTTTTTAAATGTATACTTAGTTGTGTTTTGAATTTATTGGTATAGAAGTTTTCCACATATTTTTTACATTTATTCATAGGCATTTGATGTTTTTTTAATGCTGTAATAAATAACACCAATTAAAACATTTCCATTTGTTTTCTACAATGTCCTTGTATTAAAAACTTGATAAATTCAATTTTAATTAGAAGAATATGTCTATTGTGTCATTTAGATTTTCTAAATATATATAAACAATCACATCTTTGACAAATAATGATAATTTCTTACCTTTGACAAATAATAACGATTTTTTATCTTTGTTCTTAATCTTCCAAATTCAATTTCTTTGCCTTACATATCTGGCAAGGACCAAGTGTGTCATGTAGAATAAAAATTGTGACAGAACGTCTTACCAGAATATTAAACAGTATTAACAGAAGACAGAATTGATGAAAGGCAATAAAACTGTTCAAATTAAATAATAGAGAGAAAAACAAATGGAACTATAAAGAAAATAGCATAAGAAATAAGAGGAACACATTGAAAAGTTCTAATGAAGGTATAATTGGAGAACTATTTAAGATGATGATGAATGAGAATATTTCAAAACTGAAAAAGTTTCATTGGTTGAAAATACCTAGCAGAGCAAAGAAAACATGTCTAAGCACATACAAGTTAAACTAATGAAAGTAAAAGGCAAATAAAAGTCTTAAAAGTTGGTATAGGGTAAGATACCTTACTTCGAAAAGTTAAAAACAAAAATGACAGAGTTTGCATCAGAAATGAAGTGATAAGACAATAGACTAGCATGTTTAAAATGCTGAAAAAAAACGTTCAAACTAGAAGTCTGTATGTACTGGAAATATATTTCAGAATGAAAGAAAAAGTAAAGAAACATTGAGAGAAATTCTAAAACGAGTTTGTATAAAATCCCAAGCAAACAAGAAGAAAATTACTGAAAAATTTAGAACAGAAACCAAGGAAATTGACAAAACCAAAAGCTGGCTCTTAGAAAAGGTTAACAAAATTGATGAACATGTAGCTAGATTAACTAAGAAAAAAAAAACTAATATATTAAATGAAAGAGGAATCATCACTACTGATCCCTTAGACATTAAGGATAATGAAGGAATATTATGAATAATTATGTGCCCATGACTTTGATAGCTTAGATGAATTAAATTAAATCCTTGAAAGACACAATCTACCCAACCTAACACAGGAGAAATATATAATATGAATAGTCGCTTATTTATTAAAGAAACAGAATCAATATTTAATAACCTTACATAACACAAAGTACCAGGCCCAGAAGTGATCACAGTGAATTCTACTACACAAGTAAAGAGGATAGTATACCAATTCTCTGTACTTTCTCAGAATATTAGGATATCAAATATTTTCTAACTCATCCCATGAGGCCAGCATTGCCTTAATATCAAAACTGGATGAAGATATGACAAGAAAAAAGAAGTACAAATCAATAATTTTCATAAGTACAGATGCAAAAATCCTCAATAAAATATTAGTAAGTATCATGTCCAAAAATGTATAAAAAGAATTGTACAACACAACCAAGTGAGGTTTATCCCAGGATAGCAAGTTTGGTTCAGTATTTAAAAACCAATTAATGTAATCCATCGCATCAACAAACTAAAGAAGAAAAATAATAGCATTATATCAATGAGGAGATAGAGGCAGGTTAGGCAGTGAGGGATGGTACTGTGCGAAGGGGAACCTGAGACATGGGGAAGTTTGAGATGACCTGGGGCTCAGCACACAGGCAGCAACCCAATACACTGCCTATCACGAGGTTTATTGGGACTCTACAGATCTCAGAGTAAAACTAAAATTAGCATGGGTGATTGTGCCTCCCAGGCCAGAAACTCCCAGCCCTCATTTCTAGAAATGCAAATTAGAAGCTCTTGGAAGGGGCACAGGTCAGTTACATAACAAAAAACAGAATGGCTGGTTTCAGGCAAGAGGGGAACAACAATTGATTGCATAGTTCCTTTCTCTGGGAGCAAGGCAACAGGATTGCTGAATGAGTTTTGCTGCAAAACTGTAGAGTGTGTTCCTACTGCAGAAAGCCAGGTCACCTTAAAAAGGATTATAGGAAACCAAGGTTGGATTTGGGGAATAAACCCAAAGCAAGCATAGGGTTGCTCCAAGGGCGTTTCCCCTCCTCCTCACTAAGAGTCTGGGAGAAGTTGAAATTATCATTAAAAGGGAAGCCACTAAGGCCCTGTAGATAACCTAGGGCTGAACCCAGTCCGGTGGGAAACACAGCTTTATTTTATTTATTTATTTATTTATTTATTTATTTATTTATTTAAATCCTTACCCGAGGACATTTTTCCATTTTTTGTTCAGATAGAGTGGGAGGGAGAGAGAGGAAGAGAGAGAGAGAGAGAAAGAGAGAGAGAGAGAGAGAGAGAGAAACATCGACGTGAAAGGGACACATCAAGTGGCTGCCTCCTGCACGACCAACCAGGGCCAGGGATAAATTGCAACCAAGGTACGTGCCCCCAGCGGGAACCGAACCCGGGTCTCTCTGGACCGCGGACCGCAAGCCGCCGCTCTAACCGCTGAGCCAAACCGGCCAGGGCGGAAACACAGCTTTAAAATGTATGGATGTTGAGGCCAGCTGGTGTGGCTCAGTGGTTGAGCATCGACCCATGCACCAAGAGGTGGCTGATTCCTGGTCAGGACACATGCCCAGGTTGTGGGCCGGGTCCCCAGTGAGGGGCATGCAGGAGGCGGCCAATTCATATTCTCTCTCTAATCGATGTTTCTATCTCTCACTTCCTCTCTCTCTAAAATCAATAAAGGAAAAAAAATTTTTTTTAAATGTATGATTGTTGCTAAGGCAGAATTCCTTGAAAGGACCAATCAGAGGCTAGGAAAGTATGTATATCTACCCCTAGACAACAGAGCCCCATGGGCAACACACTTGGGTACCCTCCCCACTGCGGGAGTCTGTCTATTTTTCAAATAAACTTTCCTTTTGCTTACCCTTTGTCCAAGAACTCATTCCTCCATTTGTGAGACAACAAACCCGAACGCCGCCCCGTGGCTTCATCAGTAGATGCAGGTAAAACATTAAAAGAAATTAATCACCTATTCATGATAAAAAACAAAACACCTTTCAATAAACTAAGAGTAGAGGGGAACATGGTAAACTTGATAAAGAACATCTACAAAAAATATATTGCTAATATGCGTCATGGCACGGAACTAGACACTTTCCCGCTGATATCAGGAACAAGGCAAGAACCATCCACTTTCTCCACTCCTATTTCACATCATACTGGAAGTCGTAGCTAATGCAATAAGACATAAAAAGGAATTAAAAAGTATTCAGATTGTGAAGGAAGGAATAAAACTGTCTTTGTAGATGATATAATATTATATGTAGAAAATCCAGAGAATCAACCAAAAAAACTCCTGGAACTAATAAGCAATTATAACAAGATTGCAAAAGTCAATTGCTTTCTTATAGTCCAGCAGTAAACAATGAGAAGTTAAAATTAAATGCAAAATACCATTTCCATTAGCACTAAAAAAAGAAAAAGACACATTACAATCAACGGCTCCTCAGTTCATAAAGGCAGCTGGACTCCGACTGTCTCCTCCTTGAGTCTCCTGCCCAGAAGCTGTCTCTTGCCCGAACTCTGGACAGTTAGAGCTAACCCATAACACACGACTTCATAGAAATGTGTGATTTCTGATAGAGGCTTTTTTCTCTTCCTTACAAAAAAATCATATTCCAAAGCAGCCAAGCTTTCAAAACCAACTGCCTGAATTTTTTGTTTGCATATTTATGACAGTCAACCATTTTCACTTAATTATACTGCTAATACAATTTTGATGAAAAAATACTTTAATTATTAAACAAACAAACAAACAATAAAAATCTACATATATACATACAATACACATTACATACATACTTAAAAATAAAGCCAAGCAAACAAACAAACAAAAACCACCCCAAAAAACTGTCATCTTGCCTCATCTCAAGGTGCAAACATAAAACTTAAATCATCTTTTGGTTATGTATAAGATCTGCTCCATGGCAGACAGGGAAACTAAGCGAAATTAGAGCTAAATGCTAGTTTCACCATTTTTATCTCATAATTGTTTTGTGTAAGCATATATATAAAACAGGCCTAGGGCTAATTTTTATTATACCTTTTTGTTGGTTTTAACACCAAGGATCTTATACATTTGACATACATAGCCATGGAAACTCAGACTTAGACAAAGAGTTTCCAAGACAAACAGCTCTTCACTCAGATCCCAGATTCACGTTCGGACAGGTGTTAATGTGTTGTACCTGTATTAACAGATCACTTTTCCGTCTGGTCTAACTACTGCTCAAAGGGTATCACTTTAGAAGCTCCAATTTTATGCACCTGTCATTTTCTATCTCCTTAAGTCCAAGTCTTGTCTCCAGTCCTCAGCTGGAGATGGATATGACCAATCTTAGCCTACCAGGACTGACACCACTTCCCACACAACAAATTTCTTGTTCTCTTGTTCTCTCCTGTGTTCAATGTATAAAATGCAGGATTTGTATTAAATTAATGAGATTGGATTTTTCAAATTTAAATATATAATTCAGAAAATGAATTGAGATAAGTAAGGTTTGGAATGAAGTATTTTGGACTTTTCAGTATGCCTTTGTATGCTCATTCCAATGGCTGTCACAAATACTTGACAATGCTTCAAGACAAATAATGAACACCTTCCTGAGATACTTCAAGATAAATAATAAAAAAAAAAATTGTTACTTTAAGATGTCAGCAAGTTGACCTACTTTTCTAATTACAAACTTATTTGACACTTCTGTATGGAAAGTTTTTTCTTTAGCACTGTGAAAACAGAAGGGTTAAATGTTTAGGTTTCAAGGGACTTCTGGCATACAAAGTAAACCTACACAGGTGCAGTTATAAATAAGCAAGTGCTGACCTAGCCATCAATAGGTTGGTGCAGGAGACCTCAGATCTGAAGAGCAGTGACTGCCAAAAGTTGGGAAGTAATTTTTTTTCTTTTTAAATCCTTACCTGAGGATATTTTTCCGTTTGTCTTTAGATAGAGTGGGAGAGAGACAGAGAGAGAGAGAAAGACATCTATGTGAGAGAGACACATCGATTGGCTGCCTCCCACACGACCCTGACCAGGGTTGCGGACTGAACCAAAACGGAGGTATGTGCCCTTGGCCAGAATTGAACCTGTGACTCTTTGGTCCGCAGGCCAACGCTCCAATCGCTAAGTCAAACCAGCCAGGTTGGGAAGTAATTTTTTTAGAGTAATCAGGGATTGATGATGAAATCAATAATAAACAGGACTTGTGTTCCATTTCAGATTATTCTAATATTTAAAAGTTAATATTTATACATTAATAAATCAGCTAAGGTATTCACAGTTTCTAAACTGCTTTGATTAACATCTGAATCCTAGTAAAATTACTATGGTATTCTTTTTTTTTAAAAGGTCAATTGATGTTTGAATCTAAGCTAAGTAAATGTGTAATGATTAAAAAGTAATTTTTTTACTCTTTACAACACTAGCATAGTAAAAATCTCCATGTTTCCAGCAATTAGATGAGTTGGTGTGTGAAAAGGAATAGTAGTTATTCATTGACTGTGTCCATTTAAAATTTTACATTACATTGAATCTTTGTCATGGTAACACTAGGAAGTAGCTTACTAATGTCCAATAATTTATTATAGATATATAATAGATGAATACATGTAGTTTTTTATGACTAACCTTAATTTATATTATCCATATTAATTAGTCATTAATATTTGGATAAGTAATCAGTAGAGAAGTCATTGTTTTTTAGTATAATCCTATAAATCTTAAACATGTACCTGTTATTCTATTCATGCTTCATTGAAGAATTTAAAAAAATTCCTCTTATAAATAAATCAACAAACAACAAGTGTTGGCCAGGATGTGGAGAAAAGAGAACCCTCCTGTACTGTTAGTGGGAATGCAGATTGGTGCAGCCACTGTGGAAAGCAGTATGGAGTTACCTCAAAAATTAAAAATAGAACTGCCTTATAACCCAGAGATTCCAATTCTGGGAATTTATCAGAAGAAACCCAAAATACTAATTTGAAAGAATATATGCACCCCTATGTCATTGCAGTGTTATTTACAATAGTCAAGATTTGGAAGCAGCCCAAGTGTCCATCAGTAGATGAATGGATAAAAAAAAACTGTGGTACATTAACACAATGGCATACTACTGTGCCGTAAAAAGGAAGAAAATTTTACCCTTTGTGACAGCATGGATGGACCTGGAGAACATTATGCTAAGTGAAATAAGCCAGTCAGAGAAAGGCAAATACCATATCATTTCCCTTAGATGTGGAATTTAATGAACTGAACTACCAAGCAAAATAGAGACAGACTCATAGATAGAGAGCAGGCTGACAGCTCTGGTTGGAAGAAGAGGATATGGTGGGTGGGATGGAGGGATTGAGCAAATAAGGAAAAAATGAAAGAGAACTCATGGACATGGACAGCAGTGTGGTGATGGCGGAGGGGAGGGAGAGAGGTGGAAGAGAGCATAGAGGGGATAGATCGTGTTGGAAAAAATGAAATAATTTCTTTAAAATAGAGAAAAAGGACCAATAATGATATAGAAAATGGGCCAGAGAAATATAAATAAATAAATAAATAAATAAATAAATAAATAAATAAATAAATAAATAAATAAAATTCCTCTTAAAATCTATCAAAATCCGGATGCATAGTCCAGATTCAAAACAAAACAGAAACACTTACCTTTGCAGAATGTTTTATAATAACCAAATATTTGGGATGGTATAAAAATCAATATGTTTTTATTGAGCAAGCAGCATACAAACCATGAGGCTATCTCTTATGTATTTAAGCATTCTTTTTAGAGTTGGCCCAGGAAACAAAAGTTTTCTTATATTTAAGAGATTAGCTAGCATTTCATCACAAAAGTTAATTCTCAAAGAAATTACCAACAAGGAAATATTAATTATTGTGAAATGTTTGTCTAAAATAAGTTCTTACTTTACGTACTGTGAGTTTTAACCCCAACACATGATTAAATATTCAGCTTCTGATATATGTATTCAGTTATTTATTTATTTATTTACTTATTTATTTTTATTTTTGGTGAGGAGGGGTAGAAGGTACCTAAGTCTTTCTATTTTCTTTTCTTTCTTTTATTTTAATTTAATCAATCAATTAATTTTTTTTTTGAGAATATTGGAGCGCTTCCTTGATAACTGGTATTTCAAGATGTCCCAGGCTCATTTTCTGCCCCTGAATAGTAATCAGTCATTTCTCCATAAAGCTCTAGTTTCTTCTAATGGGAAATGATGAATCAGGATCATTAGGAATGCTGGGGAAGCAAATTGCTGCTGTGCTACTCATTATTTCTAAGATGGTTTTAAATAACAGCCAAGGATACATACTAGAAATATAATACATACTAGCTAGGAATTATGTGTGTGTGTGTGTATATGCTGTGTATAAACATTTAAAGGTAAAATACCTCATGTTTTCATACTGATATTCCTATTCTATATGTGAAATTACAGGGTTTTTTACTTAACCTCATCTATATTACATCTATAGCTCCTTAATTCCACACTGAGACTTCTAGTTTTCTAAAATAATAGGGATGATAGAATGAAAATAACCCATAATTACACACTTTCAGTGTTTTCTTTACATACAACTCTTTGAGACTGACAATATTAATACTGTTATCACCAATTATTTTTACTGTATTATATCATTGTACTGTATCAAAATTATCAGATCAGAAGAACACAATATGCTAATTTCTCCCCCTTTTAATTCTCATTTCTTTTTGGTTGTGTTAAGAACTATATACATTTAATGCTCATCACCTCTCCACTGCTTCTGTGTGTCTCTAGTCATTTTGTCTTCCAGAAGTTTGCTCTTGAGTAAAATCTTTAGGAGGGTCTCATAAGAACTATATTCTCTGAATTTACACTGGTTGGTAATAGTTTTACTGTGTCCTTTGTATTTAAAGGTTAATATTTCTGGATATAAAACCCATGATTCACATGTTATTTCCTTGACTAAAGTATGCTACCCTATTTTTCTGCATAAAAGTTGCTGTTGAAAATCTGATGATAATCTAATTTTATTTCCCTTCCAAAGTCGCACGCTCATTTTTTCCTTCATTGTCTTTTAAGTGCTATAATTATGCTAGATTAGGTCTTGCTAACCGTTACTGTCAATATTGTCAGGTGTACAATGAATCTTTTAATGTTAT
This sequence comes from Tadarida brasiliensis, assembly GCA_030848825.1. Classification (NCBI taxonomy): domain Eukaryota; kingdom Metazoa; phylum Chordata; class Mammalia; order Chiroptera; family Molossidae; genus Tadarida; species Tadarida brasiliensis. The sequence continues at coordinate 74,150,655 of CM061269.1, read as the reverse complement.
GTTTAAATTTTTTAATGTTTTCTTGAAATGTACATTTTCATAATTTTCTGATGCTTTCCTTAGGTTCTTTAGGAACTCCAGTATCTGCATGTTCAACCTTCTTTATTGATCTTCAATACTTAATCATTTTCCCTTGAACCCTTTTTATCACTTCTTTTGTTACTTCATGTTTAAATTCTTTTCTTATTTTTTTTACATCTATTTCTCTTAAGATATTTTATTGTGTTTATCTTATCATGCTTCTTTTCTAGCTTAGTCCTAACTTTTAAAGTCATTTATTTTGATATTATTTCTAGCTCTGTTTATTTTTTTATTTTTTTAATATAGAGTGGGAGAGAGTGGGGGAAGAGAGAGAGAAACATCGATGTGAGAGAGACACATCGAGTGGTTGCCACCCATGCGACCCCAACCAGGGCCAGGGAAAAACTGCAACTGAGGTATGTGCCCTTAGCAGGAACCGAACCCCGGACTCTCTGGTCCATAGGCCGACGCTATAACTGCTGAGCCAAACTGGCCAAGGCTATTGTAACTTTATTTTTGAGTTATTGTAGTTCTATTTATATTGTTCTTTCACGTTTTGTTTATTTTCTTAGTATGTAACTTGTTTTGAAACAGTACTTTGCAATCTGGGTTCTTTATTTTTCCCTTTGTACTTCAATATCTCTAAGGATGCTATAATGTTCTATATTCTTTTTTCTTAAAATAATTTTGATGCTACCTAACTTTGATACTTTCCTGTTGTACATTTCTATTTACATTTAATTTCCCCAAATGTAAAGAAAAAAAAAAAAACTTGACTCAAATATTGTTTCTAACTTCCCAGAGCTCCCCCTTCTGTTATTTTAAAGTAGTGTTAAAAATTACGGTAAACTGCTTCCTGAGATTTTTGTCTTCCTCCTCTCCTCCACTTTTAGTGGGACCATTTCTTGCCTGCTTCTCTGTGGTCCCTCTCACAAATAATTTTGACACTATCGTCTGCAGTTCTTCTCACTAGAAAAGGAGCCTTCAAGAGTTCAGGGGGCTTAGATTGCTTCCATCCTTTTTAGCCTTAATGCTAGTCATTAGAGTTAAATCCTTTTGGAATATAAAATAATACAATTGTTTTGTGTGGGACTGAATCAAACACTGTTTGCAATGCTAGAGGTTTATTACCCTTCTCTGACCAATTTACCAGATTAAAAATAAATGTTTCAATATAAAAATGTATTTACAGAAAAAAAGTCTTCTTGTTTTGTTTTTCCTATTGTAGCAAAAGCAATATGGAAAGCCCAGATTTACATTCTTTCACTGAACATTTCTCTTGACTTAGCTTTTTGCTTTAGGAAAATTCACAAAAGCAAACTAGAAGTGAAGACAATCTTGGAGAAGATACTGAGCAAAGATCACAATATTTATTTAATAGTCAGACCCATTCAAGGATGTCAAAATCAGATGAGCTGCTGTTGTGGACTGATACCAGAGTAGAACGTGAAAAGAAAGTCTAAAGATCAGATTCCATAATTATAGGCTACAAAGTCCAAATTCTCAAAAAGTAGTAGGTGAATTTAATATTCATGGTTAGAACATGTTTGAAATATGTTCTTGCAGTTGTGACATTTGGAAAAACAATTACTGATTGAGCAGCAGTGAATGGAAAGGAAAATGTATGCATATAACATTCCTGCTGGAAACAAACAAAATTCCTGTAAATACTAAGTTTGTAAATAAACTCAGTTGTTTCATATATAACATAAAATAATCTCCTAATGAAGACATTTGTCATAACTTTATTTTTCAAGACACTCTTTGGATTTGCTATATTTTATCTGAATATTTCATGCCATTTGATTTTATGCAATATGTACATATTGCAAAATGCCAAAATATGTATTGAAATGCATATGCTTGAAGCGAAGTCTGAATAATATTATGGAAGTGAGATGATCATCCCAGTGCTTTAGGGTACATATTCAATTAAGCAACCATTTGTTTAAATACCAGGGGACCAAAGTGTTCATGTTTTATTCAAAATTAATATCTCTTTAAGGAAATTCTAAAATATCATGGAGTTTTGCTCTTATTGCTCACTGTCCTTCCCCCATGGGTTTGTGAATCTTCATGATACAAACTCAGCAGTTGGGATTTTCATTGCTAAACATCAGAGGTCTCCTAGAAGCATGAGCACGTTCATCTAGCGGGCACTGATTCTATAATATGTTAGAATGAACAAGTCTTTTCAGGAAATTAAAGGAAGAGTAATTGTTTCAGGATTCCCAATACCATTTGAAGATCAACATACTGTATACATTTTGCTTTCCCTCACACATAAATATTTGCATGTGTTTACTTTTGTTCACACACATAAGTATGTAAATTTATTACTAAATATATATATATATAATGTAATAAGTAACCCACAAAAATGAGTGAAAAGATGTTATTTTTATAACAGTTTTATTAGTATATAATTCACACAGTACAATTCACCAATTTAAACTGTACAATTCAGTAGTTTTTAGTATATTCACAGTCATCACCACCATGAATTTTAGCATATTTTTATCAGTTCAGAAAGAAACCCTGTATACATTAGCATCACTCTCTATTTCTCTTTAACTCTTCACTTACTCCCCTCTCCCAAGCACTAGACAATTACTAATCTACTTTCTCTCCATATAGATTTGTCTATTCAGGACATTTTATATACACATAATAACGACATCGATGGTATTTGGGACTGGCTTCTTATATGTAGCATGATGTTTTTAGGGATTGTCCATTTTATAACATCTATCAGTACTTTATTTCTTTAATTTTTTTTTTACTAAATAATATTCCATTTAATGGATACACCATGCTGTTTATCCATTTATCAGTTCATGGACTTTTGGATTGTTTCTACTTTTGGTCTGTTAAACAAAGACCTTACACTCAAAGATACAGAGCCCATGGACACAGACAATAGTGCGGTGAAGATCTGGGGTGAGGCGGGGCTGGGTGGAGGGGAGCAAAGTGAGGGGAAATAGGAGATATCTGTAATACAGTCAACAATAAAAAATACATTAAAAAATGAATAAAGCTGCTATGAACATTTTTGTATACACTTTTATGTAGACAGTTGTTTTTATTTCTCTTGGGTGTAAGTAGTAGAATTGCTGGGTCATATAATGACCCTATGTTTTAACTTTGGAGGAACTGCCAGAATGTTTTCCAAGGGGTACATCATTTATAATCCCACCAGCAATGTATGAGGGTTCCAATTTTCCACACTCTTACCACTTGTTATTATCTGTCATTTAGATTATATCCATCTGTGTAGATATGAATTAATATCTTGTGTTCTGGATTTACATTTTCCTGATAGGTAATGGTGTGAAAATTTGTTCATGTAATTAATGATCATTTGTATATCATTTTTGAATAGCATCTGTTCAGATGATTTGCATATTTTTAAAATGTTAGTTGCCTTTTTATTATTGATTTGTAAGAGTTCTTTGTGCATTCTAGATACAAATCCTTTATCAAATATATAATTTTCAAATATTTCATCAGACTCCCTGGGTTGTCTTTTTACATTCTTGATGGTATCATTGGAGCACAAAAGTTTTTAATTTTAATCAAGTCCAAATTTTTTATTTTCTTTTGTTGCTTGTGTTTTGTGTCTTTCTAAGAAACTATTTTCTTCTATTAGCTTTAAACTTTTAGGTTTTTTAAATTAAATTTATTGGGGTGATATTGGTTAATAAAATTATATAGGTTTCGAGTATACAATTCTATAATACATCCTCTGTATATTGCATTGTGTTTATCACCCAAAGTCAAATCTTCTTCCATTACCATATATTTGACTCCCTTTACCCTTCACTATTCCCACCCAAACCCCTTCCTTTTGGTAACCACAATACTGTTGTCTGTATCTCTGAGTTTTTTGTTTGTTTGCTTGTTTGTTGTTTGTTCACTTGTTGCTTTCAGTTTTATATCCAACATATGAGTAAAATCATATGATTCTTAATATTTTCTGTCTGACTTATTTTGCTTAGCATGATATTCTCAAGATCCATCCATTTTGTCACAATGGCTGTAATTCATCTTTTCTGATGGCTGAGTATTATTATATTCTATATATGTACCACATCTTCTTTATCCAATTATCTATCAGAGAACGCTGATTGTTTCCATGTATTGACCAATGTAGTTCTTATATTTGGATATTTATTCCCTTTTGAGTTAATTATTTTACATAGTGTGGAATAGAGGTTCAATTTCATTCTTTTTCATTTGACTATCCAGTTGTCCCAACTCCATTTGTTGAAAAGGCTATTCTTTTATTTCTTGTGATAACTTTGTTAAAAATCAAATGATAATAATTGACAGGGTTTTTCTCTGTACTCTCAATTCTATTTCATTGATTTATATGTCTCTCTTTATGATATTACTACACTGTCTCAATGCAGTATCTTCCAGCTTTGTTCTTCTTCCAGATTGCTTTGCCTATTCTGGGCTCTTGAATTTCCATATGATTTTTAGAATCAGCTTGTTAATCTCTGCAAGTAAACCAGGCAGAATTTAGATGAGAATTGAGGATGAAATAAAATCTGTAAACCAATATGAAAGTAATCCCACCTTATCAGTATTGTCTTCTAATTCATAAATATGAGATCTTTCCTTTAGAACCTGCATACTTTCTATTTCATTTTCTTGCCAAATGTCTTGGATGAGAACTTCCATAAAATATTATAGAAATTGTGAGAGCAGACATCCTGTCTTATCCCTGATTCTAAAGGGATAGCATTCACTTTTTCCTCATTTAGTATGATACTAGCTGAGTTTACTTTGTAGATACTTTTTATAAGGTTGAGAAAGTTCTGTTCTAACCCTAGTTTGTTTAATATTTATATAGTGAAACAAATTTTGCCAAATATTGTTTCTATATCTATTGAGATGATCCTGTGGCTTTTATACTCTATTCTATTGTTCTAGTATATTTATCTAATGGATATCAAAGCAAACTTGTGTCCCTTGAATAAATTCCAGTTGTTCAGGGTGTATAATTCTTTTATTTTATATTTATTTATTAAAAACAATTTTTTTTTCTTTATTGATTTTAGAGAGAGAGGACGGAGAGGGAGCAAGAGATAGAAACATCTACGAGAGAGAACATTGATTGACTGCCTCCTGCATGCCTCCCACTGGGGATTGGGCCCACAACCTGGGCATGTGCCCTGACCAGGAATTGAACTGGTGACCTCTTGGTGCATGGGTCAATGCTCAACCACTGATCCACACCAGCTGGGCCATAATCCTTTTAATATGTTGCTCAATTAAGTGCTCTCACATTGTGTTCACTATATTTACATCTTTATTCATAAGAAATATTGTTCTGTATTTTTCTTGTTTTATGTCTTTGTTTATTTTTTGAATGAAGGTTAAAGCAAGTCTCATATAATGAATTGGGAAGCATTGCATCCTCTTCTGTTTGGAAGAATTTGTGAAAAAATTGTGTTAATTATTTTAAAAATATTTGGTATAGTTCACTGGGCTTTCTTTGGGCCTGGGCTTTCTTTGGGTAGTTTTCTTTTTTGTTATTAATTATATAGTTTTACTTGTTATAGGTGTACTCAGATTTTCTTTTTCTTTTTTAGTCATTTTGAGTACTTTGTGACTTAGAAATTTGTCCATTTAATCAATGCTTCTCATAAATGTTAATAAGTTGTCTTTATTTTAATTACAATAAAGTGTTTTCTAATTTTCCTTGTAAGTTCTTCTTTAATTCGTTGGTAATTTCAAAGTGTGGTATTTAATTTTCACATATTTATTAATTTCCCAAATTTCATTCTGATTTTAATTCCATTGTCATTATAAAATGTAGTTTGCATAATTTCAATTCTCTTAAATTTATTGAGTCTTATTTTATGGCTTAGCATATTGTCTTTCATAGAGAATATTCTATGTGAACATGAGAAGAATATTAATTGTGCTGTTGTTGGAGTGTTCTATGGATAGTTGTTAAGCATAGTTGCTTTATAATGCTGTTCAAATAAATTATGTTCTTGGTGATCTTTTGTCTAATAATTCTATCCATTATTGAAAGCACAATATTGAATTCTTCAACAATAGATAAATTATCTATTTTTTTAGTTTTGTAATTACATATTTTATGTAATTTAGGGTTCTATTGTTAGGTGCATATATATTTAAAATTATGATATATTCCTGCCAAATTGAGTCTTTTATTATTATAAAATGCTCTATTGTCTCTCTAGTAAGATATTTTTGTTGTAAAATCTACTTTGTCTTAAGTTAAATCTGACATTTCAGCTCTTTTCCAGGTAGGTTCTGTTGCTTCTTTTCCTCTATATTGATCCCATTGTCCTGTGTTTTTACATTTCTCAAATTTTCTTTAGTTAAAAAGTAGATCATTTATTTATTTATTCATTCATTTTTTTGACCTTCCCTCACTAGACTGAAAGCTTCATGCTCTTAGTAATGGAAGAAAATAATGAGTTTAATTTTGGATATGTGATCCATTTCTTTTTTATATTAAATTTCTTGTGGTGACATCAGTTAATAAAATTATATGGGTTTCAAGTGTACAATTCTATGATCCATCATCTGTATATTGCATTGTGTATTTACCACTCAAATCAAATCTTCTGTCATCATATATTTGGCCCCCTTTACTCTTCACTATCCCTCCTCCCCATTCCCTCTGATTAATCATCATACTGTTTTCTGTGTCTATGAGTTTATGTTTGTTTGTTCATTTGTTGCTTTCAGTTTTATATCCCACATATGAGTGAAATCATATGGTTCTTGACTTTTTCTGTCTGAATTATTTTGCTTAGCAAGACATTTTAGATAATATATTGTAGCAACACTGAGTGCTGATCCTTACATTACCTCAGAGCTTGTTTTCCTGTTTATTTATTTAGTGATTTGGCTGGAAAATGATGGCAAAATTTGTTTCTGTCTCAATGTGAAGCCTTTTACCTTGTTCCTGAGAGGTTCATCTTTGGACATGTGCACAGTTACACTTGGATGACAGTGGTTTATTTCAGGATTCTCTTGGTCTCTTCCCTGATCTCTTGATTAAACTGCCTTCCTCTGCTGTTATCATATACAGCTGTTAGACTTCACTAATGACAAATGATTGCTCTATAATTGTTGATAATACTTTGGAGCATACTTTATTCCACAGTCTGATTCAATTAAATCTAGGTTCCTTTGCAAGCATAGATTTTGAGGCAATTTAATGAGATTTGTTCTGACACCTAGAGGGCCTTTCACGGTTATAGATTTTCCTAATAAATGTTTTTTCATTTGTTATATACCTTTAGGACAATTGCCATAGACATTAAATGATTTTAAAGTAATTTCACCAGTCTTGTTTGTTTTGATAGGGAGTGAGTCCATGAAATTTCTTATACTACCAGTTGAAAGTAAAAGCTGTATATTAATATTTATAATAGAACTCTCTCAGTTTTGACACTCTAATGGGTATAATCAAATTCAGAATCAACAAGTTTATTTTTTGGAGGGGGTCTGTTATAATCATCGTTATGAACATAAGCAGAAATAATCACACATATTAGTGCTCAAAGTTTCAAGACAACTAAATATCTAATAATCAAGGTTCCCTACATTTTCTCCAGAACACCCCATTGTCAAGGTCTGTCCATTTATTACATCTTGTATTCCCCTGGGATTTTTCCTACAATCAAAATTATGACCAGTAGCTCAGTAGGTTAGAGCATCATCCCCATATGCCATGGTTGCGGGTTTGATCCTCAGTCACGGCACATACAAGGATCAACCAATGAATTCATAAATAATTGAAACATCAAATCAATTTCTCTCTTTCTTTCTCTCTAAAAATTAATAAAAAAACACTTAAAAAACACACAATCTTAAGTCATATACATGGGATAAAAATTATGAGCATTTATGTAGGCTGGCACTAAGGTATGAGAGGCTGTGAGGCCAAACATATTTCCTCTGGTTTGTATTTCTCAGACACCCCACCTGCTGTTCAAAAAGTATGATTAAGTTAGTAGAATTACTAAATTTAAACCCACAGAAATAAAGGCTGTAAGGCTATTGGAGATAAAGCAATGCAGAGTGTAGAGATATAAACAATGAAAAGTTTCAATACATGTGACAACATGAAAAACGACTTACGGAGTGGTAAGAATGGATGCAGGTAAGAGAGAGCCACAACCCGGATAAAACACAGCTCATGAGGGACCCAGAATGCTTTGCAGATTACAAGAATGACTGTGTTCTACATTCATGAAAGAGCAGAAGAGGAAGATATTGGTGAAAAAAAAATTGGGGTTAATTGAAATCCAGGACATGGAAGATCACATACCAGCCAAATCTCTTATTTTTCTGTGTCACTAAATATTATAGATATCCCAAATAATTAGTTCCATTTCTTTAGAGGATAACCCTTGGGCTTTTATCAGTGATGGAAGCACCTAGTTGTATACTCAAAACTTATAATGTCTTTTTTTTTACTTACTTAATATGGTTGATATTATTTTAACTAGAAATTTTCATTTAACCACACTGGCTAAGTTCAGGCATTGCAGTCAAAGTCTATCCACAAGCTGTAGGATAGACTACAAATTATTTAACTTTTGCCTGCCTTGGCATCGGTGCATGTTAAATGAAGATAAGAATAGGACAAGAGAATATGATTAAATGTTAGATTACATAAACCACATAAAACATCATTTATTAATTTTATACTTTTTATTATAATTAATTTTAAAAATTAAATTTTTATCTATTTTTCAATTTTGATCTATTTTGATAATATGACTGTTGGAAATCAGGGTACCTTTTGTTTTGATGTGGTGGTGGAGTAAAGAGATAACACTGAAAAGGAAAAGTAGGCATAAATAGAATGTTTTTTACATAATGATTATATTTTGTAACATTAATTAATATCTATAATTTATTAATAATGATCAATATCTACTATTTATTAAATTTTTTGTTTGTGCTCATACAAATAGAGGTCCCTTAAATTGAGAAAATTACCTGTCCCTGCATTAAATAAGAGCAGTTTAGGCAGTTTCCTATCACAGACAATACTGAGGATAAGCAAAAATAATTGAGCTGCTTGCTCCAGGAAATATTTGCTCCTGGAAGATAGGACTATACATTACTTAACAGTGTACTTATCAGGCTAATAGCTTGCTCATCAGGACACGCTTCAAGATCCTTGATTTGCTGTGCTGACAAATTCTAAGCTATTAGGTAAAAAATTTTGACCCACCCTAGTACCTTTCCTTGCAAGATCCAACTTAAAATAAGCCAATGTAAGCCTTAGAACCCTGCACACATTCTCCTCTAATGCTTCCCTGTCTAAGGCACTGACGAGACACTTTCAAGGTAGATTCTCCCTTAAAGATCTAAGTCTAATAAATTTAAGTTTGGAGCAAAAGGTTTTTCTGGTGGTCTCTAGAGGAGGCAGACCATAAAAATATCCTTCATAAAAACAAATGTACACATCAGTGGAACTCAAGCTGGTTTGATAATACAGAAGAAATTTGATTTACTAGATAATCTGACTTTATGAATTAATCTTATCTAATTTACAAATAAGTTTGACATTTTTAAAATGATTAATTTGAAAATTTGTTGTTCACTTATTGAATTTAAATTGAGATATTCTAGCACTTTATTAAAGAAAAAGTAAAATGCTCTACCACATACAGAGTTTTATTAACTATGTAAATTTAAAATGTGGGACTTATCCTAAAATTTAAGTCACATTTTATAGACTTTCCTAATAACTACATAGGGAATTTGGTTCCATTTAACACCCACCTTCAGCACATCTCTGTCTATATATTCTACTTGATGATTAGGGTTACAAGAACATACTTATTACACTTTTTTTGTGAAAGTTAATAAATGTTGTTAAATGCCTCACAGATATTAATTATCATCTCTTGGTTTCACAAAATAGTTAATTTCTCATCATAACTTTTCTCATAAATATTATGCTACAATAATTACATTTGCCTTCTATGCTTTGTACTACTTTTCCAAAAGACCATAATGATATCATACAGTTGAAAATCCGATACAGATCAGTAATATAGGACTGGAGAACATATCATTTTTAAAATAAAAGATTCCAGAATGTACTGTTAATGACTGAATAGAAAAGAAATCACAATTAATAAAAATTTGGATTGAGAGACATTTTCATGTATGGTTTCAATAATACTAAGTTTATACAACAATTCAAATTGAGCTATTTATTGGCAGATATTCTTCATCAATTTTCTAATAGCGATTAAATATAATCTGTTCATTAAGTCTCCCATGTGCAGATTATAATATAATATAAATCTCATTTATAATATAACTTTTCTTAGCTAAACTTGTATCCATAGACTCGAAGCTATCTTTGGCACTATTTTATTTATGACATATTCTCAATTCAATTGGGGTCTTCATTAAAGAGTTTTCTCTACATTAATTTCTATACAAATGGGGAAATTGCATTGTAAGTAGAACACAGAATATACAAAAAATATATTTGAAAGGTACAATTCAAAATTAAACCCAAAACCTTAAATTTTGTTTTCATTTTCCTACTATTAAAGAGAAAGCACCATTAACCAAATAAATGTGTAAAGGTGGTTGCTTATTCTTTTTCTGAGATAACAATAAACTCTAGTCCATGTAAGGAGATAATTTGTTGTTGGTATTTTGTTTTCATTCTCTTCAAAAGTGAGATTGGTTTCTTTAGATATTCACACTGCCCCTGCTCTCATAAGCTTTTGCCAAACAGAGCAAACCATAAGTTCTGAGGTTTGATATTCAGTGATTATTATAGCTGCATATATGTGGAATGCTCTTGCAAGGTTGTTTTATTTTCTATTTGCCACACTTCATACCACAGAGTAGTACCTAAAAGTTAAATGCATTTACTTGAAATGAGCCACATGATAAAACAGTGCATAAGAAAAAGGCAATAGGGTGCAGCGCAAGTGTGCTGTGAAAACGCGTAAACCAGATGTCAGCAATGCTTGAGCTCAGTCGTGGATGTGTTCATTTTCCCCTAGCTCTGCTCAGGAAGCTGGCAGGAAGAATCCCTTGCCTCACAGATCAGGGAAATAGCTCAGAGAAGGCTCAGAGGCAGAAAATGCAATTGACAGGGAAAATTCATTGAAGCTTTTTTTTTTTTTAAGAGAAAGTGAGACTTTTTAATGTAGTTTTCTTTGTTTTTGTTTGCTTGTTTGTTTAAAAGCAGACTGTACCACAAAGATAGAGAAGTTAATGGGACTGAATAGAACAGGATTTATTGAGCTCTTGGTTACCCGATTGAGCTAATCAACCTTTACTCTTTATTGGATGGATCAAAAAGAAAAATGAGCAGTTAAGTGAATTAGTGAACATTATTCTGAGTCTATGACAAAACAATAATTTAATCCATGTGATTAGAATTTATATATGGTGTTTTCCTCCTAAATCAAAGGTGAAATATTTCAACGAATATTCAGCATTTATCCTTGCAATAGTTTATTAAGAAAGAAAATCAACTATGTATGGACCATCACCATCATATCTCTATATCATTGATGACATTTTGCTTTTGAGTGAACATCTTGGTTTTGCAATTCAAGAAACCGAAATTGAATTTGAAAAGTTATTTTTATTCAGCTTTCCTACAAATATTTGTTTAGAAATGTGCCAGTCTGCCAGTTGTCCACCAATATCTATTCTCCCGATATTCTACAATAGAACAATGGAATTTTATCTGTATATCCAGCTGGTCAGAATACTCTACATTACAACCTTTCTTACAGCTAAGTTTTGTTATATGACTAATTAATAGGCAATGGTATATATTGGAAGTCATGTGTGTAAAATGTCTTAAATTCCCTGCTCTCATGAAGCTTCTAGTCTGGTATAGGTTAATATACATGCATTAAAGGGATGGAAAATCCAAGATGAAGCATTTTCTCTTGTGATATGAGGGGGCCAGCAGAATTCTGTGAGCAGGTGTAGAAGTGAATCATGGAGAAACTTGGGGAACAAAATATTTCAAATCCTATGGTAGGAATTTATTTCCTTTGGAAAGTTGGAGGATTAGTAATTCGAACAGTGAGCCAGGAGTGGAATGAAAGGTGAGAAGACTGATAGAGAATATAAGACCTCTGGACCATTCAAAGACTGTGGCTTTTACTGTGGTTGGGATGCGAAGCAATCGGAGTCCTGTGCAGGGAAGAAACATTCTCTGGCGTATTTACAAGGGTCACTCTCATGACCATGTTTACCTGATCAAAAGGAGGTCATAGTCTTATCAAATGTAGAAAAGGTATTTACATATATGTAATCCCATAATGCAATATTTTTTTATCAAGACGAGAAATGTGATGGCTTTTTTCAGAATGTAATCCATGATTTGCACATATGAACTGCTCTGATACATATACAGATATTTTAAATTCAGCGATATGTGTATTTTTACTCTTCACAACAATCCTAAGATATTTCAAATTCTTATTCTACATATGAGGAAAAAGTGAATAGAAGTTTCCCAAGGTTGCACGTAGTTTAATTAATTAGTAGAAATGGTTTTCAGACTTGGAAAATCGAGTCTAGATTTGCTTTCCTTTTTAGCTAATCTATTAACCATTATGGAATATTGCCTTCTGATTAGATTATCCCACAGCACGTTTAAAGACAGAAAACACTTGTGGAATGACTTTCACGTGAATAAAAAAAGAAATCATATCATACAATTGATAGAGCAGATGAGACAATTCACGTTAACCACAGTTTTACATGAATGGATTTGGTGTCACCAGGATAGTTACAGATCTATCATTATGATTTAATTTCATTTAAACCTCTGGTAAATAGAGGGTTAAAAAGTCTCAAATCTATAGTAGGTAATAAAAGCCCTTTTGGGTTTTGTTTATTTCTAGCTGGTGGAGAATTAATTTGTCATGCTCGAGGGGGTGCCAAGCTCCAATTAACACCACACGTGTGGTTGGCACATTTGTAATGGGTTGGCTGTGTTGTATGATAGAAGCAAGAGGCTCAGGTCCTACACTAACAAGTGCTGGGTCCACAGTTTCTGGGCCTCCTGTCAATCCAGGGGTAGACACAAGGATGTAGCTAGCTCATTAGCTGCTTACTGAAGACTGGAGCATCACACCTGCCATTTCAAATTTGAAAGATATATTTTTAAAAAGTACTTTGATTAGATTACCTCTAAGGGTACTGTCCTGGTTATAAGGTTATAGGTAAAACGTTTTTTTTTTCCCCCTGAAAATTTAAAGGTTCAGATTCTAAGGTATATATAGTTAATGACATTCACACTTACACAAAATGGCATCTGCTAGTTTTATCCAGGTTTTGGTCAAGTTACTAAACAGTCATATGACAACTTGCTGTTTGTCATGAGGCAGTCAGATTGTTAACACCACATTCTGACTTCTTCCATCTTATTTTGATACCAGTATGTAGTCATGGTCTATGTAAACAAATATTTGAGTGAGCTCTAGTTTGGCTCACTTTAATAATAATTTTGACTTAGGTTGTTGAAAGATAAGATAGAATTTTAATCTTCAATTAGTGCCTTATTAATGTAACAGAAGTCAAGCTTCTTTTCTGATTGTAAGGTATTTCAGCAATTGTTAATGTCCCTTAGCCTTTGTATTTAATATGGCAATGTCTGTAACCTAAAGTGAATTGTAAATGATGGAGACATAACTGTCAATGTAGAAAAGTGAGATGTTAATAAATTAAAGAAAAATGATGAGAAAGAATTGAAAAATGCAGTGATGAAAGTTATAATAAAGAAAATTGTGGCAAGTGCTATAATTACCAGTCACATCATGGCACATTCCCTTTAGTGTTAGCTGCATTTCAGTCTTTTTTTTTTTAGAACTGTGGGATGGAATTGAAAACTAGGACACTTTATTACATAAACATTCATTTCTAAAGGTTTTATTTCATTTAGTATCATAAAATACATGTAACCCCATTTTAGGCAAATATTTAGAATTGTAGTGAGAGGGCCAAAGGGCAACTTTCACAAATAAGAATGAACTACTATTTTAAAATATTGCATTTCACTCAGTTCATGATCTGAATCTCTCAGTCCCTTACATGATCATACCTATTGACCAGTGCTTTTCTCTTGCATATCCATGCTCTCCTCCCCATCATCGCCCATTCTGGAATGAAATGTTAGGCTTGGGGTTATTTCATTTCAATTTGGAGCCACATTTTGAATGAATCCTCTGACAGGAAGCAACAAAAATAGAAACGCTCTCTTCCCCCTCATCTGCTGGAGTACACAGTTCTATTTTTAAGAGACTGAAAAAGACATTCATTGCTCCAACTACCAGGGGTCACTGTTTTTGAAGAATTTTGGCAAGAAATAATAGCAAGAGAAAAGACTAAGAAAACTGACAGAGAGACTGAAAGTAGCCACGTTTTTCCTCCACTCAGACCATTAAATGATATTGCTTCACTTAGGATGTCAGTGGAGCAAATGGTCATGATTGTTGTTGTTTTCGTCTTTCAAGAGAAGGATGCTCCAGAAACATTTTCTGTTTAAAAGCACCCATTACAGAGGGGAATAGAATATTAACAACAAGGCATCTGATAAAACCTTTTATTGAATAATGAAAGATGGATGATATCAATAATGTTTTTTTATCTGGTCAAGAAATTTCTCTGTAACAGTCTTTTGGTGCCCAGAGTTCTAATGGGCTTATGACTACTAATGGCTTTTTAATCTCATCGTCTGTAATGTTAGAGTTTTAAATCTATTTTCTTCCATTTCCTGACAGGCATCAGAGACAAAGAGGGCATTTACTGGCTTTGTGCTACATTTTTTATTGCATTAAAATTGCCCAGACTTTTGCATCAGCAACTGAACTGGATAGTTTTGGGAGATGGGAAACTAGAAAGAGAAAAGTGATCAAATATAGAGTCTTAGCACTATTATCCTAAATGATATAAAGCTTCGTGTTAGACTCACAGTGTGTGCTTTTGCATACCTAGAAAATGTTGCCAATGTTGTCAGCTTGTGAATTTTGCATGGGCCAGATAGAATAAACATGCTTCTCTTCTATTTAATATACATTAGATTATATTTACATTATCTCACGCTATTTATTTCATAATCCTTTATGGTTCAAGGTTTTGCTTTGTTTTGACCTGGGTTATATCCTATATCAATAGTAAATATATTTTTGTTTTCTCTTAGTACAGTGATGCATTTGGGTCATCTTGGACATGTCATTGAGTTCTCTTGTTTTGTATTTCCTCACTTGTAAATGAAAAGGTTTATAGTGTTTTTCTTTTGTTTTTGTTTTTAATTCCAGAGGTTTTTAAAAGTAGAACATGTATGTCAAAATTTCTTTGTAAATGTTCAAATTTTAGGGAGAACCAAAGCACAATCTACACTGAAGGAAAAAAAATATGAAGAAGTAAAAGCAAAAAAGAAAATCATAAATGTCAAATAACAACATATGCATTAAAATTCCATTAATTCAATTATATTCACCAGCACTTTCTCTCAAAAATAGCACTGTGAAGCAACTCCTTGAAAATGTATAATTTATTCTTAGCACATCAAAAAAAAAGCTCACTTTTCACAGTTAGAGACAAATAAAAAACAAGATAAATGAAAATCAGGATGATTTCACTTACATGTGGACTCTAATGAAAAAAATACATAAACAAACAAAAAAGAAAAAGACAAAAGACTCATAGATACAGATAACTGACAGTTGTCAGAGGGGAGAGAGGTTGGGTGAAATAGGTGAAGAGATTAAGCAAAAAAAACACCCCTCATTGACACAGACAACAGTATGGTGATTACCAGAGGGAAAGGGGGGTAGGGGCAGGTAGAAGACGGTAAAGGGGGGATAAATGGTGATGGAAGGAGACTTGACTTTGTGTGGTAAACATACAATGTAATATATGAATTATGTATTATAGAATTATACACCCCAAACCTATATAATTTTATTAACCCATGTCACCTCAATGAATTCAATAAAATTGTTTTAAATCGAGTATTAACTCATTTATTAAACCAGTCATCACTAACCAATTTTTTCCTTCTCTCATCTACTTTTTCATTGCACTTTGTTAATGCTCTTATTATGCTGCTTAATATGTTATTTAATTTTTTTATTGTGTAGTATATCAAATCCTATAACTTATACTTTGTTTTTTTTATGTTTGACACTAACCCATAGTGCTTGCTACATGAAGTCTCAATTATTTTGGTTGAATTGCACTACTAAATCATGAATTAAAGTTTATTTCAAATTATAAATGATCAAAAGTAACACATCATGATTCACTTAGTAATTAGATAAGCCAATAAATGTATTTGTGAAAGCTTTTTAACACCAAGTACTGAAAACAGTGATGTTTCTCATTGTCTTTCCATTAATCAGAAATTTGATCAGAATATTTAGCTCTATCAGTAACCTTGGTAACTGAAATTCTTACTTAATTATATTTAAAAGAAAAAATATATTACTTTATTAACATAAATTGAATTAAATTTTCTTTGGAGACCTAAATTATTGAAGTAAATGATTCAGATGTATTTTCCAAATGCCACCATTTAATTTTAGCACGTTTATGGGAAGCAATTGCTAAGATGAAATCAGAGCAGGTATATTGGTCAGGATGGTCTCAGTGCTCACAACAAAATTTGATTTCCCACCCAAAGTGTCATACAGTTTACTGAATTCTCCAGGGCAATGTTCCTCTGTGCAGCGACTCGGCTGACGTTGTTGACCCATTAATGCCAACATGTGGCCCCCAGGATAGCTATGGAAAGGAAAGACAGAGTTGGAGAATTGCGTGTGAAATTTATATTGCCATAACCTGAAGGAGGTACATATCATTTCTCCCACAATTCTCTTCTCAGAATTAGTCCAATGGCTCTGCTCAAAAACAAAGGGGAATATGATAGAACAATAGATATTCCGGGGACACTAAATATTTTTGGCACAAGAGAGAAAAATGAGACTAGCCCATCCAAGAAGCTTCTGTAACATTACTTGGAAAGAAGCATTACAATAAGCTGGAAAAGTGAAGAAATACTAGCATCTAACAGGTCAGCTTTGCCTATGCCTAAAAAAAAAGTAAAGGCAACTCTTTATGTAGGGCAGAGGGACCCAGCCAAGATTGGTCATGATAAGCAGACTGGTGATGTCAAGTATATTATGTATAGCATACTGTTTTATACATTACATAGCAGCATTTAAAAACATTAGCACCAGAACTGGAATGTTTGGTTTCAAGTCTCAATTCTACCACCTCCTAGTTGTGATTTTCATCAAGATACTTAACTTCTTTGAAAATCAGTACCTTCATCTATAATTATAGTAATTAGATGTACTAACTCACATAGTTGTGGTGCAAATTAAAGAATTGATATTTGTGGAGATCTTACATTAGTGCCTTACACATAAAAATAATAGTGTTTGCAAAACAACTAAAATTTTTTAAACATGACTTTAATGATTTTCTTGACATATTCTAAGAAGTTTTGAAGAAGCATTCTAAAAATTAAGAGATGATTTGGCTATTATAAAAAACAATGCAGCAGATAAGATGATACAGTATAAGAAAAATACATTTTAATTAATGGTGCTGGCCATCCCAATCCTTCTGTCAGAGGCATTTGTGTGTGTGTGTGTGTGTGTGTGTGTGTGTGTGTGTGTGTGTGTAAATAGCAGACCCAGATTAGATGCAGTTTATTCAAAGCTGCGTCATACCCCTGGCCAGTGTGACTCAGTGGCTAGAATGTCAGACCTCACACTGAAAGAGTCTCAGGTTCGATTCCTGGTCAAAGGCATGTACCTGGGTTGCAAGTTCCATCCCTGGCCTTGGTTAGGGCATGTGCATTAAGCAACCAATTGATGTGTCTCTCTCATATTGATGTTTCTCTCTCTCTCTCTCACCCCCTCCTTCACTCCCTTCACTCTCTCTAAAAATCAATGGAAAAAAATCTTTAGTTGAGGATTTTTTTTAAATGCTGAGTCATAAATTGAAAGACTCTAGAATGGGTAGCTATGTATAGATAACAAAAATAAAATAAAAATAAATAAAATAAGCAGAGTAATATGCATCAGATTAAGAATTATGAAAGGAAACATATTAGACTAAGATAAATGCCTTTCCATTCTTTCAAAGAAATTAAAATGAAAAAAGACTGAAAATAAAATGGAAAGAGAGATATAGTTACTTACAAAATAAAAGATAAAGCAACAGAATAAGTTAAGAAATTGGAAAGTCTAGGAATCAAATTGGTGTTAAATAGTAAAGCTATTATAGAAGTTTGATAGAAGAAATAGAAAAAATGCTGAAAACAGTGTTAGTAACAGAAAGAAAAATCTTTACAAAATCACACTAAGCAAAAATAAAAATGAAAATGATAAAAGAGAATGTAATAGCTAGATAAAACATATTCAATGCATAATTAGTGTTTCCTAAAAAGAGAAAATCTCATTCCTAAAAAGACAAAAATCTAAAATACAAGAAGGCTTGAATCTATACTTTATTCTTTTTAAATATGTACTGTTTTAAAATATTGTGCTAATGCTATCATTGTATTTTGAGTAAGATTTATTTAGTTTAATACTCCCTTATCTCTTTTCCTTAGAAATGAATTGGATGATTTTTGTTGTGTTGTTTAGATTGTATACATGGGTATTTAACTAAATTTTTAAGGCTTTGTTTGGGTTTAGATGGCCTAATCCTGAAAGCAGTTCACAGCCAGACTGAAAGGATGAAACTGAGACACCACCTATTGCAGGTTTCAGGTGTGCTCAAGGCTGTAATTTGTCTCATCAAGTTAACTGACTGCTAGGATTAAAAATATCAACACATATCTGAAGAATGCAATTGAGTATATGTGACATTGATATGAACATTGTCTGTGATAAAATTAAAAGTATTAAACATAAAAAGTAAAGAAAGTGTGACCCATTGTTAAGACAAAAGAAAATTAACGCAGGCTAACCTCATGATGACTAGATGCAGGACTGCTGGACAATGCCTGGAAAGTCACTATTAGAACTGTGCTCGGTGAAGTAAAGGAAGATACTCATGATAAATGAAAATATGTGAAATCAGCAGAGAGAAATGGAAAACATAAAAGAACCAAAATAAAATTTTAGAAATAAAAAATACTGTACCCCAAACAGAACATTCACTCATTGGCTTAGTAGCAACACATAGATGACAGGAGAGTCAGTGAACTTAAAGAGAGACCCACAGAAATGATCCAATTGGAAGGAGATGCAAGAAATTTCACAGAATGAAGAGAGCTTCACAATCCTACAGATAATGTCAAAATGTCTGACATAGGGATCATCAGAGTTCAGTAAGGAAAGGAGAATGATAATGAGGAATAAAAACAGTTCTTGAAAATCAATGGCCCCAAACTTCCCAAATTTGGTGAAATGTATGAATTCATAGTTTCAAGAAACACTAAGAACTCCAAACATTATAAATTCAAAAGGAACAATGCATGTCACAGTAAAATTGCTTAAAATGACAAATAAAAACTCATAGACACAGACAAGAGTATGAGGAGTATGAGGGTGGAGGGAGGTAGAAGAGGGTAAAAAGAGGTCAAATATATGGTGACACAAGGCGACTTGACTTTGGGTCATGAGCACACAGTGCAATATACAGATGATTATAGAATTGTATATGTGATACCTGTATAATCTTATTGACCAATGTCACTCCAATAAATTTAATAAAAATTTAAGAAATGTATTTGGAACAAAGAGTAAATCTTCCTCAGTGAAATGCATCATGTTGCAACATTAATTTAAATGCCAATGGTTTTTTTCTCTTCTGAAACCAAAAAGGCTAGAAGACAGTGGGGCAATATTATTAAAATGCAGAAAGAAAAATTGGTTTAGAATTTATAAATAACTCTTACAACTCAATTAACAGAAAGAAATCAATCTACGTAAAATTGGGCAGACAGTTTGAATAGACATCCAAAAAAAGATGTATTATGGCAAATAAACATATGAAAACATGATCAACATCATTATCAGGGAAATGCTTAAAAAATCATAATGAGATATTCTACTCACTCATTAGAATGGTTTACAATTAGAGTGACTGTAATAAATGTTGGCTAGAATGAGGAGAAACTGAAATTTTTATGTACTAAAATTTAATCCATTTTTTGTGATTTTATAAGATTTAGAGAAGATAAAATATCAGAAATTCGTTTGTGTCAAATAACCTAGAATGACATCAAAATACATACATAAAACCATAAGAAAATAAAAAGGAGAAATTTACATTGATACAATAATGTTTGGAAATTTTAACTCATTTCTCTAGATAAAGAAGTAACAAAATAGACTATTTGAGTAATTTATTTATTAAATTGATTAGAGTTTCTCTCTCTCTTTCTCTTCTTCTCCCTCCAAAGATTGTTTTTCAATTGACCATGAACCACTTTTTAAAATTATATTAGGCCATAAAAATAAATTCATATTAATTTCAAGTAAATTGAATATATTTTTGAGACACAATATAGAGTTCTTTAAATATGTTGGTGTATTCATTTCTCTTTTTAATTTTTATTTATTTTACTCTTAAATGTGTTTAATGACTTTACTAATTAAAGTAATTTTGACCTGAGATGCAAACCTGAGGTGAGCTTTGCTTGCCTTACTGGTCTGATATTCCGATTACATTGGTATGTTCATCTAGCAATGAAATGGTAGCAAAGGATGCTATCATTCCCAGTTACAGCAAACCTCCTATAAACTCTTTTCCACAGTTTACACATTACCTAAACAATGTATGACAAATGAAAAAGAACACTGTCCTCAATATAAACTGGTTAAATTAAAGTCCTATCAAATATTCTATTTTCCTTATGTTGCATGATTTTTTATAAAAACAAATGTATTTCTAGTTTTATTTTTCATTTTTTACTTCCAATATTACTTAGTATTGGTTTTGGGTATACAGTATAGTGTTTAGACAATCATATACTTTGTATAAGGTTCCCCTCCATATTTCCAGTACCCAACTGGCAACATGCATAGTTATAGCAATATTATTGACTATATTCCCTATATGGTAATTTACATCCCCATGACTATTTGGTAATTAATAATCTGTACTTAATCCCATCACTTCTTTTTCCCAGTCCCCCAACCTTCTTCCCCTCAGGCAACCATCAGTCTGCTCTCTGTGTCTATCAGTCTGTTTCAATTTTGTTTGTTTTATTTTGTTCTTTATATTCCACATATAAGTGAAAACATAGGGTATTTGTCTTTCTCTGACTTATTTCACTTAGCATAATAATCTCTGGGTCCATCTATGCTGTCGTAAATGGTAAAATTTTCACTCATTTTTTATTCAAGTAATATTCCATTGAATATATATGTACCTCTACTTTTTTATCTATTGAGGGACACTTGTGTTGTTTCCATATCTTGGCTATTGTAAACAATGTTTTAATGAACATAGGGAAGCATATATGCCTTTAAATTAGTGTTTCGGGTTTCTTAAAATAAATCTCCAGAAGTGGAATCAGTGGGTCATAAGGCAGATCAATTTTTAATTTTTTTGAGGAAACTCCATAATGGTTTCTACAGTGGCTGCACCAGTCTGCATTCCCACCAGCAGGCCAGCACTTGTTTTTTTTTTTTTTTATGTATTGATGACAGCCATGCTGACAGGTGTGCGGTGATAATCTCATTGCGGTTTTAGTTTGCTTTTCTCTGATAATTAGTGACTTTGAACATCTTTTCATATATCTATTGGCTATCTGTATGTTTTCTTTGGAGAAGTGTTTATTCAGTTCCTTTGCCCATAGTTTAATTGGATTGTTTTTGGGTGTTGAATTTTATAAGTTCTTTATAAAATTTTTATATTAACCCCTTATCAGATGAATTATTGGTGAATATGTATAAAACCTTTTTAGTTTGATGTAGTCCCATTTGTTTATTTTTTCTTTTGTTTCCCTTGCTCAAGGAGATATATTAGAAAAGATATTGTTAAGACAAATGTCAGAGATTTTATTGCCTATGTTTTCTTCTATAAGTTTTATGGATTTGAGACTTACAGTTAAGTCTTTAATCCATTTTGAGTTTATTCTTTTTATTTTTTATTTTTTTCTTTATTGATTTTTAGAGAGAGAGATAGAAACATTGATGAGAGAGAACATCGATTGGCCGCCTCCTGCATACCCACCACTGGGGATTGGTCCCACAACCTGGGCAGGTGCCCCGACTGGGAATTGAACCAGTGACCTCTTGGTGCATGGATCGATGCTCAACCACTGAGCCACACTGGCCAGTTTAGTTTATTCTTGAATGTTGTGTAAAAAGGTGGTCTAGCTTTATTTATTTATTTTTGCATGTTTCTGTCCAATTTTTCCAGCACCATCTATTGAATAGACCACCTTTACCCCATTGTATGTTCTCACCTCCTTTGTCAAATATTAATTGATCATATAGATGTGAAGTTATTTGGGGGATCTCTGTTCTGTTCCATTGATCTATATGCCTGCCTTATGCTGCTACAATGCTGTTTTCATTACAATGATCTTGTAGTATAGCTTGATATCAGGTAGCGTGATACCTCCACGTTTGCTCTTTCTCAAGATTGCTATGGCTATTTGGGGTCTTTTTGGTTCCATAAAATTTTTTAGAATACTTCTTCTAGTTCTGTGAAATACACCATTGCAATTTTGATAAAAATTCCATTGAATCTATAGAGTGCTTTGGATAGTGTGGACATTTTAGTGATGTTAATTCTCCCCATCAATGAACACGGAATATGCTTTCCTTTATTTGTATATTCTGTAATTTCTATCTTCAGTGCTTTATACTTTCCCCAGTACAGGTCTTTTACCTCCTTGTTTAAATGTAGTCCTGGGTATTCTTTTTTGATGCTACTTATATGGATTGTTTTCTTAGTTAACCTTTCTGATAGTTCATTATTGGTGTATAAAAATGCAATCAATTTCTGAATATTTATTTTGTATCCAGCTACTTTACTGAATTCATTTATCAGTTGTAGTAGTTTTCTGGTGGATTCTAGGGTTTTCTATATACAGTATCCTGTCATCTGCAAAAATGACAGTTTTAGTTCTTCCTCTCCAATTTGGATGCCTTTTATTTCTTCTTGTCTGATTGCTGTGGCTAGAACTTCCAGTACAATGTTGAATAAGAGTCTTGTTCCTGATCTTAAGGGTATCACTTTCAGGGGTTTTTTTGTGTGGTTTTTTTTTTTTTTTGCATATAAAATTGACTGTAGTTTTGTCATATATGGCCTTTATTATCATTTTTTAATTTTTTTCTTTATTGATTTTGGAGAGAGAGGAAGGGAGAAAAAGAGAGAGATAGAAACATCGATGAGAGAACATCGACTGGCTGCTTCCTGCATGTCCCCTACTGGGGATCTGGCCCACAGTCTAGGCATGTGCCCTGACTGGGAATCAAACCAGTGACCTCTTGGTGCATGGGTCAATGCTCAACCACTAAGCCACACCGGCCAAGCTGGCCTTTATTATTTTAAAGTATGTCCCCTCTATTCCTACTTTGCTAAGTGTTTTGTTTTGTTTTTTTAATCATGAAGGGTGGTGGATTTTGTCAAATGCTTATTTTGCATCTATTGATAAGATCATATGATATTTTAAAACTATGTTTTCATTTATTTTAAAGACAGAGGAAGGGAGAGGAAAAGAGAGAGTGAGAAACATAGATGTGAGAGAGAAACATTGATCAGTTGCTTCTCAAACGCATTCTACCCTGGGATCAATCCTACAACCTGGCCATGTGCCCAGACCAGGAATGGAACTGGTGGTGACTTTTTCAGTGCATGGGATGATGTTCAAGCAACTGAGCCCCACAGACCAGGGCTGATCATATGATTTTTATCCTTCATTTTGTTTATGTGGTGTATCATGTTGACTGATTTGTGGATAGTGTACCAATGTTGCATCCCTGGAAAAAGTTCCACTTGATCGTGGTGCGTGATCTTTTTATTGCATTGCTGGATCTGGTTTGCAAACATTTTGTTGAGGATTTTTGCGTCTATGTTCATCAAAGATATTGGCCAGTAATTGTATCTCTTTGTAGTGTCTTTATATGGTTTTGGAATTCAGATAATGCTGACCTCATAAAATAAGCTTTGGAGACTTCCCTACTCTTTTATTTTTTGGACTAGTTTGAGAAGGGTATGTATTAATTCTTCTTTGCATGTTTGGCAAAATTTACCTGTAAAACAGTTCTGTCAAGGACATTTGTTTTGGGGGATTTAAAAAAAATTACTGCTTGGATTTCATTAACTGTAGTTGGTCTGTTCAGGAAGTCTGTTTCTTCTTGATACAGATTTGGAAGACTGTATGTTCCTAGGACTTTATTCATTGATCCAGGATTATCTAATTGGATGGCATATAGTTGTTTGTAATATTTTCTTATAATCTTTTGTATTTCTCTCTTGTCAGGTGTCAATTCTCCTTTTTTATTTCTGACTTTATTTATTTGGGTCTTCATTTTTTTTTTATTGAGGAATCCGTTAAGACTTATCAATCTTGTTGATCCTTTAAAAAACAGTTTTTGGTTTCATTGATCTTTTGTATTGTTTTTTAGACTCCATTTTGTTTATTTCTGTTCTAATCTTTATTTTCCCCTCCTTCTACTTACTTTGGCCTTTGCTTGTTTTGCTTTTTCTGATTTTCTTAGATGTAAGTTTAGATTGTTTACTTGAGAATTTCTTGTTTCTTTAGGTAGACCAGTATTGTTATGAATTTTCCTCCTAGGACTACTTTGCTGTGTCCCATAGATTTTGTGTTGTACATCCTGACTTTCTCCTTGATCTCATTTTAAACCCAATCATCGTTTAGTAAAACATTTAGTAAAATGTTATTTAGCCTCCATAGGTATTTGTGTGGTTTTCAGTCTTTTTGTTGTGACTGATTTCTAATTTTCTACCATTGTGGACAAAAAAGATGCTTGATATGATTTCAAACTACTTGAATTTATTAAGACTTGTTTTGTGTTCTAATATGTGGTTTATTTTTTTAATTTTTTGTTATTTATTTATTTATTTTTAAAGAGAGAGAGAAACATCGATGTGAGAGAGATACATCGAGTGGCTGCCACCCACACAACCCCAACCGGGGCTGGGGACAAATTGCAACCGAAGTACGTGCCCTTAGTGGGAACCAAACCCAGGCCTTTCTAGTCCGTGAGCTAACACTCTAACTGCTGAGCCAAATAGGCCAGGGCCTAATATGTGGTTTAACTTGGAAAATGTTCCATGTGCAGTTGAGAAGTGCACATTCTGTTGCTTTAGAGTGAAATGCTCTGAAAATATCAATTCAATCCATCTGGTCCAGTGCGTCATTTAAGATTATTATTTCCTTGTTTATTTTCTGCCTGAAAAATATATCCACTAATGACAGTGGGGTATTAAAATCCCCTATTATAACTTTATTCCTGTCTATCACTTCCTTTATTTCCTCAATATGTACTTTACGTATTTAGTTGTTCCTGACTTGGGTGCATAAATGTTTATAAGGGTTATGTTATTGTTGAATTAATCACTTTATTATTATGTAATGTTCTTCTTTGTCTATTATTGTAGCCTTTGTTTAAAAGATTTTGTCTGATATAAATACTGCTATCCTGGCTTTTGAAACATTATTTATTTGCGTTAAATATCTTGTTTTCATAAAATTATAATACTTTCAGTCAGCGTGTGTCTTTCATTCCGAGTTGGATCTCTGGTAGACAGTGTATATATGGTTCTTGTTTTCTTATCCATTAAGTTACCCCATGTCTTTTGATTGGAGCATTTAATCCATTTACATATAAAGTGATTACTGATAGGTTTGTATTTATTACCATGTTATTCTTTACAATTATGTCTCCCCAACACCTCAAAAATTTTTTTTTATCTTCTTTAAGAAGTTCCATTAACAATTCTTGTACTGCTGGTTTGGTGGTAATGAATTTCATTAGGTTTTTCCTGCCTGGGAAGCTCTTTATACAACCTTCAATTTCAAATGATAGCTTTGCTTTCTAGGGTAGTCTTTGATGTAGGTCCTTGATTTTCATCACTTTGAATATTTCTTGTCAATCTGTTGTGGTGTGAAAAGTTTCTGTTGAGAAATCAGCTGACAGTCTTATGGGAGCTCCCTTGTATGGAACCAGTTTTCTTTCTCTTGCTGCTTTTAAGATTCTCTCTTTGACTTTAACTTTTGACATTTAATTATGATGTGTTTTGGTGTGGGCCTCCTTAGGTTCATCTGCACTGAAACTCTCTGTGCTTCCTGGACTTGTGTGTCTACTTCCATTGCCAGGTTAGGGCAGTGTTCAGTCATTATTTCTTTGAATATGTCCTCAATCCCTAGCTCTCTCTCTTCTCCTTCTGGTACCCATATGATTTAACTGTTGTTACACTTGATGTTGTCCCAGTGCCTCAAACTATTCTCATCTTTGTAAGCTATTTTTCTTTTTACTCTTTTGATTGGGAGTTTTATGATACTTTGTCTTCCAAATCACTGATTCAACCCTCTGCATCATCTAACCTGGTGTTGATTCCTTTTAGTGTAGTCTTTGAATCAGATATAGTATTCTTCAATTCCGATGGTTTCTTTCTGATGGTTTCTATGTCTATGCTTATGCTTACTATCTCTGTTTAAGTTCTCACCAAGTTCATCTATTCTTCCCTTCAGTGTTTTGAGTACCCTTATAAACATTGTTTTAAGCTCTATATCTGGACAATTGCTTGCCTGTATTTTATTATGTATTCCGAGGGGGGTGATTTCTCCTGTTGTTTTATTTGGGGCGTCTTTCCTCCTTTGTCTCTTCATTTTGTGTACCTCTCTGAATTTGTTTCTGTTTATTATGTAGACCTGTTATGTCACCCAGTTTTAGTGGACTTATATGGTAGGTGTCCTGTGGGGCTCAGTGGTGTAGACTCTCTGATCATCTGAACTGGGTGCTTCAGAAATGCCCTTTGTGTGGATTATGGGAGCGCTCCTGTTGTAGTTGTGTCTTGAATGCTATTTGCCCATCCATGGGTTGGATTAACATTCAGGCTGGCTATGAGTATCAACCTTGATGACAGTGTACAAGCTGCTATGTGGGGACTGATCTCACAAGGCAGAATTGACCCATCAGGGCCTGGTTTCTGCCAAAATGGCACCTTTGGCTCTGCCATTTGTGGAGCTAATAGGGGTGTGCTCTGATGTGGTTTGAAGCCGCTACCGTTCAGGTTGGTTCTGGGCTCTCTTGGGAGGGACACCGGTGCTGGTCAATGTCAGATGCTGTATTTCACTCTCCCTGGGCTACCTGTTTGATTCTGCAAAGCGATTCACAATATGTGTCTGCCTCTGTGTGGCCTGGACGCATGTGGGACAGGCCAAGCTGCACAGCAAGGAAAGCTTAAACCAGTACTGAGCCTGTGGGAAGGTCAGAAAAGGCTCAAGAAACCTTGAGAACAGCATCAACTTACCAGCTGCCTTTTAGGCTCAGTCAGTGACAGACTCCCCCGCCCCCAGCAGCATGTGAGTTATGTTAGTAGGTTCTCAGTAAGTCACCAGGCATGTGGTATCCACCAGCGGTGTTTACCAGTCCACACTGGATGCCTGTGCTGGGCCTGAGGCACCTCAACAAGTCAGAGTACACCAAGGCCTGCTTCCACCTGTCTGGGGCCTGCATGCCTTTGTTGTGGGGTGGAGTCTCAGGGAGTCAACAGGGTGAAGCCAGCAGAGTTCATCAGGCTGAAGCAGATTAAGATTTGGCCATGTGGGTGGGAGGCTCTGCTCAGGAATGGTGGTGCTGGTCAAGCGTGCAGGGACAAATGACCCTCATTCTAGAGCCACACAACTCAGCCTCTTCCTGTGCATCTCTGCTATCCCCTGAGCCTTCCCAGGCCTCCTCGTAAGCCCTCCAAAAAGTCTGCACCACGGACCCTGGACGGGTGCATTAGCTGACTCCTTCACAGGGCTCAAGCTTAGCAGAATGGGGCCACAGAGGATGAGGTGTGTGGGGCTAGTGTATCGACAATAAGCACACATTACTGGTCATTCATGCTGGGTAAAAATGGACCATTCCTTAGAGAGACACAACTCAGTCCCTCCCTGTGCATCTCTGATACCCACTGAGTCTGCCTGGACCTCCGCAAGAGCTATCCAAAAATTTGCACCCTGGGCCCAGGATGGCTGCATCAGCAGCTTCCTCCATAGGACTTGAGCTTGGTAGTGAGGGGCTAAAGCAAGTCTGGGGTTTGGGACTAGCACATTTCCCCAGGCTGATGCCTTCTAGGTCAGTCATGTTCCACCCCAGGTCAAGGTGACTGGGTGAACGTGAAAAGAAGTGGGAGCCGCCCTCTGCCAAGGTTTATCCCGAGTGCTGGAGGTGAATCTCCATTCACCTGGGTGGAGATCTGTACAAACACAGGCTGGTCTTGATCATGGAGTAGAAGGTCCAGTGGGCAGAAGCAGCAGAGACTAGGTCTGGGCAGGCTTTAAGGTCTCAGGACTGGCTGCCAGTCACTGCTATTGCAGAGCTCAACTCAGGATGTGCAGCTGCAGCCGGACAACAAAGACTCCCCAGGAGTGACCTGTGAGGGGCACGTGTGCCACACCACAGAGGGCAGAGTGTGCTCCACAGAGGTCAAACATATGCTTTTCTAAGGAGAGGCCATGCACATGCCAGGACATGTCAGAGATGCCTCCTCCCCTATAGGGGAGTTTGTTGGGACTCAGCCCAGACAATATAGTCCTTTCCATGGACTCTCCAACTCCAAACAGAAGTTCTTTTTCTCCACCCTTAGAACTTTTCAAAATGTTTATATTTTCCTTTTATTTTCCTCTTGGAGTGATTTATTTCACTTATAAATAAAAGTTACTGTTTATATTGTCCTAGTCTGAGGAGATGTTACTGGTAGGGGACCCAGGCAGTGACCTCACTGCTCTTGTCAAGAAGTGAGGTCACTGCTCTTGTCTGAGGTGACTCCCGGGGTAAGTAATCAAGCCAGTGACCTCACTTCCTGATGACAGAGCCCAACAGAACTTGGAACCCTGGGAGCCCAGCAGCCACATTGTAAAATAGCCCCTGCCCAGCTCATTGAACAGAGACACTTGAACCAGCAACATGTTGTGCTTTTGTCTCTCCAAGTCCCCAGGCCGTGACCACCAAAGAGCCAGCAGCGACAGCATGTTCTGCCGCAGCCACCGCTTGGTCCGGTCTCAGTCCAGACGCCTGTGGCCCTTTTCACGGGGGGACCCAGAGGTAACACAGGGAGGCTGAGGGTGGTTTTCTTCGGGCCAGACCACCACTCTGATCCCACCTGAGCAGCCCGTGTCCCCTCCCTGTGTGTGTGTGTGTGTGTGTGTGTGTGTGTGTGTGTGTGTGTAGGTGTGTAAGGGGGTCATGTGGGGAGAGCCTGACCAGAGCAGGAACAGGTTGGGGCAGGGTCAGAAGCCTGGTGGGCCTGTCAAGTTCACAGCCCAGATCAAGACTGGCTTGATGGTGGACATGGAGTGTGGGCGGTGCCCTCTGCCCAAGGTTTATCCTAAGTCCTGAAAGTGACACTCATGTCCCCTGGGTGGAGGTCTGTGCAGACACAGGCTGGGCCTGATCCAGGAGCAGAAGTTCCAGTGGGCAGAAGCAGCAGAGACTAGGGCCAAGCAGGGCTTCAGGTCTCCAGACCAGCTGCAGGTCACTGTCATTGCAGAGCTCAATCTGGAACATGGACGATAAGCAGTTGGTCGATGGAGACCCCCACCCCATCTCCATCAGTGAGGTCCAGGTGAGCCACACCACTAAGGACCAGAGCAGGCCCGATGTGAGTGTGGCCACCTGGGGGGTCTGAGGAACCAGTGCCCATAAGTGGCAGAACTCCTCCCCCAAAGCTGCCCAGCTCCGCAGGCAGCTCACCATTGCTGACGAGCACCGTGCCGACGTGCAAACAACTGGGCCCAGGGACTGGGAGCCCATGGAGGCAGAGCCCAAGGGTGAGAAGATGGGGGAGGTGGTGGTGGGATGGTTGGTGAAGATACAGGCGAGATTATTGGGAGGGGCAGTGCCAGACACAAGGGAACACCCCCAGAGGCTGGCCAGGAGCAAAAATCAGGCCCAAACCACCCATCTGCTGGACTGTCAGCCAGAAGAACGTACTGTTGTGGTTCCAGGGCTGTGGCTGTGTTCTGTCTCTGGGAGCAGGGCACATGGAAACACAGGCACCTGGGTGATCTTTTCTCCTCTTGCAACTTCAGCACCAGCCCAGGAGGCGGAGCCTGATGTAAGGCCAGACCTGGAGGCCACTCTAGACCTAGAGGTATGTCCATATGCAGGGGTCATGCCACCTCCAGCAGCCACTCCAGCCGCAGCTCTGGAGCCGGGGCCGGCCTGCGCAGCCTCCCCTGACCTGGCTGAGGCCCCAGCACCCCTGCCCGAAGAGCCCTCCCCGGAGCCGGCCCTGGGTCCTGACACAGAGGAGTTGCTGTGTCTGGAGGAGGCGTCAGGGCCAGACCCAGAGCTGCTTGTTCAACCCGCTCGCTTTCTCCCATCAGAATTTGTCCGCCCCACCCTTTTTGACCTTTTTCTTTTGGTTTCTTTAATTGTTGCTTTCCCTCCTTTATTCTAGGTATGATTCATTCTAGGTAATAAATAAAATATTTGGTTATATTTTAAAGTGTGCCATTCCTGAGCATGAAGGACACTCCCGAGGCTGTGCAGGTATCACCACTGTCTAGTTGCAGGATGTCCCATCTCCCCAAAGGAACCCTGCACCAACAGTCCTCACCCCCACTCCTCCTGCCCCTGGTGACCCTGATCTGCTTCCTGTCTCTGCTCCTTTACCTGTTCTGGAAGTTTCTTACAAGTGGAATCTTACAATAGGTGTCTTTTGGGTCTGCTCACATATTTTTTTTTTATCTGACATCACATTTTTTTTTATTTGAAAGGGAAATCCCAGATGGATGAGAGTTCAGACGTAAAAAAACGAAGCCCTCTTAGTAAGTGTGCATCATTTTGTGGTGGAGACGGCTGTGCTAAGTGTGACCCCAGGGCCAGAAGCCAGTCAGGCAACAGCAGGCTCTTCCTGTGCCCAAAACAAAAAGAAGAAAAATACAGGCATTTGGAAAGGCAAACCGGAAGCTGGAAAGCATGCTTCACAGCCCAAGGCCAGAGAGAGGTGTAACATCCCTGATGTGCAGAAAACTCTCCAAAGTTGGTGTTTTCTAAAGGGACAGAGCGCAAACTCATGCACTCCCCAGGAGAGGCTGTGTACACGCCAGAGCATGTCAGAGATGCCCATCCCCTGATGGGGACACAGGCACTGTGAACACTGGGGAGAGAGCACTGTTGCCATCAGACTGGCAGGCTTCTGGTCTGGTGGCATCCAGCCCTGGGGACAAAGTGAGGCAGCAGAGGCCCCAGCAGATGCCTTAGAGAGAAGGAGGAAGACACTGACGAATAGCTGGGAACTGGGAAGAACACTAATGTCCATGGAGAGGGGATGGGATCCATCCATCCTGGTCCACAGGGACCAACACAGCTGAGCAGCTGCTAGAGCAGGGGCAGGGGTCTCTTTGTGCTGACAGATAAAGATCTCAAGGGTCCTCTTACATGAGACATGTGGACTAACCATCTGCATCAAGGATCCCATCTTTAGACATCATGTGATTTCAACAGGCAGACATGCGTGTGAGAGCATGAGTCTGCCCATGACAGACAGACAAACAGAGTAAGTGAGGCAGAGCCTGAGAGATGCCCACCAAGCCTGTTATGATGGTCACCACCTGCTAAGATCTCCCTTTGGGTGTGCTGCTTGTGGGGCCAACTGGGTGGTGCTCTGATGTGGTTTGAAGATTGCCACTGGATGTATAGGTTCTGGGACATTTTGGGAGTGACCATGGTGCAAGCCAATGACAAATGCTGCCTGTTACTGTTCCTGGGCTACCTCTTTGGAGCTACAAAGTGATCCACATAATTTAGCTTTCTCTGCTCGGCCAGGGTGATGTGGGAGGGGCCCAACTGCATACCCAGGCCAGCTTATGGAGCATGGGGCAGGGCGGCAAATATCCAAAGGCATCCTGAGATCTGCCTTTGCCTTCCAGCTGCCCCTTAGGCTCAGTCACTTAAAGAGCCTCTGGCGGTATGTGAGTTACATGAGGTAGATTTCAGTGAGTCACCATGTAGGGGCTGGTGGTGTTTATTATTGGTGTTCACAGATTAAAACTAGGCAGCTGTGCTGGCTCAGTGGCCACTCAGCAAAATTCTCTGCTGGTGAGACCAGCAGAGTTCCTCAGGCTAAAACAGGCCAAGGTTTGGCTGTGAGGGGAAGGGCTCTGAGCAGGGATGATGGCATGTGTCCTGCATGCGAGGAAAAGTGGCCCTTACCCTACAGCCACACAGCTCAGTCTCTCCCTGTGAGTTTCTGCCACCCTCTGAACAACACTGACCTCCTCAAGAGACTTCCAAAAAAGTCTTCACCATGGACCTAAGCTGGGTGCAGCCAGCGGACTTCTCAGAGAAGTGCAGGCGTTGCAGAGTGGAGCCACGTGAAGTCTGAAGTGTTAGGCAGATGCCACATGGAAGGACACGCTCACCTAGGTAAGATGGCATTTGTGGGAAGTGTGGAAAATGGCCTCAGCAAAGGGACCTTGGGCTGTTGTCCCTCCAGCCCTCTCCCCAAAGCCACACAACCCAGTCTCTCCCTGTATGACTCCCTCTGCCAGAGCTCAGGGTGAGTAGCCCTTTAAGAGGGCAGGCACCTAGGATTCTAGCCGACTCTCATCTCTTTTTGGCAGGTGGATCCATGTTGATTTGCACAGCTAGATGTTATGGGAGTTCCTTTTCCTGGTTCTGGTACTCCAGGCTGGGAAACCCCAGCACGGGGTTGAGACACCTTGCTCCTCAGGGAGGATCTTTGCAGCTGAGATATATCTGCAGATTCCCAACTACCACATGTGAGTGTGGGGCCAGACATTGGCCTCTCCGACCTTCCTACCAGTCTCCATGCGACTTCTTCTGTAATCCTTGATTATAAGACGTCTATCCAGCTATTCTTCATTTGGTTATTCAATCTGATGGTTCTATATTTCAGTCATCATTTCCATTTGCTCCTGATAGGAGGTGAGTGCAACTCCAACCTTCTCTGCCTTTATATGTGTACGTTCAATAGTGAGGTATCTGTCCAGCTTATGCTCACTTTTTAATTGGGTTGCATTTCTTGTTTTCTTATTGTTGAAGATTAAGAGGAGATTATATATATATGTAATATATATAGTATATGTATATAGTATATGTATATATAGTATATATTTTGATACCAGTTCTTTATCATATCCGTATTGTGAAAACACTTTCTCCAAGTCTATGGTTTATCTTAAAATCAGTGAGAAGACTGGCATCCACAAAAGTGTCCTCCCTCCCCTCTCTCCTGCTCCCCCTATCATCAGGGGCTTATCTCTCTTCGTCCAGGGAGAACATAGTGAGTCCCACCTCAAAAACCTATGTTCTATGCTCAGGGAGGCCCATTTCTGGGCAGACAAGAGACCCCTGACCGTGACCTCGTCTGGCAGACTCAGACCAGTGGACTCCACCTGACCTGACTTGGAACAAGATGAGGACTCTCTTCCTTGTCCCCACTAAGCAGAGTCCTTTTCACCAAAGCTGAATGTGCTGTGTACGTGGCCTGTGGGCTGGCAAAGGCTGGGGCAGAGGTCACTGCTGGAGAAACCCGAGGTGTAGTTTGGGCTGTGGCCTGCCCCAAAGCCCAACACCTGATGCTCTGACTTTCTGGCACCCTCTGTGAGGCCCCTTGTAAGGTCCCTCTGCTCACGCAAGCTCAAGTGGGTCCTGCTATTGTTACTGAGAACTCCACCTGGATAGAGCATGTTCACGGTGGTCCCTGTGACTGGCTGAGCCCTCTTAGGTCTGCTTTGCTGTCAGAGAGGAAGGGGCTCTGCACTTGGAGGCAGAGGGAGCAGGTAAAAATACCCAGTTTTGCACCCTCCTGTGTCCTGGGTGGCAAGGACAGGACGTTAAGCTCAGTTGAATTATGAATCAGAGTGGGATCAGTGTGGGCTAGGGTTGGGGGCAAACATGGGACAGGGCAGAGGCAGAACGGATGGAACCTTCAAGTTGGGCATGTCACTCCCAAAAACTTTCATCTCCTCCATTCTCAGACCTTTTTCCTCCCTCCCTCCACCCTGAGCTCTCAGGCCCAGGTCTTGGCACCCCTGCTTTTCCCACAAGGCTCAAAGTGGACAAACTGGCCCTAGATGTAGGGAACTGCACCCAGTGCCTTAAAATCATGTTTACATTAGACCGAGAATCTCCACTTTTAGGGACCAGTCCTAAATAAATAAAGACTTATGGATGATGGGAGTGAAACATCGGAAATGGCCCATGTTCCATAATGCTTTGGAAATTGTGAAATAGGGACACAGAACAGGCCCAAAAGAAAGAGGACTGACTGGCAGTGTCCCATTCCTAGGAAACGAAGTTCCCGAAGAGCACATGCCTGGGCTTCCTCCTCACCAAAAAACCACGAGTGCACTAGCACACACGTGAACATACACAGGCACATACACATGCACGTGTGAGCATGGGAACACAGGTACATACATGTGCACATGCCCCCACCATATGCACACACAGGGTAAGGACTGGAACGGTGAGCACATCCCTGGAAGGACTTTGTTCTTTACTTGATTTGAAATTTCTTTAGTATGCATTATTGTTGTATAATAAATCTTTATTTTCCTTATCCTAAATCCTTTAAAAATAAAAACTAAATAATGGACTTAACTCCATAGATGAGTGACAAATTCATGACATTGAACCTATGACTTTAATATTTTTAGAACTTTCAAATTCATACACACATTATAAAAAATTCACACATCACCTCAAGGAGAAGATAAAAGATTTGTAAATCCTACCCAAGAGGTGACCATCATAACAGGCTTGGTTGGCCTCTCTCAGGCTCTGTCTCACTTACTCTGTTTGTCTCTGTCACAGGCAGACTCATGTTCTCATATGCGTGTCTGCCTGTTGAAATCACATGGTGTCTAACAGGTGAGATCCTAGATGCCATCAGTGGTCCACATGTCTCATGTAAGAGGACCCCTGAGGTCTTTATCTGTTGGCACATAGAGACCCCTGCACCCACTGTAACAGCTGCTGAGCTTCCCTCCTCATGTGGACCAGGATGGGTGGATGCCATCCCCTCTCCATGGACATTAGTGTTTTTCCCAGTTCCTAGATATTCCATTAGCGCTCTGATGGGTAGTCTAGAAAACATATCTTTGAAAACTTGTGCAAGAATGCCTGTGGGGTACCCTCCTAGGGTGAGCACAGCCAGGTGAAGGGTGCACCTGGGGGACTGGACGGGCCTGCACACTGTTCTCTCAGAGGAGGGGCCTTTCCCCTTCTCTCCAGGGGATCTGCTGGGACCTCTGCTGCCTCACTTTGTCCCCAGGGCTGGTCACCACCAGACCAGAAGCCCGCCAGTCTGATGGCGACGTGCTCTCTCCCCAGTGTTCACAGTGTGTGTGTCCCCATCGGGGAGGTGGGCATCTCTGACATGTCCTGGAGTGTGCACTGCCTCTCCTTGGAAGTGCCTGTTTGCCCTCTGTCCCCTTAGAAAACACCGACTTCAGAGAGTTTTCTGCACCACAGGAATACTACACCTTTCCCTGGCCTTGGGTTGTGAGGAATGCTTCCAGCTTGTGGTTTGTCTGTCCAGCCTTCTGCATTTTTCTCGTTCTGGTTTTGGGCACAGGAAGAGCCAGCCATTGCCTGACTGGCTTCTGGCCCTGGGGTCACACTTAGCACAGCCATCTCTACCACAAAATGATGCACACACCTACTAAAAGGGCTTTGTTTTTTTACCTCTGAACTCTCATCCATCTGGGATTTTCCTTCCGAATAACAAAAATGTGATGTCAGATAAAAACAAAAATATGTTAGCAGACCCAAAAGACACCTATTGTAAGATTCCATTTATAGGAAACGTCCAGAACAGGTAAAGGAGCAGAGACTGGAAGCAGATCAGGGGTCACCAGGGGCAGGAGGAATGGGGGTGAGGGCTGTTGGTGCGGGGCTCCTTTTGGGGAGATGGGACATCCTGCAACTAGACAGTGGTGATGCCTGCACAGCCTCGGGAGTGTCCTTCACGCTCAGGAATGGCACACTTTAAAATATAAGCAAGTATTTTATTTATTACCTAGAATGAATCATACCTAGAATAAAGGAGAGAAAGCAACAATTAAAGAAACTAAAAGAAAAAGGTCAAAAAGGGCGGGGGGGGGGGAGAAGGTGAGCAAGTTGAACAAGCAGCTCTGGGTCTGGCCTTGACGCCTCCTCCAGACACAGCAACTCCTCTGTGTCAGGACCCAGGGCCAGCTCCGGGGAGGGCTCTTTGGGCAGGGGTGCTGGGGCCTCAGCCAGGTCAGGGGAGACTGCCCAGGTCGGCCCTGGCTCAGCTGCTGAAGTTGGCATGATGCCTTCAGGTAGCACACCTCTGTCTAGAGTAGCCTCCAGGTCTGGCCCTACATTGGGCTCGGCCTCCTGGGCTGGTGCTGGAGTTGCAAGAGGAGAAAAGATCACCCAGGTGCCTGCATTTCCATGTGCCCCGCCCCCAAAGACAGAACACAGCCACAGCCCAGGACCCACCACAGGATGTTCTCCTGGCCGGCAGTCCAGCAGATGTGTGGTCTGAGGTCGGTCTTTGCTCTGGGGGTGTTCCCTGTGTGTCTGGCACTGCCCCTCCCAATAATCTCGCCTGTATCTTCACCAACCATCCCACCACCACCTCCCCCATCTTCTCACCCTTGGGCTCTGCCTCCATGGGCTCCCAGTCCCTGGGCCCAGTTGTTTGCACTTCGGCACGGTGCTCGTCAGCAATGGTGAGCTGCCTGCGGAGCTGGGCAGCTTTGGGGGAGGAGTTCTTCTGCCAGTTATGGGCACTGGTTCCCCAGACCCCCAGGTGGCCACACTCACGTCGGGCTTGCTCTGGTCCTTAGTGGTGTGGCTCACCTGGACCTCATTGGTTGAGACGGGACACAGTCACCATCAACCAGCTGTTGTTCCTGCATGTCCTGGGTTGAGCTCTGCAATGAGAGTGACAGGCAGCTGGTCCAGAGACCTCAAGCCCTGCCGGCCCTAGTCATTACTGCTTCTGCCCACTGGACCTTCTGCTCCTGTTCAGGCCCAGCCCTCTCCCTGCACAGATCTCCATCCAGGGGACATGAGAGTCATCTCCAGGATTTGGGATAAACCTTGGACAGAGGGCACCGCCCACGCTCCATGTCTACCTTCAAGCCAGTCTTGATCTGGGCTGTGAACTTGACAGGCCCACCAGACTTCTGACCCTGCACCAACCTGCTCCTGCTCTTGTGACCCCCTTACACACACACACACACACACACACACTCACACACAGGGAGGGGGCACGGGCTGCTCTGGTGGGATCAGACTGGAGGTCTGGCCCAAAAAAAACCACCCTGGGCCTCCCTGTGTTACCTCTGGGTCCCCCCATGAAAAGGGCCACAGGCGTCTGGGCTGAGCTCGGACCCAGAGCCGGCAGTGTCGGAACATGCTGCCACTGCTGACTCTTTGGCGGTCATAGCCTGGGGACTTGGGGAGACAACCCTCTGTGGAGCACACTCTGCCCTCTGTGGTGTGGCACACGTGCCCCTCACAGGTCACTCCTGGGGAGTCTTTGTTGTCCGGCTGCAGCTCCACATCCTGAGTTGAGCTCTGCAAGAGCAGTGACTGGCAGCCAGTCCTGAGGCCTTAAAGCCTGCCCAGACCTAGTCTCTGCTGCTTCTGCCCACTGGACCTTCTACTCCATGATCAAGACCAGCCTGTGTTTGTACAGATCTCCACCCAGGTGAATGGAGATTCACCTCCAGCACTCGGGATAAACCTTGGCAGAGGGCGGCTCCCACTTCTTTTCACGTTCACCCAGTCACCTTGACCTGGGGTGGAACATGACTGACCTAGAAGGCATCAGCCTGGGGAAATGTGCTAGTCCCAAACCCCAGACTTGCTTTAGCCCCTCACTACCAAGCTCAAGTCCTATGGAGGAAGCTGCTGATGCAGCCATCCTGGGCCCAGGGTGCAAATTTTTGGATAGCTCTTGCGGAGGTCCGGGCAGACTCAGTGGGTATCAGAGATGCACAGGGAGGGACTGAGTTGTGTCTCTCTAAGGAATGGTCCATTTTTACCCAGCATGAATGACCAGTAATGTGTGCTTATTGTCAATCCACTAGCCCCACACACCTCATCCTCTGTGGCCCTATTCTGCTAAGCTTGAGCCCTGTGAAGGAGTCAGCTAGTGCACCCGTCCAGGGTCCGTGGTGCAGACTTTTTGGAGGGCTCCCGAGGAGGCCTGGGAAGGCTCAGGGGATAGCAGAGATGCACAGGAAGAGGCCGAGTTGTGTGGCTCTAGACTGAGGGTCATTTGTCCTTGCACGCTTGACCAGCACCACCATTCCTGAGCAGAGCCTTCCACCCACATGGCCAAATCTTAATCTGCTTCAGCCTGATGAACTCTGCTGGCTTCACCCTGTTGACTCCCTGAGACTCCACCCCACAACAAAGGCATGCAGGCCCCAGACAGGTGGAAGCAGGCCTTGGTGTACTCTGACTTGTTGAGGTGCCTCAGGCCCAGCACAGGCATCCAGTTTGGATTGGTAAACACCGCTGGTGGATACCACATGCCTGGTGACTTATTGAGAACCTACTAACATAACTCACATGCTGCTGGAGGGTCTGTCACTGACTGAGCCTAAAAGGCAGCTGGTAAGTGGACGCTGTTCTCAAGGTTTCTGGAGCCTTGAGCCTTTTCTGACCTTCCCACAAGCTCAGTACTGGTTTAAGCTTTCCTTGCTGTGCAGCTTGGCCTGTCCCACATGCGTCCAGGCCACACAGAGGCAGACACATATTGTGAATCGCTTTGCAGCATCAAACAGGTAGCCCAGGGACAGTGAAATACAGCATCTGACATTGACCAGCACTGGTGTCCCTCCCAAGAGAGCCCAGAACCAACCTGAACGGTAGCGGGCTTCAAACCACATCAGAGCACACCCCTATTAGCTCCACAAATGGCAGAGCCAAAGGTGCCATTTTGGCAGAAACCAGGCCCTGATGGGTCAATTCTGCCTTGTGAGATCAGTCCCCACATAGCAGCTTGTACACTGTCATCAAGGTTGATACTCATAGCCAGCATTAATGTTAATCCAACCCATGGATGGGCAGATAGCATTCAAGACACAACTACAACAGGAGCGCTCCCATAATCCACACAAAGGGCATTTCTGAAGCACCCAGTTCAGGTGATCAGAGAGTCTACACCACTGAGCCCCACAGGACACCTACCATATGAGTCCACTAAGACTGGGTGACATAACAGGTCTACATAATAAACAGAAACAAATTCAGAGAGGCACACAAAATGAAGAGACAAAGGAGGAAAGACGCCCCAAATAAAACAACAGGAAAAATCAACCCCCTCGGAATACATAATAAAATACAGGCAAGCAATTGTCCAGATACAGAGCTTAAAACAATGTTTATGAAGGGTACTCAAAACAATGAGGGGAAGAATAGATGAACTTGGTGAGAACTTAAACAGAGATAGTAAGCATAAGCATAGACATAGAAACCATCAGAAAGAAACCATCGGAATTGAAGAATACTATATCTGATACAAAGACTACACTAAAAGGAATCAACACCAGGTTAGATGATGCAGAGGGTTGAATCAGTGATTTGGAAGACAAAGTATCATAAAACTCCCAATCAAAAGAGTAAAAAGAAAAATAACTTACAAAGATGAGAATAGCTTGAGGCACTGGGACAACATCAAGTGTAACAACAGTTAAATCATATGGGTACCAGAAGGAGAAGAGAGAGAGCTAGGGATTGAGGATATATTCAAAGAAATAATGACTGAACACTGCCCTAACCTGGCAATGGAAGTAGACACACAAGTCCAGGAAGCACAGAGAGTTTCAGTGCAGATGAACCTAAGGAGGCCCACACCAAAACACATCATAATTAAATGTCAAAAGTTAAAGTCAAAGAGAGAATCTTAAAAGCAGCAAGAGAAAGAAAACTGGTTCCATACAAGGGAGCTCCCATAAGACTGTCAGCTGATTTCTCAACAGAAACTTTTCACACCACAACAGATTGACAAGAAATATTCAAAGTGATGAAAATCAAGGACCTACATCAAAGACTACCCTAGAAAGCAAAGCTATCATTTGAAATTGAAGGTTATATAAAGAGCTTCCCAGGCAGGAAAAAGCTAATGAAATTCATTACCACCAAACCAGCAGTACAAGAATTGTTAATGGAACTTCTTAAAGAAGATGAAAAAAATTTTTGAGGTGTTGGGGAGACATAATTATAAAGAATAACATAGCAATAAATACATACCTATCTATAATCACTTTAAATGTAAATGAATTGAATACTCCAATCAAAAGACATGTGGTAGCTTAATGGATAAGAAATAATGAACCACATATATTGTGTCTACCAGAGACCCAACTCTGATTGAAAGATACATGTAGACTGAAAGTAAAGGGAGAAAAAAAAAATTAGTGTAAATGACAGTAAAAAAAATATCTGGGTTAGCAATACTTATACCAGACAAAAAGACTTTGAAACAAAGGCTATAAGAGACAAAGAAGAATATTACATAGTGGTAAAAGAATCAATCCAAGAAGAAGGTACAACCCATGTAAACATTTATTCACATAACACAGGAGTACTTAAATATATAAAGCAAATCTTGATGACATAAAGGGAGAGTTCAATAAAAATACAGTCAAAATATGAGATTTTAACACTCCATGTACATCAATGGATAGATCTTTCAGACAGAAAATCAAGAAGGGATCTACAACCTTAAATGACACACTAGATCAGGGGGATTGAATTGATATTTTCAAAGCATTTTACTGCATAGGAGAAGAATATACATTCTTCTCAAGTACACATGCAACATATTCAAGGATAAGACACATGTTATTCCACAAACAAGTTTCAGTGTATTTAAGAAGATTGAAATCATATCAAGCATCTTCTTTGACCACAATGGAATGAAACTAGAAATCAATTACAAGAAAGAAACTTAAAAACACACATAGCACTTGGAGGTTAAATAACCTGGGTTAGCAATAAAATCAAGCACAACTCAAAAGACTCCTTGAGACAAATGAAAATGAAAACAAAAACACAACAAGAACTGATAAATGAATTCAATAATGTATTAGGATACAAAATAAATATTCAGAAATCAGTTGCATTTTTATACACCAATAATGAACTTTCAGAAAGGAAAACTAAGAAAACAATACCATTTATAATTGCATTAAAAAAAGGTACCTAGGCATAAATTTAAAATGTAAAAGACTTGTACTCAGAAAATTTTAAGACATTAAAGACAGACCTGTAAAATAGTATTTTTATTATCACCTCAAAAATTTGCTTGAGAATTAAATGAAATAATATCCCAAAAATCTGTAATAATCTTTGTCATATACAAGGTAATAAAAAATGTTAGCAAATGAAGGTATACAAAAAAAAAAAAAAAAAAAAAATTTTAAATAGTGAGCCCATGGCTACAGATTTGATAAGTGGAAGATAAATATGGGTTAGAGTCTTTGTCTTAATGCTAAATTTAGAAAGTTTCCTTCAATTGATTTTTGACAGCTACATCAAGAAAATTTAATGGGGGAAAAATATTCTTTTCAATGATACCGGGACAACTGCATACTGACATGTCAAACAATGAAGTTGGATCCCTTCCTCATTCCATAGTCAAAAATTAACCCAAAATGGACCATAAACTTTAACATAAATTATAAAATTATGTAGAATTATATGAACTAAAACTTTTAACTTTTCAGAGGAAAATATAGCAGTAAATATTAGTGACCTTGGATTAGGCACAGCCTACTTAGATATGACTTCAAAAGCATAAGCAATCAAAGATAAAATTCATAAATTGAATTTTATCAAAATTAAAAACCTTTGTGTTTCAAAGAGTACCATAACAAAAATGGAAAAACAACCCACAGAGTGGGAGAAAATATTTGCAAACCATATATCTAATAAAGGACTTATTTCCAGAATACATCAAGATCGCTTCTGGTTCTATTATAAAAGAACAATCTAATTATATAGTGAACAAACATTCTGAATAGATCTCTTCAAAAAAGATATAAAGATATCCAGTAAGCCCATTAAAAGAGTCTCAAGATCATTAGCTATCAGAAAAATCAAAACCACAATGTGATACAACTTTACACACACAAAAGGAGTTATAGTCAAAAGCATAATAACTGTTGGCAAGTGTGTGATGAAATTGGAACTCTCATACATTTCTGATGGGCATGCAACAATGATGCAGCCACTTTGGAACACAGTCCAGCTGTTCCTCAAAATGTTAGACATTTAGTTACCAGATGACAGAAATTCCATTCCTAAATGTATACCTCAAAGAAGGAAAACATATATCCACACAAAGACTTGTATATAGATGTTCTTTGTAACATTATTCACGGTAGCCAAAACATGCCTCCTCAGTGCATCTGTACTATGTTTTGGGAGTTTGGGGGA
Organism: Tadarida brasiliensis; assembly: GCA_030848825.1. Lineage (NCBI taxonomy): Eukaryota > Metazoa > Chordata > Mammalia > Chiroptera > Molossidae > Tadarida > Tadarida brasiliensis. Next base: position 74,108,002 of record CM061269.1, on the reverse strand, counting down.
AAAAAAAATATTACTGGTGCTTTGGCTTTTATAGACCTAAACAGACCAAGAGTTTTGTTTTTGTTTTCCTTTTTCCTTCTCTTTCTTCCTCTTTTCTTTCTCAGAATTCATTAAGAACCTCAAACATGTAGTTATTGAAGAATTATTATATTTATTAATAAAGTGAAGTGACTTAGGGACCAGTTAGAAGCAATCAATAAACAAAGTCATAGCAGTAAATTCCTTACCTTCACAGAGCAGTTCTGAGAGAATTTAAGACATTTAAGGGTGCAGTGGGATTGGTCATTGCATGATTCCCCACTGATGTATTAATCCATTTTATGTAAGCACGAAAGAAGTGATATAATTAACAGTGAGAGAACATAATATATAGGGTTAGAGGCATGAGGCAAGTAATAATATATGGAATTTTGCCAAGAGTTTCCTGGGGATCCTAAGGAAAGTAGAATGATTAAAACAGACGTGATGAGCTGGTTCTACATAATGACAAATTGGAAAGATTTTAAAAGGCCTTTTGAAGAGGTCCTTTGAAAATTCAATTAAAAAATATCAAAAATATCAGGACTGATTTGATAAACTTTGTACATGTATGTTTGGGAAATGGATGCCTATTCCCAGTGAAAGGTAACAGTGTGGTTTTCAATGTACTAGGAATTTGTGAAAACTCTATGATGTCAAGAAGTCTTTGCATTGAGCACAGTTTTACTCCGTGGAGAAGCAGCGTATGTGTGCTGGAGGGAGAATCAAGTTGGTCACATTAGCAACTGTTTTAGGCAGATATTGTTTTGCCTCCACACCTGACGGATAATGAAGATGGTTTTGGCTTACAATTCTTCAGCACAGTATGCTTTAAAATGTAAGGTGAAAGAAGCTGGCATAGGGCATGGATGCAGGGAGAGCGTGTAAGCCATATCCACTGGACACTGAAAAGTATCTCTACGAAAATAAAAGGATGCAGAAACTAGTAGCTATTTAAAGCACTCACCAATCAACATGAGAAGTGTTTCATGGACTACCAGCATGGTTTGACTTGATGAGCAGTTTCTCATTTCCAGTCTCTGATTCCCTTCCACTACCTCTTTTTTTTTTGGTACGTGCCCCTAGCAGGAACTGAACCTGGGACTCTCTGGTCCGCAGGCCATGCTCCAACCGCTGAGCCAAACCGGCCAGTGCCCTTCCACTACTTCTTAGGAGGCACAGGGACCCAGGGATCATGGCTAATTGTAGGTTTGGCAATAGAGACAATCACAAGCACTCACCGTCCTCAGACAACTGCCTGTGCAGCACTGCGGCCCAGCTGCACTGGCTGGCTGTGCACTTTTGCTCTTTTCACTGGAAACCTCAGGCCCATCATTGTAACTGACTAGGCCCGAGAGAGCACGTGGGAAGGTGCACAGAGCTCTCCCATCCCTGGACACTGCGAAGCCTTGGGCAAATGGACAGTTCGGGCTCACACACAGATATTTGACTGTGACATATACCATTTGTTAAAAACTGGACTAGCCACTTCCACACATATTTTACATGTCCTGTTTTGTATTCATATTTCTCTCTCTCTCTTTTTTTTTTTTTTTGCTTTTATTAGTCTTTATTTTATGCTGAATTTACTCCCAGGCCATAAGTTTTTGTTTCTTCAGTTTCTTCTGGGATATCTTTTCTGTGCAACCTCCTCTCCTGGTTTAGGAACAATCTGCTCTTTCTCAGTGAGGATCACCTCAGTGTGGCCGGGAGAGCTCGTGTCTGGGTTCATATGCCCATGAGCTCTGTGAGTTCTACGCCACATCCTGGGGGCTTTGTTCACCGGGGTGTGCTCAACAACCAGAGACTCCACACATCTAAACCCTTCCGTTCAGCATCGCTCTCTGCATTTCTAAGCACGTGCAGCAAAAACTCAGCACTCTTTTTGGGCCACCAACCCTGTGTCCAGCCCCACTGGGCACACCTACCAACTCCACCATTGTAAGGACAGAAAGGCACACACTGCTTCTGACAGTGACATCCTTCAGATACTTGGTGGCTTTTCGAATATGCATACCTTTGATGGCCTGGGCAGTTTCCTGAGTGTTCTTAAAGTGAACACGAAGATTTGAACCTCTTGATTTGCATGATTTTGAAGGATTTTCTGGGTCAAGTGAATAGCGAACCACTTTCAGAGGTCATCTCTGGCTGCTTTCAGGAAGAGGAAGCTGTATTCATATTTCTGTTTAGAGTGTTTGGAGGGTGAAATATGCCACTGTTTCCATGGTTTCTTGATGTCAATACTGCTGGGTTTGCTGCTGCTGTCTCTCACTCCTGGTATGCGAATATCAGTCAGAGCACTCCTAAAGAGTAGTGATGTTATTCTAATGCGACCTGTTTGATGTCATACTGTTTCTGCTGCACACTTGAATGGGATCAATAACTGGACACCACCTCCTTCAGTGGGGTCCACAGCTCTTTCTGCTCCCAAACAAAAGGCAGCTGTTTTCTCCAGGACTTTCTGCCATCTAGACATTCTTACCTCGGATTTCACATTTAATCCACTCTCTCATCAGCCTCCCAAATTATATTCTTTTTAGAGGTCTGTTTTCTGGAAAATTTTCTTCTAATTTTTCAGAACCTAATATGTGGGGGGAATTTAGTGGCAACTTGTCCTGTACCAGGGGTTATTCTGCATGATAAATCCCAACCTTGAAATAGGGCTGCTCCACTTTGGTTCTTCTTTACTTCAGAGTTCTTCGTTTGTTTGTTTTTGTTTTGTATGGGCAACTTTCCCTATAATTAAATAATATTCTGGAATATTTTTATTCTCAGTTTCCAGGAAGTATAGTATTCTTTACACAATATTTTCTAAGGGATCAAGATGTTCTAATGCAAAGAGGATTTCTTAGCCTTCCATTTCTTTCCCCCAGTGTTTATTTGGCATGCACTGTACGCCAGCTCTGTAGCAGACACACTCAAAACCACAATCTGTGCTTTATTCCAGTTCCTTATGGATGATTTCTCCATATTCCTTGGGCAATTATTTAAATGAGGCCCTATGTACTATTTTAATTACAGGAAAAGGAGAAAATGTTGGAGGCAGCAACCTGGAGGCACAGGCTGGTGATGAGTAGGTGTATGATCTGTGGAAGAGGAAGCTCAAATACTTTTATGGCAGATGTAAATATTGGTTCTGGTATAAAGTACATTTTTTCTTATCAGTAAAATTTTAATATTCTACCTAAATCTGTGAGAAATAATACGCGAGGCTGTCAGGAAAAATTGTTGAGGACTAAGAATGGGCAAAGGAGAATGTAGGACTATATCCGATTCTTTGAATGACTTCCTACTGTCTAGTTTATTTGATACTATTTAGGGGTAGAGGGTAATTTGTGGAAAACTGAGGGCAGTGCAAGTGATTCCTGACCATAGCAAGAAAATGAATTTTGTCCAGTACAGGATGTTAATCCCTGCAAGTCAAGTCTTCATTTGAACCAGTCTTAACAGCCTATTAGTTCTCTTATTAATTCAAGTTGAAGAAAATCTTTGACATGGTTCATTTTATATTTAAATGAGTCATGATTTTACTTTGTCAAAAAATTTAATTCACAGAGCCTATGCAGTTTGATTCTCAGACACTTTAGCTCTTTACCCTGCTTTGAAACCACAAAAGGACAATATGGCTTACCTTCACAGTGATGAACAGCCATGTGAAACCAGAGGAAAAGATACACTAGGAAACTGTAATTTAACAGTCTAAATATTTTTGTCCTTGGAACATGAAATATTAACTTTTTCTAAAACTTTTCATAAACAGCATAGGTAGATGTCATACATAAAGGTAAGAAGGTTTTCACTAGGTCTGCTGAATCATCTACAATTATTTTAAATTATTTTTCTAGAGTTACATAACTGATAAATTTTCAAAAAGGTCTTTTAATGTTTTAATAAATATTCAGATTTAATGAAATGTGATCAGTAAAATGTTATTATACACTCTAATCAAATCAACTCATATAATGGTTATTTTAGCATATTTGTTTTATTATAAAAAAAGACACATTTTCATTATAACATAAAATACAAAATATTTAAAGAAAAGAATAAAACATTCTCAACCAGAGATAAACAAAGAAATTATTTTAAAAGGATTGGTTTTCATACCTGACTTTTTAACTTTAAAATTGCAGTGTATATATTTCTCTTTATGAAGTTAAAACTTTGGACATATACATATAATTTTTAGTGATAACATGATATTTTATTCTTTGAGTGCATTCAAATTTAATCAGTCCTCTTTTGTTAAATATTTTGAAAATATCCAGAATTATTCTAATTATGTATTATTCTGTGATGAACATTTAGTCTAAAGATCATTGATAATTTTTCAGGATATATACTTGAATTTCCAAAGTAGAATTGCATTTTTAAGGCTCTTGATATATATTTTCCAATTATTTCAGGAAGGAGCATACCAGTTTATAATCCTAGCAGAGACTGTTCTCATAAGCCAGATTTTTTAAAATAGAGTTTTCTGTATACACATAAACCCATATGCATGCATACACATTAACAATTATCTTGGTGATCAGTAAATTACTATTTAGAATAGAATTCTAATAAATATTCTAGTATTGTTTTGGTTTACATGGAAGAAATCAGCTAAATCTAGGTTAGTATAAAACAAAATTTACAAAATGCACATAATTGACATTACCTTTAAATAATTCTTAGTTATTATCTTCTTAACTCATCTTAGGTAAACATTTCTAAGTTCAGGATAAAGCCTTGCCTTTCCTGTAAATGTTACTTAATACATAAAAGGTTTTGGACTTGATCAGATTTAGGATGAAATATGTTACATATAATTCCTAAAGTACTGGCTGTTTCATATCTACATGCCTAAATCATTTTATTACTTGCTTAATAGCAGAACAAATTAGTCATCCTCTCTGATTCTGGTGTACATTATGCTGAGACATGCCCACCCTAATATGCTTTCTGATAAAGTAAATGCTCTTCCTGTCCGAGCACAAATTTTATTTGGGCTCCTGGAAAGTCAAGGGAGAGAGAGCTGAGTCTGCAATAGGATTGCTTACTCAAGGAGAACTGAGATTTATTAGCTGACTTCATTAAGTATATGGAAGACCCCAGCACTCAAGGTCAGGAAATTAAGATGCAAACGTGAAACCTCTGTATGAAATGAAACAGATAGCAGAAATAAGAAAGATAGATCTTCGCAATTTACACAAATAAGGGAGGTGGGCTTATACCAATGCAAAAGCTCTAGCTAGCTAAATAAAATGGTATGCATTTCAGTTATTTGCTTGGTTTAATAATCTATTAGTAGAATATAGGTAACACTAATTAAATCTCAGGGAGATAAATGATTGTCAATACATATGAAATGAAGTCTCAACCCCAATTATATATTGTTTTATATACTAAAATTTTAATTATTATTTTTTAACTCTTTTTTTTTATCCTTACCTGAGGACTTTTTTTGAATTTATCTTCAGAGAAAGCGGGAGGGAGAGAGGGAGGAAGAGAGAGAGAGAAACATCAATGTGAAAGAGACACATTGAGTGGTTGCCACCCACACGACCCCAACCAGGGCCGGGACAAACTGCAACCGATGTACGTGCCCTTAGCGGGAAGCGAACCAGGGACTCTCCGGTCCGTGGGCCAATACTCTAATCGTTGAGCCAAACCAGCCAGGGCTAAAATTTTAATTATTTAAAGTATGTATTTTAAAGTAAAATTTAACATTCCCAATTTTTTAATGTAAACCATTTATCTACAAAATGGTAAATAAGTTTCAACTTGGAATAAAATGATGCATGCTGCATTTCAACGTAATTAATGAAATGTAAATTTATACAAATTGCTTTGATTATTTGGAAAGAGAGTTCAGTCAAAAGGTTAAATGATAATGATGTAGGTAGCTAACATGATCTGTTTTCTGTTTTGTTTTGTTTGTTTCTCAAGCCTGTTCACTTATATTACTTATAGCCTAGCCATCAGTAAATTTGTCATCATTATGGGGAAAACAGGCATATATTCTATCATCAAAAATGCTATCTTTTTTTCCCCCTTTCAGTTTCTTAATACTCTAATTTGGGAAAGTAAGAATAATTGTGTTGGTGACCTGTAATATTCACTTGCTTTTGACTTGGAAAAATGAAATGAAGTTAGAGAATCTAGAGAGAGGATATCAGCACTGTAGGCTTTAATAAATGGATTTCCCGAAGCTAAGAGAAGTAAAGTGATGTTACCAAAGAAAGTATAATAGCACATGTTTTAATGTTGAAATGATTTAATTTTCATTATTATATTTTTTCAAATAAAGAAAGCAAAGGGGGAAATGAGATTTATGTTAGTAAAAATTTAGTGGAGAATAGAAGAGATTGAAAACATGGACAAATGATAAGGCTGAAAAACAAAAAAATCCATTAGGAGTAGGCATTGAGATAGGAATTTATAGGCAGAGCTAAATCCATGTAAAATAATATGTAATCTTACATTTTACATTTACATTTTACATTACATGTGCATCTTTTACATTTTTAAAATTTGTAGTCTGTCTGTTCTAAACCTTGTCCACAATGTTAAAAATACACAGTGAATGCCCTTTGGCAAGCTAGCATTAGTCCATTATCCATAGGGATAACTAAAAGCTGTATAAGAAGAAGGCTGAAGAAGTCAGTTGAGAAAAGCCTATAAGAGGAGATTTATTTTTGTGCTGTGTTCCTTTTGTGTTCTCACAATGATTTGGGTGGAAGAGGTTACTTTCAACTCACTACAAGCTATGCTAGAGGGCTTCAAGGAGATAATTTATAGAACTTCTCAGTTGCTTCTAAGTTTGCAAGTTTAGCCCAGTGGACTAAAGCCAATTGATGTGTCTCTCTCATCGATGTTTCTATCTCTCTCTCTCCCTCTCACTTCCTCCTCTCTCTAAAAATCAATAAAAATATATTTTAAAAAATAATAAAGGCACATTATTGAAATTTTATTAAGGGAAAGGTCCACTTACACCAAATTTTGAGCACGCATAATGGGATCTGGCCTGAGGTCATCCGAAAATGAATTTTGCTAAAGATAACTACTACCTGAAAGGCAAAGAATCCTCCAAAGACTGATGGACCATTATAATGCTGGACCCAAGGAAGAGACAAAGTGGTCATTCAGCGAAGATGCTGTCTGTGCTTTACATTGAGGGAGCTTCAGTAAAAGGTCTTTGTTGAAGGAAAAAAATACTCCACTAAAATAATGGCAACTGCCTATTGACATCCATAAAAATCTAATATGGTTTAGAATTGTTCCAGCCATGTGACACTGTACTTCTTAATCCCTAAACTTTCTTCCCTTGGACCCAATTTTGGAAGAAATAATAAAGAGTATATGAGTAAAGTAGTAGAATGAGAAGGATAGAGAAGAGGTTTGAAGAAAACAGTGCTTTTCAAGAGATAATTTGCTCCATTTGATTCTACTTTCTCAACCCCATTATTCCCAAATACAACTTTAATTAGTTTCAAATCTAAGTTTATGGTGAAATTTCTTTGCATAATTTTTCTGAAAGGAGATTCCTTTTTCTCTGCCTAACCTTCATATCTAATTATTATTCTTTATACATTCATCTTTTAGGAGCAAGAGGAGAGGTAAGGGTATCAATAGAAGACAATTTTAGGAGTCCTTGTATAGGACAGTAACTTTAGATTTAGGCTGAAAATGCAAATTGAAATGAGCAGGACTTGCTTATGGTCAAACGTACAGATAAAGGAAATGGACAAAGAGCAGATAGCTTTAGGATAATTCTAGGAGTCAATACATATCATTTTTAAGAAAGCAAGTTCTGTTACCAAACTAATGGATTTACATTCCACCTCTAACACTTCCTAGACACAAGACCTTGAAAAAAATTACTAAACTTCTCAGTACTTTGCTTTCGCCTTTATAAATAAGAAATAACTTTAGTCTTTAACTCTTAGGGTTCTTGTGAAGATTATTCACACAACACACTTAGAAAAGGATAATTCACATAGCATACTTAGAAAAGGAACAAGGACATAATAAATAGTAAGTAGTAGGTGCTATTATCATCAACATCATCATTACCACCACCACCATCACCATCATCAGTGTATAAATTCTTTCATGGTTTAAGTTGTAGATTTTGACTGACCCCAAATGAATTTTCCATACTTCATAAAAATGTCCAGTATAAACTGAGCAAACAAACTGATTAAGGTGAGGCAATTTTATAAGTCAGACTGACCAGATGTTCTCTCCCTCTTGATTCCTGTCAATTGCAGAATAATCTTAGAAGGAATCTTGTCCTCGTTTCATGTTCCTTTTTCGACTTTAAATAATTTTTATTTTTTCAATTATATTTGACAAGCAATATTATATTAGTTTCAGGTGTACAACTCAGTGATTAGACCTTAATAATTTACTAAATGATCACCCTGATAAATGTAGTACCCATCTAACATGATACATAGTTATCACAATATCATTGAATATATTCCCTATGCTGTACTTTGTATCCCTGTGACTATTTTATAACTACCAATTTGTACTTCTTAATCCCTTCACCTTTTTCACCTATTTCCTCAACCCCTCTCCCATCTGGCAACTGTCAAAATTATCTATGATTCTGTTTCTGTTCTGCTTGTTTGTTTATTTTGTTTTTTAGATTTCACATATTAGTTAAATCATTTGGAATTTTTCTTTTTCTGTCTGACATTTTATTCAGCACAATACTCTCTGAGTTCATCCATGTTGTTGCAGATGACAAGATTTCATTCTTTTTTATGGCTTAGATTCCATTGTATATACTCACCACTTCTTCTTATCCACTTATTATTAATGGACACTTAGGTTGCTTCCATATCTTGGTTATTGTAAATAATGCTGCAATGAACATGTGGATGCATATGTCTTTTCAATTTAGTGTTTTGGGTTTCTTCAGATAAATACCCAGAAGCAGAATTGCTAGGTTCTTCTTTGTCTCTTGTTATATCCTTTGTTTTAAAGTCTATTGTGTCTTGTATAAATATTGCTATCCCAGCTTTTTGATTGTCTCTGTGTTGTCATCTTTAAGATATTTGTTATCCATCCAGCCTCCATGTGCTTTTTGATTGGAGCATTTAATACATTTTCATTTAAAGTAATTGTTGATAGATATGTATTTACTGTTATTTTATTATTCATATTTTTATCTTTTTTTCTTCCTTTTGTTTTAATATGATTTTATTGATTTTTTACAGAGAAAGGAAGGGAGAGAGAGAGAGACATCTATGTGAGAGAGATACATTGATTGGCTGCATCCTGCACGCCCCCTACTGGGGATCGAACCTGCAAACCAGGCATGTGCCCTGATCAGGAGGAATTGAACCAGGACCTCAGTCCATGGAACAATGCTCAGTCCACTAAGCCACACTGGCCAAGCTTTTATTCCTTTTTTTTAAAGAAGATCCTTTAACAATTTTTTATAATACTAGTTTGGTGGTATTGAACTCTTTGAGTTTTTTTTTTTTTTTATTTTCTGGGAAGATTTTTATCTGTCCTTTGGTTCTAAATGATAGCTTTGCTGGGTAGAGTAATCTTGGTTGTAGGTCCTTGCTTTTTTCATCACTGAATATTTTTTCCCAATCCCTTCTGGCCTGCAAAGTTTCTGTTGAGAAATCAGCTGACAGTCTTATGAGAGCTCCCCTGAAGGTAACTAACTGTTTTTCTCTTGCTGCTATTAAGATTGTCTCTTTGTCTTTAACCTTTGGCATTTTAATTATGATGTGTCAAGGCACATTATGATGTGCCTTGGGTTATATTTGCTGGGACTTTCTGGGCCTCCTGGACTTGTGTGTCTATTTTCTTCACAGGTGAGGAAAGTTTTCCATCATGTTTTTTTTCCACATAGGTTTTCAATCTTTGTTCTCTCTCTTCTCCTTCTGGGACCCTTATGATGTGAATGTTGGTATGCTCGATGTTGTTCTAGAGCAGTGGTTCTCAACCTTCCTAATGCCGCGACCCTTTAATACAGTTTCTCATGTTGTGCTGACCTCCAACCATAAAATTATTTTCGTTGCTACTTCATAACTATAACTTTGCTACTGTTATGTCTTAGGTGACCCCTGTGAAAGGGTCGTTCAACCCCTAAAGGGGTCATGACCCACAGGTAGAGGCTTCTTATACTATTCTCATTTTTTTTGAATTTTTACTTTTATTTTTGTGTATTATTTGGTGTCTTCTGCTTTCTTATCTTCATTTTGATTTGATCCTCTGCTTCACTGACTCCATTGTTGACACCCTGTAATGTATTCTTCCTTTAAGTTAATGTATTCATCATATCTGACTGGGTGTTTTAATGTTTTCTATCTCCTTTTTATGTTTTCTATTTCTTTAATGAAGGTCTCGCTAAGTTTATCTACACTTCCCTTAATTTTATTGAACATCTTTATAACCAGTGTTTTGAACTTTGCATCTGGTAGATTGCTTATCTCCATATTGTGTCGTTTTTTTTTTGTTTGTTTGTTTCCTGGAATTTTCTACTATTCTTCAATTTGGGACATGTTTCTTTGTCTCCTTATTTTGTTGCCTTCCTGTGTTTTTTTTTTTTTTCTGTGTATTAGGTAGAGCTGCTACATCTCCCAGTCTTTGCTGGGTGGCCTTACATAGAAGGTGTCCTGTGGGGTCCAGTTGCATAGCCTCCCCAATCACCTGATTTAAACACTCCAGGTGTACCTCCTGTACAGGCTGTGCACACCTTCCTGTTGTAGTTGAGCCTTGATTTATATTGGCACCTCAGTGGGACAGATTTACTCCTAGGCTTATCAGCAGCTATACCTGGCTGCGACCACCATGGAAAATCAGCTGTGCAGGGGCCAACCCCTCAGAGTACAACTTATTTCAGAGGGGTATCTAAGGCCTGCTGAGTCCATCCCTTGAGTGTGTCACATATGAAAGTGATTGGGTGGTGCTTCAACAAGGTCTGAAGCTGTCCACCAGGGGCACTGGCTCTGGGGCATCCCAAGATGTGCAGGCCAATGTCAGCTGCCATCTTTGCCTTGCCTAGATCCACTGGCATGAACTACAAATGAATCTTCACATTGCTACTACTTGTGCTGGGTGTGGAGGTGCCCAGGAGAGGACAAACTGCAAACCAAAGCATGCTGCTGCTAGTGCTAGGCTTGGGGCCACTTAGCGAGGGGTACAGGGACATGCCAAGCCCAGATACTTTCCTGTTTGAGAGATTTTAGGGAAGTCTGAAGCACAAGCAAATACAGGCCTTCCTATGAAAAAACCACTGGAAACAGATTGAGTGGGCCTGCAAGTTGGGTGGGGCAGGGTCTCAGGAAATAACCACAGTAGGGTGAACAGTGTGATGGAGACTCAGGGCTTGACACAGTCCATGTGGTTAGTTATAGATCACTAAGTGCTTAATCCCCTGTGTCATTATTTTTCATGATGAAATAATGTGTGTAACAGACAACCTTTGTTCATCCATGGTTACCTCACATAGATCTCTCCTCAATTTTTACTCAATTATTAGCTTTCTAATGTCCTTTAACATCACAAAGTCCTGATACCCACACCATCCTTTACCTTCTACCGATTTCCCACATTACTTAGTAAGAAAACAAGATGACAGTTCAGTAATTTTTGATACATCAGCATATATGTAGTAGGAAAATGGCTAAGCCAAAAATGTTGGCATCAAAATGTGGTATAAAGGCTGCCATGCCCAAATGCAATGTTCATCTTAACTACTATGCCATGCCTGGCTTTCTGATTGTTTTAGCCATGTCCTCATGATGACCTTAGTCAACTGTGTTTTGTGAACTGAAATACCGGGATCTTCCATAATAAGGACCAGTTCTTTTTACTTTTTATTCATTTTGCTTTATTTTTTTCCCCATCACCATCTATCCCCTCTATGCCCTCTTCCATCTCCACAACCCCCTCTCCAACAATCACCACATTTTTCCCTGTCCATGAGTTCTCTCTCATTTTTTACAATAGACAAGATTTGGAAGCTGCCCAAGTGTCCATCAGTATATGAGTGTATAAAAAAGCTGTGGTGTCAGTGGAGGGAAAAGGAGGGACATTTATAATAAAAATAAATAAATTGATCAAAAAATTTTTAAAAAGCTGTGGTACATTTACACAATGAAATACTACTCTGCTGTGAAAAAGGAAGAAAAAGTTACCCTTTGTGACTACATGAATGGACATGGAGAATATTATGCTAAGTGGAATAGGCCAATCAGAGAAAGACAAGTACCAAATGATTTCACTCATATGTGGAATTTAATGAACAAATTGAACTACCAAGCAAACTAGAGACAGACTCATAGATAAAGAGCAGGTAGACAGCTCTGCTGTGAGGGAGGGCTGTTGGGGAAGGGGTGGAGAAATTGAGCAAATCAGAAGAAAAAATTTTTTAAAAATGACCAACTCTTAACACACAGACTCAGTCTGTGGTCCAACGATTTATTTAATTTAAGATTGCTCTTTTGTTTGTTCAGTCAAAAAGCAATCTATGAAAATATCACAGACTATTCAGAACTTGCTAATACCAGGTAAAAAGATAGGGAGTATTGATAAATATTTCTAGGGTAAAGTGTACTTCAAAGAAAACTAACCTCTGATTAAAGAATCTTGCAAAAACAAAGGGAATCTCAAAAGTCTCTAATGTGTGCTAAATCTTTTTCATTATTTTTACTCAAGTAGAGGGTTATCAGAATGCCAGCTTGTGTTCCGCCCCTGCTTCTTTTTCAATGGAGTGATCTCATGAAAATAAAATTTTTGCTTATATCACATAGATATGTTCACCTTTTTCTCAGGAAGTCTGACAAATATTTTTCTAGTAAGAAAATGTTGCTGAGCTTAACTGAGGACTGGCTTAGTGCCCTATTATCACTTGTTGTAGGGATACATCCAGAGAGCCTGACCTAATCCAGAACTAGTTTATTCCTTCTTCCCTCTTGAGATTCCTATCAAATGCAGACTCCCATACATTCCTTACTACAAATGGGCTTCATTCTAAAGTAAAACTACTCTGAACAAGTATAACTGATGGTGCACTTTAGGATATTATAATAAATTTTGCTTCAGAAAATTAAAATATATCCTTAAAAATGAATGCTAGCAATTCAAGGTGAAATTTTATAGCTACTGTCTTGACAGTAATGCTGGGAAAAAACCCAGTTCCCTGATCCTATGCCCCTTCCTCTTCTTGCTGTTCCAACTGCTATTACATCATAAATGCTAGATGCAATGTCAATAACATTATAAATGCTAGACACAGGGTCAATAACACAAAGGCAGAATCTAGCAGAAGGTACATAGACAGTAACAAAGAAGTGGTTGGCTCACAGGAGGATTTTGTCTCTTGCTAGATTCTACTCTCTGACTTCTGCTATGAAGCAAGATTAATTTTTAAGAAGTGCACATAGAAAAGCCCTTGTTCATTAACTCTAGGTTTTCTATTCTCTTTAGAAAAAGTATTGCAGACATTAAAGTCTCCAAATAGTTTCGAAAACTGACCTTGTTACTTATCAGTATTTACAAGTCCCTCTGGGACTTGGATTGTTCATCAGTAAAAAAAAAATGGAGATGATTCATATTTCATAGGATTGTTATATTGCAAAGTGTCTGACACATAATCTCTGCTTCATAAATGTTAGTAATTATTATTACCAACAGGATAGCTCAGATATGTGTCTCTGAGTGACTATATTTTTGCTTAGCAATCATGCTTATAAGAAAATGATGTATAATGAGATAAAAATGGGTAAGAAAAGGTACACAGAAAAAAAATGTAAAAGATATGAATGATTCACTCCCTTTTAATCTTTAACTTAATACGTTTTAAGGAGCTACTAATGGTGAGAAGCAAAGTCTATGTGCACTAGAGCACGTTCTTTTGTGCTACAGAGACAAGATGCAGCCAGTGGCCTCTTCATCTGTGGGAGAATCAAATCCATGGGACAAGTCAATGTTTTATTTATTAAGAATGTCACAATATATTTTTATAGGTGGGGTTAAAACTACAGTTAATCCTTGGATAACATGGGTTTCATCTGCATGGGTACACTCATAAATGGAATTTTCTCAATGAATACTGTAAATGTATTTCTCTTCCTTAAGATTTTCCTTTTTTCAAATATGTTTTTATTGCCTGGCTGGTGTGGCTCAGTGGTTGAGTGTTGACCCATGCACCATGAGGTTGCAGGTTCCATTCCTGATCAGGGCACATGCCCAGGTTGCAGGCTCAATTCCCAGTGGGGAATATGCAGGAGGCAGCCGATCAATGGTTCTCTATCACATTGATGTTTCTATCTCTTTCTCCTTCTCCCTTCCTGTCTCTTTAAAAATCAATACAAATATATTTTTTAAAATATGTGTTTTTATTGATTTTAGAGAGAGAGTAAGAAAGAGGGAGAGAGATTAAAAAAACATCAATGAGAGAGAGGAACATTGATCAACTGCCTCTTGCATAGCCCCCACTGGGGATGGAGCCCCAAATCAGGGCATGTCCCCTGATCTGGAATTAAACCAGCTACCTCTCAGCGTGTGGGATGACGCTCAACCATTGAGCCACGCTGGCCAGGTCCTCATGATTGTCCTAATAACATTTTCTTTTCTCTAGCATACTTTCACAATACAGTATATAACACACACACAACATATGAAATATGTGTTCATTGACATTTTAGGCTATTGGTAAGGCTTCTGGTCGACATTAGGCTATTAGTAGTTAAATATGGGGAGAATTAAGTTATATGCAGATGCGACAGAAGATGGCGGCAGGCAACGCCAGAGGGACGGTGACTGCGTGAGAGTGAGTGTGTGTGAGAGAGCGTGTGAGTGGACGTGAAGGTGGACGACAAAACTCGTGCAGTGCAGAGACGTGGAGCAGCAGGTCCCTGTGCTGTGGATGGGAGCAGCCGGCTACACGGTAAGCGGCTCTTCAGGGCGCTTCTCTCTGGGCCGCAGGGAGGTCCCACCATTTTGGAAGATCCCGGGTCTTCCCTGGGAGGAGGCAGTGGGAGCGGCTAGGGCCCAGCAACCTGAGCCCACCAGTGCATCTGGCACCCTCAGACCAGTGGACACCCTGTGTCAACACAGACCAGTGCACAGTAGCGGAGCTGTCAAGGTGCCGGTTGCGAAAGACGCAAACGGCCGGGAACCCAGCACCATCCCCACAGTAGCAGCCCGATCAGAGTCGAGATATACCCCCAGCAACAGAGGATGGGGAGCAGACATCCGTCCCCAGGCAACAGAAGCACAGAACAGCAGCAGAGAACCACCCCAAAAACTACAGCAAAGGCTGAGCAGGAGCTGGGCCCCACTGGGCAGCAGCACTCCCCAGCCACCAGTGGCGGAACATGGAGCTCTATAGGGGCCTGAGCAACACAGATGCCAACAAGAGCAGTGGGGATCAGGGGATCCATAGCGGCCTGTGTGACCCAGTGGCACACAAGAACGGTGGGAAGCTGGGGATACAGAGGGACCTGTGCGACCAAGTGACCCAAAAGTGCAAGGGGAGCCAGGGTTCGAGAGGGGCCAGTGTGATCCAGTTCCCTACGGGACCTGCAGGGAGTCAGGGCCCCAGAGAGGCCTGTGCAACCCAGCTGCCCACAAGATAGATTGGAGCCAGATCTACAGAGGGGACTGTGCAACCCAGCTCCCCACGGGATCAGCCAGAAGCAGGGGCTCCAACGGACTGTGTACAACCCAGCTGCCCACATCATCAGCTGGGAACCAGGGCTCCAGTAAGACCTGTGCAACACAGCTGCCCACAGGTCTGGCTGGGAGCGGGGGCTCAAGAGGGGCCTGTGTGACCCAGCCACCCAAGGTGAAGGCAGGGAGTGCGGCTCCAGCAGGGCCTGAACAATACAGCTACAGGTGGCACGAGTAACCAGCAGGAAACACAGCTTCAGAGAGGCCCACACAATCCAGCAGCAGCACATACCAGGACATACCAATACCAGGCCCCAGTAGTCAGTCCTCCAGGATACACAGCAGGCAAGAGGTGACACACAACAGAATAGTCTGGGAGGCACAGTAGCCTTATTTGATATACAGTGAGCTGCCTACACATCCAAACATCCCTCACCGGGTCTAGAACTACCACACAGCTAAAATGGGGAGACAAAGAAATAACACCCAAAAGAAAGAAAAAGAGGAATCACCAGAAAAGGAATGACAGGAAATGGAAGAAAGCAACTTGTCAGATAAAGAATTCAAAGCAATGATTTTAAGGGTGCTCAAACAATTTGGTGAGAACTACAAGCAACTTAATAAGAATTAAGAAGAGCTCACTGGGAACTACTTCAGCTTAAAAAAAAGAGGTAAAAACTATGCATAAAGAGGTAGAAGCTATGCATAAAAATCAAGAGGAAATTAAAAATGACATAGCTGTTAATAAAAATACCTTAGAAGGGTTCAATAGTAGATTAGAAGAAGCTAAAGACCGAATCAGTGACTTATATCTCAAGGTAGAGAAAAACACCCAAATAAAGAGCAAATAGAAAAAAAGTTTAAAAAGCAGGAGGAAAGTTTAAGGGAGCTGTGGGACAATACAAAATGTAACAACATTCGCATTATAGGGATACCGGAAGGAGAAGAATCAGAGAAAGGAATAGAGAGCCTGTTTGAAGAAATAATGACAGAAAACTTCCCTAAACTGCTGAAGGAGAAAGTCACACAAGTCCAGGAAACACAGAGAGTCCCAAGCAAGATAAACCCTAGAAGACCCACAGCTAGACACACCATAATAAAAATGGCAAACATTAAAGACAAAGAAAGAATCTAGAAGGAAGCAAGAGGGAGATAGAAAGTTACCTACAAGGGAGCTCCCATTAGACTGTCAGCTGATTTCTCAATAGAAACGCTACAGGCCAGAAGGGAGTGGCATGAAGTGTACAAAGTAATGCAAGGCAAGTGCCTGAATCCAAGACTACTTTATCCAGAAAGGCTATCATTCAAAATTGAAGGAGAAATAAAGAGCTTTACAGATAAAAAAAAAAAAGCTAAAGGAATTTACCACCACCAAACCATCACAGCAAGAAATGCTGAAGGGACTGTTGGAAGAAGAAGAAGAAAGAGAGAGAGAGAGAGAGAGAGAGAGAGAGAGAGAGAGAGAGAGAGAGAGGAACACAGGCTTAAAATTAAAATGGCAACTAATAACTATCTAGCAATAATTACCTTAAATGTAAATGGCTTAAATGCTCCAATCAAAAGACGTAAGGTAGCTGATTGGATAAGAAAACAGGACCCATATATATGTTGTCTACAAAAGACCCACCTCACAACAAAAGACTCACACAGGATGAAAGTGAAGGGATGAAAAAAAATATTCCAAGCAAATGGAAATGAAAAAAAAAGTTGATGTAGCAATACTCATATCTGACAATATAGACTTCAAAACGAGGACTATAATAAGAGACAGATAAGGTCACTACATAATATTAAAAGGATCAATCCAAGGAGAGGATATAACCCTGGTAAACCTATATGCACCAAATACAGGAGCACCAAAATATATTAAAAACTTCTTGAGGACTTCAAGGGAGAGATCATTAGCAATACGATCATAGTGAGTAACTTTACATGCCACTGACACCACTGGATAAGTCTTCTAGACAAAAAATTAACAAGGACATAGAGTCCTTACAAGACAAACTAGATCAGCTGGACTTCATTGATCTTTACAGAACACTTCACCCCAAAGCTGCAGAATATACATTATTCTCAAGTGCACATGGGGCATTCTCAAAGATAGATGACATGTTAGGACACAAAGCAAGCCTCTACAAATTCAAGAAGATTGAAATCATATCAAGCATCTTCTCAGATCACAGTGGCATGAAACTAGAACTCAATTACAATAAAAACACACAAAAACATTCAAACACTTGGAAGCGAAATAGCATGTTATTAAACAACAAATGGGATACTAACAAGATCAAGGAAGAAATTAAAACTTCCTGGAAACCAGTGAAAACGAACACATAACAACACAAAATCTATGGGACACAGCGAAAGCATTCATGAGAGGGAAGTTCATAGCACTAAAGGCCTACCTCAAGAAAGAAGGAAAATGCCTAATTGACTCTCTAACCCTACAACTTAAAGAACTAGAAAGTAAACAAAAAGAAAAACCCAGAGCTAGTAGGAGGAAAGAAATAGTAAAGGTCAGAGCAGAAATAAACAACATAGAGATAAAATAATCAATTCAAAAGATCAATGAAACAAAAAGCTGATTCATTGAGAAGATAAACAAGATCAATGGACCATTAGCCAGACTCACCAAGAAACAAAAAAAAGAGAAGCCAAATAAACAAAATCAGAAACAAAAGAGAAGTAACAACTGACACCACAGAAATACAAAGGATCATCGAAACATACTATGAACAGTTATCCACCAACAAATTGGACAATCTAGGAGAAATGGACAAATTTCTAGAAACACACAGCCTCCCAAAACTGAACCAGGAAGAGATAGAAAACTTGAACAGTCTAATAACAACAAAGGAAATTGAAGATGTAATTAAGAAACTCCCAGCAAACAAAAGCCGAGGCCCAGATGATTTCACAGGGGAGTTTCACCAAACATTCAAAGAAGATCTAATACCCATTTTCCTCAAACTAGTCCAAAAAATCCAAGAAGACAGAACACTTCCAAACTCATTTTATGAGGCCAGCATAATCCTAATTCCAAAACTGGATAAAGACACTATAAAGAAAGAAAACTGCAGGCCAATATCCCTGATGAACACAGATACCAAAATCTTTAACAAAATATTGGCAAATCGGATCCAGCAATACATCAAAAAGTTATTCATCATGACCAAGTGGGATTCATCCCAGGCATGCAAGGATGGTACAATATTCACAAATCAATAAGTGTGATACACCACATAAACAAAATGAAAAATAAAAACCATATGATCATATCAATAAATGCTGAAAAAGCATTCGACAAAATCCAGCATTCATTTCTGATAAAAATGCTCAGCAATGTGGGAATAGAGGGATCATATCTCAGCATAATAGAAGCCATATACAAAAAACCTAGAGCCAACATCATACTCAATGGGCAAAAACTAAAAGCATTCCCCTTAAGAACAGGAACAAGACAGGGATGCCCACTTTCGCCACTCCTATTCAACATAGTACTGGAAGTCTTAGCCACAGCAATTAGACATGCAGAAAAAATAAAAGTTATCCAAATTGGAAAGGAGGGAGTGAAACTGTCATTATTTGCAGATGACATGATATTGTATATAGAAAACTCCAAAGACTCCATCATACATCTACTAGAGTTAAAAAAATAAAGTTGGCAAAGTAGCAGGATACAAAATTAATGTCAAGAAATCGATGGCATTCTTATTCACCAATGATGACCTCACAGAAAGAGAAACTAAAAAAACAATCCCATTTACCATCACAGGAAAAAAAAAATTAAGATACCTAGGAATAAACTTAACCAAAGAAGTAAAGGACCTCTTCACAGAAAACTACAGGTCATTGAAAAAAGAAATAGAGGAAGATATAAAAAAGTAGAAACACATACCTTGTTCATGGATTGGAAGAATTAATATCATTAAAATGTCCATAGTACCCAAAGCAATCTATAGATTCAATGCAATCTCCACCAAAATACCAATGACATATTTCACAGAACTAGAACAAACACTCCAAAAGGTTATATGGAACCAAAAAAGACCCTGAATAGCCACAGTAATCTTGAAAAAAAAAGAACAAAGTAGGAGGGATCTCATTACCAGATATGAGGTTATACTACAAAGCCACTGTAATCAAAACAGCCTGGTACTGGCACAAGAACAGGCAGATAGATCAACGGAACAGAACACAGAACTCAGAAATTGACCCAAGACAATATGCTCAATTAATATTGACAAAGGTGGCAAGACCACACAGTGGAGTCAAGACAGCCTCTTCAATAAATGGTGTTGGGAAAATTGGACAGCTACTTGCAAAAAAATGAAGCTAGGCCACCAACTTAAACCACACACAAGAATAAACTCAAAATGGATAAAAGACTTAAATGTAACTCATGAATCCATAAAAATTCTAGAAGAAAATGTAGGCAACAAAATTTCAGACATCATACGCAGCAGAATTTTCACTGATACAACACCTAAGGCAAGAGAAACAAAGGAAAAAATGAACACATGGAACTACATCAAACTCAAAAGCTCCTGTACAGCAAAAGAAACAATCATCAAAATGGAGACCATAATTGCCAATGATGCATCAGATAAGGGATTAATTTTCAAAATATATAGAGTACTCAAACAACTCAACAAAAGAAAGACAAAGAACCCAATTAAAAAATGGGCAGTGGAACTAAATAGATACCTTTCCAAACAGGACATACAAATGGCCAAGAGACATATGACAAAATGCTCAACATCACTAATTATCAGAGAGATGCAAATAAAAACAACTGTGAGGTATCACTTCACACCTGTCAGAATGGCTGCCATCAACAAATCACTAAACAAGTGTTGGTGAGGATGTGGAGAATAGGGGACTCTAGTACACTGCTGGTGGGAATGCAGACTGGTGCAGCCACTACGAAAAAACACTATGGTGTTACCTCAAAAAGTTAAAAATTGAACTGCCATTTGACCCAGTGATCCCACTTCTAGAAATATACCCTAAGAAGCCTGAAACACCTATCAGAAAGAATATATGTACCCCTATGTTCATAGCAGCACTATTTGCAATCGCTAAGATCTGGAAACAGCCCAAGTGTTCATCAGTAGACAAATGGATAAAAAAACAGTGGTAAATATACACAGTGAAGTACTATGCAGCTGTAAGAAAGAAAGATCTCTTATCATTTGAAATGACATGGAGAGACCTGGAGAGTATTATGCTAAGTGAAACAAGACAAGCAGAGAAAAACAAATATCACATCATCTCACTTATTTGTGGAATATAATGAACTAAAAAACTGATGAACAAAACTGACCCAGAGACATAAAGGTAGGGTACAGTCTGACAAACCCCA
Source organism: Tadarida brasiliensis (assembly GCA_030848825.1). Classification (NCBI taxonomy): domain Eukaryota; kingdom Metazoa; phylum Chordata; class Mammalia; order Chiroptera; family Molossidae; genus Tadarida; species Tadarida brasiliensis. The sequence goes on along the minus strand of CM061269.1, from coordinate 74,086,989 downwards.
GAAGAGGGGGTGTTGGGGCTGGGAAGAGATAAACCACAGAACTTATATGCATGTATGCATAACCAATGGACATAGACAACAAAGCTGGGGATGGGGCGGGGTGGATGGGGAGGAGGAAAAAGGAGAAACATCTGTAACAAAAACAAATTAATAAAAATAATTTAAAAAATAAAAGTTACATGCAGATTTTTGACAGCACATGGGGACAAAGCCCCTAACTTTTGTGTTTTTCAAGGATCAACTGTATAACATCATTGAATGTTAGAGCTGAAAAGGGCCTTGGTGATGACCTTGCCAATGTCTGCATCTTATAGATGAAAAAACTGAGGCCAGAGTCATAGTATGGGTTTTCTGGATCACTCAATTGATCAGTGGCAGAGAGAAATATGAATCCCTAGACAGTGTAGGTATGAAAATTGTATGTCTATAGAACTTACAGAGTTTCAATAAGTTTCAGTAAGAAGCAGCTGGAGGCATGAGTGCATTTTATTATATTCTGTAAGAAAAATTAATCTGCAGATAGTTTTATTCCAAGAGAACAATTCTCCACCCAAATTAGATTTCAAGTGCTGTCAACAGTAAAATAATACTATCAGCTATTTAAAGTACGATTATTACTGTGAAGTAATTGGTAGTCTAAGGATGTTTTTATATCACACCAAAACATCTGGACACTTCAATCAACTGAATGTATTTGCATTTTATAGACAGAGCATACATGATATAGCAAATTTAGAATATATTTTAACCACAGAATTAGTGCTGTAAATGTCTGAAACAAGCTAAGTTATAATATAGCAAGTACTCAGTTAATATTGGATTTGCTTATCACTGTGCTGATCTATTATGTTTTTATTTTAAGTTTTAACTCTCAGAGGAATATCTCTATATTATTTATCCAAATAAAGTAATGACAACTCAAATCAGAAGAAAGTAAACATTTAGTGAATTTTTAAGACAAGAAATTAAAAAAAAAATTAATTTTCAGTTCATATGTGTATTTTCAGGGCAGTTAAGTATTATATATGAATAATAATGTTTTAAAAGTATAACAATATCTTACACTAAGATAATATCCCATGGGGCAAGTGGAATAGAAAAATGAGTTCAAAGAGTAAAAGAAACAGCATATAATTTTGAGTTCTTAAGAAGCAGGCATAAAAGTCTGATATTTAGATGCTATGCAATATCTTTAAAATCATGATGAAACATAACTTTATAATTTTCAATATGTAAAATGTATCACACATTATAGTCTTTACAGATATTTAAATTTATGATAAAAATTATAAAAATCTACCGACGAATGTTTGAGGGACCATGGTTATTTTGAAATTTTTTTTAACATTTATCCAAGTGAAAAGTTCAAAGACCATTGTTTTGCCTGACATTTGGTTTAATTTTATTGGATATGTGGGAATCAAATTGTAATGCTGAAATATATAGAAAAATGAATATAATTCATAAAGAAACAGACGTTTACGCAGGAATAAATAATGGACAGAATGAGAGAGCTAAGTAGAAATTATTTTCAGAGCAGTGGGCATCAAGGGAGAGGCAAGGTATGAATGATTATGTTACAGGTGGGGAGATCTCCTTGTCCCCCCCTGCTGCTAGTGGGAGTGGCCTTCTCGTGATATCCTGAGAAAAGGTATTTTCTGAGAATTGCACGGGAGGATGAGCTATTGTAGAAAGCTTTATTTCTGTGGAATCAAATCCCTGAGTTTCTAAGGTCCCATTTCCCTTTGTACCGCTATAGAAGAAGTTCCATTTTGCTTTCAGCAGAGCTAAAATCAAAGCAAGTGTCCAGAGTTTTGCTCTATGTGCATCAGTGTCCAGCCCAACATTAAGGTAGCTTAGTTTGTGTTCCCAGTTACAGTCCATCAGTCCATTGCATGTGGGGTCTGCAGGGCCACATGGCTATGAAGGAAACATGAACGGATGCAAGGAAGCAGGAAGAAGAGAGCCCCATTAGTCAGGAGCCAGGAGAGCAAGCTCCTTTGTTCACAGGATTACCTATTGCCAAATTTCCACAGGTTTGCAATGGCTGTGCCTACTCTAGCCAATCCATGCTTCCCTAGGCTTGACGGACAGGTGCTTTCCCTGTGTCACCCTGACTCATTGCGCATGCACCCATCTTCCCCTTTGTTGGACCCCCTCCTGCAGTGACCTGCAGCAATGCTCTGGTGGTTCCCTGGGAGTGAGAAATTACAGCTTCCTGGTAAGCTGCCCAAATGACATGTTTATAATGCCTGGTCTTCTCTTTGTTCCTTCCTATTATTAATAACTAGCTAATTACAACAGTATTAGCTCAACAGTTAGCAAACTCTCATATGTAGATAATTCTAGGCTTCATGGTCTCATTACATAAAAGTACCTCTATAATACTTACGTGCTGTGGTGCAGCCTCTATGTCACCCTTTCAGGATAGAAACATTCATTTTATCACATGTTATTCTGGGAAATTGGCTTTAGCTGAAAGGAGCTGTCTTTCCTAAGGTCACAATGTGCCTCTTCCGTGGACTGACCATCATTTAAGAACTGACTGATGTGTTGATACAAAGACATGCCTATTCCCTCCCAGTCCCCTTTCATTGGAACTATGTCTGAAGGGTCTTCCTAGCTTCAGAACTCTCACTGCGATCAGTTGAAGTTTCTGTTGAAACTACATGCCAATCCCAATTTTACCTTTGCCCAACTCTGCTTTTTTCACTATTTTTTTTTTAAAGATTTTTTTTATTGGTTTTTAGAGAGAAAGGAAGGGAGAGGGAGAGAGAGAAACATTGATGTGAGGGAGAAACATCAATTGGCTGCCTCCTGCACATTCCCTACTAGGGATGGAGCCTACAACCTGGGCATGTGCCCTGACCAGGAATCAAACCAGAAACTTTTTGGTGCACGTGGCAATGCACAACCAACTGAGCCATACCAGCCAGGGCCCCAGATGTTTTTATTCTTTTACTTCCCAGGTGTTTTAACTAACAGCCCTCCCTGATAAAATATGTGCGTGCACATCTCAATTTCATAGTTTGCTTCTTGGTAATCCCAGCTTAAAACATCTTGTGAAAGAGTTATTATACAATATCAACATTTGGTCACAGAGGTAAGTATATCTAACTCTAAATGTGCTAAATTAATATTAAATAATAATTGATAAACAAGAGTTTCAAATTCAGAAAATTCTGCATTTAAACATGATATTTGTGTGAAGTGTGACTTTGAAGAAATATTTGTATCTTTAAAGAAAACTAATCTTGTTGGAATGAGAAATCCAGAGCAAAAATTTTCATAAGAATACTTTCTTCATTGATAAAAATTCTAGTCTACATTATTATGCTTAGTATTTTCCTATAGTCTCGAGACTTAAAAATTGACATCAAGTACTTTAGAATGCAATAGAAAAAGTAGAGTGAAATCAATAATAGTGTGAGGAATGACTTGAACAGCCTGTATTTTCACAGTGGTCATCAAAAAGTAATTTTATATCCAATAATTCGTATCGATTGTTTGTAGAACTGTAATGCATTATGCCATAAGACTGGTTGTGCAGTTACAAATATATGTACCATTTTGTTGGTCTTGTTTTCTTTTGTTTTCCTTATTGAGTTTCATTGTCTCTAAAATGAATCTTATTTTGTAGTTTTATATGGAGAGACAAGATTCAGAACCACGACTATTAATTCAAAATGGCTTCAGCCAAGCAATGGACACTTCCTCTTTGGGTAATGAAAAACGAGGACACAATATATGTAGTATTATAAAATTTAAGAGCAAGTAATTTTGGAATCACCTACAGTGTGATCATCAACTACTATGACTTTATATTGAAACAGTTCACTGAAAGCCTGGTTATGCCGTTTAAAAGCCAAATGCATACCCTATGACATATTCAACATAAAACTTCCCAATATAACTAGAATTTCCATCTTGGATAGAAGAGATATTACCTCACCAAACATTATATTGCTCTTGGTTTCTATATCGTGGGCCTATCCATAGGTAGGACACCTTTTTTCTTTTATTCTTTCAGTCATAACACTCTCTGGAATGGGAATGCTATAATAAAAAGGTCTCCTTGATTTACCTAAGGTGCCAAAGGAAGGCATACCTGGTATGAACAAAGAAACAAATAATTTTCACATGAACTTGAATTGTGAGAAAAATTCCTAATTGTAAGATTCTCTTTGCTGATTGCTACAGAGGATATTTACATAAATTTGAAGGGGGAAGCTGGAAAGACCTGTGAATAATAATGAGTAGGAGGAGGGGAGGGGGGAGGAGAAATTTCCTCAAGTGAAAAGAAGGGAGACAATATCCTGTGAAGATTTTCATGTTTGCTACAGGATGTGTGAGAAAAAAATATCTCCTCTATTTCTTCTTCAATTGAGTATATTATGTATTTTTTAATATGGTATGAAATGAAAGAGGTTCTTTTGGGGGAATAAGAAAAGGATCTGAGTTCTAATTTATAGAAGGAGGGAAGATTCTGAAAGCATAGAATTTAGTTCTAAAGTTTAATTAGATATGGCTTTTAACTACAGCTCTAGAATTTAGTTTTTATAAACTTGGGCAGCTAATTTAACTTCTTTGAACCTATTTTTTTCATCTAAAAATAAATATTAATACCCATTTGAAGATTGTTGTTAGTATTTAATGAAAACATTCATTCATTTATTCAACAAATATGTGCCTGGAAATGTTCTATGTTCTAGTTATATAGAAGGAACCAAGCAAGTTCCCCGACCTTAATAAGACAGTTAATGCAAAAGTCAACCAATACACAAACAATACAATTATGGATTGAAATGATAAAGATATCATCAGTGATAAATCAAAGATGATAGAATAAAAGTTCATTGCTTTAGAGAAGAAATGTGTTTGAGATGGGTTGGTCAAAGGAGCCTTTTCTGAGTAGAGGACATTTCTATTAGAAAGTGACTAGTGGAGACATCCACCAAAGAACCTGGAGAAAAACATTTGAGGCAGAGTGAATAGCAAATGCAAGGGCCCGAGAATGTAAATAAGCTGGGTGTAGAGGAATGAAATGGCGAGAACACGTTGAGAGAGGCAGAATTTGGTGTGAGATAAAGCTTTTAATCAGCACACAGTTAACAACAACAACAAAACATACACACACACACACACACACACACACACACAGATAACACCCAAAAAGCAGTAACTATTCAAATTTATTTTATTCATTGAAGTTCTAAAGCTATCTCTATTGCAATTGTATTGGAAAATTGATCTAATGTTGGCAGGATATTATTGTATCTAGCAGTGAGTGTTCTAATGAATAAATTGCTAAACTAGCAGACACTATATTAAGCTTTAATTCACAAACTTACTACTGACATCCTATATGAACTTGTGAAAGTTTTATAATCTCAGCCTCAATATTAATGATTGCCTATATTTTACCCCTATGATATTTATAAGGCTACCCTACAAATTCAAACTGCAAATACCATAACTAGTAAGTTCTTTTCTTTTCCCTCACCCAAGGACATTCTTGCATTTATCTTCAGATAGAGTGGGAGGGAGGAGAGAGGGAGAAACATCAGTGTGAGAAAGACACATTGAGTGGTTGCCACCCACACAACCCCAACCGGGGCCGGGGACACACTGCAACCAAGGTACGTGCCCTTAGCGGGAACTGAACCCGGTCTCTCGGTCCTCGGGCAGACACTCTAACTGCTGAACCAAACCGGCCAGGGCACTAGTAAGTTCTTTATAGTAGATGTAAGGTATATCATATACCTTAATCATAAAGATGTGCTACCTTAATGTAAACATTTGTTAATTTGTAATTCATTTGAATTGTTGGTTTTTTAAATCCTCACCTGATATTTTCCATTGATTCTTCAGATAGAGGGGTGGGGGGGGGAGAGATAGAGAGAGACATTGATGTGAGAGAGACAAACCTGCAACTCTTTGGTCCGCGGGCCAATAAAATGCCCTGGTACATACACGCAATGAAACACTATGCAGCTGGAAGAAATATCTCTTACCCTTTGAGACGACATGGAGGGACCTGGAGAGTATTATGCTAAGCAAAATAAGCCAGTCAGAGAAAGACAAATACCACATGCTCTCACTTATTTGTGGAATATAATGAACAAAATAAGCTGATGAACAAAATAGACCCAGAGACATAGAAAGGAGTATGGTTCAGACTGACAAACCTCAAAGGAGAGGGGCTAGGGGGAAGGATGAGATAAACCGAAGAACTTATATGCATATATGCATGTATGCATAACCAATGGACATAGACAACAATGCTGAGATGGAGTGGGATTGGGAGAAGGGTGCCTGAGGGGAACGAGAAACATCTGTAACAAAAATAAATTAATTAATTAAAAAATAATAATTTATTATTTTACTTTATTTAATTTGTAATTTATAATTGCCATTTTCCAAAATAGTTTTATGCACTAATCCCTAGTCTGCTGGAATTAATGTCAATATGTACATTATCTATATAACACACACTAAAAAACCTCCTAATGAAAATGTAGAGAAGTATTAGATACTACCAGGATGTTTTTAAACACTCACATTGTGTCAAGAACTGTGAAGGATCTGAGATTTTATCCTATGTCATGAACTGAATTGTACCCCATCAAACACACAAAAATTTGTATATTGACCCCTGTTCCCCAAAGTGACTGCATTTGGAGAAGGGGCCTTTAAGGAGGTAATTAAGATTAAATGAGATCTTAAGGGTAGAGCCCCAATCCAATAGAACTAACATCCTTACAAGGGCTGGAAGACATGAGATGTACACATGGACAGAGAAAGGCATGTCAAGGCATAGCAAGAAGGTGTTTATCCGCAAATCAAAGAGAGGGACTTCACCAGAAACCAGTCCGGCTGATACCTTCATCTTGGACTTCTAGCCTCCAAAACCGTGAGAAAATAAATTAGTGTTGTTTAAGCTACCAAGTCTGTGGTGTGTTTTTTTATGGTAGCCTGAGAGGCAAATACACCCTACTTACAAGGTAACAAGTTAGCCTACTACACACCTTTTCATGGATGTTGCCAGGAGCCACAAGATTCTTGGGTCAAAAGCAAAGGCCTTTATGACTCAAAATAATAACAGCAGAGGAAGTATTAGCTTATTGTCTTGTACTGGATCTCTGAGCTCCGTTTGCCAAAGGATGAGAAGGCCACATGATACTCTCATGTGCATGATAGCAGAAGAACCTTGAACTAAGGGAAACAGACTATTACAATGGGGATCAGTGTGCCTTCCCTTTACTCTGGAGGCTTTAATTAAACCCACCTTGTTTTGGGGAAGGGAGACACTATTTCTATCTTCTAAAGTCATTCACTGCTATACAAACATCCTTCAAAAGATAGGTCTGGAACAGAGGCAATCATATTTGCAAGATGTACTAATGTGAGAGTCCAGTGGAGAATTGTATCCCAACACTGGACTGCTGTTGTAAATTTGAAAAACAATGTAGAAAAAGAAGCCTCATTAAAGAATTTTGTAGTTCTTTCTTTTAATTTTTTTTTCTTTATTGATGTTAGAGAGAGAGGGAGAGAGAGAGAAATACCAATGAGCGAGAACATCAATTGGCTGCCTTCTGCATGCCCCTCACTGGGGATTTGGCCCACAACCTGAGCATGTGCCCTGACCGGGAATCAAACTGGCGACCTCTTAGTGCATGGGTCGATGCTCAACCACTGAGCCACACCAGTTGGGCAATTTTATAGTTCTTATATGAAAGATTCCATCTTAAAAGTCTAGTGGTTACACAATTTTCCATATTGTTTTATTATATGTACTAGCTTTCTAAATTAAAATGCTCCTTTCCAAGTACAGTATCTTTGGGTAACACAACCAATTTGTTGGGTGAACATTATTGATAAATTTAACTTCAATCTCTTGGTCAGATAAGTAAGTTGAGACAGAATAGTAATTAAGAAATGGATCTTCTAACAGAAATTTACAGCTTTGAAGATGGAGCTTTGATTTTTTTTTTTTACTTCCATTAGATACAATTATTACTGATCAGTTTCAATTATTTTAAGAAGTCAGTTATACTTCTTAAGGCTTCTTTCCTCTTCCCACCCTTCCAAGCATAGTTTTCCCAGAAATGGATTAAATATATTGACTCGCTTCTCCTGAGCATGCTCTGTATACTTGTTCCAACACAAGGACTCCTTTAAAGCAAATAATACAACTTCCCTTGTGTTTAATTTTGAAATCCTGCTGATCAAAAGCCAAACCTATTTACGCAAAATGATTTTTAAAATCCTAAATGAACAGCAGCAGGCTTTAAGATTAGACTTTTGGGAGTTCTAAAACCCTTCACCCTGAAATGCATTGTTATCACGAGTCTCTGAAAGAGCCCCATCACTGCGGTAATTGTGTGAGCTACACGAGCGCCTCCTTCCAGGAAGCCCTAGGACACAGTTTTAACTTCGGAGTTCGCGTTTTCTCCAGCCGAAGTCCGCCGCAGTGTGATTTGGGGTGCCTCAGTGACACCATTGAATAGGGGACAACTGGGCTGCAAAATTCAATATCCTGACATCGCTATTGTTTTTATGTAAGCAACAAATCTATTAGTGACCACACTTTACATTTAAGTGTGAAACAGAACGTATTCCAGCAAGAATAGAGAAGGAAAGCCTTTCTGAGTACACATCGCTGTGTTGCTTCTAACTTCTCTTTGTATTTAAAAAGAAAAAGCTCTTTTTTTCCTCCTTGCCTCCACCGATAGTTAACCACAAATTATTTTCAAATCAACATCTCAGCTCTCACAAAACTTATTATTTAGGTTCAGATAAAAATTTAACTTATGCTATTACTGTCCACTAATTATGTGGGTGCTCATAGACTGTTGGGTAAAACACTTCTAAGTGTCATGAAGCCTCGATTTCCCTGCTCTTTCTAACTTCCTCTGAGAAGGATCTTACACTTATATTTATGAAGGTTTTTTTTTTTTTTTCTAATACTATTTGTGCCTATTTCCATCTGTCTGTCTAGTAGTCAGCTATTATATTAGAGCACAGGTATCATCTGAACAGTTTATATATCAAACAGATAAAAGCCAACTTTAATAAGAGAAGAACTTCTTTTAGAGTCAGAAATGCCCTGCTACTTCAAAAAGAACATGCATTAAGGAAATCACCCTTAGTAGTTAATATAAAATGGTAGTTATATGTAGGGCCAGCTACATCACTATGCAATCCATTAGTCACACGGCATGCTTAAAAGGGTCTTAGGCTGGGTTTAATATTTGGCTGTAACCATCTTGAAATTTCAAATATTTGCAGATGAGTCCCCACATTTTCATTTTGTACTAGACCTCACAAATTATGTAGTCAGCCCTTGTTATATTTTATGATATGCTTTTATTTTTATTTTAATTTATCTTCAAAGTATCCAGCATGCACCAGCTCACACAGGTAACTTACCCCAGGTATAGGGGTATAAAGTGTTTTTTGTTTGTTTGTTTGTTTGTAGTGGAGATGATAAGGGCATTTTGTTCATACTCCCCATGTTTATATTTAAATGGATGAAGAAGGAACTGAATTGATATTTGGATGAAGACTCAGTCACAAAAGAAATTTTTACAAAACAATTTCTTTAATTAACAATGGAAATAAGTATACAATGCTAAATTATATTATTAAGATCTGTATAGAAAAGATAGGATTTATATAATTCTTATAAATAATAATTGCAAGATATAAAAAAGAAAAAGAAATGAGTATGTAGCCTTAATGGCCTTAAAATACATTGTCCCAGTTTGATACAAAATCACATAAATTAGAGAAATTCATATAGAAGCTAAAATAGTCAGGAAATGCAGACAAAGACCAGACAGGGAAATGACCTTAAGATGCATTATCAGGTTCTCATTAGGCATGCAGCTAATGTCTGGACATGGCTGTTTTTGGGAGAGACTATAACATTCCTCCCTTTTTAATTTGAGCAAAACCAGAATACTCTTGTCGGCAACGGCTTTCCTAGTAGACCTGAAAGCATTCTGCTTTTCCCAAGGTAAAGGATGGTGGTTGAAGTGCCGAGCTCCTTTCACAACTTTTCATGTTTCTTTATATTGCTTCCATATCTCTAAATCAGCTCGACCCATCGCTTTAGCATTCTGCTACACTCAGCAGCCACAGAAAAATGGGAATGAATGAAACTAAAGTCAAGTTTGAGATGATTAAACTTGAATATCTACTGCTTAATTCTCATTAGTCCTGCCCTGGATTCATTAAGGCATGGGCACATGGACCAATACTTTATATAATGGTTAAGACAGTCTCCTGTTTGAGGATTCAAGAATAGATGAAGAAAAGCCCCTAAGGTCCCTTCTAGGCCAACTGTACTATTTACTATTGAATTTTAAAAAAATGGTGCCCTTCAGGGTAAAATCACCTCGTAGCAGCGAGAGATGAAACACTTATTTAAAATGGATGAGATGGCACAGCATCAGGTAGCAGCATATATTAAAATACTATGGGATTTTAGAGCTGTCAGCAGGATACTGTGCTCTTCTTTATGCCATAATTTCATATAGGAAAGAAGATAGCAAAGATAATACAACTTTCAGACATATAGGGCTTCCATGAATAAACACCTGTATTTGCATTGGATAAAAATTAGACAGTATTTAAAGTATCTTTACCACTAGTTTGTATATATATCTCAAGACAGAATGTGCTTACATCTCATTTTGTCATCAACACTATAAGCATTTGGGAGATGTATTCATTGGAGTACTTAAAGGATGAGGTGTTATTGTTTTTGGGGTTTTTTTTGTTTGTTTTTTTTGAGTAATTGAGGATATTGTGCACATAGTGTTTATGACAATTAATAAATTCTTTTATAGTGAAATCTTAAGTTCTTAAATAATAAACTGATATTGATGTGTAGGTCAATTTGCAAAGAATCTTTGCCACTAGACATTTGTTTAAGCTTCATAAACCTGTTTCCCAATCTGTAAATTACAGGTTGGCCAAGAGGTGTCACTTTCATATGAGCTGTTAAGCTATTCTGTCATTGTAAGACATGTAGAAAGAATCATTGTTCATTATCTGTCCTTGAGATTCACAATTTCATCCCTTTACTTCTTCATTCATTTGTTCACTTATCCAACAATTTTACTTGACTGCCATAAAGCACTGTTTTAAGCTCTGGAGAATCTATGGCAAGGTGTGGTGGGGTGAGAGGAGGTAGGGGAGATATTTTCTGGCCCTCATTTAATTTACAGTCCAATGAGTGAAGCAGACAATAATATAAGAATTATGGAAGTAAACAAGGCCTTGAAACTGTGGTGAGTATCTTAATGAAGGGTTCTATGGAGCTAGGAGTTGCATACTATTGAGTCAAGAAAAACAAGGAACGCTCGCTCCCCTGGAGTTCTTATGATAGAGCTCAGATTTGAGATCAGAGGCAGAGTTAATGATATGAGACTAGAGTCAGGACTGGAATAGGGAAGAGTGAAATCATTGTTGATAATAGGATTTCATAAAAGACAAAATATACAAATTTATTGTTTTAACAGTGGAATCCTTGTGATCTTACTGGCCTTAAACATAGATAGTTTATGGATGTATTTACATCTGTCTGTAAGTTCAAAAATTTCTCTTCTCAATTTTGTTTACTTTCATCTACTTTTTATTTTTTTTAGTATGTGAGGGGTTGATACTAAAACACCACTTACTTATTTTAGCACTAGCCAAGGATGAATTAATGCTATTATTTTAAGTTGATGATTATGCAATCAATTAGTTTTGCGGTGGCATTTCCCATGGTGCCTGTGCTTCATACAAAGGAAAAAAAGAGAAATTGAATCATTGACTTTCCTGTTTGCAGGCGTACTTACTGACAGAGAAGGCTTATTCCTGATATGGTCATCAACGCCATAAATAACTGGAGATACATTCACTGTAACCCTTATTAAAGAATAAAGTTTCTGAGTAATTGGAGGCATATGTGTATATAGTGTTTACCTTATGAATCAACAAGTGCTTTCATAGTAAGTCCTCACTTTCTAATAACACCGCAGAGAGAGAGCTTGATATAGATTTGCTCATCTCTTTTTCATTTGGGGGCTGATCTAATGATTTTGAGTCACTGCTCTGACCTTATAAAAGTTAAAAGATTTTGCATGTATTCTTAAAAAGTTTTAGCAACAGCAGACTTCTGATTTCAATATTCAAATTCAGAATTGAATACTCATCATAATAATCAACTAGTGAAAAATAAATACACAGGATACACAGGCCATTTTTCTTTATGAAAATTAGAACCATATATCAGTCTTTATGTATTTAAAAAAAACTTATAAAACAAACAGAGAGATTCAGATTACGTGGGTAGATAATGATAGTGCAGTAATGCATTTCCCAGAATGACAGCTGGTGATATCCGCAAATGGCCTCTGGTGGAAGAAAGGAAACACACTGCTCCAATCAATACCCAGATAGTCTGTAATGTAAAGATTAGGATCAGAATATTTAAAAATTTAATACTTTGCCACTCCATATAGCACTTTGGAAGTCAATATCTTTGGAAACCTGGTCCATTTCCCTTCTTTGAAAGCATTATATGTCTAAGGTTTTTAAATTATTTATCTAGTCCGTGTGATTAAAAATGAAAAAAGTTAGTCCATCCATTATCTTCCACGGCGGCTGTCTGGATATTAGTCTCCTCCTCCCCTCTTAAATCTTTGATTTTTTTTCCCTTCCTACCCTGTAAAGAAAACTCAATAGACACATTAAGAGAGTAAAAGAAAACCTCATCAACTCACTAACATCAGAGGATGTTGTCACTTAAACAATGGGCAGAGGTGGCTGTGTATGGACAATATACTCAAATATTTTTACTTGACTGTATTACTTTCAGATCTGATACTCAAAAAGATGACATATTTAAATGTTAAGAAAGCATATCATTTCTCTTTTCCTGGCCAATTGTGGTTGGGGACTTTATCTGATTATCTTTTCAAAAATTCATTCTCAAAATTACTTCAAAGTCAACTCTTTGAGAATAAAAACATTTTCAGTTAAATTGTTTTAGTCTTTCCTATCCAAAAACTGCTGTTGGAAAAGGGAAGGCTCATATTTAAATAAAGTGGGAAATTGTTTTAAAAACAGTCATCAAATTTAATCTAATTTCACATACCAGTTTAATTTTATGGTCATCAATTTTCCTGTTTTTAAAGGTTTCTGTTTTCTTATACAATTCCTTCAGATTTTACTGAGATCAGAATTGTTAGTTTTCCAAATGTGCTATTCAGGATTGGTTATGAAATATGATTTTTATTATTTATTTTGACAGTTTATACTATTAAGAGTGAAATAAGTTTTGTTTACTATCTTAACACATCCTTTTTTCACTCTACTTCAGTAACCTTTTTATTCCCAATTTAACATGGAAATAGTAAAAATATCTGAAGAGAATACTATAAAATATGACGCATCTAAAGTAACAAAGATATCTAGCAATATTTAAAGATGAAAAGGAGAACTTTAGATGGGGGAATGGAAAGAACCTTGGAAGGGACCTTGGAAAGAACTCCCTTAGATCATTCCATAGAAATGCTCCTTTCATCCCATGGAGATCCCATCATGCCTCTTGGCTCTCAGGAACATTGGCCACAACGGACAGCAGTTCTTTTCTCAGATTGAGGCCCAGGTAGCTCCCAAGTTCACATGTATTCTTCCACCTTATCTGTAGCAAAACAAGTAAGAGATTGGGAAGAGGACCCAAGCTAAGATTCTTGTTTCCATTTGTTATGAACAGAGTTCTGAAGAGTGAGAGTGAGGGATGTGTGTGTTCAAATGTACCTATTTTGTAGAGCTGAATTTTTGACACAATACAGACTGAGAAAATCCTAATGATATCAACCAATAGAAAGAATCTTCAGAAGATTTTACTATTTGTTTCATTTATCCTAAATCTTATTCAGTTAAAAATGGACAATTGATCTCCTTCTACTGTTCCAGATACCAGATTTTTGCTGAGACTAGAAGGTTAAATGGGTACTTCCAATATTGCCATGGTATTAATGATTTATAAAATGATATAGCAAGAGCAGAAATTTATATTCTGAAATCTTTTCTACTTCTTCAGTTCTGTAATTCCCCAATTTTTTTTCACACGTTTCTGTAATGGGATCTTTTCAATGATCTTCTTACTGTAATAGCAGATTATGTTCAGAATGGCACTTTTTGAAGACAATATTAAGAATTAGAAATAAATGACTAAACTTACAGGAACATGATAGCATGACATATTTCTCTATATAATAGCATAAGCACAATTGTAGGTAAAAAAAATTTTTAATGGTTTTTGAAAGATTTAGATATAAGTTTACAATTTTCTAGAGGTAGAAAAATATTCTTAGTTAACCTGAATGCTTCACTCTGGTCTTGTTCACCTTTTTGACTTGCTATATTTTTCTGAATCTGTTTTAATATGTCTTACACTATTCTTATCCTGTCTAGAATTTATTGTAGCGTTTCAATCTTGTATCTGAATCATAATTGTTTTTTGTTAAATACCTTTATTCAGGGCAGACTTAGCATTCAGTGTCTGTCTTTCTTAACATTCATTCAGTCCAGTTATTCCTAAGATCCACCAGCCTCCACATACAAGATCACAATGTTAATGTTTGAAGTTTGATGACTTCTTCCCTTTATTATCTATCAGCATCTTTCAAAAACATCCCATATCATTAAAAATAATAAGGGCCAACATTGATCAAATTACTTTATTTAGTATGGCATGACACGACCAAGTGCTTTATGTACATTTTCAAATTTAACATTCATTTAAAATCTGAGAGCTATGTAGTTCATTATCCTCTGTTTAAAAATAAGTAAGCAAAGGCCAAGGGAATTTAACATGCTTAAATTTTTTAAAACTTATAAATGAGACAGAAGAATTTGAACACAGTTCTCTACAACCCAGGAATCTGTGCTCTTAAACTCTCAGTATGATATTTTCTGGAAATGCTTCACATTTACTCACAAATATTCCTTCCATGTTCCTCATCTATGCACTTCTTTTTTATGTCTATTTGTAAAACATCACTTGAAAGTAGGTAATAAGCCACCTTGCTGCTCTTTATCGGGGTCCTCTATGAGAAGCCTGCCTTGCCCACCACTTTGGTGTTATAGAGCCCTAGACTCTTGTATTACCCTAAGACACTGGATTCCTATACTCCCTCTTTGTTTAATTCTGTTGCTTTGTTACTTGCTTTCTAATTTGAGTACCTTCTATTTGCCTGCCAGCTTATTCTGTGTTCCTGTGATCAGCCTTTGTTCTTGCTCTCATCCCTGCAGGGCTATTTTATTAGTCAAAGATTTTTGCTAGGAAGAGTGCTCAAGTATAATTTTCAAAAAGTTAAAAACATGACTCCCCTAACAATGTAAAATGAACATGTCACAGTTTTTATTTAACACTAATGAACGATCTGGAAAGTTATTAATGCTGGCTTGAAGAAGAATTTTAGGTATTAGGATTTTATAGTTTGTCAGTTAAATAAATGGAGAAATAAATTTGCTTATTGATATATGACTATATATGGTTAATGTCTACTAGACAAGACACAATAACCTTTGAGTGACATTTCCTCCTGACCAGAAATAATTTAGACTGTTATTGTAGAAGAATCATTTGCAACACTCTTAGACAAGGAGTATTTACAATGTTCTTAGACAAGAACCATCTATGGCTATAAGTTTTCTAAAAACTAATCCCTACTATTACAGAAGTATAAAATATTTTAATAAATAATACACTTGCAGTCAAAAATGGTACTCATCTTAGAAAATAAGATCATCCTACTCCCAGCACTGTATTGATACTAGCCCCAATAATTTCTTTGCCTGTTTCCAGCTTTGAATAAATTTCCATGACAAGTTTAATTGCCAGAGTGAAACATAGCTGAAATGGATCCTTACTTTGCAAAGACGTGGATGTCATGACAAATCCTTTATAATTCTAATGAGTATTCTCCTGCCTAATATGTCAGGTTTTCTTGTTTGTTTGTTTTTTCTTTCTGTTTTGCTATTTCATGCTCAGCGGCCTGTAGTCTTTAATGGTCCTCTTGTACAAAATGTAAACTTATATAAGAACATTTTTTCATTATTCAAGGTGGCAGGGAACCTTTCTCTCTAACCAGAATCTGTAAGAAAATGACTAATATGGAAAACATCTGGACTGAATTTTGAATCCTTTCCTTTAGATTTTTTTTTTTTTACATTGGCTTTCAAG
Source organism: Tadarida brasiliensis (assembly GCA_030848825.1). Lineage (NCBI taxonomy): Eukaryota > Metazoa > Chordata > Mammalia > Chiroptera > Molossidae > Tadarida > Tadarida brasiliensis. The sequence goes on along the minus strand of CM061269.1, from coordinate 74,070,737 downwards.
AACTAAAAAGAGCCAACTTTGAAGAAAATGAAAGTTGTAATGACTCTTAATATCAAACCAATTGAAGAAACATATTCAGAATAAAGGATAACAAACAGATTCTCAAGACACATGAACAACTCTTTTGATTAGACTGTATGTTGAATCTAAGAAAAGTCAATTTTTAATTCAAACTGCTAACCATGACTTGCATGCACAATTTTCTATGTAGAAATACTTGATTCTTGCTTCTTGGTAACACATAGGAGCTCAAAAGTATTAATATTTGTTGAATGCGTTAAGTGCTTAAAAAAAAAAGCCAAATAATTATTACAGAATAGCATTTCTTAATTTTAGTGAAAACTGTCTCAGCTATATATTTTTTTTTTACAGAAGTATGTTTAAATGTTAAGTCAGATGACTGTCTAGAGTTATACATGCTTTTGCTGTTTTTTTCCACCATCTTCCATATTGGATGAACACAATACCTTTAGGAATCTTGGATTTCACCCAAAATTCTGAACTATGCGAAAAGCAAATTTAACAATTAGAAAATCAAACAACAGTTAAGTATTATGGACTGGATTAAAAAATATGTAGTCATTCAAAGTATTTATCATGTTTGTATTATAAAAGTTAAAAATAATTCCATCTTCTTGATTATATATGCTATCCAATGCCAATGTTGGAAGTAAAATCAAAATATCAATTTCCATTGCTGTAAACAAATTTCCTAGGAGAAAATTCACACATTTTGCTTTCCTGCTACACATATAAACTATCATGGTTTCAATTTGGGATGCTAAATTAGATGTTTTTCTTCAAATCCTCTTTCGGGGCATGGAGGGAAGAACTAGGAAACTTGGATATTATCAGCATTAAGTGAGCTACCCCATTTATTTTCTCTCCAATACATGCACACCTGGGGTCATTCTACTTAGCCAATGGCACATAATTTAATATTTTCTCAAACCTCCTTAGGGATTCTGTCATCCTAACAGAGTCTGCTGAATATTTTCACCAAAATATGAAACTTGTGTGACAAGATTTTAGTATTTCCAGGTGGTTGAGAAAAAGAGTAAGATAGAAAATATCTAACACTGCCTTGGCCAATTTGGCTCAGTGGTTAGAGTGTGGCAGTGGACTTACCTCGGTTGCAGTTCGATCCCCAACCCTGGTCGAGGTCGTGCGGGAGGCAGCCGGTGGATGTGTTTCTCTCACGTCAATGTTTTTCTCTCTCTCTCTCCCTCCCTCCCTTCCTCCTTCCCACTCTATCTGAAAATCAATGGAAAAATATCCTTGGGTGAGGATTAAAAGTAATAAATAAATAAATAGCTAGCTAACCCTTTCTAGTACGTAGTTGAGAGGATAACAGAAAGTGGCATGTGGAAAGATGATGAAAAAATAAAAAATGTAAGCTAGCCCTGGACTGGACCTTGGAGAAACAAGGCAGAAGACAGAGGATGGGAAGTGAGTTTATTGTCATTCTCATATTAAGAGCCCCAAATTTCTATAAGAAACATCATCTAAAATTCATAAGGAGTAAGGGTATGTATGATGAGAAATATATATTTGACATACTCTGTTTTTGAAGTAATTTCTCATATATCCGAAACAGCATTTTCTTTTGCATGTAGGTTGTTGATTTTGGTTTCTGTAGCTTGTATTCTAGAGTTAAGAGGGAGCAGTGGATAATTTAAAACAAGTGTTTAAATATTTTGATACCTTTATTATAGCTGTGATAGTTTCTGAATAGAAAATGTAGAAGATAAGATGATCTTACACATACGCCTGGTATCCCTCTTCCCTCCCCACCACTGGTGCACTGGGCATCTTCCTGATGAATTTAAGACAGAAATATTTTATGAAATATTTTATGTGAAGGATTTAGTATAGCCATAATTTAAACTTTGGTAAATGACTACAAATAGAAACATATTAATAATAAAAACTAATAAAACAATATTAAGCTGAAAATGTTACACACACCCAGTAGCTAATCCACCTGCAGTTCAAGTGTGGAGAGCATAGCCTACTGGAGGCAATTACATTTTTAGAATGAAAGGAATTATCATTCCTGCTCCTGTGCTCATCCACTTCAAGTCCTGCTCAATTGCAAAATGTAACCAGACATTTAATAACTAGTGTTACCCTGAGAGGATGCTTTAGGAATAAATTTAGATTAAAAATATATATGTTCACATCCTCTCCATAACTGGCAGATTTCTCTCTCTGGCTTAGGAGCAGACTGACAGAGAGCTTACTCACCTTTCTGTGCCCCAGAGAGACTCGCACATTTGCTGCACATTCACTCATGATCTAAAATAGCATCTCTCCACACCAACTTTTTTTTTTTTTACAAGACATTACTGAGTTTCTAGGTGTCAGGGATTTGATAAATGCAAGTGTAGAAAACCCAGTAATGGGTGAACAACACATGGAGAACTCAGAACCTGATTTTGGAGGAGTAAAACACAATTATATATAATTTGAAAATAAGTGGATGTTCCCATTGTTCAGTATGGAGAGATGGAACAACAGGTGTGTTTTGAATTCACTGTAAGCTTTGTGAAGGAGCTAATTTTATTAATAAAATTATATGTAATGTTTCATTTAGTTCTGGGCCCATCATCATCATCATCATCATCTCCCACTCCCCCTCCTTTTTTTGGTATAGATAAAATTTAATTCCTTTTCAGGTTTGGGACTGAGCAGAGCCCACTCAGTACAAACATTCTGAAATCCTCTCTTCCCATCACACTCCTGAGAATCTGTTAATGTGTTGTGTTCTTGCCTTATGAACATGAATCAATAGTTTACCATTGGTACTACAACTTCTCTGCCACTTTGTTTTTATGCTTTAATTTGTGTGGGTTTTTTCATCTTTATTGTTGAGAGTATTACAGATACCCTCCTTTTTTTCCCTCCATTGCTCCCCTCTACCAGGTTCCCTACCCACCTCAGACCTTCACCACCCTATTGTCTGTGTCTATGGGCAATGCATATATGCATATAAATTCTTTGGTTAATTTGTTTTAAAATCCTTTTGCATTATTAGACATCATTTGCGATTATAATAGTAAAAAGAAACATTTCAATCTTACCTTAGTTGACTTCTTTGAATTTGTTTGTCACTTCTTCTGGTAAAATGGTTTTGCATTCTGCAGCCGCATTTCAGTGTTTCTAGCAGTCTGGTTGACTGCTCTTTTTCTGTCTCACTGATGAAGTCTTCTAACTCTACTTCTGCTTCCTCATTTAAAAAAAAAAATGTTTATTTTTGAAATAGATAATACTTGCATATACTATAAAATGTAAAGGTCAAAATAATAAATGAATGAAATAAGTCTCCCTTTATTCCCTGCCCTCTAGTAATCTCATTTGTCTTCATGGAGAAACCAATATTAATAATTTTTTTTTTTGGCAATTCATTGCAGAGAAATTTTATATATTTGAAAGGATCTATATATTATATTTTCCACTAATAACACATTCTATATATTATTCTGTCCTGATTTTTTTCACTAAGTATATGTTTTGTATATTATTGCCTACCATCTATAAGAATTATCTCATCCATACTGGAAATGGCGGCGGAGTGAATGGAAGCTACACAGATGATCTCCCAGGACCAAACGGGAATTACAACTAAAATAAAGACAAATCGTCAGGAAAAAGCAACAGAAAAGCAGCGGGAGAGAACCATACAACCAGAGACACTGAATGAGACTGGTAGGATCTGTAGAGGCCCGTGAGGGTGGCGGGCTGGGAGCCCACGGACAGCAGCGGCCTTGGCTGTGAGCAGCGGCCTTAGCTGGGAGCAGAGGCGCCCACCCTAGGGGTTAAGAGCCCCAGCTGCTCCACAGCGCAGAGGACCAGGACAGAGCGCTAAATAGCCACAGCTGCTCACCTGGGGCTCCGGCAGAGGGAGGGCAGACTGGACTGGTACTCTGTGGGGACACCTGGGATTTGGAGGGCACTCAGAGTTTGTGCTGAGCTGTGGCCACAAAGGACAGTGGTGGCCAGCCGCTCCTTCCCAGTTACACAGAACCGCAGCCCAGTTTACTCCTTCCCGGAGCTGTGGTAGCCCCTCCCTCGGAGATTCCTAGGTGAGGAAAAGAGGTAAAGAAATGCAAATTGAGGCTCATTAACAACCAGCATCGGACCCACTCTCGGGAAATCTACTCACACTATAAACACCTGAGGGAGTTTCTCACTCAACTGAGATTCTAAGGCTTTTCAAGTAACTGAGGCTAATAGCCTCCAGGCAAAAAGCTAGAGCATAACTGAACCTTTCCTGAGTTTGCAAATCTACCCAGGAAAGTGAGACTTGACGGTGGTGTTTAAGGACGACCCTCCATGCTCATCCAAACCCAGTAGTGGGAGCCACAAATAGCAGAACACCAATACCCACAGGGAAAATTTGGCAGGCTACAAAACCCACTGAGATAGCAAAAATGGTGAAACAAAGAAACAGATCCCAAATGAAAGAACAAGAGAACTCTACCGAAGATGAGATAAATGAAATGCAGCTAAACAAATTATCAGAGGTGGAGTTCCGAGCCATGATCTTGAGGAAACTAAACAGCATGAGTAAGGATATCAACACCATGGAAACCAACCAAGTGGAAATAAAGAATGACATAGCAGAAATAAAGAACACATTGGAAGGACTGACCAGCAGAGTAGAGGAAGCGGAGGACCGCATCAGTGAATTAGAAGACAGAGTAGAAAAAATCAATCAATCAGAAAACCAAAAGGAAAAAACAATGAAAAAACAGGAAGATAGCTTAAGAGAACTGTGGGACAACTGGAAACGTAATAACATTCGCATTATAGGAGTCCCCAAAGAAGAAGAAAATGAACAAGGGTTAGAGAATATATTTGAAGAAATAGTGACAGAAAACTTTCCTAACCTGGTGAAGGAAGAAGGCATTCAAGTTCAAGAAGCACAGAGAGCCCCAAGTAAGAAGAACCCAAACAGGCCCACACCAAGACACATAATAATTAAAATGCCAAAAATTAAAGACAAAGAGAGAATCCTAAAGGCAGCAAGAAATAAGCAACAGGTTACCTACAAAGGAACCCCCATAATGTTATCATCTGACTTCTCACCAGAAACACTACAGGCCAGAAGGGAATGGCATGAAGTAATCAAGGTCATGAAAAACAAAGATCTGAATCCAAGACTACTCTATCCAGCAAGGCTATCATTCAAAATAGAAGGTCAAATAAAGAGCTTCCCAGACAAAGAAACGCTAAGGGAATATATTAGCACCAAACCAGCACTGCAATAAATGTTAAAAGGACTGCTCTAATTAGTAGAAGAAATAGAAAGGAAAATAGAACCACACTGAACAAAAATGGTAATAAATAAGTACATATCAATAATCACCTTAAATGTAAATGGATTGAATGCTCCGATAAAAAGGCAAAGACTAGCTGACTGGATAAGAAAGCATGATTCACATATATGTTGTATACAGGAGACTCACCTCACAACAAAAGACTCACATAGGTTGAAAGTAGAGGGATGGAAAAAAATCTTCCAAGCAAACGGAAAGGAAAAAAAAGCTGGGGTAGCAATACTCATATCTGATAAATTAGATTTCAAATTGAAGACCATAACTAGAGACAAAGAAGATCACTACATAATATTGAAAGGGTCTACCCAACAAGAAGATATAACCTTGGTAAACATATATGAACCCAATATAGGAGCACCAAAATATATTAAAAATCTTCTGGAGGACTTCAAAGGAGAAATCGACAGCAATACAATCATAGCAGGGGACTTCAACACCCCACTGACATCACTGGGTAGATCATCTAGACAAAAAATTAACAAGGAAACAGAAATTTTAAATGAAGCACTAGATCAAATGGATTTAATAGATATATACAGAGAATTACACCCCAAAACTACAGAATTCACATTCTTCTCAAGTGCACATGGGACATTCTCAAAGATAGACCATATGTTAGGGCACAAACTAAGTCTCTACAAGTTCACGAAGATTGAAATCATATCAAGCATCTTCTCAGATCACAATGGCATGGAACTAGAAATCAATTGCAACAAGAACATGCAAAGACATTTGAAGACATGGAGGCTAAATAGCATGTTATTGAACAATGAATCGGTTACCATGGAGATCAAGGAAGAAATTAAAAACTTTCTGGAAACTAATGAAAATGAACACACAGCAACACAAAATCTATGGGATGCAGCGAAAGCAGTTCTGAGAGGGAAGTTCATAGCACTACAGACCCATCTCAAGAAAGAAGAAAAATTTCTTATTGAATACCTAACCTCACAACTTAAAGAATGAGAAAGCAAACAAAAAGAAAACCCTAGAGCAAGTAGAAGGAAGGAAATAGTAAAGATCAGAGCAGAAATAAACGACATGGAGACCAAAAAAACAATTCAAAGGATCAATGAAACAAAGAGCTGGTTTTTTGAGAAGATAAACAAGATTGATGGACCCTTAGCTAGACTCACCAAGAAACAAAGAGAGAGAACCCAAATACACAAAATCAGAAATGAAAGAGAAGAAGTAACAACTGACACCACAGAAATACAAAGGATCCTTAACAAATACTATGAACATTTATATGGCAACAAATTCGACAATCTAAGAGAAATGGAAAAATTTCTAGAAACACATAGTCTCCCTAAAATGGACCGGGAAGAGATAGAAAACTTGAACAGGCCAATAACAACGAAGAAAATTGAAGATGTAATCAAGACCCTCCCAGCAAACAAAAGCCCAGGCCCTGACGGCTTCAAGGGGGAGTTTTACCGAACATTCAAAGAAGAACTAACACCCATTCTCCTCAAACTATTCCACAAAGTTCAAGAAGAAGGAAGACTTCCAAACTCTTTTTATGAGGCCAGCTTAATTCTAATTCCAAAACCAGAAAAAGACACTACAAAGAAAGAAAACTACAGGCCAATACGCCTGATGAATATAGATGCCAAAATCCTTAACAAAATACTAGCAAATCTGATCCAGCAATACATCAAAGAATTATTCACCATGACCAAGTGGGATTCATCCCAGGGATGCAAGGTTGGTACAATATTCACAAATCAATAAAGGTGATACATCACATAAACAAAATGAAAGATAAAAACTATAAGATCATATCAATAGATGCTGAAAAAGCATTTGACAAAATCCAGCACCCATTTCTGATAAAAACGCTCAGAAATTTGGTAATAGAGGGATCATACCTCAACATTATAAAGGGCATATATGAAAGACCTACAGCCAACATCATACTCAATGGACAAAAACTAATAGCATTTCCCTTAAGAACAGGGACAAGACAAGGATGCCCACTCTCACCACTCTTATTTAACATAGTACTGGAAGTCTTAGCCACAGCAATCAGACAGGAAGAAAAAATAAAAGGGATCCAAATTAGAAAGGAGGAAGCGAAACTGTCATTATTCGCAGATGACATGATATTATACATAGAAAACCCTAAAGACTCCATCAAAGATCTACTAGACTTAATAAATGAATTTGGCAATGTAGCAGGATACAAAATTAACGTCAAGAAATCTATGGCAGTCTTATACACCAATGATGAACTCACAGAAAGAGAAACTAAAAAACACAATCCCATTTACCATCACAGCAAAAAAATTAAGATACCTAGGAATAAACTTAACCAAAGAAGTAAAGGACCTATTTGCAGAGAACTACAGGACATTGAAAAAAGAAATAGAGGAAGATATAAAAAAGTGGAAGCACATACCTTGTTCATGGATTGGAAGAATTAACATCATTAAAATGTCCATACTACCCAAAGCAATCTATAGATTTAACGCAATCCCCATCAAAATACCAACGACATATTTCATAGAACTAGAACAAATGCTTCAGAAGTTCATATGGAACCAAAAAAGACCCCCGAATAGCTACAGCAATCTTGAAAAGAAGGACAAAGTAGGCAGGATCACAATACCAGACATCAGGTTATACTACAAAGCTACTGTAATCAAAACAGCCTGGTACTGGCACAAGAACAGGCACATAGATCAATGGAATAGAACAGAGAACCCAGAAATTGATCCAAAACATTATGCTCAATTAATATTCGACAAAGGTGGCAAGAGCATACAATGGAGTAAAGACAGCCTCTTTAATAAATGGTGTTGGGAAAATTGGACAGCTACATTCAAAAAAATGAAACTAGACCATCAGCTTACACTATACACAAGAATAAACTCAAAATGGATAAAAGACTTAAATGTGACTCATGAATCCATAAAAATCCTAGAAGAAATTATAGGCAACAAAATTTCGGACATCATACGCAGCAGAATCTTCACTGATATATCACCTAAGGCAACAGAAACAAAGGAAAAAATGAACACATGGGACTACATCAAACTCAAAAGCTTCTGCACAGCAAAAGAAACAACCATCAAAGTGGAAAGGCAACCCACTGTATGGGAGAGCATAATTGCCAATGATATATCAGATAAGGGATTAATTTCCAAAATATATAGAGTGCTCATACATCTCAACAAAAGGAAGACAAAAAAACCAATTAAAAAATGGGCAGAGGAACTAAATAGACACCTCTCCAAACAGGACATACAAATGACCAAGAGACATATGAAGAAATGCTCAACATCACTAATCATCAGAGAGATGCAAATTAAAACAACAATGAGGTATCACCTCACACCTGTCAGAATAGCCACCATCAACAAAGCATCAAACAACAAGTGTTGGCGAGGGTGTGGAGAAAAGGGGACTCTAGTACACTGCTGGTGGGAGTGCAGACTGGTGCAGCCACTATGGAAAACACTATGGTGTTACCTCAAAAAATTAAAAATTGAATTACCATTTGACCCAGTGGTCCCACTCCTAGGAATATACCCTAAGAAGCCTGAAACACCAAACAGAAAGAATATATGTACCCCTATGTTCATAGCAGCACTATTTACAATAGCTAAGATCTGGAAACAGCCCAAGTGTCCATCAGTAGACGAATGGATAAAAAAGCGGTGGTACATATACACAATGGAGTACTATGCAGCTGTAAGAAAGAAAGATCTCTTATCCTTTGCGACGACATGGGAGGACCTGGAAACTATTATCCTAAGTGAAATCAGCCAAGCAGAGAAAGACAAATATCATATGACCTCACTTATTTCTGGAATATAATAAACATAACAGTCTGAGGAACAGGGTAGTCCCAGAGATGTGGAAGTAGGGTACAGAATGACAATTGACAGAAGAGGGGGTGGGAGAGGGGAACGATGAACCACAGAACTTGTACGCATGTACTCATAACCAATGAACTTGGACAACAAAACTGGGGACGGGGCAGGGAGGGAGGGGAAGGAGGGTGACAATGGGGGGAAAAGGAGAAACATATGTAACAAAAATAAATTAATAAAAAACAAACAAAAAAAAAGAATTATCTCATCCATTGTAACCACTTCCCAGTATAATATATTTAATACATGTCCTATGGAGTCATATTTAGGTTTTTTCATTTTTTTACTAGAAAAGTGCTGCATTAAATATCTTTCTGCAACTTCATTATGTACTTTTGCAAATATGTCCACAGAATAAATTCTTAGAAGTAGAACTTCTGAAACAAATAATATATACATTTTAAAATATATAAGTTGTTATTGATTTCAGAGAAAGAGGAAGGGAGAGGGAGAGAGAGAGAAAAAAACATGTGAGAGAGAAACCTCAATTGGTTGCCTCTGGCACACTACTGGACCGGATTTAAAACAAACCCACACCCTGGGTATGTGCCCTTACTGGGAATTGAACAGGTGACTTTTTGGTGTATGGGAGAATACTCAACAAACTGAGCCACACCAGCCAGAGCAAATATATACAATTTTAATTTCAGGAGATAAAAAATTTTCCACTGTCCTGGCCGGGTAGCTCTCAGTTGGTTAGAGCATCGGCCTGATGTGCCGCGGTTGCAGGTTTGATCCCTCCAGGGCACATGCAAGCATCAACCAATGAATGCATAAGTAAGTGGAACAATGAACTGATCTCTCTCTTTCTTCCTTTCTCTGTCTAAAATGAAAAAAAAAAAAAAATCAAATTGTCCTTTATAGATGCTATAGTAGCAATAACTTTCACCAACAATAAATGAGAATCTGCTGTACTTAATCTCTATTTTTAATTTAATATTGATTAACTCTATACATATCTTAAAGATTTTCCCCCTCACTTTTACCTCCACATTATATTTTATTATTTATCTTTGATTCACATTTATATCTTCCAGCATACTTACACTGCTATTACTTAATCTACTTTAAATTTTGTCTATTCTTTTGTATTGAAAATAGAGAGAAATAAATACAAACACACTATCTTTTCTCTTAGCATCTAACTTTGTTAATTGTAGTATTTCAACATCGTCAGAATTCAAAATATTAATTTTCTATTTAGTAACCTAAAATTGTAGCCTTTTATTTTATTATTATTATTATTTTTTACTTGTCAGTTTCAATATATTTTTTAAAATACGTTTTTATTAATTTTTTAGAGAGAGAGGATGGGAGAGAGAGATAGAAACATCGATATGAGAGAGACACATGGATCGGCTGCCTCTTGCACACCCCCTTACTGGGGATCGAGCCCACAACCCAGGCATGTGCCCTGACCGGGAATTGAATCGGGACCTCTCAGTCCATGGGAGGGTGCTCAATACACTGAGCCACACTGGCCAGGCAAGTCAGTTTCAATTTTTAAAAAGAGGGAATTCCTGGCTAGTTGTAGCTTCAAGTCCAGGCACTTCTAAATCCATGCATTACTGTCAGGCACTGGCTTTCCTCCTTTTCTGGGCTTAACTTTCCTCTGTGGTGGCTTCATTTTTTTTATTGTTTCTCCACTTGTAGTGGTAAAATTTCCAGGTTTATATTGTAGGATTTTCGCATTTGTATAGATTGAGAACCTCTTTCTCTTTAGTTCCAAAAAAACAAAAAACAAAAATTCAGATTTGGATCTTTTTGGACTGATTGTATTAGGTCCCTCTCTGCCCGCGCCTGAACTGAATGGCAGGTCGCTAGAAGAGCAGAAGACTAGAACATGTTTTTCTCAGACTTCAACTTTTCCTTTACCTCCTTGTTGTCTGTTTATTATGCTTCAAATCTGTATCCTGATTTGTTTCTTTACTTGCTCACATAGTCAAGTCTAATCATGTATCTTCTCCTGATTCTTCTCTCTCTCTCTTTATTTATAAATGTGTGTTCCTGGCATAGCAATTTTATAGTATTCCTCAAACATCTTATTTCTTCTATTCCTCCATGTCTTATTTTTAATATAAAACACCTGTGTAACCACCAATGAGATTAGACAGTTAATGTTTTCCCATATTTGTTTTCATATCTCTTTTTGTTATAGATGTAAAACATTACAAACTGAGCTAAAAGTTGTACATATTAATCCCATGCATGTGTTTGTACTTCATTGACATATTTAAGTATCCATCAATAATACTTATTGTCTTTTACAGAAAACCCCACATGTCTATATATTTTTTAAGAAAGCGTTTCCGTTTTCCCAAAAAGAAATTGTGGTGGCCATAGGAATTCACTGTTCATATTTCCTACTGCAGAGAACATAATTGTCTGATGCCCATAGCTGCTACCCTCTGGATCCACTTGTGAGTTGTGGCCGCTTTTTCCAAGACTGCCCCAGCCAGTGACTGAGCACTGCGGTCCCTCTTGCTGTACCAATGCAGCTGACTCATGTGCAGTATGGAATTCCTTTAATGGACCACTTTGGTTCAACAACTCCACATTGGTCTACCCAAAACTTTCTTTTTTATTTCTATTTTTTAAATTATTTTTCTTTGTTGATTTTTAGAGAGAGGTAGAAGGGAGAGGGAGAGAGAGATAGAAGGGAGAGGGAGAGAGAGAAGGGAGAGGGAGAGAGAGAGACAGATTGGCTGCCTCTTGCACAACCCCCAGTGGGGATGAGGCCCACAACCTGGGCATGTGTCCTGACCAGGAATCGAACCAGCGACCTCTTGGTGCATAGGTCAACGCTCAACTACTAACTCACACCAGCCTGGCCCAGAATTTTCTTACAACTGTACTGTGGTCTGCACTCTTCTTTCCCAGCCTCTTTCTTCCCCTCTATCACCATAGTCATTTCCCCATTAAATCTCTTGCACCTCTAATCCTATCCTGATCTATACTTCTCTAAGGATCTGATACAGCAATATCCAGTTCCCAATCTGATGGCATAAGCCTGACGATTGTATGCTGGAAGAGGTGCTAGCAGTTTCATAGACGTTCATTGTACACCCCCCTCCTCATTTCAACTCAATCCACCCTTCCCATCACTCTCAGTACTGCTTTCTGTCTCTAAAGGTGGACTTCTTCATAGAATATCATCTTCAGTTTCCTACAGGAGAGGGGGAAGGACCAGTGGTCTCACAGTGTGAGCCAAGGAGGGGACCAGGAGTCTAAGAGGGTCTAATTTCAGAGATTCTACCAATTTCTCTACACCACATACTGGCTTACGTATGAGATTCAGATTATTTCTTTTTCATTCATCTCTATTCTACCACCTCCCCTTAACACATAAACATACACAAACACTTATGTATATGTGTGCCCACACACACAAACACATACACAGAGTCAGTTAAGTTTCAGCTTACTCATTCTGCTAATCTGTTGCCACCAAACCACCCACTCTCTCTCTCTTAAAGTTTTATTTCATTTTTCTTTCAGTCTTCCATTAATCGTTATGCAACAAACATTTACTAATCATCCACTATGAACTACGATTTTAGCTCAGTGCTAAGGATACATAAGAAACACCAAAACCAATCTATTTTCCCCATGGAGTTTATAATCTAAATGGATAGACAGATGGTTATTGAATAAATGTAAAGTCACAATGGCTGATGTGTTTTACAAGTTGTGAATGTTGAGATCAATGGTGTTTTGATACCATATAACATGTAATTTGAGTTAGGACGTCATGAGATGGTGGATGCGTTGTTTGAAAGAAGATTAGGAGTTAAGAATATATTCCAAATGGGAAAAGGCAGATGCCACGTCCTATAGCAGTGACCTAATGACTGCAGCTCCAGAGAGGAGATGAGAAGTAAGAAGAAGTGAGAAGAAGAGATAGGGCTGAATAGGGAACACCTACCACGTTGTCTGATAAGAGAAGCACTTATGTGATGACTGGTGTTGAAGATCTGGTATTGAAGGTTTCCAGATTATCCTCGCCTCCTTCTATGTGGAAGGGTTTCACAGGAAAGGTCTTTGCCGTCTACAAGGTCTACAACTGTCCCTTTAATTTCAGTGCTATGTATCCTTAAATCACACCCAAAATTTTAGCTAATGTTGTGGATCCGTTTTTGTAAAGTAAACTGACTAAGTTCTATCCAAATGTTATGGAGTTGTTCAAAACATGCTTGACATAATAAAGAAAAGTCTTAGGATTTAAAGAAATACTTGCCATCTTCAAATAATTGAAAGATTGTGTGTAGAAGAGTCTATTGGCTACAGAGCACAGATGCAAACCTACTAAATAGAAGTTTTATGGGGTACAATTTAGTCCTAACATAAAAACAAACAGTAATAGCCAAAAAAAAAAATACACAAAAACACCTTAGAATGGACTTGACTCTTAAAAATGGAATTGACTGACTCAGAATAAATTTTTCAACAGGGGGAAATACCAGGATAGAAAAACATTTCATTTTATGTGTTTTTGTATATGGTCACAAACAGGATGTAGCAATACAACAGATGAAAGTTGGATGAGACACACTGGAAGGTTACACGCTCTATGATTCTATGACTCTGACCTCTATTGCTGCCCTAGTTCAGTTCTCGACCACTTAAAAGTCACCTCCTTTCTTTGCCAGCAGCCTTGGCAACTCTCTGAGGCTTGAGATCCGAATGAGCTGAATATTGCTGTTTTGCTTTTTTTAATGTACAATATGTTTTTGATTTGTAAATGCAGTCAGAGGCACAGCAATGGACATCGAAATTATTATTTTTTAAATGAAATAAAAATAGGGCTGACAGATAAAGAACTTTCACAGCAGTTATTATTACGTGTTATTATTAGCCACAGCATGTGGTGACATTTGAGGCTGTAAATCCACAGAAATATATCCCAGATCATGGGTATCCCAGATGCTAGGGGAAAACACAGAAATGCTGCTGTCGGGCTTCCCACGAGAGACCTTTTTTTTTTTTTTAATGAAATAAGAAGTCTGATAATTTTGTACTAGATACTGCAGACTGATTTATCTCTATCCTTAGGGTTGAAGGGTTAATACTGGGACTTTTTTACAAATATGGATATCTGCTACCAGGAACTCTGCTCAAATGTGCTGAGGAATATTTTTGACTCTTTAAGCTGTGTGAAATCCATCACATTATTAGTGACCTAGCAGAACAGGAGAATATATCATGTCATCGGTTTAGTCAGCATGGGCCCCTTAAATGCTGCTGAGGTGGTGTGGCCTCATCCCCAACTGGAAAAGTCTTTTCTGTACATATAAACTTCTAGACTTTCTGGAAGAGGTTTCCTGTTTTGCTACGTCAAGTTCATTGACATTCTATATACGGAATCGAGGCAGCACGGTGCAACCATTAGGAATAAGGATTTGTGATCCAATCACGCTCCATTTGAGTCCACAGACTCTGCTCCTCGCTAGATGCATGGTCCTCAGCAGTTTCTTCATCTCCTCAAACCTTGCTTTCTTCATCTGTAATATGTCATAACAGTAGTCCCTACCTCTCGGAAGTGTTATAAGGATTTGATTATACAAGGTAAAGTCAAACGTCGGCTCTGTGTCTGTTACTCTCACACTGCTGGCAAATCACAAAACCAAAACTCACAGTGTACTGGACCCTAAGTCATGGGGAACATACCACAGTGTGATACAATCAGGTGAATTTGATCTCTGGCTCCATCAGTAACTGATTTTATTACTAAGGCATGTCCTTAGCATAGTAGCTGACCCAGGGTACTCCAATGTATTATTTACTTATTTTAATTTTTAAAAATTTAATCTAGCAGTGCTATTGAGGATGGATTATAAAACCCTTTAAAGAAACTGAATAAAAGAACATTAGTTATATCAGATGGAAATTTTGTTCAGCTGTTATGGAAATTCCCCCAAACGATGTCTTAAACAATCAGGATATTTAATTTTGGTCACAAAATAAAAATTTGATTCTAGGGGTTGATGGTTAATACAGTGGCTCCAAGATGCATCTGTTCAACCATGATTAGCATGAAGGGTGCTTCCTTGTGGTCACAAGTGGGTTCTCCACCTTCCTGTTCCAGTGCCAGGCAAGAAGTGGAAGGTCAAAGGAAAAGGGGCCCATGCTGTTTCTGACATCCATTTAAATCCTACAAAATAACTTGCTTTTACTTCCTATTGGTCAATCTGTGTCAAATACCTCCTATTTATGAGGAGTCTGGGAAACAGAGTTTTAGTGAATACAATATCATCACTATCAAATCAGAGATTTTTGTTGTTGACATGTGTGAGATAGAAGAGGCAAATGGACATTGGGAAGGTAAATAGTAATCTCAGACAAGGTATATAAAAATAGATTTGATGCTAAACTACCTACTTCTACAAACATTATCATGTGTAATCCTCAAAACAACACAAAACTCCTTAGTAACCATAAATTATAGCCCTATTTCCAGATGTGCCATGAAGTTTAGTATGTTCTAATATTGGGAATAGAGTCCATATTTTTCTGGCTCCAAGGTCTATGATCGTTGACCTATACTACATTGTTTTTCTTAAAATGCCCTCTCTGATCTGATAACAGATCATTAAATTACTGGCTTAATCCTCATCATTTAAGTCTTCTTAGAAATGGTAAATAAGGGATTGACTGTGGTTCTGCTGCTGAACTTAAATATAGCTATGTGTACATCATAAAAAGGGATATGTCCAGTGGACAGAGCAATTAACTCAGATATTGGAAATCTAGATTCTTATACTTAGTTTCATTTCTGCCAACAATGCCAGTTAACTTTTTTCGTCCTGGACTGGCCTCATTTGTGAAGCGGAAAGTTAAGCAGACCCTCATATCTGACCCTGTTCTTGTAAAGATAAAATTAGACAATAGATGTGAAAGTACTTTGAAAGTGTAAGTGCTTGCTATACAAATACAAGGAATTATTATTATTGATCCAGTAGCCAAAAGTGGCAATCTACTCAACACTCTATCAGAGGCTTAATTGAGCAGTTTCAGGGCAGCCACCTCAGTGACAGCAGCTGAAGACTGATTCTCCTCTTTGGCAGAG
Source organism: Tadarida brasiliensis (assembly GCA_030848825.1). Lineage (NCBI taxonomy): Eukaryota > Metazoa > Chordata > Mammalia > Chiroptera > Molossidae > Tadarida > Tadarida brasiliensis. The sequence continues at coordinate 74,054,451 of CM061269.1, read as the reverse complement.
AGCAGGATCCAGACAAATGCATTTCCCCTCTCTGGTGCAGGCCTGTGAGGAAGGGTGGGTTATCAGCATCTTCCAGAAAATAAATGTGAAAATCAGTCTTAAGAAATGAAATGAGATATTAACTCTTCACAGAACTTACTCATTGAAGGTTGTTTGTATAAAGAGTATGGGAGTATAGTTGATGTGGATATACATTCCACCTAAATAAAGAAAACAGATGATTTATTTTTATATGTCAATAATTACTTATTTATTAGGTGGTCACCGTGTCTCAGACATTGTACTTGTGTTTGGGAATACAAGTGGAAACAAGAAAAAGATGGTTCCTATCTTCATGGATTTTCTAATCTCTCATAGAAGAATGATATTAAACAGTTAATTAAACACATCATGTTTTATTAGGTAACTCAGTATGTCACAAATCAGTACAAAATGATGTAAGGGAGTAGAAGAAACAGAAGCACAAAGGATACTTTCTATATGGAGTGAACACACAGACACACAGACAAACACACACACACACATGATTTCACAATCATAAGGAATGTGCCATAAAATTCTCAAACTTATTAGTTCATAAATTCAACTTTAACACATGTCATTTCAACCTTAAATTCAGAAAAGTTTAAATGAAAAATGTAACTGACCAATATAGAACCTTAATGATTTTAGAAAAACAGTACTGAATAAATTTATGAAACTACTGCAATACAATAAAATAATCTCCATGTTGTTATATAGTTATATCTTTATTAACATTAATCAGAACTTAGTGTATTTGAAAGTGGAAGTATGAAGGCTTATATCACACCCAGGCAATATATGGACAAAGGTGAATGTAAAGTCAGGTCATTACAGAGAAACGGGTCTCTGACCTTCTTGAGGTCAGCTCCCTGTGAGTTGAACACTTGCTTTGACTGGTAACTCTTTTCTTCTACAAAATATTTCAGGCCTGAAGACAAAGCTTCTGAAGCAATGTCATCAAATAAAGATGCCTTTCTTATTTGACAAAAATAATCATCACTAAATTTTTCAAATGAATTTTTTTATCCAGTTACTGGTTTGTTGAGTAGCCACATATCATGTGTCTTCTAAATATCAAGTCATATATGTATTATCTATATATATCTTTCTTTCTCTCTTACCACAGAGTCAATGCTATTATGTTACTGATTAATCTCTCTTGTGATTTTAAAACATAGAAGTTTGATTGTAAGGGATCATATTATACTCTTCTGTTTTGTTTTTTTGTTTTTTGTTTTTTTTTCAGAGAGAGAGGAAGGGAGAGGGAGAGAGAGATAGAAACATCAATGAGAGAGAACATCGATTGGCTGCCTCCTGCATGCCCCCCACTGGGGATCAGGCCCACAACCTGGGCATGTGCCCTGACCAGGAATCAAACCGGCGACCTCTTGGTACATGGGTCGATGCTCAACCACTGAGCCACACCTGCCGGGCCATACTATAATATATAAGAAAGCATGGCTACACTAATAAAGAGCAAGCCTGATAATGATTCCCAGACTACTTCAGGATACTGAGCATGACCTCTGCCCTCTGGCCCTATCCATGCCAAGAGTGTGGGTTTCTGACTTAAGTTTGAGGACTGCTTCTACAAATGGCATAGAAACCTTCATGGTGACCCCTGATATTGATCATGCTTATATGACGTTCTGAATGAAAGCTCTATTGTATGAGGTAATTTTGGTCTATTGTTTATCAGGATGAACATTTCCTGAAATGGTATAAAATAAAGTTCATAAAACTAGATCCCATGGGTCAAACCTGGTCCACTGCTCATTTTTTTTTTAATCCTCACCCAAGGATATTTTCTCAAATATCTTCACATAGACTGGGAAGGAGAGAGAGAAAGAGAGAGGGAAAGGAACACAGCAACTGGTTGCCTCCCGCATGACACCCACCAGGGCCAGGGACGAACTGCAACCAAGGTACATGCCCTTGGCCAGAATCAAACCAGTGACTCTTTGGTCTGTGGGCTGATGCTCCAACTGCTGAGCCAAACTGGCCAGGGCACTGCTCATTTTTTAAAATAATGTGTTATGGGAACACAGCCAAGTTCATTTATTTATGGATGCTTTCATGTTATAATCACAGTTTTACTAGTTATGACAAAGATTGTCTATCCCACAAAATTGAAAGTATTTACTATATATCTCTTTACAGAAAAAAATTGCTTATTTATGATGTAAGCTATATACGTTGGGCCCAGAAAAATAGGTAAGGGGCCTTGGGTCTTCAATCTCTAGAAGATAGAGCACGGGGCTTTGGAGTTAGACAGCCCTATGTTTGGATCAGGTCCTGCTGTTTGCAACTTGTAGGATATTCATGAAGTTATTCAGCATCTCTGTTTCCTTCCATGGAAAATGAAATACTGATACCTGTCTCACAGGGATGCTGTGAGGATTACGAAAAACCGTATAAAGAGAGTGCTTGGCATATTCAATAACAAATTTTCACACTGTCATGCAATGTAAAGGCAATGAATGTCTTCAAGGTACTGAGAACATGAGGATAAAAACAGAGTTTGGAGTTGAGGTACAATTACGTGATTGTTTAGGTGGGTCACAAATTTAGTACGAGTGGAGAGAAAATATAGCTGCTGGGCCACCGACATTGGTCTAGCCTTAGCATCTCTGAAAACAGCTGAACTTGACCTACAGATCTATCTCACCCATTCTATGTGTCTATGCTTTCCTTAGTTGGATTAATAAGTGGAGAAGGATCTTCTCTCTATTTTATTATCAAATTAGAAGCAGAGAAGTTTATAAATGGAGACATATATTCCTCTCTGTAAAAGGTTGAATCACAAATTCTCAATGTCTGAAGCAGTGGGATATGAGGATTATTCACTCTCATCTTTGGGTATATAATCAATCTGATTATGCTTGCTCTTTTAACAACAAATATAAAAACATTCAAACTGATTTAGCTGTGGTCTCAGTATTAATAACCAAATGAATAAATAAGATTAAAATACAATTTACCTAGGATATATATATATTGCTTCCATCAACTCTCCCTTTCTATGTCCATATCTCCTGTGTATTTGGTCAATTTTATATATAGCCATACCTGTTTTTCTCCAATAAAAGAAAACTTCAGGTTACCCTGAAATGAATGGGGGCGGGGATGGTGAACATCTGTAATACTCTCAACAATAAAGATTAAAAAAAGGAATGCATACTAAAACTAAAACAAAATATATCTTGGAGAGATTTCTTGATGGCGTTCCAGGTTTTCTAGAACAAGGAGTAATGATATCAATTATTTCTTCTTTTGCCAGTTGTAGTATATGGAAGTTAGAGAGGGTATACAATCTCACTGCCTGATTCTGATGCTGAAAAATATGGTTTGATAATAGTGAATTTCATGGCTTGTTCTTTAGACATTATCATTAGACATTGCAGTCATCAACACAGCAGTCCTTATGAACTGTGCCAACATTCATTGGCTGATGCTATAACAGGGGGACATTTTTTTCATAGTCATGTTGCCGAAATATGTTAACAACTATCAGTTACTTCATAGTGAATGCATTAATGTATCACCTCTGATAAGTGTATATGAAAGAAGATTAAGATGAATATGAGTGCTGGTATTATTTACTGAATATTTTTGTTCATCAGTTTATATCTGTTTTTGTGATCTCTTCTTTTTCTAGACTCAAGGACACCTAGCACTTTCTCATAACCTCACAATGTCCCTGAGCATCAGATACCTAGTGCTAATAATCAATGCGATCACTGCTGCCTTTGCCATTTGTAACTGGGGAGTATGATGAATTTGCAGGCCTTTCGCACTGAGCTTTGAATCTGCTTCGGCCTTCACATGTTGAAAAGAAGCATCTGTTTGCCTTAGTCACTCAAACAAGTTTCAAAAATGAAAGGTGAAAATATCCAAAAGCTGTTGGATTTTACTTTTTCTAAAATTTACTAGTTCTGCATGTCAAGGAGATTTAATGACAAATGCTTGATATGATAAAATAAAAAATAATGGAAAAATTACTTATGTAAAGATATTTGTTCACCTAAAAATAACCTGTGTTTCCTATTGCTAAGAAAGGCAAACAGTTTCCTGTACCAGGTTTATATGTAGCTCTTTATTTAATTAACTTCTCAAGAAAATATTTTTGAATCCATAATTGTATAGGCCAGCTGCTCTCAACCTGTGGGTCGCGACCCCTTTGGGGATCAAACAACACTTTCACAGGGGTCGCCTAAGACCATCAGAAAACACATATTTCCAATGGTCTTAGGAACCGAGACACTGCTCCTCTATCCGTCTCCAGGCGGGTCCGCCCACATGCAGATACGCCCACACACAACATGAGGAAATGTATTAAAGGGTCGCGGCATCAGGAAGGTTGAGAACCACTGGTATAGGCCGTAATGTCTTTTAATTGTGATGATTAACAAGAAATACCCCAGACTGTTTTTTCTACATATAAATATATTCTAACCCACTCTTTGAAATAAGTAATCAATTATATTGTTTCATCTCTCTCTCCCATGCCCCCTCTCTTCCCTCCCTGCCCCTATTGCTCTCTCTCGCTCTTTCTTTGGAGTAAATATATGCTCTTTTTTATATGCATTATGAAGATGTATTTAAAAGAGTTAAAATCATGATGTTTGGGGAACCTCAGTCATAGCCTCTACATACTGAAAGAACTATTATAAGAGGAATCAAACATATGCAATATAGCATTTTGTAAGTAGAACTAGGTCATATTATAGGGAGAGAAATTTTGACTTGATATACAATTAATACTTCCATGTCAGAAATATCTAATACTGGAATGAATTGCCTTAGTTTTGGCATTGAGTTTTCAGTGATTGGAGATGTTAAAGCACAAATGAGCAACCTCTTGGAAGGCATTTTGTTGAGATTTAAAAATAGATCTAATTTATTTGAGATCCTTTTCAGTTTTGAAATTTTTGGTATCTATAATATTTATTCACATGAGCACATGTACTTATAAAGGGAGTGTACATGTGCAATAAAATTACTATGGATACCCATGATTTACCCAATTCTGTGAAATGATCTCATGTTGGACTATTTAGTGATTACCTTGCCTTGTTAGAACCAGATGATGTCTTATTTTTCAGTAGTCTCCACTGAAAGAAATTGTCATTACCATTCTGAATTATCTTAGAAATAAGTTAATTCCAGGCAGGAGGAAACAGAGAGAAGTAGAAATAAACATTTCCATCCCTCTGTATTGCCTGGAGAATTGAGATTAAAATCTGAAGCATGAATAGACTTTGACTGGTTCTAAGAGTAGGGCTGAGCTATCCCTGGAAGATTTATAAAGAAATATGATCTACTGTCAATATATATAAAAGAAATATCTATCTGAAGATGGGAAGATAGATGGGTCAAAAAATATTTTTAGAGGAAATAATGTCTGGACTGCTATTTAAATCATTTAAAGACTATATGTATAAAGAGGATTCCAGGAAGAAAGATAATCATGCATAAATGAAGACTAAAATACAGTGTTTTTTTTCTTCCTGTGGAGAATGAGATATAAGACTGGAAAGATAAACTGGAGCCAGACAGTAAGTGGTTACAATAAGCTATGTTAAAGAGTTTGGGGTTTATCTAAGAGAAATGAAAAGCCTTTTTAGAATTTCAAGCAGGGCACTGAAACAATCAGATGTTTTAGAAACTCCTTCAAGCTATATTTTAGAGAATGGATTAGAACAAGGCAAAACGGGAAATAGGAAGACCATTTACAAGGTTGTGTTAGCAATCTGTGTGGGCAATGTCACCTCTCTGTCACCAATTTTTCTATCATTTTTATGCCAAATTCCTGAACATCTAGCCTAACTCTAGTCATCAGCTGTAAATTGATGTAGATTTGTGCTATGATCATCTTTCTTTTCAGACAAAAATGACCAGCCATGTACTCTGCTTCAAGTCTGTCCTTTAGAAGTGTTTCCTTTCTCCATTGTCCTCCGGGATCACCCGAGACTGGGGCTGTTGTGCTGTACTTGTGCAGAGTTACAGCATATTATGTAGTTTCATTTATAAAACTGAGTCCAAAATGTGTTTCTTAGTCAACTGGAAATAGGGAATTTCACATGATACCACAAATGGAAGCTGAGAGAGGAGAAACAGAATAGCAAGGGTGGTGCTATGAAATCTGAGTCATTGATTATGCGATTTACTTGTGCCTACAGGCCTTGTTTGAGCATGATCACTTACATACCATTCCTACTTGATGTTGGAGTGTTTCTTTGTGTGCCTAAATTTATGGCTTGGGGTTTGCGGATGTTCAGACAGCACTCTTCCAGCCTCTACATATTACCGAATTCTAAAGTCACATCCATCCACATTTTTAAGTATTTATTACAGCAGCACCTCTGCTTCTTGGTACTATTATCTTAGTCATCTCAGATTGTCATGACAACATGCCATGCACTAAGTGGCCTAAGAAACAGAAATTTATTTCTCACAGTTCTGGAGGCTAGGAAATCTAATATCAAGGTGCCGACAGATTTGGTTCCTGGAGAGAGGCTTCTTTCGGGTAGACAAACTACTACTTCTCTCTGTGTCAGAGAAGAAACTTTGGTGTCTCTTCTTCTTCTTCTAAGGGTACTAATCTAAACCTAATTACCTCCCAAAGGCCTTACCTCTGTATAACATCACAATGGGGGTTTAGGGCTTCAAAATAGGAATTGGTGATGGGGGCACAACCATCAAGTCTATAACAATATGTTGCTATTACGGAGTTTGGATAACATCTAAGGGAAATGTGGACCTATTTTTTCATTTCAAGCAGGCCAGTGAAACAATCAGATTCACATTCTTAAAAGCTAATACAGGCTATATTTTATAGAATAGGTTAAAATGGGCTAAACTAGGGATAGGAAGACCTCTTAGTGGTTAAGATAAAAATTCAAGTAAGAAATGCAATTGATATAGACTAGGATAATGGCTGTGAAGAGAAAAATTGTATCAGTTTTAGAGATATTCAAGAGGTCAACCCAGTATCACTTTGATACAGTTTCTGGCTTGAGAGACTGAGAGCTAGTGATATCTTTTTTTGACATTTGGGTTGCATGGATGGGAGCAGTGTTGTCCCTCCAAAGGGAAATCTATATGTTCTTTTTGGTTCACACTGTGTTTGAAGATCTTTCAGAGCATCTGCATGGAGATGCTGAGTATATACTGGGATGTTTAGCTCTGAGAATCTAGAAAGAAAATAATTCATCATTCAATTTTTATAATGTCAATGCTTGAAATACCAACATCAACAACAGGGTTTTGTTTTTTTTAAATATGCTTTTATTGATTTTTTTAGAGAGAGAGGAAGGGAGAGAGAGAGAAACATCGATTGGCTGCCTCCTGCATACCCCCTACTGGGATTGAGCCTGATACCCAGGCATGTGCCCTGACCAGGAATCAAACTGGGACCTCTCAGTCCATGGAACAATGCTCAATCCACTGAGCCACACTGGCCGGGCAACAACAGGGTTTTAAAGTTTATTGTACAATGAGCTGTTTATTTAAGACTTAAATTATATTAAAGTGTCAATAAGGAAGAGGGTATTTAGTATGTTAGCCTCAGTTTTCCTTTATTTTTCATCATTTTATATGAGAAGGAAAGCTGAAGTTACTGGGTATAATAAAACCTACAAATATCTAACAGAATTTAGTGGGGGAAAAACTTAAACTCATTTCTTTAGGTTGCTCTGTCAATGTCCCAGCAGAAGTACCTTGTTGTTTTAGGATCTCAGGTTTATGATATATTAAAGAAAGGTAGGGAATCTCTTTCAATTCAATAGTCTATAAATTGATAGCTAGGTAATCATTGCCTCTGCACAGCCTAAACTTCCATAAAAACAGGACATCAATATTTACAAGTCGTTTAGTTGCAACTATAAACCCAGGCTACAAGACAAATTTGATTCTTTTTTTACTTAGGAAAGTTTGAGGGAGAGTGATGACCAATACTTCTGCACTGTCAGCACAATCTCAGACTAGTTTAAGGAGGTGGAGGCCACTACACAATGCGAATGGAATCCATTTGTTTTAATCTCCCTAGGAATCAAAAAATTTTCTATACTTATAAATGAATGTAAACATTTTTAAAAAGGATTTTTGAGTTTTCTTGATAAAATGAACCTTTTTTTTACATGTTATATTTAGAAACAAAAAGAGCCAAATGTTTATTAAGGAATGTTATTTGGTACCCTAATGAATATCTGCTTCCTAAGGAAATCAAGTCTTACATAATATGAAGAAGTAAATTGAGCTGAAAATTAAGATTCTAAAAACAAAATTATCACAAAAATATGTTTTGGTCTTTGGTGTCTACACTCATTAAAATAATACTTTAGCAGTATCTAATATTCCTAAGATCTGACAATTTTATGCCCAATTTAAGATGAATCTGCTTGTATGACTTGATTCTGAATGGCGTGTTGATTTTGACTGGCCTGTACTTTGGCTCAGTAGTCAGTGGGGGTAAAATGGATATTTAACTCTATTAAATGAAGAAGAAACTAGCACACAACACAGCCTGATGTTTTCATTAATGAGAATCTTCCAAGTCAAATCAGAGGAAGTGTTTAATTAAATATTTATCTTTTGAAGACTGGCCCTTAAGATATGTATTTGATTGCCTCCTTGTGCTGGTATTTTCCCACCAGTTTCATAGAGGTAGTGTTAAACATAATGCTGGAAATGGATGTGAAATTACTCTCTTTGGGAAAAGAGTCAGATCATTGCATTTGTTTAGGTCATCTAAGTGACCTCAAGTTAAAAACAAGCGGAATCTAAACTAATATGAGACTCTTTATGGAATATCAGGGGTTAGGTCCAGCAGTGTTCTGGATTATTTGTTTTGGATGGGATGATACGTGGCAGCCAAAAGGACCTTTTCACAAAACCTGAGTTAATTCACTTGAGAAATCTAGGACATTATGGAAAATTTATTGTAGAGTCAATAAATTTCACTACCAAATAAGAATGGAATAAAATGAACAAAAATCTTTGCTAGTGTTATTACGACTTTAATTTTATCTCCATAGAGGTGAGGTTACCTAATGCAAAAGATTCACAAACTACAAACTCAACCTTTATGTTTTATAAAAAGAATGTTTAAAATAGTGCCTTATTCTTAGAAATAAATAAATATACAAACAATAATAATAAATATTTTTTAAATCTTCTACTAAAAACAACGCTTAAATTGCTGATCTAACTCTAGTTCTAGGAATATATATCATTAAAATGAAACTTAAAATATAAAAGAATAGCTAAAAATGAAACAAACTCTATATGGAATAAAATATAAAACATTTAACTGTATTTTTAACTCTTTTAAAAACATCTGCAGAGGAATAAACTGAAATTAAGCCAGAAATACCAGGAGAAAACTAAGAGAATGCAATGGATATTGATAGAAAAATCCTACAATGAGAAATTCTTCCAGGAGGCTGCAAGAACAAGTACTATAATTTGATCAAATAAATAAGCAGTACAGAAATATTTATCAATAGATTTTGTAATGGAAATGACTCCTAAACAAATACATGTTGATTGACTTCACTGGTCCAAAATGGCCTGGATAGTTAAAAGAGTTTACTAGTAAGGTTCATACTTTTTTTTTTTCTGATGAATTTTATTTATTTATTTATTTTTATTATCTAGTTATCTAGAAGATTATTTTTAATATTTAATATTATATTAGTTTTAGGTATACAATCCAGTGATTAGACATTTATATAACTTAAGAAGTGATCACCAATAATTCTAGTACCTGACAGCATACATAGTTATTACAATATTATTGACTATATTCCCTATGCTGTACTTTATGTCCCTGTGACTATTCTATAACTACCATTTTTTACTTCTTTAATCCCTTTACCTACTTCACCCACCTCCCCCGACCCCCATCTTTTCATTTGGCAACCATCAAAATGTTCTCTGTATATATGGGTCTGTTTCTGTTCTACTTGTTTGTTTTTTTAGATTCCATATATAAGTGAAATTATATGGTATTTATCTTTCTCTGTGATTTATTTCACTCAACATAATATTAACTAGGTCCATCTATGTTGTTGCAGATGGCAAGATTTCATTCTTTTTTATGGCTTAGTAATATTGCATTATTTATATACTTCCTTTATTCTTTATTCATTCACCTACTGATGGATAATTAGGTTGCTTTCATATTTTGGCTATTGTAAATAATGTTGTAATGAACATGAGGATGCATATGTCTTTTTGATTTAGTGTTTTGGGTTTCTTTGGATAAATACACAGTGGCTCTAATATTTTGTAAAAGTGTGTTTGATATTGTGGGAAAACAAAATATTTCAAAATCAGTAAATGCTATTTTCTAATAAAAATACACTATGATAAACACTAAGATATAATTAAAATGGCCAAACGTCAACATCATAACTCTCTTCCCAAGAAAATCTTTTTGAACAAAGGAATGAAATGTTTAAACAAAATGTTGTTGTTGTTTGCCTAAACCATGAACTGCCTTTCAAATATTTCTTCAAGAGAAATCTAATATGTGAAAAATAAAATTTGTGTGGTAATGTTTTCTTTTTTATCTCACATGAATATTAAAATATTGACTATAGTAGAAAATTAAGCTATAGAAGTTTTTTTTTAATAGTTTTATTTCATCTATACCTACATCTATTAAAGTGGCAACCGTGCTCAAGACTTTTTATGTTAGCTCTGGCATGCTGGTCATAAGTGAAGCACTTTTATGCTGTTAAAATATTTACTACTATTCCTTTGGTTTGAAGTCACTAAAAACACTCATGCTCATTGTTCTGACTGGGCATATATCTAATTTTATACTTAAACACTATCATAGGATTAATCACAGTTTGGGGAAAATTCAAGGTTAATATAACCTGGTTAATATAATCAGGTTAATATAACCTGAGTTCAATTATTAGACCACATCAGAGCTGACTGGAGGTTAAGAAGACTAAAACCTCTTAGTTTGGATCAGTAAGTGGGAAATCTCCAAATGATATTTGGAGGTCAACAAGAACTGTGATCACAGAAAAGAGGTACTGAGGTCAAATTTACTGATTAGAAATGAGTAAATCAACACCTTAGAGGATAATTTCTGTGGACGTTTAATAATTTTTCTAGGGTTGCCCAGCAGGCTCAGGTAATACATAGTTTTACCTCTTTGTGTCTATTTTAACTACTTAAACATGGAACTGTGAGTGTGGAAAAGTGTTTTAGGTGAAAGATATGTACTGATAAAGTTTTGCATACATTTCCTAAAATGATGGGGAAGAAATCTTGATATTATTCATCTGGATTAACAAAATAATTAAAAAATTATGGCTTTTAGTGTTAGCAAGTTCTAAGTTTTGAGATTTTACTGACGACTTGATCCATGCACAATAAGATTATAAGATGGCATGTAAAGCAGAAAGAGTATCAAAATCCAGCTTCTCTCCTATGGCTTTTTCCATTTATTCTTAGAGCTTTGATCTCACTCAATGCTAGTATATCTCACTGGCTTCCTGTTTACTTATTCACTTTCCTATTTCTCCATACTCTAATCCAGTTCATCTCAAAATCATTGATTTACTTTTGTGTGTGTTCAGCTCTGTAACAATGACCTATTAATTCAGATTTTCTTATTTTATTCTCAGGTCGTTTGTCATGAATTATATCCACTGGTGGTGGCCAGGTATTTCTGGGAACCAGTACCTCCCTGGCACCTTGGTGGTCAAATGTTGATAAACTTCTAGAATTCTTTGGACAAGATTTCACACTTGTTTTGGAGATGAGTTCACTGTGCAATCCCCTGAATGGTATGATGGACAAAATCTGATTAGATGTGGGAAAATCAGGGAGAAGGAGAAGTGAAAGGTGACAGTGGATAGGGTAACTTGATAAATCATGGAGAAATTTCAAAATTTTAAAAAATCAAAAGAGAAAGAGATTTTGTGAGCCATGAAATTAGATTTGTACATATAGTTATTTTAAAAATCTTTGGGTGGGCGAGTACCAATTATAGCTAGTTCGCGTCTCTTCCAATGTAATCATGCCAGTGAAGGTAGTTTTGATAGCAGAGTCCTTAATAAAGAAACTTCAATCTCTTTCATTTGTAAGTAAAACTTTAATGATTAAAAATGCTCAAATGAAAAAAGTCCCATTTCTTTCTGGAAGAGTGTAACCATTATTGCCTGTATCCACACCTTTATCTAAAGTTTGCTTTTTACAGTGAATTTCCACCATGAATTCTTAAAACAAGATTATGATCAGTGGCCTTCAAAGAAACTCAATTAACTCTATTGTGGACCTAATATAAATACTTTTAAATAACTGTGGGCATGCGTGTATGTGTGTGAATGTGTAGGGGAAAAATGTTATGGATTCTAGGAGTGTTGTAACCTGAAAACTGGGAATCTCTACAGAGGTATTTAAAAATATTCAGCTCTATCATGACCAGGCACTATTCAATAAACAAACATGAAAAAAATCTCTGAATAATACTTCTCAGGAGGGCTATGAAATACCTGACATGACAAGCAGGTTTGGATTCTTATGTTATGTTCATAGTCAATTTATTATTTTATGGCACTTTCACTTATTAATGTGAAAGGTGAGCACAGTTAACCTCTTTAAAGAACTCTGATCCAATATCGAATCACTTTTATAAAGATTCTTGGAGCACAGGATCAGTTTGGCTCAGTCACACAAAAGTCTGGCAGTTATTGTCTAAATAGTCACAGTTTTTAATCAGATAAATTGATTAGAACCAAGTTACGTAGGCAAAAAAGCAGTTAGGATCTGGGAAATCTGTTACAGATCAGCAAGTCTGGGCCTGAACTGGGGCCTACGGCTAGTTTCTTGGTGAAAAGAGAGGAACTGGAAAACACATTGAAGAGCTCGGTAGCAGAAAGCCAGGCTAACAAACTTCATTAAGACTGTGCTCAAGCATAAGGGATCAAACCAGAAGTCCAGTTACCAGAAATGAAGTAAAATGTCACAGGGATGCAGAAGAAAAATGTTCTGCCTTCAGATCTGATACACCTGCTTGCTCCCTTATGATCATGAGAAAATGATGGTGATTCCAAATCTGCTGTGCATTGAATCGAAGGTTCTTGAATTCCTCCTAACAAGTCGGTTCTGTGTTCTGGGGTAGTATTTAGTCCGAAGGTCAGAGTCCAGAATCCTAACTCTAGAAAAGGAGGGATCTGGGGAGCAGATACTGGGACAATTTTGAGCACTGTGAGGGTCAAATGACTTACTGGGTAAGATTCCTTTAACTTATAAAGTCAAAATTGTATAATGTTTTTTCATTGTGTTTTGTTATCTAATGAATTATATTAACTTATATTATTCCTATTTTCCAATAGTTTTATAGATAATTAGCTGTGTTATGACTTTTTTAAAAGGCAGGGTTATATTTCCAAATGTGAACCACATTTTAAAAATTATAACACAAATGGAAATAGATGGGTACACTAGAATGATTATGCAGCACATTAAAAGTCATGTCTCTTCATATGTGGTTTTCCATAAATATAAAAACCTTAATTGAATCAATATATTAATTAACTATTGATATTTCTTTAGAGACCAGAAATGGAAGACAAGCATGGTATTAGGAATTATTTCAAATGCTTCCTGGCTGTGCAAACTGAAAGAAAATATGTGAAGTAGATAAATCAAATTGACATCACTTCTAGTCACAGATCATTTTAACATCAACTCCTTAAGTTGATAAGTTCATTTCTATACTGAAAAAATTTGCTACAATACATCCCACTAGTGTGTTTCATAGGTCATTATTTTAGTACTATGAAGCAATTCTCAGATGTTCTCCTTAAAAGCATGAAAAAAAAAATCCATAAATTAAGTCACTTGGAGGCTTATAACAAGTGGATTAAAGTAAAAGCATTTGCTTTGACTTACAGCCTTTTCTTAGCATAGTGGATGTCACTGTGTTTAACAGTGAGACAGAACAGACTAAGACCAGCTCTGATTGAGAGTAGACATGATCATTGGCAGCAGGCAAGAGTTAATTCATACATAAATTTTAAAGCCAACATAATAAACATTTTTATGTCTTTTAAAAAATAATGTCTATTTTTTATTATTTCCAACTGTGACTGCCTCCAGAAATAGAGAGGTTGAGTAGGCAGTTGAATACATAAATCTAGAGTTCAGAAGAGAGGTCTGGGATACAAGTAAACATGTGTGGGTTATCAGAATTTAGACACTGTTAAAGACCTTGGGTACGCTGACATCTCCCATGAACTGAAAGGAACAGAGATAGAGGTTAGAAAGTATCAAAAGACTAAGACCCAACACATCCAATTAATTCAGAATTCAAGACAGTGAGGAGTAACCAGCAAAACTAAAGAAGGGGAAGCCAGGGAGGGAAGATGAGAACCAAGAGAAAAATTGTCCCAAAATAAAAAAAAAGTTAAACAAATAAAATAAGTGACTAAGAATTGATATTGCAGAGAGTAGTTTTGGTTGAAATAGTAATAATAAATCCAAACTGGAGTGGGTTCAAAAGAGGGTGGTCAAGAAAGGAGGAGATATCGAATGTAAATAACTATTTTGAAGGGTTTAGCTGTAAAGGAGAGCAAAAAATAGGGTAGAGTTTGAGGTCAAGGAAAGCTATATTTCTTGAAGGAAAGCTTGCTTACACTGTTTTTCATTCAAATCCTTTTTTACATGAGTTATATACTGTGCTGAATTAGGACTAACTGAAGTTTCAGTCAGGAGTGTTATATGTGCTCCTTTCTTTGAAGTATAAAAGATGACCACTAGGTCTCCCTAGGAAAGGAAGACACTGCAATCCTTCAGCTGCTGTTTAAGTGTTCATGTTTTTAATAGAATTTGTATTATTGCAGCAAAAGTAAAAATTTTGGAGTTAGGTAGACCCAAGTTCAAATCTATACACTATTTTGATGTATGTTCTAAATTTAGTTTAGACTTTTGAAGTATTTCTGTAGACTGCTAGTGCTGGGTACAGGTGCAAGCATGGAATCCATTTATAACCTGTGAGGTGATAGTAATTGATGTATTTTTCCTGTCACGGTTGATGTTTAAGCTCAATGAAATAACATTTTAAAAAGTTCTAAGCTTTCAAACAGTTCATTTAAAGTGAGGTTTAAATATCTACTAAGCTCTCAGCAAATGTCAGTTAAATTTGTGATGGGAGCCTATTTCCACTAAGAACTGTACAGATAAACTCAGGCTAGCCAGGATAGTTTTGCAAGCTGCTTACTGCATGAGCATCTTCAAGAAATTCAGTGTAACGGGGCCACAGTCTTAAAGATCATTTTAATGAGCATATTAATATTCAGTGTGTACAAGCTAACAAACAATACTTCCGTATACAGGATACTGTGGACATTAGTGTTACAGCACAAAACAGGTCCATTTGCCTGCACGCATCAAAGCCCAATAAGACAAAAACAGAAGATTACAGCAAAGACAGTATGAGATTATTTTTAGGAAGTGACCCACATCCAGATTCATGGGCGAGCTAGTGCTCAAAGATCTGGTTTCCAGATGGCTTCTAGGGAATGGGTTATATATAGGAGAAAAATCATTAATCATCATGACTAAGGAAATTAAGGTCATGGTCTCTACTGATTGGTCATGCTAGGGTATGGGATATTGATCATTTCATCCCGTCCTGATGTTTTCCATGGCTATCGCTTTATCTGGTTTTACTGATTTTCTGGGTATAGAGCTGAAACACAACTGAGGCCTAGATGTTATCTTTAGTTTGGTTGAAACTCTGTCTCTATGGTTGATAGACCAGAGGCTTTGTTTCCCAAAATTATTTGATGCTGACCAGAACCCCATTGTCCTGAGGATTTCATGATTAAGGAAGTGGACATGTAAGGGAGAAAGAGGCAGGTGAGTCAGGGTGCTGGATGAGATCAGTTTGAATCAAAGGGAAGAAAAGAGAAAAGGTCAAATTAAAGAAATGTAGTTCCTGTGCAGCTATATTAGTCTAATTTTGGCCATCCAGCATGAACACTTCATTCTTGTGTTTGGGGAAATCTCAGTCGCAGTCTTGGTGAGAGGTGAAATTCTGGCTCTACCCATGAAAATTGTAAAAGGTCAGGAATTTGTTGTTAGATTCATAGAAGCTGGGATGCATCAAAGAAAGATTGCACCAAGATAAATTAAAAGGTGAGGAAGGCCTGGCTGGTGTGGCTCAGTGGTTGAGCATCAACCCATGTACCAAGAGGTTTCCAGTTCAATTCCTAGTCAGGGCACATGCCAGGTTGTGGGCCCAGTCCCCAGTGGGGGGCATGCAGGAGGCAGCCAATCGATGTTCTCTCTCATTGATGTTTCTATCTCTCTCCCTCTCCCTTCCTCTCTCTCTAAAATCAAAAAAGAAGAAAAAATTTTTTTTGTTGTTTTTAAAAAGGTGAGGGAGATTTTATTCAAGGCTATTGAAATAGGGGATAGAAATTTTGAACTCAAGTCCCTTGAAATGAAAGGTGGAAACTTTTGTAAATGCTAAGGTGAGCTAGTGGAAAAAGAGATTGTTACAGGTGGACCAATTAGCAAATTAGACCATTTTGTTTGCTAATTGGCGCTTACCGCTTCAAAATTAGAATTCTGCCTTTCCACAGAGACTGGGAGTTTGGAATACTATCTTTTTTGATGATTATATTTCAAGAGGATGGTGTTCAGATCCTTGAAAAAGACATTCCTGAGCTTTAAAACTGGCAAGAGGCTGAGAAATCGACAACTCCAAGGGGCACAGAAAGAATTTACAATTGCAAGTTTTCTAAAGTAAATGCTCTAAGAAAAGAAATAACATGTCAGGGGATTATTGTCAGAAAGAAACTTGTCTAAAGTTCAGTCAAGCTAAGGGGAGTGTCTTGATCAGATGAAGGCAGATAATTGTCTCGGTCTATTTGCATGCTGCTCTTGGAAGCTTTAGAATTTATCTGGGTCTTAGTATATAGAGTCCACTGGGAATGATGGAGTTAATTTGAAGTTGAGATTCTAGCAGACCCATTTGACAATGATTTCTGATGGTGGCAACATCCAAAACATTTTTCCCATAACCAAACTCTCCTCATGCCTATACTCATCGCTTCTTAGACTATCTTGGTTCCTATGGAAATTATGTGCCTGATTTACCAACTCATTTTTGATTTACTGAACTCTCTAGTATTCTGGCAAAAATATCTTTTCTGCTTAGTCAACCAGAATTAATTGATTGATTGATTGATTGATTGATTGATTGCACTGAAGCACACTGACTGCTTCTTTTTCTGGATACATTTTCATGCTAGATGACATTTCTTTTATGCTACTAAAAAGAGTTTTATTTACTCATTGTTGTTATTCCACTGTCACCATCATCACTGCAATTTCATTCTTATGTTGCCTAGAAAATTAACAACAGTTCCACATACTACAGCTTGTCCTCAAAAAAGTATCCTATGCCAGAACAAAAGATGAAAACTAATTAAAACTCTAATTGTGACTAAAACAATTGGGAACACTGCATTTAGCATAACTGAGGATGTAGAAGATTTGCCAAAAATGTGGATTTATTTTGTTTGTTGATTCATGTATAGATATAAAAATGTGATGAGTACAAATGTATTCATTTAGTAGATCATTTTCTTATTCATTTATATGATTGTTTATTATATGTTATATTATCCCCTAGTATTCTATTTTTTCTCCTTTATCCCTCCACCTTTTCTTTGAAATACATATTTCTTTAACACCATTCATGTTACCAGTATAATGTGAGATACTCTGAGGAATATTTGAAATGTAGAAAATTAGTTCCTTAACTTTAATCAGCTAACAACCTAACTAATCTATAGTGAAGAGTCTTTTATAGTCATTACAACAATGAAAGCTTAAGGAACATAGAGGATCCTCCTCATGGTATTAAATAAGGATGTCCTGGGTATAAAAATACTCAATTGTCAGTATACATGGGGCAATGTGGTATAGTGAGAAGGGCCTAGTTTACAAACTAGAGGATCCATTATTTGTTATTTTCATGAATGAATTAATCCTGTTGTTTCTTGTGTCTCATTGAGTTATTTGAATAATAATAATATGTATCTACTTCAGCAAAGTGTGAGGAAAGCCAAATAGTTTAATAATATATGTTTGCCCTCTGAATCAATAGTGGAGGCCTGTATAAATGTAGATCATTGATTTTAATTATGATATAATACATATAAGTAAATTAGCATAAGAATGAGCACTCATTTTAAGTAGTCAAGAAACATTATTTTATTACTATTACTGTTGTTATTATTGTTACATCTACTTCTATCCTTTCCTTGTATTATTGTTTGATAACATTACTCAATCACATCATCTCTCTGAGGAGTTCTTTACTCTTGTGACATGTCAAAAGAACCACATTATAAGTTTGTGTCTCCAAATTTTGCAATACCTGCCCCTCCTCTAGCTCCCACATCTCAGTGAAAGGTACCTCCACTCTTCCAGTTGCTCCTATCAGAAATCTTGGCATTATCTTCCACTTCTCTTTCTCTCATATATCATATTCTACCCATTAAGAAGTCCTATAGGTTATGTCTGTAAACACATGACAAATCTGCACACTTCTTACCACTATGGCAGTTGTCCTAATCCCAGTTTATCCACCCACTATGACCTCTTGATTGAATGACTGTAGTCATTGCAGTGGCCTTCCTGCTTCCACACTTGGAGCTCAATCAGAAAATACAGTGATTCTTTCGTATGTGAAGCTGATCACGCCATTCCTCTGGCTTGACCTTTCACTGTGTTTCCATCATGAAGCAATCCCTGATATGAATGTCTCTGCTATCACTCTCCCTTCATCCCTTTTTATTAGTCAGTTCTTTCACTGGCTTCTTACTTACATTCTGGAAATATTCTAGGAATATTCTAGCCTCAGTGATTTCGCAGTTGCTATTTCTTATGTCTGAAACACTCTTTTCTAGGATATCTATAAGGCTTGCTTGTCCCTTTCCTGTGTCTCTGTGGGAATGCCCCCCTCTTTAAAGAATTCTTCTCTAACCATCCTATCCAAATCATATGCTCTGTTCCTCTCTATCACTTGTCCTGATTCATTTTGTCCTGTAACATTTACAGCTACCTGACATTGTATAGTGTTTTGTCTCATTCACTGACTTATTGTCAGAGATTAGACCAGTGCATAACATATTAATGACACTCAGTACATATTTGTGGAAAGAATAAATGAATAAAGGAGTCAGTTCAAAACAAGAAACCTTTTGATAATTTCTCTAGAAATCATATTTTATGAATTTTTCCTCTATAAGTTTGGTTAGGTTGGAGGATAGATGCTTCATATCTAGTAATATTATTTGACTTTGCTAGACTTCCCATCCTGGCCTATGCTTCCTTTTCTCAACCCTGCCTCTAGGCGGACTTGAACAAAAGTCAAGAAAAAAAATAAAGATTCCAATATTTTGATGTGTAGTGTTTGAAAGAGATTTCTTTTGTTCATTTGCATTTTTATTCATTATCTAATGTGTATATGTTAAGGATAAGGGGAAAAAAAGAGAAACAAAAAAATTGAGAAGCAATTCCATATTGTCTCAGAAGTCATCTTAGAAAAATTTAATTGTCATTGAAATACTAAAGTTTACATTCTATATCGTTATTCCATTAGTGAAGGTTTTTTTTTTTACTCTGTTTTTCATTTCTTCTTGAGAAAAATAAATTAAGTAACTTTCACAAAGCCACAAGAATATTAATATTTGAGTAGAATAATTACAACCAGAATGACTTTTTCACAACTCTATGATTACTCGAACAAGATATAATTTTGGAGCAAAGAAGTTACAATATTTCTATGTTCTCCTAATTAATATGCCAGTGATAATGTTCAGTAATCAAATTCCTAGGAAATAGTGCTGAAGATAAATTTGTTGACTGGAAATTAAAGTGGTTCATTTGTAACTTTGGGGAACTAAATGACTGATGTTCAATTCAAAATAAATCAGAAGAAATGAATAGGAAACAATTGCTAATTTTATCCATTGTGATTTGCTTCTTAACTTAAAATCTACACTTTTTTAAAAAAAGAGGAATAAGCCTTTAATTTGCCTTTGATTGCAATTTATAAGATATTTTGGCAAATTTCTCAATTTAGTAGTAGCCATAACTGTTGCTGAACTTGTTCATTATACATACACATACATGTGTTTATTGTTCATATATATCTCTGCTAACAGTCATGTCTATGTAATATGCATGAATATAAAATTATGATTCTTAATTTTAAATGTGACTATATATCCATACATGCGAACATTCTCATCATGGATTAGAGACATACTAATTTTGAGCTACCTAACACGTGGTAGAAATATCTTAAGCTGGTTTGATACTGTTTGACAGCAGTAGTAATGTGATTCATTTAACATACTCTAAAACACAGAAGAAGTTCTTGCACATAAAAAGTACCCATTAAGTAGCTGCTGAATAAAGAAATGATTTCTCCTAGCAACCTATCCTTGAAATATTTGAACAAATATTTTCACATTGAAGTTTTTGGGTTTTTTAAACCACTTTATTGAGGTATGATTGGCATACAGAAGGCTGTAGTATACCATCTTTCTTGAAATCATTTATAATAAATCATTTCCCTTTGTTTTAACCAGGTCCTAACTACTCCCAGAGATTTTTACATACATATTAAATATAGCAAGATTAAAGGGCAAAAAATATGATGGATTTTCTTGATTTCAGTATTTTTTTCTTCTTGTTTGAAAAGTGCTTTAAAATTACCTTCTTTTCCCATACCTAAAGATTTTAGTTAACCTAAAACCAGCTTTAACTCTAAAATGTCCAAAGAAACATGGGTCTCATATTCCAAAAGTTAAATTTAATGGGTATGACCAGTTAGCCAAATAAATTAATAGATAAATAATAAAACTTTACCAAGGTTATGAAATTTGGAAATGGTTTCTCCAAATTAAATAAAAAAGTAATTATAACTTTTATTGTCTTGAAAAAGATGGTTAAGATAAAAGTTTTATGGGAAAACTGTTACTGGTCTTAAATTAGATATAGCAATGAGAAGAGATTCCAGGAAAGAGTCACTGGATGGATGACTAAGCAATGTTATGATGACTTGAATCCCACTGAACCCCTATCGGTCTCTCTTTTTCTACCTCTATCAAAACTATTGACTTCAATAAATTTTCTGGTCTATTTTTAGCCTTGAGTCCTGGATCTCCAGAGTTACTTTGGAACCATGTAGGTATAGATTGAGATACATATTAAATTCAGAAAACTACTTTTTGCATGTGAATTTGTTGAAGGAGTTAGTACTTAGGATTAGGATGTAAACTACCTTAGTGCCTGGGGACTTGCTGATATTTCTTGGTTTTTGTTTTGTTTTGTTTTGTTTTTGTACATGGAACTGATTTTATGATATTCTTATTAGTCTAATGACCACTGGAAAGTTAGAAAGAGCAAAGAAGAACTCATTGTCAGCTACTTTTAAATTAGGACAGAAAATGGGATTAAGATTTAGGGTAAAAAATTTTTGGTCTTTAATTTATCATTTTGATCAGACTTTTAATGGCTTTATTTTCCCCTATATTTTGAGGACAAGGGTGAAATAAATTAATTTTGAAGACATTAAACTTTGTGTTTGAGATAAGTCAATTTGATTAAAAAAAGTGATCACAATTATTATAATAGGTGATCACAATTTGGGTATTAGCTATTTTGTTCTGTGAGCTATATTTTTACTTGGAACTGTCAATCCACCCTTTCTCATGACTCCCTTGTTTACTTGCTTATTAGTGACAAAGTCAGGAGTAGAACCTAGATTTTAAATGTAGTTGTCTAGGTAAAATATATTTTAAAAAAGAAGTATGCTACAAATAAAAACACAGGATTCATTTCACAGCCAAATATAATTCATTGGTAAGATTATCTATTGGCTTGAGTTATCCATGTCTTCTATCTGACATTTTTAAGCAGATATTTAAAAGTTGGTATCGTTTATACTAAATAATGAATGTATGCCTTTGCAATGACATCTGTAATTCTCTAACTTAGCAGCAAGTTAAGTATATTTTTCTGTTTGAATTGTCAGTGGAATAAGAGTACACCTAATGTAGAATAGATCTGTGTGTTTTTTATGAAATCAGAGTTTACATTGCTATTTTCATGGGTATTATCAAAGGGATTTTGTTGTGAATACATTTTTAGTTATTCAAGGGCAGTTGTTAAACTGAGTTTTATTTTTTTCTTTGAAAACACTGTCATTTATTTTATACCTTATATTAAAGCATACCTTCCCTTAAATGACATTGAAGCTGGTGGATTTCCCTCCAAGAGGTCCACAATCTATTAAAGTCATATGTGAATGGAGTTTTCTAACCTAAAGTGGATTACAGGATACATTTCTGCCTCCACTGAAGAAAAATTCTTATTCAGTTTAGTCAGAGTTCCTTTATTTTACCCTAGGAATTCAACTGCATCCACACACATTAAATACATCAAGAGGATTTTCATAAACATTGCATATCTACTTGCAAAATGTATTTCATTTCCAAGTTGCAGATTGAGACATATAGTTTATCTAAGGAGACATATAACCTTTCCAAAGAACTTGATTAAAAACTCTGACAACTTATAATGACAAATTCTTTTTAGGTTATTAAAAAATATATCTATATGACATCATCAGAAATGATAGCTGCTTTCTTTCCACCTTCATTTCTTACAAACTTTATTTTTAATAGGTTCTAATTAAAGCAATGAATATACACCAAGGTAACTCAAGAAAGAGTAATGTATTATAATATAGATATATCTTAACATTTCTTTGCCTTTATACTTCATTATTAATTTTTTCAGTACATTTCCTTCTCAGATTTGGGAGTGGTATACATAAAACCTACTGAGCCATTATGAACTTATAGTCATCCTTTCAAGTGCCAATGATTTGCTAATAGCTATTTGTACAATTATATATTAGAATAAAAATTTGCAAATTCACAGCAAGTAATAATTATTTGTAAACTTAAATAAGACCTTTACCTTGTAGATAAATGCAATTTTATTAAAATATTGTCTGCTTTGGATCCCTTTTACATAAAATATACTATTAGCTAATGCCTATCACTTTATACTTTAGAAATATAAGTACAAGAACTCTTACTGAGAGAAATAATAACTGACTATAATAATTAAGAAGAAATTATTTGAAATAAACTATTGCATTTGACAATAAAACAAAGACCATAATTACTGTTTAATAACTGTTTCCTGATTATTGATGTAAGTTCAGCTGTTTTTTCACACAGAAACAAATACATTAGTTAAGTCTCAGCTTTTAAATGTGAAAACAAAAGAAAACAAAACAAAAATAAAAGAATATACAAAGAAAGTACATATCTGGTCTTCAGTTGTCTGTAGTGAGGACTCTCTTCTTTTGAGAGAACTTTGAATTGTTTACTTTGATTTGAAGGGTTGGTCTACTCAACTATATATTTTAGATAAATGAAATCAATGGAAGTATCTACCCAAAATATCCATAGTCTACTTCACAGAGCAAGGCCATATTCTCTGAAATACTGGCATTTTTATAATTCACAAAATTTCTATTTTATTTATCTCTGATTATAGAGCAGCTTATTATTTTTATTTTTTAATTTTTGTTACAGATGTTTCTGCTTTTTTCCCCTTTGACACCCTCTTCGCCATCCCCCCCAAACTCGTCCCCAGCTTTGTTGTCCATGTCCATCAGTTATGTGTACATACATATAAATTCTGTGGTTTATCTCTTCCCTCTCCCCCACCCCTTCTTCTGAGGGTTGTCAATCTGTACCCTACTTCCAAATCTCTGGGTCTACCCTGTTCCTCAGACTGTTATGTTCATTATATTCTACAAATAAGTGAGATCATGTGATATTTGTCTTTCTCTGCTTGGCTTGTTTTGCTTAGGATAATACTCTCCAGGTCTCTCCATGTCATCTCAAATGATAAGAGATATTTCTTTCTTATAGCTGCATAGTACTCCATTTTGTATATGTACCACAGCTTTTTTATCCATTCGTCCACTGATGGACACTTGGGCTGTTTCCAGATCTTAGCTATTGTAAATAGTACTGCTATGAACATGGGGGTACATATATTCTTTCTGATTGGTGTTTCAGGATTCTTAGGGTGTATTCCTACAAGTGGGATCACTGGGTCAAATGGCCATTCAATTTTTAATTTTTTGAGGTAACACAATAATGTTTTCCATGGTGGCTGCACCAGTCTGCATTCCCACCAGCAGTGTACTAAAGTCCCCTTTTCTCCACACCCTCGCCAACACTTGTTTGATGATTTGTTGATGGCAGCCATTGTTGTTTTAATTTGCATCTCTCTGATGATTAGCGATGTTGAGCATTTCTTCATTTGTCACTTAGCCCTTGTATGTCCTGTTTGGAAAGGTGTCTATTTAGTTCCTCTGCCCATTTTTTAATTGGGTTCTTTGTCTTCCCTTTGTTGAGTTGTATGAGCACTCTATATAAATTGGACATTAATCCCTTACCTGATGTATCATTGACAATTATGCTCTCCCATACAGTGGGTTCGCCTACCAATCTGATGGTTGTTTCTTTTGCTGTGTAGAAGCTGTTTAGTTTGACGTAGTCCCATGTGTTCATTTTTTCCTTTGTTTCTCTTGCCTTAGGTGATGTATCAGTGAAGATTCTGCTGCATATGATGTCTGAAATTTTGTTGCCTACATTTTCTTCTAGGATTTTTATGGATTCACGAGTCACATTTAAGTCTTTTATCTATTTTGAGTTTATTCTTGTGTATGGTGTAAGTTGATGGTCTAGTTTCATTTTTTTGCATGTAGCTGTCCAATTTTCTCACCACCATTTATTAAAGAGGTTGTCTTTACTCCATTGTATGCTCTTCCTACCTTTGTCAAATATTAATTGAGCATAATGTCTTGGGTCAATTTCTGGGTTCTCTGTTCTGTTCCACTGGTCTATATGCCTGTTCTTGTGTCAGTACCAGGCTGTTTTGATTACAGTAGCTTTGTAGTATAACCTGATATCCGGTATTGTGATCCCACCTACTTTGTCCTTCTTTTTCAAGATTGTTGTGGCTATTCGGGGTCTTTTTTGGTTCCATATGAACTTTTGAAGTATTTGTTCTAGTTCTGTGAAATATGTCACTGGTATTTTGATGGGGATTGCATTGAATCTATAGATTGCTTTGGGTAATATGGACATTTTAATGATGCTAATTATTCCAATCCATGAACAAGGTATGTGCTTCCACTTTTTTATATCTTTCTCTATTTCTTTTTTCAATGTCCTGTAGTTTTCTGCAAATAAGTGCTTTACTTCTTTGGTTAAGTTTATTCCTAGGTATCTTAATTTTTTTGCTGCGATGGTAAATGGGATTTTTTTTTAGTTTCTCTTTCTATGAGTTCATCATTGGTGTATAAGAATGCCGTCGATTTCTTGACGTTAATTTTGTATCCTGCTACTTTGCCAAATTCATTTATTAAGTTAGATGATTTTCAATAGAGTCTTCAGGGTTTTCTATGTATAATATCATGTCATCTGTGAACAATGACGGTTTTTCTTCCTCCTTTCCAATTTGGATCCCTTTTATTTTTTCTTCACGTCTGATTGCTATAGCTAAGACTTCTAGTGCTATGTTAAATAAGAGTGGCAAAAGTAGGCATCCTTGTCTTGTTCCTGTTCTTAAGGGAAATGCTTTTAGTTTTTGCCCATTGAGTATGATGTTGGCTGTAGGTCTTTCATATATAGCCTTTATTATGTTGAGATATGATCCCTCTATTCCCACCTTGCTGAGTGTTTCTATCAGAAATGGGTGCTGGATTTTGTCAAATGCTATTTCAGCATCTATTGATATGATCATGTGGTTTTTATCTTTCATTTTGTTTATGTGGTGTATCACAGTTATTGATTTGCGAATATTGAACCAGCCTTGCATCCCTGGGATGAATACCACTTAATCATGGTGATACATTTTTTTGATGTATTGCTGGATCCAATTTGCTAGTATTTTGTTCAGGATTTTGGCATCAATGTTCATCAGGGATATTGGTGTGTAGTTTTCTTTCTTTGTAGTATCTTTTTCTGGTTTTGGAATTAGAATTATGCTGGACTCATAAAACAAGTTTGGAAGTCTTCCTTCTTCTTGAATTCTTTGAAATAGTTTGAGGAGATTGAGTGTTATTTCTTCTTTGAATATTTGGTAAAACTCCCCTGTGAAGCAGTTTGGGCCTGGGCTTTTGTTTGCTGGGAGAGTCTTGATTGCATCTTCAATTTCCTTAGTTGTTATTGGTCTATTCAAGTTTTTTATGTCTTCCCGGTCCAGTATTGGGAGACTATGAGTTTCTAGAAATTTGTCCATTTCACTTAGATTGTCGAATTTGTTGCCATATAAATGTTCATAGTATTTGTGAACAATCCTTTGTATTTCTGTGGTGTCAGTTGTTACTTCTCTTTCATTTCTGATTTTGTGTATTTGGGTTCTCTCTCTTCGTTTCTTGGTGAGTCTAGCTATGGGTCCATCAATCTTGTTTATCATTTAGAAAAACCAGCTTTTTGTTTCATTGATTTTTTGAATTGTGTTTTTTGGTCTCTGTGTCATTTATTTCTACTCTGATTTTTACTATTTCCTTCCATCTACTTGCTCTGGGGTTTTCTCTTTGTTTGCTTTCTAGTTCTTTAAGTTGTGAGCTTAGATAGTCTATTAGAAATTTTTCTTGTTTCTTGAGATAGGCCTGTAGAGCTATGAACTTCCCTCTCAGAACTACTTTTGCTGCATCCCATAGATTTTGTGTTGTTGTGTGTTCATTTTCATTGGTTTCCAGGAAGTTTTTAAGTTCTTCCTTGATCTCCTAGGTAACCCATTCATTGTTTAATAACATGCTATTTAGCCTCCATGTATTCAAATGTCTTTGCATGTTCTTATTGCAATTGATTTCTAGTTCCATGCCATTGTGATATGAGAAGATGCTTGATATGATTTCAATCTTCTTGAACTTGTAGAGACTTAGTTTGTGTCCTAACATGTGGTCTATCTTTGAGAATATCCCATGTGCACTTGAGAAGAATGTGAATTCTGTAGTTTTGGGGTGTAATTTTCTGTAGATATTTATTAAGTCGATTTGGTCTAGTGCTTCATTTAGAGTCTCTGTTTCCTTGTTAATTTTTTGTCTAGAGGATCTATCCAGTGATGTCAGCGGGGTGTTGAAGTCCCCTGCTATGATTGTATTGCTGTCGATTTCTCCTTTGAAGTCCTCCAGAAGATTTTTAATATATTTTGGTGCTCCTATATTGGGTGCATATATGTTTACTAAAGTTATATCTTCCTGTTGGATAGATCCTTTCAATATTATGTAGTGGCCTTCTTTGTCTCTAGTTATGGTCTTCATTTTGAAATCTGTTTTATCAGATATGAGTATTGCTACCCCAGCTTTATTTTCCTTTCCATTTGCTTGAAAGATTTTTTCCATCCCTTCACTTTCAACCTTTGTGAGTCTTTTGTTGTGAGGTGGGTCTCTTGTAAACAACATATACATGGGTCATGCTTTCTTTTCCAATCAGGTACTCTGTGTCTTTTTATCAGAGCATTCAATTCATTTACATTTAAGGTGATTATTGATATGTACTTATTTATTGCCATTTTTCTTTAATGTGATTCTATTTTCCTTCCTATTTATTCTACTAATTACAGCAGTCCTTTTAACATTTCTTGCAGTGTTGGTTTGGTGCTAATGTATTCCCTTAGCCTTTTTTTTGTCTGGGAAGCTCTTTATTTGACCTTCTATTTTGAATGACAGCCTTGCTGGGTAGAGTAGTCTTGGATTCAGATCCTTGTTTTTCATGACCTTGATTACTTTATCCCATTCCCTTTGGGCCTATAGTGTTTCTGTTGAGAAGTCAGATGATAGCCTTATGAGGGTTCCTTTGTAGTTAACCTGTTGCTTATCTCTTGGTTTCTTTAGCCTTCTCTCTTTGTCTTTAATTTTTGGCATTTTAATTACTATGTCTTGGTGTGGGTCTGTTTGGGTTCTTCTTACTTGGTGCTCTCTGTGCTTCTTGACCTTGAATTTTTTCTTCCTTCGCCAAATTAGGGAAGTTTTCTGTCACTATTTCTTCAAATATATTCTCTTACCCTTGCTCATTTTCTTCTTCTTCAGGGACTCCTATGATGCAAATATTATTATGTTTCCAGTTGTCCCACAGTTCTCTTAAGCTGTCTTCCTGTTTTTTTCCTTTTTTTTTCCTTTTAGTTTTCTGATTGGTTGATTTTTTCTACCCTGTCTTCTAATTCACTGATTCGGTCCTCAGCTTCCTCTACTCTGCTGTTTAGTCCTTCCAATGTGTTCTTCATTTCTGCTATGTCATTCTTCATTTCTTCTTGGTGCTTCTTCATTTGCAATTGGTTGATTTTCAATGTTTCTATGTCTTTACGCATGGTGTTGATGTCCTTACTCATGCAGTTGAGCTTCCTCAAGATCATGGCTCTGATTTCTACCTCTGTTAACTTGCTGAACTGCATTTCGTTTATCTCACCTTCGGTAGAGGTCTCTTGTTCTTTCCTTCAGGATTTGTTTCTTTGTTTCACCATTTTGACTATCTCAGTTGGTTTTGGAGCCTGCCAAATTTTCCCTGTGGATGTTGGTGTTCTGCTGTTTGTGGCTCCCTCTACTGGATTTGGATGAGCGTGGGAGGACCCACATTAAACATCACTGTCAAGTCTTACTTTCCTGAGTAGATTTTTAAGCCCAGGAAAGGTTCAGTTATCCTCTAGCTTTTTGCCTAGAGGTTATTAGTCACAGTTACTTGAAGAGCCTTGGGTTCTCAGTTGAATGAAAACCTCCCTCAGGTGTTCAGCATAAGAGCATTTCTCAAGGGTGGGGCAGATTTTGGTTGTTAATGAGCCTCAATTTGCATTTCAATGGCCCACCTGGGTGGGGTTGAATCTCCAACAGAGGAGCTGCCGGCTCTCCCCAGAGCCCCAAGAAAGATTAAGATGGCCACCACCCTGTATGGCAGCAACTCAGCAAAAGCTCTGAGCGCCCTCCAAATCCCGAGTGTCCCCACACAGTTCCAGTCCAGTCCGCCCTCCCTCTGCTGGAGCCCAAGGTGAGTGGCTGTGGCTATTTTAGCACTCTGTCCCTGCCCTCTGCGCTGTGGAGCAGCTTGGGATTTTAACCCTGAGGGTGCTGCTCACAGCTAAGACCATTGCTGTCCCTGGGCTCCCAGCGCCCGTCTCGCACCTCCACAATCCTATCAGGATCGATTCAGTGTCCCTGGTTATATGGTCCTCACAAGCTGATTTTCTGTTGCTTTTACTGACAATTTGTCTTTATTTTAGTTGTAATTTCAGTTTGGTCCTGGGAGGTGGTCTATGTAGCTTCTATTAACTCCGCCACCATTTTGGAATCTAAGAGCAGCTTATTTTAACAAGAATTTTATTTAAAAATTTTTTTTTCTTTATTGATCTTAGAGATAGAGGAAGGGAGAGGGAGAGATAGGAACATCGATGAGAGAGAACATTGATTGGCCACCTCCTCCATGGCCCCCACTGGAGATCGGGCCTATGACCTGGGCATGGGCCCTGACCGGGAATCAAACTGGTGACCTCTTGGTGCATGGGTCGATGCTGAACCACTGAGCCACAGCAGCTGGGCTTTAACAAGAATTTTCAAAATAATTGGCTGTGATTATAATATGAAACTCTAGGACTTTTTTTTTTCTTTTAAATTTATCTTTATTGTTAAAAGTATCGCAGATGTCCCTCAATTTTTCCCCCCATTTCCCCCCTCTACTTGGTTCCCACCATGCCCCAGGCCTATTGTCTGTGTCCATTGGCAAGGCATATATGCATATAAGTTCTTTGGTTAATCTCTTGCATACCTAGACTACTAAGTATTCTTTATCAAGAGTGGGCTATTAATCATACTTTTCTTGCAAGTTCTATTAATTTCTCAATAGGTCACAATCCACTTAAGAAAAATAGGAACTGTTTTCAACTCTAGCCCAGCATAAGATTTCTCAAGTGGTATTCAGAAAATATTATTGGAGGCTAGAATCTGGTATACATGTGAGGGCTTCCTAGAGGAGGTGACACTCAAGGTATGTAAGAAATCTGAGAATCACAGTAATTGTCCAAAGAAAGAAAGGAAATTCTAAGCATGTCTAAAAGTAAACATACAAGAGAAAGGCATAAAAGTAAAGGGACAAGAAAAATGAAATAGTATTGAAAGTTGTAAAAAAGGTTGGCAGGTAGGCTAAGAGATTAGGTTAAAGATGTTAATTGCAGCCAGGTAAGGAGAAAATAAAAGATGAAAATTTTGAAGTTTTGGGTTTTTTTTGGCCAAGTTATTTGCATACCTGGCTTTAAAATAAGAGTCTGACCAATTGCTTTGTTAAATTTACAGAAGTAATTGTTTAAGATTTGTATTAGCACAATCCAAATCTTTTGGACAGTTATGATTCATCTGTAGTTGAACTTGGGCTAATTAGAACCAATAGCCACCAGCAAATTCATTAATCCTGATCTGTTTATAGATCTGCTGAGAAGAATGACAATTTATTATCTTAAGACCCTGTTTCTTCTGATAACTATTATTATGTAAAAATATGGACAGAGAGTGCCCACTGGGAAAACTGTTAATCTTTTCAATTCACACTTACAGTACTTGTAACACCCAAGCACATTACCCCTCATTGAGAGGCAGTAATGACAAGGTGGTTAAAACCAAGGAGACCTCTGTATAAATTAACAGATGTTTTAGTTGAAAATAAAGTGTAAATATGACCTTAATTAATGAATTTGCTAATAGTTGTCCCTAGAATGAGATAATTTGCTAATTTCTAATCTAGATATACATAGTAGAATAAATATAGGCTTTAAAGTTAGACTCAGACTGAAAACCCAATGTGGACTTTGTGATCTTTACGGTCTTGAATAAATCATCACGTTACTAAAAGTAAGAATCAAATTCCCACATAAAGTGCAGTTGACTAGAATTTGGTATCTAACAGATGCTCAACGAAAATATGCCTTTATGCTAAGTGTGTTCTCTTTAAATGATGAATGTGTGTATATGTATGTTTTCAATGCTTGTGCATACACACATACTTGAGTTTGTGAAAAGAGTAATGGAAGAAGTGTTATTTATCAATTTATTGGCTAATTCTCATTTGTGTTGATTGTGAGGTAATTATGGCCATGCTATCTAACTAGTACTTCCAGAAGGGTCTTTAAATCTGTTATCAAATTAAAATTATTTGGGGGCACACAGCTCACAACTTATAAATGAACTATATCTAATACATTCATCCAATGAGATTCCTCATTTAGTTATCTTGGCATAGGCTTTGTAAATATTTATTTTCATAAGCATCCCTGGAGTCCCATTGCTATGCTTTATTGAGACTTTACTGCACATCAGCTAGACTTTAGTTATTTTGTGTGTGTGTGTGTGTATCTCCCAACCTAAAAGTATTACAGTCATATGATATGGCTCAGAACTTTGAGACTATTATTATTATCTTCAACATTATTCCTACATCTATGACTTTGCTTTCTCCTAAAATTATACGGGAAGAATTTCAGTCCTAGGACCTACCTGTATTCCAAGTTTTCATGAGAAAAGAATTTCATTCATAGCTGCTCTCAGCATCTTCTAAACCTTGCAGATATGGTTTATAAGGAATGGTTATCATTGGTATATTTACCAACATGTTTACTTTTCCTTCCCAGATAGGATCGATTTTGTCCATTCCCTTGAAGTCAGTTGTATTCATGTTACTTGTTTTGGCCAAAGATATGTGTGACATGCACCATGTCAAGACAACAGCACATGAGAGCCAATATATGAATCACCATGTTTCTTTCTTCCTGCCGTGGTGATCATTCAAATGTTAGAATATACCATGCCGTATATGCCTGATATATAGTGTGATAGGATGAGAGATTGTTGTTTAAAGCTATTAAACTATGACTATTTGTTACTACATCATAACCTGATCTATCCCGACTGAAACTTGGATGATTGGCTGAAGGATATGCTAATAATCAGTTTCATGACTGACATGTCTTGAGACCATTAGAAAACTATGCATAGATAGCATATGCTTTTTTATGCCAAGAAATACTTGCTTCTATTGAAATGTATTCTAGTATGATGTCATTAACGTAAGCTAACAGTAAACAGGTACTTCCCCAACATAATGTTTTTCTAAAATGAGTTGAAATTTATTTTATGATATTCTCAGTTGAAATGAAAATCTAGTGAGTAATTTTTTTTTTTATTTTGCTCACTTTTTAAATACCAACACCTAAGAGGTAGCCTAGCACAGAATAATTAATAAATATTTAATTAATTTAAGTGTGTCATATTCATTGTAAGGTATTGATCATAGTTTGACAGTGTTCTGTGATACCCTAGAGGAGAAATTTTCTTGGACTAAGTACAATAAGTATCATTAATTCTTCTAAGTATCCGATATCATCTTTTATACATTTTGGAACTCATATCTGTTTTTCCTTTTCTTGTTTGTTAACAGAAAAATTCAATCCATTTTGAGATCCTCTTCTAACAACTGATGTCTAATAATGTGTAGTTTAACCATAAATAAAATTTATATTCTCTTATTAAATGAACATTTTTCTCTTTGCTCAAATTTTCTTACCTATTTAATTTTGTTTTATTGTATTATTTTAATATATACCATATATATACATATATACACGTTTTTATACACAAATTTTACATACATTTATATCACGCATATTTTGATATTTTCCTTAATAGATATATTATCTCTTTCTTTAATTACCAATTATTTTACTGTAATTTAAAGCTCTATTGAAATATTTTAAAACCTATGCACTGCAATTGTGAAGGTGTTAAGGTTGTTAGATCATATCATCTTACTATAAGACTTTAAGTAACAAGGGCAATTTAGTCTTAGTGAAATTGCTCACTGCTTCAAGGCACCTAATTAGAAATTAAAATACCTAGGTTGGCTTTTTTTCTATTCTCTCCAGCTCTATTTCAGCATATTTTAATCTGAATTATATTTCTCTGTTAAATATGATTACTGGGCAATGACAGAACTCATGGTCATTCATTGCTCATTTATTACCAGCTCTCATTTATAGTTGAAATGAATATTTTTTCTCCATTATATTTTTTAATCATTCCCAATCATCCTTTCCTTTTTATATAAGAGATATTAAGCCTTGAGAAAATTTCTGCAAAGTAATAAAACCTGTTAGATTCGATTAATATACATGGGCTGCTCAATTATTATTAATTTAGACAGGCTTTCATTTTTCCTTTTTTGATTACACAGAACATTGATTTATGGTACGTGAAATATCCAAATTGCACTTCAAAAATTTTTAATTCTGGATTCCTTCTTACATTATTGGTCTTGAACTCATCCATTTTGTCCTTTAAATTATAAACTATACGCTCTTTTTATTAAAAGGTATTTATTTCTAGTATTGCAAGAATATTAGCTAAATGTTTATGTGAGATTAATGGATCATTTTTAATGTCATTAATGTGCTATTGAGTCACCATATAACATAACATATCATAAAAAAACTTTTAAAATTTCTTTATTAACTTCATTGTAGTATATTCGCCACTAATTATTTTTGTTTCTTATGTCTCTTGAATTTAAGTAGAAAAAAGTTTTGCTTCAAGGCTGAAAAGAAAATATATTGATAAGGCCACTATTCCATTTCATTCTGATAGATGCGAAGAATATTAGTAGAAATAGTTGGTTATGAATCTTTAAGAATTTAAGATGCTTAGAGTTATTCCTCAGGCTCCATTGGTAAGACTGGCCTTGGATACTACATTGGCTATAAAGGGAAGAATTTTAACTGTTGGCAAGTCTACTGTATACCTAAATGTGAGTACTGCTAGGAAGAGTATAGGCTTTTAGTTTACATTGCCCTGGTAATGAATAAACACTCAGTTTATTCAAGATTCTGGGAGAACCCGTTCAGTGGAAGGGCCTGAACTGAGAGAACACATGGGGAAATGGCAGGACAGTGCCAGGTAGAATAATAGTCACTTTTTCTCCTAGGTAAACATGTTCTCTAAAGTCTGAAGATAGAAATTTTCTGGGTTTACCCAACCAGAGGAGCATTTCTTTTTCCTTCTTTGGAGCATCTGACAGAAATAGAGAGTGGGGGAGAGAGAGAGAGAGAGGGAGAGAGAGAGAGAGGGGGGGGGGAAGGGAGGAAGGAAGGAAGGAAGGAAGGAAGGAAGGAAGGAAGGAAGGGAGGGAGGGAGGGAGGGAGGGAGGAAGGAAGGAAGGAAGGAAGGAAGGAAGGAAGGAAGGAAGGAAGGAAGGAAGGAAGGAAGGAAGGAAGGAAGGAAGGAAGGAAAGTCTTTTTAAAAATGTGATGATGGGGGACTGATAGTTCTGCAGAGATCACTTTTATTGGCTCCCATAACCCTGTCAAGATAATACCCACATTCCTTAGCTAGCATTTGGGAAGGACTTGGCAGTGCATCCCTAAATTTATGCAGCCGATACATACTAAGTATCTACCTTTTGGAGCCACTGTCTAGTTCTGGGGAAAGTGTAAAGAACTATAGAGATACAGATTCTATTTCATAAAATCAGCATTCAATGTATTTGGACAGAAATAGAAGGTATTAAGCAATTTATCATTTGTACAATTAAATAAATACAATTGTAAAAAGTGCTACAAAGGAAAAGTACAAGGTGCTATAATAACTAACAAATAAGGAAACCTAACCTAAGTCTGTAGGGTGGCAGAGACTTCTTTGAGTTCTAATGTAAAGCACAGATAGGATGAAGAGAAAGCTCCTGAGTCAGAAAAGAATCTGAAAAGTTCATGAACTGTACGCAGCAGAGCTGCTGTGGGCGATGCTCCATTAGAAGGCAAGAGGGTGAAAAGCTCAAGAAGGTACTCTTGAATCAGGCAGAACCAAGATCCTACAAGATTTTAGTGGTCATGTTATAGATGTTGATTTTACCTAAATGGTGGAAACCCAACATCTGTGGAGGCATTAGAACCCATTCAACATGACAAATGGCAGGTAAAGCATGAAAGAGCTGCTGGTTTCTACTCTTTAACCTTTGATGTAGAGATTACAAGTACTCTGAGACTCCTCTATGAATGACAGAGTGAAAATCACCCAAGTTCAGACTAAAAGTACAAACAGATTTCATTTAAGAGATTCTTTAATCCACCATTAGACTTGACCCTTATCAGCACAAACATTAGTTTGAGTTCTATGTATAAAAATTCAACTTTGGAACAATATATACAAACTAGGGGAAAATGCTTTGGAAATATCAGCAGGTAGTGTCCTGTGTTGCAAATTTCTCTTTTTCTTTGTCGTGTTAATAAAGCAGTCTAGCTGGTAAAACTTCCCTTGGCTTTTCAATGTGTCTTGCTATTGCTCTAGTGTGGAAGAACATAATGGTCACAAGTATAAAAGGCTCTTTTACATTAAATTACACAGAATAAATTTTCCTGCTCAGAAGATGATAGCAGTTGATTTTTTCAATTTAGTCCCAGAGGATACTAATATTAAATCTGAAGCTACCACAGAGTGATCCAACTTTGAAGATTACAGTGATAATAATGGGGCTTCTAGGGAACTAAATTAATGTTTATGGCTTTTTCTTTCCTGCTTTCATTGCTGCTGCTGCTGCTACTCCTGCAGATGCTTGGTTTAGGTATGCATGGCTTTCTCAGTAGTGATGGCTTTTGAGGTTGGCTTTCAGAATAGAAATAGAATAATATACATGCAAGTCAATAAAATTCCACAGGCTTTTATTTCTATAGGATTGACAGTGGTGTTAAATAGATTACTTACTTTTATATTTGCACTTTTTTTTTTTGCCCCAAATATTAGTTTTGCTACCAAGCATACTTCTTTTTTGAACTTTCTTAAATTTGAAATGATACTAGTCATGGTTCTTAGTTCTCTTTAAGATGACCCTTTCCTCCTTACTGGATACACATATTTTATACAATATTAAATTACATTATTCTCACTGTTTATAATTCTTCTGTCAAGTTAAATTCTATATATTTTTTGTTTTATTCATCTTTCTTTAGAAGCAAATTCATTGATTTCTCCAAATTTTATAGCAGATTGTCATATATATCATATTTTATAAACTATTTTTAAAGGTAGTATTCTAAATTTTCAGTAAGAAACTTTTTGTAATAGCACCATACATAGTTTTCCACCAAATGCATATAATTTAATTCATTTAAACTATCACCCAAAAGAAATTTATTCTAACTTTTCACTTATTAACAATATTCACCAAACATTCTTTTGTACAGTTATAAGAAGTATTATAAGGTGACTGGCCTCAGAATATCAAGTTGCCATGCCATGTGAACAGAAGAGAGGACTCCCTGTTCCTCAGCAGAAATATCTGAAATAAACTCAGTTTCCTACAGGACAAAGTTGTGCCTTCCCCTCCGAAACTGGAATCTGAATTTTCATTAGGATCTGGAATGCTAACTTAAGGATCCTCAGAAAATTCTCCTAGCAGCAAGAATTGACATGTGGATTGCCTGATATCTAAGTCTTCCTTCTTTATCCCTGCCAAAATGTGTTCTTTTACTTAAACTATAAACAGGTAAAATGTCAGAGGGCCTTGTTCCTCCTTGGGGACACTATCCCATTGACCCATGCAAGAAGTAAACCTACTTTTGGAGGGGAAGGCACAACTTGGTCCTGTAGGAAACTGAATGCTTAGCTGATTTATAAGATAAATAACAAATATTCACAGCATTTTAGAATACTTAAAATGCCAGGAAATTAGCTAGGCATTCATATGCATAATTTTATTTAACTAATTAATTTGATAGAGGTTTAATAACCCCACTTTACAGATGCAAAGACTGAAAATTTAAGGAACTAACTAGCTTACCTGGGGTCATATAGATAATTAAGATAGAGCTGGTATCTGAGTGCAGCTCTAAAAAGGATCCAACACACTTTCCCTTCTGAAACTGAGGGAAAGGGGCGATAAAGCTTACATTGAATGGGGTAGGAAGGAGGGGCTAGGGTTAAGGAAGTAAGGCAGAGGAAAGAATGGGAAGCTCTGCGCAAAAATTAGAGTTTTAAGATTTTGAACTTGAAAAGTCCATTTTGTCCATTTCAGATCTACTTCTAGTACATTTTGTCCACTTCAAATGAACTTGAAAAGTGACAGCTGAGAAAAAGATAAGGTAAAGCTTAAGTTGTTTTTAAAATTTTTTTCTTTATTGATTTTAGAGGGAGAAAGAGAGCAAAATAGAAACATCGATGAGAGAGAACATTGATTGGCTGCCTCCTGAATGCCCCCCATTGGGGATTTGGCCCACAACTTGGGCATGTGCCTGACCAGAAATTGAACTGGTGACCTCTTGGTGCATGGGTCAAAGCTCAACCACTGAGCCATAATGGCCAGGCAAGGTAAAGCTTATTTTCATAAAATAGGAGAGGAAGCTTTGTAACGAGCATTGTATGAGTTGTTCAAAAGCACATCTTAATATCAGAACAAAGGCTTATAGTGGAAAATATAACTATTCTTATTTACCAATATATTCAAGAATTGAATCAGCTAAGATATTGATATATGGGAGTTATGAACAGAAATGCAAGGTAAGGTGATTGCTGTGAAATTCAAAATAGAAAGCATATGGGCATACTGGTGCAGAAATAATGACCTGGAATTGGCAATAAGGAGATAAGTGAATGGTCATATGATATGTAGGCCATGAGATAAATGGAGAATGGAAGAATTTGAAGACTACCTGTGAATGAGAGCCAAGATTCAGTAATGTCAAGAGGCAAAATTCTCTGAGAAAAGACTAAAGTTGTACATGTTCCTAACAATGTGATGGGAAGAGTCAGTATTCTGATCAGAAATTGAAGAGAAACTCAGAGGGAAGAAATGCCAAGGCCCACAGAGTATATTGAGAGGACAGAAAATATCTTGATGCTAAATCTAAAGAGAACAATTATGAATGAAATTCATAGGTTCTGAATAGCTGAGAGTTTCTGCCTAACTTTCCAATATTTAATTAAACATATTTATAAAGTCACTATTTAAACTAAGTTCTACAACAAATAAAATCATCACAAGTAAATTTTCGATCCTGGATCAAAATATAATCTTCTTGGCAATGATACATTAACAAGGTACCAGAGATTATAATCAACCAAATCAGTGTTTACCAAAATAGGTTAGTTTTTTAGTTTTCATTCAAAATTCTGTTATTTATTGAAAGAAAAGGTATCTATTTCCGTGCCATGTGACATGTTTTAGATCATATATTTTTATACCTAGAAAAGGATTTTTGTTTTCTTCTACATCTCAAGAAGTTACAGTAGGTATTGTGATCAGCTATATAGTGCATTAATTTTGCTTGGTTTTGGTTTAACATCTGAATTGACTATAAGCTATAGAGAATTATATGGCTGATCAACAGAAGGTATCTGAAATGATGTTTTGGAAGGACCATGTATGTATCTTTGTTGCATGGGTTTATTAAATTCTCTAATAATATTCTTCTTTGAGGTTCATTTTGACCAAAAGCAGGAAGCCAATAGTGGAACATCCACTAAAACAAACAAACAAACAAAAACAATATTGTAAAAAACCTTATCCAATTCAAAAGGTAGCAGTGATTGTGCCTTGACAGTTAACAGACTAATACAAGAGTGATGACCTTGCAGAGTTTGTTGGTGATGAGGTCATAAAATGTGACAAAAAGAGATTGCAGTTTTTATTGTTCTATTGATTTCACCTTTTCCCTTTTCGATATGAAGTTGGCTAAAGACTTTATTTTGTTACTCACTGAGTCTAGGGAGTGTGCAGAGAGAATGATGATACCTTTTAATAGGTGCTAACTATGTTTAGAGGTGGTCAAGCAAGTGTACATCAAGTAAAAACTGAGCTGAAACTTGTATCTTGTACTAAGTCTGGATGTGTGATGAAAATTATAATAATTCATTAGATGATATGTAAACATCAAGAGCAGATGGGCTTTCAGAAAACAAAGATCCTATTTTAAGGAAAAAAGGCAAATATAGAACATTGTTAGTGTCAGAGGAGTGATATTGTTTTGCAATTTTTTTACATATTTCCATTTTATTACATCTGTTCAGGTTTTCTGATCTTAATTTGTGCTCAACTCATGATAACTGACTTGGTATAACAAACACTAAGATAC
Organism: Tadarida brasiliensis; assembly: GCA_030848825.1. NCBI lineage: Eukaryota > Metazoa > Chordata > Mammalia > Chiroptera > Molossidae > Tadarida > Tadarida brasiliensis. The sequence goes on along the minus strand of CM061269.1, from coordinate 74,015,181 downwards.
AAAGCAAGCTAGGGATTATTTCAGGCTTAATTTTCAACTTTTACAAACTTTCTACCAATGATCAAAATTTTGCTTAATCAATGTGACATTTGAGCTTTAGAAGTCTACCGTTTAGGAAATAATCTAAATTTCCAAATATTTTTTTTAATAATTGTCAACTTGCAATGAACCAGTAAGACTAATTTGTGTAAAATTTTAGAAATTAAATTAAAATGCAATGGCTGTATAAAGGATTCTATATACTCTCCTGGGGTGCAATCACTGAGGAAATGTTACAACTGTTTAATCTTGAGCAAGTCATTTAATTTTTCTGAGTGTTTATTTATGTGTAAAATGAGAATAGACTGCTTTCCCAATCAAACATCCGGTATTTCTGTGATATGTGATGTACTGATGAGCTAAATTCTTTCTTCAAAAATGTCAAAATCAATCTAAATAAACAATGTCAGGTTAACTACAAAAGAAAAGGTGATCTACCAGCCCCATGTTCAGGTTCTGACAAAATAAGGCAAATGGCAAAGCCAGTAAAGACTTGAGGACAATGCTACAAAAACAAATGTATAAATGATAAATGAGGTTCATCCAATTTAAGTAATGTAGTCAAGGCTACTAGAGTGTTAAGATAGAGGGTCAAACTTTGGTATCTTATTTATAAAATAAATGCATGTCCTGTTATTCCTTATAGTCTGTCCTTTCTTAACAGTACAGACTGAAAATTATTTAAATAATAAAGGTGATATGTTTTGTTATTAGAAACTTCACAGTAAACTGATTTACCTTCTCAAGGTATTGTCTAGACATGGCTTATAATGCATTAGTATTAATTTGCATATGACATTAAATTATAGAATTTAAAATATTCCATTTGGAAGTTACTCAGAAGATATCTTTTCCAAAATAATTTATGTTTACAAAATACATTTTAACTGAGAACTTAAGTAACATTTTTAAGGTCCCATGGTTAGTTATGAAAATTATACTATAAAGCAGGCTAAAACCCATAATTCTCATGTGAGGCTAAAAACTTATAACTAGGAAAGCTTAAATAGAAAAAAATAGCTATGCACTATTTATTATAGAAAAATTTAACAATATTATTACAAATCTTTATGGCCATATTCATTAAAATTTGATCTCTTTGTGTATTATATTTGTTGTCCTAAAAACTGAATATAAACTACAATGTAATTAAATGTGGGATGATTGCCTGAAATAAATAATAAATACAGAAATGAGAACTTGGAATACTTTACTGCTCGGAAACAAAATTTTTAAATCATAAAAATCTGAGTTTTGAGATCCCTATCAGTTGGCTACCAGCTACCATTCCTCACATAGTTTATTACATTTCCCTCTGCACTCTCTCCTGCAGCTCAATCCAGGCATCTTCCCCTGATGTGTTCATGCCCCATGTTTTTTCACCTAGAATGACTAACCATTCCATTCTTTTGGAATGCCCTTTCCGTTATAATTTCTGTAAGCCTTATCTTCCCTTCAAATATGTGTCATGCACCTGATACATCCTCTATGAAATTTTAACTGATTTCTATATCTTCTGAGACCTTAGACAATCTTCACCATGTATACTACTCTTTTCATGTTTATCACTCAGGTCCACGGCATTTGGTCCTGAGCTACAATTGTTAACAGTCACCCAATATTTCAAGTACTTCCTTATCTAGATTCAATTGCACTGAAGTCCCATCCTGTGTGGTCAGGTCATTTAATTTCTTTGAGATAAAATTTCATCCTAGATATAAAGAAAATAAATAAGACAATACATAAATGTAACTTGATACAAAAGTGACATGCCCACAGCCACTGCAAGTCACAAAGCTAGCATTTGAATGAAGTTCTTCCTTATGTCTAATCCTGTGTCTTTTCTCATATCCCTGATTAGAAATCCAGTCACACTGCTACATGATTTTATGCTATTGGTTACCAATTCTAATTTTGTGCCACTTTGATTGCTTTTAGTTGGTAGCAAATGATTCATGGAAATCTCAAAAAAAATCCTTGAATTATTTTCACCTGTAGGATAAAGACTGTAAAACCCCTAGAGGAAGAGAAACTTTTGTGAAATTGAACTAACGACAACATGTATAAATGTTCAAAGACATGGTGAGGTACTGATAGAAGAACAGTACACCTTCCAATTTTTTGTCAATAGAAATGGAGGTTGTTTGGGTCACACATAAAGATAGTAACCTCCCATTTGCTCTTTGGTCAACCATTTAATTTATCATTATCATGATTTGCATTGTTATAGTGGAATTAATGATAATAAGACACAGGCAGGTATTACAGCTTGATGATAGATTGGATTACTCTTTATTGTAACTGATTTTTGTTTTTGTTTTGTTTTTTTGTATTTTACTATTGTTTTATTACAGTTCCCCCCAAAACTATATAGGCTCTTTTAATACTTCTGAACCATCCTTACGTTATGACATGACCTGCCGGCTAGTCGAACCAGACCTGAGGAGGGGCGAAGAGAGACTAAGAAAGACACAGAGACATTATAGAGAGAAAAGCTGGGGCAGGTGGGACACTGCTCTCTGATGGAGAAACAGTGATCCCGAGCTAGCTCAGCAAGTTTATTATACAGCCAATTGCAGGGGGGAAAGGTTTAAAGTTTTATTGTCTTCAAACCCCAGATGTTTCTTATCGGCCTCTGAGCTCAGGTCGAGACTGTTGGTACATTCTTGCTCTCGGCTCCTGCCTGGGCTTTGCCAGCACACAGGATTTACGAGAGACCTTGGGCAGATGCTTCTGCATGAGACTTTCCAACACGCAGGGTCAACAGGGGGCCAGGGACTAAAGGTTCCTGAGCGAGTCCATGCAAACAGCACAGGAACAAGAGACCTTGGCCCAGCCGCCCTCCACAACGTTATAGGTAATACACAGAGAATCTGACACCAAATAGATATTGAATATATCTTTTTTGATTTGCATAATAAATGCGTAAAAAGATAATTTGGTTATTAACAACTCTTATTTTGAAAGAAAAATGAGTCTATAAAACTAAATAAATAATACCAGGTTAACGAAAATCTCTTTGATAATATAATTTACTTATACTCATTGTCAAAACTGAATACCAAAATGAATCCCCAAAATAAATCACTGTTGAAAAATTTTGTCAAAATGGAAATTAGATCATACCACTCTTGTTTTATGGTTTCCAATTCTTTCAGAGGATAAAAAGCATTTCCTTTTTACAGTGGCTTCCAAAGCACACCCTTTTACAACACCCTTCCCCTTCCTCGCTGTCCCTGAATTTCCCCTTGTCACGTGGCCTCTTCAGTTTCTCCTTGATGCCAAGCATCTTCCAACCATAGAGACGTTTTATTTACCTCTGTCTAGAGTACTCTTTCACTAGGTAACTGCAGGGCTAGCTGTATCACCTTTCTCAGCTTCTTTTCTTATCAGTGAGATCTTTCCTAAGTACCCTACATAAAATTACAATTGCCCTGTCCTATATCACTCACTCACACACACACACACACACACACACATGCACACTCACAAATTGGCAATATCATCCTTTCTTGCTTTATTAGTCATGAGAGTACTTAAGTACTTAGCACATAACACTATATAGCACTTATTACCCTCTGAAGTATCATGTTGTCTATTTATTGTTTGTATTCTTCTATCAAAATGTATGATTCGAAATTATAAGGGAGTTTGGCTGGTTGGTTGGTATACCCTTCAGGCCTAGAATAGTGTCTGGGACTTAGTAACTTTGCAATAAATGCCACTTTAATAAATTAATAATCAAGTCAGTATTAGCTTTAGTGCATTTAAAAATGAATATTTCAGGCTGGGTGTTTTCTGCATTTACCAAGCCATCAGTTTTGAATGACAAAGAGAACATTTTTGGAACGTTTTTCTCTATACATTTTTTTCACTAACTTTTCTGTCATGAGATATTTCCACGGAGGTTTGTACACTTTATGGATGAGACCATTGTGGTTAGTTCCATAGAACATAATTTTATTATAAGGGATAGTAACAGTACTAATAGATGTAATTCCCAGATGATCCCTTATTTTAGTGAAGACTACCTACCTTTCTACCAAAATGGCAGGACGTAGACTGAGTTATTTACTCTTTTTTTCAATTTTAATCTTTTCGTTCGGTTGTGGGCAATGACAGGTGTGGCTGTAATTTGCTTCACCTCAGTTTTTGTTTTTGTCTTTTTAAAGAGTCAATGAGCTAAAAATAGTTTCTACTTTTTTGAATGGTTATATTTTAAATGATTATATAAGCATCTACATAAATCCTTGATATTTTTCTCTTGGCCTACAAAGCCTAAAGTATTTATCTCACCCTTTAAGAAAATGTTTACCAACCCTGTTCTAGTTGTTGGAAGTTAAATAAGAATCTAAAACTCATAAATAAAATAAGATGAGTAGCTCCCATTAATCGAGAACCCATTATGTGCTTAGTATTGTGATATGGTATTTCAAGTCCTTAATATTGTGCAAGTATGATATTTTTAATCACAATTTTACATGTGTGTAAATAAAGGCTCATAAAGATAAATAACTCGGCCAAAATCATATTAGCAGTTTCCCCAACAGATTAGCAATTGATCCTCTCCTTAGCACTGTTACCAAACAGCAACAATGAAAACAGCAGCAGCAACAGCAATAAAATAAGGCTAGTTAAGGGGGGAAAATTTAAGACCAAGAATAAACTATTAACTCCTTAGAGTTTAAAATTTCCTGGTGGGCAGTGCACTGTCTTAGTTTTCAGGACTATCTTATATTTTCTGCTCTGCTTCAGTAATGTATGAAGTAAGATGGAGTTTGTCAGCTGGTGGCCAGGAACATAAAGAACTCTTGCCAGTATCCAGATGTCCCATCTGGTGGTTGGTCATGACTCTGTGCTTCCCACGTTACCACAACTGAGGGAGCATCCTGATCTCTGAAGGGTAGGCCATGAGCAGAAACTCACTTCTAAAACAAAATCAAATGTTCACAAGTAGAGCCAACAAGAGCTGAATATCACAAATATTTTGAAATATATTGATCACATCAATAATGTTTCTTGAAAACTACACTGAAAGTTTTGACTATTTATGTTCTTGAGAGATATTACTTTGAGACAATAGACCGTATGTTTATTTCTTGTATGAATAAAGACCATATTAAGTAGGTCTCAGATGTAAATTAACACTGGACGGTCTCATAGAAAAGTATGTCCATAAAATTATTCGAATTATATGAAATTGGAAGTACATGGTGACATGGTGTGCTTGGAAGAGAACTGAAGGAAGAGTCAATGAAAAAAGTACCCAAGCCACACTTTCCACATTTCCTTTTGTGAGATGTACAACTAACTTTTAAAACAAGCCAGTCCTTAGGGGTCTTCACCAATTAGTTAATTTTTCCATATGAAAAGTATTCTTTTTAATCCTCACCCAAGGATGTTTATTGATTTGAGAGAGAGAGAAACATTGATGTGAGAGAGAAACATTGATCAGTTGCCTCCTATACATGCCCCAACTGAGGATTGAACCTAGGCATGTGCCCTGACCCCGAATGGAACCTTCAACCTTTTTGTATACAGGGATGAGACACCAGTCAACTGAGCCACTCGGTCAGGTGAAAAGTTTTTAAAAATAATGGTTTTTGTTGCAAAATCATACATACACACACACATATATGACCACATATAACATATATATGTATATACACACAAACATGTTCACACACACACACACCTATCTATATATCTATTTACCTTTCTATAACATATAGACATTTTTTTTTCTTTTTAAGTTTAGACAATCATTAAGAGAAGTCTATTTCCCAGGGACCTACAGCATATTCAGTTTTTAGTGTATTGTGTTTACAATTCCTGCTGATTTTCCTGATTGAATTGCTTGCTGTTATTTAGCATTTGCTGAGATGAATAGTCAGGGAGTCAGCTCAGAACATAACATTACATAGTAGTCACTGTCTAGTGATATAGGCTGTGCTTGTCAGCTGTACAATCAAAAACAAAGTGAAAAAAAGAAAACTAATTGAAGATGACTTGAATGTAAGGGGTATTGGTAAGATGGTTCAAAATACTGATAGGCAATGTCTGTACTATTTCCACAATTAAAGGACACAGAATGATAAAAATATGTTTCACCTATTTATCTTTCCATTCCATGCTGTATTTATACGAAGATAGCAAAGGGAACAGCAGACATTCCTAGTGGATAGAATTCTTTTGTCGTCCTAGTTTCTTTAAGTGCCACCTAGCGCTCGTATTTGTTGGAGAGTAAATATTAGTTGAAATAATATTAAATTTTAAAAGTGAAATGAGTTGAAGTTGAATTTATAAGGGAATGAATAAGCAAAAATGATAATGCTTTGGAGACTTCCTGGCAGAACTGGGACTGATGACAGAAAGAAAGAGAAGCATAGAAAATATTCACCAATCCAGTCAAATACTTCTTTAATGAAAAGTCATGTTATCAGCTTTAAAACACATTTAACAAGTGCCCATATCTAAAAGGTAGGCCTAAGGGATTTCATTTTAGAAATGGCAGTTGGATATCTGTTTACTTTTAGGACAGAAGAAAGCTTAAAATGCACACAACTGCAGGAGTTGCTATAGTGTCACTATGCATTCAAGCTGGAAATAAGTGCCAAGGTAAATTGTTGGACATTTGTGGCACCTAAAATTGCCACCTGAATCCAATGAACTATAATATCTTTCCTTCTTAAGGAAAACCTGTGTTCTCAAATTTCATCTTTGAAGCCTGAAAATAAAATCTTCTATCTTAAGTCTAAATTTTTAAGGTATCTCATTAAAGCCTTTTTTTCTATAAAATTCACTTGAGTGCTCATTAATATCAGAATTCCTTTTCTCTCTTACCAGTATGCTATGTTTAATATCTTGAGAAGTACTACTGAATGTGGCAATAAAGTACTGCCGTTAGCCATAAAAGGTTCAGCAAACAAGAGGACGAGTAACCCGCTATATGCCATACACTGTGCTCTGAAATTTATGGTGTTCTGGTAGATGGTGTAACCCCAAGATGACTCTGAAAGTCACTTTATTGTCCTTTAAGATTAAAGAAAAAATTCTGTAATGAATTGCACACTTTTTTCCTTAAGCACATTGCAAGGGCAGTTTTACATTCAACTTTGTAGTGTGTGGAGGACGGAGACTGTTTTACTGTAGCACAGATCATTCAAACTTTGTTAATTTTATGATTTCAACAACTGGACTAACCATTGAAGCATGTTGTTATAGCTACCAAGGTGTTGATTTTGTTTCTTTCTCATAAAGAAAGGGAAAATTTTTCTCCAGCTTTCAAGTGGAATTGGGGTTCTAATGATGGCAGTAACTTTGCAGACCGTCTTATGTATCGAGGTTTCCTCTTTTTCAGTAAGAAAGTCAAGATCCAAAGGCTTAGAGAAGATAGCAAGTATTTTACGTTAGAGCACAAACTGGAATCTGAGTGATTTGGCTTCCACTCCCATTTCTATGTCGATCACTGTGCCACTAAGTAGTGAGGCATGGGATGTTTGGAAGAACATGGAATGCTTACGTTCATGTTTTTAGATCTAGACTGTTTGTGAAAACTTTCTGTTGTTTTGTTGGCATGCAGTTCTAAGAGCCATTTACCTGAAAAATATGTTTTCCCTCATTGCTAGGAAATAAAATTTGCATTTCACGATGTCCATTCCGTGGCTATATTATTGCCATGTATACATTATTTAGAGTTTGTGTTAAAATGATGAAAAACAAGATTCCTCTCAATGTTACCATTAATATGAGGAAATAATGATATAGACAATATGAAAATACTAAAAATCATATATATGTAATACATCTTAAGATTTTGGTTGCTCAAAAATCTATCATTCCAGTTGTGTGTTACTCAGGGTAACAATAGCATTCACTTTTTTTAAGGACTACATATACACTGAGAAATATACCAGAAAGATATTATGGGCCACTAAGAGGTTGTTCTGCAATTCAATATATGATAGCACAGTCCGCTGAGTGTATAGGCCACCCAGAGATAATGTGGAGCTTATTGCTTATTAAAGTATATTGCCATTTACTTTGACCCTTGACAAATGCTATTCTTCAAGGTTTTTTCTCTGTCTTTCTTTTCTCCTCTTGACAGGTAATGATTTCAAAAGATCTATTAGATATTATATGCATAATGAAAGTGCAAAGCTTGCTGTCAGGTACAATAGACTGCAGATTTTATTTGAGATCTCAAAGTTATACAGTGTCATAGGTACCTGGAAGGTCAGTGAAGACTGTGTCTGTTTCCTATCTCCTTTCTTTGGCAGATATTAGCAAAGTTGCTTGAATAATGCATAATATTTCTTTCTGTTCCCCCCTTATCTTGAAGGTCAGTTTATTCTTCCACAAGCAGAAGGTTAATTATGATCTCTATTTTAATGGTTTCTATCCTATTTGTTGCTATGCACTTTGTAAGTTTTAAGTAATATAGAACAATAAAAATTGGTTCATTATTTTTTTTCTTATAAATAGACATTATAGTGTTAAAGAAAATTCTCAAAGAATGACATAATTCTATTACTATTTTCATTTGTGTGATACATAATACTTCCTTACATAGTCACATAGTATAGATACATTATACGTTTCTTTTTGCACTTAAATTTTTGCTCTTAATTATTATGAATAGTGGTCATCTGCTAATGGCTGTGGATAGTTTTACCATTTCAATGCACCAAGCTCTATTTAACATGCTCTCAAAGGTTGAAAGTATTACTGATAATGATGCAACAAATGTGCTCATGCATACTGCTTGAAATTCTATTGAATTATTTCCTTAGGGTCACATCTTATAATCATAATGATTTAAAAAGAAATTTATATTATAAGATTTTGCTACAAATTATCATGATAATTTCCCAAAGATCTACATGAAATTATCATGCTACCAGCTCTGATTATAGACGCCCATTCCATTCAGTGTGACCATTTATGTTTTGTTTGTTATAAAAGTTTGTTGCCTATATCAACTGCTGTTGTTTGCAATTCTTTGATAACTTGCAAGAAAGAATATTAACAATAAGTTTTACTCTACTAATTTTATTTTTTTGTGTAAACTCTTCATAACCTTTCATATACTTCTATTAGAATCCTCATTGTTTTCTGATAAATATTTAACTATTACATTTTAATTATTATCTTTCTATTTTTATTTTTACAAGACCAAAGTTTGAAAAGTTTATATGTTTCAATTTTGTTTTTGTGATTTCTTCTGATTTCAAAGCTAAGAAATTCATTATTGCTTCATATAGTTAACCAATATTCCTTATATTTTAGGAGTGTTTTTATGTAGATCTAACAAGTGTTTGATTTTATATGGTATGTGCTGCTATGGCATATAATCCACCTTGCCCATTTGTACCCCTCCCAAAATTTCTATTCTGTTTTCTGAAAGTCACTTTTCACTGTTTAAGACTCAGAGGTGAGGAATGTCCAGTCCATGGGCCTTATAAGCCTTTGAAATCAATACCAACTAACATCACACGCCTGACCAAATTAGCCTGACCAAATGTAGCAGGATAATTTTTAAATTGATAATTTTGTATGGCCCTTGAATGATATTATAAATATCCAAATGGCCGTTGGCAGAAAAAAGGTTCCCCAATTGTTTTGAACCTATGGTTTTGGAACACTTATTATATATTAACAAATATTTGTTTTGGAAATTGATGGGTTTTTTTTAATACATTTTTATTGATTCTTTTAGAGAGAGAGGAAGGGAAAGAGATATAAACATTGATGTGAGAGAGAAACATCAATTGGCTGCCTCCTGCATGACCCCACAGGGGATGGAGCCCAAAACCGGGGCATGTGCCCTGACCAGGAATCGAACTGGGACTTCTCAGTCCTTGGGACAATGCTCAATCCACTGAGCCACACTGGCTGGGCGAAATTGAATTTTTCAGAGGTATCTTCATCAGGTAGAACCATGGCTAATAAATTAGTTGCTTCTTATCATGCATTTTTTTCTTGAGGTCTATCATAAGATTAGTTGAGGGAATAGGATCATGGGTATTTTAAGAAATTGTATATGGTTTAGGGTGAAAAAAAGCTTGGTAAATATCTAATCTAATATATGGTATTTTCATCTTGATCCCTATTTAATATCTATTAAACTTTTACAAGTTAAAACTTGGATGAAGTATTTCTAAGTTTTATTCCAAATTTCTCTCTTTGCATGTCTACTAGTTTTGGATTTGTGCTTTTTTTATTGTTAACATTCACAACTGTTAACATTAAACATTAAACATTATATTTTTATTAATACCCAATTTTCATAAATAATTATATAAAAAGTACTTTGTCTTGCAAAAATTAGTGCTATATACATATATAGATATATATGTAATTTTTGCTAAATTTATAAATTAGTCTTGTTATTATTTTCCATTTAGTCTTTTTTTATGGTATTTTGAGGCTCTATTGTAAGTCACAAGTTACTGGATTATTTATTTATGTATTTATTCCTTTCATTTCCTTTTTTTTTTTTTTTTTTACTAATTTATTTTTGTTACAAATGTTTCTCATTTTTTCCCAATTGACACCCTCCTCCCCATCCCCCCCACCCTGTCCCCAGCTTTGTTGTCCATGTCCATCGGTTATGTATACATGCATATAGGTTCCATGGTTTATCTCTTCCCTCCCCCCACCTCCCCTTCTTCTGAGGGTTGTTAGTCTGTACACTACTACCACGTCTCTGGGACTAACCTGTTCCTCAGACTGTTATGTTCATTATATTCCACAAATAAGTGAGATCATGTGATATTTGTCTTTCTCTCCTTGGCTTGTTTCACTTAGGATAATACTCTCCAGGTCCCTCCATGTTGTCTCAAAGGATAAGAGATCTTTCTTTCTTACAGCTGCACAGTACTCCATTGTGTATATGTACCACAGCTTTTTTATCCATTCGTCTACTGATGGACACTTGGGCTGTTTCCAGATCTTAGCTATTGTAAATAATGCTGCTATGAACATGGGGTACATGTATTCTTTCTGATTGGTGTTTCAGGCTTCTTCAGGTATATTCCTAGAAGTGGGATCACTGGGTCAAATGGCAATTTAATTTTTAATTTTTTGAGGTAACACCATAGTGTTTTCCATAGTGGCTGCACCAGTCTGCATTCCCACCAGTAGTGTATTAGAGTCCCCTTTTCTCCATACCCTTGCCTACACTTATTGTTTGATGATTTGTTGATGGCCGCCATTCTGACAGGAGTTAGGTGATACCTCATTGTTGTTTTAATTTGCATCTCTCTGATGATTAGTGATGTTGAGCATTTCCTCATATGTCTCTTAGCCATTTGTATGTCCTGTTTGGAGAGGTGTCTATTTAGTTCCTCTGCCCACATTTTAATTGGGTTCTTTGTCTTCCTTTTGTTGAGTTCTAAGAGCACTCTATATATTTTGGAAATTAACGCCATATCTGATGTATCATTGGCAATTATGCTCTCCCATACTGTGGGTTCCCTTTGAATTTTTTTTTTTTTTTTTTTTTTTTTTTTTTTTTTTTTTTTTTTTTTTGGTACGTGCCCCTAGCAGGAACCAAACCCAGGACTCTCTGGTCCGCAGGCAGGCCGATGCTCCAACCGCTGAGCCAAACCGGCTAGGGCTCCCTTTCCATTTTGATGGTTGTTTCTTTTGCTGTGCAGAAGCTTTTGAGTTTGATGTAGTCCCATGTGTTCATTGTTTCCTTTGTTTCTGTTGTCTTAGGTGATGTACCAGTGAAAATTCTGCTGCGATTAATGTCCAAAATTTAGTTGCCTACATTTTCTTCTAGGATTTTTATGGATTCACGAGTCACATTTAAGTCTTTTATCCATTTTGAGTTTATTCTTGTATATGGTGTAAGTTGATGGTCTAGTTTCATTTTTTCGCATGTAGCTGTCCAATTTTCCCAACACCATTTATTAAAGAGGCTGTCTTTACTCCATTGTATGCTCTTGCCACCTTTGTCAAATATTGATTGAGCATAATGTCTTGGGTCAATTTCCGGGTTCTCTGTTCTGTTCCACTGGTCTATATGCCTGTTCTTGTGCCAGCACCAGGCTGTTTTGATTACAGTAGCTGTGTAGTATAACCTGATATCTGGTATTGTGATCCCACCTACTTTGTTCTTCTTTTTCAAGATTGCTGTGGCTATTCAAGGTCTTTTTTGGTTCTATATGAACTTTTGAAGTATTTGTTCTAGTTCTGTGAAATATGTCATTGGTATTTTGATGGGGATTGCATTGAATCTATAGATTGCTTTGGGTAGTATGGACATTTTAATGATGTTAATTATTCCAATCCATGAACAAGGTATGTGTTTCCACTTTTTTATATCTTCCTCTATTTCTTTTTTCAATGACCTGTAGTTTTCTGCAAATAGGTCCTTTACTTCTTTGGTTAAGTTTATTCCTAGGTATCTTAATTTTTTTGCTGTGATGATAAATGGGATTGTTTTTTTAGTTTCTCTTTCTGTGAGTTCATCATTGGTGTATAAGAATGCCGTAGATTTCTTGACATTAATTTTGTATCCTGCTACTTTGCCAAATTCATTTATTAAGTCTAGTAGATTTTTGATTGAGTCTTTAGGGTTTTCTATGTACAATATCGTGTCATCTGCAAATAATGACAGTTTCACTTCCTTCTTTCCAATTTGGATCCCTTTTATTTTTTCTTTATGTCTGATTGCTGTGGCGAATACTTCCAGTACTATGTTAAATAAGAGTGTCAAAAGTAGGCATCCCTGTCTTGTTCCTTTTCTTAAGGGAAATGCTTTTAGTTTTTGCCCATTGAGTATGATGTTGGCTGTAGGTCTTTCATATATGGCCTTTATTATGTTGAGATATGATCCCTCTATTCCCACACTGCTGAACATTTTTATCAGAAATGGATTCTGGATTTTGTCAAATGCTTTTCAGCCTCTATTGATATGATGATGTGGTTTTTATCTTTCATTTTGTTTACGTGGTATATCACACTTATTGATTTGTGAATATTGAACGAGCCTGCATCCCTGGGATGAATCCCACTTAGTCATGGTGAATAATTTTTTGATGTATTGCTGGATCTGATTTACTAGTATTTTGTTCAGGATGTTGGCACCTATGTTCATCAGGGATATTGGCCTGTAGTTTTCTTTCTTTGTAGTGTCTTTTTCTGGTTTTGGAATTAGAATTATGCTGACCCCATAAAACGAGTTTGGAAGTCTTCCTTCTTCTTGAATTTTTAGGGATAGTTTGAGGAGAATGGGTGTTAGTTCTTCTTTGAATGTTCGGTAAAACTCTCTTGTGAAGCCGTTTGGGCCTGGGCTTTGGTTTGCTGGGAGAATCTTGATTATATCTTCAATTTCCTTAGTTGTTATTGGTGTTCAAGTTTTCTATCTCTTCCTGGTTCAGTTTTTGGATACTATGTGTTTCTAGAAATTTGTCCATTTCACTTAGATTGTCCAATTTGTTGTCATATAATTGTTCATAATATTTGTTAACGATCCTTTGTATTTCTGTGGTGTCAGTTGTTACTACTTCTCTTACATTTCTGATTTTGTGTATTTGGGTTCTCTCTCTTTGTTTCTTGGTGAGTCTAGCTAAGGGTTCATCAATCTTGTTTATCTCTTCAAAAAACCAGCTCTTTGTTTCATTGATCCTTTGAATTGTTTTTTTGGTCTCTATGTCATTTATTTCTGCTCTGATCTTTATTATTTCCTTCCTTCTGCTTGCTCTGGGGTTTTCTTTTTGTTTGCTTTCTAGTTCTTTAAGTTGTGAGGTTGGATAGTTTTTTAGAAATGTTTCTTGTTTCTTGAGGTAGGACTGGAGTGCTATGAACTTCTCTCTCGGATCTGCTTTCGCTGCATCCCATAGATTATGTGTTGTTGTGTGTTCATTTTCATTGGTTTCCAGGAAGTTTTTAATTTCTTCCTTGATCTCCTAGGTAACCCATTCATTGTTTAATAACATGCTATTTAGCCTCCATGTGTTCATATGTCTTTGCATGTTCTTGTTGCAATTGATTTCTAGTTTCATGCCATTGTGATCTGAGAAGATGCTTGACATGTGGTCTATCTCTGAGAATGTCCTATGTATGTGAGAAGAATGTGAATTCTGCAATTTTGGGGTGTAATTCTCTATAGATATCTGTTAAATCCATTTGATCTAGTGCTTCATTTAGAGTCTCTGTTTCCTTGTTAATTTTTTGTCTATAGGATCTATCCAGTGATGTCAGCGGGGTATTGAAATCCCCTGCTATGATTGTTTTGCTGTCAATTTCTCCTTTGAAGTCCTTCAGAAGATTTTTAATATATTTTGGTGCTCTTATATTGGGTGCATATATGTTTACCAAGGTTATATCTTCTTGTTGGATAGATCCTTTCAATATTATGTAGTGGCCTTCTTTGTCTCTACTTATGGCCTTCATTTTGAAATCTATTTTTATCAGATATACCCCAGCTCTTTTTTCCTTTCCATTTGCTTGGAAGATTTTTTTCCATCCCTTCACTTTCAACCTATGTGAGTCTTTTGTTGTGAGGTGGGTCTCTTGTAAATAACATATATATGAGTCATGCTTTCTTAACCAATCAGCTACTCTGTGTCTTTTTATCGGAGCATTCAATCCATTTACATTTAAGGTGATTATTGATATGTACTTATTTATTGCCATTTTTCTTTAATGTGATTCTATTTTCCTTCCTATTTATTCTACTAATTACAGCAGTCCTTTTAACATTTCTTGCAGTGCTGGTTTGGTGCTAATATATTCCCTTAGCCTTTTTTTGTCTGGGAAGCTCTTCATTTGACCTTCTATTTTGAATGATAACCTTGCTAGATAAAGTAGTCTTGGATTCAGATCCTTGTTTTTCATGACCTTGATTACTTCATGCCTTTCCCTTCTGGCCTGTAGTTTTTCTGTTGAGAACAGCTGATAACCTTATGGGGGTTCCTTTGTAGGTAACCTGTTGCTTATCTCTTGCTGCCTTTAGGATTCTCTCTTTGTCTTTTTCTTTTCTTTTTTATCCTCACCAGAGGACACTTTTTTTTTTTTTTTTTTTTGCATTTATCTTCAGATAGAGTGGGAGGGAGAGAAGGAGGAAGTGAGAGAGAGAAACATCAATGTGAGAGAGACACATCGAGTGGTTGCCACCCACACGACCCCAACCAGGGCCGGGGACAAACTGCAACTGAGGTACGTGCCCTTAGCGGGAACCGAACCCAGGATTCTCTGGTCCTTGGGCCAAAGCTCTAACCGCTGAGCCAAACCAGCCAGGACTGTCTTTAATTTTTGGCATCTTAATTACTATGTCTTGGTGTGGGCCTGTTTGTTTTCTTCTTGCTTGGGGCTCTCTGTGCTTCTTGAAGTTGAATGCCTTCTTCCTTCACCAAATTAGGGAAGTTTTCTGTCACTATTTCTTCAAATATATTCTCTAACCCTTGCTCATTTTCTTCTTGTTTGGGGACTCCTATGATGCGAATATTATTATTTTTCCAGTTGTCCCACAGTTCTCTTAAGCTGTCTTCCTGTATTTTCATTGTTTTTTCCTTTTGGTTTTCTGATTGGTTGATTTTTTTCTACCCTGTCTTCTAATTCACTGATCCGGTCCTCAGCTTCCTCTACTCTGCTGTTTAGTTCTTCCAATGTGTTCTTTATTTCTGCTATGTCATTCTTCATTTCTTCTTGGTGCTTCTTGATTTCCAATTGGTTGATTTTCAATGTTCCTATGTCTTTACTCATAGTGTTGATGTCCTTACTCATGCTTTTGAGCTTCCTCAAGATCATGGCTCTGAATTCTACCTCTGATAACTTGCTTAACTGTATTTCATTTATCTCATCTTTGGTAGAGGTCTCTTGTTATTTCATTTGGGCTCTGTTTCTTTGTTTCACCATTTTGGCTATCTCAGTGGGTTTTGGAGCCTGCCAAATTTTCCCTGTGGATGTTGGTGTTCTGCTGTTTGTGGTTACCTCTACTGGGTCTGGATGAGCATGGGAGGACCCATGTTAAACACCACTGTCAAGTCTTACTTTCCTGGGTAGAATTGCAAGCCCAGGAACAGTTCAGTTATCCTCTAGCTTTTTGCTTGGAGGCTATTAGTTGTGGTGACTTGAAGAATCTTGGGTTCTCAGTTGAATGAAAGACTCCCTTAGGTGTTCCTCATAAGAGGATTTCCTGAGGGTGGGGCAGATGCTGGTTGTTAATGAGCCTCAAGTTGCATTTCAACGGCCTACCTGGGTGTGGTTGAATCTCCAAAGGAGGGGCTGCTGCCTCTCCCCAGAGCCCTGGGAAGAAGTAAGATGGCCACTGTCCTGCATGGCCACAACTCAGCAAAAGCTCTGGGCACCCTCCAAATTTCTAGTGTCCCCATACAGTTCCCATCTAGTCCACCCTCCCTCTGCTGGAGCCCAAGGTGAGTGGCTGTGGCTATTGTAAGTGCTTTGTCCCGGTTCTGCGCTGTGGAGCGGGCTTGGGAGTTTAACCCTGAGGGCGGTGCTCATAGCTAAGAGCGCTGCTGTCTGTGGGCTCCCAGCCCTCCTCTCGCACCTCCGCAATCCTACCAGGATCGATTCAGTGTCCCTGGTTATATGGTCCTTGCAAGCTGCTTTTCTGTTGCTTTTTCCTGACGATTTGTCTTTATTTTAGTTGTAATTCCAGTTTGGTCCTGGGAGATGGTCTGTGTAGCTTCCATTCACTCCGCCACCATTTTGGAATCCCCTAAAATTTCCCCGTTCTTCTTCTGCGAGCGGAGCCACGGAAAGCCGTAAGCTTCAGGGTGGCCGCTGTCCCCTGCACCCAGGTCAGGAGTCAAGCTTTCTCACAGCCAACTCCTCCGACCGCTGTCACAAGTTACTGGGATTATTTAAAACTATGAGTTTTCACTTGTTTTCTTTTCTAATTTTGTTGTTCATTAGTACATTTAAGCCATAATTATTATATATACTGCTGTTGGACTGTCATCTTATTTATTTTTAAATAAAATATGTAAAACTCCCTTTCAAATGCTTTTGAATAATGCACAATATTATGTTGCTTCCTTTCATATTTTATAAGATTTTGAATGTAAATATCATTTTAACATTATTTGTGATGAACTTATTATTCAACAAATTTTTTCATATCATTATTCCCAGTAATCACAATTACACCCCTCCTACGTTATTATTTTTTCAGCACTGAATTATTAATGCCTTGAAACCACTTACTCTATATTCCATTTCTGCTTTCTATCACAAAATTAGAAACTAGGATTATGATTTAGACTTTGTTTACAGATGTTTGGACCCTGTATTTGCTCATGTTTATATCAGCTGCCAATATGCAAAACTGCGGATAAGAGAGTGGGTCAGTTCTTCTAATTATTTCAAAAACTTGTTCTAACCTATAATTTATATAGTAAAAGTACGAATTCACTATGTTCTAAAAAATGTATATCTATATGTAACTTGCACCCTAATAAATTTGGTTGATTTTCTTTTTCTATTTTATGGGTCAGTAAACATTTTTTTAAAGGGGCCAGATAATATATATTTTAGGCTTTGTGAGACATATATGTTGTGCATCACAAAAACAGGCCACAGGTCCTCATTTTTCTGTATTGCATTTTATTATAATCAATTTAAATATCTCCTTATTTTCTTAGTGATTTGTTATTTGATGTATGAGGTATTTTCCCATTTACTATTTAAATTTTAAATATTTGGGGATTTTCTGCTTGCTATATATCTACCTATCTTAATTTTGCTTTTGTCCACAAACATGAGTTGAAGCCTTTAAAATTCCTTGAGATCATTTGTAAAGCCCACATACTATTCAATGCTGAAAGTAAAGGTTCCACATGAATTTGGAAAGAATGTGCATGCTGAATTTGCTTAGTTCATTGTTTTATGTATCTTAATTAAGTCAATTCTATTCATCTTATTTTTCAAATAGTTTTTATCCGTCCTGATATTTTGTCTCTTTGTTCTATTAGTTATTGACAACATTTGTTTTAAAAATCAATGCTTTCTTTATTTTTGTTTTTAATTCTGTCAGTTTTTGCTTCATTTTTGGACAATGTTATTAAGTAATAATAAATTTAGAATTTTATACTTCCCTGATGAATTGGACTTTTTCTTACTGTTAACCAAATATCTCTTTAACTCTGGTAATACGTTTTGCTGTAATCCACTTTTGTTTAATAGTAATACAACTAGCTATAGGAGCAGGAGACTGTGTTTTATTTTTTAGAAATAATATTTATTCAGACTTAGCCACATTTTTAACATTTGTATTGCTCTGAGTCCTTCCTCAACTTCTGACCTTCGTTCCAAGACCCTTCCTCTTCTGCCTGAGAAACACTCCCTTCCAACCTCCTTCGGGAAAGGTCTGCTGGAGGCAAACTCTTCCCTGGTCAATACATTTCCTTCTACCAATGACTGTTTGCAAAATAAACTGTCTGCCTAAATGTTCCCCCCTCCAAGGTAGTCAGGTCTTTTTCTGTCTAATGATAAAATCCGCCTTTTCTTCATTTCTCTGCTTTTAAGCAGTTTCTAGGTGTGGTATTCTTCATATTTATCAGTTTCAAGCATTCTCAGCTATTATCTCTTCTGAATCGTTTCTTCCCTGTTATCTTACTATTTTCTCTCTGTGCTTCCAATTACAAATTTGGTTGATTTTCTTTTTCTATTTTATGGGTCAGTAAACATTTTTTTAAAGGGGCCAGATAATATATATTTTAGGCTTTGTGGGACACACGTTGTGCATCACAAAAACAGGCCACGGGTCCGACTTGGCCTGTGGGCCGTTTGCAAACTTTCTAACCTTTCAGGCTATTGTTTCTCATTCTCAGTCGTTAATTTCCATTCTGATGTCTCCCATGTTTCATTGTCTGTATTTTGTTTATATATTGTGACCATTCACTTAATTTCATTCAGTTATGCCTGTCTGAACATATACTATCCACTCATTTTCAGATTATGTATGTTTTCAGTTTTAGAATTTTTATTTGGCTCTTTTTAAATTTTTCTTTCTTTATTGATTTTGAGAGAGAGAGAAAGGAAGGAGAGAGGGATAGAAACATCAATGAGAGAGAGAACATCAATTGGCCGCCTCCTGCATGCTCCCCACTGGGGATTTGGCCCACAACCTGGGCATGTGCCCTGACCAGGAATCGAACTGGCGACCACTTGGTGCATGGGTCAACACTCAACCACTGAGCCACACCGGCCAGGCTATTTGGCTGTTTTTTTAAAGTATTCAACTTTTATCTCCTAGACGACATTAAGCATAGTTATTTGAAATGTTGTGGCTGATAACATAGTTATCTGAAACTACAACGGGTCTGTTTCCACTGACTATTTTTGTTCTTAGTTTAATTTATATGGTGTAGTTTATTAATGTGCTTGGCAATTTTTGGGTTATGGGGACAAACGTTGTTTATGGAAAACAATCTGTAAACTGAGATAATGATATATTTCTTTAGAGAGAATCTGTTTCCTGTAGGATGCTAGGAGCATTAGCAGTATAAATGTACTTAATCCAAATTTAAGGATTGAGATTTAAAATTGGGCTTTTGTTCCCACAAAGCCTACCGTTAATATTCAAACTACCTTGTATTGTCCCTGCATCTTGGGCTGTCAGTGCTGCACAGCTTCTTGGTTTCTCTTCTGGAATTGTCCTTAGAAGAAAATGGCCTGAAAAGCATTGCTCCTCACACTAATTTCCTTTTACTCTGACGCCTGGCTACATAATTCTTGACTATAGTGTTAAATTTACGATGCTTTCACACAGAAAAAAAATGTTTAATACTTTTTTTTTTCATTTATCAGTAACAGAAATCTCTAGGACTCTTTCAAATTGTATCTGTTTATTAATAAATTATTTTAAGAGCAATTTTAGTTTCACAAAAAAAATTGAGCATAAAGTACAGAAAGTTCATATTCCCTTTGCCTCCACAAATACATGCAGTCAGAGTATACTTAGCTTTGTAAAAAAACTGCCAAACTTTCGTCCAAAGGGCTGTAGCATTTTGCATTCCGCAATGAATGTGAGTTCCCGTTGCTCCACATTCTCACCAGCATCTGGTGTAGTTGTTGTTCTGGATTTTGGCCATTCTAATGATGTGTGGGTAGCTCATAGTTGTTTTAATTTGTAATTCCTGAATGACATATCATGTTAAACATTCTTTTCAGCTGCTAATTTTCCATCAGAATATCTTTTTTGATGAGATGTCCGTTCAGATTTTTTTAAATCAAGGTGTTTGTTTTTTATTGTTAAGTTTTAAGAGTTCTTTGTATATTTTGGATAATAATCCTTTATGAGATATGTTTTTTGCAGATATTTTTTTCTCGGTCTGTGGCTTGTCTTTTCATTCTCTTAACATTATCTTTCACAGAACAGAAGTTTTTTGTTTGTTTATTTGGTTGGTTTCATTTTGTTTTAATGAAGTCTAGCTTATCAATTATTTCTTTCATAGATCATGTCTTTGGTGTTATATTTTAAAAGTTATTACCATAACCAAGATCATCTAGGTTTTCTCCTATGTTATATTCTAGGAGTTTTATAATTTACATCTTTGATTTAAATCTTTGATTCATTTTGAATTAAAATTGGGAAGAGTGTAAGGTCGATATCTAGATTATTTTTTCTTTTACATGTGGATGCCAGGTTATTCCACCACTATTTGTTGAAAAGTCGAACTGTGTTCCATTGTATAGTCTTTGATCCGTTCGCAGAGATTAGTTGGCTATGTTAATGTGGGTCTATCTCTGGGCTTCCTATTCTATTTCACTGATTTATAGGTCAACTCTTTCAACAATACCATACTGTCTTATTTACTGTAGTTTTATAGTGACTCCTGAAATTAGGTAGCAGCAGTTCTCAACTTTGTTTTCCACCTTAAATATTGTGTCACCCTAGTTTTTAAAATATACATAATAAAAATGTTTATCAAGAGTTCAACCTTTTCATTTTTCAGGAACTCTAATATATGATTTATCTTATTTAAGTATTATAAAAATTTTAGGGAGTAGATATTAAAACCTCTCAAATTAAAGACTATGGAATTAATATTCATAATTCATAGAGGTTAAAAAAATTCACAGTAAGCAGGAAAGCTAAGAGATTTAACCTAAGTAATCTGATTCCAAATTCCATACTTCCAGGTTCCTTTATTCTTTTTTCTTCCTTTTGTTCCCTCCCTCCCTCCTTTTCTCCTTCCTTCCTCCCTTCCTTCCTTCCTTCCTTCCTTCCTTCCTTCCTTCCTTCCTTCCTTCCTTCCTTCCTTCCTTCCTTCCTTTTTCCTATCCAATTAGCTATAAGCCAGATATTATTTTAAGTACTAGAGAGCAGCTGTGAAAAAAACAAACAAAAATTCAGTTCATCTTTTTTACAGCATATGGTCAAGTGTGTGTGAGGGTGGTGGCGAGGTGGGATGGGGAAAAAACAGATTAATTAAAAAAGAAAAATCAGAAAAATATATAATATATTAGATGATTACAAGTCCTCTAAAGAAAAATAAAGCAAATAAAAATGATAAGAAATACAAGGATGACAACTGCTTAAATGTGGTCATCAGAGAATGCTTTTGCTAAGAAAGTGTCATTTGAGCAAAAACCTAAGGAGATGAGAAGCTGAGGAGTTATAGTCATAACTGAGGACAAGTGTTACAGTCACAATAAAAGTCAATGAAAATGTCATAATAGCACACTTAAGTCTTTTGAGAAAAATGCTAGTGTGGCTGGAGCAAACTAATGAAGATGAGATAGGAATGAAATTATAAGAATAATTAAGTGATAGACATTAGATGATATTTTTCAGACCTAGAACTGCAAGATGGTTCTTAATGGATCACTTTTATCTACTCAGAATTTTCAAGCTCTTTATGAGCTTAAGTCCCAGCTTTGACAATGTTCCATAGTTTCTATGTATTCTGCCACAGAACTGTTGTTTTTGTTGTTGTTGTTGTTGTTTTAATCACATACTACTTTTCTTAATATAACTTAGAAAAAAATCTCACAATGCTGACTCAGCTTGACTCTACTTGGCTATACTGCAGTTTACATATGAGTATATTAACATCAATTAATAATATGAGTTTGTAAATTTATAGAATGGTTGGAATAAAAAATATTGAGGAATCTTAAATATTGACATTTAAGCCTAATAATTCCATTTCTGGTATGACTGAATCAATGGAGGGACCCCTCTTAAGTTTACCTGTATGAAATATTAAATGGAAAGACCAGGCTAGGAACAAAACTGTCCAGGGGTGATATGCATATGTATATTCCCAAGCATACAGCTGCTAACTGAGCATCTCAATCCTAAATGGTGAGCAAAAATCTGTGAAGTCAGACTTCAGCTCCCAATTAAAATGTGCAAAGTTGCAAGAAATGTCACTCTTGCCTGAACAAAATCATCTAAATGACTACAGAAATTATAGTTGTTGTTGTTGTTGTTGTTTTGGTTTAACCCATCAGAGAGATGATGAACATAAATGGTAATGAACTAACTTCCAGAAAGTAATGAGCTCTTTATTGGAGTACAGAGAACCATGATTACTTCTCATACTTGGTGGAGTAGTAGAAAACTGAGAAATATACCATAGCCTAGGGCAGTAAGAGATGAGTTGAACCTTTAAGAAACTTTTAGTCTGAGTCTGCATCCACCCGATTACACTTTCCCGTGGGTTGTCGTATTTCCCGTGGGTTGCAGTGTTTTGCTAAAGACTGGAGGAGAAAGGGAAATCTGAGTGATATTTCTTCTGGGCATATGGACCCTTCTACAAAAGCAAGGCAGGCCCCTCAAATGCTGAGAAAGGGAATTTCAAGCCTTTGCAGAGAGTAAGGCAGCTATCTTCCAAAGGCTCAGAAAGTTGGGGCAAGTATGGAGAGCAAGATCACCTCATGGCTCTCCAGAAATGCTGATGGTTAGGCATTAAAGCAATATGAAAAGCTGTGAGTAGGCAGCAAAACAAATGCGATTTCTTCAATTTCATCAGTGCTCAGATTCTAATTTCTGCTGAAGGCAAAGTCTCATGCTCCCCTCAAATCATTTTAAGCCTGTCATGATCTGAATCAAGTTGCAACAAAGCTCAGACTGGGTTCAATTCAGATCACATTGACTCAGACCCCTAAATCTAGTGGTCTCTTTTCCCGTGGGTTGCAGTGTTTTGCTAAAGACTGGAAGAGAAAGGGAAATCTGAGTGATATTTCTTCTGGGCATGTGGGCATCCCTTTTAAAGTACAGGGTCAGTTAGATGGATGTAAGGCTAAATAAGCTCAAGGAAAAATGGCTTTGTCTGATTAAAGGAAGTATGGTTTTGTGTTTGATTGGCATCCATTGTAGAATTTTTGAAGATGAAAAATATAATTATAACTGTACCAATTAGCTATTGCTACAGCAAACCACACCAAAACTACATAGCTTTAAAAAAAGAACTCTTTATTTAGCTTACAAGTCTATGATTGGCTTAGCTTGGTGGTTCTTGGTGGTTCTTCTGGACTCTCTGTGATCATTCATTTATCTGAGGTCTGCTGCAGATTTAGCAAGGAGGCTCTGCTGTTGACATGATTTACATGGCTCTCTTCTCGTCCATCAGGCTTATGGATGCATATTTTATATTGACTGGCTAGAACTCAGAGAGAGCTGAAAACTACCAGGCTGCCTGAGGCTAGAAAACGTCAGTTATATTGTTTTCTATTGGCTAAAAAAAATCAAAAGGCAAGGCCAGATTGAGTGGTCAAGGACACGGACTTCATCTCTTCATGCAAGTTGCTACAAAATGACATTCAATGGGGGATGGGGAATAATTTGGTGAAGGGAAAGACTGGGTATGTTGATAATCCAAGAAAAGGAACAAGTGTTCTTAAACTAAAGAAGTGATACAGTTAAGTGAAAAAGAACACAGGCAGGCATCAGATGCCAGAGATATTTTAAAACTCAACCAGCAGGACTTTGTGAGCAATTACTAGAGTTCAGGGAAATAAGAACATGTAGGTAAACTAACTTGTAGCTCTTAGGAGAGCTATACCTTTGAATTCTATATTTCACTGGGCATAACTTTGTTCATGTTTCTACATAATCTACATAATTAGTTCTTTTAAAGGTTGCATCTAGCTCTAAACACTTCATACCAATATTATCATTCCATTCTTCTACCACTGAACATTTAAGTAGGACACAGCATCACTTTTTTTTTTTTTCCTCAATCCTCACCCAAGAATATTTCTTCATTTATTTTCAGACAGAGTGGGAGGGGTGGGGGAAAGAGATAGAGAGAGAAACATCGATGTGCATGACCCTGACAAGGCCTAGAGACTGAACTGAAACAGAGGTATGTGCCCTTGACGGGAATCGAACTCTTGACTCCTTGGTTTGCAGGCTGCCACTCTAACCACTGAGCCAAACCGGCCAGGGCAACATCATTACTTTTTATATGTGGAATATCTGTGGAGTACATGTACCTGCAATATGTTTTCACATTAATCTCCCTTATGTTGATTCCTTTTTAAAGTTGTTAATATCATACAATACCTGACTGCTATTAATGGAGTATGTTTAAAAATATATTACCTGGCTAAGCACCACTAGGCATTCTATAGAGAGAATTTACTCTCTTAATATTTGGGTTAGACTTCAACAGCATACAACTTTATGAATTTTTCCCAGAACCTACTGCTATTAATAAACAAAGAGAAACAAAATTTCTGCCCTCTGAAGCTGAATTACAGTGTGATCTGTAGGATGTTCCCAATAGTTGGATATTATATAGCATACAAATTTAAAATGTATTTTCTGAAAAGCTTCACTACTGTATGATATTATTTGGTTATATTTGAAGTAATTATTTTCTCTATCTTTATATAAGCATTACAGATAGATAATAGATAATAGATAGATAGATAGATAGATAGATAGATGATAGATAGATAGATAGATAGATAGATAGATAGATAGATAGATAGATAGATAGATAGACATTTTAGCTTTTTATTTCTTGTATTTCGACCAGGATTTCTATATATTTATAGTCACCATTGAGTGAAATGTGAATTGATTAAAAATTTGACCTTACATAAGAAAGACAATGAGTAACACAGGAACTCCAGAATCTGGCTTTACTGATGATATGACAGAAAGAAAAGCACATTTTAGAAAACAAATACCAGTGCTAACACTGTTCAAATGTGACTAAGTAGGAGAACTGCCACCTAAATGTCTCAGAAATCTGATGTGATGAATAAAATTCTTTGTTATCAGCATGTAAACAGGTCAATACTTGTTCTGAAGCAAATCTTGTACTTCTCTCTCTCTTAACAGGAAACCTTAGGAATCATTGAGTCTTAAAAGTATTTATTGAATATTGAATGTTGAAATAAGCTTGCAATTTCAAGCTATTTTAAATTGAGACTGTCGTTTTAATGACTATGACATTTTATTTTTTATTTTAGATATTTTATTATATTACAAATAAGCTACATATAGCAAATACACATAAATTTGAGCATGCTTACCAGTTTTACAGTTTTAGTAAATACATGCTTTTTCATGATGCAAGAATATAGCATAATAAATTTCAAAAGCTCTATCAATATTATGACTCCCTTTTCCTATAAGTTCAATGTATATTTTTTGTACATCTAACTTAATAAAAATATAACATTTGACATACGTGTATGAAACATAAATTATTTTATTTATTTGGACTCTCGTGCACTGACTGACATTTTAATGGCCCTATGTCATTTCTGTTGTTCTTTTATTTATTTTTTTATATGGTTTTATTGATTTTTTAGAGAGAGAGGGAGGGAGAGAGAGATAGAAACATCGATGTGAGGGAGAAACATCAATCAATGGGCTGCCTCCTGCACACCCCCTACTGGAAATCAAGCCCGAAACCCCTGCACGTGCCCTGACTGGGCATCAAATCGGGACCTCTCAGTCCATGGGACATGCTCAGTCCACTGAGCCACACCTGCAGTGCTCCATTGCTCCTTTAAAAGAAGTATTTACACCAAAATTATTTCACTGAAGTGAATAAAATATTTTAAATAATACAGCATACCTTTAATTGGGGAATTAACATCGCTATGGACGGAATGTTTGTTTACCCCTGTAATTCACACACTGAAGCTCTCATCCCCAAAGTGATGGTATTTAAAGGTGGGACCAAGAAGGTAATTAGGTCATGAATAGGATTAGCTCCCTTAGAAGAATAGACATGAAACAGACCATTTTTCTCTCTGCCTTGTGAGGATACAGAAAAAAATGGGACTATTCACATGCAAACCAGGAAGGGGGACCTAACTCCTAAACGAGCTAGCACAATGAATTAATATAAATAATTTGATTTTAGACTTTCCAGCCTCTGCAACAGTGAGAAATAAGTGTTTTTGTTAAGCCACCCAGTCTATGATATTTTGTTATAGCAGCGCAAACTGACTAAGACAGACATGTAATTAAAAATAAAGTACCTCTCGAAGGATTTACCTCTCATTTCTTTTCTGAATGTTGTCCCGTTTGACAAAGGATTCATTAATTTTATGTCACTTGAAATGAATAGGTAATTAGAAAGGGCTAGTCGCAGTAGAAATATTTTTCTACTTTGTTTTCATTTTTCAAAATTCTAACAAGCTTGGATTGAGATCAATGAGAACTGCCCACTGCTAAGGTCAGCGTGGCCTAATTAGTTTTGCTACATTGCTACTGTAATTTTGCTTGACATGACATGGAGGGGAGGCTCAGAAGGCAATGAGCATCTAACAGCCATGATGAGCGCGAGTTACACCTAGTGGCAGATTAATTAGCACCTGTATGCACAACTTGATATAAAAGGAGAGAAAAACTTTGATGCCCAGTCCAGTCATAAAAATATCAAAGAATGTTACCTTCCTACTAAGAATTTTCTAATTCCTGAAAACCTTTCAATAAAAAAAAACCTATGTGCTTTACCGGTTGTATACACACTGGATTGATTGCAACTTGTGGTGATGATGTAATTTAGTAATTTATCAAATTCTAAGGTATTAAACTCCTTTCTGGTTCTACATATATCACAGAAAACCATCTTATTTGGGGGAATTGCAGAAAGTTATTTTCATGATAAATTTAACATCTGTTTGGTGACCATATTTTCTTCTAAGCATTTATTTAGAGAAATATTCTGGGACTTTGAATTTTTTTTTAAGCATATATTGAAAGATTTTAGTCAGATCTTTTTCTCAAAGCAAAAGTGAAGACAAACTATCTTAGTTTCTTGAGATCTATTTTCTCTCGAAGATAGAATTTATCTAAATTACAAAATTTGTTGTGATTTCCCACAACCCCTTTATTGATTAATTTATTTCATTAGGTTGATCTGTTGAAGTTTATGATTTGTAATATTTTAATTCTCTTGAGTATTTACTTACCTTTGTAGATATTAGAACAGGATTTCTTTAAGTCTGAAATGTTTCCTTTTTTTTTTTACTAACTCTTCTACTATGGAATTTTTAAAAATTTGATACTTCTATTGATGTTTAAATGATTTCTTTTCACTATTCTTTGTGATAATTCCTTTGTCCACTTAATAACAATCTTGCCTCTGGCTTTTTAAATTTTTTCTCCTAAGAAGTGAAAAAAATTTCCACTTATGGGTTTTTCTCAAGGCATCTATCCATGTTTTCATTTGTGCTAAGCTTGCTTGTCGAACTGTAAAGTTGAAATGTTCCCTTTGACTATGTCAAATACCTGCTGACTCATAATGGTGGGAAATAAAATAATAATTATTAAATAAGTCCACTTATGTGACCACATGGTGATGTAATACGCTTTCTCTGGCTTCACTGAACATGGTCACTTGGTGATAGTCTAACTGAAGGAAAATGTGATTTCCCCCATGAGCTGAGAATACAAAGATGGCAGGAGGCAGTGATTGATTGCCATGCTCCTAAAATTAATAACTGTGATTAACCACTGGCTAAACATCGATTTCCTTTTTAAAATGCTGTATAATGCTGCTATTTTAGTCTCTAATACTACTTGGGAAATTTTAAGCACCATCTCTTCAGAAATTATCTACAGAAGTGTATTGGATTATCTTATATTTCCTCCGACTGTTTCTCCTATGGGGTGGGGGAACCTTTTTTCACAAACCAAAGAAATTACATATTAGTGTTATTTTTTGTAAATCATATATATTTTAATATAAAGGATGAGGATGTTTATTTTTATTTTTTGTATTTGTTATAATTTTATATTTTTATTGAATTTATAAGTTTATATTTTTATTGAATTTATTTTGGTGTCATTGGTTAATAATTTTGAGGTGCAATTTATATATTATTAAATACACTGGGCATCCCCAAGTTTCCTTTACAATTTTTGTGGAGGATCCTCCCAACCCTGACCAGGACTCCAGAAACCGCCTATCCTCTTTCTCTTACTTTAGATTCATATTCCTTCAAAAGTTATCATACGTATGTTATAGTCTCATCATTGATATATGGGAAAGCTAGCTGCTCTTCACCAGTACTTGGTACTGACACTATTTTTAATTTTAGTCATTCTAAAAGATATGTAATGATCTGACACTTTGGTTTTAATTGCATTTCCATGGTAATTAATGATGATGAACATTTTTAAAGTATTTCTTGGATATATAATTTTCTTGTAGTCTGTTTGCTATGCATTTTCTTCAGAAAATATTTTAACATACAGAAAGTTTTCATTTTGATGAAGTCTTATTCATAATTTTTTCTTCATGATTTGTCATTTCTTTGGTCCTATCTAGGAAATCTTGGCTTCTGCAGTGCCATACATATTTTCTTCTATGATCCATTTCATTTTTTACATGCAAAAATGATGATTATTATTTATATTTAAATACACATCTAGGTTTTCCAATTCCATTTCTCCGTTGAAATTCTGTTACCTTGTCAAAGTTAATTTATCATATTTATTTTCATACTTTATTTTCTATTTCATTGATCAGTATGTCTATCCTTATTCAATTCAGACAGTCTGAATTAATGTAATTCTATGGTAAATATGAAATCTGGTAGTTAAGGTCCTTTAATTTTGTTCTTCTTCCCCCCCCCCCCAGAATTATTTTGGCTATTTCAGGCCCCTGACATTTGCATATTTATTTTACATCAGCTTATCAAATTCTACAAAATGACTTTGAGAATTTGATCGGCATTACCCTGAATCCACAGAAAATTTTGGTAGAAAATAACATCTTAACAGTATTGATTCTTCTAATTCAAGTACATTGTATAGCTCCCATTTCTTTAGATTATCTTTTATTTCCCACGGAACTATTTTATAGTTTTCAGTGTACACTTATACATATTTTGTTAAATTTATCCTAAAAAATTCATATATTTTATGATATTATAAAAATATTATTTTCCGGCCTGGCCTGTGTGGCTCAGTGGACTGTGCGTCGTCCCATGGACTGAGAAGTCCTGGTTGGCTTCCCAGTCAGGGCACATGCCTGGGTTGCAGGCTCGATCCTCCGTAGGGGGCATGCAGGAGGCAGCTGATCAATGTTTTTCTCTCACATCAAAGTTTTTATCTATCTCTCCCTTCCTCTCTCTCTAAAAAAATCAATAAAAACATATTTAAATTTTTTTCTGAAAATTTTAACAGTATATACAAATGTCACTGAATTTTTAATATAAACTTGTATATGCAATTTTTAAATAAATATGGTAAAACAAGCTGACAAGGCAGTGGCAGCTTTTCTCATGGTGATGGCAAGCCCAACTGCATATGAACATTTTATGCCATATAGGGGAACGTTTATACGCTGGAGCAGCTCACGTGGTCGTGCTCAAAGTCAAGGGCAGATCTGCAAAGTCACGTGGTTGTGGGTACAGAAAGGGATGAAGAATTGGAAAGTATGCTTCTACTGAATATGCAATTGTGACCTAGAGAATTATTGCAGTGGCTTCACAGATTCAATTCCTTCATTTACTACCATATACCTGTAAGGTAGATAGTATAACTTTCCTTTCACAGATAATAAAACTGAGACACACAACGATACTTTTCTCAAGGCTACACAACTAATAAGTATAATGTTCCAAATATTAAGTTACTCTGAAAAACATGGTTTTGGACTATAGTAATCTATATCTAAATTTCTTTGAAAGGTCTTATAATATATGTGAAGTTCAGTTGATCGTCTTTCACCATTTGGTATTTGAAAATATCAGTTGTCTAGATTCAAAAATTAATATAATGCAATTGCACTGAAGAAGTGGCACAGGATGTTGGAAGCAAGTCATTCACCTTCTCAGCAAAATGTAAGGCTGGAGAATATGAAAAGATAAAAGAATAGGAGCTTGAATTGAGGAGATGACTCAAATCGTTAAAATCCGGAAAGTGTTTAATCTCTAAAATAGTGGGAGTTTATTAAATAATCTATAATTAATTCAATTAACAAGAATTTTCCAATGACAATTTGCTCTATTGAAATCCTGATTTGGGTATTACTCTGCATAATGTACTTGCATCTGGCACCCTTCAATTATGGAGTTGTGTTGGGATTGTTTATAGAACCACATTAATTATTGTATCAATTAAGCCATCTTGGTTTTTATGGTCCTTTAGGGCTGTTCATTATTCGAGATCTGCCTACCATGCATGTACCACTCTGCCTTCCATGTCAGTCTAATGAGGACTTACATACTTTGCAGAATCTTGAAGAACTGCAGATCATTCAAGAAACCTCCAGGGAATTGCTTGATTTTTTTTTTCTTTTTCTTCAGCCAGAATCTCATCTGTTCCAACAGTAGAATCAGCAAAGATAAAGAGATATTCATAAATGGGTGCAGGACTCATCTTCATTGTGAGAGAAACAATAGCAGTTTTGATTCTTTGTCTTTTATTCACTTTAGTCCTCCTGGAAATGCAAGCAGGTACAGAACTATGAGTTCCTGTGATCTCCAGGAACAGTGATCGCATGAGTATCCTCCACCCCAGGGCCCCCCATTCAGGACCTGGCATGAGAAGGAATAGATTCTGATTGAAAAATAACCCATATTCATTGGTTCATCCTTTGTAAAGGTAGAGCTTAACAAGTACAAAGACTATTACATTTCTTCTTTTTTTTTTTTTTTTGGTACGTGCCCCTAACAGGAACCGAACCCGAGACTCTCTGGTCCGCAGGCTGATGCTCCAACCACTGAGCCAGATAAGCCAGGGCAAGACTATTACATTACTGAATGACAAATATAACAGAGAGGGCATGAATTCACTGTTGAAATAGCATCTTAAGTGCTTGCATTTCATTTAAAACACATCATAACCCTGAAGTAATGCTTTATTCCCATTTTATAGATATTTAGTAAATTTATCCGAAAAGTCAGTAAATATATCAAGCAGATAGCCAAGAAAGATTTTTATTCTAAACAATCTGACTCCCTCCCCATGCCCTCAATTTTATGCTTTGTCCTTATGACAGCTATACCCACTGGGTATGGGAGCCCATAGGAAGAAATTTCCACCCGCGGACATGGAGCCTGGAGGAAGCAGCTGGAGGAAGGTGTTGTGGAAAAGATGCTGTGCTTAGGTTTATTGAGGGGCAGCATGGAGCAGCAGGTAGGTGTAAGGTCTCTGGAGGCTGCCTATCTTCTGTGTGGCTTCACCACTTACTAACAATAGCACTTGGGGCACATTCCTGCTGCTCACTGCCTCATTCTCAACTCCCCGTCTGCAAAATACGTATAAAGGTACTTATCGCACACTCTGTGATTGTTCAATGAGAAAGTTAATCTAAAGCATTTGGTACATAATTTAGTGTTCAATCAATGTTAGCAAAATTACTGAAGGTTAATTATGAGTTGGCTACTTGAAAGGTGAGAAGGGGGGGGAGCTGGTAGGGAGAATGTTACAAGCAGGACTGGCATGCTTTCTTTTCCTCTGACCCTTAATTTTGTGTTTGTCTATAAAAAGAAGAAGATAAAGAATACAAGGTGAAATTTGTCTAAGATGAAAGCGACAGTTTGCTGACATGTCGGGAAAGGAGAAAGTGGAGTTGGGGATATGACAAACAATGGCTCTCCTCCAGGGTCTGTGCATGGGGTTTCCAAATACAGAATGAAAGTAAGTTTTATCTTTCAAACATTCCTTTATAAATGGCTAAGATATACATTCCAAGTGAAGACCGTGCTGTTGAAGAGGCCAAGAACTCTGTAGATTTAGGAGAAAACTAATTTATTAATAATTTGTGAAGAAAGAGCACATATTTTTGAATCAGGTCACATAGTATTTTAATTTCATCATTTCTTATCTACTGTGTGACCTTGAATAAGTTACTCGTTGTCTCTGAGTTTTACTTTCCAGTGTAAATATACAATAAAAGGACTATTAATTATGTGAAATATATACACAAATAGGAATATAAAATATATTTACATTATGAAAGAAAAGAAAACAAGCCCTGGAGTAGATCCATCAACCATTTTGCAGCTCTCCCTTCCCAACCCTCCCCCAAAATGACTCTATTTTTCTTTATAGTTTTACCCTGCATATATGAATCCCTTGATAATACAGTGTACTTTGGGTTTGCTTCAATGAAGATCATGTCGACTTCTTGTTCTGTGACTTACTTCTTTTGCTTAATATGTTATGTTTTCAGGATTGATCTGTGTTGAATATATAGCTAATGTTGACTTATTTTCTATCTTGTATAGCGTTCAATGACATAAATATATCACTATTTATTTATTGTTTATGTACTTGACTATCCATGGCAATTCTACCACAGAGAAAAACGCTGCTCTGTACTTTCCTAGATGTATCTCTTGGCCTGTAGGTATATACCTAGGAGTAGATTTACTGGCTGATATTGTGTGTGCATCTATAATTTTATTAGTGAATTAATGCCTGACTCTTTCTAAAATAGCTGTACCAATTTACATTTCCATTAGCAGTGGAACTTCCTATTTCTTTTATTTGACTGTTTTTATTGCCAATTATTATTTTTTTCACCAACCCACTAGTTTTGTAACCTTATCACATGGTTTTGATTTATATTTTCCTGATTATTAAAGAGATTGACTATCTTTTCATATGCCTCTTGAGCACATGAGCCTCCCCTTTGTGAAAATCCTTTCCAAGACGCCTAGAAATTGTTATTTTAATTGGTTCTGGGTGCTAGATCTTAATTGGTTATATGTGTTGAAAATATCTTAGCTCAGTCGGTGGCATGTTATTTCACTCAGTTACAGTATCTATTGAGGAACACAAATTCTTAATTTTAATGTAGTGAAATTTATCAGTGTTTTCCTTAATGGTTAGTATTTTGTGTGCCTTATTTAAGAAAATCCTTTCTACTCCAAAACTAGAAAGATATTTTCTATGTTGTCTATGTTTCTAAGATTTTTGTTGTTGTTGTTTTATTCATATTTGAATCCACCATGAAATGATTTCTGTGTATGGTGTGAGGTCAGGATCTGTGGTGATCATGAAAATGTGCCACTCAAATGTCTTGCCTTGAAGAGTGCAATTAAGGGACAACATACTGAATCTACTGCACTGGTGCTGAGGACACAATTCCTAACGAATTAGCATGGCAGGGATACTAAAGCGTTTCCTGTGAGACAGCAAACACCTGTCACTTAGGCTCAAGCCTGCCCTATTAACATACCCAAACTTTTAAAAAATGGAACTGCAGTCTGGGACTCTTTCTACCCAGTTTTGTCTTCCTTCCTTTTCCCTCCCAGGATTTAAACCTATATCACAGTTTGATATTTCTCTCTACCTCCCCCAACACTTTTACCTTTTTCACTCATTGGTATTCCTCCCAGTAAATCTATTAAATGGAAAATCTTTATGTTTGCTTCAGGCAGGATCTGTTTTTATTTTTTTCATATAGATAACCAATTGTCCCTACATCTACGCTTCAGCTTTCTTATCTGTAAAATGCGACTTTTAACGCCTGTCCAATAGGTTTTCTGTGAGGGTCAAGAGCTAAAGCAGTGATCACAGTGTTACATGATGTTATGTGGGTGAATTGTAGTTTGGTTGTCAGGAACTAAATCTACTCTCAGGATAACTGGAAGGGGGAGAGAGAGAGAAACATCAATGTGAGAGTGAGAGAGACACATTGATCGGTTGCCTCCTACATGACCCCAACCAGGGCCAGGGGTCAAACATGCACCCTAGACATGCCCTTGACAAGGAATCAAACCCAACACCCTTTAGTCCACAAGCTGATGCTCTAACCACTGAGCCAAACCAGCCAGGGCACATGAAAATATTTTTAAGATTGTGAAGAGTTATACAAAAGTAAGGGACCATCAGGCATTAGTAATTTGAAACTAGTAACTACAAGCCAGTACTATACATAGTGTCATCATGTGTTTGCTACATCTTTCCATCTATTCCTTGGCCCAGAATGCCAGTTTAAATAAATTAGATGCAGGTGAATTGTTCTTGAGGATAGGTAAAAGTAGGTAGGTAGATACGTAGATAGCTAGAGATATTAGTGTAATAAATATTTCTTAACTCCATAATGGAAGCTTCACTTGGCTAAAAGCCTATAAAATATAGCTACACATTTAAGAATTATATATAGTTTCATCTTTCTTGATTTCTGTTCTGCTGGTTTCTTTGTTTTGGTAGCATACCATGTAATAATATCTGAGAGTTACAAACTTTGAAAAATGACATCAAGTACTCACACTGAATATAACCACATTTCCAATATTTAGGCATTGTTTAGATTAGAAATAAGAAATATAGAGGATGGCTTTGTTTTCCTACAATTACAGAAATTGCCTCAACATTCAGAGATATGATTCAAACCTTATGATTTAATTTTTTAACTTCTCTATTATATTTAATGTTATAATGTTTACCTTTCATATTTATATGCATTTCAATATCTTTTTATATTGAATTCCATTTCTGAAAATATTGTTTCTTAAAATGTTCTCCATTTAAATGCAAAGGCAAAGATTTTCGATATCTGGTTACTGTATTCAGTGCAGCAGTCATATATCTCAAGAAATATTTGGGAGAAGATGGCAGTGGGCAGGACTGGAGGGAGGGTGAGTGCGTGAGAGAGTGAGCTAGTGTGTGAGAGAGTGTGAGTGGACGTGAAGGTGGACGACCAAACTCGTGCAGTGCAGAGACGCAGAGCAGCAGGTCCCTGTGCTGTGGATGGGAGCAGCGGCTACACGGTAAGTGGCTCTTCAGGGCGCTTCTCCCTGGGCCGCGGGGAGGTCCCACCATTTCGGAAGATCCCGGGTCTTCCCTGGGAGGAGGCAGTGGGAGCAGCTAGGGCCCAGCAACCTGAGCCCACCAGTGCACCTGGCACCCTCGGACCAGTGGACACCCTGTGTCAACACAGACCAGTGCACAGTAGTGGAGCTGTCAAGATGCTTGTTGCAGAAACCTCAAATGGCCGGGAACCCAGCACCATCCCCCACAGTAGCAGCCTGATCAGAGTCGAGATACACCCCCAGCAACAGAGGCTGGGGAGCAGACATCCATCCCCAGGCAACAGAAACACAGATCAGCATCTGAGACCCATGCCCAAAAACTACAGCAAAGGCTGAGCAGGAGCTGAGCCCTACGGGGCAGCAGCACTCCCCAGACGCCAGCAGCAGGACCTGGGGCTCCAGTGGGGCCTGTGCAACCCAGCGGACCACAAAGATCAGTGGGGAGCCAGGTCTTGAGAGGGGACTGTGTTATCCAGTTCCCCACGAGATCAGTGGGAAGCGGGGGCTACAATGGGGCCTATACAACCCAGCTACCCACAAGATTGGCAGGGAGCCAGGGCTCCAGTAGAACCTGTGCAACACAGCTGCCCAAGGGCACCTGCAGTGAGCTGGGGCTCAAGAGGAGCCTGTGCAACCCAGCTGCTTACAATAAGAGCAGGGAGTGCCGCTCAGCAGGAGCCTGAGCTATACACCTACAGGTGGCACCAGTGACCAGCAAGGAACACAGCTTCAGAGGGGCCCATGCAATCCAGCAGCAGCACCTACCAGGACACACCAATACCAACCCCCAGTAGTCAATTCTCCAGGATACACAGCAGGCAAGAGGTGACACTCAACAGAACAGTCTGGGAGGCACAGTAGCCTTATTTGATATACAGTGAGCTGCCTACACATCCAAACATCCCTCACCGGGTCTAGAGCTACCAGACAGCTAAAATGGGGAGACAAAGGAAAGAAAAAGAGGAATCACCAGAAAAGGAACTACAGGAAATGGAAGAAAGCAACTTGTCAGATAAAGAATTCAAAGCAATGATTTTAAGGGTGCTCAAACAATTTGGTGAGAACTACAAGCAAGTTAATAAGAATTATGACGAGCTCACTGGAACTACTTCAGCTTAAAAAAAAGAGGTAGAAGCTACACATAAAGAGGTAGAAGCTATACATAAAAATCAAGAGGAAATAAAGAATGACATAGCTGTTATGAAATATACCTTAGAAGCATTCAATAGTAGATTAGAAGAAGCTGAAGACCGAATCAGAGACTTAGAAGACAAGCAAATGGAAAAAAGTTTAAAAAGCAGGAAGAGAGTTTAAGGGAGCTGTGGGACAATACAAAATGTAAGAACATTCACCTTATAGGGGTACCAGAAGGAGAAGAATCAGGGAAAGGAATAGAGAACCTGTTTGAAGAAATAATGACAGAAAACTTTCCTAAACTGGTGAAGGAAAAAGTCACACAAGTCCAGGAAACACAGAGTCCCAAGCAAGATGAACCCCAGAAGACCCACAGCTAGACACATCATAATAAAAATGGCAAACATTAAAGACAAGGAAAGAATCTTAAAGGAAGCAAGAGAGAGACAGAAAGTTACCTACAAGGGAGCTCCCATTAGACTGTCAGCTGATTTCTCAATAGAAATGCTGCAGGCCAGAAGGGAGTGGCATGAAGTGTACAAAGTAATGTAAGGCAAGGGTCCGAATCCAACACTACTCTATCCAGCAAGGCTATCATTCAAAATTGAAGGAGAAATAAAGAGCTTCACAGATTAAAAAAAAAAAAAAAAGCTAAAGGAATTTACCAAACCAGCACTGCAAGAAATGCTCAAGGGACTGTTGTAAGTAGAAGAAGAGAGAGAGAGAGAGAGAAAGAGAGAGAGAGAGAGAGAGAGAGAGAGAGAGAGAGAGGAGAACAGGCATAAAATTAAAATGGCAACTAATAACTGTCTATCAATAATTACCTTAAATGTAAATGGCTTAAATGCTCCAGTCGAAAGACATAGGATAGCTGATTGGTTAAGAAAATACAACCCGTATATATGCTGTCTACAAGAGACCCACCTCACAACAAAAGACTCACACAGGATGAAAGTGAAAGGATGGAAAAAAATTTTCCAAGCGAATGGAAATGAAAAAAAAGCTGGTGTAGCAATACTCATATCTGACAAGATAGACTTCAAAACGAGGGCCATAATAAGAGACAGAGAAGGGCATTACATAATATTAAAAGGATCAATCCAACAAGAGGATATAACCCTGGTAAACATATATGCACCAAATATGGGAGCGCCAAAATATATTAAAAAACTTCTGGAAGACTTCAAGGGAGAGATCAATAGCAATACGATCATAGTGGATGACAGTAACATGCCGCTGACACCATTAGATATATCTTCTAGACAAAAAATTAACAAGGACATAGAGTTCTTACAAAATAAACTAGATCAGTTGAACTTCATTGATCTTTACAGAACACTTCACCCCAAAGCTGCAGAATATAAATTCTTCTCAAGTGCCCATGGGTCATTCTCAAAGATAGACCACATGTTAAGACACAAAGCAAGTCTCTACAAATTCAAGAAGATTGAAATCATATCAAGCATCTTCTCAGATCACAGTGGCATGAAACTAGAACCCAATTACAATAAAAACACACAAAAACATTCAAACACTTGGAGGCTAAGTAGCATGTTATTAAACAACAAATGGTTTACTAACAAGATCAAGGAACAAATTAAAAACTTCCTGGAAACCAATGAAAATGAACACTCAACAACTCAAAATTTATGGGACACAGAGAAAGCAGTCCTGAGAGGGAAGTTCATAGCACTACAGGCCTACCTCAAGAAACAAGAAAAATTCCTAATTGACTTTCTAACCCTACAACTTACAGAACTAGAAAGTAAACAAAAAGAAAAACCCAGAGCTATTAGGAGGAAGGAAATAGTAAAGGTCAGAGCAGAAATAAATGACATAGAGACTAAAAAAAAACAATTCAAAAGATCAATGAAACAAAAAGCTGGTTCTTTGAAAAGATAAACAAGATCGATGGACCTTTAGCCAGATTCACCAAGAAACAAAAAGAGAGAAACCAAATAAAGAAAATCAGAAATGAAGGAGGTGAAGTAACTATTGACACCACAGAAATACAAAGGATCATCAAAATATACTATGAACAACTATATGCCAACAAATTGGACAATCAAGGAGAAATGGACAAATTTCTAGAAACATACTACCTCCCAAAAGGAAGAGATAGAAAACCAGGAAGAGGTAGAAAACTTGAACAGACCAATAACAACACAGGAAATTGAAGATGTAATTAAGAAACTCCCAGCAAACAAAAGCCTAGGCCCAGATGGCTTCACTGGGAAGTTTCACCAAACATTCAAAGAAGATCTAATACCCATTCTCCTCAAACTATTCCAAAAAATCCAAGAGGAAGGAGCACTTCCAAATTCATTTTATGGGGCCAGCATAATCCTAATTCCAAAACTGGATAAAGACACTACAAAGAAAGAAAACTACAGGCCAATATCCCTGATGAACACAGGTGCCAAAATCCTTAACAAAATATGAGCAAATCGGATCCAGCAATACATAAAAAAAATTTATTCATCATGACCAAGTGAGATTCATCCCAAGGATTCAAGGATGGTACAATATTTGCAAATCAATAAATGTGATACACCACATAAACAAAATGAAAGATAAAAACCATATGATCATATCAATAGATGCTGAAAAAGCATTTGACAAAATCCATCACCCATTTCTGATAAAAACACTCAGCAATGTGGGAATAGAGGGATCATATCTTAACATAATAAAGGCCATATATGAAAAACCTAGAGCCAACATCATACTCAACGGGCAAAAAATAAAAGCATTCCTCTTAAGAACGGGAACAAGACAGGGATGCCCACTTTTGCCACTCTTATTTAACAAAGTACTGGAAATATTGGCTACACCAATTAGACATGAAGAAAAAATAAAAGGGATCCAAATTGGAAAGGAGGAAGTGAAACTGTCATAATTCGCAGATGACATGATATTGTATATAGAAAACCCTAAAGACTCCATCAAAAATCTACTAGACTTAATAAATGAATTTGGCAAGTAGCAGGATATAAAATTAATGTCAAGAAATCAACGGCATTCTTATACACCAATAATAAACTCACAGAAAGAGAAACTAAAAAACCAATCCCATTTACCATTGTGGCAAAAAAATTAAGATACCTAGGGATAAATTTAACCAAAGAAGTAAAGGACCTCTTCACAGAAAACTACAAGTCATTGAAAAAAGAAATAGAGGAAGATATAAAAAAGTGGAAGCATATACCTTGTTGATGGATTGGAAGAATGAACATCATTAAAATGTCCATACTACCCAAAGCAATCTATAAATTCAATGCAATTCTCATCAAAATACCAATGACATATTTCACAGAACTAGAACAAACACTCCAAAAGTTTGTTTGGAACCAAAAAAGACCCTGAATAGCCACAGCAATCTTGAAAAAGAAGAACAAAATAGGAGGGATTACATTACCAGATATCAGGTTATACTACAAAGCCACTGTAATCAAAACAGCCTGGTACTGGCACAGCAACAGGCAGATAGATCAATGGAACAGAACAGAGAACCCAGATATTGACCCAAGACAATATGCTCAATTAATATTTGACAACGGTGGCAAGAGCATACGGTGGAGTCAAGATAGTCTCTTCAATAAATGGTGTTGGGAAAATTGGACAGCTACTTACAAAAAAATGAAACTAGACCACCAACTAACACCATACACAAGAATAAACTCAAAATGGATAAAAGACTTAAATGTAACTCATGAATCCATAAAAATTCTAGAAGAAAATTTAGGCAACAAAATTTCAGACATACACAGCAGAATTTTTACTGAAATGACACCTAAGGCAATAGAAACAAAGGAAACAATGAACACATGGGACGACATCAAACTAAAAAGCTTCTCTATAGCAAAAGAAACAACCATCAAAATGGAAAGGGAACCCACTCTATGGGAGCCCATAATTGCCAATGATGTATCAGATAAGGGGTTAATTTCCAAAATATATAGAGTGCTCATACAACTCAACCAAAGGAAGACAAAGAACCCTATTGAAAAATGGGCAGAGGACCTAAATAGACACCTCTCCAAACAGGACATACAAATGAATGAATCTGGGCCTTGTTGTTTATCTCTCAAGTCCATTAAAATTTGAAAAGTAAAAATCAAGTTTATGAGGTTTAGCTATGATATCAAGACAAGGGTATATTTCAGAACACATTTTTTTTTTTTTCTGGGTTCCTCTATTGGCTTAGTATTTTGTTTTTTGGTGTTTTGAATGAAACTTTGTTCTTGCTAACTTAGAAATTCATTTAAGAGAATATATGTTTTTGTGTGTTTGTAATATTTGTGTGTATTATATATGGATCATTCAGTAGAGGTGTCAGTAATGTACCTAGTGTGACATACTGATTGACATGACTAATCATAGCCTTTTCATATTAAATTGAATGATGGTCTTTTTAAAAATTATTTTTTGCATATACTAGCTCCAATTTTAATTTTAGTTCACCTAAAATATGTTCTATTGAATTTTTAAACATGAAATTGTAGACCACAGCAAACTCTCTCTAGAATTAATAGTAATGTTTCTCAAGGATTTACATATATGTGATTTTTATGGTAGATATCCTGTAGAGATTGTATTAGTCTTTGGTTTTGTTTGTTACTTTAACATGCAGAAAGATTCCATGTGAAATGTATTGGGGTAGTGAATTGAAATTCACCATGCAACACTTTTTAAGAAACTAGAAATGTGCAAAATTGGCCAATTTTCAGATATTTAAATATATGTTAATGTCCAATGTATTTGGACTATATTCATTTTGTTGGACATATTTTATACCTTAGAATTCATTTTATGAAATGTAAAATGCATGCAAATGTATGCCACATTAAAATGCTGGTCAAGTTTTTGGTTTTGATTTTATCTGTTGCTTTAGATGCCAATTTTCCTCAATGTGTATAAAATATCAGTAGTGTGGCTTACGATTTTTTGAAAATTCATCCTGGCTCAAAAGTGAAAACCCACCCTGCTCAATAATGAAATATTGAGTTGTTTTATGTCTTGCATTGGCATCATGGGGTTTTATTAATTAATTATTTATTTGCAAATATATATTAATCACCTAGTATGTTCAAGGCACAAGGGCTACCATAGTGACATGTTAAACAGAGCTAGTGTCTACTTTCAGGGAGTTTACAGTTCAGTAAATGAGACTTTTAGCTCAATACGTAAAACTAACAGGAAGCAATTATACGTTTTGGTAAATTCAACGAAGGAAAATAAAGGTTATCCCAAGATACTCTATCAAGAATACCTGCCTTGGATTCAGAGTGAGGGTGTTCTCTGTTGCAGTAATGCTAAGACCTGAAGGACAAGATGTACCAGTAAAAACTGTGTCAAGAGTGGTTTTATAAAAGGGAAGAATAGGAGGCAAAGAAAAGCTTTGTTGAAAGAGAGCAAGGTACTATGAGGGAGGGTAACATAGAATGAAAGTCATGTGGTTGCCAGAGGCCAGGTCAAATGAAATCTTTAGGCCATGTTCAGACTTGCCTAAATAGAAAAGCAAGCTGTTTTCGAGTTTTAAACTAGAAAATTACATGACAACATTTTTGCTTCTAAAATTTACTTTGGTGGCTTTGTAGAGAATGGATGAAAGGAAACAACAGTGGAAAGAAGCTCCAGTTAGAAAGCAGAAAAAGCATAGACTCAACAGGCTAACCCAACTGAATGCCTTTTACCACCCAACCACTCTGCAGTGACAGTTTAATCCTTGTTGCTACATTGTTAAGTTTGACCAATATTCCTTATATCTGTGATGTTCTTCCAAATTATGACATTATATATAAAAACATTATTTACATGCAAACCTCTGTAAAGAAGAGAAAGTTAATGGCAGTTACAAAGGCTATCTTTTGGAGTGCCACTGTGGGAAGATTGATAAAAAGATCCAGGAGGAAGGGAAGTTGATGGAAAAGGAGAAGTCCAAGTAGCATGATAAAAACAGACTAATTAATTGCCCAATCCCCTCTTTTTTCCCTAAAGGTGTAAATATGCAAAACTAACAGAGAAACCTTATTACTTTTAATTGTTGTCAACTTAATAAAATGTGGTTTAATAAACAAATACTTTATTGTTTTGTTTTTTGTCCTTGATCAAAAAAAATAAGTGGGTTAAAAACTCTTAATTCTATTAACATACTATTAAAAATACTGCTATTTCAAATATCTAAAGTGATATGAAAACATGGTTTTGGGGGGGAAATGAGAAATTCATAGGTTTTTAAACCTTCATTTTTGCCAGTTGTAAGCAGCTACCCATTCCTAATAATCCTTTTATTGGACTTACTTTAAAGTAATCAAATCAACTGACATTTACACTTGGCAAGGCTCATTAATCTTTTAAATATCTGCTTTCTCATTTATCCTCAATGAGTCTTTGAAAAAAATTGTGAAATTTAACACATTGTACAATCCAGCAATTGCACTCCTTGGTATTTACTCAAAGGAGCTGGAAACTTATGTCTGCAAAAGAACCTGCACATGGATGTTTACAGCAACATGATTCATAATTGCCAAAACTTGGAAGCAACCAAGGTCTCCTTCAGCAAGTGAATGGATAAATAAACTGTGGTACACCCAGACAATAGAATATTATTCAATGCTAAAAAGAAATGAGTTCATAAGCAATGGAAAAAACTTAAATTCATATTACTATGTGAAAGAAGCCAACGTGGAATAGCTTCATGCTCTATGGTTCCAATTACAGCACCTGCTATTCTGGAAAAAGAAAAACTATGGAGACAGTAAAAAAGATCAGTGGTTGCCTGGGGCTGGGGTGGGGCAAATATGAGTAGATGGAACAAAGAGAATTTTTATGACAATGAAAACACTATATGATACCTTAATGATAGATACATGTCATTATACATTTGTGAGCTATAATGTAAACTATTGACCTTAGGGGGTTATAATGAATTCATCAGTTGTAACAAATGAACCACTCTAATGGAAATGTTGCTAAATGGGAGGCTATGCATGTGTAAGGGACAAGTTACGTATGGGAAATCTCAATATGTTTTGCTCAATTTTTCTGTGAAGCTTAAACTGCTCCAAAAAGTTGTCTTAATTTAAATATGTGGACAGATGACTCTTGCTCTGGAAAATTCATTAATTTATTCTAAAAGGAAAAAGATAATTTCAAGTTCTTCTCATTGTTAACATGTTATAAGTTCTGA
The DNA here is from genome assembly GCA_030848825.1 of Tadarida brasiliensis. Classification (NCBI taxonomy): domain Eukaryota; kingdom Metazoa; phylum Chordata; class Mammalia; order Chiroptera; family Molossidae; genus Tadarida; species Tadarida brasiliensis. The sequence goes on along the minus strand of CM061269.1, from coordinate 73,971,641 downwards.
TATGCAACTAGCTTTTAAAATTATATAAAATGTTACTTTCTGATTTGAAATTGAAGGACTTTCACAGGTTATATTCTTGGGAAGGGTGCTGCTCTTTGGGCTCATTTCTAGAGATTTATTTAATATAGTAATTCATGAGCTATTTTTTATAAACCTACTATGTGTCAGAAACTGTTCAAGGTTCTGGATTCATCAGTGAACAAAGCAGATAAATCCTCGTGATGTTATAGAAAGACAAAAATGGTTTTTGTTTCTTATTAAAATTAATTTGAGATTCCTATAAATAAGGTCACCACATCATTTGTTTTATAATCCAAGACACTTTTTATACTGTAAGGAAGTATTATTAATAATGGGGGGGGGGAATGGATGGTGGCCTTATTGTGGACAATGTTAATTCCTAGTATTGGAAGGAAGAATGTTCAAAGATTCTGAACCAGTTATGAAAATATACATACCAAACACAAGCAAACAATCTCCAAAACTGTTATCTGAGGGTTCTTATATATTTCTGATGAACTTGGTACGTGTACCATTTATTTTCTTTTCAATGCAAGGAAACATTTTTACAGGGCATGCTTCAGTTCAAACAACCACTAAAACTGTGACTTAGGCATGGCTTGCGGCTATACTGCAATGTACTCCCCTGTGGTTCTTGCTCAGAAACGGAAGACTATTGTTCAGAAATACTGTTGCTTAATATCCCCAAACAGCCTTCACTTTTTTCTCCCCTGAAAAGAGTTAGGGATTTTTTTTTAAATTGGTTTTTATGCTCAAAGTCTACCCACTCTCAAAGGTGTCTTCAATAAATTATCAAAGATCTCCCCTGCAGTTTCTTTAGGATATATTGGATTTTCCTCCACTATTACCTTATTTGAGAGTTTTATGTTACAAAGAAAGCAAGCAGGAAAGAGAAAACGGGTGAGTTATTCGGATTTCTTCCAATACATACTTCTATTTTATTTAGTCAGAATGGACTTCTAATAACTTGGGATGTGTTTTGCTGTTGTTATTGTTTTGTGTTTGTTGGATGGGGAGAGGTGGGGTTGTGTATTTAATTGAAAAGAAAAATTTCTCTTGTTTTAATTATAAAACCTAATTAAGTTCCTTGGGGCTCATAACTTACAGTGCTTATTGTGCTTTCATTCCATAGTGTAGCCCGTGTGTTTCTTGTTGTGATCTGGTGATGTATTTGTAGAAATTGATCTGGAACAGAGAACATGGCAAAATCACACAGCACTAGGTTCACTAGTTAAATTTTTAATTCAGTGCTGATGTTTAAAAGATCAGTAAGTTATCTCTCCGATGCTATCAGGGAGTGTCATTTGAGTGACGCACTTTATTGGTCTAGTTTACTAGTTTAGGTCTTCTCCCTTCTTACTGATTTCTTTAAAGCAGTAGGATCAGAATTATTAATAGAAGCAGCAAAATGAGCCTTCAGCAAATTAGTTATAAGTATGCATGTCATGTATATGAATAATAATCTGGTTGATAAATTTATAATGGTGGAAACTATTATGTGGATTAAAACAATAAAGGCAGTTTTAGTAGGGGATTGGGAAGAATAGATAATTTAAGATTCTCACAGGCTGTCCTTCAGTCCAATTTGGCTCCCAGCTGTGATTCAAAGTTTGATATGTAGCTGTTTATTTTGAGTAAAATTGTCATAAACACTCAGTCAGAGATGTTATGTGGTGCCATTGTGTAATATTTGATCAGTGAACTGTTCCCAAATACAATATTGTGCTTTTGGAATTATTCACTTTACCAGAATTTGCCAAAAACAGGAAACTAGAATTTAAAAAATCCTTTATGTATAAAGCACTCTGCAAGCAAGTAACTAAACATTATTTTATACTCTAAATTTTAAGAATAAGATAGTAGTCTAAGCACAAGGTTAAAATTCTTTGTATTTCTTGGTAGCCATTTTTAGTCAATAGTTGAGTTAATCAGTTAATCCCATTTTTATGACAAAGTTTGCATAATGGTATGGTAGGAAAATCATTCTAAGGAACTGGTTGTCTTTTGTCCTCCTCATCTATATGGTAGTTGCATTTTTGTAAAGATAGTCATAGTCATGTATACTAAGTGCCCTAAGCAACCTTCTTAGATCCTCTCCACATTGGGTTTCCAAGCTGACCACATGACCAATCGGGATGCTTAAATCCAGTTTTGGCTTGGGCAGGAAGTCCCTTTGTGAGAGAAGAGGAGAAAGTCAATGCTAGTGAAGCAAGCATAGCAGAGTCCACTAGTGGAAACTGAGATCTAGTTCTAGGTAGTGATTTGAAATGACTGCGAAATTCAAAGAGTTCAAGTCGGAAGTCACAGAGACAAGAATCAAGATCTAGGAAGATACTATCAAGTAATGCGAGGGAGGAGAGAGTATATGTGTGCATCTGAGTGAGTGTGTTGGGTGAGCATGGGGAATTCATTGCTTCTTAATCACCTCCAAACCAGTTTCATGATAGTGTTTCTTAACCTTGGCTACACTTTAGAATCACTTGGGGGAGCTTTTAAAATATGCTAATGCTGGAGTACCATACATGACCAAATTTATCATGGTCATTTATTTTGAGGCCAAAAGAGAGAAACCCTGCTCTACGATAGTGACATGCAATTAGAGAGGCTTGGAGTAAGAATCCTGCCGCTTTATTGTTTTTCTCTTGTAATTTATACTGACATGAACCAAAGAAAGTGAAGGGTTGATATAAGTATCCAGGTAAATCAAGCATAATGAAAACTACATGCTGCTATCATAAATAAATATTCGTAGAAACTGATATGTTTTACCTGATACATCATTTATTTTTCCCCTTCATTTAGTAGACCATGTGGTAAGCCATACAGATCATGGAAGCAAACAAGTTATTCCGACTGATGATAATGCCAGTGTGTTCATGTTTTCATGTGCAGTTAACTAATTTGAAAGAGCTATAGCAATCCCAAACCGAAATGATTGCAGGCACATATGGGTATATCCTTTGTGGTTTGCCCACACGACCTACATTATAGTGTGACCTCTGGACTAATCTGCATCTGTTCCTCACTTTTATATTTATTGGTATAGATGTTTCAGAGGAAAAGGCATAGGTTTTGTAAAATGTAGGAATTAAAGTTACAAACAAACCTAGTGTACAAATTGAAGTGACTCTGTGTAATCATCTTAATATTTGTGTCCCTCATTTTTTTAAATCTGTGAAGTATAGGTTATGAACTCTACTAACATTGTGATGAGTAAGTTATGTATTATATGTAACTTATTTACCACAGTGCTTCACAGAGTAGGTAATTTAAAAATGTCAGTGTTCCCCTCCTCTCCAACACTCTTTCCATTTCCAAGAAGATTTTAAGACATTTTATGATGGAAATCTACCTACAATAAGATAGACAAACACAAATTCAAGTAAAATGTATGAGGCAACTATACTAGCCATAAGATTTATTTGATTATGTGAGTTAGTATTACATACAATTCGAGCTTCCTGGCATCCAGGACAAAAACAGAAAACAAACTTTGATTTTATTAACAAGAGAATGAAAAGCAGTTTTACAGAAAAAAATGTTCCCCCTGATGTGATGTTGTAAAAGGATATCACTCAAGGTCTTTTTTCACAGGGAGTGCTGAATAATGTAAATGCAATGCCTTCAAACAGGGTTTTATAGCTGATGCAGAGCATCTGCATACGGCTGTTCCTCGCATCAACCCTCAATAAAACCCAAGGGCGTGATTTTTAAGGGCAGCAACCTGATTATTATTACATTTTTATGGATGACTCAAACATCCTTCTCCATTTTTGTACAGGAAGAAAGTCAGATAAGACATCATCTGGCTTAGGGTATAACTCAAAATATCCTTCAATTATAGAATAAAATTTATCTCATAGTTATACTTCTGGCTCTCTTCTGTGGATAAGTGTGTATACTTTGTCTCTCATATATTTTGGAATTAAAATATAGCACAATGTAATATTTTAGTGCAACCAAAATGTACCTGTGTTCCATAGTCCATGCTCTCATGAACAAAAACAACTAAACAACTGTGACCTTGGTCCACAAAGCAACCAGTTACACAACTTAATAATGTATTAGATGTGCTAAAATTGTATTTCATAAAAAGAAATTAAGATTAGCAAAGTAAACAAAGTGAGCACTACCATAATGTTTATTTCGACTGTCAAATTACTTGAAATGCATCTATATATATGTAAATCTTCAGAAATTTTAATTAATAGGTAATTGTCCCTGGGAAAAGTTGGTGAGATAAGACACATCTCCCTTTACTTGCTTTATAAGAGATTTTTATTTTTATATATTTCTAAAGTATTTCTTCTTGATTATAATCACCTCAATGCAGAACGTATGGTGTTTATAAATGTGACACCATACACTGTAACAAATGCCGTGCTCAGATCTGTGCTCACCCATATAAAATTGCAGTTATTAGGATGAAAGCAAGTATAATGCTCAGATATAGTGTCAGGGTAGTGCATAACATTTGGATGATTTTGAAGTATCAACATAATAATTAAAATGTTTCATTACTTTTTAGTAAATTTGAAGGAAAATAAATCACTCAATTTATGAATAAAATATGAATTATACATTTCTCAAATTATGGAATTCTTAAAGAATTTCTATAATTTCTCTGAGGATACCTAACTAGTTGGCAGAATCAAGAACTCAATTTGTTTTTTTCTCCTTGTTTATTACCCCAGAAGGCTTCCGTTTGATGGTTTGGTGTCCTATGGACCCTGTTTCTGGTTAACCATACATACAATGTTGCTTTCAGAGCTGAGCCTTTGGTTTATTTTAAATTCTAAGGAAGGGAATTAGATTGTGCATTCGATTTTTTTCAAAGATTCTACAATTCAAAGTAGATAACTCAATACGACAAACATTTGTTGGCATTGTACTCACACACACAGTTGCAATCCCTGCCCCATCCAAACAACCACTGAAGTTTCTGTCACCCTTTCTACCACAGTCATCTACTGGAAACATTGTACTACCTCTCACTGATGGAACATTTCTGAAGCTCTATAAACTCCTGCATCCATTGTCTTTACTTGAGAAAGAAAATTGAGAACAGCTCCTTCTTGCTCCATCCCAAGCTTGAGCAGATGTGTTCCTAGTAGTCCAAGACTGCATTCAGAAGGTTGGCTTTCATATTTGAAACTTTGAGAAATGCTACGTACTCTTCTGTGAGCTGGGGCCAAACTCACATACCCTCCCTCAGCATCCGTTGCCCATCTGGAAAATGGAATAACAATCTTTCTGGTAGGGTTGTTGACATGATAATGCATCTACTAAAGAGCTTGGTATAGTGAATTAAATGTCTCACAGACACCAATAAAGATGAACTAGTATTATGATTAGACAAAAATTATAAATGTTTTAGTTCTGTATTATTAGAATTATGGAGAAGATAAATTAGTTTTTTAAATAGATATTAATGGACTACCAGCTAATTAACTTCAAAAAGAATCAGGAAATTTTAGAATGAAAAGAGCTTTTGGAATTATATAGGCTCATAGATTCTAAGAGTTACAAGGTACCTTAAAATTGTTCTAGTACAACTGCCATTTTCAATTTAATACTCAATAAAATATCTTGACAAAGTCATTAAACTGTCCTATACATGAAGATATCCACAAGTAGGGAAACCACTACTTATAAAATCATCTTCACACTTGAAACTCTAGACAGATTTAACTACTATTAAAATATGCTTCTTTATATTGAAACTGATATGTCGTTGACATTCCATGTTTATTTTTCTTTTAAAAATATTTTTTTCTTAATATCCATGAAAAATATGCACATTTTAGAAAAATGTCTCATCTTCTGAAGAAAGCCATTGTTAATATTTTGTCATGTTTTATTTCATTATTTTTATGAATTTTTCATTGTGTAGATATTATATAATCATAGAATCATTATTTTAGTTATCATGAATTGTATGAAGGATTTTATCATGTGAAAAAATCAAATGATTTTATTGACCACATAATTTTTCATTGTATACACTTGTTCTATTGCTTGACAGCAAATTATTTATTTTTGTTATCAGAGTCTCACTAGAAATATATTATATGTGTGAATATTTATATAACATATACAAATGACAATTTTAGAATAGTCTCTGAGATATGTACTTAGCGGAGCAAGGCTATGATCATTTTTAGGGCTCTTGATTTATACACTTATTTATAAATTGCTTTCCACAAAGGTTGCGGCCATTTAGCCAGTGTGTGTGAGTGACTGAACCTCTGCCATTAGATACAGTTACCTTTTGCTATTGTTGAGAAATAATAATTGCTTAGTGTAGAACATTTAATTCCAAATCACAGTTTTACTTAAAAATTAATTTTTGCCTTACATATTCTATACAATTAGAAAAGACATAGATGGCAGTAACAGCCAGGTTCACTACACTAATTTTAACAGATCAAGAACTAGAAATGCAAAGAGGTTAAGTACTTGACCATCTGTCCTAAAGTCGGTGAGGAGCAGACCAGGGTTAAAATTTAGACTTGCTCTCCATCCAGTCATTCCAACTAAGGAAAAATGTTCTGAATTTCAATTCAATTTATGAACCAGTATTTTTAACTTACTCCATTCAATACTTGTAGTCTAGACTGGATATAGTAAAAAATAAAGTTTGAATGGGATAGCATTATTTGAACAAAACATAAACAAAAACGTGAAAAGCATGGAAAAATTACTCTTATAAAAATGTGTCAATTGCTTAAATATTAACAGAGCAGTTAAAATATGTATACACTATTGGAATGATGGGGATAATCAGGAGGAAGCAATATTCTGTATACACAAGGAAAAACAAATAAATAACAATGGTCTAAAGAATCTGTAGCCTAGCCTGGCTAGTGTGGCTCAGTGGTTGAGCATTGACCCATGAACCAAGAGGTCACTGGTTCGATTCCCAGTCAGGGCACATGCCCAGGTTGTGGGCCCAATCCCCAGTGGGGCGCATGCAGGAGGCAGCCAATAGATGTTCTCTCTCATTGATGTTTCTATCTCTCTCTCCCTCTCCCTTCTTCTCTCTCTAAAAATCAATAAAGGAAAACAAAACAAAACAAAAGAATCTGTAGCCTAAGGATGACACATGTGAATTCAACTAACATTTATTAAAATTCTGTTATTTGATAAGATCATTTTCAAAATATAATAAATACATTATTATAAAAATATATACCATCATAAAAGTACCTATATAAATATATTACAGAAAGTATTTCTTCATTTATATGGTGACTTTTAATTTGTAATAAAGTTGATGTGCATCATATTATGTATGCATTCTCACTTCTCCAAACAACCCTCCTATGTAACTGTTATGCAGATGACTGTATTGAAACTCAGGGAGGTTAGATGGCTACACAAGCATAATATCTGTCTAATCAGCGACAGACTCAAAGATGGAGAAAATCTTTTATGCCATTGGAAGATGAATCTCATTTACTTCTATTTTAGGAAATGCCTCCTGCTGTTCTTTGCTCCAGTTGCTTAGCATAGAGGGTTATTAGCTGATCCAAGTTATCATTTTACTTAAAATCTTCCAAGCAGGGGCATGCCATCCATTTAGATATGTTAGGGTATCAGGATAAACGTGTGTTTTATAATTCACTCATCACAGATGTATTAAGCACCTACCCTATGCATGGAACTCCAGTAATTGTTAAGAAAATGACAAATGATGTTCAAAATATTAACCTAGTCAAATAATTGTTCAGCATATTGTGGTAGATACCAGAATTGAACTTGTTTATAGGAATTTGTGGCTTTATGCCTAGCTCTGTGTATAACTAGTTAAATGACACTAGATACCATATTGTACCTCTATGAGCCTTTATATATAGTTTTAATATATATCTCCCATTCTATACTATATATAATATATCTATCTATATTATATTTGGTACCTATATTACATTATGACATAATTAATATGTTATGTAATATTTGTATTTGTGCATTATATAACATTTAATTATATAGCTAGTTATAAGTATATAATTATATACAATTATAAATTATATGACATATAATATATATCATATTAAATCATATTAAATATATAGCAGTCATATATATTATATGCAGTAAATATACATTATATATTATATAAAGTATAATACATACATATTTTATAGTAGCTACAGCTATATATTTTATGTACAATTACTATATGTAGGATGGCTAATATAATAAAAATAAATATATATTTTGTTAACTTCTTCTTCTATTGAACATATAGTAAGAATTTCAGGACCAGTGTTAAGGAGAGGAGAGGACATGAATTTCAATATCAGGCATTTTCAGGTTGGTTATTAATGCATCACCTAACTAACACACCCAAAAAAAACATACACTGTTCACCAATTATGCACAGGTACTGGATCTGTGAGATTCAGTTTCTCAGTTTAAGAAATTAAATATGTATCACTGATATTTCACCCTAGTAAAATTAAAATATAGAAAATGTTTCTGAGACATCCAGATGAACTTACAGAGAAGAACACGCGTCTAGAGCTCAGGGTAGGGGTAGGGAGGCTAAATTATGAAGATTTAAGCTTTGCTAATGTATCAGAGGTCTGTTGAGTTGTGAGAATGGCCAGGAGATTTAGAATAAAAACCAAGAAAGAGGGGTTGGGGGAAAACACTTAAGGAGTGCAAAGAAAATCTGGTTCACCATAAAAGACAGGAAGAAATGTCCTAAAAAGGATAGAAAAGGGTAGAGAAAATAAGAAATGGGTGTGTTCACCAAACTCCAAGGAGAAGGTAGTTTCACTGGCGATCCAACCATCTAATGCACCAGATAGTTCAAGATGGTCTGAAAATTTGCACTGGATTTGACCAATAGCTAGTTATAGTTTAATTTAGAAAGACACCACTTAATTTTGTAATTTGTATCCCAGTTCTACAGCTTAAAATCATGGGACTTTGAGCAAGTAAATCCCTGCCATCTTCTGTTATTCCCTCATCTATGCATTAGGCCTGAGTTTATGAGAGAAGAAGGGCAGGAGAGAGTGCGAGTGAGAGGCGGTTGATGCTTGATCTGCCTTCTTACACTCATGAACCAACACATTCTCTCTAATTTCAGAATCCCCAAAGTTCCAGATCTGATGTTCTCCAGATAAGGCCTGAGAAGACGAACTGCTGACCTACGCTAGGAATATCCTCCCTGTGCAGCTAGGAGTCAGCATTCCCAATAAGCAGTGGATGCTGGGAGTCACTTTTGGATTCCTTTTGATTCTTTTTCTTCAGCATCAGGATCATTTGTACAGGCTTCTGTCATCCTGCATTCCATCTTTGACCTCAAATGCCTCATTTTGACTTTCTCTTAGCTGACATGCAACAATTATAAAATTTGGGGATACATCCGGTTATCTTAAGGGTGAAACAGGGATTACTGCAAGTGTTGTCGGTGTTAAGTTGCTGAGTAAAGCTCAGTTTTATGCAAAAAAAAAAAAAAAAAAGTGTTTTAGTGAGCTGAGTGAGGGCTGACAGCCTGGGAGTGAGGAATGATGTGCAATCTCAAACGCCATAGCAGCCTAACTGTGATTCCTCCCCTTTCTCCATCCAGCTCTCTGCCTTTTTCCCTGGTTGCATGTTGTGATGAGAAGATAGCAGGAGCTGGTTGGAAAAGAACCAAGAAATAAACAAACAAAAAAGGAGAGATTTTGGTGACACATAAGTTCTGTTTACAATGTATCTCATTGCTCTCAGTAGGAGATGCTTATGTCTGGCCCATATAATGGTCCAGGCAAACTAATACCAAAAAATAGGAATAAAATTTCTCAACCTGCTGTAGTGAAACTGGTCCTAAGTGTCCCTGGGATCCCACAGAGCCATGGCTGCTTGTTTACAAATGGTATCTTGGAATTGTGATAAAGACCTCCTGCCTGCATGACTCACTGTGGACGAGGGGGGAGTGGCAAAGTGAGCAAGCACAGGGAAACGGAGCTTCATTTGCTGAAGATGATAATTATAAAAAATGTGGTGTGCCCATGTGCCCCTCAACATATAAAGAAGAAGCTTTTGTAAATCCCCCCTCCCCAGATTTCCCTGAGAAGGAAACGGAATCTCTATATTTCAATCTTGCTTTTGACTTTTTTTTCCTGTAATACAGATGCATCCCGAGTGATTTACTAGGTGTTTTTCTCCTCTTATTTCCAGGACTGTCTGACAGGTGAAGGAGAGGGAGTCCGTCAAAGCAAAACATTCGAGAGGTCAGATTGAGACAGAGCAGAATTCATTCTCCTGACAAAGATATAACAAGACAAAATGGATTTTTAGTTGTCCCTGCAGATATCTATAATGCAACATATTAGACACTTTTTTAAAGAGGTGTGGAAGAAGAAATCAGAGATGTGGGTAGGAAGGCCATTCTCCATGAATAATCACTGAATATGAAATTCATAAAAAGATGAAACATGAAGCTTGTCTTTAAATATTTTTTTATTGATTTTTTAGAGAGAGAGGGGAAGGAAGAGAGAGACAGAAACATAATGTGAGAGAAATACATTGATCAGCTGTCTCCTGCACACCCCCTGCTAGGGATGGAGCCCGAAACCTAAGCATGTGCCCTGACTGGGAATTGAACCTGGCCCTCTCAGTCCATGGGATGATGCTCAATCCACTGAGTCACACCAGCCAGGCTCACGAAGCTTGTCTTTAAAGACAATCGTTATCACTCATACCATGTCTTGTCTCTGATGAGAAATATCTAAGAGTCAGAAAAATGAAATATAATTGAAGCATATGGATGAAAAAAATAAAACTAGAGAAAAGGATAGTGAAGATAGAAGTGATCAAGTGGGAACAGTGTATAAGCCACAGCTTGAGAGCTTGAGCTAGGTCGCAAATTCTATTCCAAGCCTTCTTGAGGTCATTGCAAAGACAAGTGCATATTCACTTATAAAATTCATAGAATGCATTACATAAAATCAAACTAATCATTCAAAAGAAGCACAATCATTTCTAACACTGGTGTAAAAATTTCTTCCAAAGTTGAGTCTACGTTAAAGGGACATAGGTTATGTTATAAACAGCTTTCTTCATGTAAAAACTGTGCAACACATTTTGTCAGACTATTCCGTAAAATGCCTCATAAAGGCCAGTTGCATGATGCCAGTTTGTAACACGGTAGATGCAGCACTGGCTTTGGATTCGGAGAGAAAAAGGCTCAGGTGTTTTTCTTGGGAAAGGTACTTTGATCTTTGTGAGTCCTAGTTTCTCATCTGTTAAAATAAGAGAAGGGATAATTATGTCTCCTGACACATAGATAGTCTAGTTAGTTCCAAGCATGTAGAATATGCCAAATAAAGGTTAGTTTCCTTCCCCTTGAAGTTCTCTATAAAATTCTACTACACTATAGCCGTTCAATAGCATTGTCATATATCATCAAAAAATGATCGTTGTGACCTATTGGTCTTAATGGTGCAACAAGATCATCAATGTAGATGGACTGCCTTTTGCAATGAACACCCCCTCCTTCTCCATTTCCAGCACTCAGTCTTGCTGAACCCAAAACTGTGGGACCTTCTGAGGCCTCCTTACTTTTATTCTATGCAAAGAGCTTGGCAACCATGGAAACAGTCCTGACTGCTCATTTTGCACATTTCTTCCCCAGTGTGTTAATCAGCCACAGCAAGAAGATAGCATCAAATACCCGACGTGTGCCCACTTTAAAAAGGAAAGTATTCTAGCTGCTTCTGACTACCATCACAGCAATCTTAAAGAGAGAAAGGTGACAGAATGTGCTATATTTTATATCGATTCAACATTTCTCAGACAAAGAGAAGGTACTGAAATTCGGAGACGCTATTTGGAGCCTGGCTCAAATTTCCACCGAAGTGGTGGGTGTTGTGTTTATTGCATTTAGAAGTGTTATTTGGTGTGATTTCACATAGTGAGATTCAGCACTACTTTTCATTCCCTGGCAGGTGAATAAGGCAGTGGACTGTGTATAATAATACAGAAAGAGAAGATATTAGTATTGAACAGTATGTAGGCACCACTGAGTAATTTCCCAGTTGAATATGGTGCATAGTGGGAAATAGGAACCAAAGAGAAGACTGCTAGAGCTAAAGAGAAGGAAAGAGAAAGCCCTTAAAATAAAAGTAGGTGAAACCAAACAGTGAACAATAGATTGCCCCCCTTTGGTGTAACCATATCCTATGTATTGTGATAATAACTTCCGCATTTTCTTTATGGATATATGCATTTTTTAACACATGATGAGTTTTGCTTCAGGTTAAACTTTGTATGAATGGAATTGCTTTGTGTGTGTTTTTTTGTGCCTATTTCTTTTATTTAACATGTTTTTGACATTTATTTATGTCTCTCTAATAATTTGTTCCTTTTCATTGTTGTATAGTATTCCATTATATGACTATATTACAATTTATTAAATCACTATAGTGATGGCTATAGGAGTATTTTCCAGGCTGGAATGATTCTGAGCAATGCTGCTATGAGCACATCTGCACATGTGCAGCAATGACTAGTTCCTAGGAAGGTTATATGCACTGAGGAGTCACATTGCTCAGACATAATATCTGTGCCTCTTCAAATTGACCAGCTAATGCCAAATTGTTTCCCAAAGTGATTTACCAATTTGCACTCACTCCAGGAATGTATGAGCCTTCTCATGTCTTCATAAACTCGCCAATAGTACCATTGTGGAACTTAACATTATTTAGGGAAAGGAAACCCAAGTCAAACCCATTCACCAGGAGTCTCCAAGGAGTGGGTCATATAAATACTTTCATAAACTTATCAGGTGTACTGTTCAGTTGTCTATACAGAAAAAATTCTAAAATTACAATTCTTAGTCTTAATTTGTAATGTCTACTTCTTCCTACAATAGAAAAAAAAACCTATATGTATATTTTTAAGCTTCATTTGTTTAATGATTTTGAAGTATATTATGAGACATTTACTATGTACATTTAAAGACAATCAAAGTATATTCTTCCTAGAGGAGGGAAATGTATAGAATCTTTGCAGAAACATATTCTTTAAATATTTTTAAATCAAAAGGTTGAATGTAAACTTTTATTATTCAATTTAAAATAAAATCTGGGGAGCCGGCCCATGTGGCTCAGTGGTTGAGCATCGACCCATGCACCAAGAAGTCATTGGTTCGATTCCAGGTCAGGGCACATGCCCAGGTTGTGGGCCCAGTCCCAAGTGGGGGGCATGCAGGGAGGCAGCCAACTTATGTTCTCTCTCATCAATGTTTCTATCTCTCTCCTTCTCCCTTTCTCTCTCTCTAAAATCAATAAAGAAAAAAAAAATTTAAATAAAAAAATCTGGGGACAAGATAGGAGTTATTTCTGCTTCACTTTATTTTATAAGGTAATAAATAAGATAATGGTAAAGTTGGAAATGTGTGAAATTTAAAATTCACAAATCATATTACATAATTACTGGGTATATATTGTCTCTTAGCTTCAGGAATAGGGCAAATATAATGATGGAGAAAGTTTCCTAATTTGTCCAGTTACATTCATGCCTGGACTCCGGCCCTCCAAACACAAACCCTGTATTGATTAGCTCAATGTCTCTGGTAGCCAAACATGGTAGACTGCTGGGCTCTGCCTTTCTTCACAGCGTCTGCTGCCATCCTGGCAACAAGTCTGATTATTTTCCGTTTGTTATTTTGTTTTCTGTGAGGTCAGCAAAATCACCCTGTTGTCACACTCTCTATTGGAACTCCAGGATACAAAACAGAGAAATAGGCTCTTTGAACCCGAGGGCTGTGCTGTCCGGGGCACCACCACTTCTCGCACTCACTGCTTGATTTACTATATTGCCAAGTGCTGTACGAGCATCTGCAATCTGAAAGGTAGCCTTTTATCCATCGCCAAGACCTGAGTGCACTATGCCCTTCACAGGGCTCTCTCAGAGCCAGGGAATTCAAGGAGAAATTTCCAGATTCACAGAAATTTTGTTGTCTTTAGTCCCCAGAGTTCTCATCTGAGAAAAAATGGCCAAAGCTATTGGTGTGCTATATAGGACTGGAGAACTTGTGTACATTTTTTGGTCAGACACACTGCTTTACATACGGGGCTTTCTGAAAAGAACAAGACTGTGCCCCCAGCCTTTGTGAATGTGCACCCTTTATGACTTTACTCTAGCATCCATAAAGACTTTAATTAGCCGGTATGCTCTATATGACAACTCTGTATAACCAGTATTTTTTCTTAGATATATAAACAGGTTGTGTTTTGTAACCAGGCCTTTGGTGCTTTTTAAATGTCAACATTATATTTAACATAAATTATCATGTTATATAATAACAAGCTAGTATATGATGAATATTAACTTTATGCAATGTATAAAGTATATATAATGTAAATGTATTATAAATAATACAAACTAAATTATTATACACTACATAATCAATATTATGTAATAAATGTTAGCATGTGTGATTAAATATGTGTATATATTTTATGTATGTTATATACAATATATAATACAATTAAATTATATATTATAGTTATAATACTTCTAGTATATTATTTATATAAGCAATTTTTTTACAGACACAAATTAATCAGACACTCTAGGAGCATAAAAAGCAATATGTCACTGGAAATGCATGCAGAGATTCAATTCATATTTTTCAAAGATTTTATTAGGAATTTAGGCAATTGATTATGCTACTACTGACTATGATAATTCACTTAATTGTAGGAAAGTATGAGTTTAGCGGGAAAAAATGAGATATATGTATAGTGGAGAGGTTTGATCTAAGCTCTCAGGTGAGCGGATTGATAATAATATACAAGTTCTGCCACATTATAATTGTGGACCTTGGGCATAATACTTTATATCTCTAAGCCTCAGCCACCTCATCTGTAAAATGGGGGCTCATTAAAGTACCTATTTTACATGATGTTGTAATGATTAAAGAGAACATGCATTTTGATCACTCAGAATTCTTAATGGCTCAGAATTGTTAGGATAACTCATAGAATTTGCAGGAATGTTAAAGGACCAATCTTAAATGTTACATAACCAGAAACAATAAAGCCATGATCAATCTAGCCAAGGGAAAAGGGAAACTGCATGAGTGTTGTCACATAACAATAATTTGTATCTATTGATGCCCTGGACTGGGTGCTAAAAACTCCACTGTAGAGAAACCATATATTTTTAATGCATAGTAGTTGTCAAATACTTTCAACATGTAGTACTTTTCAATTCCCTAAATAGGTTTAAAATAGATATTATTGTTATTACTCTTTCAATAATAAGTAAATAAAATCTCAAACAAGAAGAGCATTTCATGCAATTTTCCTCATCTAATAAGTAACTGAGGTGAGATTCTACATATACCAGGAACACAATATTAAATGGAAATACAACTCATCATAGATTTCACAAGTGAGTATGACTATATCATTCATTCATTTCCTTACTCAAATATAAGTATCTCTCCATCTTCTAAGTCTAGAGGGAGAATTACATTTATATTCTGAATTACTTTCACCTCTTAGGGAAACCTTTTCAAAAGAAAATGCTTCTCCCTGTGCCCATTTTTGTTATGATATTATTCACCAACTTTATAAATCACTTGCTTGTTTAAAGCACATGCGGCTGCACGAGGGAAGAGCCCTATTTACACCAGTGTCTGCCACATAGTTAACAGTACCGTGTGCCCACTGCTGCGGAACCAGAGGCAGAAAGAGGACTGTGTCTGTCGCGGGTTTCTCCGGGAAGAGGGGATACTTAAACTGGATTATGAATGGCAAATAGGATTTCTCAAGTGAAAATGGGTAAGAAAGAAGAATTTACTGGGTTTCTTGCTGATGTTAAGGATTACAAGGTCCTTGACACTAGATCAAAGAGAAGTTAATGAGAGCAAGAAGGTGTGAAAGGAGGTCCCCCTGGCCTTCGTTTCCCTGCCCTCATAAGTCAGCCAACTGCTGATGGTTCGGAGAGCAGGCTAGGGCATGGAGGTTGACAGGGTTAGGGTTTCTCCTCCCCAGGCTGCTAATTGCCACACACAAGTCCTACATGAAAGAGGAAGAAACAGGCGAGGGCGGCGTGTGATCCCACTGCCTTATTGCCAGGGACAGTGAATGTACTCATCCGAAGTAAAAAGCTGCACTTTGCTTGGATCAAAGTGCTTATTAATACACAATAATTTTATTAGGCCTCTGCTATTCAGTTTGAGTTGCTACTCTATAATAACAACATAGATAATTTTTTTAAAGCAATAAGAAAAGAGAATCACTGTTTTTAATGTTTCTCATTCTAAACGAACATGCAAAAACAAATCTGCCCCATCCAACAGCAACATGCGAGAGAAAGAAACAGTGGGATCTTGGTAAAAGGAGGTGAAGACAAATCGGGGTGCTATTACTTATCTTTCTTTCTAGAAATTATTACATTCATGAAGACAAAAAGCAATCCCTCTTTTAAGGCCTTGATTTTGTTTCTGTTTTTTCTTATTCTGTTCCAGAGTGAACTTTAAATTTGCATTACAAAGTCTGTAATTGAAAGCCTCACTTGCAAATATGAGCTGCTTTCCACTTTAATTTCCATGAAAACTAAGACTCAATCTGTGGAAATGAAGTCTGTGGAGATTTCTTAAACTGTATACATGATCATTTCAGCTTATAAAACTTTTGTACATAGTTTGTAAGATACTCAGAAAAAGGAAAATAAAATATTTAAAACAATTTTTCATGATGTTATAAGTATATTCCCCATTGATTCATGGACTGGTCTAGCTAGAAGGAATGTTAAAAATTATGAAACCCAATCCTGCAGTTGAGAGGAGAGGACTAGGGGCCCAGCAAGGTAGAGTAAGCGTGAAGGGGAAGGTCAAAGTGAGGGGCGTGGGGTACATGTTGACCCCTAGACGGTCTCCATTAACACGTAGTAGGTGCCTGTGCAAATTGCTTTGCTGAGTGATGCATGAGAGCCCCGACTTTTTGTCCAGTAACCTGTTTCCTGTAATCACTTTACCTCATTTCTGTGTAAAATAATAAATATAACTATTCTTTCCTTACACAGTTGTGAGAAATAAATAAAATATGTAGGTAAAGTACTCATCCTACAGTGTGGGCAGATGATAAGAGATCAGTACATGTATCTATTATTTAAAAAGTTATACACTTTTGTTTTGGTCTTTATCACCAAATTTATTACATAATGTATTACACACATTAACTTATATAATATTTTACACTTAACAAAACTACTCTGTGTGTGTGTGTATATATCACATATAATATATTTATATATTCTTTTATGATCCACTTATGCTTCCTAGTTCAAAAGGAAATTCAAATAAAGATACCAACCACGAAATAAATGAATCCCTAACCAAGGGCGGGAATTACAGAGCAAAAGTGTGAAGGACGGCAGTACCTCAGAGGTTGTGAGCAAGTCTTTCAGGGGTTTTGAGGCACATGCAATAGATGACTGGACAAGCCCAATGGTAAGGCTCAGGAGACCCTCCTTCTCTTGTACTGTCAGAATAAATGACTGAATGATTTTGTTGAGGATATTTAACACCCAATACACTGATGTTTAAGTGGAATTTCCCACGTGTTTTCCTTTTCACTATTCTCAATAAATTGATGTGATGACTTTTTTTCACTTTTGTTTCTTGTCTGTTCTCCTCCAAAGACTTAAAAAAATCCTCAAAGTAAATCTAATCCTTTAAATTTCCATGCAAAGTATGTAAAGTTGCAATTATTTCATTAAAATACTAATTAAATTAAGAAGAAAATCAACAACAAACTTAAACATACTGTGACTACTGACGGGAACAGTGATTATAATTATCAAACCCTTACTGCTGTTTTGGGAAGAGGGAGGGAGGAGGTGATATGAAGCAGACAAAAAGACTAGAATCAAAAAGTATGTTAGAAAGAACAAAACAAAACAGCAAAATCTCCTTTGCCTGGCTGTCATGGTTGGTGTTTAGATAATGTTTGCAACATTGTCGGTGCCCTTTTACATTTACCATTTCACTTAATGTGTTCTGCTATGGATCTCTCACTTCATCATCATCATCTTTTATAGCTAACAGAGTTTAAGAGTCAAGTATACACAATGGAATACTATACAGCTGTAAGAAAGAGAGCTCTCTTATCCTTTGAGAGGACACGGAGGGAACTGGAGAGTATTATGCTAAGTGAATAAGCCAATCAGAGAAAGACAAGTATTACATGATCTTTTATTTGTGGAATATAATGAACAAAATAAGCAGATGAACAAAATAGACCCAGAGACATAGAAATAAGGTTCAGATTGACAAACCTCAGAAGAGGGGGTTGGGGGAGGAAAGAGATAAACCAAAGAACTTATAGGCATGTATGCGTAACCAATGGACATAGAGAACAATGCGGGGGGGAGAGAGGGGGATTGGGAGGAGGGTGTCAATGGGGAAAAAGGAGAAACATCTGTAACAAAAATAAATTAATAAAAAATTTCAAAAAAGAGTCGAGTATAAAATTGTTTGGGTGATTGTTGGAAAATCAGAACTAGGGATCAGGTTTCAGGTGTCAGTATTGTTTTTTCTTTAAAATTTGTGGTGTATAATCACTCCATGGCATAAATTCAAAATATATTGGGTCTAGAGATACCAGCTTCTCATCGAAGTCCAAAGATATATCGAATATTTATTATTTGAGAAAGAAAGAGAAAATTTCTCTAGAAAAAGAACAAATTAGAAAAGTGTGGCCCATGACAATTGTGGCCCTAGGGAGAATGAAGGATGCCTTTCTGTGAAGAAGAGGCCATGTTTTCTTCCAGGTAGACATGACAAAGAGTCAGGAATCATGGCTTCCATCGTGGCTTTCAGTTTCTACTCAACCCTTGGCTGAGTTTTTGTTCAATGCACAGCACATTCAGTGGGCTCATTTTCTTCTACCTTACCTTTCCTGCCCTTTCTACCTTTTGTTGTTGTTGTTATTCTTAATTGGACTTCAGGGAAAGGAAAACAAACAAAAAACTCCAAGGCTACCACAAGAGTGAGTGATTACAGAAAAGTCAGTGTTGTCTGGTTTTCCTGAATCTAAACAATTTCAATAAATTAAGGATATAGACCTACATTATCCTGGATTGAGATCATGCTTTTATGATCTTTAGCAAACAAAGTCCACCAGTAGAATACAGCTTACTTCTGGTTCTTTTTCAAGGTTAGACCCACCGGTCAGCAG
This sequence comes from Tadarida brasiliensis, assembly GCA_030848825.1. NCBI lineage: Eukaryota > Metazoa > Chordata > Mammalia > Chiroptera > Molossidae > Tadarida > Tadarida brasiliensis. Next base: position 73,952,424 of record CM061269.1, on the reverse strand, counting down.
GGAAGGCCACATTTTATATGATGTAGTGGGCAAAGGAAAGCCTGATCATCCCTAAATACTTCACCAGAGCTTCACAAGGTGTCACATTAAAGTCACCCTTTTAAAATTGAACATGCTTTATCTGGGAAGCAGGTGATCCACATGATTTTCTGTTGGTGAAAGACGATTCAGGAAATGTAACGTTTGTTGTAAAAGGTTGGACATATATAGGCATCACTCAAATCTATTTCACTTTGTTTGATCTTACAACCTTAATTTCATCAAAACATCAAATACAAAAGAACTACAATGTAAAATTAAAAACATCAATTTTGTATCACAATTACTAATATATCTGAGCCTAGTAGTTTCAGACCTAGCAGCCATTGATATTCCGGGATAGAAAGTAAAAGAAAAATTGCACTGATACTTGTGCAATTTAAAGAAAATGGTAAGGATGATTTTATTTAAGACTATTGCAATGGGGGGAAAAGATTGAAACAATCTTTCAGCTGCATGAAACAAAGGGCTGGAGAGTGTTGAGCACTGGATAAGTTAGTGGCAAAGCACTGGAAGACTATGGATGTAAATTTGTCAGTTTGATTAGGCCATCTGGGTTTGCTCACTGGAGCTTATGGGAGTTAGTCTCCTACCATCACACAGGGATGGGGAGATAGGGACATTATCTTGATGATTATATCTCTTGATGATTATATTAATATTTCAGAGGGATAGCTGCCTCCCAGGTCCTTGAGAAGACATTCCTGGACTGTAGAAGTCTTACATCTCAAAGAACAGAGAAAGAAATTAAAATAGCAAATTTTCTAAAGTAGGTGTTGTAAAAAAATGGAGGTCAGGGGCCTACAGTCAGGAAGAAACCTGTCTAAAGTTCTACCAAGATGAGGGGACATTGAGATCCTTTTGATCTTCTCATAAAAGAGTGCTAAATAATAAATAAATAAAACTCTCAGAATCAGCATTGCCTCAGGATACATGGTAGGCACCCCAGAGAATTATGAAATTTAAAGTGAGGATCAGCAAACTATAGACACAAGACAAACATAGCCCACTACATTTTTTTTTTTTTTTTTTTTTTTTGCTCCAGATACTTTAATCCAGATCTTCAAAAAAATACTCAACATCTTCTCCATAATTATAATACCATGATCCTACCCAGGAAATTTAACATCAATATAGTAATATTATTTCTTATGCAGTCCACACTCAGATATCTCCAATTGCCCACCAATTTTCTTTAGAAGTGTTTTTTGTTTGTTTGTTTTTAATTCAGTCATCAAGAATTCAAGGATCACACATTGCGTTTATCATGTCTCTTTAGTCTCCTTTAATTTGGAATAGTCCTGGTCCCCAACACACCTTTTTTTGATTAGTCCATGTCAGTTTTTTTTTTTTGTTAACATATTCTCCAACCTAGATTTGTCTTATTATTTCCTTATGAATAGATCTGGGTAAAACCTACCACCTTTCTTAAAAATAAAGCTTTAAGGGACACACACGAATTTATGTATTGATGTTTTCATGCTACAGTGACAGAGACTGAATGGTCCACAAAACCTAAAATATTTATTATTTGTCACTTTTCAAAAATCTTTGTAGGCCCCTCATTTAAGGATTTCATCTTTGACAGGTCAGAGTGTGAATTTTTGAGTTATCCATATTTACTTGTGAAACCTTGGGACAGGCACTTAACCCCTCTGAGCGTCCCTTTGGTTTTATCTACCTTACCTCATTGGGTTTCTGTGACCATTCAATGTGAGAATGCATCTAGCACCTGCTAATTTTAATTGCCTAGTGACATTTATTAGCAAGGATTAATCCCTAGTTGAGAGAGGAAATCCCCACAGAAAAGACGTGTTTTACTAAAAAGAGAAACTGGAATTTATATAAGGCATAAAATGATGCTCAAAAACGCCCATGCTCTGTTAATAGGGGGATTTTATGGGATATTTAAGAGTTTATCCTATGTGTGGGTGTGGTATATTTGTACCGATATTTTCATTGCAAATATTCCTCTTGTCAAGAAGAGATTTTGTTCACTGTCAGGAATTCTGAAGAGATGTGAATCTCTAGAGGAAATTATATCTTTCTTCAGCACCAGGGTGTAAATCTTGACTGTTTCAGTTCATCAGGATAGTTTCATTCTTCTAACCATAAACCAAACAGCGAGTGTGGAAAAATGAAATAAAATTGAGTTATTGATTATGTTATTCAACCAATAAATTAACTAAGACTGGAAAATCTCTATCTCAAGATTTCATGTTATTTGAGATGATAAAAATTTCTTCTTATTGCTTATGTAAGTAATTTATATTATTTCTGTATTTAACCTCTAGAAAAAAGAAATACTGCAGCTTTTCTATTTCAAAGCATATTGAAGAACATTAAAAACATTCTAACCTTTTTCAAATAATCACTTTGCATTTTACTCCCCCGTCATTAATTTTCCAGATGGAAGATATTAATGTTCTTATATTTTTTCTTAACTTTTTCTTCAGATTTCTCCATGATAGTTATATTATAATCCATTTTGAATTTCTTAACTTTTTCTTCTATTTAACTGGCAATTTCATATTTAACATACATAAAGCACACAGGTTTTAAGTGTATAGCTCAATGAAAAGTTACAAAGTGAAAACACCCATTTAAGCAGCTCACAGCCCAAAATATTGAAATTACCAGCCAGTCCTTTAACCTATCTCTCAGTCACTGCTTCAAGCTTCCTCTCTAGAAATAAGCAATATTTTGACTGCTATTACTATAGATTAGTTTTTCCTCTCCTTGACTGGATATATGTGGAATTACATGGTACCTACTTTTTTATATCTAGCTTTGTGAAATATGCATGCTATTGTTTTTATCAGTAGTATATTGTCTTACTTTGCTTTATGGTATTTGATTGCATTGATATACCACCAATGTGTTGTCTTTCTTAATGTTTATAAGCATTTAACTTATTTCCAATTGAAGGTTATTATGAATAATGCTGCCAAGGGCGCTCTAGTGGATGTCTTTTGAGGATATCTATACACATTTTTATTAGTATACACTTATGAATAGACTTGCAGAATTGTAGGGTATTTATATGTCCAACGTTAGTAAATACTGCCAATTTTCAAAAATAGCTGTACCAATTCACACTCTCATCAGCAGTGTGTCAGAAAGCATATGACAGCAGTACATGAGAATTGCAGTTACTCCACATCCTCACCTACACTTGGTATCAACAGTATTTTAATTTTTTTTCTAGTTGTTATATAATAGTATCTCATTGTGTTCTTAATTTCCGTCTCTCTAATAACCATGTGGAGTGCCCTTTCACAACATTATTGGAGATCAAAATACCTTCTTTGTGAAATATTTGATCAAGCCTTTTATCCATTTTTAGTACAACATAGGAAATATAATTAATAATATTGTAATGACTATGTATGGCACCATTTGGGTACTGGAGATATCAGGGGGAACACTTTGTAAATATGATTGTCTAACCACTATGCTGTACACCTGAAACTAATATAATATTGAATGTAAACAGTAACTGAAAAAAATTTTAAACTAAAAAAAGAAAAAAAAAACCCAAAATATTTTATCTATTTTTAAAAAGTTAGGTTTTTTTTTCTGTCTTTTATAATTGATTTATAAGAATTCTTTATATATTTTGGTATTATTTATTTATTATATGGATTTTTTTAAAATATGTTTTTATTGATTTTTTTGGAGAGAGAGGAAGGGAGGAGAGAGAGAAACATTGATCAGCTACCTCCTGCACACCCCCTACTGGGGATTGAGCCTGCAGCCCAGACATGTGCCCTGACTGGGACTTGAACCGTCAACCTTTCGGTGCATGGGATGATATTCAGCCAACTGAGCCACACCAGCCAGGACATATTTATGATACAGATTTTCTAAATCTTCACTCTGTGTCCTACCTTTTCACTCTTACTGTTATTTGTTATGAACTGAGGTTTTTAATTTTGATAAAATCAGTTATCAATTGTTTCCTTTATGGTTACATGAGTCTGCCGTATTAAATAGTCTTTGACTACCATATGTCTGGAAGATGTTCTGCTATTTTATTTTCTAAAAGTTGTATCATTTTACCTTTAAGAGTTAGGTCTTTAGCCCTACTAGAATTTATTTCTATATACAGTGTGAGGAAGGGATTCTCATCCACTTTTTATATCCAAATAATATGTCCAAGGTAGTAAAGTTTATACAGTAAACTTTCCTTTATTTTATACCTTGATATTTTCAAATAGGCATATCATTTTCAATTATGGTGCTGATCTTGTTCAATGAAGTAATTATTTTTCTGTGGGGTGATAGGTCTTTTTGTATGATTACATTTAATTGAAATACTTCTTTGGTCATTTCTTGACTCCTCCAGGAAACTTTACACTCATTTTAAATATGTTTCTGTCTAAATTCTTCTTTCAGAACTCTTTCTGGCCCATCTACTCATCTTTGTCTGCTGTATAGAGGTCTTTACTTTAGCAAAAGAGAGTTTTTCTCATAGTATAGATAATATGGATTTTGAGAATAATTATCTTTTCAGGGTTTTCTAATGAAGAGCAGAAATGGCTACATCAAAGTCCTCCTTCTTAGCTGCTGATAAGATTAATGTACTGATTAACACCTTTTCCAAGTTGGATTGGAGGTGAAAGTAATTCCATTTGGCAAAGCCGCATCCCATTTGCTGACATCTTCATTAACCTCACTGATAAGGAAACCATTTCACAATACAAATTTCTCAAAGCTGGAGATTTTATCTCCACAGTCACCTAACAATACTAATTTGAAGTATGAAACATGCAGGTTCAATTGCCTCAATAATTTCACTGTGCCCTATCCTTTTATTTTTTCCTGTTTAAAAGGTTGATAAAAAGAAACCAATTACTTCTCACTCACTAGTAAAGGTTGATTTTCAAAAGGACATTTCACATTTTCAGAAAGAGGGTACAGAAGTATAGCTTAAATTGAATGAAAGTATCATCATAAGGGAAAGACAAATGGATGGAAATCTGTGAAGAGAAAGTAATATAGTTCTGTTAAGCACAAGAAAAATGTTCTAGAATTTTTTAAAAGTTTGCATTTTAATCATTTGCCCTTTCTTTTGCACATTAAGCTTCTGATTAAATGAAAAAAAAATGCCAATTTTGTTCATAATCAGTAAACAAGTTAAGAAAATTTTTATAATCAGTTAAATAAAAACATTTTAATTGAGTGACTTTGACTTTCAGGAAGTACATGATATTTCCTCATCAATATGGTAACTTTCCAGTGTCTACTGTTTAGCTACCAAGCACTTTTTAAAAGGACTTGCAGAGATTTTTAACCATAGCCAGTGGTGTGCAGGTAAATACTTAACACTGAGTAAGAACAAAGCACCATGATTTGTCATGTTTGCCAATTTTCACGGTAGAAATACAGCCCATGACCTATTTGGACTACAAGCATGATGTCACTGAATGCAGAGTTAGGAGGACAGGTGCAATGACACACTATTACATAGTTATGATGTATGGATACAGCAGATGTGCATTACCTTTACATAATTGTAAAATTGAGTAAAATAATTATGAAGATAATTTTTTAGTTTATATTACTTTTATGTTTAATAGTATATTTATATAATTTTTAGGAAATAGCTGTGTTTAACTACTGGCTTGTGAGATTCTTTAAAATGTAATAATCAGTTCTGAGGGGATTCAGTTCTAGCACATTAGTTCATAGCTCTGGTCAAAGGGAATGTCAGCAATCATTTTTCAGTAACAGCTCAAGAGCTTATTTTAAATCTCATGTTGGGGAAACCCAGGTTGATTGTCGCTTAGGTTTTTAGCCATATTCCTAAGATTAAGGAACTTTTAATATTGTCTCATGGTAGAAAACTTTCTGTTCTGTGTTCTAGGAGGATTATAGTCCTGAGTCTTCAGAGTATAAACCATGTGGAAACTCAGAGATAAGATCTCAAGATGCCTCGTCACTGAACACCAGTCCTGGAAAGTTCAACCTCTGGGGCCCTGACAACAGGACTCTGATAGAATTTAGGATGTTGGGCAAAGAAGAATCAGATAACGTAGCTGCAAGATTTGTACACTGTGCCATCTCGGGAAACAGTATCTTGCTATTGTCTGAACAAAATGTGCAGATTCTCTGGCTGAAAGGTTCGGTTTAAATAGAGGTTTCTAAATGTTAGCATGTGTTAGTATCACACCTGGAGTTTCTGATTTAGTGGGTGTCCTGTGGGACCTAAGAATTTACATTTCTAACAAGTATATACTGATATGCCAGAGGCATTTACTATAGAAATGTACTATAGAGACAATCGCTGAATATAACACTACCCGAGAAGCCGGGTGCGAGTGTTTTATTAAACATGTCATGAAACAGACAAAGGAAAGTAGAAATTAGACATTTGAAAGCATTCTTTTTAAAAGAAAGAGTTTGCGATCACAAGAAAGAAAAAGCAAAACAAAACACTGAAGAATTGGCCAGATTCTGAGATTTGGATCCATGAGGCCATGGTGGGGAGACCAGATAGGAAATCAACATAGAACAAATTGCCATTTGTTTCCCAGAAGGTGCAGAGATAGCAACTAAGCTACTGATTTAATCGCCCTGGCTTCAGTAGTTGACTTAAGAAGCATAAAAGGGATGGGCTGTGGGAAGGACTGAGCCCTGACTCCCGCGAAGACGCATCCATCTCCAGCAGCGAGGTGATGCAGGGCAGCACAGGCATTTCAGGCCTGGAGAAGCTGAATACTGAAGAAACAAGTAGGTACTGAAGTCTTTATTTGCTAGTTCACAAAGGAATTTACATCTCCAGTCTATTCGCATAATTTCTGAGTCATCTCTCAGTGAAGTGAAACGTATATTGATTAATTTCTATTATTTTTGCTGTCTCTGGAAATGCTGAGAATTGTGTGTCCTGAAATATGCCATATTAGTGATTCCTGAGGAAAATTCATATGCCAAAAGAAAGAGAGAATTTGTGATATATACCTGGCGGAGCTTAGAAAAAGATGTCAAAAATTTCTTATGCAGCCATTAGACATCGTTCTGAAAATGTTATATTTTAACACATACATTGTGTTGGATTGTTATACTGCATCACTGTAACATTATTGTAAGCTATTTCCTTAGCTATTAATTTAGTAAAATCACTGGTGTGATGTTACCGTGGCTCGACACCCCTGAGCATTCGTGCGATGTAGCACAGACAGTGTTATTTGCAATACTTTGCTAGAGTTCTCTGTGTTCGTTTTCCAGGACTGCTTAACAAATAGCAAGAACGGGTAGTTTGAAACAGCAGACATTTGTTTGCTCAGTTACAGAGGATAGATGTCTGAAATCAAGGAGTTGGCAGGGTTGGTTCCTTCTGGAGTTTCTGAGGGAGAGTCTATTCCTACGTTTCTCCGACTTTCGGGTGACTTCCAGCAGTCCCTGGCATTCTTTGGCTTACAGACATAGTCCTTTAGTCTGTCTCCACCTTCACATGGCACGGTGTTCTCCTTTCTGTGTGCCTCTGTTTTCACGAAGCCTTCTTCATGGACACCAGTCATTAGATTTAATCCTGTATGACCGCATCTTAACTAACGACACTAGCACACATCTTATTTCCAAATAAGGCACTTTGTGAGGTTCCAAGATGGCATGGATTTGGGGGGACACTATCCAACCCACTACAAAATCTTAAAATAATATTAAAGATTATCAAATAAAAATGTATATTATGTATGTCAAATATTATTTTTGAAGAGTTTATATGTATGTTAAAATTTCCTCCGACACTAGATTTATTGAACTATTCAGAAATGTTTGCGCATGGTGAAAAAGACTAAACTGTCCTCTGCTATGTTCTAAGAGCCACCTCACATGTCCATCACTGCTGAGACCCGCCTATACCTAGTTAATACTTTCATAATTAGTGTTTCTTTCATGACCACACATTTTTTTCAGCTCTAGGAGCTCTTAAATTTCCCCTTCATTCTGCCTTCCCTCTTTCACCAAACTAGAATTTTTTACCTTCTCTATGACATTTTGCTACAGATAAATTATTTTCAGGCTTAATGTCCTTCAAAGAATCTCTGTTACTATTAGTTGACTCATTCTATATACATAATTTTTGCTTTCAAATAGCAGTAAAATATTAAAGTTACTTCCATAAGGAAACATGGTAATATGGAGCATAAATTTCTATATGAGTAATGTCTACTATCCACCAAATAATACCTTTGATGTCTTGTGTTCCAGAGGATTCTGTGTACTTCTTATTGAATTTTCTAGAACACATGATGTTTTGAAATTGTCGTGCAAACATAATCATACTCTAATTTTTAAGTAATTATAAATATTTTTCTGGAATATGTAAAATACAGGCTATATGCAGTCATGATGTTAAATATATCTTTAAAATAATTTCTAAGGTGATAATAAGAATTAAAAATAGTAAGTGGGTTTAGAATTTATTTTGTTCATCATTTAAAAGGTGGGATTCCATAATTATCTGATACTATGACAAGGTCTATTGGATATTCCTCTCCAGGTATGGTTTCCAGAAATGTGGAGTAAGCCTTTTGGTGTAGGTTCTGTTTTTTATAAAATAAGAATTTTTAGAAATTATTTCAAACCATGGCATTTCTACAAAAGTCAGTAGCTAGTTCCTTAGTACCTACATGGTGTGTATGAATGAAAGGGAGAAGAAGGAAAGAATCTGTGTGTTCATGTGTATGTGTGTGTGTGTGTGTGTAGGTGTGTGTGTGTGTGTGCTATTTTATTTGGAGGAGGGGTAGGAAGGTACTTTTTTATCCCGTGAGTGTTTACTGAGTAGGACAATAGGGTATTAATAAAGGGAAATAGGTATTTTTCATTAGAAAGAGTTTTAATTAAATTTATTTTAAGGGGAATAAACCTTTGATTTGTCAGTTTTAAGGTTGTGGTTTATCCTTTTTTTTTAAATCCTCGCAGGAGGATATTTTTCAATTTTTATCTTCAGATAGAGAGGGAGAGAGAGAGACATCGACGTGAGAGAGACACATCGACTGGTTGCCTCACACGACCCAGACCAGGGCTGGGGACAAACTGCAACCGGCCACTCTTTGGTCCGCGGGCCGACGCTCTAACCGCTGAGCCAAAGCGGCCAGGGCTAAGGTTGTGGTTTTATAAAGGCTAATGTTTAACCCAGACTGGTTTGCTTCAGGGGCTGGAGCCTCGGCCTGAGGACCAAAGAGTCTTGGGTTCAATTCTTGGTCAAGGGTGCGCATCTTGGTTTTGGGTTCATCCCCAGCCCCAGTCATGTGGGAGGCAAACAATTGATGTGTCTCTCTCACATCAATGTTTCGCACTCTCTCCCACTCTATCTAGAAATATCAATTGAAAACAATCCTCAGGTAAGGATTAAAAAATAAAATAAAATAAAATTTAAAAATAAATTTTAAAATTTAAAAAAGGCTGAAGTTTAGGCTAACTGTATCTGTTGTGTAATTTTTTTAAAATTTTCAGATGTTTCTTACATAGGAAGAAATAGACTTGTCACTGAAAACATCTGGGAAACATCAAGTTCAGTTGTAAAAACTTCCATTAGTAGAAATTTGAAACTGTTTAATGTATTTCAAAAGGAAATATGTTGTTTTAAGCTTAATTTGAAGATTATGATTCAATAAGACATTTCAATTTAGGTGCATATAAAATCCATCTTCCTATTTTCTTCATTATTCACCTTATTTTTTTAGGTTTCAGTGCTTATATACCATATTTTAGGGCAAAAAGGATATTCTCTTAAAACATGTGCCCAATCTCCTTAATTTGGACAATTCTAAGCGTGCAATCATCTTACTTGCACCAAGTCACAGGTATTTAGTGCCTCAGCCAAATTTAGTATCCAGGTTCCCTGCCCACTAGTCCAGTCGTCTCTGCACAGATCCATCCCGCCACACTCAAATGCTGCGGTAGACACATTACCTGCCTTCCACCTTTAAGTCTCTATTACCGCTTCCTTGCTGAGATACTTTTAAAGCCACTATGGCTCATTTTTCCTATATGCACAGGTGCATATTGACTCTAAACATCTATTTTATGTTTCAGTTTTTTATAAACTAGACATTATGAGTTATACCATTACATAAAACCTAACTAAAAAGAGTATTGTAACTTTTTACTGAGGAATAATTTGTAATATATGATAGACAGGTTCTTGGATAACATGTTTATCAAGTTTTTAATAGGTAATTATAATGTCTTTCCTTGTTGTTGAAAAGTTTTTATGTAAAATGAAAAAAAACCAGATATGTCCTGTTTTTTGTTTTTGTTTCTTTCCTTTATAAAGACCGTGAAATGCATAGCACATCACCACTCTTGAGTATATACAAGCAAATTAACATACTTATAATAATCTATCCTAAACCCTTCCCTCTGTTTTTTTTTTTTTTTTTTTTTTTATGGCTCGTCATTTGCCTTTTAGCTATATCTATCACTTGTGTTTAGCATATTGTCATAATCTCTTAATTTTGATTTTTAAAATAAGTACTTATTTCTGTGATAAAAATTATTAAATTTATCAAACCTTACCATTATTGGCAGAGTTTTTTTGTTCATCTTTAGTTCATAAATCATATTGAAATGCTGAAATTACTAATTAAATTTTTATTTTTAAAAACACAGCATCTGTAGAGATTTCTGGAGAAGACTGCGACATGAACATATTTTTGGCTCTTTTTTCTTGACCTGGATGAAATGATTAAGGGGAAGTAAACAGCAGGGCAAGCCTACTTCCGTCACAGAGCTAGGAAGGATGTTAAATACACGTCGAGAACTGCCAGGAAGCATGCTGGCCTGTGTGGCTCAGTGGGTTGAATGAGGACCAAACACCAAACGGTGCCTGTCTGAGTCCCATTTCAGAGCACATGCCTGCATTGTGGGCTTTGTCCTCGGGAGGCAAGCAATTGATGTTTCTCTCTCCCTCTTCCTTCCTCGCTCTCTAAAAATAAATAAAAACATGCTTGTTTATTTTGTAATAACTGTAAGGAAGCAATAGGTATTCAAAGGAAACTAATATAGAAAGTCTTGAATTTTAGAGGAGCTGTAAGTTAGAGGGGTTAAGACTGAATAGGAAGGGATTCCCTGAGAAAGAAGAGAATGCAACTTTGAATGGCTAATGTTCAATGGAATTGGTTAGTAGAATTATTTGGGGAGGCCTATGTTTTCTTTGAGTGATGATTATACAGGTAACTTTTCTTCTGGCAGCTTTACTGTGTTATTCATATATTTAAACAATAAACAGAGTATTTTATTATTAGGAAATTTTATATCAGTTGTATAAAAACCTGATAGTCAGCATTCCCTAGTTCTATTTTTTTTTTAATTCTATGAGATGCATTAAGTTGAAATTTACTCTGAGGAAAAATTATGCCCGTTATCTGAAGTTTTCTCATATTTGCTAGGTCAAGAGTTATAGTAATAGAGTGGCCTAGCCACTCTCCTCTTGATGCTGATCCCAGCTGTGGCAGGTGTGAAAAGGTATATTAATTGCATCTTTATGGATCTGGTAGGTAGACAACAATATCAGACAAAATGTCAGCTTGAAGAAATTTTTGAGTAAACTTCAAACACTTTAATGAAAAAGAAAGCTCAGAGACATAAACATGAAATCAACAAGTGAATGATTGACTAGTGTGTAAATTCCAAATCTGAGAGTCTTATTTAAAGTTAAAATTATCTCTGTAGAGGAAAAATTTTTATCCTTTGTGGAAAATGTAATATAATTATAATTATACAATTTATTGCATCCATACACAGGGTCTCCCCTGTAAAAATAGTATATCCCAGGCCATAGTATAAGTTATTGTCAACAACACCAAAGTGTGACTGAGGGGAAAAAAATGGTCACCTGAGATCCAAAAAAAATGAACTGCATAAGGAAATAAAAAGGGTAGAGATGAGAAGAATTTTCTAGAGGAAAAAAAATCTGTAAACCAAAAGATTACTGCTCCCACAAGAGTTTAACATGAAAAAATACATTCCCATAAATATAGGAAATGTGAACCCTTTTGAAAAAACATCTCTTTAATTTTGTTTTCAGTTACTTTTTTTGACACACCTTATTTCAAACAAATTAATTAAAGATGAGATAAAAGTTTCTCAGCACCCAAGAGTTATTATAAAGATAGTCTACAGTTTCAAGATTGAAATTGCCTCAGTTTAGGAGCAGATAACTTTTTGCAGAGAGTACAGTTTTTGTTTGTTTGTTGTGGTTGTTTTTTTTGTTTTTGTTTTGTTATGTTTTGTTTTGTTAAGAAAGAGGGGACAGAGAGAAACATGGACTTGTTGTTCACTTTATTTACACGTTCATTGGTTGACTCGTGTGTGTGCCCTGACCGGGATCAGCTCTCAAACCTGGCACATCCGGAGATGCTCCAAACAACTGAGCTACCAGCCAGTCAGAGAGTAAGTGTCAAGACCTGGTTTCTTGTTCTATCTCCACTATTCGCTCACTATTTAATTCTATGCAAGTTACTAAAATTAAGCTAATTTGTGTGAAAGCACTTTGCAATATGTGGTTGTTATACACTATTGTTTTATGATGGTACAAGCAAATACATTTCAATTAGTTAAGTTAGTTTAAGTCATAACAAGACATAAGAAGAATAGTGAACCTTTTAAGACAGTTAAATTAAGTTGGTAGAACATACTGAACAATACATATTTTGCATATATTTGCATAATTGTTTTTAATGTACAGAAACTTATTTTTGAATGAATCCATATGCTTGAAAACACTAAAGCTGTTAACCTGGATTTTTAAAATCTTATCAAGTTCCGAATTATGGGAGAAAAGTCTTTAATATTCAAAATTGATAAATAGGTATTTAATGATGTTCATTCCTTATTATTATATGTACAAACTATCAATTTTCTTTCTAAAAATCTACTCTGTGGGGATCAATCATTACCATTCATTTACCAAGCATTTTAGTTTAGAAAGAGGGGCGCCACGGGATTGTACCAGGACACTAGTTACATTTATTTTGCTATCTTATCAATGACCAACTCATACATTCCAGTACGAAATCTACTTTTGCTCTTTTGTCAACAGGCATGTCACAGGGTGCTCTATTTTTTTATTTTTATTTCTTTAAGGTACATAAGAATTAATCATGGTTTCTTGTCACTTACAAAATCATAAACCAGAGTCCAAAGATATAAGGACCTTGCTGAAGGTTTCTCAACGAATCAGTCATAAGGAAAGTCCAAGTCCCCTGGTTCTCAGGCCAGTACAGTTTCCACTGCGCGGTGCAGTTTGTTATGAATGGAGCAATCACTGACTGGAGCAACACTGCAGAGCTGGAACACAGTGGTGATTCTTTTTGATGTTGGCAGCAGTGCCCTATGAATAGGATAGTGAGCCGTTACAAGCGTGTTGTGCACTCATTGAATCCTCAAAAGCTAATTGAATCTTCTGGATGCCTTGGTGTTCAGAATTTATATCAGTGGCTCCAGTACAAGAGTTTGTGCTACTCAGAGCACATACAGGGGTGAAGAAAGAAAAATGTTAACCCCTATTAACTAATAATAAGAAAGCTAGACATTACTAATATTTGATATACAGACACGGTCCGTGTATATAAGTTAAAAGTAATGAATATATGTGGGGGTTCATGCTCAACATTATTTTACTGATACATGGGCATAATCAAAAACATACAGAAATCAAGTGTAAATTGCCCAAATCACTGAATGTATTATTTACATTGATGCAATTAAGATATCCAGAGTAAATGTGTAGAATGCTTTTTTATCATAGTACCATACACGTATCTCTCCATTCATTAATTAAAATTCATTATTTTAAATATTTGTTGAGTGACTACTGTATGCTAAACACTAAGGTAAATGCTAGGAAAAAAGCAATAAAAGAACCTTCATGAAGCTTGTTATGTAGTTATGAAAAGTTTGAGATTTAGCAACAGACAAAGGCTTTTAGAGATTGTAACAACCAAAGCCTTATTTTTATAGCTAGAAAACAGACTTGAAGCAGTTAGATGTGGATAGCTTCAGAGAGTTTGGTTTTTAGAATTCTCATAAATTCCCATCTACATCTCCTTCTCCTGTTCCACTTGCTCTCCTCAGCCATCATGCACTTGGTGTGCAGCTCCTACCCTGGTCTTGACCCAATGAATTCCTAGAGCTTCACCCATGTTGGCCACTGAAAACCTGCCTTGTAACAACTGTGTTTCACTTCTCCTAATTATACTCCCATTCTCTCTTTTTTTTAATTTTTTTTTTTCTTTATTGACTTTAGAGAGAGGAAGGGAGGGGAGAGAGAGACAGAAACATCGATGAGAGAGAACATCAATTGGCCGCCTCCTGCATGCCCCCAAGTGGGAATTTGGCCTACAACCTGGGCATGTGCCCTGGCCGGGAATCGAACAGGCGACCTCTTAGTGCAGGGGTCGACCCTCAACCACTGAGCCACACCAGCCAGGCTATATTCCCATTCTCAAAGGTACTTGTTAGGAAGAAACTATCTAATAAGATTATTTTATATTTGAAATATTTATGATGGATAATCTATTTAATATAACTAAATTATAACTCAATATAGTTCACATTTATTGAGGGTTTAGTAACTTTTCGAGACTGTGCTATCAAAGGGGAATGATTCCTGGAGTTGCTACACTATACCTAGTATAGAATTGTCCACAGTCTTGGTACTCAATAAATGTTGATTAACTGGTTTATTAACCTTCTCATAAGTATCTGCACTTTATGAAAAGTAGTCTACTAGGGTGGAGATAGAATGAAATTTGGAATAAAAAATTAATTTGAATCTCATTTTTTCTACCTACTTTCTAGTGACCTTTGCTCTTATTTAACTTCTATAACCACAGCCTCTGACTATTTAAAATGGGACTAAAAGTATCTCATTTCTCATTCTGCAAGTAATCTAGTGTTAGCATTATAACTACTGTAGACGAAGCACCTTGAACATTGCAGAGAGTAGGCAGTCATTAATTTTTAAAAAGTAAGTTAAAACAAAGGAATAAATATCTAACAGACAAATTTCAGTCAGTGTCAATCAAACTTATGAGAAACATTGATTCAGCCAAGTGTTTCTCATTCTGGGAAAGAAGAGCTTTGGTTCCCTACTGACGATAGACGTAGTAGGGAAAGAGGTGAGGCATACTAGAATCGTGAGGTGTAGAGCATTCATTTTAATTAAACTCACTTTAGGCAGTTTTGGTTTTCTGAAACAGAAGTAAAAAGGAATAGCTAAGCAAAATCTTCTTTCTCTAATTGACAAACAGGAGGAAGGGTATTCTATTTCTGTTGAGATCGGGACGCCTCACAGAATAAACTCTCTAGTTTTTGTCATAAGAACATTTATGGTCACAAATATGTACACAGGCATCAGGGTGAGATAAACAGGTTCAAAAAGTTATCAATACTATTACTCTTCCTAGAAAAGTATTATTTTAACATTTATAAAAGTTTAATATTCAAATTTGTGGGGGTTTTTTTTTCAGTAAAAAATAAAGTTTTTGGAAAGATCTGAATGCAACTCATAAACTTCAAGAATACATGAAATTTGAAAACCTGGCCTCCAGAATGAAATTAGTTCCTGAATATAAAGCTCTTATAAGAGTGCTGACAGAGAAAGGAGTTCCAGTGAAGTTCAGTTGAAGTGTAAAAGGCAGTGATCTTTGAGGATAATCAGTTCATAAGTTGAAAAAGAATAAAACAGTAGTGCAGTATGGTAGTCATCATTCTCCGATGACCCCAGAAAGATGTGCCGCCTTGTATGATCCCCTGCCCTTGAATGTGGCAGGACCTGTTAATATGGAGGGTGTCAATATGTGATTGGGTTATGTCATTGGGAGAAGGTGAAGGAATTGTGCAGATTTCATTAGGGTCCTAAGCTATTTGCCTTTGTGTTAATTAAATGGGAAATTATCTTTGGTGGGCCTGACCTAAACAGCCATGCACTATAAAAGAGGGTCCAGAGGTCAGAAACTCCCTCTCCTGGTGTCCTTGAAGAAACAAGCAGGCATGAGTTCTATCGCTGCAAGAACATTAATTTTTCCAATAACCATGTGAGCATGGAAGTGGACCTTGAGCCTCAGATGAGTTTGCAGTCATCCTTATCGTTATTATCATCATTATCATTATTGCAGTCTCAGAGATCTGCACAGAGAACCCCACTAAACAGCGCTCACATTTCTGACCCCTGAAAACTGACAATAAAACAGGAATTGTTTGAAGCCACTAAGTTTGTGATAATGTTTTAAGCAGTAATAGGAAATGAATACACATACCAAAAGCCAAATATAAAATGTCTCAAGAAGCTATGCAAAATCACTGACATAAATAAAGAGGTAATTAAATAGATAAAGGTCAGATCAAGGGATATTAGCTTCTAAGACTTGTATTAAAAGAATATGTGTTTGGCACATACTTACATTTCTTTCCTATTACTATTGCTCATTCCAGTGCTAGTTATTATATAACTTATTTGATCTCTCATGAAAGATCAAATATTGCAGAGTTAACTGCAATGAAAATGTCAAATGGGATGGGTTAGGGAAGCTTCAGACACTCATGGAATATTCATTCGACCAATCAGTAGGGGCCTGCCAACCTGCTGTACATCAAGGATTTGATTTCACAAGGGCAGGCTAATAACCTTCACCACCCTCTGCTGTAAATGAAGGAGGTTCTGATGAAGACTTAAAAAGACAACAGAAATACCTTGATCCAGGAGTTAAAGCTGAATCAAAAGTAGAAGCATATATCAGTTAAAGAGTACAACCAACCCCTGTCTAATCAATAATCAATGTATAAACAAATTAATCTAAATGTTATTGTTTACCTCAAGAATTGGGAGGCAAACAAATTATAGTCCTAGAGACATTTCACAGTGAAAGAAAAATACTGCACAGAAATATAAGCATGTAAAGAAAATGTGAGGATTTGTGTAATTCATATTAGAAATTAGAAATTATATCAGGATTATACAGTACTTTTATGATTATGAACTTCATTTGCCTCAACTGTGTTTCTAGAACCTAGGGTATTCTGAAGAATAATGCTTTCAAATGTTAATTAAGATTTCAAAGTTCACTATAGGTTTCTTGACACCAATTTCTGGTATCTTTGAATTCATGTTCATATCTATGTTACTTAACTGGTCAAAGAAAGTTGAAGGAATAAAACAAGACTATAAGAAAAAAAGAAGAAGAAGAAAGTGATGAAGGAAAAAAAATAAGCTTCTCTTTTATTTTTCAAAATGCATTTTTACCCTAATACCTCAAAAGCTCTTGCACAAAGAGATCACAACTATTCTATTGGAGTAGCTATTGTGATGCCTTTTTGAGAAAAACATGGGATAGTTCCTTAAAATTAATGGGGAGTGGGCAACCTCTCTTTGCCGAGAACGAAAATATTTTTATCTTCCAAATTTATTTTCAGGACCATATTTGATCATAGAGGTTTCACTAGGGTTCAAAGTGGATCCTCTACTCAAGTAAGTTCTTGACCCTTTCAAGGAAGCTGATTAATGAAAAGTGGATTTTTTATAGACTATTTGGTCATAGTTATGATTTGCCCTTAAAGAACTTCTAGGAAAAAAGTTTTATTTTTATAATTGCTTGTGTTTCTCCTTTTAAAGCACATTTTATTTATAAAACTAAAAACATTTGATTATTTTGTAGCATTTATGATACCATATACGGCTCAATAAATTCAATACATGTGAAGTGGATGAGAAAGAGAAAATGTAGTTTTTGTTTATTTAATTTGGGTATCTGACATAGGAGAATTGTCACTATTATATATCAATACAAAGACAAATGACTGCCGAAAGAGGAGATGAAATATGTGTGGTAATTCCCACAGTAGTTCCTCGTTTCTTGATTAATGTCGAACAATATAATAGTAGAAAAATGATGGAACCAGTTAACTTCAAAAATATTTGAGACACACAGCTTTATGTATTATTATATTATTATCTCAACACTTAATTACATTCTGCTTTTCTTTTTATTTTATAATTTTTAAAATTAAAAATAGCATCAATGTGTTTTAAAAGAGTGTGAGAAACAATTATGAAACAAACTGCAAGAAAAGATTAAGACTCACTGGTCTGGCAAAATTTAGGCCATATTTATGAATGAATTAGAAAATTAATGCAATTTTATTCAATGAATGCATAAATAAACAGAATTTACAAATTACGAAAACCTTGTCAAAATTATTTGAAAAGATTCTCCAACTTTGATTGAAGGAGGGCTTCATACCCTTTTTTTTTTCTAATGCTAAAACTTAAAAAAAGAAATGGTTTTAAAAGCACAGTCAATAACTGACAAAAACAAGCAAGTAAGTGATCTGCAAGGTTTAAGATGTATATTTTAAGGTGGAGGAGGTTACTGTGACCTACTCTCTCCTACAATCTTTATTAGGGCTTAGAACTCAAGTATTATTATCTGAAGTTAATGCTGTTTCCACTCCACAGCAGTGACTCATGCATGCTCATTGAAGACCTCAGTTCTTCTATTTAATTGAGATTTTTCTCTGTAAAGCAGAATGCCTTTACCATCCCATTATGGTTACTAAAGATGGTGTTCTTTTGTATCATGAAGGATAACTGGATCATGTACATAATAAATATAGAATGCCCTGACTTACGTAAGAAAAAGTTCCTTCTGGGAGAAACTAAAGATCAGCACAGAGAAAAACACATTGAAATGGGGACTGAAGGATTAGATGGTATTCAGAACCTTCATATTCGGCTTGACATTTATTTTGTTATCTTTACTCCAACTCAGAGTCAGCGGTACTATAGCACAACTACAAATCATATCCTCAGAAATTTTGCGTAGAATTCAGAATAAAACTAACTCATGTTGTAATGCTTGAGGATATCTGCCACTAAGTAAATGGCATTTACATACTTGCAAAATTTATTTTCATTTCAAATGAACTGCATGTTACCAGAATTCCAAACCATTGTCCTTTGTACTTGTGTTAATTTTACTTGAAGGTGTGAGAGATATCTCAGATTATATACCAACCTCAGTCTGGGAATGAAAATGAAACATAGTATGTAGAAAATGTCTTTCATTTTATTTCATTTTTAATTTATTTTTATTGTTGAAAGTATTACAGATGTCCTCCTTTTTCCCCCATTGACCCCCTCCAGCCCGCTCCTGCCCACCCCCACCCCTCCCATACAAACTAACATATCCACTGGTTGCCTTTATTTTAGCAATGGCTTAGCATTGTATTTACCTTTTAATCAGAGTGTGATTTCCCTTAATTCTGTGCCCACTAGCTTCATGAAATGAAAATTTACCACCAAAAGGAAGAAAATATCTTCATTTCAGGTACAACTGAAATGTTTTCCAGATTTAATAAAAATATTATCTCTGTCATTGTATGGTGAGCTCAAAATAAGAATACAGTTTCAGTATGGGGAAACTCTGATTGACTTACCTTGTATGGTCTTTCTCCTTAAAAAGCTACCTTGTTTGATAGCACTCTCACCAATTATCACACTTCTTTGTACTAAGGCATTGTTTTCAGAAGCCCCCTGTTGAAATGCAAATATGCCATCTGGCAAGCCTTTACCTCATTAGCTCACACCATCGCTGCAGCACATATTATGTATCATATTAGATATGGAAGAGACACTGAGCTGATGAACTCTGACTAAGAAGACCATTGGAAAAACCCCAAGTAGAATGTGCTTCGGGATATGGCCTCAGGGCAGTAGAGCAGACAGAGCAGTGAGATGGTGGTGAGGGGGACTGAAGGCCATTTATCCGAGTTTGGCATTTCATCCAGGTCCTGGCTGATATGGGTGCACAGAGACCCAGAACGCCAGAGCTGGAGGAGAAATCTGAAAACTTGTAATCAGACACCTTTACTTTACAGCTGAGTAATCGGAGGCTGCAAATAGCTAAATGACTCTTCTAAGTGCCCTCAGCTAGATTCTCATCATTAGCTCTTGAAACCCAGAGGACCAGCACTTAACCTGCTGCCTTAGCATTTCCCAAGGTGTAAAGCTGCATAATTACCCACATGGAATTTCATGTGCATACTTGGTGGCTTTCACTTTCTTCAACTGCTTTAAAATCCCCTAAGTTTTCCGTTTGTGTCTCCCCACAGCAACGAGAGTCAAGACTGTCCCTGCTCCAGTTGCTGGGGCCAAGTCACCCTCGCCACACAAGCAGAGTTCAGGGAAGAATTTACACGAATAATTTCTCCTTGAAAAATGCTCTTTATTAGGTATTGTGGAGTAGGAGATCATTGTTGATTTTGTTGGGTGTGCTAACAATATTGCGGTTATGTAGCAAAATGTCCTTGTCTTTTAGAGATATATGCTGAAGTATTTAGGGATTAAATGTCATGATTACTAGGATTTTCTTTAAAATTCTTTAGCATAAGAATAATATAAGGTAAAGTAGAAGGTATTGTTACATCTAATTAATGGGTATTTGTGTATTCATTTTACCACTCTTGGACTGTATGTTTGTAATTTCCATAATAAAGAGACTAAAACATTAAAAAAGAATTCAGAGGAATTAAGCTCCAGGCAGCCCTGTTCAGGAGGCTGTGTTAAAGCATTTAACAAAATTCCTCCTGGGTTCATAATCCCAAAGTCAAGTCCTGGCACACGTGGAGAAAAGTCTTGTTTCCGGTCCTGAAAATCGCGGACAATCTCCCCTCCCCCATTTCTGACTGCTGCACGGTGACCTAAGTGTCATATAGAGATGGGCTGTTTCCTCAGGTTACTTCCCAGAGTAGGAGTAGGAGAGGCTTTATTTCTGCAGGTTGATAGCAAAGATTTTTTTCTAACATTTGAACAGAATCTGTATATTTGTAACTGAAGACATGATTGTGTTTTGGGTTTGGGGACAGCAACAGAGATACCCACCAAACCTCTGAGCTGCTGACATGCTTTACTGAAAAAGAAAAGAAAGAAAAACACAAAACAACTGATTTCCCTCAAAAGTCCGAATTTTAAATCTTCTATTTCATTTTGCACACTCATTTTAATCATAAATACTTTTTAAAACTATAAATGAACATACTCAGCCTGTGAAAGATATGGAAACCAGGAGAAATATTAAGAAAACTATAACAGCCTCCTCCACTACAGTTCCATTGAGCTGGGCCCTGAGCTGGGCCCCTTGGCTAAGGCGACTAAGCGACTCCATTTTTATCAGCAGTGGACCTTCCTCGGTTTTTTCCAATAATAGGTTGATTACCCCTAGAAGTAAAGGAACTTTGCCTAAGGTTATGGTTGACTTACGTAACAGGATGTATCTTGCAGTTTCTGAGTATCAGGAACTGAAAATCATGATCCCAGTGACTAATGCTTATTTTGGCTTCTGTAGTAACAGCTTTTGCACCCACTATTGTACCGGTTCCCTGAGGGGGAGCCAAAAGGGAACATGGCTTCTGTCTTTAAAAGCGGACGAGCAAGAACAATCGGGCTGTGATTTGGGGAGACTCTGCCCCCCACAGCCCACTGGTGAATAAAGCGCTCCTCTCATTTACAATTTGGCTGTGCGTCTCTGGTTATCTCGCTGACACGTTACACCATGATCCAGGAATAAACCCTGCAAACCTCCTGCTACTGTGCAAGACTGTTAGCTGTGCATGTAGTTCCACCATCACCTTCTGCAGTCCCTGCAAAGAACCTGGGAACTATACTTCCCCAAATTCCTTTCTCTCTGGAAATCCAGGTTAGAGCTTCCTGAGTTAGAGGCAGGAGATTTGAACAGCAGAAGAAAACCTCTAGAGGCCATGATTCTTGGGGAGAAGTGGCGGAGAGACTCAGGAGCACCCATGAGATTAAGCTGGCTCTCCCAGTGGGCGCTGAGGAACTTTTCATTCAGTGGCTGTTGATTAATTGGTCAGAGCTCTGAGATGACTGCAAATCGCAAGAGCTCCTTTTGGAAAAGCTAAACCTAAAGTGAACTCTTCACTCCTGGAATACATAGAATGTCTGTTTCCTTGACTGAACGCTGACCATTTATTATTCTTTTATTTAAAAATTTTCTTAATGCATATTTTTAAAAATTCTCATTTCATTTTTTAGTATGATAGTAAATGTACTCTACCATCAAACAATTTAATGTTCATATAACATTTGTTTAATCATTTTGGCATCTTTAATCATTTTTCAATATTTGACACAGGATTATTCTATTTCAACAGTATCAAAAATGCTGAAATTCACAAAAGCAAGAACAAATGTTGTCCTTATATATGATTATTTCCTTAATAGATATCCAGAAATAAATTTACTGTGGCAAAGAATAGAATCACTCTTTAAGGCCTTTGATATATATTGTTGATTTTTTGCTCAGAAAGATTGTACAGATTAAGTTCTCATTAGCAATATTTGACTACTTCCATTATTCTGCTGCATCGTTAGTATTAAATAATATGCTCATTCCTGTTAGACCATGTATTCTGTTATGTATTTTGGAAAATAGCCAGCTACCTCTTGTATTTTGTACAAAGTAGATGTTCAATAGAAGGCTGTCAACAAAATGATGATAGAAAACTGGGCAGGGTCTTTGCAGAAGTAAGAGTGGATTTTTAAAACTGGTGGGGGGTACTTCGAGAGCCGAAACTGGGAGAAGAGAACCTGTGGAGAGGAGAGCATTTTGCAGATGAGCTGCTCAGTGTGACCAGGAATGTGAGGGGAGCAGTGGGAAAAGATGGCTATAATTTGTGCATTTTACCTGTCAATCAAGTGATGAAGGTTGTTGTTTCTTTGTCACATGCTATTCGAGAGGTTTGACACCTGAAAAAAAAAAGTGTCATAAAGCAGGCTCTTCCTGCTGCACTTAAACCTGGAACAATAAGATTAGAACTACTACAGATTTCATGGAGCCTGAGAACAGCAATGCAGATAAAGCAGAGCAAAAAGACAAAGAGAAATGAGCTCCTGGATCCAGCCACGCCTGAAGCTCACCTTCACCTGGACTTCCCACTTAGAACCTGGACATTTATGCATATGGCTTCTGTGTGGTAACTAATAATGCTCTTACCAGCCTGGCCGGTGTGGCTCAGTGAATTGAGTGTTGTCCCATGGGCTGAGAGGTCCCGGTTTGATTCCTGGTCAGGGTACAGGCCTGGGTTGTGGGCTTGATCCCCAGTGGAGTGCGTGCAGGAGGCAGCCATTCAGTGTTTCTCTCTCATATCGATGTTTCTATCTCTCTCTCCTTTCCTTTCTCTCTAAAAGTCAATAAAGGCATATTAAAAAATAAATAAATAAAAATAAAAAATAAAAAACTGATGTAACATTTAGTTTACACCCAGGAGTTCCAAAAGACAATGAAAATATCTTCTCAAATGGAGTGATGAAAGCTCCCATTGAATACTTCTGTCTGGTAGCAGACTGCTGAGTCACTCACTAATTGCCAATACAGTTGGCAAGAATTTTTCAAGAAGAGCAGCCTGTTCTTTGGGGCTTTAAAAGGAGGATACACCACGGAATGTCGGACGCAGCTGGTAACCAATGAGCCATTGATGGCATGCAATCTTCCTGTAAGTGGTAAGATATATCTTATCCTGTATACATATCTTACCCTGTAAGTGTCTCCTATCGATATAAGTGATATATTCAGCCTTTGAATTTTTTTTAATAATTGTGAGATTCTTAGAGTACTACTGCTCAAGACTGTGTGCCAGAGTTTGGCATTCTAAACAAGAACACCATCACGATTGTTCTAGCTCTGGTCCATTGCCTGAAGGTGTAGGAAAGATCGGTATACTGAAGATACTCAACACTTGCGGTGGTGGTGATTCAAAAAGTTTCAAGTCAGAGTAGAAATGGAGAACAGCTCTAAGTTAGAAAAGAAAAAGAATAGACCCTTCTATGGTGTCTTAAGAACAAGCTCACAGAGATGCCAGAAATTTTCTAAAAAAGAAATGAACAACAAAAATGGAAAAACTCAGCAAGCAAATTTGATTGGCATTCAATGACCAGGAACACACACTTTGAGCTTCGACGAAGCACGTTGAATGCAGAATCACAGCGTCAGGACACACAGCTAAAAGCTGTGAATTTCTGGGTTGTAAAATTTCTGTCACTTGTTTTAAATATTTTCACATTTAGGTATTGCAAACATAAATATTTTCACATTTAGGTATTGCAAACATAAAATATTACATATAAAAATAAAATAATAGTGTACATTTTTATTCAACCTGTACCAAGTTGTATTCTGGTAACTTTGAGTCTCATACCGCTTACTGCTTCCTGCTTCCCCCTGGATGTTGATCTGTAACTTATTCTGTATCAAAACTCTTTGAATTCTGCAGAGCCACGTTCTTGGTCTAAGTGCTCACATTTTACTCCAGGTAGAGGGCTATACCTTGTAATTCATTGCCTCCCTCAATCACCTGATAGAGGAGGGCCTGGGACAGAAAAGGGCAACAAAAGGCAATATCTTTTTTTATTTTGACATAGTTTCTGCAAAAGTTCTCTAAACTTTTTTGCTTTATCTCCATTCACAAAAAGTCAGACAGATATGAGTGATAATCATCTAAATATGTCTCTCTGTTCAGTTTCCTTTCTAGCTTATTTTTTGAAGAGTGAAAGAGACACTCATTCTTTCACTATCCTCAACCTCCCCATTTAGCTTTGATTTAATTTTAGTTTTGAATGGTCTTTGTTGAGTTTTCTATAAAATGAATTAAAATTTCTTAACTGACTAATCTTTCTTTCCTCAACACCATCTGATTTTCAGACTGCTTTCTAAGGAAATTTTGAAGTTTACCTTAGCAAAGTAAATCGTTAAACTTCTTTGTTAGATAACTATATTTCATTTAGAACAATTCATTTAAAATCAAAGTTTAAAATGTGTACAAAAGTACACCATCACCTAAAACAAGGTACATAAATCTGCAGGGCTCATTGCAAATGGAAAATATGGAATTCCTTGTTAAGTATTTATTGAGACAGCACATGGCAACAGTAGCACACCATTAAGCCAAGCACAGCCCTTCTAAATGTGGGGTCTTGTGGGTCCATGCAGTTTGCACCCTGGAAAGCTGGCCCTGCCATTGCCTATAAAAGAACTCTTGAAAAGGAAAATAAAGTTAAAAGCCTTCAATGTGAGGAGGCTGTAGGGAAACTTCCGATGAAATTGGAGCCAACGCGGAATGTTGCATTCAGATAAAAGGTCTGTGTTTGAAGGATAATAAGCCAGAGACCTCGGTGTGTTCTACAGCTTTGCCACTACTCAGTACTGGACACTGTAAAGCAGGATTTCTCAACCATGCAGTATTGGCATTTGAACTAGATAATTCTGCGTTATTGAGACTGTCCTGGGCATTATAGGAACTTTAGCATCCTATAACTAGCAGCGCCTGCCCCCTAACCAAAGTTGTGACAATAAAATACGTCTATAGATATTGCCAGCTATTACCTCAGGAGCAAAACCACTGAACTACCTCCTTTTCCGATTGTGCTATTGACGAAGACTATCTCCTTCATCAAACTTTAGTCAGGCTCCCCGGAGTCCTCCTTTTGACTAGTCCTCACCCTTGGGCTCTGCCCTTGTCCAATTTAGTCTAGTTTTAGCAAGAATCCTCTTGGGTCAATTTAGTGAACACCCCATCTTTGATATCTGATGAAATTCCCCATCCTCCACCCTTGGAATCAGATTCCTTATTAAGCTCCCCCAATATCTTACTGCCCCAGCCTACCTTCAGTCAAAATCCTGTCAAGTAGGTTCATCCAGCATCTCCCTTACCCCTGATGCTTCCTCTTAGCAAATTCTCATCTTCTACAACTTTCCTTGCTCCTTGGCTATTAATCCCCACTTGTTTTTGTTCAGATTTAAACTCTCCCCACTGCAAAACCACATCACAGTCATCAGCTGAATGAAGTCTGCCTTACCTTTCTTTAAAGAGTGAGATGCATAATTTTTCTTTAACACTATTCAAGAGAATCTTTGGGGATGCTGAAAATTCAGATTCTCCAGGGTTCCATTTCAGAGATTCTGATAGCACAAGTCTTCAGTGGGGCCCTCAAGTATGCATTCATTTAATAAGGACCCCAGGTGACTGTGATATAGCGAATCTAACATTACACTTACAAAAATACTGATGCAGAGATGAATTGATGCCAATAGAACTCTACCATTAGATGAATAGAGCTTAATGATGGTCGGATGCTATTGTCATATTTACTTAGGACAACATACGCACATATGGCCTCTAGATTAATGTTCACGTCTCCAATTCAATTTGCTTTTGTAGACACAGACACAATCTGCTTTGCAATTAGGTAAGCACCCATCTGGCAGAGAGAAAATTTGGAGGCTGTAAAATAAAAGGTAAAGATTTTTCTTTGTCAGCAAGCCTGCCTGAAATAATGATCAGCTAATGAAAGTACTGTACGACTGAACGTTTGTGGTTCTTTCAGAGTGAATTGGAATGGATGGCCCCATTGAAACAATACCTGATGTCAAATTATTAATGGTACCCCCTTTCTTTCTAAGTTTAATTAGTTAAATTTTTTTTTTTTTTTAGCACAAACAAGGTCAAATATCTGAAGGAAAGCTCAATAAATTCACTCAATTACAGACTTTACAGAACTAAGATTTTAGAAATTAAGTTAATTCCCATATGATTGACAGAATTTTCTCATTTGCTTCCAGATGTTTTGGATTTCACTCTGTGGCATGTTCAAAAGGCTAGTAGACAACAAAAACAATAGGGAATCCCTTTTTTTGAGGGTATTCTTTCTTTAATTTTTCTGTGACTCTACAGGTCCTTCCCAGTATGTTTCTGCCTCAGCTTCTGCTTTCTGACTTCACTGTGTTGAATGTCTTCATTCAGGAAGGCAGGGATCAAATCTGATTAGTCTCAATTAATGAATAACTAAATCTCAAGAATTTTACTATTACTTTTACTTTTTTCCCCCTAATTACTCAAGCTACTGACCAGCCAGTCACATTCAGTATCATATTTAGTTATAACTTCAAAAACCTCAATTCAAACCAAGTCTCTGATAAAATCCTACTTTCATCTCACACTCACCTAGGAGGCCAGAAGTATTTGAACCAGAATTTCTACAACCTTCTTTTTAAGTATCTTTTCTAAAGGAAATAGACTCTATTGGAGCGACGTCCCACGCACCAAAAGGTTTCAGGTTCGATTTCTAGTCAGGACACGTACTTGGATTTCAGGTTTGATCCCTGATCAAGGTGTGTATGGGAGGCAATTAATCGATGTTTCTGTCTCATGTTGATGTTTCTCTACCTCTCTCTCTCTCTCTCTCTCTCTCTCTCTCTCCCTTCCTCACTCTCTAAAATCAATAAAAACACATCCTCGGGTGAGGATTTAAAATAATAATAATAAATATAGGGAGGGAGTGCTAACAACTTGAGAAAGGATTTACACCTAGTTTGAGTTTGGTTCAGGACTGAGAAATATAGTTGTCTTCCCATGTAAGGCCACTAGACCTAAGAATGCAGAAGTTTGAATGGGAAAGAAGTTCTGGTCTGTGAGCTGTCAGCTTCCTGCTCTTGTGAATTGGGGCAAACATTCTCATACATCCGCATGGCGCTGCTTGTTATGAACGCAATTCTCCTGAACTTCCTGCTTCCTCAAGGGTGTTTTCTCTGGGAGCTCCAGGTTGTTGTCCATTCAGTATTCTTTGCTGTAAAACTTTTCTCAGGCTGTGTGACCCACATTCCATATATATAAAGTAAATATATATATTTTTATTTATTTTTCTAACTTACTCATACCATACTATATTCTCAGGTATTAATATAATAGACACCTAATTTATATAACTAATATTTTTAAGTTTTCATTTGCCTGTTACTTTCACATTAGTAAATATTTTTCATATATTCATCTTATTTTTTTCTAACAACAACCCTGTATGGTAGACAAGATAGTTATTATTATCTCCGTTCCACAGACGGTGAAATTTTGTCATAGACCTATGGTCACTTCCATAAGGACATATACAGAGTAAGGACAGAGAATGGACCTAGTCCAAGTGTGTGGATTCCTGGTACAGTGTTCTTTCTACAACTTCACTCTGTCCCTTTGGGACACGGGTATCTTAGGGACACAAGAAAAATGACCACACCTGAGAAGTAGCTCATGAGGTTAATAAGGAACTTCACAGCTACTCAGAAGGGTGAGAAAGGGTAGAGAGGTCAAGCTCTAAAATGGTAATTCAGTGGTCATGTTTGGAGTAAATGTCTTTTCATGCCTTTTATTTAAATCCTAGTCAATATCCAACCTGCATAAGTGAAAACCTGTCATTTATTCTGAAATTAGTCTTCTTCTTAAGTTTTCTTCATCAGAACTAAGAAGTAATCCTGGCTACAGTTGCCTACAAAAGGTTTTGATTTTGATTTCAGTATCAAGCCGTAAAAGGGACAAAACAAATAAATGATAATAGTAATGACCTTCACCCTGACCGGTTTGGCTCAGCAGTTATAGCATTGGCCCGCGGACCAGAGAGACCCGGGTTCGGTTTTGTTAAGGGCATGTGCCTCGGCTGCGGTTTGTCCCTGGCCCCGGTTGGGGTCGTGTGAGTGGCAACCAGTCGATGTGTCTCTCTCACATTGATGTTTCTCTCTCCCTCTTCCTCACTCTCTCCCTCCCACTCTATCTGAAGATAAGTGCAAAAATGTCCTTGGGTGAGGATAAAAAAAAAAAAAAAGAATACTAGTGACCTTCAATCAGCTTTCTTGGTAATTGCATGTGTATTATTTCCCAAAGGACCACACTTGGATAATCCATTCAGTCATATTAGAAATATCTGCATTTTATAATTAAGGCTCATAGTGGGATGGAGATTGGCCCTACAGATACCAGGTACTACTTCCTAGAACCCGCAAATCTTACCTTATTTGAGAAGAGAATCTTGGTGGATAGAATCAAGGGTCTTGAGGTGGGGTGGTTATCCTCCTGGGCCCTAAGTGCCATCACATGCTTCCTTACAGGAAGGATGCAGAGGCAGATCTGATACACACACAGAGAGAGAAGACACACCAAGGAAAAGGCAGTGTGAAAACAGAGACAGAGATTGGAGTGATACAGCTGCGAGCCAAGGGATGCTGGCAGCCGGCGGAAGCTAGAAGGGGCAATGAACAGATCAGTCCCATAGAGACCCTGTGGGAGTGTGGGCTCGCTGACACCTTGGTTTTGAAACCTAAGTACAAATGCAAGTTGTTTTAAACCCCTGAGGACTCCGTTAGTGCAGACATGTGAAACCAACACAGATTTGGCATTAAGGCATGGAGTACTGCTGTAACACATACCTAGAAATGTGAAGTGGCTTTGGAATTGGCAATGACTAAAGGCTGAAAGAACGTTGGGCAACACGATACAGAAAGTCTACATTGACTTCAGCAGATTGTTGTTAGAAATATGGATGCTAAAGACTCTGCCCCAAAGACTCAGGAGGAAGTGAGGAGCGTAGCAGAGAAATCCTGTCTTGTCTAAGACATGAGATAGTCATTATAAATAGGATTTAGTAGAAATACGAATATTAAAGGTGCCTTGGTGAGAGATAAGAAGGAAATGAGAAGCACACTATTGGAAACTGGAGGAAGGATGATTCTTGTTATGTAGTGGCAAAAAAATTTCGCCACAGTGTGTCTTGTAGTTTTGTAGACGTCAGAATCCTAAGTGATGAACTCAGGTACATGCAGAGTGATGAAGGCTCATACCAGTCTCTCCTGGCTGCTTACAGTAAACAGTGAGAATAAAGAGATACATTGAGTGAAGACTGTTAAATAAATAAATCAAGACTTGATACATTGAAACATTCTCAGTCTGTCCAGATTGCAAAAGATGGTAAAACTCAGAGCTTCACTGCTGGATGGCCGGCTCTGGAGAGAGAGGCAAGGGTGTGCTCACAACTATTGGCTAATACCTTGAAAGGATCAAAACTTCAGGGTACTCCCACACACAGGATTTTTTAAGACAATAGACATATGACTTATGGATGCACTCAATCATCTCAGCAGAAGCCAAGAATAGAGGTGGATTTTCTAGCTAAGATCCTGTCTATTAGTGGGAGTGACGTATTTCTTAATTCAAGGCTAGCAAGCTGCTCTGCTGCCTGCCGCACATCACCCAGCACAGCCACAGGTGCTTGAAACATCAGTGGCAGATGTGGATGGTGTTGAAGCCTTCAGCAGGCTCTAGAGGTGAGTTACAGCACAGAACCAAAGGGTTTCGGAGGAAACCTCTGTTATCCGCTACAGATGACTGTGCTCCTTTTGAGAAACAGCCTTTGAACTGCTAGCGGGCCTTAGTAGAGACTGAATGCTTAACTGTGGGCCACCAATTTAATATGTGACCTGAGCTCCCATCATGAATTGGGTGTCACCTGACCCACCAACCCCCCAAATGGGCATGTAGAGCCGACTCCGTCATCGAATGGAAGTGGTATCTACATGAGGGGGCCAAGTACATCCTGTAGGCACAAGTTACATGAAGAAGTGACCCAAGTCCCTGCTCCCTAACCCTATCACAGTGCCTTCTTTCTCCTATCCTGCACGTGCGGCCTCATGGAAGTTCCCTATGATCAGTTAACAGAGGGAGAGAAGACTCGAGTGAGTTTCAGAGATGACCCAGCACTGTGTGCACACACACTCAAAAACGGACAGCTATGGCACGACAGGTCCTTCCTGGATATGTGGACATGCAGTATTCAAATCCACAAAGCAATAAAAATGCGGTACATTAATGATTGTATAATTTGCATTATCAACAGATGGACAACTTCTATATTTGAAATAGATGTAAATAAATCCAAATATTTCTCTTATAAGTTTATACATTGCATGCTTGGAAAAGTTTCCAAGGTCAGTGCCCAGCACCATCTGTCCAAACCCTGTCTTTCATCAACAACTTACACACTTGCTGGAGACCTTGGGATACACCTGTAATAGCCCTGGCCTTGCTACCTTTTTCATATTGTTGGGTGAGTCAGAGCACTGGGTAAGTAGTGATATTCTTGGAAACCATTCTTTCATCAGGGTGACTAGCAATGACATCATTATACATGGAAGTAAATGCCATCACATAAAAATATTCTACTAAATCAAACTAAATATTTCTACAAAGCAACTTTCCCTTATACCGGTCCTTAAAATGCCCATGGTCATACTCAAAACCACTAACAAAAAAGGATGTGTGATGCCATATTTGCTTAAGTGGAAATGATTAATAGCCCTTAGCAGTGGTGGTTACAATATTTTACTTTTTCATAGTTAAAAAAAATATATGAGAATACTCATCTAGGGTCCCTTCCAAGGTCTCCAAAGGGTCTCTTTGAAAGTGAGGAGCCCTAAATCTTAATCTCCATTCACTCTATGGTATATCTACCTCTGCTTCATAGAGGATGTGAATTATAAATTTAACAAAGAAAGCTAATTGCCTTGAACTAATAGAAAAAAATATGCTAAGCAATGTGTATAGCATATACACACCCTCTTGGAGATACTTGAGAGAAGTTCACACATGGGAACATGTATCTCTGTGTGAAGAAGTAAGAGATAGTTTTAGAAGATACAAAGAGAATGTCAAATCATAATTTTCAGTCATTTAAAAATAAAGCTCTGTCTATCTCTCTATATCTATCTATCTATCTATCTATCTATCTATCTATCATCTATCATCTATTTATCATCTTTATCATCTATGCAATACTGAGATAAGATTGCAAAGTTAAATCTAGAACTGGTTAATACTCTATAAAGCAATAAAAACATAATATTTTCTACCAGACAGAAATAATTTGCACCTCTGTCAACAAAAATTAGTGGCAAGTTAGCAATTTTCTAAGTTACAATTCCTTGTGTGGACCTTAATTAATATTGAGTGTTAATATTAAATCAAGTAAAATTCCATGATCTGTGTAAGCAGATAACACATTAGGCAGACTTACTTTATTATATCATTGAAAGGGCAATAAATAAGTTTTCTAACTTATGTTCAAGTTTTGGATAGTTTTTCTCAAAGAGTAGTCTAGGGCACTCTTCAATTGTTAAGTGCTCTGGCTTAATGACTAGGAGAAAGGTAATAATAATATCATTGCTATTTTTAATGTGTTTTTTTATTTATTTATTTTTTTATTTTTTTTAGAGAGAGAGGAAGGGCAAGAAAGATAGAAACATCGATGTGAAAGAGAAACATCGATTGGCTGCCTCCTGCTGCCTCCTGCACACCCCCTACTGGGGATGGAGCCGGCAACCCCAGGCATGTACCCTGACCAGGAATCGAACCGGGACCTCTCAGTCCATGGGACTATGCTCAATCCACTGAGACACAGTGGCCAGGTTATTATTGCTATTTTTAAATCTTAAAACTGCTCTGGCAGTAGGGAAAGAATACATCATACTAAATGTAGTCTGGAGATTGGCTGAACTGTTAGGCACTATTAGCAAATTACATTTTGGATAGATAGGTGAGGGTGGGAGTTTATTTACTGTCATAGAATGGAATTAAATTGAACTGGTATAAACCAGGTCTGAACCTATCAACCAACTGACCCAGCTAATTATTCTGTTGATAGTCAACTCATTGGGGCTTATCTCTGTACAGAAATTTTCTACTCCAAAAAGATTGATGAGATATGTTTCTTTTTTATGACAAAATTTATAGTTTCCACTAAGATTTACTGAAATCTGTCGTATGTGGGAAACCAATTTTGTAGACATTCTAACATTTTTTCTGAAGATTTATATTATATAATTTTGATACTTTTCTGTAAGCTTATTTATTTTCATTTCTTTTGAAACGTAGAATTAATTGTTTAAGTGGTCGCTGGGGATATTACTATTATACACTCATTTACAAATGTTACTTAAAAATTTTTTTTATGCCTCACCAATAACAATGCTCCCAAATAACAACATATTATCATGCTTTTCTATAAAATCACACTTTGAAAAGAAGAATAATTTTTAAATTTCACAAAATATAATGATTCATAGCTTTCATCAGAATTCAAAGATCTTAAGCTTGCTGTGGCTTTTCTCTACAGCACTGAGCCTTTTCCCTGTGTGGGTCACATGGGAAGTCAATCCAGTCTTTCAAGCTGGATTTCCCCTGTTGACAATTAATCAAGGGAGTCTTCCCGAAATATCACTTAACTCATCTCCTGCTGCCCTGCATGAGTCATAGCTCCGGAAAGGAAGCATCAGCACACTTCACTAATGGGATCAAATGACTAAAATGATGGTGCAACCCCAAGATTGCATCTAATTGCATTTAGAATTTGTAATGTTCAACCTAGAACAGGGTTTTCCAAATATCCGTGCATGAGCTACCATTTGCCGTTTTCTGCCCCCTCTTTCCTTTGCCATTGTTCACAGAGAGCATTGTTGAGGTCTGCTTTTCCATTGCCTATTTCTACCTTATTATTTCTGGACTTTGAAGCTCAAATTTGATTTTTGAATAACAATAATCTTCTAGTGGTAGGCAGTATCAAGCCCTGTACATGATTTAATTCTGGCGAGTACAAGGAAATATAGGTGGATCCATGCATTAAATTGTTACTGTACAATGCCATAGTTGGAAGCAACCAAAAATTAGACCTGCCAGATTCCATTTTGGGTGAACTGCTCTCTGAGAAAATAGCAAGAAATAGCAAGATCTCACTCTCTGGGTCAAGGCCAACAAATGAAATAACTACAATGGTTATCCACTGATATCAAGTGGCATTTATTTCAAGAGTGGTTTTAGCAAATGAAATTTATTGCATAATCTGTAAAGAATATAAATATATGGAGAAAAATGCAGAAAACAGCATAACAGTTTCAGACACCTAATTCCGAAGCATGCTTTCCTGTGTGGTTTACCAGGCTGATCATACTGGCCTCTCGTCCTAGTGCTTGTCAACTTGATTATTGGCACGTGTCAGTTGGTGAAATGTTGATGGTGAAAAAGAGGACAGGGGTGTTATTTGATTTGGACACATCATGATGACTTCAAGTCCCAATTTTCCAAATGTTTTATGTTTGTAAAATAACACTATCAGTACTTCCCCTTTTCTCTCCCTAAACACACACACACATACACACATTATTTGAGATTATAATCTAATTTATATATGGAAAATATTTTTTCTTAATGTGTGTAGCACTTTTAACCTCTACATACAATATGTTTCAAACTCTTTGGGGAGAGGGAAATATTCAATTAGTAGACCTTTGTAAATACTCAGCCTGAAAGATGCAGATTTAACGGAATTTGTTTTGTACTTGCCCCTTCTCTGCCACCAATGTATCTCACTAGGATGAAACCCAACGTAGTAAATGAAATTATCAGGTCCATTTCCTGAATAAGACTGCAGAGAATTGCAAATCCCATAGTTTTGAAAATAGTAACTGCAGTATTGCTTGTTCTTAGGTCTTGTCCCAAAGTTACAAATTATGTACACCTTTAATAAAATGTTGCATGACGTCATGATATCACTGCAAAATTATTTTGTATCTGATTTGAAAAACATCTAATGATTGAGAACCCCTCATTTTTATTCAACCTATGGACAGAATTCATCAATGGATGTCAAGAATGGAAGTAAATAGAGTTTGGTTTCAATCATTATGTCAAGTGACAAAGGAATTTAACGTTTAAAATGCCCTGGTATGGTAAAGATTATTTACAATAAAATATGAGTGAAAATGACTTCACTAGAAATCCAGGCGAAAAACTTTCTAATGAGGTGGGCTTTAGGGATGCAAATGTTCACATTTCTTTTAGGACATTTATAACAAAATGAGCTCTGGTGGATATAATACGCTATTTGTTTAATGTCACTGCATTTAGAGTATCTATCAAATTATTTTAAAATGTATTAATTTTATTGATTATAGTAATAGCTAAAATTATTGGTAATTACTATATGCCTTATACCACCTTTTTTGTAGCTATGATTTAACCCTTAAAAACAATCTGAGACAGTATTATTAATTTCCTCTATTACGAATTTGAAGAAACTAAGGCATAGAATTATTGGTTCCTGCTTCCTTCTTCCCTAAACATACAAACATTAAGATTGTCTTTTACATTTAATGGCATTGTACTGAGGTATAGAATTATATAAACCCACGTTTCCTTCAAAACGTCCAATTATTTTTGGAATGCATTACTAAAGTACAGGTTTCTTCCACCAGGTCAATTTGCAGCATGTACATTACACATCAGTACTAGATATTCAAGGCAAATGAACTTCATCACGTTATCACATCAGGTCTTTCCTCCTGTCCCTTAACTCCCACTTTCTTTTGCTGGTGTACAGATTATCTGTCCATATAGCTGCCAATCTCCTATTTATTTATTATGACCTGCTTTAATGGTCATCTTGGTAAGAACGGTCTCCTTTAGATCCACCAAACTCAGGTGACAATTTATTCTTTTGCTGCTGTCGTATGATAAACACACACACACACACACACACACACACACACACTCATGTTTTGGTCTTCTAATAAACTTTGAGATTCTGTGGAACAGTCACTAAATCTGTCTGCATTTTTTTTAATCCTTACCCAAGGACACGCTTAGAGAGAGGAAAGGAGAAAGAAAGAAAGAGAGATCAATGTGAGACAGAAATATCAATTGGTTGCCTTCCCTACACACACTCACTGGGGACAAACCCAGGTATGTGTTCTTACCAGGAATCCAACGGGCAACCTTTCGGTGCATAGGGTGAAGCTGAACCAAGGGAGTCACTCCAGTTGGCCAGCTTAGTCTGCATTTTAATTCAAGGACGAACAGTGACTGGAGGGAGGTAAATAACCAATGTGAGTTTGCTGAAAGAGTAAATAAAGAATCGAACTCAAAGTCTACAATGCTTTGATGTAGGTAGAAGGTTACTCTTTCCATGAAAGTTCACAAACACAATTAAAATATGCAAGTCTATATTTATATACAAGTAAATGTTAATCCTCTCTTCCTCTCTTTCTGCATACAAAGAGGAGTGATGATCTGTGATCTCAGATTTCAGGACAGAACTTTGTTTATCCTAGCTTCCGATAATACTCTATCTAGGTCTCTACTGTTGCCTGTTTACTCTCAATTTGAATATCTACAACTAGTGACTCCAGTGACTCGCCATTACAGAGTGCTGCAGGCTTCATTACAGAAATGGCCCAAATACAGGATCGTCGTGTGTGTGTGTGTGTGTGTGTGTGTGTGTGTGTGTGTTAAGGATGTCCAATATCCATAGTTCTAAATTCACGGTTCAACCAGAACACAAAATTATAATTAGGTTTAGAAATCTCCTTGTTTAACTGAATTCTTTATACTTCCCAAAAGTTTTTTTTATGCTGTAGATTCAGTGTCAGGTAAGAAAAACTTTGTGACTTTTTAAAATCAATAAATTTAAAAAATAATATTTTGCCAGTTTATGAGGAATATATTAGAAAAATGTACAATTTCTATTCTTCTACTCCTTACTAGCTTTTGAATTTTTCTAAAAAAAATATATTGACAGGTGATTAGTCAAACTGAGAACCAACTGCTCTGACTATTTAATCTAAATGATAAGTGATTGTTTTGTTTTGAAGGCATTTTAAACAAATACTTGAGAAAATTTCTGAGATGCATATTATAATTTTTTGTAATATATTCTCTCTCTCTCTATATATATATATATATGCACACATAGGCAAAGTTTCTTGACACTAAAGAACTCACTGATTTTTTGTTTGTTCCAAATATATTCCCCATTAAAATTACGAAGTGCTAGTAGCAAGAAATATGCTGATATGCTGCAATTTGACAATATATTTACTATTTTAAACCCAATTGTTTTGCAACAATATATAAGGCATGGTTAATAAATTTAGAACCACATGTAGACAGAAGGACACAGGTAACATGTATTGTTTTGTATGAATGAGTGTGTGCTTTCCTTGACAAGAGGTCTTAATACTTTCTCTGTATTTTCAAAGATATTCATCACCCCAAACCAATATGAACCACAGAAACTAAAGTTGTGCGCTTTACAAATTATTTTATTAATTCCAGATCCTCGGGGAGTTATATCACTGGTGACTGAATTAATCTGCAAAACACTGTCCTACTAATGTTGACTGTCCATGGTTGGAATGTCCCTTTCATAAGTATGAGGTAAAACCTGGAATATAAACTAGGAGACACCTCTGAAATTATTCCATAGTTATATTGGTGTAAATCAGTGAGTATGTTTGTGGGTACATAGTAGAACAGAATCAAGTTCATTATTCAGTCATTCAAAAAAAATTTTTTTTCCTTTATTGATTTTTAAAGAGAGAGAAAGTAAGAGGGAGAGAGAGAAATAGAAACATCGATGAGACAGAACAACGATTGGCCACCTCCTGCATGCCCCCCACTGGGTATCGGGCCCACAACCTGGGCATGTGCCCTGACTGGGAATCGAACCAGCGACCTCTTGGTGCATGGGTCGACGTTCAACCACTGAGCCACACCGGCTGGACCATTATTCAGTCATTTTAAAGGTATATTCTATAATTATTAATTTACTTTAAGACATTTCTTGTGGAGCCAGATCTTTATTTTGACATGAAACTTTATTTTTCTAGTTACTGTGGTCTTTGCCTTGACTATCTTTTTTTTTTTAACTTTATTTTTATTGTTGATACTATTGCAGATGTCCCTATTTTCCTCCCTTTGCCCACCTCCACCCACCACCCCTTTTCCTCTGGCCTTCACCACACTGTTGCCTGTGTCCACGGGTTATGCATACACATTCTTTGGTTAATCCCTTCACCTTCTTTCATCCAGTCC
Organism: Tadarida brasiliensis; assembly: GCA_030848825.1. Taxonomy (NCBI): domain Eukaryota; kingdom Metazoa; phylum Chordata; class Mammalia; order Chiroptera; family Molossidae; genus Tadarida; species Tadarida brasiliensis. The sequence goes on along the minus strand of CM061269.1, from coordinate 73,914,624 downwards.
CTCTCCCCAACCCTCCCCTCTGACAGCTGTCAGTCGGCTCCACGTATTCATGCCTCTGCTTTTATTTTGTTCATCAGTTTATTTTGTTCATTAGATTCTACATGTAAGTGAGATCATATAGTATTTGTCTTTCTCTGACTGGCTTATTTCACTCAGCATGACAGTCTCCAGGCCATACTGTCACAAAAGGTAAGATTTCCTACTTTTTATGACTGAATAGTATTCCATTATGTAAATGCACCGTGCTTTTTAAATCCACTCATGACTGAGTATCTCATTGCCTTACTCATTGTTTCATTACAGCGTAACGCAAACTTTATTTTAGTTTAGTTTACATTATAGCCATATGTGTTTCTTTCTCTGCTGAAACCATTACATTTATGTTCCAAATCCATTTATCTACTTCATGTGCATTTTTGTAACTTCTCTAATTTGTCAGTATATTAACTCCCCCCACCCCAGACTCACTAGTTCTTCAGGGGTTTAACCTGAACATGTAACACCAGTTGTGAGGTTAACAGGAGAGAAGCATTATTCTTTTTTTTTTTAAATCCTCACCTGAGGATATGTTTATTGATTTGAGGGAGAGAGAGAGAGAGAAAACCATCGATCAGTTGCCTTGCACACACACCCTGACTGGGGATTAAACCCCCTGGGCATGTGCCCTGACTGGGAATCAAACCCACAACCTTTTGGTGTATGGGATGACACTCCAACCTACTGAGCCACCCAGCCAGGGCAAGAAACATTATTCTTTATGACATGTTCTGAACAGAGGAAAGAGTGTGAAATATGGAGAAAGCTTCTTTCAGAAGAATTCTCTTTAGCTATGTGGCCTTAACATCTCTCTCCTCTGTAAGTTTCCATTTTCACATTCATAAATAACATTTCACATAATTATTGAGAGGGTAAAATGTGAAAATATATCTGAACCAAGGTCACAAACCATACATTTCTGTACAAATGTTAAAGTATTATTATTACATTTAGATTTATCTGATTGGGATTCTGAAGCCTTCAAAGGATGAGTACTAGTTTTGGGGCGCTGTGTCTGATGGCTGCCCAGGAGGAAACAGCTCACCTGTGGCCGGACGCGCAGGCCTGTGCGCTGCACGCTCCTCTGCTCGGTGTCGGCAGGTTGTGCTGACTTGTTGAGCTATTTGATTTATTTAATGTACCATGCCTTTGACTGCATATACTCTACAGCAGTCACTCAAAATGCAAACAAACACATCATATGCTCCTTAATTACTCTCATCCCCCTCATTATCAATCACTGCCAATGTCGATGGAACACGTGGGATTCATGCTATAAAATCAAGGTCAGCAAACTTGAGTTCTTTATATTCTTTAACTTCATGTTTTAATTCTAAAACTAGTTTTCAGGAAAATGATATTCAGCGTCAGTATTGCTAAAGATAAAAATAGAAAAGATAAGATAATTGAGCAAAGAAGAAGAAAAGAAAAAGTAAAAGTGGAAAAAGTTATTGAGAGAACTGAGGAAATGAAAAATAAAGATTACATAGTAGCTTTTTTATTATTTTATTTTTAAAAATTGATTTTTAGAGAGAGAGGAAGGGAGAGGGAGATAGAAACATCGATGAGAGAGAACATCGACTGGCCACCTCCTGCATGCCCCGCACCAGGGATCAGGCCCACAACCTGGGCATGTGCCTTGACCAGGAATTGAACCAGTGACCTCTTGGTGCACGGGTGGACACTCAACCACTGAGCCACACCAGCCAGGCTACATAGTAGCTTTTAATGGTACTCATATTGAATTATGGAAGAAAGTGATGTTATATGCACACTTATAAAAGTCCCAGTGGGCCAGCCTTTAAAATCCCAAATTATTATATTCCAAGTCCTTGAATCTTAGTCCACTTCCTTCGGCTCTTTTGTTGCTGATCCCTTATCTATTCTCCACTTCCTTTACATTTTTTAAACTTTTCTTTATTGCTGAAAGTATTACGTATGCTCCGCTTCCCCCCCCCCCCGCATTGACCCCCTCCTCTCTGCTCTATTTTCTTTGTATTAATCCTAACCCTCCTTACGTTTAGTGGCTGTGTACACATGTGCTCTGCTAACACAAGTGTGAGCAGTCTCTGCCCCACCTCAGTGGTCGACTCTTGCAGGAAGCCTCCTGTCATTTTGATTGTTTTCCACACTCGCAGAAAAGAGTCAGACGGAAGGAATACTGTTAGTTGTATAAGAGAAAGGAAATGCAACCAACTTACTGTCAGATCTCTTATCAATGCCATAGAATTTCAATTCTGTCTTAGTTTGCCATAGATTTGTGAATGAATATAATATAATATAATATACATGCATGTGTATATATATAGTAATGTAAATCATGTATATGTCTATCTCATAAATTTAAGTGATAATGATATATAATTCATTTAATTGCATGTAGTCATGTACACTTTAAAATTCATACAGCGTTGAATATGCTCACCGACTTAGGATAGAATCGTATTTTTGTGCTATTGTGAAGAGGACAGAACTTCTCAGCTGATATATTACCCTAACACTGATAAATAAATTCATACCTGGCAGCAATGGCAATTGCCGCACTAAGATTTTCTGAGCTGTGTTGCTAGGTTGACACTCCTGAAAGTCAATATTTAAGAAATCTTTGTAACTGTCCTGAGGGTCTGGAGTGCCTTCAAATTATATTTCCTCTCATTTCAACTAGTCACTTCAGCCTATTACATGGTGTGGTTAATTTCCTAGAATAGTGCTTTTTAAGTTTTAATGCATATTTAATTATAATGTATGATAGCAAGAGGTATTTAATCAATACTTGTTGACCCAATAAAATAATTTTTCTATTCACTTATTAACTTCTATAGAAAAGTTTGCTAATCACTGTATAAAATAAAAAGAATTTTCAAATAGTCAAAATAAGAGCCATAAATGTGAAAAACATTATTTATTGATAAATTGTATGAAACAATGATTATATGATTCTCATTGAAACATCACAACAATATTTTTGATAAGACTTATTGACTCAATTTTCATCTATGAGTAAATGAGATGCAGAGAAGTTAACAAATAACTCCCTGTGCCTGGTCCCTCCTTGAGGGGCCAGGAGATGGCGTTGCCACCAGGGATCCCTGGGTGTAGGGCCGCACTTCCTCCACTGCAACCGTGGTCCTTGAAGGACACATGGCTTAGCAGGAAGAGAGTAAGCAAATGTAAAAAATAATTTATAATTTGTAAAAGTTTAAGCAACAGTTTTTCTTTATTTTTAAGTGAAGAAGACTACCCCTAAGTTTCAAAATTGCTTGCTAAGTAGATTGAACGATTTTGGTGATGGGCAATGAATTGTTCTGTGTTCAATCTTTAAAAATCAGCAGATGTTCCTAAAGCCAATGAAAAATAGAAAGTGGGTCTCAAAAAGGCACAAAGTAACAAAGTAAGTTTGAAAAGGGCAAGTTTGATTTTTCTATTTTTAAAGCACTTCTCTTGTTTAAGATGATACATTTTTTGGTGTTTTTTTTTGTTTGTTTTGTTTTTGTTTTTTAATTCTAGAACATGCCTCTGAGTTTTGGTTTTGAAAGTATTCAGAGGACACCAGTTCTCCAAGTGAAAATTGTCACTTTGAGAACATGGATGATTTATCAGGTACAGAATTTTTTTTTTTTTTTTTTTTTTTTTGCAGAATGTCTGATGAGGTGAGATTCTTTCCTAACAACATCATACAGATTAGTATCAAGTGCCTGAACAATACCATTGAAATCAAGGACATTCCTCAGAAAAGCAATCAATTATTATGGAATAGATAATGTGTTTCTTACAAAGCAAGAAAATAACTATCATGTAGATGTTATTAATCTTCCTTGAAATCATTTTAACATTCCAATGTGCTTTGTTAAACTATTTTTTTCTTTTTAGGCAAACACAAAAAGTGTACTGATTTATTGTCAAATTACAGGCAGCTGTATAGCTCTACCAAGGGCATTAAATTAACTATTTTCCAATAAGTCAGGCTAATAGCTACACCATGAAGTATAAATATGTCTTAAAGTTGCTTTTTATATCATAAAAGGAACTGACTCTATTTAGTAGCCAAAGTCAGACATGTCTATATGTGTATACCTGTGTGTATAATTTTTATAAATTAATTTATGCCTGGGACAAATTTTTATAAGGAAGGAAAACATTTTAATGAGATTCATGTTAAGCAATAGAAACATACTTTTCTTCAATACTATCCAATTCTGTCATTTCCTCGTGATAATTTTAATTTAGTGTCAGAGATTCTTGAGAGAATAAATCGTGAGTGTGCTCTTGTTGCTGCTATAAATCACTTTGGTTGTAATGATCTAGCTTTCACGTGCACTCTTACATTATCTTTATTTAAGGATATTATCTGTAAATTGATCTAAAATAACATTTATTCATCATGTACACTTAATACAATGGCAGTCATGTACTTTTTAACAAGTTAAAATCTGATCTCCAGAATTATGTTTTTCCTCTGATTTTACTAAAGTATGTTTGAATTTAGCAAATGCTAACAGATTGCCGTGATTCACTCAACACTTGTTTTTTTTATTCACTTAGTATGATCTGACACAGAGTACACTTTGTTTTATTTGACAATTCTTTACATTTTGAGTGCTTGGTTTCATTTTGATTTAACAGCACATCGAAGATAGTGATAGATTATGCATATTCATTCATTTCTTGTAGCCCATTCTCTGACCTGGGTGGGGAAAATATGTTTGTACAATAACTAACCATTTATTTCAAATGTGGGTTTAGTTATTTCCTCAGCAAACATTTTTAAGCATGTGTTGAACTCTGGGTATCGAAAGTGGTGAAGACATGTTTTCTGGCCTAAAGAGTTCATAGTCATGATAAACATCTCTATGGAAACGATAAGTAAGCATGGTCAGTATTACAGCAGAAGTGCACAGAGTTCCCAGCTCTGTATGCAGTAGTCAAGGTGCTAGGTAATGTTGAAGTTTTGGAGTGTGTCAGAATGATGCGACACAAGCCAGTGCAGGAAACCAGAAAGGGGAACAACATACCCACTGATGATGAGGCTTATAAAGTAAAAGATATAAATCTGTAAATTCATCATCAAGTGCACTGCATTATAAGGGGTATTGATGAGTGTCTATTGAATGATAAAATGAAAGATTCAACGGAACTATAATGACTTAAACCTAAACAATACGTTGCTGACTAAAGAATGCCAAGCTACAACCAGGTGTTTTGAAGAGTGCTTGTTTTAAGAACTAGCCTGACAGTAATTAAGTTATATCATGTAGGTGACTCATCTGCTACATTTCAGTGCTTAATTTTTTTTAAATTTTATTCTGAAACATTAGTATGCCGAGACATCTCACAATGGATGCCTTTCTCTTAGAACACAAATCAAACCAACCAACCAACCAACCAAACAGGTTAGGAAAATTTAGGTTATATATCTTAAAACATATTACTGTTTCATTATAGTCTTTTTTTATACTGAGTCAACTGTAACACTTTAGGCCATCAGTTTTACTGATAGATCATGTCTGTGCATATGGCAAGCTTTACTGGGATAGAAATGTAAATAGAACAGGCAATCACATTCAAAAAATAAATTTATAAATTTGTGATTGGGATAAATGGTATGAAGCAGTTCAGGATGATTTAAGGCATATATTAGGCAACACTGGAATGTTAGGAAGGGAAGACATTAGCTGAAATTGAATAATAAGTAGGTTGGTCAGGTAAAGAGAGAAGGAAGACTACTCCAGGAAGAATGAATGAACCTGAAAACCCCTGGGTCATTAAGGAGATGAGAATATTCAAGAGTCTAAATAAAAAAATTTTAAAAAGGAAGTGGAGTCAATTAGTAAATGTGAGGTGAGAAGGAAATGTATTTCAAGAGACAGGCCAAAGGTAAACATCTTAAGCCATTGGACACATTCAATCATTTAATAAATGTTAATTGAGTATTTATTACATGCCAAACATTTTTCAAGGTACCAGAAATATTGAACAAAAAAAAAAGAAATTGCCAATATTACGAATTTAATGTTGTAGAGGAGACTGGGGAGAAGAAATTGAAATTAATTTTTAGCATAATTGGGCCATGGGGAAAATAGAACAAGCTGCATGGACTACGGAGTGTGAATTTGGGGCAACTGTTTTAATATAGGGTGACTAGGCAGCGCCTCTATGGTAAGGAAGCATTGGAAAGAAGAGAGGTATTTTGTTTTGTTTTTTAATATTTTTCTTTATTGATTAGAGAGAGGGGAAGGCAGAGGGAGATAGAGGCATCGATGAGAGAGAACATCGATTGGTTGCCTCCTGCATGCCCCCTACTGAGGATTTGGCCCACAACCTGGTTATGTGCCCTGACCGGGAATCAAACTGGCAACCTCTTGGTGCACGTGTCAACGCTCAACCACTGAGCCACACTGGCCGGGCCATGAGGTGTTTTAAAGAAGAGAACTCCAGGAAGCAGAAACAAAAAGTATAAAGGCTTTGGGTTGCAAGCACTAATGGTGTATACCAGGAACAGGAGGTTTAGATATGGTTAGTGAGATGCTTTCAGGTAAACTGGAGTGAATTTCTCTTAATTGGAGGATGATGAGATGTACAGGATGGGGTTTGTTGTGGTTGTTTGTGTGTGTGTGTGGAGGGGTGATGGGCAATATTAAAGCATGTTGTATACAGATGGGACTAAATAGGAAAAGGGAAAATGAAGATTTAGGAGAGAGGAAAATACTGGCTGGAGCAGTCTTTGAGCAGGAAGAGAAGATGATGCCAATGTCAAGAGCAGAGCTGGCTTTACAGAGGAGCATGGAGGAAAATCAAAGTATATGTGGGTGGGTGGGGTGACAGATACGGTATGGGAGCATATGGGGAGTATTTTGTTTGCATGTTTGAATGCTTCTGTCTTCTCAATGAAATAGGAAGCAAGGGCGTCAGCTAAGCATGAGGAGGAGGAAGGTTTGGGTGTTTGAAGAGAGCAGAAAACATAAAACATTTATCGCAAGGAGTGAAAGAAATTATGGAAATTCAGGGAAATACATAAAGTTTAGGTAAGACTTACCTGGCAGTGAAGGCAAGACATGTCATTGTGGTCATGTGTTTGATCTCCAGCTGTCTGGTTACAGGCATAAAATAGATAGGGAGTTTGACGCTTCTGAGAGAAAAAAGGGCAAGTTCTGACTTATGAATAATAATCTAGATAAGAAGAGAAATGGGCTATGAGAGAGGATGAGAATGATGGAAATATCAGAGAGTTGCTCCATGCTTTCTAAGAGAGTTAAGTCAGTGTACCAAAGTACTGGAGCAGACATCATGATGCTTCTAGGAAATACCTGTTTTCCAGGCCTCTAGCTGCTCAGGCCTAACCAGGCCTTCTAGAGGGCTAAGAGCGCCAACACTGCCACATGTCTGTGCTTTTATTCACCACTTATTAGTGTGCCCTGCACTTGCAAAGCTGTGGATGAAAGATGGTTATAGTAGATAAGGAATGGAAATTTAAACTGAGATCATGGGAGATTCTGGCCATCATTCTAAGGGTAAGGTTCTGTCTTTGAGAGATTTTTAACCAAAGGAGTGCAACATACATTTGTCTTTAGGGTAGAAAATAGATTTTCCAGAGACAAAGCTAACATGGAGAAGTTATGCAAATAGGAGATTATTGTGGTTTTTATTAAGTTGTGGGGAAGGGAACACATGTGATAAGTAATTGGACTGCCAATCTAATCATGGGGTAATATTAATTAAACTTGATAATTGGCAGGATTTATAATGTCAAAAAGAGAAGTCAAGGATGATACCTCAAATTTCTGCCCTGATTATCTAGATGTTTATCTGACTCTAAACATATGGGAAAGGAAGTTTTGGGAGAAATATTAGTATAATTGGGACATGTTTCTTTTGGAATGAATGTGAGACATGAACAGGGAAATACCAAATAGATGTTAGGGTGATGGGTTCAGGGAAAAGGTCAAGGATGAGGATACACATTTGAGACAACTGCATGTAAAATGACTGCCTATATGCCTCACAAAGCCATTGGTTAACATGTGGATATGTTCATTTACATGAGTGAATTTTGTAAATTAAGCCAAATACAGCATAGTTCTACTTTAAAAACATTTTAAAACGGAAAGTAAGCAACTCAGGATTCTGTGCAATGTGTTCATTGGGCCTGTAACAAAAAATGATCATTTGTAGTTGCCTGGCAAAGTTACCAGCATACAGGAGGCCATGCAAAAAAAAATAGTGACTATTTTAAATTACTTGGCTTTAAATATATTTGCCATATTTTAATAACATGGAATTCCATTTTCCTAATCTCTATAAGTATAGTATTAATTGGATTTATTAATTTAACTGAATTACACTGGCTTGGCATACATTTTTCTTCTTTTTTCCTTTAATTTTTAGATTCTTCCACATTTCTGAATGTATTAGGGCCAAGTTTTCTCCTTTGAATGCAATGGACTGATTGCAACTATAATTTAGAAGCCTTTAGTGAGACACCCTACATGAATTCAGAGCTCCACACACAGAGACAAGACAGATTGTCATTCAGGAGACATTTTAGGTGTACATTGCATCCATACAATCCAAATATGTTGGGTCTACAAAAGCAAAAAACGTGGGGGAAGGGGCAACCACTCTGAGGTTACTGCACATAGCATACTAAATGCAGATTTTCTTGTTCCTCAGATGACCTTCCTTAAAAAAAAAGAAAAGAAAAGAATGTTTCTGTTGGTTTTAGAGAGAGATGAATAGAGCGAGAGAAGCATTGATGGAAGTGAGAGAGAAACATAGATAGGCCACAACCCAATCATGTGCCCTGACCCTGACCGGGAATTGAACTGGTGACCTCTTGGTGCATGGGACAACACTCAACCAACTGGGCCACACCAGCCAGGGCTCTAAGATGCCTTTCTTATTTGTTGAGGCTCATGTTGTATTTAGGTTCAATCAGAATTAAAGCATTAGCAATTTTCAGGAATTCATGATTTTAACTTTACCCTCTCCATGATCAATAAAGAACCATTCTTTGTTTCTTAAACTTTCATTATGTTTTTCAATTTGAAAGGCATACACACACACACACACACACACACACACCTCTATATATATTATAAGGCATATATATATATATATATATATATATATATATATATAATAAGTAAACATTACACTATTTTTCTTAAGGTGGATATATCATAACTTATTTGGTCAGTCCCTTACTGAATAACATTTAGGCATTCCACATTTTTCCTGGTTACAAAGTAACTAGTAATTTAAGTCTATATATTTGCCTAAACATGCACTTTGGCCATGCCTCATAAACATTAATATGAGGTATTCTTATTGACTTTATAATATAAATTATAAATATAAATATATAAGATGTAAATAATTTAAATATTTGCACTTTGGTGTTATTGTTGGTTTAAATGCATCTTTTACTCTAATAATAGTTGAAAATTTTGATTTTCCCCAATTATTGGCTTCAGAAATAATGTTGCAACAAAATCTTTGGTATAATCTTTATGTATTTGTTTTGTGATTATTTTTTTCAACCAGAAATAGGATTTTTGTTTTAGTCTGAATGTATACTTTTACTTTTTTAGAACAGATAAAAGACTGTGCTAATTAATATACCCACTAGAAATGTGTGTATATACTATGTATGTATGTATGAGAGAGATACTGGCATTTGCTTAACAACCATCACTGATCTACATCACAGATAAATGATAATCCAAATCTTTCACCTTGCCTCCTTTCCCAGCATCATCTTGGAAAACAAGTAATAACTAGCTCAATGATGGGGTAGTATTCTTTCAATTCATCATGTCATTGACAATGAACCAGATTTTTAAAAATCAGGAAAACAATATTTCACTATTAGAAAACCTATCACACAATGAAACTGTTTAATCAATTTAATAAGCATTTTTCAAACATAGTTTAAGAGAAATGATTGTTTTATAGCAACATTAGAATTTCCAAGTAACTTCAATAAAAAATTGATTGCTAATCAATTCTGTTTTGAGATCCATGTAATGTGCAACTATGTATATTTTTTAAATGTTTTTTAGACAGATTTTAAATGTAAACAACTGTCAACTTTATTCTGAAATAAATGTAATTTTAAACTATTTTAATTCATTTTGCCCAGTTTTTCCTGAAGTTTTTCTGGTCCTTTACTGTTATTATCTAATGCTATTAAAGGGTATATTTCAGTAGTTGCAACTTTTAAAAAATACAGCCTTACTAGAGTGGTCTGAATGATTTTTTCCTCATTTATAAATGTAACCAATTTATCCCTGCGTGTCACCATATCAGTTACATTTGAAGCCTGAAGAATTTAGAAGTTATTCAGTTCACAATTCTCAGACATCACTAGTTTCTTCTCCTCACTTCTTTCTCCCCACTTCAGTTCTGCCTGTTATCTAAAAGAAACACAAACATGGATTTGAACAGAATGGTGTTGCTATCCTTCCATAAATAATAGTTACCTTCAAATGACCTTTCGGGGTATCGTGTTGACTGCCCTTTACGTGGGTACTCAGATTTCAGCTCAGATTTACAGTAAATGCACGTTAACTTTTAGTGACGAGGTCCCGGTTGTTCTGATGAATGTCTCTCCTCGAGTGCTGGTTGACATCCGTGGGCTGTGGGGGGTGACAAATTGTCAGACAACAGATCAATCTGTTTTCTCCATTAAGTAATGAGGAAGGGAAGGGCAGAGGCATGGGGCAGTGCTTTCTGCGACTGCCTGAGGCTACTGAAGATGTTTGCAAATGGGGCACATTAGCAGTGGGCGGACACTCGTTACAGATGCAGCGGTGTGCAGGTTTGAATGATGAGAATCAAATACTCAACAGATACCTTCAACAATAAAACCACAAATAAATATGATGAGAAGAAAGGTATTGAACAAGCTGTGAATGTAAAACTGAATGTCCTCTGGGAATGGTGCGAATGTGCTGAACAGGGAGGTGGATGGTATCAGTAAAACAGTCTGCGATACAAATGTCTGAAGATGAAGAAACTGCATAAATTATTAGTTATTACTATTTTTCAAGTGATTTTTTTTTTTTTTGGATGACAGTAAGAATTCATGGGGACGGTTTGAATTGTAAAACATTTGTCTTGGGATACTTTTCACAGTAGCTGTGCCTGAGATATATTAAGCAATATGTGTTTTATCTAATTTATCAACTGAAAATTCCAAATAAAATTTGTAGTTTTCAAGGAAATTATAGGTATTTTCCTAGACTCAAAAAACTAGGATTTATGTGCCACCTTTTGGTTATATGATGTGCTTGATATAAACAATCAGAATGAAAGCTTGAGATTTAGAATGAAATCATGCACAAGTGCAGGATTATTAGGTAACTTTGGAACCTGCCTTCCAAAACAGGTATATATCACCTTAGGAATGTTTTTGTTGCTTTCTTTGATTCAAAGTGGACACAATGTAGGTAGTGAGTAGGTTTAATCAAAAAGAGAAAGTTTTATAAGGACAGAAGGAGCATCTCTAACTAGCTAAGACACAGAATACAACTAAGTCATAGAGCAGAATTTAGCCTCAGACCCAGGAAAATAAATTAATCCTTGTAATCCTTTAGCTTTTCCTCTCTCTCTCTCTCTCTTTCTCTCTTTTCCAGTATTATTTTATACAACCCTCTCTGTTCTCTTCATACAAACCATATAGTTCTTTCTTTATAAAGGAACATGGGACACACAACAACACAAAATCTATGGGACACAGCGAAAGCAGTCCTGAGAGGGAAGTTCATCACACTACAAGCCTACCTCAAGAAACAAGAAAAATTCCTAATTGACTTTCTAACCCTATAACTTAAAGAATTAGAAAGTAAACAAAAAGAAAAACCCAGAGCTAGTAGGAGGAAGGAAATAGTAAAGGTCAGAGTAGAAATAAATGACATAGAGACTACAAAAACAATTCAAAAGATCAATGAAACAAAAAGCTGGTTCTTTGAAAAGATAAACAAGATCGATGGACCTTTAGCCAGACTCACCAAGATATAAAAAGAGAGAAACCAAATAAACAAACTCAGAAAAGAAAGAGGAGAAGTAACAGCTGACCCCACAGAAATACAAAGGATCGTTGAAACATACTATGAACAATTATACACCAACAAATTGGACAATCTAGGAGAAATGGACACATTTCTAGAAACACACAGCCTCCCAAAACTGAACCAAGAAGAGATAGAAAACTTGAACAGACCAATAAAAACAAAGGAAATTAAAAATGTAATTAAGAAACTCGCAGCAAACAAAGGCCCAGGCCCAGATGGCTTCACGAGGGAGTTTTACCGAATATTCAAAGAAGATCTAATACTCATTCTCCTCAAACTATTCCAAAAAATCCAAGAAGACGGAACACTTCCAAACTCATTTTATGAGGCCAGCATAATCCTAATTTCAAAACCAAACAAAGACACTACAAAGAAAGAAAACTACAGGCCAATATCCCTGATGAACACATATGCCAAATCCTTAAAAAATATTAGCAAATCAGATCCAGCAATACATCAAAAAAATTATTCATCATGACCAAGTGGGTTTCATCCCAGGCATGCAAGGATGGTACAATATTCGCAAATCAATAAATATGATACACCACATAAACAAAATGAAAGACAAAAACCATATGATCATGTCAATAGATGCTGAAAAAGCATTCAACAAAATCCAGCAGCCATTTCTGATAAAAACGCTCAGCAATGTGGGAATAGAAGGATCATATCTCAATATAATAAAGGCCATATATGAAAAACCTACAGCCAACATCATACTCAATGGGAAAAAACAAAGTATTCCCCTTAAGAACGGGAACAACACAGGGATGCCCACTTTCACCATTCTTATTTAACATAGTGCTGGAAGTATTGGCCATACCAATTAGACATGAAGAAAAAATAAAAAGGATCCAAATTGAAAAGAAGAAAATGAAATTTTCATTATTTGCTGATGACATGATATTGTACATAGAAAACCCTAAAGACTCCATCAAAAATCTACTAGACTTAATAAATGAATTTGGCAAACTAGCAGGATACAAAATTAATGTCAAGAAATTGATGGCATTCTTATACATCAATGATGAAATCACAGAAAGAGAAACTAAAAAATCAATCCCATTTACCATCGCAGCAAAAAAAATAAGATACCTAGGAATAAAATTAACCAAAGAAGTAAAGGACCTCTTCACAGAAAACTACAGGTCATTAAAAAAAGAAATAGAGGAAGATATAAAAAAGTGGAAGCATATACCTTGTTGATGGATTGGAAGAATGAACATCATTAAAATGTTCATACTACCCAAAGAAATCTATAGATTCAATGCAATCCCCATCAAAATACCAATGACATATTTCACAGAACTGGATCAAATACGTCAAAAGTTCATATGGAACCAAAAAAGACCCTGAATAGCCACAGCAATCTTGAAAAAGAAGAACAAAGTAGGAGGGATTACATTACCAGATATCAGGTTATACTACAAAGCCACTGTAATCAAAACAGCCTGGTACTGGCACAAGAACAGGCAGATGGATCAATGGAACAGAACAGAGAACCCAGAAATTGACCCAAGATCATAATGCTCAATTAATATTCGACAAAGGTGGCAAGAGCATACAGTGGAATCAAGACAGTCTCTTCAATAAATGGTGCTGGGAAAATTGGACAGCTACTTTCATAAAAATGAAGCTAGACCACCAACTTACACTATAAATGAGAATAAACTCAAAATGGATAAAAGACTTAAATGTAACTCATGAATCTATAAAAATTCTAGAAGAAAATGTAGGCAACAAAATTTCAGACATCATATGCAGCAGAATTTTCACTGATACAACACCTAAGGCAAGAGAAACAAAGGAAAAAATGAACACATGGGACTACATCAAACTAAAAAGCTTCTGCACAGCAAAAGAAACAACCATCAAAACGGAAAGGGATCCCACTATATGGGAGACCACAATTGCCAATGATGCATCAGATAAGGGGATAATTCCCAAAATATATAGAGTGCTCATACAACTCAACAAAAGGAAGACAAAAAACCCAATTAAAAAATGGGCAGAGGACCTAAATAGACACCTCTCCAAACAGGACATACAAATGGCCAAGAGACATATGAAAAAATGCTCAACGTTACTAATGATCAGAGAGATGCAATTTAAAGCAACTATGAGGTATCACTTCACACCTGTCAGAATGGCCGCCATCAACAAATCATCAAACAACAAGTGTTGGTGAGGGTATGGAGAAAAGGGAACTCTAGTACACTGCTGGTGGGAATGCAGACTGGTGCAGCCATTGTGGAAAACACTATGATGTTACTTTAAAAAGTTAAAAATTGAACTGCCATTTGACCCAGTGATCCCACTTCTAGGAATATACCCTAAGAAACCTGAAACACCAATCAGAAAGAATATATGTACCCCTATGTTCATAGCAACACTATTTACAATAGCTAAGATCTGGAAACAACCCAAGTGTCCATCAGTAGATGAGTGGATAAAAAAGTTGTGGTACATGTTCACAATGGAATACTATGCAGTTGTAAGAAAGAAAGATCTCTTATCCTTTGAGATGACATGGAGGGACCTGGAGAGTATTATCCTAAGCGAAACAAGCCAAGCAGAGAAAGAAAAATATCACATAATCTCACTTATTTGTGGAATATAATGAACTAAACAAACTGAGGAACAAAATTGACCCAGAGACATAGAGGTGAGGTACAGACTGACAAGCCTCAGAGGAGGGGGATTGGGGGGGGGGAAGTAAACCACAGAACTTATATGTATGTATGTATGACCAATGGACATGACATCAGGGCTGGGAATGGGGCGGGGGGGATGGGGAGTAGGGTGTCAATGGAGGAAAAAGTAGAAACATCTGTAGCAAAAACAAATTAATAAAATAAATAAATAAATACATAAAAATAAAGGAACATGGGTGCTCTCAATATTCTACTTTTTAAAAAAGATCTTCCCTCTCTGAATGTGCAGTCACATAGAAGGAATTATTGAGTCTGCCTTCCAAATCTCCAGACCAAACTTTGATTGGCACAACCAGTTGTGGCAAAAAAAAGTGAAATACCAACTATTATGAGTGTGCCTATGACCATGTAAACAAAGAGAGAGGCTGTTCCCAGAGAATGGGAGACAGTTGGTCCCAAAGGGGACTGTATGCCAGCTGAAACAATAATATAAAGGATGTTTGTGAAAAATTCCAGTGAAAGAATAATTGTATATGGAAACTTATTTCCCATAGACTTTCATTACAAGATTGTGTGTCTGGGAAAAATGATCACCCCTAAAATAAATACAAACTGACTTGAGATTGCAATAAATTTTTAATAACCAGATATTTTAAGAACCAAAACATTTATTTTCATCACATATTGATAAGGACATATTTTATTTATTGCAAATGAGTGAAATTCAATCTATAAGGAACCCCTGTCTCAAAGGTCTATAGATGCCTTTAAGACATTTGGAAATGAGCAGGTCAGTCTGCACTAATCACAACATGGGTAAAAATAACACACAACAAAAGCAACAAGTAGAAGGTCCATTATGAGAGACAAGGTGCATTTAGTTATTTGCTAAACAAAAATGCTTTATAGAGCATAGTTAATAAATTGTATGATGAAATAAGACTCTGACTTAAAATTATATAATTACAATTTCAATATGTTCAGTTCAAATGAAATTAATGACATTAACAAAAATTCAGAGTCAAATCCAATTGATAGTTTGATCTTTAGTTTCCTGATTTTTTTTCTCCCTTTATTGATTTTAGAGAGAGAGCAAGGGAGAGGGAGAGAGAGATAGAAACATCGACAAGAGAGAACATTGGCCGCCTCCTGCATGCCCCCAACTAGGGATTTGGCCCACAACCTGGGCATGTGCCCTGACCAGGAATCGAACCTACGACCTCTTGGTGCATGGGTTGACACTCAACCACTGAGCCACACCGGCCGGGCTGATTTTTTTTTTAATATAAGCACCTTGAAATTATGATCATATTAGAGGTCATCTAGTCCAATTTCCTACACTTCTCCTTATGCTCAAACATCTCTATGACCTGTGTCAAATACCAGGGTTCCTAGGTACTCTACTTGTTCATTTCACACTTGGATATCCCCTAAACTGAACAAAATAAATATTTTAAATTTTATTTACTTAGTTAGAGCTTCTCTGTCTGCTAGAGAAACCAGTACAGTTGGACACTGAATTTTAAGTTTAGAACAAGGCACAAAAGTAATAAATATCATACGCCAAATTGGTTAGGAAACAAGGTACTCTTGTAAAGTTTGCAAAAAAGGACATACTAAAAGTCATCACATAATGTTGAAGTTATCTTTCATATTAAGAAGACAAAATTGCCCGGCCCATGTGGCTCAGTGGATTAAGCGTTGCCCCATGGACTAAGAGGTTCTGGTTTGATTCCCTGTCAAGGCAGATGCCCAGGTTTTGGACTTGATCCCCAGTGGGGGGCATGCAGGAGGTGGCCCATAGATGTTTCTCTCTCACATCAATGTTTCTGTCTCTCTCTCCCTTTTACTCTCTCTAAAAAATCAATAAAAACATTTAAAAAAAGAAGATAAGCTTGTTCATGTGGAGATTCAAGAAAATTTAAGATTATTTGGAAAGAGCCTTGTCCTATCAAAAAGACAAGAGATAAGTGTTGGAGAGGATGTGGAGAAAAGGGAACCCTTGTGCACTGTTAGGAATGTGAATTGGTACAGCTACTGTGGAAAACAGTATGGAGGTTTCTCAAAAATTAAAGATAGGACTACCATATGATCTAGCAATTTCACTTCAGGGTATCTATCCAAAGGAAATGAAAACAGGATCTTGAAGAGATATCTGCACCCCCGTGATCACTGCAACATTATTTACAACAGCCAAGACATGGAACCAACTTACGTGGCTGTTGGTGGATGAAGGAATACAGAAGACGTGATGCGCGCACGCACACACACATACACACACATGTGATGTATGATTCACCCATGAGAAAGAAGGAAATCTTATTATTTTCAGAGACTTGGATGAAACTTGAGGGCATTATGCTAAGTGAAATGTTACATATCCCTGGCCAGTTTTGCTCAGTGGTTAGAACGTCTGCCCACAAACCAGAGTCATGGGTTCGATTCCTGGTCAAGGTCACGTGCCTGGGTTTCAAATACAATCCCCCGCCCCCGTCAGGGTCGTGCAGGAGGCAACCAACTGATGTTTCTCTCTCACATCAATGTCTCTCTCTCTCTTCCTCCCTCCCTCCTTCCCACTCTATCTAAAAAGTAGCCTCGGGTGAGGATTAAAAAAAAATTTAAAGAAATATGTCAGACAGATAATGACCAATACTACATAATATCACATAAATATGGAATTTTAAAAAGCCAGACTCAGAGAGAAAGAGTGTGTAGTGGTAGTTACCAGGGGTTGGGAGTTGGAGAAATGGGGAAATATTGCTTACAGGGTATAAACTTCTAGTTATAAGATTGACAAGTTCAGGGGTTGATGTGCAGCATGGTGACTATAACTAATAATACTGTACTGTGTACTTAAAAGTTGCTGAGAAAATAAATTGGTAACTGTTTTCACTACCAGAAAAAGGTAATTATGTGATGGGGTTCTGGTCAAGATGACGGTGTAGGTAAACTCAGTACTCAGAGCCTCTCACAACCACATCAAAATTACAACTAAGTTACAGAACAACCATTATTTAGAACCTCCTGGAATCCAGTTGAACAGAGGTCCTATGAATAAGGATATAACGAAGAAGCCACTTCTAGTGTGATAGGAGGGGCAGAGACGTGGAATGGGCTGGTCCCATATCCACATGTGGGGGTGAATAATCAGGAGGGATATCTGGGCTGTAGGACCCCCTGAGGAGCCAAGGGTCCCAGCCCTACACCAGAACCTCAGTGGGAGACAAAGTAAGTTTGTTTTGTGACTAGTTAGAATGAATCATACAAGATACCAAAATGTCCCAATTTGTGATCATATTTAATGCAATGTTTGCCCAACTTGCGGTATTTATTCATTCAACAAATATCTGCTGTGTATATCATGTGGTCACTCTTCTAAGCACTGGGGATACATCAATTAACTTAAAGAAGAAGTAGTCTTTCACAGATTGTTGATGGGTCTTTTAATCTAGTGTTAGAGAAAAATAAAAAGACTCAGAGTATTGCAAGATAGAACTATGGGAATACATGGCAGTGGGACCCAGTTTGGACTTGGGAAATGAGAAAAGGAATCCCAAATTAAGTTGTATCTATCCAGAGGTTTGAAAGTAGACATTAGCGTGATGGGCAAGCTGGGGAAGAATGTCCCAGGCAGAGGGACTAGTTCTGAAACTGAGAGAGAACTTGAGTAATACAAGGATTAAAGTTGAGAGAAGGTGTGTGAATATTATAGAAACCAGAAAGAAGTTTGGAATGATTCTGGAGAGAATTTAAGAAAATAGAACTGGAGAGATAAATAGTCCAGATGATGAAAAGTCATATAAAAATACCAGCCAAATATGACTTCATTTTAAGGCCAATCAGCGGTCACTGAAAGATTTTCAAGAGGAAAAGTATTTGTATATAAACAAAGAATTTTCTGAAAATAATAGTGAACATTTTTGATACCAGCAGGGTGATAAGTGAGTTGTTTTAGATGGACAAAGAGCTTGTGCCCATACACAATAATTTAAATATATATTGAAAACCTACTGTTAGAAAAATTACAGATATTTTATTTAATACTATTTTGCCAGGAAGCAATTTTACTTTTGCTATCTATATCTTTATCAGTAAGAACACTGAGTTACAGAGAAGCAAATGTGTAGCCCAGGATTACACAGCTCTCAGGTGGTTGGGCAGGAAAGAAAACTTAAATCTTTAACTCCCAAATCTAGACTTTTCTCTTATCTACTGCCACACTTCTAGCCAAATGTGAGCAGAAGCTGAGTCATTTAATGGATTCAAATTTCCAATTCAACTGAGTACATGTCAGGTTTATTAAGGCAAGATGACTTGCTTTTAGCATCCAAAGATTTTTGCATTATTTTCAGTTTCATGGGCATGGATTTATAACGATAGCCTGCTTTTTCTTTTCAGTTGTAAAATTATTCCCATTTACCCTCAATAATGCTCATGTATTTTTATGGTTATAATCCACAGATTCTCCTTCTCTCTCTAACAATATGTATTTTGACAAACTGCAAGGCCTTTCTCACACAGTTCTAGTTCTGGGACCCACTGGTTTTATTGGATTACTCCAACAGTAACATTATACTGTAGGCCTGTACATTAGAATGATATATCATAGTAATTCTAATACAGTTATTCTACCATGATTTAGACTGTAATCCTAAAGCATTATCTAGGTATAACACCCAAGCAATCTCTGAGAAAATTTTGTTCCAGTCAGGGAAAGGAAAGTCCTATTTTGTGCCTGATTATGACAGAGGTACTTAAAGGGGTAGCAGCCCTTTTAATTTGGCAAAGCTCATGTTTTAATTGGTAAAGGTGACAAATGACCTAAAGCTTGCAGAATCCGGAGTGAAGGGAAACAAACGAAAAGGGAGCAAAGGATACAAACTTGGCCTGGGACTGAGCTGTGTCTCAAGAAGAGTAGAAAAAACTCTAGCAATTGTTTGGCTGAGCTAACAATTAGTGTCCTACACCGTAGAAGAGATCATAAATTTGAAGGGATTTCTGCACACTAAAGGATGTAAACATAGGCACTTTTATAAAACACAGCTCAGAGAAAATAATGTGTCAGGCCCTTATGAGTGACTGAACATGCCATTAAAGCAAATGAAAACCCTAGTGGAGCAGTACTTGCTTGTATTAAGACGGAAACACCTACGGTGCCCAGATTTTAGCACTTACAGTTTTATCTTGGTGACATTTATTTTATCATAATTTAACCAGATACTAGTAGAATCCATGGAAGGGAGCAGGTTCCGTTCCACATTCTAATGCTTCTAAGTTTATCCAATCATCTTCACAGTTTTCTAACTATTTTCTTCAGAACAATAGGTGCAAAGCTCTTTTTAAATGACTAAGTCAATAAAATGTAAATGAACAACTTAGAACATGCAGAATCCCAAATATACAGCAATCAGAGGGTTGTTTTTATTTTTGCAGTCCAGATCAAGGCTGAAGACCTGAGTCTGGAGGCATGGTCCCCACAGTCAAAGTCTGAGCAACTATAGGGCACATAGGAGAACCTGCAGAGTACTTTTCCCTATCTTCTTATTATAAATTTTTTCAAATATTCAGAAAAGTTTAAAAAAGGTAGTATAGATATTCTTATACATCCCATATAGATTTAACAATAGTTCAAAATTTTACATTTGTCTCTATATGTGTACACATACACACAGCTATAGTTATTTTTGTGGCTGAACTATTTGTAAGGAATTTGCAGATATGATTACACTACATCCCTAAACACATCAGCATGCACAGGCCAAGGAAAAATACTTTCTTCTATATAATAGTATATAGGATATACAACTAATACAACTAAGAAAATTAATAAGTTACATAGTATAACCCAATATCTACAGAATATTCAAATTTTCTCAATTGCCTTTGACTTATTTTCCAACCCAGAATTCAATCAAGATCCACATATTACACTTTTTAATTAATAAATTTCAATTTTTAGAACAGTTTGGGTTCACAGCAAAGTTAAACAGAAAATAGAGTCCCCAGCATATTATGTCTTTTAAAAAGGTTTCCTCTTAATCTCTTTAATGTAAAACATACCCTTCTTCTTTATTTTTTTAATGACACTGCCTTTTGAAGAAACCAAAGTGTCACAGAATGTCCTACAGTCCAGATTTATCTAGTGGTGCCAGGTAGCATGTAATTCTTTCCATCTTATTTTCTGTAAACAGAAAAATGGCTCTAACGCCTTGATTATACTCAAGTTTTTTGTTTTGTTTGTTTTTGATGACACCAGTTTCCTTACTGGAGACACCGTAATTGCACCACATCAGGAGTCACGTGTCAGCTTGTCATGACGTCAGTGCTGTGAAGTCCGATCACTTGTTCGAAGGATAACTGTAGGTTTCTTCATTTTAGACATCTGATTTTTCCCTATGAAAATTTTAGTTTTATAATAAATTGAGCTCACAAAACTTTTTGTAATTAAAAATCAAGGGATATTGCCCTGGCTGGTTTGGCTCAGTGGTTAGAACGTTGGTCCAAGGGCACATATCTCGGTTGCGGTTCAGTCCCGGCCCTGGTCAGGGTCGTGTGGGAGGCAACCAGTGGATGTGTCTCTTTCACATCGATGTTTTGCTTTCTCTCTCTCTCTCTCTGTTTCCCCCTCCCACTCTGAAAATAAATGTAAAAATATCCTTGAATGAGATTAAAAAAAAAAAAAAACAAGGGAAATTGAAAATTAAAAATTTCCTTCCCAGTTGAAGTATTATTTAATTACTTGGCTTGGGAATAAAAATGTACATGTTTTGAGCACTTAATGGGTGCCGGCCAATTTGTCAAGTAACAACTATCCTTGCAAGTAATCACCATTTTGCAAAAGAAAATGTATATGGTTATGATCTGGGTCCTGAAGCTAAGGCAACCAGATTCCATTCTTATGTAGGCTCCTTGGCTAAGGCAACTAAATGACTCCATTTTTATCATCAATGGACCTTCCTCAATATTTTTCTAATAATAGGTTAATTACCCCTAGAAGTAAAGGGATTTTGCCTAAGATTATAGTTGCCCCATGTGTTGGGAGACATTTGCAGTTTCTGAGTATCAGTATTTGCAGGTACTTGTGTGCTGGTGAATAATGCTAATTTTGACTTCTATAATTGTTGTCACTCCCACTATTGTACTGGTCCCCTGGGAGTGGGGGGAGGGCAAAAGGGAGATGGGGCTTCTGTCTTTAAAATTGGATGAGCAAGAAGAGTCATTGCTGAGGATCTGGGGAAGCTGTAGCCCACCATCCCACTGGTGTAATGAAGTGCTCCTTTACAATTCGGCTGTGCATCTCTGGTTATCTCACTGACATGTTACAACATTTGGAGGCCCCAGCGAGATTCCCTGGTGTTTTGCTACATCAAGGGCTAGATGCCTAGGAAGGGCAGCCTCTCCCGATCTGGCCGCCGGACCCCTATAAATCTGAGGGGAGGCACCCCCTGAGTTCCAGGGCCCTGAAGATCCTACTTGGGTTTCCAACAAGTGGCCAGGAGACACCAAGATGTCCCTAAAAGGATTAAAGGAGACCTGGTAAAGCCTCCGGAGGTGAGTTCTGGGTGACTGGTCTATCTGGATGAGAGTGAGAGGGCCAGATGCGGCACAGCCTCTCCTCTCCTGGGAATCCCCCTAAGAAGTTAGGCAGGGGTTCAAATATGGCAAATTCTGGTTCAAATCTGGCAAATTCTGTTCATTCAGACCCGCCACTGGGGCAGAAAGGGAGACCAATCACCTCCCAAGCAGCATAGGCGCCACTCGGGAGAGGGAATTTCTGGAAGGAAATTCAAACGGTGTGTGAGTGTGATTGTGTGAATGTAATTGTGTGTGAGTGACCGTGCTCCACAACGCTTGTTACAGAGCCTGTGTGAGTCCTACCCTGCGGTTCCGTGATGGTCTCATACGGCTAAAAGGCAGTATCAGGTTCTTGGAGCACTCTTGTGTTCCACCAGCAAACCTGATCCGAGTTGGGGGCTTATTCCAACCTGCCACATGCCAAGAGGCATCTGAAATCTCAGCGAGGGGAGTGGCCAGGCGGACGAAGCGAAAGTTTCTGTCTTATGTGTCTTCCCTTGTTTTTGTCCTTGTCTGCCTCCCTACTGTATCTCCCTCAACTTTGTTATGGTTAGTCTAATCATGGATAGCAGCCCTAGTGCCCAGAAGACCTCATTGGGTTGCATAGTAAACATTCTTAGGAAAGGATTTGAGGAAGGTTCTGATTAGGGCACGAATACTGGTAGTGGGCCCCAAACTGGGCCCCAAGAGAAACCTGGGAAAAGGTAGGGGAGTGCTTGCAAGGCAGAGATACAGCACAAGGCCCGAACAAGTTTCTGGCACAAACATTTACTCTTTGGGCCCTAATTAGAGATTGCCTTGATCCTGTGAAGGGGACTAATAAGGTGGGGAAGCAAGGTGTAGTAAAAGACTCGAGGAAAGCCAAGAAAGGCTATGAGTCCTTGAAGACTCCCCCACTGTCTTCCGCTACAGCTGTGATTAATATTTGTGCTTTGAAGGCCTGGAAAGAGCTCCCAGCAAAAGGGAAAAATTCGCTAGATCTTATATCCATCAGACAAGGACCTGAAGAGCCATATCAAGATTTTGTAGCTCAGTTGCTACAGGCAGTTAACAGAGTAATAAGTGATTCAGGGGCCAGCCCCGACCCCGTCAAACAATAGGGGAAATGTCTGTCACCCCTGCTCAGGTGTTCCAACCAGGGTGGAGTCCAGGACTACAATCCAGGATCTCTACCACGCCACCTCAGGGAGTGCAGGACTGGACCTCTGCCCCACCACCTGATATGTACTAACACCAGAGATGGGGCCACAAGCTATTCCAACAGGGGTCTATGGGCCACTGCCTAATGGAACAGTGGGTTTAATCTTGGGAAGGAGTAGTTTCACTGTGAAAGGGTTCCAAGTGTTGCCTGGAGTTATTCATTCTGATTATTTGGGGGAAATAAAAGTTATAGCCCAAACCACTAAAACCATTGTACAAGTTTTACCTGAAACTAGAATAGCACAAATTGTAATTTTGCCACATCAGGCAGCTGGGAAAGTTCTAAAGTGCTATCAGAGGAAATGCAGGGAGAGGGAGGATTCGGCTCCACAGATGGAGCCTGTTGGGCACAGATAGTCACCCAAGGTCTCCCCTGAACAGAGCTCAGTTTGAATGGAAAGAAATTTACAGGCATTTTATATACAGGAGCAGATGTTTCTATGGACAATTTACAAGGAATAGGACAGGTTTCTAGGCCCCAACAAAGTGCACAGTTTATCAAATGGAAAGATTCTAAGGGCAACACTGGGTTTTTTAAATTCTATATTTTAGATCATTTGCCTGTTAATCTATGGGGACGGGATCCCTGTCCTTCCACTTCCCGTCAGAGGAGGCAAATCTCCCCAGCATACCCAGGCCTCAATACACGAGCGGCCGGGAAGGGGCTGTCCCTGCCGGTGGGCTGCCCTGTGCGTCCTGCATGATGCTGCACATCAGGACGGGGTCCGGTGTGGAGAGCTCCTCGTCCTGGGAAACGGGGGTGGCGGGCAGGTGCACAGGCACTCACCCGGAGGCCACAGAGGCCGCAGGGGCTTCAGGGTTCCCCAGGGAGAGTGGTCCGGCTGCGGAAGGGGCGTGTTCCTTCGGTGCCAGCCCGGGCGGCTTGTCTGGTGGCAGCAAGTTTCCAACAGGCTTCTCTGAACTTTGGGGAGTTGAAAATAGGGTGTGGGTGCGAAGTGCTCTTGGAGAGTTGAAAAACACTCTGCCCCGCTAAACACACGTGCTAGGATGATACTTCCCTTTGCTGCGTCCTTTTGAAAACCTGGGGTCAGAGGAAATTTTCCCATCCCTCTGCCCACGGAGTGACCCAAATACAGCCAGAGGAGGGCTTCCTTGGACACTTTTCACCATGTTCTCCTGTTAGGCCTATAGGCTCAATTGGTTAAAAAGCTCAAAAGGTATATAATAATAGGGACACCCCTGGGGAAAAATAAGATAAAAGAATAGCAAAGGTGGTAGTAGCAGCCTTAAGGGAAACAGGGCCCATGGGGAAGGATCACCCTAGGAAGGGTCAGGATGGCAAGCCTAGGTCCCAATTAGGGATAGAAAAATGACAGGGCCAGGGCTCCTTCCAAATGAACCCTCGGTAGCCAAGAATAACAAGACAATAGGGGACAAACTGGTTAGGTTCCTGGTAGATACTCGTGCAGCAGACTCAGTGCTGACCAAGCCAATGGGCGCCTAACCTACCCCTGGACTTCAAAGAGGACTATAGACCTTAGGAAAAATACTGTGACTCATTCGTTTCTGGTCATGCCTTAGTGCCCATACCCCCTACTTGGACATGATGTTCTCCAGTGATTGTTCAATTGCTGGCCACTGCCACTCCAGGCCATTGGCCATCAATCCTGCCAGCCTGCCTCCAGATGTTGACCCAGAGAAACCTCTATAGGACTGCCTAGAGGTAATCGACATAGTGCAGATGGCCTGCCCAGACCTCAAGGATGTCCCACTGCCATCATCAGATGAGGTATTGTTCACGGACGCGAGCAGCTATGTCCAGGAAGAAATCAGGTATGCTGGGACAGCAATAGTAACTCAGGACCGTGTCATCTGGTCACAGTCCTTGAATAGGGGAACTTTGGCCCAAAGAGCAGTACTAGTCACTCTAATCCAGGCTCTCTAATGGGGCAAGAGAAAGTCGATAACCATCTACACTGACAGAGATATGCCTTTGCCACAGTGCACGTGCATAGTGCCATCTACAGGGAATGAAGGTTATTAACCTCGGCTGGGAAAGACATCAAAAAGGGAACTCCATAGAGGTAAGGGAAATCCGCTGCAGACCCGGAAGCTCGAGAAGTAGCCCTAAAATCAGTGGGGTCTCTCCAGATACACTAAGTCAGAAAATGACTTGGCTGAACAGAAGCAAGCCACCCAAGAACCAAACCAGTGATGGACTCTGCCTGATAGGAGGTTGTTAGTCCCAGAGGCTCTAGGTCAGACTTTAGTCAGCCAGCTGCACCAGACTACCCACTTAGGTTGCACCAAGCTTACTGAACTCCTGAGAGGCAGGTAATGTCCAGTAAGGTCATAGGGAAAGGGAGAAGGTGGAGGGAAGCAAGAATGTGTAGGTTTTAGTAGGGAGGAGGAGAAGGAAAGCTGGAGGATGTGCAGACTGCAGACAGATTGAGCAAGTTCTCAGGTTAATGTCAGAGGAAGGACTAGGAAAGTAGCAGAGGGTCTATGCAAGTTAAAGAAGGATTGTGTAGAGGGAGAGTTTGCTCCTGGTGGTGGGATAACAGTCTGGGATGTAGTAAAGGGAGTAACAAGTTTAGGCTACTCCTGACCCTTGGATCAGACAATGACCCCGCCTTTATAGCAAAGAGATCTTAAGTATCTCTAAAAGGTTAGATATAAACTGGAAGCTCAATTGTGCTTACCATCCACAGAGTTCCGGGCAGGTAGAGTGCATGAACAGGACCTTAAAGGAAACCTTAACCAAATTTACTTTAGAAACCGGTGAAAACTGGACCATTCTGCTCCCCTTGCCCTCTTACAGTTTTTGCAGGCCCTGCAGTCCACCCTGCTATCTCTAGGAATTAGCTGTCCCTGAGAGGAGCAGTCCTTCCCTGTGTCTACAAAGCCCTAAGACCTCAAGACATAAAAAAATACAAAAAATTAAAAACAGTTAACAAGAAATATTGTCCAAAAGTTAAGGAACTATATATAAATGGGTTAGATTTCCCTATAAAGTAATTTAATATTGTGAGAGTCTACACTATGCTAACATTTAACCATAACTAATGTAAACTTATAAGTCATGCATCAATTGAGTATGAAAACCCATTTTATATCAGATGATTTGTTTATATTAGGGACTGGATTTTGTTTTTAATCAACACAGAAGTATAAAATACGTTAACATAGAAGTATATTAGAAAAATCTTGCCAATAATATAACTATAATTTTATCTTTAGGGACACCTAAATATTATTTACATAAAACCATCAGCAATTTTACTGTAGTTCACTGTGCTGTATATGAGCATAGGGGTTCTAGATGTTTCAATACTTTCACTGAAAAAGGTTAACGTTTGTATACCCACTTCAAGTCTACTTTGTGTATCATATGAACATTTTGTATAGTTTACAATATTGTCATGATAAAGTGATAACATTTGCTCCCCAAAAAAGTTTAAAAAGATATTTGTTAAACATTCACTACCAGTGTGTTTGTCAACTTCAGTAGCAATTCTGTTACTGGCCTAGAGTGACAGTTGGCAGTGGCAATGATTTAAGACTTATGAGATGTTAGGTGACTTCCATCTGGGTACGACTGGAGCACCTGCCAATGCATGTGATCAAGCAGAGGACACAGACGCCAGTGCCACAGAGCAGTCTGACTCTCCTCTTGTTGGATAAACAGAATATGTTTGGCTCCACCAACATATCAGTGAAACTAAAACAAACCTATGTCAATCGGATTAGTTTCAATAAATGGTTAGAACTTTATTTTTAACACCTGAGATATTAATATGGAAATGATAAGAAATCACTTTTCTGATATGTAAGTGTTACTGTTTACTGGATCTATGATAAACTTCAGAATACCTTCTGCTCTGAATAACCATTTCTCTAGAAAACTGGGACTAGCGCATAGTCACTGAGGTCAGGTTTCCCCAGTAAGTTTTCTACATGCCAGTTAGGTTTGTTCTGTTTCTTCCATTTAATGTTTAATGACATATGCCTACCATTATCTGGCTTTTCAAAAACAGGATTAAAAAAAAACATAAATAAATCAATAGAAGCTCACCACTTCTGTTGTTCGTTTATTGGGTTTATTGGTGTTCGTTAGTTAGATCGAATGTCTCTGAAAGCCAAAAATTGTGCTTATTTTCATAGATGCAGAATTATAAAAGGATAAAAATATAGAGTAATAAGACAATTGAAAGATAATATTTTTAAAAAATAGGAAACGAATTGAAGCTAGTGGTGAGATTGACATGTGACCACCAACTGGGATGGTGTAGTTTCACCGCCAAAGCTAGAGAGCAACTGGCTCAGTTAAGAGGCATAGAGCCCTCACTGATAAGTGGTGGATAGTCCCAAGTAATGCTAAGATGACAATGTGTAATAAAGTTAGAGTAAAAGGTGGATTTTTACAATCATTTGATGATTTGTAATTGGTAGTGAATATTTTGTTAAAATTTTTTGAAAATGCTTTATAAAAAATTATTGACCAACAGTGAAAGTAAGTAGTAATGGCACTCAACAAAATATTTTTAAAGAATATTTAGGTAATTAATAAATGATGAGTCCTTTGGAACTATATTTTTCTGTGGATTTTGTTTGTTCAAGAAACATGTCCCATTAAAATGGCATAATTAGACCTGGCTGGTTGGGCTCAGTGGTTAGAATGTCAGCCTGTGGACCAAAGGTTGTGGGTTCAATTCCAAGTCAAGGGTATGTGCCTGGGTTGCAGGCTCCAACCCCAGCCCCAGTTGGGGTCATGCGGGAGGCAATCAATCGATGTGTCTCTCTCACATTGATGTTTCTCTCTTTTTTTCTCTCTCTCTCTCTCCTTCCCTCCCTCCTTTCTACTCTATCTAAAAATCAGTGGGAAAATATCCTCAAGTGAGGATTAACCCAAAATAAATAAATAAATAAATAAATAAATAAATAAAATGGCCATAATTGAGATTAACTGTAGCCAAAATATAGAATGAGCCAGGTTTATTGATGGCATCTACAAACCTGAAAGTACCCCATGTCTCTCTTCTCATCATGGTCTGGCAGGGTCTCTCTGTCGTGACACAAGGCAAAAAATGAGATAGGTTGAGTTAGAGCATGTGGATTTGAACCTTAGCCCTCACTTGATATCATTCTTGCATTTTATGCAAATTCTTTTATTTCTTATGCAAGGCTTCAGAAACTCTTTCTTGTACATTAGTTTTTTCTCTTATAATGGACAAAATTTGGGAAGCATTGTAGTGTAGACAAATTCATGGGCTTTGTAGCTAGCTAGCCCTGGTCTACACTTCTACCACTTTATAATTACTTGGACTTAGACAAAGTGCTGAATGTCTCTGAGCCTCCATCGCCTATCCTAGAAATGGAGACAATGATCCCTACCTTTAAGATTGTACACAGTATTAAACATGTTTAAATGTATAACATACATCAGGTACTTTTTGAATGGCAATAGATGTTGTTGAAACTATATCTGTCATTATTAATAGTATTATTGTAGTTATATTTTTAGTCAAGATATTACTTTCTTTCCTAACCTTAGGTACATTCAATATTTCATGGGACCTTGGAGATTATATATAGTTTAGTGGTAATACTTTAGGCAATGGAGTTTATAGTACATAAAAGAAACATCAGAGCCGTCCTGTGATTGAAGCAGACACAGGGCTGAGTCTCCATCTGGTTAGCTTCTTCCTCATCAAGTGCAAACCTGAAGCCATTCCGCAGAACCCAAGACATCTATCTAAGTAATACATTTTGGGAAAACCCTAGTCTAAAAGTTTATTTTATAGAATTAATAATTGATTCAGAAATGTAATATGATTAGCCCTAAATCCTATAATTAATTAATATGAAAACTGATATTAGATGCAAATATTGCCGGCTTTTAGTCCAAGGTATCGTCCTCATAGTGTCTCTCTACCACGGACTTTTGTATTCATATTTACCAGCACTATTTCACATGCTACCTCTTTATGCTAATACAAATATGCATGTAAATTGGACCTTTTTATTCCTTTTCACAAAAGATACAACTTAAGTACAAAGAAGTTAAGATTTTGAACAAGAGATATAACATATAACTATTCTATCTAGAAATTCTTCACTTCAAAAAAATACTGTAACATCAATTGATGTAACCACATTGTCTTAATATAAGGACATGTGAACTAAAATATATTTTTCAGGTGTACATTTCCCACTTTGTACTTTATTTATAGGAAATATATAGAGGAATCATGAAACCAGAAGAATCTCATATAACATAAACGTATGTACCTCAACACTCTGTTACAAACCATATGTAGTCATTAAGAACAAGAAACATGGTAGGGCAAGAAACTGAAATCTTTGAAGTCATTTAGACATGTTCTTAAATCCTCTTTCTTTCACTTTTTGGTGTATGATGTGCTCAAGGTATTTATTTTTGAGAGATAGGATCTAGTTCTGTAAAGTGGAGCAAATAATACCTACTCATCAATTAATAAGAATTAATTGAGATTTTGCAACATCCTTAAATTGAATATGCACTAAATCCTTAGTTTCATTTATTGGCCACTAAAAAAGACTACAAATTGGAAAATCTTGAAGCAAAGAGACCTGATGAAGCTGACATACACACTGACCAGTTCACATAAACTAAGTTCACTGGTATTTATTTTACTTTATGTAAAGTAAAAGCATATATATATTCATGTTTCTTTTAAATGTTTTTTGTTTTAATACTGATTTTTACTCAGTTTAGGCCATTGCTTATTCTCTTAACTATTCTTGCTGGCCTATTTTTTTCATATCTTATAATGAATTAATTTTATGATGATGCAAAAAGTAAGAAAACAGCCCTGGCCAGTTTGGCTCAGCGGTTAGAGCGTTGGCCCTCGGACCACAGGGTCCCGGGTTCGGTTCCCGCTGAGGGCACATACCTCGGTTGCAGTTTGTCCCCAGCCCCAGCTGGGGTCATGTGAGTGGCAACCAGTCCATGTGTCTCCCTCACATCGATGTTTCTCTCTCTCTCTTCCCCCTCTCTCCCTCCTGCTCTATCTGAAGATAAATGCAAAAATGTACTCGGGTGAGGATTAAAAAAAAAAAAAAGTAAGAAAACATACTTAAGGTTTTATCTTTCTATACTTATGTGCATCTTATTATGAATATTTAAAATATACAAAAGAATAGTCAGACAAGGAATCCTCATATAACCTATAAACCAGATTTTAAAATTACCAAATATATTTAAATTAAATACATTTAATTAATACAAATGTATTGCCTATTTACTAATTTTTCTTTGATGAAATATAAAACACAAATCCCCTAGGCCATGCTCAGACGTACTTAAGTTTTCATCTTTAATAATATGAATTTTCTCTTACAATAGTCACAAAGACATTATCACACCTAACAACATTAATGATCAGTCCTTGTTTTCTTGTAGTTTTAAATAAATAAATGGTAAAGTTTTACTATGTTGGGCTCTATTCTACAATTACACTGAATACACTGAATCATATCAGTTTCAGAAGATCACTTTATACTCATCTAAGTGAAAATAATTATTTGTAGCCCAAAAGTATGTATTCATAATAGAAACAAATATTAGTTAACAGAACACAAGATTTAATAAGTCAACAGCCACCTTTTTAAAAGTAGGTTTATAGAATCTAACACATCATAAAAACATTTGAATGCATGAACAATTTTAGTGATAATTAAGGGTATGATTGATTTGATTCAGAGATACAGATTTAAATCATTCTTGTGCTCACTTTATTTTATATTTAGTAGCATATAGATATGATTAGTTGAGAAAAATCAATCAATCGCATGTCTACTTAACAGCCATAGTAGGGTTTCTGACTTCAGAACGCGTTGTTTCAGCCCCATAATAGCTCTCATCCCTACTAGGCCATGTAAATTATCACTATAGGAGCACAAATCCTGTCTCAGGTTAGCATTTCTAATGATGTTTTCTGTGACAGGCAGTTAGGTAAGGAAAACCAGTTATTTTATGTTTTACATTAATGAAGAGTTTAACACAGGAAATTAAAGAGTTACACAGCTATTAGAAGTTCTGGCACAGGGGCCTGGGAGCTCGTGCCAAGGACATCAGCCTCCGGAAGCAATGTGCAGCTCGAAAGAACGTGCCCCTGAGAATCTGGAAACTTCGAAACATCATAGGGAATCTTTCAAGCAATTCAAGGAAGCTACTTTGAATACTGTAAACTACCACAAAGCATGTGATGCTCCAAGAGCCATTGCCGAGGCAGTCACAGGGAGTGATTGATGGTAACTTTCCAGGAAGCTGCTGGGAGCTTCAAGTCTGCTGCATGCCATGCCTCTGCCTTCCTACCTCCAGAGAATAATGCCCTCCCCATCTCGTTAGCCCTTCAGTCTCACATGAGGGTGTCTCATCGTCATAGTCCAACCTGGAACCACATGGGAAAGGACATTCTAGAAATGCAATTTTTGTTCTTTTTTTTCTAGTGACGGTTCTGTCCTACAATTACACCGAATCATATCGCAGTCTCAAAAGATCACTTTACACTCATCTAAGTGAAAATAATTATTTATAACCCTAAAGTATATAAAATTTTTATAGTAGAAATAAATATTAGTTTATAGAACACAAGATTTTATAAGTCAACAGCCACCTTTTAAAAGAATGTTTATAGAATCTAACACGTCATAAAATATTAGAATGGGTGAACATTTTTAGTGATAATTAAGGGTATGATACTGAGTTGACAACACACACTTATAGACCTTTGGAAGAGGAGAGTGTTTTCTCCCTCTTTTGGTTCATCTTATTGAATATGTATTCCTTCTGGCATCTTTTTGGATGAATAAATGGTAGAGAATAAACTAGAAATGGGGATTATATTTTTTTCAATTTTAAAAAATCAGTAGGTGACACAAGTTTATGGAAATAACATTGAAGGTATGAGACATGCTTTGTCATTTAAGGGTCATCCATGTGACCTTAAGTTAGTCACTTAACTTCTCTAAGCTTTGATAAGTTCATCTATTAATTAAAATAATCAGATCTGCTTGCTAACACCTGTTACAATGGGTTGCTTTAGGAATAATATAAGCAATATGTGTTTATACTGTATCACACAGGTGTCAGAGAAACGAACAATTCCCTTTCCAATGCTGCAAGGTACAACAGTGTATACATTTAGAAAATTCTCAGGCAATCAGAAATCAATCACATTGTCCAAAACAGTTTCTAACATTTAAAAGCTTCCTATCCCAGCTCTGAAAGACTGGCTTCTGATAATCTTTAAAACAACGTATTCATGTCAGGGATGTAAAAGGAGCAAGTTTATCAGAATGCCATCTTTATTCTTCCTTCACTGATGGCTTATCCTGAACAATATTGAGGAAAACACCTGCTTGGTCTTAGGCTAGGCATGAACAATCACTTATTCTTAATTTAAACATTCACTGAACAAACATATATTGAGAAATGAGTCTCACTCACTGAATGAGAAACAGACTGAGAAAATAGTTAAATGGCACACGAAAAAATATAAGCAGAGTATATAATGCAGAGTAATGAACAGAAAATCTAAGCCGATATTCAAGAATGTCTTCCAATACTTTCTGCTGAAGCCACCTGGGATTTGATGCAAAGTCTTCGGCCTGATGTCTCCCTTTGGTGAGACTTCCTGGGGGTGAGTCCATCTTCATCCTGAGGACCCTTCCCAACTTCCTGGGGGAACCGCCCAGAGAAGCAGGCGGGCTCTATGCTCTCTCGCCTCCTGTTTCTAACTCCTTAGTCGCAGAGAAATTTCTTCCTATAATTTCTTGTTACCCATAAGAGTATTTCTAAAAAAATAACTTTAGTAATTATAAGCTTTTATAAAAAACAAACAAAAAAACCCAGTTTTTAGTAATTTCTTCCTTTTGCCCTAAAATGAACTGAATTAATTAAATAAACACCTAAGAGTTAAAAAAAAAAGGAAAAATACTTAGCTACCCCATTTGAATGGGGTCATAGGATGAGAGGAGGAAAAAAACGACATAGAAAATAACATCTTGGTAAATTTTTCTACTATGTCTGCTGAAGTAGAAATTGTGAAGTAGGAGTTTATGTTGAGGGATGGTATAGAGATGATAAAAATAAAGGGGACAGATATAATTAGTACTTTTATGATAGAATCATCAACACTCATAGATGCATTGAAAAAGGGGGGAGGCAAAGGAGACGGAGAAACTAATATGAGAATATGATGGGTTCTGTTGGGATGTGTTGTTTGGTTTTCCTTCTCTTAGAAAACATGTCTAGAAAATATATATATTCCCATGAACATTTCTTTGAGTAAACAAAGCACAACCATTTTTTGAGCCTTGGTTCCTTTTCTGTAATGGAACCATTTATGGATTGAAAAAGCTACAACCCATCATGAAAAAATATATTTCTTTTTTCCCAGGGCACAAGTTCTGGTTGCCTTTCAAACTGTCACCAAATGCCCTTCATGGGAACTGGTGATTCTCAAATCGTTGATTTTGTTTCAGCTTTTGAGGGCACAAAGACAAGGCACTTTTTAAATAATGCAACTAGTGCAATCTCCTAGACAAATGGCAAATTAATCAGTCTCTAAATCCTTGTTTTTTGAAGACTTGTGCATTTTTAAAGAAGACGAGGTAATTGTTTAGTGACTTGGTGCCATTGATTTTCATTATGGATGGTGTTGACTGGGTCTGTGTCAGGTCATCAGAGAGAGATAGCCTTTGCATAGCTAAATAAAATGGGAAAACAGGTACTTCTTATTTCATATTCACAAGAAGAAACTCTAATTCTTGAAGAAGTTTTGCATGACCTTCCTTTAAGGACAACTTTTGCCCATTGCATGGTTTTCAGGAAATGACAAAAATCAGCACAAATATCAATTAGATATCTTGGCTTCGATGGTGCAAAAAACATGCCCCACCTGGGACAGTTTTTTAAAAGGACAAGTCTAAAACAATATGAACAAGATGATTTAAAATATTTTATTGAAATCCATAGTGAATTTCATGGCTATGGTGAACATGTTTAGAATAGAACAATCAAATCAAATGAACACTACTTGCTTCAGCTGACAGAGCAGAAGTATTTTTGTTTTCAGAAGTTAGGTTTCTGCTTTTATGAAGGTTTAACCCCAAAATTTCATCTACTGATCCTGAATTGTTTACAGTTAAAATGCCTCTTGTTATTCCCAAGACAGCAAGCCTTGTCTATGTTTTCTAGATGGGATACTCACACATTTGGCTTAGACATGAACCTATTTTAAATTTATATTCATATTTATCT
Source organism: Tadarida brasiliensis (assembly GCA_030848825.1). Taxonomy (NCBI): domain Eukaryota; kingdom Metazoa; phylum Chordata; class Mammalia; order Chiroptera; family Molossidae; genus Tadarida; species Tadarida brasiliensis. The sequence goes on along the minus strand of CM061269.1, from coordinate 73,879,819 downwards.
CATCCTTCTCTATTTTGCTGAAAGGTTGGTTATATTTTGTTCACTGTTGATTCAGGTTTCTCTTTTAAACATAACCAATCTTACTTATTTGTTCCCCAGTTCCTAATTTATTTAGTTTGTGTAGACTTTGGCATTGAAGTTTCTGTAAATGAAGTGTTTTCAGAGGTTTCAGTCTTTTTGAAATAAAATCTATAATTTTTGTGCTTTACAATGGCTGCTCCTTTTTTTACAAGAAATCACACAGTTGTCATATTGTGACGACTCATTGAATTACTCCAGAGAGAAGTGTGACTCTAAAAGGATTTTGCCTTGATTTCTTTTTAGATATATGCCACAGCAGTTTCCTCTTTTAATAATAACTAAATGATTTGAGTCAGTGAGCTGTTACACAGCTTAGTAGACAGAGCGGAGCTGTGCCTTGCTGGAATGAGGTGTTTATGAGATTTGGCCCTCCTAATCTATGTGATAATTTTCTTCTAAATATAGTCATCAATAGCTATTAAATAAATATTTCAGTTAAAGACATATGAAAAGACTAGATAATAGCAAACAAATCTTATTAGATGGGATGCTACAATATTATAGAAAACTTGACAGGTAATTTAAGAGTCTGCAAAGATTTTTGATTCATTGACCAAAGATGCCTTATATAGAGTTTAATCAAGACCTGTTTAGAAGACAGTTAACCACGCTTAATGTTATTTGTATTGTCCATATCATAATAATAACAGTTCCAAGATATCAAATAATGGTTGTGTCATTTTCATCAAGTCATGAAGATGGGGTTAATATTATCACGACTATCCATTTGAATATTCTCCAGACAGGAAAATAAGCTTTGGGATTTCTGTGTGAAATGCCTCCCCTCCAGCATGTTCTAAGCAGTGTGAAATTTTCATGACAGGAGACCACTCCCACCCCCCCACTGATCAATTACTATTTCAGGGGAGCTATCAACTATGAGATCTCAGACAGATACTTTCAGACATGAGGGAGGATAGACTCTAATTTCATTTGTTTTTAAGTTATTTGATGTGTTTATATTTTACCCTATATTTAACATTATAACTCCCTTTGTCATCCTAGTTATAAATTTTTGACTTGCATAATATGAAAAAAAAATTTATCAGGAGTACCCCTAGCAGTCCACATAATAGTTATGATATCAAACACTTCATAACACAATTCTTAACTTCTTTATTCTTAATATCTGCAAATCTACTGCATTATTTTAGAGAGAGAAAGAAAGAAAAATGGGGAAGGGAGAGGAAAAGAAAGAAGAAAAAGGAGAAATAATAGAACAAATAGAAATTTGAGGGGATCCATTTTGCATATCTACTGCTTAGCAAGCATAATTAATATGTAAGCATAATAATTGGATGATTAATGAATATATTAAGACTAGATTGACAACCTTAAAACCACATTGATAATGACTCAGTATATTGTGAAGTGGATTACTATCTCCAGGGTTCATTTGCTTTGTAATTCATTAATAGACCTCCCTTAAACCACTAACAGACAAGATGCAAAAGAGGCTGCTCTCTCTTTTTTTTTTAAATCCTCACCCGAGGATATTTTTCCATTTATCTTCAGATAGAGCGGAGGGCAAAGGGACAGAGGGAGACAGGGAGAGAGAGAGAGAGAGGCACATCAATTGGTTGCCTCACGCATGACCCACGACCCTGACCAGAGCCAGGGACCTAATTGCAACCGAGGTATGTGCCCTTGACTGGAATCGAACCCGCAACTCTTTGGTCTGTGGGCCAACGCTCTAACCACTGAGAAAAACCAGCCAGGGCTGAGAGGGTGCTCTTATCTATTGATAACATGTTCTAATTTATTGGGAATACATGAAAAGAAATGTGTAATGAAAATATTAATATCACTCATCACTTCGTTTACACAATAAATGTTGGTAATTAATAATATGAATTATTTATTGGTGGTTTACTGATATAAAATTTAGAATAGATATTTCTCTATATATTATATATTATATGTATAACATGTTCTCTATATATAATTCCATATATATAACATATTATGTATATTTATATTTAGAGGTCTTTCTGGTTATATGGGAAAAATGGTGTTGGATAGGGTATCTCAGAGGCTTTGTAACAAAGCAGAATCCAAAAGTATGTATGTTTGAGTCTTTCTGTATGTGACAAAAAATTTACTGATTTTTTTAAAATCTTTTTTTTCTTTATTGATTTTAGAGAGAAAGGAAGAGAGAGAGAGAAATATTGATGAGAGAGAACATCAATTGGCTGCCTTCTGCATGCCCCCCACTGGGAATTTGGCCCACAACCTGGTCATGTGCCTTGATCGGGAATTGAACCAGCGACATCTTGGTGCATGGGTCAACACTCAACCACTGAGCCACACCGGCTGGGAGAAAAGTTACTGATTTAGCTGTGTCAACAATCAAGAGGCATACTGAGGCCTAGATATCAGGAGTGAGGGCCGGGGAATAAATGTATTTAAAGGGCCAAAGAAGGTATCAAACTAGAAGAAAATCCTGACACTGAAGTCTCCAAGATGAGTTTGAGAGCCCCGATGTGAGAGTAATTGCCTGGTTACATTGTGGATGCTAATAGTTTTGTCATTGCTATTACTTCAGGGAAGGGAAGACAGACTTTTCAGGGCCAGAGGCCTACTGGAGAGACAGGAACTGGAGAACAAGAAGAGATTGATAGCTAGATATTCTGAGGTCATGTAAAATGTCTTAAAGTCATGATAAATAGTGGCAGCCTCTTCTTGTCTTTAGATAAACCTACTCTTTCTATGTATGAATGTGAAAGTTGGACAGGGAAATGTTAGCAGAAAAATTGATTCTTTTAAAATACAATGTCGGAGGAGAGCTCTGTGGATACCCTGGACCAACAGAAAGACAAACAAGTGGGTTCTAGAGCAAATTAAGTCTGAAACATCACTGGAGGCCAAAAGGACAAACTGAAGCCATTCTACTTCAGGTACATCACGAGAAGGCATGGTTCTTGGAAAAATGCTGGGAAAATAGAAGGCAGCAAGAATAGAGGAAGACCAAATATGAGATGGATTGACTCCATGTAAGAAGCGGTAGGCATGAGTCTATCTTTGGGCGCACTCCATGTAAGAACCTCCCTGCAGCCATCTTGGGCAATGGGAGAGACTCCTCAGCATTCCCTGACTGTCTACAGTTTCAAGGTCAGTGGGAATGGGGGCCTGCAGGACTAGCCATCAGGAAGCTTGGAGATGCCACAGCCCTCAGCCCAACTCCAGATGCTGGACACAGTGCCCACACATCCGGGGGAGCCTGTTGGAGTCCCAGGAGCACCCCTGGATCCCAGCCCACCTGTGTCCTCTATGTAGCCCAACACCCGCCCCCCATGCCCACCCCTTCAAAGTGGCCATCAGGACCCAGGCTCATCCTGTTTCTAGCTACCCATTCTCCAACTGACTGTCTAGAGGTAACAATATTAGACACTTAGAAAGAGTTTGTTGTCTTAAAGCACATTAATCTATGACTACTGTCCTGCAGGAGCACAACAAACACCCTGAAGGGCAGGTGCTGTTCTTCTGAACTAGCTCAGCATGTCCACATGGTTGCTTGTAGTAACCCGCATACTTCTTTTGTACTTAAAAAAGATTTTAAGTACTATCTTTTTTTTTCTTCATTCCCTAAATGTAATACTCTTGGTAGGTAATCAATGATAAAACCCCACAATATTATAGACTATAAAACATATTTTGTGATTGTGTAAATGCTATTTTATAGGGAAGTTCTAATAGATTGTTTTTATGAGAACCTGAAAATACAAAAATCCCATTTAACAGAAACGAAAACAATTATGAAAACTTTTTGAGAACAAGGGTTGTTTATACGACTTATGAGGTGATGTATCTTCATTTTAGGTACACCTTCATATAAGAAGCCCTCTCCAAAGGTGTAGAAGGAGGGTAAGTTGATTTTAGCTATGACATTAGGAATGACTAAACCTAGCAGTTCTGTGTGGTACCAATATTTTCAAACACAATTTTCAAGAGGGAATCATGGTCATTCCTGCACAGTAGACTTCCCATTGTGAGATGATAAGGTACCATCACCTGTTATCTTATAGGAAAAAGTGAAGTTGTTAGAACACATGCCAAATATATAGTCGTATTCTTTTTTTTTTTTTTTTTCATCCTCACCTAAGGACATTTTTCCATTTTTTGGTCAGATAGAGTGGGAGGCAGAGAGAGGAAGAGAGAGAGAGAGAGAGAGAGAGAGAGAGAGAGAGACATTGACGTGAAAGGGGCACATTGAGTGGCTGCCTCCCACATGACCCAAACAGGGCCGGGGACAAACTGCAACCGAGGTACGTGCCCTTAGCAGGAACCGAACCTGGGTCTCTCTGGACTGCAGGCCGATGCTCTAACCCCTGAGCCAAACCGGCCAGGGCTAGAGTCGTATTCTTAAAGAACAGGATTGAAGTATGATGTTTGTAGAAATAGTTCCAGCAATATAACACAACATTATCTCCTGCTAAAACACGTACACTTTCAAAAACAAGAGATTAGTAAGTCGATAATCATTTGTCTGATCCTCAGAACTGTTTGTGTCAGAGTTTTATCATTGTTGCTGATATGTGTTATTACTTATTATTTTATTTAATAATCAAGTTACCAAATAAATAACTGAGCCAGGATAAATTTGAAATTAGGATCAGTGAAGGTTTTTCAGGCCATTCAAAATCTCTCTGTGCAACCTCTAGTAATAACTGTATCTGAGTTCTAAAGTTCACTGGCTAAGATAGAACATGTTGAAAAAAATTTCACAGAAGTGTAGAAAAATATAGATGATCCAAATTTTTTTCATTATCTTCTTATTTTAACATAATAAATAACTGTTTTCTTTTTTTCCAAGTTTATCTTAATACAAAAGCAGAAAGGCAGATACAAACATATTTTTATATGATAAAGAGTGTTTGGGATATTTGAATACTTCTTTGTAAAAAACACTAATTTATAATAGCCATTGTGATGTGGTTAATTCAACAGCCTAGGGAATTCACGGAAGATGCATTTTTATTCTTGAAATTACTATGGATGCTATATAACATACCACTCAAACAACCTTCCTGTTTGCCCACTCTTTGGCCAGGCTGAGGGGAGTGCAAACACATTCTTGTAGTTCGATTGCATCCAGCTAGTCCCGTTAACAAGGAAGTCATTTCAACTCAGGTTTGAAGAGTGGGTACAATTTCCAACCCACTCTGTTTAGTAGGAAAAGATGCATCTTAAAATCAGGAGGGGTTTTAAAAGGCAAGAGAAGCTTTTGAGAGTGTCCACCACCATGTCTAGGTAGAACCTGAATAGATGGAAAACAAGTTATATTGGGGTCAGGAGGTTCAGGCTTTCTCCCATACTTTTTTTTTTTTTTTTTTTTTTTATTTTATTATTAATTTACTTTTGTTACAGATGATTCTCCTTTTTTCCCCCATTGACACCCCCCTCCCCCTCCCTCCCTGCCCCGTCCCCATTTTTGTTGTCCATGTCCATTGGTTATGAGTACATGCGTACAAGTTCTGTGTTCATCGCTCCCCTCCCCCACCCCCTCTTCTGGCAGATGTCAGACTGTATACCACTTCCACGTCCCCGGGACTTCCCTGCTCCTCACTCTGTTATGTTCACTATATTCCAGAAATAAGTGAGATCATATGATGTTTGTCTTTCTCTGCTTGGCTTGTTTCACTTAGGATAATAGTTTCCAGGTCCTCCCATGTCGATGCAAAGGATAAGAGATCGTTCTTTCTTAAAGCTGCATAGTACTCCATTGTGTATATGTACCACAGCTTTTTTATCCATTCATCTACTGATGGACACTTGGGCTGTTTCCAGATCTTAGCTATTGTAAATAGCGCTGCTATGAACATGGGGGTACATGTATTCTTTCTGATTGGTGTTTCAGGCTTCTTAGGGTATATTCCTAGGAGTGGGATCACTGGGTCAAATGGTAATTCAATTTTTAATTTTTTGAGGTAACACCATATTGTTTTCCACAGTGGCTGCACCAGTCTGCACTCCCACCAGCAGTGTACTAGAGTCCCTTTTTCTCCACACCCTCGCCAACACTTGTTGTTTGATGCTTTGTTGATGGCGGCTATTCTGACAGGTGTGAGGTGATACCTCATTGTTGTTTTAATTTGCATCTCTCTGATGATTAGTGAAGTTGAGCATTTCTTCATATGTCTCTTGGATGTTTGTATGTCCTGTTTGGAGAGGTGTCTATTTAGTTCCTCTGCCCATTTTTTAATTGGGTTCTTTGTCTTCCTTTTGTTGAGATGTATGAGCACGCTATATATTTTGGAAATCAGTCCCTTATCTGATATATCATAGGCAATTATGCTTTCCCATACAGTGGGTTGCCTTTCCACTTTGATGGCTGTTTCTTTTGCTGTGCAGAAGCTTTTGAGTTTGATGTAGTCCCATGTGTTCATTTTTTCCTTTGTTTCTGTTGCCTTAGGTGATATATCAGTGAAAATTTTGCTGCGTATGATGTCTGAGATTTTGTTGCCTACACTTTCTTCTAGGATTTTTATGGATTCATGAGTCACATTTAAGTCTTTTATCCATTTTGAGTTTATTCTTGTGTATGGTGTAAGTTGATGATCTAGTTTCATTTTTTTGCATGTAGCTGTCCAATTTTCCCAACACCATTTATTGAAGAGGCTGTCTTTACTCCAATGTATGCTCTTACCACCTTTGTCAAATATTAATTGAGCATAATGTCTTGGGTCAATTTCCGGATTCTCTGTTCTGTTCCACTGGTCTATGTGCCTGTTCTTGTGCCAGTACCAGGCTGTTTTGATTACAGTATCTTTGTAGTATAATGTCCGGTATTGTGATCCCTCCTACTTTGTCCTTCTTTTTCAAGATTGCTATAGCTATTCGGGGTCTTTTTTGGTTCCATATGAACTTCTGAAGTATTTGTTCTAGTTCTGTGAAATATGTCGTTGGTATTTTGATGGGGATTGCATTAAATCTGTAGATTGCTTTGGGTAGTATGGACATTTTAATGATGTTAATTCTTCCAATCCATGAACAAGGTATGTGCTTCCACTTTTTTATATCTTCCTCTATTTCTTTTTTCAATGTCTTGTAGTTTTCTGCAAATAGGTCCTTTACTTCTTTGGTTAAGTTTATTCCTAGGTATCTTAAGTTTTTTGCCGCGATGGTAAATGGGATTGTTTTTTTAGTTTCTCTTTCTGTGAGTTCATCATTAGTGTATAAGAATGCCGTCGATTTCTTGACGTTAATTTTGTATCCTGCTACTTTGCCAAATTCATTTATTAAGTCTAGTAGATTTTTGATGGAGTCTTTAGGGTTTTCTATGTATAATATCATGTCATCTGCGAATAATGACAGTTTCACTTCCTCCTTTCCAATTTGGATCCCTTTTATTTTTTCTTCACGTCTGATTGCTGTGGCTAAGACTTCCAGTACTATGTTAAATAAGAGTGGTGAAAGTGGGCATCCTTGTCTTGTTCCTGTTCTTAAGGGAAATGCTTTTAGTTTTTGTCCATTGAGTATGATGTTGGCTGTAGGTCTTTCATATATGGCCTTTATAATGTTGAGATATGATCCCTCTATTCCCAAATTGCTGAGCGTTTTTATCAGAAATGGGTGCTGGATTTTGTCAAATGCTTTTTCAGCGTCTATTGATATGATCATATGGTTTTTATCTTTCATTTTGTTTATGTGATGTATCACATTTATTGATTTGCATATATTGTACCAGCCTTGCATCCCTGGGATGAATCCCACTTGGTCATGGTGAATAATTTTCTTGATGTATTGCTGGATCCAATTTGCTAGTATTTTGTTCAGGATTTTGGCATCTATGTTCATCAGTGATATTGGCCTGTAGTTTTCTTTCTTTGTAGTGTCTTTTTCTGGTTTTGGGATGAGAATTATGCTGGCCTCATAAAACAAGTTTGGAAGTCTTCCTTCTTCTTGAATTTTTTGCAGTAGTTTGAGGAGAATGGGTGTTAGTTCTTCTTTGAATGTTTGGTAAAACTCCCCCGTGAAGCCGTCAGGGCCTGGGCTTTTGTTTGCTGGGAGAGTCTTGATTACATCTTCAATTTCCTTCGTTGTTATTGGCCTGTTCAAGTTTTCTATCTCTTTCCAATTCAATTTTGGGAGACTATGTGTTTCTAGAAATGTGTCCATTTCGCTTAGATTGTCGAATTTGTTGCCATACAAATGTTCATAGTATTTGCTAATGATCCTTTGTATTTCTGTGGTGTCAGTTGTTACCTTTCCTCTTTCATTTCTGATTTTGTGTATTTGGGTTCTCTCTCTTTGTTTCTTGGTGAGTCTAGCTAAGAGTCCATCAATCTTGTTTATCTTTTCAAAAAACCAGCTCTTTGTTTTATTGATCCTTTGAATTGTTTTTTTGGTCTCCATGTCGTTTATTTCTGCTCTGATCTTTACTATTTCCTTCCTTCTACTTGCTCTAGGGTTTTCTTTTTGTTTGCTTTCCAGTTCTTTGAGTTGTGAGGTTAGGTAGTCAATTAGAAATTTTTCTTCTTTCTTAAGGTGGGCCTGTAGTGCTATGAACTTCCCTCTCAGAACTGCTTTCGCAGTATCCCATAGGTTTTGCGTTGTTGTGTGTTCATTTTCATTGGTTTCCAGAAATTTTTTAAATTCTTCCTTGATCTCCATGGTAACCCATTCATTGTTCAGTAACATGCTATTTAGCCTCCATGTGTTCATATGTTTTTGCATGTTCTTGTTGCAATTGATTTCTAGTTTCATGGCATTGTGGTCTGAGAAGATGCTTGATATGATTTCAATCTTCTTGAACTTGTAGAGACTTAGTTTGTGCCCTAACATATGGTCTATCTTTGAGAATGTCCCATGTGCACTTGAGAAGAATGTGAATTCTGCAGTTTGAGGGTGTAATTCTCTGTATATATCTATTAAATCCATTTGATCTAGTGCTTCATTTAGAGTCTCTGTTTCCTTGTTGATTTTTTGTCTAGATGATCTATCCAGTGATGTCAGTGGGGTGTTGAAGTCTCCTGCTATGATTGTATTGTGGTCGATTTCTCCTTTGAAGTCCTCCAGAAGATTTTTAATATATTTTGGTGCTCCTATATTGGGTGCATATATGTTTACCAAGGTTATATCTTCTTGTTGGGTAGACCCTTTCAATATTATGTAGTGGCCTTCTTTGTCTCTAGTTATGGTCTTCAATTTGAAATCTAATTTATCAGATATGAGCATTGCTACCCCAGCTTTTTTTTCCTTTCCGTTTGCTTGGAAGATTTTTTTCCATCCCTTTACTTTCAACCTATGTGAGTCTTTTGTTGTGAGGTGGGTCTCTTGTAAGCAACATATGTGTGAATCATGCTTTCTTATCCAGTCGGCTACTCTGTGTCTTTTTATTGGAGCATTCAATCCATTTACATTTAAGGTGATTATTGATATGTACTTATTTATTGCCATTTTTGTACAGTGTGGTTCTAATTATCTTTCTATTTCTTCTAATAATTATAGCAGTCCTTTTAACATGTCTTGCAGTGCTGGTTTGGTGCTAATATATTCCCTTAGCCTTTTTTTGTCTGGGAAGCTCTTTATTTGACCTTCTATTTTGAATGATAGCCTTGCTGGATAGAGTAGTCTTGGATTCAGATCCTTGTTTTTCATGACCTTGATTACTTCATGCCATTCCCTTCTGGCCTGTAGTGTTTCTGTTGAGAAGTCAGATGATAGCCTAATGGGGTTTCCTTTGTAGGTAACCTGTTGCTTATCTCTTGCTGCCTTTAGGATTCTCTCTTTGTCTTTTATTTTTGGAATTTTAATTATTATGTGTCTTGGTGTGGGCCTGTTTGGGTTCTTCTTACTTGGGGCTCTCTGTGCTTCTTGAACTTGAATGCTTTCTTCCTTCACCAGGTTAGGAAAGTTTTCTGTCACTATTTCTTCAAATATATTCTCTAACCCTTGCTCATTTTCTTCTTCTTTGGGGACTCCAATAATGCGAATGTTATTACGTTTCCAGTTGTCCCACAGTTCTCTTAAGCTATCTTCCTGTTTTTTCATTGTTTTTTCCTTTTGGTTTTCTGATTGATTGATTTTTTCTACTCTGTCTTCTAATTCACTGATCCGGTCCTCAGCTTCCTCTACCCTGCTGGTCAGTCCTTCCAATGTGTTCTTTATTTCTGCTATGTCATTCTTTATTTCCACTTGGTTGGTTTTCATGGTGTCGATGTCCTTACTCATGCTGTTTAGTTTCCTCAAGATCATGGCTCTGAACTCTACCTCTGATAATTTGCTTAGCTGCATTTCATTTATCTCATCTTCGGTGGAGTTCTCTTGTTCTTTCATTTGGGATCTGTTTCTTTGTTTCACCATTTTGCTATCACAGTGGGTTTTGGAGCCTGCCAAATTTTCCCTGTGGGTGTTGGTGTTCTGCTATTTGTGGCTCCCTCTACTGGGTTTGGATGAGTGTGGAGGGCCCTCCTTCAACACCACTATCAAGTCTCACTTTCCTGGGTAGATATGCAAGCTCAGGAAAGGTTTAGTTATGATCTAGCTTTTTGCCTGGAGGCTATTAGCCTCAGTTACTTGAAAAGCCTTAGGATCTCAGTTGAATGAGAACCTCCCTCTGATGTTTACAGTGTAAGAGGATTTCCGAGGGTGGGGCCAATGCTGGTTGTTAATGAGCCTCAATTTGCATTTCTTTACTTCTTTATCTCACCTGGGAATCTCCGAGGGAGGGGCTTCCACAGCTCACAGCTCCGGGAAGGAGCAAACTTGGCTGCAGGTCTGTGCAACCAGGAAGGAGGGGCTGGCCACCACTGTCCTTTGTGGTCACAGCTCAGCACTAACTCTGAGCGCCCTCCAAATCCCAGGTGTCCCCTCAGAGTTCCAGTCCAGTCTGCCCTCCCTCTGTCGGAGCCCCAGGTGAGTGGCTGTGGCTATTTAGCGCTCTGTCCGGGCCCTCTGGGCTGTGGAGCAGCTGGGGCTCTTAACCCCGAGGGCAGGCGCCGCCACTGCCGCTCCCAGCTAAGGTCGCCGCTCACAGCCGGGGCAGCCGCTTCCAGCTGGGGCGCCGCTCACAGCCGGGGCGCAGCTCCCAGCCGGGGCCGCAGCTCACAGCCAGGGCGCAGCTCCCAGCCGAGGGCGCAGCTCACAGTCGGGGCCGCCGCTTCTAGCCGGGGCCGCAGCTCTCAGCCTGGGCCGCAGCTCACAGCCGGGGCTGCAGCTCACAGCCGGGGCAGCCGCTTCCAGCCGGGGCCGCAGCTCACAGCCGAGGGCGCAGCTCACAGCCTGGGCGCAGCTCACAGCCGAGGGCGCTGCTGTCCGTGGGCTCCCAGCCCACCACCCTCACGCGCCTCCGCAGATCCTACCAGGCTCATTCAGTGTCCCTGGTTGTATGGTCCTCTCCCACTGCTTTTCTGTTGCTTTTTCCCGATGATTTGTCTTTATTTTAGTTGTAATTCCCGTTTGATCCTGGGAGATCGTCTGTGTAGCTTCCATTCACTCCACCGCCATTTTCTCCCTCTCTCCCATACTTTTTAAAAAATTAATTTATTTTGTTACAGTTGTTTCTCCTCCCCCCGGTACACTTTGACTCCCCGCTCTGTTGTTACAGTGCACAGGCCTCAGAGCCTTTCAGTTGGGTTTCCTTTTTAAATTCTTTGGACCCAAATGCCCTCTTCCTCCTTCACCTTTATTTCCTAGCAGATATTAAAATAAATAGAGGTGAGCAGGTCTAGGAAGTATGCAGAGTGTGTGTTATTATTTCAACAGAAACAGCTATTCTGCAAGACTAATAAAAAGAGCTACATCTCGTGTGCTTCTGAGATTCTCCGAACATGTCCCCTTCTGCCTTCGCGTGAGAAGCTCTCTCCAAGGTCTCTTCTGGGGCTACCCAAGGAACCTCTCCCATTGTTACTGCAGTTACTAGTCCATCCTGTACTAAATGCTGTCTCTACCCCTCCTGCAAGGCTCCGATAACCTGGTTCAGGACACCGGACTTGCCCAAATATGGCTCACATTTCAACAATAAGTGGAACCAGTATTTATTGAACTTAATGATTCTTAAGTTAGAGCTATATCCTTGTTCAGAGGCAATGGTACAGAATTTTTGGGAGAAAAATCACTTAAACATTTTTCGAACTGTGTTGAAATGTGTAATAATGAATTTTAGTGAAAGAGTTTGAACTCTGTAAAAATGGAAATGCTCCTTTGTTTCCCTTCACCACTTTACCATCCCCCAGTCATGACATCCCGTGTAGAAATGACCTCACCTTTATTTGTGCCTTAACTTTATCTGGGTAAACTACTGTCATAATTATTGGAACCTATGTATCTTTGCTTAAGTCCCTAAAATTTGAGGAGCCCATATCCCTATCATCTAACTCAATATATGACAAAGAGCTGTTCAATGATGTTTGCTTAAAAATTTAAAAAAGACATGCCTGGCCGGTGTAGCTCAGTGGTTGAGCGTTGACTCATGAACCCAGAGGTTGCCAGCTCAATTCCTGGTCAGGGCACATGTCCAGGTTGTGGGCCAAATCCCCAGTGGGGGGCATGCAGGAGGCAGCCAATCGATGTTCTCTCTCATCGATGTTTTCATCTCTGTCTCTCTCCCTCCCTCTCTCTCTAAAATCAATAAAGAAAAAACAACTTTTTAATTAAAAAAGGACGAAAAAGAGGGCAAATATATATCTTTTAAGATGCAAGAAGGTGCTTAATGTTGCCTAAGTTTTTTTTTTACTTATTTATATATTTTTTCAGGCCTTTTTAAAAAGTGTTTGATTAGTCATACTGAAGTCTTTGAGATGCCTGCAATATAATTTTAATTGAATTTTTTTCTAACTACCCAGTGATGGAAGTAGCTCACAACCTTTATAGGGACTGGGGATACTGATATATTACATATTTTTACTTTTCTTTTTTGTTCGTTTTTAATTGGTATTGACTCACTTGGGTTTGTTTTTCTTTTTCTTCTCTTTTACTTGGCATCAGTTGGTGTGTTTGTTTATTTATGTACACATGCATTTGTATTGTTTCTCCACAAGGAATGGTGCTGATATCCTAAATAGCATTTGAGAATAGCAGAAGGATCTCTGATCGTCATACTGTCCGGGACTGTTACTGGCATTCAGGCACCAGGGTCCCGGGATCTTGCACTACATGTGCTTCTCTTGCACATTGAAGAATCCCACTCCCCTAAAATGCCAAGAGCATCTCCACTGAAAAATCTACAGGGTCTTCAAATAGAACTCAACACTTATTGCATATCTGTATTATTCAAGTCATTGTGTTTGAACTGTGAGGTGGAGGAGGATTGGGGGAGATGAAAAAGTTTCAAGTGCTACTTTTCCTGTGTGGGTTTAAAAATCCACTTAGGAGATGGTAGAGAACAAAGTAGCTACAAGTATTCACATATTATGTTCAGATGATTTATCATTATTTCATTATCTGGCTCACTCCACATTATAACTTGCCCCATCCAGTGAGTCAACCAATGTAAGTGGTGTGTGACACGGGTGAGTGGCAAGAGGCATATGCTTTGAGGGACATCAGACAGATCACTAAGCTCAAAGAAGATCTGTTCAGATTATGGGATCATTTTCACTTTTTATATAGCTCTGCTGATTTGAAATAAGGGTACTCTCAAGGGTACTAGGCCCTATGCTGCTGGCATTGGACAAGACAATGGGGATAAGTCAGGCATAACTTTTTAGATTATCAATTTTACTAGGGAGCAGTTTTATAAAATTTTATGTTAAAATAAACTTATACCTTGTTACCAATTAGTTTACAAAATTCATATAAATTTTAAAGATAAAGCAGGTGACTGTGAAGACATTTAATTCTTATGACAGAATGCTCGAAGTTATATTCCTGGACTCAGGGTTGCATGTGTTTACTCTCCTCCGTTGTAAAGGGGCATTAGGTGGAAAACTTTAAGAACACTAGAGTTAGTCAATAGCCTGCTAATTAAGCAATTCATTGTCTAAAATAAGTGTACACCCAAGACTAGAAGAATGGTACAGTGACTGACAATGAGGCCTTTTCATGTTTATCAATACAATCCTCACTCTTTTTGTTATGCAGATTCACTATTATTATCAAGGAAGAGCTGAGAAATGGGTTAGAAAAAAAAGATGAGGTTCAACTATTTCCCAAAGATCTGTAGGCCCTCTCTGATGAACCAGGGGAGCTCTTTTGTTGTTGTTGTTAATCCTCACCACTGGAGGATATTTTTCCACTGATTTTTTTTTTTTTTCCAGATAGAATGGAAGGGAGGGAGGGAGAGAGAGAGAGAGAGAGAGAGAGAGAGAAACATCGATGTGTCTGTTCACATTAGTTGGTTTCTTCTTGCACGGGGGATTGAGCCTGCAACCCAAGTGCTGCCCTTGACTGGGAATCGAACCCACGACCCTTTAGTCCACAAGCTGACGCTCTAACCGATGAACCAAACTGGCCGGGCTCAGGGGAGCTTTTATTTTTTTTATTTTTTTAAATTTTTTTATCTTCACCAGAGGACATTTCTTGCATTTATCTTCAGACGGAGTGGGAGGGAGAGAGGGAGGAAGACAGAGAGAGAAACATCGACGTGAGAGAGACACATCGAATGGCTGCCACCCACATGACCCCAACCAGGGCCGGGGACAAACTGCAGCCAAGGTACGTGCCCTGAGCGGGAACCGAACCTGGGACTCTCCGGTCCACAGGCCAATGTTCTAACCTCTGAGCCAAACCGGCCAGGGCTCAGGGGAGCTTTTAAACAGACAAGTTCAGTCTCAAAAGTCACTTTTCCAAATCGAATAGGTTTTTGTTTCAGTATAGAAACTTAAACTCCTCAAAATTTGTATTGCTAGCATCCATTAACAAGAAAGTGTTGAAATCATAAAGACCTCAGGAAAACAAGGGGCCCTGAGGGAGTCCTGGGTGAATTGATGGACAATATAGGCTGTGGTTGCCCATTATCTAGCGTATGTGATCCAGATAAGAGTAAGAAATCATAGATGAATTGCAAATGAATATCTAATGGCTGCTGAAGCAAAAATGATGAATGAAATTGACAATAACTCAAATAGAATCGATGAGTAAAGCACCAAAAGTATTTGTCTGCTACAATTTATTTTCTTAAATACTACTATAATTTAAAGATAAGAAGAATGACAATGCATCAAGGATTTTTATGTTTTTTTCTTATCACGAACAATTTAATATTGCTATGAATGTACTTCAGTTTTGTTATCTCTAGAATAAAAATAACACCTTTATCCCAAGTTCTTTGTAAGAAATAAATAAAAGAATTAAATGCCAAACATAGTGTGCTCACAAAGTAAAGACACAATAAATATGAGCTGTGATCAAGCAAGGACATTCTGTAGCCCATTCTCTGTGCTATTTCCTGGGAAGGAACACAACCTGCCTAGTTCCATGATCAGTTCTTATTCCACCTGTCTAGAGTTCCTATATTTATTCCTACCCTGCATCTCAAGTAACTATAAGTTGTTTATTTATCAAAATTACTTAAATTCGGACCTTTACAAGTTGTTATTGTGTAATTTAATGTTTTCAGTTTCTCTGTGTACTCACTTGTGCTTTGGATCTTAAATATACAGTATCTGCAAAATAGACTATTCAACAGATATTTCTCAATGACCAATTATGATTCATGCATTATATACTTGCTGGAAAGGTAACATGCTTTGAGGGAAAAGGAGCACCGCAGCTAAAAGAGAATTTTTAAATATCATAGCAACAATAAGAATTTGCACGATATGTTTGGGAGCAAAGATTAGCAGCACCTGTCTCAGCCTACACGCCTGTGTGGGACGGGAAGGGGGCAACTTGTAGAGGTTTCGTGAAGAACCAGCATCTTAAAGAGTAGAAAGGATTTAGGCTGAAGGAAAGGACACTACTTAATCTTCGGCTAATCTGCTCAAGTTGTTTTACTTTTCAGTATTGCCAATTCCTTTCTCATCACCTACTATCACTCATACAACAGATGGGTTATCTGCTGCACAGGGGGCTCTCATGTAACTCCTGTTACAAAAGTCATATGTTATCATATTGACGCTAAGACACATTAACGGGATGCACCTAGAAAGTTTAGCAATGTATGCAATCTTGTCCTTCACCTGGAATAGACATAAGTCCCCCTGATCTGAAGTAGAAAATTTAAAAGGGAGAGACTCAGGTGGAAAGTAGAAAAACATTTTTGCTTTTCTTGCCCTTGTCTGGTCGTGACCTCTCCTCTCCTCTCCTCTCCTCTCCTCTCCTCTCCTCTCCTCTCCTCTCCCTCTCCTCTCCCTCTCCTCTCCCTCTCCTCTCCCACTCCTCTCCCTCTCTTCTCTCTCCCTCTCCCTCTCCTCTCCCTCTTCTCTCCCTCTCCTCTCCCTCTCCCGCTCCTCTCCCTCTCCTCTCCCCTCTCCTCTCCCTCTCCTCTCCCTCTCCTCTCCCTCTCCTCTCCCTCTCCTCTCCCTCTCCTCTCCCTCTCCTCTCCCTCTCCTCTCCCTCTCCTCTCCCTCTCCTCTCCCTCTCCTCTCCCTCTCCTCTCCCTCTCCTCTCCCTCTCCTCTCCCTCTCCTCTCCCTCTCCTCTCCCTCTCCTCTCCCTCTCCTCTCCCTCTCCTCTCCCTCTCCTCTCCCTCTCCTCTCCCTCTCCTCTCCCTCTCCTCTCCCTCTCCTCTCCCTCTCCTCTCCCTCTCCTCTCCCTCTCCTCTCCTCTCCTCTCCTCTCCTCTCCTCTTCCCTCTTCCCTCTTCCCTCTTCCCTCTTCTTTTCTTTTTTAAATTATCTTTTCTTTCTCTTCTTTTACCTTCCTTTATTCTTTTTTTTTTTTTCTAGTAAGAATCTAAACTCTTTATATTTGGAGAGTCACCTCCTTATGAGTTTTTCCAAACGGCAGAGCCTAAACATTAAAAGTGGCACGTATTTTTTTGCTTAGCTTCCTCTGCAAGCAAGGCATGGGCATGTGACCCAGACTGCCCATCAATACTCTCCCCCAAAGTCCAAATGAGAGTGGTGGATGCAAAGCACAGGTGCTGTGCAGAATCCATCCCGACCGCAGATGACAGTAGCAGTGGGAGTGACACCGAGTTTGGTGGTGTCTGTGACGGCCACACAGTGGCATTTAATGTTCTGCAGCAGAGGCTCAGGTTACTACAGAGATGGTCCTGGCTCTACTTAGGTTTCCCTGAAGTCCTGCCATGTGTCTCGTTTAACTCAGCAACCTGCCTGGCAATCCAGTGAACTTCCTAAAATTCTTTCCATCCATGTCTTTATGCTTAAGGCAGAAGAGCAGTTTTGGTTGCTTGGAAATAAGAACCAAAAAAGAATAAAAGTTAGGGGGTCTTGAAACGTTATTGTTAACTTGCTACCTTCCACATCAGAGTATGCCAGGCACGGAAGGAAGTTGCCCTCACTGGTTCTGCAAACTTTTCCCAGCTATTTGGGACCGTCAGCTAGATCGTTCAGATGTAAACTGTCTTTCAGACTTCTGAATTGATGTTTATGTTGCTAAAGTCACTTTTTAGTAGATCTTTCTGAAGGTTCTATTCTACCACATTGGTCTGAAAGAGTTTGTTTTAGAAAGATATTCTGTAATGCCGGGAAAACTATTTTGCTTTTTCCTAATGATATTCCATCATTCCAACATTTTTGAAAGAAGGTAATAGGGAATTGGGGTTTTTACTATCCAGGAAGATTTTCATCTAACCCCTTAGTGTATGTATTGATTCTTTAACAGGAAATTATCAAAGATTTTGTTTTAATGGTGGAAATTTAGACAAAGATAAAGAAAAACCAAGGGTAAGTGATGCAAGGTACTGTGACAGAAATATGTATTTAAACCTGGAACATCATTTGTAAACCACTGGTAACAAACAGGTATGCAAAAAGTCTTGACTTTTCTGATGAAATGAACTCTGTGACCCACTAGCATTGAAGAACTGTCAGGAACAGTGAGATGGGAACTGAGAAAAATGTCACAATACAGATGGACTCGCACAGTGATTTTCTTCAGGGGACACTAAAATATTAGGATTGAGTGACTTAAACCCCGAAGGAATATCAGTCTCCCAATCAGACAAGCTTCTCTGTGATACACTTTCAAATATTAAACTTTCTGAGAAAAAAATAAAAAATACTAACCCATGACACAGTTCTCTATTTGACCTCTGGAAGGACATATCAGTGTGGCTCTCAGGGTAAGTGGAGTTTGAAGAAAAAAAAAAAGCTTTTACTCCTACAAATTCACTTTACCAGATGTTCATGGTTCATTGATGTATATATTCAGACAATGTAAGAAAAGGATAGTAGGTGGATTAAGATATGACAGTTGACAATATAAAACAATGACACCTCATGCAGTGCTTTGCTAAAGAGATTGTTTTAAAACCTAATCCCCTGAGTTAAGTGGCACCTCAATGCAAAGTGATATAAAACCAACTCTCAAGTTTCTAAGAGTAATGGCTTATTAAATAGCTACCACAATAAATTTCAACTTGCAAAGGTATAAAGCAGGTAGCCACCTTCTTCATAAAAAAATTTCAAGGGAAAAATATTTGTGTGTATTATCATCAAGATTTAAATTCAAATGTCGCAAAATTTATTGAGCACCTATTATATACAAGAAGCTGTGCCAACTACTGGCACTTATATATGTATTTCTTTAAACTTCAAACATTACATATTTATTCATATGTATAAAGAACAAAGTGGGGCATTAACGCAGCATAGGCACAGCCTTGGTTCTTCGTGTTGACTTTAAAAGACAGCTTGGTATGGAGAACAATAAACCTGGTTGAGGAACAAAACAAATCTATACTTTGAAATGTAAAACTAAATAGTTTATTAAATAGTTAAATTAAATACAAACAGAAATGTGACAATATGCAATAATTTTAGGGTTAACTATGAACCTCTTCTCCCATTCTGCCACTCCTGCCCTTCACTGGTGCTGCAGAAATTTGTGCATAGCCGGCGACGCTGGAGGGATGGCCCTTGTTAAATGTGCTCACACGCAGCCACTGCCAAGAGCCATATGCCCTCTGTGTGTGAAAGCCTCCAAGTATTCCCTCTGCCTTCTGCTTTGGCTTTCGAGGGGTGAAGGACATATTTTAGCCTGAATATTTCTATGAAATATTCTCAAATCCATTCAAAGTATTATTTGCCAATGTTGGTATTATATACTTTGAACTGTATACTAACTACAGCAGAGGGGTTTTTCACTCAGCTGCTTTTATGTCTGCAGCATTTGTGTGAGCACAGCCGTTGCTAATGTATCATATCAAAAGTTGCCATTTTAGGTACTTCAAATAGATTAGAAGGTCTTGTGGATTGGAAGGACAGACAATTTAGATGCTGTAGAAAGCGCAGCAGAATATAGCTGCAAATAACAATGAAGGAAATGGTTTGAGGGGTCATGAATGGGAATAGATACAAGTGTTCTGATTCTTTTTTATTGAATTTACTGGGGTGACATTGGTTAATAAAATTAGATTTCAAGTGTACACTTCTATAATACAGCATCTGTATATTGTATTGTGTGTTCACTACCCAAAGTCAAGTCTCCTTCCATCACCATTTATCCCCCCTTTTACCCTCCTCAACCATCCCCCAATCCCTCTTTAACTCTGGTAATCACCATGCTGTTATCCGTGTCTTTGAGTTGTTTGTTTGTTTGTTTTTCCTTAATACCTTCCCTTTTATACTCAGTCGCACAACACCCCTTCCCTCTGACAGCTGTGAGCCTGCTGACTCTGTTTCTATTTTGTTTGTTAGGTGTTTTTTGTGCAATTGATTTCTCATGTAAGTGAAACCATATGGTATTTTTCTTTCTCTGCCTGGCTTATTGCACTTAGCATAATACTCTCTAGGTCCATCCATTCTGTCCCAAAGGTAAGATTACCTTCTTTTTTATGGCCAAGTAGTATTCCTTTGTGTAAATAAACCACAGCTTTTTTATCCACGCAGCTATGGATGGGTATTTGGGCTGTTTCTAAATCTTGGCTACTGGAAATAAATCTTCAATGAACATAGGGGTGCATATATTCTTTCAAATCAATGTTTCGGGTTTCCTCAGACATATTCCCAGAAGTGGAATCACTGGATCATAAGGCAGTTCCATTTTTAATTTCTTGAGGTAACTCTATATTATTTTTTACAGTGCTCGTACCAGTCTGCATCCCCACCAACAATGCACAAGGGTTCTCTTTTCTCCACATCCTTATTAACACTTGTTGTTTGTTGATTTATTGATGATAGCAACTCTGACAGGTGTGTGGTGATATCTCATTGTGCTTTTAATTTGCGTTTCTCTGATGAGTAGGGACCTTGAGCATCTTTTCATATGTTTATTAGCCATCTGTATGTCTCCTTTGGGAAGTGTTTATTCAGATCCTTTGCCCATTTTTTGATGAGATTGTTTGTATTGTTTTGGTGTTGAATTGTATAAGTGTTTTATAAATTCTTTATATTAACCTCTTATCAGATGTATCATTGGCAAATATTTCCTCAGATTCAGTGGGTTGTCTTTTAATTGTGTTGATGGTTTCCTTTGCTGCAAAAACTTTTTAGTTTGATATAGTCCCATTTGTTTATTTTTTCTTTTGTTTCCCTTGCCTGAGCAATATACCAGAAAAATATCACTACAAGCAGTGTCCGAGATTTTACTGTCTATTTTTTTTCCAAGTATTCTATGGTTTTGAGTCTAACATTTAAATCTTTAATCCATTTTGAGTTTATTTCAGTGTATTGTTTAGAAGGTGGTCTAGTTTCTTTCTTTCTTTTCTTTTCTTTTTTTTTTTTTTTTGCATGTATCTGTCCAACTTTCCTATAGAATAATCTATTGTTACCCCATTGTATGTTTTTGCCTCCTTTGTCAAATATTACTTGACCATAAAGGTGTGGTTTTATTTCAGGGCTCTCTATTCTGTTCCATTGATTTACATGTCTGTTTTTATCCCAGTACCATGCTGTTTTGATTACTAGGGCCTTGTAGTATAGTTTGATATTAGGTAGTATGATTCCTCCACCTTTGTTCTTCTTTCTCAAGATTGCTGTGGCTATTCAGGGTCTTTGTTGGTTACATATAAATTTTTGAATATTTTTCTAGTTCTATTTAATGTGCCATTGGTATCTTTGATAGGAATTGATTTAATTTATTAGATTGCTTTGGGTAGTGTGGACATTTTAATTATGTTAATCCCTCCTATCTGTGAACATGGTATATGCTTCCATTTATTTGTAACTTGTTAAATTTATTTCTTCAGTGTCTTACATTTTTCTGAGTACAGTTCTTTTACCTCTTTGGTTAAATTTATTCCTAGATATTTTATTTATTTATTTAGTTTATGCAATTGTATATAGGATTGTTTTCTTAGTTTCCCTTTCTGATAGTTTATTATTGATGCATAAAAATGTATCCAATTTCTGAGTATTCATTTTGTATCCTGCTATTTTACTGAATTTATTATCAGTTCTAGTAGTTTTTGGTGGAATTTTTAGGGTTCTCTGTATACAGTATCATGTCATTTGCAAATAATAATAGTTTTACTTTTTCCTTTCTATTTAGAATGACTTTCAGTTCTTCTCCTTGTCTGATTGCTGTGGCTAGGATTTCCAGTACTGTGTTGAATAAGAATGATAAAAGTAGATATCCCTGTCTTCTTCCTGAATTTAAGGGACATTCCTTAAGTTTTTGCCTGTTGACTATCATGTTGGCTGTGGGCTTGTCATATATGGCCTTTAATATATTGAGTTATGTTCCTTCTAGTCCCACTTTGCCAAGAGTTTTTATCATAATTGGGTGGTGCATTTTATCAAATGCATTTTCTGCATCTATTGATATGATCATGTCACTTTTATACTTCATTTTTTAAATGTAATGTATACATAAAGTAATCTTGGTTGCAGCACCTTTTCATCACTTTGAATATTTTGTGCCAATCAGTTCTGGACTGAAATATTTCTGTTCAGAAATCAGATAGAATTCTTATATCAGCTCCCTTATAGGTAACCAACTGTCTTTCTGTTGCTGCCTTTAAGATTCTCTCTTGGTCTTTAACCTTTGCCATTTTAATTATGACATGTCTTGGTGTGGGCCTCTTTGGGTCATCTTGTTTGGCACTCTCTGCACTTCCTGGACATGTGTGTCTTTTTCCTTCACAAGGTAGGGAGGTTTTCAGTCATTATTTCTTCAAATAGATTTTCAATCTTTCGTTTTCTCTCTTCTCCTCTGGTATGCCTATGATGTGGATTTTTTTACATTTCATATTGTCCCAAAGTTTCCTTAAACTATCCTCATTAAAAAAATTTTTTTTTCTAATGTGATTGGGTGTTTTCTGCTATCTTGTCTTCTAAATTGCTGATTTGTTCCTCTGCATCATCTAGCCTACATTTTACTCCTTCTGGTGTATGTTTCATTTCAGATATTATATTCTTCATTTCCGACTGGTTCTTTCTCATGGTTCCTATGTTTTTCTTTTCATGCTTTCGAAGTCCTAAGTTCCTTGAACATCCTTATTGACATTTTTTTTTAACTTTACATATGGTAAATTGTTTGCCTCTGTTTTATTTAGCCCCTTTTCTGGAGTTTTCTCCTGTTCTTTCATTTGGGGCATGTTTCTTTGTCTCCCCATTTTGGCTGCCTCTTTATGTGCATGTGTGTGTGTATGTGTGTGTGTGTGTGTGCATGTGTGTGTAGATCTGCTGTGCCTCCCAGTCTTGGTAGGTTGGCCTTATGTAGTATGTGTCCTGCAGGACCCAGTGGCTCAGCCTCCTTGATCACCTTAGCTGGGTGCTCCAGGAATGTCCCTTATGTGGGTTAAGTGAACCCTCCTGTTGTAATTGAATTTTGATTCCTATTGGCCCATTTGTGCTTGGGGTAGTCCTCCAGTCTCGCTGAGTATGAGGATTGACCCCTACCACAGTGTATTGAACTGATTTTCAGGTGATGACTACATGAAATGGAATTTGTCTCAGCAGTGTCAGGTGCCTGCTGAGATCTTCCTCTGGATATGCTGCTTTTGAAACTAATTGGATTCTTCTCTAATGTAGTCTGAAGCTGGCCACTGGGTATGTCTGTCTGTTCTGGGGCCTCTTGGGAGGAACTCTTGTACACATCAATATCAGATATGTCTGTACTGGCCTTGGGAAACCTGTTTGGAACTACAAAGCA
Source organism: Tadarida brasiliensis (assembly GCA_030848825.1). NCBI lineage: Eukaryota > Metazoa > Chordata > Mammalia > Chiroptera > Molossidae > Tadarida > Tadarida brasiliensis. The sequence continues at coordinate 73,856,637 of CM061269.1, read as the reverse complement.
ATCCACAGTTTGTGGCTGCCTCTTCTGAGCCTTGCTGTGTGTGGGAAGGACCAAGTGGCACACCAAGGCTGTCTTCCACCAGCACCGAGCTCAGGAGCAGGTCAGCAAAAGGCCCAAGGTACCCCGAGATCTACCTCTGCCTGCCTGCACCTACTGTCTTCCTGTTATGCTCAGTCACTGAAAGAGCCTTTTGCAGAACTTAAGTTGCATGAGGTAGGTTCTCAGTGAGTCACCTGGTAGGGGCAAGTGATGTTCACCAGATTGACACAGGTTCAAACTCAGTGCCAGTGCTGGGTCTGTGGTCACTCAGCAAAAGTCCCATGCTATACAAAATCTAGTAGCCCCCCCCACACACACACACTGGATACCCACAGACCTTTGTGGTGGGGTGGAGTCTCAGAAAATCATCAGGGTGAGGCCACCAGAGTTTATTGAGTCCAAACAAATGAAGATTGTGAAGGGAAGGCTCTGTACTATCAGGTATGCAAGGTAAAAACAGCCCGTGTCCTAGAGCCACACAACTGTCTGTCCCAGATTCGGCTGGAGCCTGAGCTCAGCAGGGTAGGGCTACTAGGAAACAGGAGGTTGGGGCTAGTGGATTTCCCATGAAGGGGAGTTGCTGTTCAGGCTTGCTGGAAGATAGTAGGAGTGGCCCTGGTCCCATAGCCACACAACTCAGTCTGTCTGGGATTCTGCTCAGACCTCCTCATGGCCGTTTCTTTAGTTCTTGCCCTAGAGTCACAAACCCTATTTTCTCCTCACATGATTCTAGTCCACTCTGCCCTCTCTCTGCCGGAACCCAGGGTGAGTAGCTGCAAATGAGAATTTGTGTGTTGGCCTTTTATGAGGGTGCCTGTGTCTCTAGCACTCCTTGTCTCTCCCTGGTGAACAGAATCCTCACTGATTTTCATAGCCAAATGTTATGTGGGTGCCTCTTCCCAGCTCTGGTGCTCTAGGCGGGGAGCCCTGTGTGGGGTTGAGACCCCATGCTCCTCAGGGGGAACCTTAGCAGCTGAGATATCCTTCTGGAATCAAAGTCACCACCTATGGGAGTGGGGCCAGACCGTTTTTCATCTATGCTCTTCTCCCAGTCTCAATGTGGCTTCTTCTATAAATCCTTGGTTATAAGACTTCTGTTCCTTTAGTCTTCAGTTGGTTATTCAGGTTGATTTTTCCATATTTTAGTTGTAATTCCAGTTTGGGAGGAGGAGAGTGTATCTTACACAGACTCTGCCACCATGTTGGATCTTTAGATGTGAATGTTCTGATTCCTAAAGCTTTATCATTTCAGTTAGGGTTGTCCTAGCTCAAATATTCCTTTGGATATGGATTTCGAAGTGTATGTAAGAGTTTGAGAGCCATCTGTTCTCATTCTCCATATGGGAATGTATTCCCCGTTCAAATAACTCTGAGGAGGCTTGACAAAGTTTATCAATAATGGTGGGAGAAATAGTGCCTCCATGTGTCACACAGTTTAATACGTCAGAAAGATAGCAAATTTTGTCTGGTTGTCTCAACTTACGTTTGTTCTTAACAAAGACGCCCCTTTTCTGCCAAGGTAGGACCTACACATTTGCAGATCTGGCAAAGTGATGGCATACTCTATGAATTAAAAAAAAAAAAAAAGAATTAGTTGTCAACTACACATCAGTGGCTTTTATTTAAACAAAGAGTGATGTCTTGCTTATTTTGAAAAATGGAACAATAAAGTAAGACTCAGATGTTGTTGATACATGGTTCCATAGCTAAATCTCCCTATCTCTATTGTCTCCCCAACTCTGAAACACTGGTCAGTTCCCATTTATCATTATATGCACACTGTTTTTCTCTATAGCAGAACATAGAAGAAAATAAAGCATATTTTGTACTTGTGACTCTGTCAACTGTGGAAAAATTAAAAATAAACCAAGGTAGGTATAACTTATACTGGCTGTCATAGTTGATTTTGTGACTTTAAAAAAAAAATTTACTTTGTGTGAGCATGTTATATGTGTGTGTATACATCTATTTATCTATCTATTTATCTATATGTCATCTATCTATCTATCTATCTATCTATCTATCTATCTATCTATCTATCTATCATCTATCTATCTATCCATCCATCTATCTATCATCTATCATCTACATTGCCAATCACTATATTCGCCACAAGGGCTGGAACTGTTTCTTTTTTTCTCATTTTTGTTGTTCCAATGTCTATTTTAGTGCTGGGTATAAATTAGACACAAGAATAAAATTTAGTGAGTGAAGACTTAGTGATTGTGAAATTAGAACATGTGGTGAATGATTTTAAGGGAGAGCTTACCTAAGTTTCACTGAAATGTTTTCAACTGATTTTAGAACTTCACTCAGCTAGATGTAAAATATTTATCCTTGGGACAGTAGTACTGGAAGAACATCAATTCATTAATTTTTTTTATTTTCTCTATCACTATCATAGTTTCATCATTAACTTTTTTATGGTACTCCATTTCTTTAAAAGAAAGGACAATGCTCTCAGGTAACCTGTATAAATGGGTCTGGGCAGAGATGAAACATGGTTCCCAGTGACAGCATCGAGGGAGGTCTCAGAAGACACAGAGTCTACTAAGAGAATAAGAGCCCAGAAATAAAGAATATTGGGAAATAGGATTTATAGTTGTTTTCCTGGAGACTAGGCCCTAGGAACAGTGTTAAGGTCAAACTCTGCTTTTTTTTTTTTTGTCTAGGGTTTGCTGTAACTGCCAGATATAAGTGTACAGAATCTTAAAAGCACTACTCTTATCTATACCGAATCTAGGAAATTAAATGTAAATGAATTTAAGTCATATTTTCTATTATATAACTTTATTAGACTTGTATGGAAATCATTTTTTGTGAATTTATGAAAAATACTGATTTCTGTTAGGGTAGAAGATACTCTGATTTGATCAGGCATACATTTATTAAATATTTTATGTGATAATGGTCTTCAGGTAACAAATATTACTCAGATTATAGTTATCCAAATGACTTTTTATTATACAGAATAATTGTTCCACATTTCTCCACATGTTCATGGACTATCTTGAAAATATGTCTTTATCTATCTCTTATTTAGTATTATTTACATTAATTCCAGAACAAAATTTAAGCATTATGTGGATGAACACTTGTTAAGAAGAAAATAATTCTACACTAGGGCATAATGATATTCACATTACTTTTCAAGACTTGCCGTTAAGAAATGAGCTTGTTTTTAAATATAAGAGAAGGATACAGAATTCTAGGTCACTTTGCAGTTCCTTTACTGCAGCCCTCAATCACAAATGGTATGGTACCTTCACTTGATTAATGTCCTCCTTTTATAGAACTGATAGAGACCTCATACAGTGAATCACACAAACAAGAATATTCACTGAAACAAACAACATGTTTAGAAACAGCACAGATAAGATTTCCACAAGATAAGAGTATGTGTAAATAAATACCTTGTGCATGCATACATAAGATTTCTTACACAAATTACATATTTATGACAATTAATTATTGAAAATTCTAATATATCTTACAGCCCAGTGGCAAAATGGGAGCTTCTGAGTTAGAGGGCCTGGTTAGTAATGGATGTGCCATTTGCTAAGACCTATGGGAATGTTGCATTGTGTTTGTGAGACTTCAGAAAGTACACATCGAACTAAATCCTTTAGAAAAGTTTACGGTGCAGCACCCGTGATCTGGGATTGTGACTGTGTATAGGGCTTTATTTAGCTATTTGAGATGTTAGCACATACAGTCTACTTACGAGAGAAATTCCACCTGATTTTAAAGATTTCCAGTTTCTTAAGTGCACCTTAAAAAGGTCAATGCGCCTTTGCAAAAATCAATAGTTTTTAAGAACTCACTTTGAATTCATAGTTTCAAAGACCTATTGTGATGTTAAAATGTTTCTAACTTTATATTATTTGAGTGCTGAACTGATATTTACCATCTATTTCTGTGACTGGGTTCCTTCTTTAAAGATAGCATCGTGACATAAATGATGCTTATGGTTCCTCATTTTTTGTATTTACATCTCATCTGAAAAATTAAAGAGACCATACATGTTTATGGGCATTCTTTTTATGTCAAGAAGGCCAATAGGCAATACTTCTCTTGTCCCCCATTAATGAGAATTAAATTTGTTTATATTTTTCAAAACATCTGTGGCCAAACTGTATGAGTTACAAATAACATTATATAAGTATAAAATATATATATTTTATAATTTTAAATATACACATGTATGTGGGGGTATAACTATATTACTATAAATGTTACATAAAGCTACAAATAATATACATTTTAGGCAGTCAGACATTGGTCAAATTGAAACAAAAACTATCTATTTATGTTGAAATATTTTACTTAATAAATTTAATTATATAATATAACTCTGATATAGTTGTTATATACAAACTATATATGTATAAATATTCAAAATAAATGTATATTCCATTATTATTATTTGGAAAATATAAGCTAATAATGAGGCTCCTTGGGTGAGTCAGATGTTTACTGAACATAAAACATCATTGAAACCCCAAAGATAAAAATCCCACTTGATTTCTCTATGAAACTATATTTTTAATAGCAAATATCTTAAAATCTCTGACATATTTTTTTTATCTCTTAAAATGGATATACCTCACTTGTCAGAGTGTAGTTGAAAGGATTAAATTAGATTACCTAGGTATAAAACTAGCCAAATTATTTTGTTTAGGAAAAAATAATACCAAAAAATTAATAAAATGTGTTAGAAATTATGTACAAATGTGTTGAGAATATCTCATCTCTTACTTCAAGCCACTGCTTTCAGTTACTTTTGTGAAATAAAATATCTGAAAAATTGCTAATTAAGCTAACACTTACATAGGAAATGTAACCTGAAATTTATTCAATTATGTTTTTTAAATTTTTTGAGTTGCTCAGCTATGTGACGCATGTGGTTAAAACTAGTCATGTGTCAATGGCTTATTTTGTTCTGTCCGTGCTGAAAGTAGTCAGGAATTTTTTATTTTATATCTATTCATAAATTGGTAGATCCTGCAATTATGTTGCTTTAAAATCTGTAATATAATAGATGTTTTATTAGAATATTAATATATTTTATAAATGTAATTTATTTTGATGTTGTAAAATGTTACATTATCCATTATATTCAATTACAAAAGGATTTGGCTCTTGCAAAATACATGCATCCTTGTAGGATGTGATTAATGCCTGCTATTTCTAGGGGTGTAATTTTCGGAGCAATTTTCTATAAAACTGCTTAAACTCTTACCTTATAAATTTGAAATAATTTGGCAAGATATTCATTTAACCAAATTATTATGCTAATAACAATTCCTCCTTCTAAATAATTTTCAGAGATATAGTGGATATGTGCCTCTCACCAACGTCTAGAATTTATGACTTGACCGATGGTTGTCTTTCTGTGCAGAGGGCACGCAGTGTAACATTTGTTGGTGGTAGCCTTTGTCTACAGCCCCAAACATTGCTAACATGAATGGAAACTGAATTCTAGGTAACTTACTCAAGGAGAAGAACAACTTTTAAAGGTTATTATTCAATTCTTCTTTTAACCAACCAATGCAAATAAAATGAACATTTCGTTTGTTTTTCCATTAAAAATCATTAAGAAGATACTATGTATAAGATATTAACAGGTGAATCAAATTCAAATATTCAAGGTTTAAACTCTATCTTCAAGCACATTGGATTAGGTGAAAGGTTCTGCAGGGTGGCAAGAGTTGGAAAAAGTATTACGAGTGCTTGAGTTAGGGAAATTAAGGAACTGTTAATAGAGGAAATGGCATTAAAATTATGTATCTAAGCCAAGTCATAGGTCTGAGACAGTTGTGAGTGATTCTAATAGAGGATGTTTTGGGAAGTCACGAGATTTCTTGAATTAATTGAGGGAACTTGGAGAAACAAAAGCAATCGCAGAATAATTTATGGGAAAACATAATTAGGTATTTAGAAGAATGAGAAGAAACAGAAAATAAGCAAAATGAAGAGAGTTGGGATATTTGAGAGAACACATTTTCTCAAAAGTAAAATAAAGAAAGGAGGAAGACCATTAGCTCCAGGAGATCAGCAGAGTGAAAGGAAGGGACAGAACGCTTGTCTCTTCGCATTCATAAAAAACAAAAACAAAAACAAAACACAAATAAGGGTGAGGGGAGGTACAACCTCACTGAGAATCTCCTGAAAGTTGACTTTCTCCCTAGAAAAATACAAATTATTTGTACAAAACCTTTACATTTCATCTCAGGTGATTTGTGAATTTTGTAAAGTTCATCCAGGGCCTCAGAAGAAAAAAGTATCTTCAGTAACAACTTCAACAAGTTCCAAGTATTAAGCATAGGTTAAGCTTAGATCATGGAAATCAGACTTCTCTCTTCTGATCCTGCCCCATCCACTATAATTTACTTTGTATTTTCTCTTTATTTATGAATAGTTTCAAGAATGACTTTAAGTATGGAAATTAATTAATATAAGCAAATGGCCAGCAGTTCTTGTTTCGAACACTAATGCCAGGAAAACTTCATTTCTTAGCCAATAACTACATGCTTAAAGTAGAAGGAATTAAGAACACGATTTTAAATGGAAATTGTGGAAAGTACTATATAAACGGTCCTCAAAACTGTTGGGATTTATGCCTTTGACAACATTTAAAAAACGAATTCTGTGATTTTCTCTTCTGCTCAACATTGTTCTCTTTTCAGGAAAAATTTCTGGACTATCTATCATCTTATGGTGATAGTTTTATCATCTCTATTAGGGCAGTTTCCAAAGAACAAAACCCTGAGAGAAGGATTTGTGTGCATGAAAATTATTTATCAAGGAGGTGCTTCCAAAGGAAGTCTGTAATGGAATGAGAAAAGCAAGACAGAAAGGGGAAGAAGCCAAGAAGTGATTTCAGGCACTGTTTCAGACTCAGCCTGATTCATAGGGGAACTCTGGACTATACATTAAACTTCAAAGTTTGTCCCAACTAGAGGCAAGGGAGCAGAACTGTAATACTGCTTCTGCATAGGTCTCCATTGTCTAACAGCCATGGTTGGGAGGTGGATGGTGATAAACTCCAAGACATTTAAAGATATCATTTTCTAAATGATATCTAAATGCAGTGTACTTGCACAGACCTAGTAATATTATTGTAACACTGGTAATAATATCCAAAGTTCTGAAATGAAGTTTGATATTAATACAGTCACTGTAGCTTTCTTTACATAGGCGTTAGACAAGTAGACCTTTTCATCCTTTCACATTTGACCTGATTCCTTTCTTTCTTCCCTTCTTCCCTTCTTCCCTCCTTCCCTCCTTCCCTTCCCTTCCCTTCCCTTCCCTTCCCCTTCCTTCCTTCCTTCCTTCCTTCCTTCCTTCCTTCCTTCCTTCCTTCCTTCCTTTCTTTCTTTCTTTCCTTCTTTCTTTTTTTCTTCTTTCTCCATTTCTTCCCTTCTTTCTTTCTCTATTTAATTGAGGTATAATCGACATACAACATTATATTCATTTCAGATGTACAACATAATGATTCAATATTTGTATATATTGCAAAATAATGACCACAATAAGTCTAGTTAACATCTGTCACCATATAGTTTACAGAATTTTTTTCTTGTGATGAAATCTTTCAAGATTTACTTAGCAGCTTTCAAATATGCAATGAAGTATTGTTAACTAGAGTCATCATGCTATACATTACATCCCCAAGACTTTTTATTTTATAATTGGAATTTTTAACTCCTTTCACCCATTTTGCCCACACCCTGCCTCTGGCAACCACCAACTTGTTCTCTCTATACATGAGCTTGTTTTTTTTGTTTTATTTTGCTTTTTAGATTCCACATATAAGTGAAATCATACAGTTTTTGTCTTTCTCTGTCTGACTTCACTTAGCCTAATGCCCTCTAGGTCCATCTATGTATTCGCAAATGGCAAGATTTCATTATTTTTGTTTAAGGCTGAATAATTTTCCATTGTGTATATGCATACACCACATTTTCTTATCTTTATAAATAAAACGCATTTCTTAAAAGTTTCATATAGTTGGGTCTTGTGTTTTTTATTCAATCTGGCAATATCTGTTTTTAAGTAGGGCACTTAAATTAATTGTTTTTAGTGTGATTATTGCTATGGTTAGGTAAATATATTATCTTGCTATATGTTTATTATTTATATCATCTGTTCTCTGTTACCTTTTCTACTCTGCTGCGTTCTTTGGAATTAAATTAATATTTTCAGCTTCCATTTAATCTCCTTTGTTAAATTATTAGCTACAACTCATTGTTTTGGTATTTTAGCGGTTGCAGTGGGAGTTTCGTCTACATCTTTAATTTATCACAGTCTACTTTTAAGTGATATTATACTACTTCACTATAAAGAGAATTTTAACTTTTTGGTCATTACATATATTTTCATTCCTGTAAATATTCTTGAACTTTGCCTAGGGATGCATTTAGTTAGTTGGGAACAACGACATACTTATTGGGTCTTGACTTTTAAAAATGTGTGAGGTGGGATTGGAGCAATGTCAGTCTGGGCCTGACTATCTCTCTTCAGAATGAATATTGTGGTTTTCCAGTCTGACTGCTGGAAAAAGGTATTGTTTCTAGTCCCATGTGAGTGAGAACACTTTTATTTAAACCATTTGGTAGGATGTTTTCCTGAAGATTTTGTAAATACTTATCTTTTAAAGTTGAAATGTATTTTATAACACATGTTCTATCATGGTGAATGTTTCACGTGCATTTGAACAGTGATTCTACTGTACATCTGTTGGTTGTTCTAGAAATGGCAGGTTAGTAGAGATGGTAGACAAAATATCAACCATTTTTTATGTTCTTAACTTGATTTTTCACTGTTGGAACACTAAGTGAGAGGGGGCGTTAAAAACTCCAACTATCATTGCACAGTAAGTGACCTCATTCTCCTTCAGTTTGCTCAGTTTTTACTTGAAGCTCTGCTATTAGGTACAAAAAATAAAAATTTTTATATCATCCCGATAAATTGATTACTTTATTGTTATAAAATGTTCTTTCTTATACCAGCTAATACTTCATGTTCTTTTTTTGTCTCATACTGATACAGTTATACCAAATACATGTTTAATTGTATACTTTTTTTTCACTCTTTTATATTCAACTACATTCAACTATCTTCTTCATACTTAATGTCCATCACTCATTGGCAGCACAGAGTTAGGTCTTGTTATTTAATTCAGACTGAAATCTGCCTTTTAATTGGAGTATATAGTCCATTTACATTTAAAATTATTATTGATGTAATTGGTTTTAAATCTACCTGCTCTGTATTTATTTTCTACTTGTTCTTTGTTTTTCTGTTCCCATTTTACTGTATCTTTATATATATATGTATATTTAGTAATATGTTTGATTTAGTAATTTAATATTACATTTTATTCCCTTTATAACCTACATTGTTAGTGATATTATATTATATATTATAATTTATTTTCTTCTATTAATATGTTCCTAAATTCAGTTACTGGCTCTAATGCCCAGTTATCACATTCTTGGGTTTTCCTTTTAGCTTACCTTCAATCAGGTACCATGTCTATTTTTACCTTCCCAAATCTTTAAAATCCACATCTTTGAAAGCAATCAATATCATTGCAATAGTTTGGGATAATATCACCTCTTACCTGGTGAAGTGTTATAGCCTCTGTACTAGTTACTAGTTTGTCTTCTCATTCACTCATTCCCAGTCTATAAATTTTATTATTGATTTTTTTTTCAAAGAGGGAGAAAGGGAATGAGAGAGGGAAAGAGAGAAACATTGATATGAGAGAGATGCATTAATTGGCTGCTTCCTGTATGTGCCCCAACTGGGGCTTGAACCCACAAACTTAGTGTGTGCCCTGACCAGGAATCGAACCTTCTGGTGCATGGGATGACACTCCAACCAATTAAGCCACACCAGTCAGGGCACCCAGTGTATAAATTTTAGATTAATGTTGAGATTCAAGGTCTGGCTATAAACAGTGGAAGATCACATGACGTGTGAAGATTTAAAATGCTTTAAGGACATGGTGTAAAATAGACCTGTTTTCCCAGTGGATCTCTTTGTATGATGAAGAAACTACTAGAAGGACTAGAAGGACTCTTGATTCTTAGGGGAAAGAAGATGCCACCTGAAGAAAATCACCAATGTTAGGGCCTTTTTTTGCAGGTCCTTAACTATTCAATATTATGGTGATTTGTGTAGTTACTGCTCAAACAGTTTAAATGGAAGGATAAATAAATGAGTAAAGATGGGTGAATGAGCAAAGTCCTCACCATTTAAGTGAGACATGTTTGCTGTGTCTCATTTCACTGGGACCAAGATCTAACATGTCCCCTCTAGTGCAATAAACAGAATTAAGGGTCTCAAAGGAAAGCATTTCTGGAATAGGCTTGTTGAAAAATTAGGGTCATTGCCATAAAGTGAAGAAGATAAAAAGTGCATAAATTTGAAGACTAGCAGAAAAAAAAACTGAAATGGTTGAAGGCATCATAAGTAGCATGGCGTTTGTAAACTTACTACGTAAACTTACAGGCTATGTCATGGGATTCATATAAGTCGGAAAGTTTATTTTAGAAATGTTTTCACTCAAAAATACTGTATGCCTATTATGTTGATAATAGAAATTAGAAGGTGATATTAACAAATCTATTTTAATCAGAATTAAGGTATGACATTCTTAAAATAAAGTTCCAAATTAAATTCAGAACTATTCATGCTCTCCCAACATTGCAATAGTCCTGTGATCTAATGACATTCTAAAGCTTCGGATATGTTATCACGTGTTCTTATTCATACAGAATTGATTAGACTATTGAAGCAGTTACCAACTGGATACTAAATAAGAACTATCACCTGGGATTTCTAGTGAAAATAGAAATATCCTTTTCCCCTAACTTATCTAACATATATAAAGAATAATGTCCTTCATGGTAACGTTTTTCGCCTTTCAGAGTAACACCCTTGCCGTCAGGTGGAGGCATTCATTCCTCAGCTACCCGCAGTGCTGCTACGAACACTCAGAGCTGGGCAGTCTCTGTGCATCGTCCTCACTACAGCACCCAGAGTTACACCCTCATCCAATTATAGCCTCCACCTAATGACTTTTCCAAAAGTTCTTCCTATATCCAATTGATTGAGTGTGGTTTATGTTTCCAGACTGTGGATTCACATCCAAAATATAGGATTATATGTCATTCTTTAAGGTTTTAAAACTTAGGCATCATGTTCTCCTTTTTTTAAAAACAAATTATTTTTAATTACAGTTTGCATTAGTTTCAGATGTACAGCATAACAGTTAGACAATCATACACTTTAGACAGCGATCCCCCAGATATTTCAGTAACTGGCCTGGCCCTACACATACCTATCACGATACTGTTGACAATAGTCCCTACATTTACATCCCCATGACTATTTTGTAACTACCAATTTGTACATCTTAAATCCTTCACCGTTTTCAGTCAGAATCCAAAATCTCCCTTCCCTCTGGCAACCTCAGTCTGTTCTCTGTATCGATGAGTTGGTTTCTCTGTGTATGTGTGTATTCTCCTTTTTCACAACCACGGTTTATAGGGCAGTTTTATCTTCTAACTAGATTACCTTCCCGATAATCCCATCAAGTTTCTCTGTGTTCATCTTCTTTATACGCGCTGCTGTACACAATCAAGGAGACTTTCATAGTACAGAATCATAATTCTTTGCTTTGTGTTCTTTTGTCAAGGGCACTGTTACTGTACTTTGACTTTATATTCTTGAACAAACTTCTGGCTTTCTCTTGAATTCACTTCAGACAAATAGACATCCAGTATTTATGCTGATCCTGTAGTCATAGTATTGGCGGTGATATCGGCACCAGGTGTTAGACCGATGGAGTCAAACTGGACCTCCGTTCGGCGACTTCAGTTCTGGGGTTCTGGTTAAGAAAGAATTCAGAGCCAAGACTCAAACTGTAAGAGAAAGTTTATTTAGAAAGTCACAAAGGTAGAAGAAGTGAGCTGCAGATGAAATGAGCTCAGAAAACAAGTTACAGAGGCAAAAGAAGGGCTCTGGAGCTTAGGAGAAACAGAGGTGAGGATAATGTACCTGGGAAGGGGGTAGGGAAAGGCATGGGCATGGTCCTGAGAGGGAGGGCTGACTGGGTCCTCTGTCCAAATGGCTTTTAAGGGTGGAGATGTTAGGGGAGGTCCCAGGGGAAGATCTCAATAGAATAATCATCAGCTTTCCAAGTGTGTCCTTTCAGGGTCATGGTCTCCACTGATTGGTCAGCACCAGGGCAGGGGTCATTAGTCAATGCTGCTGGTCCTGAGGTCAACCATGGCACCACTTGTCTGGTTTGGCTGTTTTTCTGGGCCTGGAGCTGAATCACAAATGAAGCCTAGATGTTTTTGATACCGGTCAGAACCTCATTGTCCTGGGGGCTTAATTCTTAAGGGGTGGTCCTACAAGGGCTTGTATGGGAGTCATATGAGGCTATTCTCCAGCCCCCTTGCTCCTCCTCTAAGGAGGTCTACTACATGAGCGACATGCCTGGAGAGGAAAGGTCAGGGGAGGGTCCGAACCGTGTGAATAGCGATATGAAAGGTCAGGGGGTCTAAACTGCATAACTAGTGATATGCTCTGGAAGGAGAGGTTACCCTGGGGATGAGGTCTTTATTTTCCCAGTTTTGCCCATTGCTAGGTACCTGGGGCTTTCCATCTTGGTGACCTTCTCTACTTGGACTATGTTCCTTGCTCTGATCATGTCTGTCGAACTACCACAATAATATTAAGCCTTGTAATTGAAAAGAATTGGAATATGCTGCCATCATTGCATGATACTGAGTATGTCATGTCTTCACTCCTTCTGTGATTACACAGTTATATACCATATGGCACATTCCACATATTACATGATGACTATTTTGTGCATCAAAGAGTGTGTCAATGTCAAACAAATTGCATATATACCAATATGCAACATGCAGGGCTTTCTGATTTCATTGTCTTCATTATATGAAGTTTCATCATCATATACCACTTCTACTAGCACGAGTAACTGCCACTGCATCAATCAGATACAATTAATAGTATTTCTAAAACTCCTCTAAACGAAGCACACAATAAAGCTCTGAAAAAATGACATTATTGACACAGGACTGGGAATCATCTGTATATTATGCTTGGAAGCGGAATGGGATACACTTTGCTATGGAGTCTAGGCTCATTTTCATTGCTATTAATTTTTTAATTTTTTTATTTTTAATTAATTTGTTTTTGTTACAGATGTTTCTCCTTTTTCCCCCATTGACACCCTCATCCCCATCCTCCCCACCCCATCCCCAGCTTTGTTGCCTATGTCCATTGGTCATGCATACATGCATATAAGTTCTGTGGTTTATCTCTTCCCCCTCAACACCTCCTCTTATGAGGTTTGTCAGTCTGTACCCTATCTCTATGTCTCTGGGTCAATTTTGTTCCTCAGTTTGTTTAGTTCATTATATTCCAAAAATAAGTGAGATCATGTGATATTTGTCTCTCTCTGCTTGGTTTGTTTCGTTTAGTATAATACTTTCCAGGTCCCTCCATGTCATCTCAAAGGATAAGAGATCTTTCTTTCTTACAGCTGCATAGTATTCCACTGTGTACATGTACCACAACTTTTTTATCCACTCATCTACTGATAGACACTTGGGTTGTTTCCAGATCTTAGCTATTATAAATAGTGCTTCTATGAACATAGGGGTACATATATTCTTTCTGATTGGTGTTTCAGGTTTCTTAGGGTATATTCCTAGAAGTGGGATCAATGGGTCAAATGGCAGTTCAACTTTTAACTTTTTGAGGTACCACCATAGTGTTTTCCATAGTGGCTGCACCAGTGTGCATTTGCACCAGCAGTGTACTAGAGTCCCCTTTTCTCCACACCCTCGCCAACACTTGTTGTTTGATGATTTGTTGATGGCGGCCATTCTGACAGGTGTGAAGTGATACTTCATAGTTGTTTTAATTTGCATCTCTCTGATGGTTAGTGACGTTGAGCATTTTTTCATATGTCTCTTGGCCATTTGTATGTCCTATTTGGAGAGGTGTCTATTTAGGTCTTCTGCCCATTTGTTAATTGGGTTCTTTGTCTTCTTTTTGTTGAGTTGTATGAGTACTCTATATATTTTGGAAATTAATCCCTTATCTGATGCATCATTGGCTATTATGGTCTCCTATATACTGGTTTCCTTTTCCATTTTGATTGTTTCTTTTACTGTGCAGAAGTTTTTAAGTTTGATGTAGTCCCATGTGTTCATTTTTTCCTTAGTTTCTCGTCTTAGGTATTGTATCAGGGAAAATTCTGCTGAGTATGATGTCTGAAATTTTGTTGCCTACATTTTCTTCTAAAATTTTTATGGATTCACGAGTTACATTTAAGTCTTTTATCCATTTTGAGTTTATTCTTGTATGGTGTAAGTTGGTGGTCTAGCTTCATTTTTTTTCAAGTAGCCGTCCAATTTTCCCAACACCATTTATTGAACAGACTGTCTTGATTCCACTGTATGCTCTTGCCACCTTTGTCAAATATTAATTGAGCATAATGTTTTGGTTCAAATTCTGGGTTCTCTGTTCTGTTCCATTGATCTATCTGCCTGTTCTTGTGCCAGTACCAGGCTGTTTTGATTAAAATGGCTTTGTAGTATAACCTGATATCTGGTAATGTGATCCCTCCTACTTTGTTCTTTTTTTTTTCAAGATTGCTGTGGTTATTCAGTGTCTTTTTTGGTTCCATATAAACTTTTGGAGTGTTTGTTCTAGTTCTGTGAAATATGTTGTTGGTATTTTGATGTGGATTGCATTGAATCTATAGATTACTTTGGGTAGTCTGGATTATAATGATGTTAATTCTTCCAATCCATGAACAAGATATGTGCTTCCACTTTTTTTTATCTTTCCCTATTTCTTTTTTCAGTGACCTATAGTTTTCTGTGAAGAGGTCCTTTACTTCTTTGGTTAAGTTTATTCCTAGGTATCTTAATTTTTTGCTGCAATGGTAAATGGGATTGTTCTTTTAGTTTCTCTTTCTGTGAGTTCATCATTGGTGTATAAGAATGCCGTCAATTTCTTGACATTAATTTTGTATCCTGCTAGTTTGCCAAATTTATTTATTAAGTCTAGTAGATTTTTGATGGAGTCTTTAGGGTTTTCCATATGCAATATCATGTCATCTGCAAATAATGAAAGTTTCACTTCCTCCTTTCCAATTTGGATAACTTTCATTTTTTCTTGCTGTGGCTAAGACTTCCAGTACTATGTTGAATAAGAGTGGTGAAAGTGGGCATTCCTGTCTTGTTCCTATTCTTAAGGGGAATGGTTTTAGTTTTTGCCCATTGAGTATGATGTTGGCTGTAGGTTTTTCATATAGGGCTTTTATTATGTTGAGATATGATCCCTCTATTCCCACATTGCTGAGTGTTTTTATCAGAAATGGGTGCTGGGTTTTGACGAATGCTTCTTCAGCATCTATTGATATGATCATATGGTTTTTATCTTTCATTTTGTTTATGTGGTGTATCACATTTATTGATTTGAGAATATTCTACCATCCTTGCATCCCTGGGATGAATCCCACTTGGTCATGATGAATAATTTTTTTGATGTATTGCTGGATCTGATTTGCTAATATTTTGTTAAGGATTTTGGCATCTGTGTTCATCAGGGATACTGGCCTGTAGTTTTCTTTCTTTGTAGTGTCTTTATCTGGTTTTAGAATTAGGATTATGCTGGCCTCGTAAAATGAGTTTGGAAGTGTTCCATCTTCTTGGATTTTTTGGAATAGTTTGAGGAGAATGGGTATTAGATCGTCTTTGAATGTTTGGTAAAACACTCCCATGAAGCCTTCCGGGCCTGGGCTTTTGTTTGCTGGAAGTTTCTTAATTATATCCTCAAATTCCTTTGTTGTTATTGGTCTGTTCAAGTTTTCTATTTCTTCCTGGTTCAGTTTTTGGAGGCTGTGTGTTTCTAGAAATGTGTCCATTTCTCCTAGATTGTCCAATTTGTTGGTGTATAATTGTTCATAGTATGTTTCGACGATCCTTTGTATTTCTGTGGTGTCAATTGTTACTTCTCCTCTTTCATTTCTGATTTTGTTTATTTGGTTTTTCTCTTTTTGTTTCTTGGTGAGTCTGGCTAAATGTTCGTGGATCCTGTATATTTTTTCAAAGAACCAGCTTTTTGTTTCATTGATCTTTTGAATTGTTTTTGTAGTCTCTATGTCATTTATTTCTGCTCTGACCTTTATTATTTCCTTCCTCATACTAGCTCTGGGTTTTCTTTTTTGTTTACTTTCTAATTCTTTAAGTAGAAAACCAATTAGGAATTTTTCGTGTTTCTTGAGGTAGGCCTGTAGTGCTATGAACTTCCCTCTCAGGACTGCTTTCACTGTGTCCCATAGATTTTGTGTTGTTGTGTGTTCGTTTTCATTGGTTTCCAGGAAGTTTTTTTATTTCTTTCTTGATCTCGTTAGTAACCCATTCATTGTTTAATAACATGCTATTTAGCCTCCAAGTGTTTGAATGTTTTTGCGTGTTTTTATTGTAATTGAGTTCTAGTTTCATGCCCCTGTGATCTGAGAAGATGCTTGATATGATTTCAATCTTCTTGAATTTATAGAGACTTGCTTTGTGTCCTAACATGTGGTCTATCTTTGAGAATGTCCCATGTGCAGTTGAGATGAATGTATATTCTGCAGCTTTGTGATGTAATGTTTTATAAATATCAATGAAGTCCAACTGATCTAGTTCATCTTGTAAGGACCCTATGTCCTTGTTAATTTTTTGTCTAGAAGATCTATCCAGTGGTGTCAGTGGCGTGTTAAAGTCACCCACTATGATCGTATTGCTATTGATCTCTCCCTTGAAGTCTTCCAGAAGTTTTTTAATGTATTTTGTTGTTCCTGTATTTGGTGCGTATGTGTTTACCAGGGTTATATCCTCTTGTTGGATTGATCCTTTTAATATGTAGTGACCTTCTCTGTCTCTTATTATGACCCTCGTTTTGAAGTCTATTTTTTCAGATATGAGTATTGCTACACCAGCTTTTTTTTCATTTCCATTTGCTTGGAAAATTTTTTTCCATCCTTTCACTTTCATCCTGTGTGAGTCTTTCATTGTGAGGTGGATCTCTTGTAGACAGCATATATATGGGTCTTGTTTTCTTTTCCAATCAGCTACACTATGTCTTTTGATTGGAGCCTTTAAGCCATTCACATTTAAGGTAATTATTGATAGATAATTATTAGTTGCCATTTTTATTTTATGCCTGTGTTCTTCTCTCTCTCTCTCTCTCTCTCTCTCTCTCTCTCTCTCTCTCTCTCTATCTTTCTCTGTGTTTCTTCTTCTTCTTACAAGAGTCCCTTAACATCTCTTGCAGTGCTGGTTTGGTGGTGGTAAATTTCTTTAGCTTTTTTTAAAATCTGTGAAGCTCTTTATTTCTCCTTCAATTTTGAATGATAGCCTTGCTGGATAGAGTGGACTTGGATTCAGACCCTTGCCTTGCATTACTTTGTGCACTTCATGCCACTCCCTTCTGGCCTGCAGCGTTTCTATTGAGAAATTAGCTAACAGTCTAATGGGAGCTCCCTTGTAGGTAACTTTCTGTCTTTCTCTTGCTTCCTTTAAGATTCTTTCTTTGTCTTTAATGTTTGCCATTTTTATTATGATGTGTCTAGCTGTGGGTCTTCTGGGGTTTATCATGCTTGGGGCTCACTGTGTTTCCTGGACTTTTGTGACTTTTTCCTTCACCATTTTAGGGAAGTTTTCTGTCATTATTTCTTCAAACAGGTTCTCTATTCCTTTCTGATTCTTCTCCTTCCAGTACCCCTATAATGTGAATGTTGTTACGTTTTGTATTGTCCCACAGCTCCCTTAAACTCTCTTCCTGCTTTTTAAACTTTTTTCCATTTGCTGCTCTATTTGGGTTTTATTCTCTACCTTGCCTTCTAAGTCACTGATTCAGTCTTCAGCTTCTTCTAATCTACTATTAAACTGTTCTAAGGTATTTTTCATAATAGCTATGTCATTCTTTATTTCCTCTTGATTTTTATGCATAGCTTTTACCTCTTTGTGTGTAGCTTCTATCTCTTTTTTTAAGCTGAAGTAGTTCCCAGTGAGCTCTTCTAATTTTTATTAAGTTGCTTGTAGTTCTCACCAAATTGTTTGAGCACCCTTATAATCATTGCTTTGAATTCTTTATCTGACAAGTTGCTTTCTTTCATTTCCTGTAGTTCTTTTTCTGGTGATTCTTCTTTTTCTTTCTTTTGGGTGTTATTTCTTTGTCTCCCCATTTTAGCTGTCTGGTAGCTCTAGACCCGATGAGGGATGTTTTGATGTGTAGGCAGCTCACTGTATCAAATAAGGCTACTGTGCCTCCCAGACTGTTCTGTTGTGTGTCACCTCTTGCCTACTGTGGATCCTGGAGGATTGACTACTGAGGGCTGTTATTGGTGTGTCCTGGTAGGTGCTGCTGCTGGATTGCGTGGGCCCCTCTGAAGCTGTGTTCCTTGCTGGTCACTGGTGCCACCTTTAGCTGTATGGCTCAAGCCTTGCTGGAGCTGCACTCCCTTCCGGCACCGTGGGCAGCTGGGTTGCACAGGCCCTTCTTGAACCCCAGCTCCCCGCTGGACCCATGGGCAGCTATGTTGCACAGGCCCTACTGGAGCCCTGGCTCCCTGCCGATCTTGTGGGCAGCTGGGTTGTACAGGCCCCGTTGGAGCCTCCACTTCCCGCTGATCCTGTGGGGAGCTGGATCGAACAGTACCCTCTGGAGACCCGGGTCCACGTCTATCTTATGGGCAGCTGGGTCACACAGGCCTCTCTGGGACCCCAGCTCCCCACAGGTCCTGTGGGGAGCTGCATTGCACTGGCCCTTCTGGAGCCCCATCTCCCCACTGCTCTTGTGGGTCGCTGGGTCGCACAGGTTCGTCTGGAGGCCTGGCTTCGCACCACTCTTGTGAGCCACTGGGTCTCACTGGTCCCTCTGGATCCCCGGCTCCTCACCGCTCTTGTGGGCTACTGGGTCACACAGGGCATTATGGATCCCCGGCTCCCCACTGCTCTTGTGGGCCGCTGGGTCACACAGGTCTCTGTGGAGCCCCAGGTCCCGCTGCTGGTGGCTGGGGAATGCTGCTGCCTCGTGGGGCTCAGCTCCTGCTCAGCCTTTCTGTAGTTTTTGGGAATGGTTCTCTGCTGGTCTGTGCTTCTGTTGCCTGGGGATGGATGTCTGCTCCCCAGCCTCTGTTGCTGGGGGTATATCTGGACTCTGATCAGGCTGCTACTGTGGGGGATGGTGCTGGGCTCCCGGCCCTTTGCGGTTTCGCAACAGGCACCTTGACAGCTCCACTACTGTGCACTGGTCTGTGTTGACACAGGGTGTCCCCTGGTCCGAGGGTGCCAGGTGCACTGGTGGGCTCAGGTTGCTGGGCCCTAGCCACTCCCACTGCCTCCTCCCAGGGAAGACCTGGGATCTTCCAAAATGGTGGGACCTCCCCGGGGTGCAGGGAGAAGCGCCCTGAAGGGCCACTTACCGAGGTAGCCGGCTGCTCCCGTCCACAGCACAGGGGCCTGCTGCTCCATGTCTCTGCACTGCACGAGTTTGGTTGTCCACCTTCACATCCACTCACACTCTCTCACACACCAGCTCACTCTCTCACGCACTCACCCTCCCTCCAGTCCTGCCCACCACTATCTTCCAACCTCTTTTCTTCATTGCTATTAAATCAGAAGTTGAATTTTTGAAGCAGAAAAGCTTGTGTAGGGGAAGTCCAGCTTCCAGCCTGATTGTGTGGTGACATTTGTGGTACTGCTCCCCAATGACACTGGTGAAAACTATTAAAAAACAAATACACACCCATTTACAGTCTCTGAAAATGGCCCCGCAGGCTTACAGCAGATGGAGCATTTATTTTTTAAAATCTTCTGAAACCTGGTAAGAGCTGAGAGATTTTGGTATTGAACCGA
Organism: Tadarida brasiliensis; assembly: GCA_030848825.1. Lineage (NCBI taxonomy): Eukaryota > Metazoa > Chordata > Mammalia > Chiroptera > Molossidae > Tadarida > Tadarida brasiliensis. The sequence goes on along the minus strand of CM061269.1, from coordinate 73,836,631 downwards.
GAACCTTGCTGTCCCTTCACTGTTCCAGCTCAGTGATGTTGACGTAAGATACGTGCAAACCTGCAGGAATTTTTATGAGTTTATTTGAGCGAAACTGACGACAATTGCTTGGAAGCAAAATCTCAACGGAATGAGAAAATGCTCCAGAGAATGGTAGTTTTGCACCAGATTTTATACATTGCAATCAAAAGAGGAGGTGAAGAGGGGTTACAGGAATCCACTGGTGATAGATTAGGGAGGCAGGAGAAAGCAAAGGGAGGAGGGAGATAGGCCTGAGACTGGATAAAAAGTGAAAGGAACAGACACACACTTCTTTTACATGGGTGGGTATAAAATAGTTATATAACAATAAGGGTTTTTGTGGTCTGTGCTGTGGTGGGAGATTGTGCCCTGAGAGTCTGGAAATTACCCCGACAGTCCAAAACTATATTTTGTAGATACAAAAAGACAATAGACAGGCCCAGCTAAGGTAAAGGATGACCTTTGTCAAGAACGACACTGCCCTAGGCCTTCACTACCCACCATGACTCGCTTTTAGTTAGGAAGCTTTCGTTTCAGACCGTCCTATGTGGTTACTTGCGGTGTCTGGGTTAGCAAGGCCACCATGCGGGCCTGCCCTGAGCATGTCAGATGCAGGACATGGCCTCTTTTCTGTCCACAGCGAGATGGAAACTCCAGTGGAGTGGTAAGCCACGGCACAGGGCATTCCCTCCCTGCAGCTCCCATTCCGAGGGCTGTCTTCTTGATGCAGGTAGGATGTCAGAGGCTCTCTCCCTACCCCGGCTCAATGCTGCTGTGGTGACATTTCCAATGAGGAAGGCCAAGAGAGAGGGCTGCCTCCTTTTACTCAGCCAGCACTCGTGGGCCTGAGGCGCTATGTGAGGCCTGGCCCTGCTGAGAATATTGGGGCCCACTTGCCTTTGCCTAGGCTCAAAGGGTGGGTGTTCCAGACAAGAAGGGCAAACCAGGGAATCTGAGGCTGCTGCCCCTTCATCCACCAAGCAAGCAGTTTCTAAAGTTGGGATATGACTTGGAGAGAAGCACCCCATTTTCCTTGCTCCCAGCCCCAGGCAATTGGGTCAGAAATTTTGCCCAGGGTTAGAAATAAAATCAAGCCTAGGCCAGGGAGCTTTAAATACCACCCCCCAATAAACTTACTTTATATGCAAGTGTGGAGGGGTCCAAGCCTTGTGGTGAGGGCAAATAGGAAGAGACTGATACAATCATTGGCAAACCAAGTCTGTAGGCCAGCTAATTTGCCTGACGGAAAAGGGGAAAGAGACCATTGGAAGAGCCTTCCTGGGCTTAGAACAAATCTCAAACTCCTACCCCAGGGTTTATTCCTTTAAAGAAATTTGACTGGGTTAGTCTGTGGAGCAGATTATACCCTAGGGCATTGTTGAAAACAATGTAGCCATCAGCTGGCAATTACTGGAGTTATAGGGTGTGTGGTCAGGGAGAGAAGCAGTCAAAGGAAACAAAAACTACACTTCTCCTGGGGTGCCTGCAGGCAGCCCCAGGCTCTGCAACCTACATAGCAACATCAGAGGCTTCATACTGAGGACAGAAAATAGACATCACTACATTTATCCAGGAAGTCACTAAATATAACAGAAAAATAACAATAACAAATTCCAGATGAGGAGACAGTAGCCAGAGAAAGTTACTTTTTGATTAAAAAAAAAAAAAGTGCTAAGACTTTGGTACTGGAAAACCCCCCTTTCATGCATACACAGAGGGAAGATTTCTAGTTTCATCAAGCTGACTTGAAGCTGGACCCTCTGGCAGCAGCTGGGTGAGTATGTACCTGACCGCTTCCAGGGAGAAGGTGGGAGATGGGTACTTTTGCCTGTTTGCTCTGCGCTGAGCTCCTGTATCTGTCCTTCTGTTCCTGTCCACAGTGACACTGCCTCCTTCTTTGCCATAGCCACATGAACACACGTGATTGGCTATCAGAGCCAGGAATTCTGGGACCGATAGCAATATTGGCTCACTAATTTTAAAAAATGTACCACACTGACATAATCTATCAGGGGAAACTGGCTGTAAGGTATATGAAAACTCTTGGTACCACTCTGGAAAATTTTCAGTAAATCAAAAACCCCCAAAATTTTTAAGTTATTTTAAGAGAGCACATAAAAAGCACAGTGTTGGACAGAAAGGTGTTTGTGTGTTGATTTAATATTACAGAAATGGATTATATCCATATGAGCTAGGCTACTTAATTTAAGCAGCTCCATTCTGACCCTCAGTTGTGACACATACACACCCTGGTGGTTTTTTGTAAACATGAGGGCCTTGGAAAACCATAAAGATAAGGGGGTTAATGATGGCCTTGGGAAACTTAGAGGAACCATGAAGAGAAAGAGATTAATGATTGCCCTGACCTCAGTAACAGTTTCCCCCCTTAACGGTGCCAAAAGTGGCACCAAGAGAATGTAGTTTTTGCCTTTAAAAGTGGGCTGCAAAAATACTCACTGCTGTCGATTTGGGGAGACTATGCCCCCGCAGCCCACCAATGAATAAAGCGCTCCTCTCATTTACAATTCAGCTGTGCGTCTCTGATTATCTCGCCGACACTTTATAACACATATGCAAATATTATTTGTTTCAGTCATATTAATAAGAAAAGGAAATACTTTCAATGTTTTATCTTTTTAATTGAGTTATATTAGGAGTGACAGACAAGGTGTATCAGTGTTGGGAGGTAAAAGAATGCTTGAGATAAATATTTTAAGGCTACACTTATTTTCCTTTATGATTTAGTGAAAGAAACCAGACTCAGGCCCACCTGAGACCTATGTAATCAGAATCTTCATTGTACCAAGATTCCTAGGTAATCTGTGCATGTTACAGTTTAAGAGCTAAGTGGTTGCTGATCCTCTTAAATTTGCTCCACTGTTCCTTCATTTGCCATAGTCCTTGCTTTCCCTGACCAGATAGGTCTGACCCCCTCCAGAAAAAGGGGATTCATGTAAACATGGCCAAATTCTAAGGAGAACCAGCTGCTAACTTTTCTACTCTTTAACCAATCTGTTTAATCCTAGTCCTCTCTGCTTTCTAAATGGATCCTAATGAACTGTAGTCAGTGGGGTTCCTCTGTGTCTTCACTGGTTGCTGGTGGAAGTGGGCTTCTTGCGATACCACAGGAATAAGAAATTCCTGAGGCCCTCACGGGAGAATGAGGTATTGTAGAAAGTTTTATTTCTGTGGAACAAAACCCTGGGTTCCCAAGGGCCTATATCTCTCCCTCCTGCCATGGAAAAAGTCCCATTTTGTCTCCAGCAGGGCTAAGATCAAAATCATTGTCCAGAGTTTCCACTCCATATTTTCACAGTTCAGTCTAGCATGTGGCCAGGTCAGCTTGTGTTCCCAGCTGCAGTCCATCGTGTGTAGGGTCTGCATGGCCGTGGGCCATGAGGCTTCTAGGGCCACCTGGCTGTGGAGGAAACACAAGCGAGTGCAAGGAAGCAGGAGCAAAGCCAAAGGGAGAGGCAATTCCTTTGTCTGGGGAAGGGATTCCCTAATTTCTGTGGGCTTGCATTGGCTCCACCCCTCTAGCCAGTCATCTTTATTCTCAGGTTAGATTGACAGGCAAGCACCTTCCCTATGTCACCCCAGCTTCACTGTGCATGCATCCATCTTCCCCTCTGTTGGACCCCTTCCCCCAGTGATCTGTGGGGAAGGGTGGCTCCCTTGGGAGTGCAAAGTTGCAACTTCCTGGTGAAGCTGCCCAGATGGCCATGATTATAATGCCTGGCCTCCCTTTGCTCATTTTCTATTATTAATATTAATAATTAGGTAATCACAATGGTAAGGGAACCAATAATCAATATTTTCAGAGACTCATCCTCATTAATGAGTACATCAGTAGATGGTCAGAATCTTCAGTTAACTGAACAGGTAGCAGAACCTACAAGCTCCAGTGCTGGTGTGAGTCAGCAAGAAAGGTAAATGAGAAAGGAAAAAAAAGACACATAGACATAGGTGGTAAATATCAAGGTAATAAAACACATCTGTACATATTCAACTTAAGAAAATTATTACAACTTTAACAGAATACAGCTGAACACATTCAACTTCTTCAGACTTGTCTACCTCTGCCCCGTGTGGCATTAACTCCGAACCTTTTCTTCTCATTCACTAAGCCACCCAACGTTCTGGATAACAATTCAAATGGAAGGAGACTCCTACTGATGCTGAGGTCACCAACCAGTGTGGAATCCTCTGCTCTGAACTGTTCTCTGCTAACAACTGCTATTTTGTCTTTCACAGTGGTAATGTTTTAATCTTTTGTTCAACATTAACACTTCGCCATTGAATAGGGATGAGACTTACCTTCCCAGTGGGATTTAGAGCAACCTGCTTCATTTTTGCTTTATTAGGAACAGCACTCCTATACTATCGTATAAATTTTGTCCTCACGAATCTGGCCTTTCAATTTTAGAAATTTTCCAATTAACCTACACATTACCCAGTTTCCAGCTATAACTTTAAGTCACAATGACTTCATTAAGTGCCTATTCTTAGACCAGCACCATGTCAGTATTAAGATGATGGCTAGGAAATGTTTTCATGGTTGACATTTTAATGCTTAAATATCTAATTAGGAATTGTTTAGAATATACATATATTTGTTAATAAATGTATGTCTTTATGAATCTGTGGTTTTAGGTGACTTCTTTATTTTTACTAGGTGTTTTAACTAATGGCTAAACAGAACTTGATATCTACAGAAGGGAAGAAAAAGTAGCACATTCTTGAATACAAATTTTATTTATACTGTTATTCAAGAAACAATGAAAACTCTAATTATGAGAAAGTGTATATTACAGTGTTGACTGAGCCTGGGGCTCTGCTGTGGAAATGGAAAAGAGTAAAATCTCAAACAGATTAACTATTAATGAACTTTATTAGTATTAATGAAGGAAGAATAATTTATATAAGAAAATTATCAGTTTGGACAGAAGAAAAGAAAATATGAATTAATGCATTTGCAATCGTTCTTCTGTGCTACATATATTTGATTATCTTTTTATCTTTATCTTAAAGATATGCATATTTGTACCAGTTTACATTTGCTTTTAGTAAAAGGATATGTGTTTACGTGGGAGTACACATTTGTGTGACACGTTGGTAATAGGTTCAGAGACCAATCAACAAGCCAGATATTTGTGTGAATATAAGGTAACTTGTCACTCAGTAAATTTTAATATTTTTTTCCTCCTTGCCTTTATCACACATTTCTCTCTCCTGTAGTATAGCCATCCTTTCAACTCATCCACAAGACCCCTCCTTCTATGGAACTTTTAATTGTCTTTTGAGGGAAACCTTTCTAAGCCATGTGAGCCCATATATTCATCGTTCCTTTGAATATCTCTAGTACTTATTATACATCACTCTGCATTGTTATTTACCTTTGTATCTGTATTGTCATCTGCAACCTGAAGAGATTGGGAGGTATTTTCTAGAGTGTTTTATGTCTTGAAGCTTTTGTCAAAAAAAGAAAAATTGTACACTTGAACATTCTCTTTAGACACCTCCACTTTTTTGACTATTCTAATTCATTCCACGTTTATTTTTCTTCTCTAATGTCACAGCATTCTACTTGAATTTATTGTCTTCCTCGTGTAAGTCTACATGTCTGCCTTTAAATTTTGACAGGCAGGAATTCTGTCTTTGATTTATTTTACAATCATTCCACATTCACTGGTAATTTACTGTGATATCAAGGATCAAACGTTTAACAAATTGGTCACCGTAACACATAGCAGAGGACTCAGCAGATCTAAAGAGTTAATAGATGTGTTGTGAACAGATGGATGAATGGATGAAAATTCTTTTATTTGCACACTCCTATTTACTGATTTTGGCCATGTTCAATAAATATTTCATTATTGTCTTTAATAATAATGATTACTTTTTATATGAGACCTAAGTATGTTTTCAGTTTTAGGCATCATACATCTGGCCAGTAGCAGCAGTGTAAATTTGTGAGGGGTGGACTTGGCTTTCGAGTGCCAGGTTCTAGTTGATTTGCTTGAATTACTGATAATATTGAGGTTTCACTTTCCCAATCTATCACATGAGGCATTGAGATTAGTTGAGAGCAATCGTCTTGCAAGTCTAGAGTACTCTAACTTTAAGACTAATGGACCATGGAAGTTGAATGTAGGTACTACACAATGTGTGACTTGTTTAAGCATTTTTGTTCTGGTTTAGAGTTCTCAATGATATCTCTTCTCCAAAAATAAATCCAGAGGAGGTGGGGTTGCATCATTGTAAGGCCATGGATAGTGAACTCAAACAGACTGAGTTCAGTCCAACTTCGGCCATTTATTAACTCTGTAAACTTAGGCACAAAATGGGAAATCTTTCTAAGTTTTCTCATCTGTATAATGGGGGGAGTAATAAAGCCTACTTCATAGGGCTATGGCTCAGTGATGCAAAGCATGCCGATTGTTTAGTGCAGAGCCTGGCGCGTGTGGAATATCAGAGCTTGGGGAATGTCAATTATTATTATTGGTATTAATACTATAAATAATTCTGTATTAAGAAACATTTCCCTGGAAATACACTGACTCTTTAGTTTTGTTACCGTTTGGTTCTTTTCCCCCTGAATAATAATCCAAATTTGAAATTACACTTGGACAGTTGGGATTTTCGCTTTTTGTTGTGTAAGAATTGCATTGGAGATTTTCCGGTATTCTATGACTACAGTTATGCTTCTTAAAGTCAGCTAAATAACAGCTAATTTTGACAAATATTTAAGTTACTAGGATTCATTCACTAAAGTCTGCAAATTGGACATAATTCACCTTTAAAAAACATCACCTTTGTCACCTTTGTATTATAGTCATTGTCATTTAGTAATACCAAAGCTTGATGTTTGGTTTTTGCAGATAGAAGCACCAAAATTTAAGAAAATCTATATGAGTAGATATTAAAATAGGGGTGATAAAGTTCTGTTTTATGGCATAGTGATTATTTAGTCACATCTTAATTTTTATTTAATCATTTATTCTCTGAATATCTGACAAACAAACAAATATATAATAAAAGTGATAACATCATCCTATCCAGTGAAGAGGAACTAAAGGTCATTTAACCAGGGATTCTTAGCTCATGGCAACAGTAACTTCTCTTCATCTGCCAAGATATTTGACAGTTTTTGCCGAACAACTTTCTGGAGGTTCTTTGAAATGTCTAATTAGTTGTCTTTTACTCAAATCTTCATGTAGTACCTGGTGTGGAGTGTGCTGGAGGTGTTCATAGGAAAGCTCTTGGCCCTCTGGAGGTTACAGTCTTTGTTAGAGGAGTAATAATTTAACAATTACAGTTTCAGCTATGTGCAGAGCACTCTCCTAAGACCTTGGAATTAAAAGGTAGTGAAGGGTTAGCCCCAGTATTCGAACATGTATAATCAATTTGAGAATGTATGTCACTAGAATTCCATACCTAACCCAGTCAGGGATTGGTGCAGGGGAGGTAGGACGGGCCGCTGGGGGAAGTTTCCCAGATACTCACATCTTTCTTAATGGATTTGATGCCACTGGTACATTTCAAAGCTTTCTGGTATAGAACCACCCGAAGTAAACCATGTCTTTCAAATGGTGTGGAATGAGATGAGTGAACATGTCTATTTTTTCCCCCTGAGATTTACACCTTTATGAGCGAGTCAGAAAGTGGCCTAAATTGTGGGTGAAATAATACAGTTCAGGTTCACAGGCCCCCATGTTTCATAAATGTTTATAATATGTCTCAGTAACATCAGACTCACCATGACAGACTCCAGAACCCCCTAACTCTCTGCCTAGAAAAAGTATTTTCCCTTTTATGAAGAAGTGCTTTGTTTTGGGAAATCAGGTAATTGCTGGGAGAAGAAACAATCTTTGAAGGAAAGGTACAGGCACCCTTTGTCTTTCCTGACCTTGCCCCCTTGTGATTATAGTCATCTAGCTGGCCAGCCAGAGTGCTTCTTTCTTTACCATATTTATTTTTTAATCATTTGACATGACAAAAAATTGTCACTGGTAATAGAATACTGAGACAGGATAATGGTTTGCCACTTTGAAAGGAAATGACTATAGAGCTTTCCCTGTGGGAGATCAGAGTCCTGTCAAAACATTCTATTCTGTAGGATTAATCTCTTAAATATGTTAGAATACTTCCATTTATAGAACTCTCTTGTGACTTATAAGCAGTGATATTCAGGTGCTGACAAATGGATTGATAAAATCTTTCTGTGGCTTAATGATTGCAACAGAGCAAGCCAAGCTGGGTCTTCTTTTTCGCACGAGTCACTCAGGCATACATTGGGTTTAAGGAGGACGACATTTCTCGCCTGGATTTCTCTTGTATCCCATGATGCTGAATGAATTTTTAAGATGTCAAGGAGTGATTTTTTTGGAAATATGAATATTTTTTACAAATATTGGACGGGATTGTGCTTATTATATGCCTAGGACGTTAGCATGTAGAGACACAAATTGCTCTCCACTGTTTGAAAATCACTCTACCCAGAGCTGTGGAAGATAACACACTTCATAATTCCTTGTAGCATCCAGACATTTCCCAGGTACTTCTAGATTAACCAACATCTGTTGCAATTAACATACATAGTGCTCCTTTGCTCAAAAGATATTTCTCATAAACACTGTAGCACACAATTATATTAAGATTTTTCAGTTAAAATGGCAGTCTGTGCAAAGATATTGGCTAACCTTCATGATAAGCTTATAAAATTATAGTAGAGGAATAAAAATATTAGTAAGGAGACCAGGAGGACAATAACTTCAAATCTTTAGATTTCATAAAAACTGGAAGAGACTTTTGCTTTCATCCATCATGATTGAATTGATAAAGGAATTGCCCTCCATTGAAAACAACTAAAAATATTCAAAAAAATATATGAAATGTAATTAGATATTGAACAACAGGTAGAGAATAGAAGCGAAAGAAGCAATCACAACTATACGGTGGCTTTCTGCCTGCGGGCATTGTCAGGAACCTGCCACCGAGGGGAGAACCGCAGAACTCAGCAGCCGTGCTGGGTTTAGGAGACTGAATGAGATTAGCACGCCTGGGCCACTGGGATGATTATGGGAGAAGAGGTCCCTATGCAAAATAAGAGCCTCAGAAATCTATTGTTGCTAAACTGCACACTTGTGGGTGAAATGCTGGAAGAGAGAACTAGAAGAGTTCTGTGAGATGAAATTACTGAAGGATTCACAAGGTTAGAAAATGCCCAAGTTCTGTGTAGTCAGTCCAGAGGCTCTGTTGAAACCTGGGGCACTCAGCAGAGGATCCCGAGGCTCATGTTTTCTCAGAGGATTAAACTAGCCCTATAGACCCAAGAAATACCCCAGCAAAGCTTAAATAGAAACCTCAAAGAGATCAAGCCATTCTACAATGAACTATCTTCCAAAGAACTATTAGTTTTTAAAGACAAGACAATCCAGACAGACAGTGATGTATTATTCACAACATCCAGCATATCCAAATAGAAGGAAACTTCCTCAATCTAGCAAAAGGCTTATATATATATATATATATATATATATATATATATATATATACTACTTCTAATCTTGTATTTAATGATGAAAAACTAAATACTTCTTAAAAACAGAGAACTTGACAAGATGTCTGCTCTCATATCTTATACTCAGTAATTTCTTGGATGTTTCAGATATTTTCAAAGGCTAAATAAATCAATAACATAGTGATTAGAAAATAACAAGTAAGTTGTTTGTATTTGCAGATGGCATAGTCATTTATGTAGAAGAGCCTAAGGAATCTCCAAAAAAAAAATTATTATAACAAATAAAGGAATTTAGTAAGTATTAGAAAAGGTGTAGAGAAATTGGAACCCTCATACATTGCTGTTGAAAACGTAAAATGAATCAGGTACTTTGGAAAACAGTTAAGTAGTTTTCTAAAATGTTAACAGTATACTTAACATAAAAAACAACAACAAAAAACAACAACAGATATTCTACAACTAAGTAGGTATCAACCTAGGACATAAGCCCACACAAGGACTTTGTATAAATGACTGTTATAATGGTTTTATTATAATAGCCTCCAAATGGAAACTATACAAACATACAGCAGCAGGTGAATGGGTAAGCTGAATATGATATGTCCATGTAATGAAATACCAATAAGCAATACAGAGAAAGAAAAATATATATATAAATATAAATTTTAAAATGTACATATAAAAGGTGCTTTTGTTACATGCAACAACACAGTGAATCTCAAAATCATATGTTGAGCCCTGGCTGGTTTGACTCAGTGGTTAGAGTGTCCACCCACGGACCAAAGAGTTAAGGTCATGTACCTCAGTTGCAGTTCAATCCCCGGCCCTGGTTGGGGTTGTGCAGGAGGCAACCAATAGATGTGTCTCTCTCACATCGATATTTCTCTCTCTTCCTCCCTCCCTCTCTATCTGAAAATCAATGGAAAAATATCCTTGGGTAAGGATTAAAAAAAAAAATCATTATGTTGAGCAAAAGAAGCAGGAAAAAAAAGGCTACCTGTAAATATTTCATAAAACTTTCAAAAATGCAAACTAATTTACAGGGAACGAAATTAAATCAGTGGTTTCTTGGGGACAGGAGTGGAGAGAGGGTAGGATTACAAAGTGGCATGAGGAAGCTTTTAGAGGGTGATGGAAATGTTTGTTATCTTGACTGTGGTAACAGTTTAACAAGGTGATATAATGTCAAAGCAGAACCAAGTGTGCACTTCAAACAAGTAAAATTTAACATATTTCATTTATAGCTCAATTAACTTATAAAAAAACAAAATCATATTTGAGTTAAGTCTACATTTGACTACCTCTTCTCTTCTTCAATATGTACTAAGTTACCAAAATCCAGTTAATTGTAAAGCAAAATAACAAGCTAATAGTCCTATTGGGTATTAAGGAAAGAGGGATGAAACTGGGTGTCCTCTGTTCTGCAGGTATGGAAATATATTTTGTAAATAATTTTATTTCTAATATAATATGCACATTGTAAATGTATTAATTCTCCATTGCTTGTAACCATTTGAGAACAGTTCTCTCTTGGTAGGAAAAGTTTTTTTGTTTTTTTAATGTTTAAATAAAACATATTCTTTGGCTTGAATGTGAGATTAGGCTTTTAATAATAAATCAGAGACACTAAATGCACAGAAATATTTATGTCTCCTAATGTTTCAGTTATTCATTGCTCTATAAGACATGACCCCAAATTTCCTGGAGTAAACAATAATAATCATTTGTTTTACTCACAAATTTACATCTTCAGCAAGGTTCAGTGGAAACAAATCATGTTTGTTTCACAAAGTGTCCCGAGGGTAGCTCAGCTACTCCAGACTGGAATCGCACGAAGACCCTCGCTCACATTTTTGTAGCTGATGCTGGTAGTCAGCTGGGAATCTCAGCTGCAGCCTGTCAGAACACCTGCGCATGGCTTCTTGGTATCCCCCTAGAGTGCTAGCTGGTTTCCAAGAGCAAGTGCTCTGCAGAACCAGGTGGAAGCTGTTTATTAGTTATCTCTTGCTGTGTCATGAATTACCCTGAAACTTAGGAATGAAACAGCATGTTTCTTTGGGTCAGGAATCTGATCATGTCTTACAAGTGTCCTCTGTGTCAGAGGTTTGACTGGAGATGTTTCTGCTTCTAAGGGTTCTCACTTGGTTGTGGGCAGGATTCAATTTCTACTGGGCTGTTGGGCTAAGGAAAGTTAGTTTCCCACTGGGCCAGGCTAGAGGCCATCCTCAGTTCCTTGCCACGTGGGTCTCTACAACATGATAGCTAGCTTCATCAATACATGCAACTGAAAAGGCCACAGAGAGAAAATCCAGCAAGAGGAAAATCAGTCTTTTGTAAACTAATCACAGACATCACATCACATCTAATTGCCATAGTCTGTTCTTTAGATGCAAATCATTGGGTCTAGCTGAGACTCAAAGGGAGAAGAGTGCACAGGATGTGAATACCAGGAGTGGGACTGTTGCGGGACGTCTTTGAATGCTGTCTCCCAGAGCCAGATTTCTTCTTATGACCGAGTTTAAGAAATTATGTAATATTGCTTCCACGACCTTCTGTTACCAAGGCAGGCACAAAGGTCTGCCCACATTCACTACTGACCCCACTATGCAGTAGGGAAGGGCCAGCTTCCCATTGAATAGACGCAGGTGGGGTAGGGTATAACATGGTAGCCATATTTGGAAAATAAACCTAATTTCTCTTTTATCTACTGTTAGGTTGTGGGTCATGAGGTTCTAGGTCTGGACTGTGACCTACAGCTGGTGGAGAGGGGTCCTACTACTACGCTGTTCCTCCAGTCATTGGTCCCAGCTCCAACTTCCAACTTTCCATTTTTGAGAACGCTCCTTTGGTTGCTTTTTGAATTACTTTCAGGATTTATAGTTGAATTTGGTAGGAAGGAGCAGATAGAGATGAGCCCATGCCATCTTGTCCAGACTGGCAATTTGGGTTTGCTTTTTAAAAATTGAGTATGTTGCCCAGCCGTTGTGGCTCAGTGGTTGAGCATGGACCCATGCACCAAGAGGTTGCCGGTTCGATTCCCAGTCAGGGCACATGCCCAGGTTGTAGGCCCGATTCCCAGTGGGGGGCGTGCAGGAGGTGGCCAGTCGATGTTCTCTTTCATCGATGTTTCCATCTCTCTCTCCCTCTCCCTTCCTCTCTCTATAAAAATCAAAAAGGAAAAAATAAATAAAGAAAAATGGAATATGTTTTTCTCTGTTTTAATTTGTAAAGGATAATGAAATTATAAAACAACATTGACTAAGATTTAGTCTTCCGAAAGGATATTTCAGAAACAGTTTAGAGCTTTACAGATTCCCTCCACGTTTACTGCAAACATGAGACAACCAAAATATTTTGACAGATTCTTGATTTCTACAAGATGCTTTGGGTCATTAATGGTGTAACTGATCTGCACTATGCCCCTTACTACCTTGTAAGAAACTACTTTAAAAATGAACAGTAAAGGAGGGGACATGTGTAATACTTTCAATAAAGATTTTAAAAAATGCATAGTGGAAGGTGCATTCGAACAACGTCAAACTTGGGTGAAGAAGTGATGATTCCATGCAGTAGTTTTCAGATTTTTTGCTTACTTGTAAGAAATACTTTTAATTTTCCAGGTCTGAGGAGACAGAAATCATTGACATGCTTTCTTTCCTTGAATAACTGATAATCTAGTATATCAGAGGAAAAAACTCATAAATACTGTGCTTTTAATAAAGAGAGGGATCGACAAAGTAAAAGCGAGAAGAGGGGGTAAGATGGAACACGGAGTATAGAAGGGTGAAGGCAATGATGAGTGAGAAGTGGAGAAACAACACGAGCTGTGACGTGAGAGAGTCTGATTCCGCGAGGCGGTTGCGCACGTGGACAGTGCGGCAGGCGTTATAAACCCGTTCAAACCTCATTATTTTTCCCCAAAAAATCATGGATTAGAATTAACATTCCATTTTTAACTGAGTCTAAGTGCATAAAACAATTTAGTGAACTCTAGCTGTACAGAAAGCTGTGCTACACTGAGATTTAATTTACGCTAAATCTATTTAAGGCAACAAATAGATTTATTTAAAATGATCCAAATAAAGTTTGCCTGTTATAAAATTCTGCAACACATTTAGCCCTAAAATTTTATTATAAATTTCCTCTCCAAAGACCTTAGAACATTTCCATAAGTGTTACTCTCATTTCCTTCCAATATACAAAATATTGCTGAGTTAGGAAGGAGAAGATCGGATGACTTACTCAAGACCATACAGTTCGGCAGCTCTAAGTTTTATTTCCTTTTTACTGTCATTTTAATACCCTTCCCCACACACACTAGTTCTCAAAACACCTAAACACACACACACACACACACACACACACACACACCTGCGTTTGTACTACCAGATCATACCTAGGAGAAATAAAAATTTATGTTCACACAAAAAATATATATGGTTATTTATAGCAATTTGATTCATAATTTTACAAAACTGGAAATAAGAAAAAGTTCTTTAACTGGTGAACAAATAAACCAACTGTGGTAGATCCTTACAATGGAAAATTCACTTGGCAATAAAAAGGAACAAACGGTGCTCTACACAATGACACAGATTAATTAAAATGCCTTATGCTAAAGGAAAGAAACAAAACCCAAATACCTACAGTGGTCTGCTATATAATTTGTGGGGCCCAATACAAAATGAAAATACGGGGCCTATTGTTAAAAAATTCAGACTTTTGCTCTGGCCAGTGTGGCTCAGTAGTTAGGGCGTCAGCCCAAGGACCGAAGGGTTGCGAGTTTGATTTCCTGTCAAGGGCACGTACCTGGGTTGCAGGTTCGATCTCCAGCCCAGGTCGGAGTCTCATGGGAGGCAACCAATCTATGTCTCTTTCACATCATTATTTCTCTCTCTCTCTCTCTCCCTCCCTCACACTCTATCTAAAAATCAATGGAAAAATAATCCTCTGGTGAGGAGTAACAACAAAAAAATTCTGACTTTCAAAACAGTGACAGCAGACCACTGAATCAAGCGCAGGGCCTTTCTAAATGCGGGGCCCTGTGTGACTGCATAGGTGACAATCCCACGACGCCAGCACTGACTGTATCATTTCATTACTGTGACATTCTCAAAGGTAAATCTGTAGGGAGAGAAACAGATCAGTCGTTGCCAGGGCGAGAGTGAGAGGGTGCAGTTCACTGTAAAGGGCAGAAGGGAGTGTGTTGGGATGATGGGACTGTCCTGTGTCCTGTTAGGCATGGTGGTTACACAATTATATGTATATGTCAAAACTCATAGAACTGGCCACTAGAAAGGGAAAATTTATGTAAATTATATAAATCTGACTTTTAAAAACCTGCATGTATAAAAAGCATATATTAGCATTTTATTGCAGGATGGTTATAGATAATTCCAGAGAAATGTGGAACATCATACAACTGATAGAAACAAGCGGTAATGGAAAGGGCAGGGACAGTGACCTGGGCCGCAGTATCATCTTGGTCTCTCACTAGCAGGGTGAAATAGATTGAGTGAAATAGATTTAGACAATTTCATTATCTTTAAAATAGGATGGCAAGAGTCGGTCAAACTTACAGGGTGCTTATAAGGATCAAGTAAGGTAATATATGTAAAATTTTTTTTAACTTTATATATGTAAAGCACTCTGGAAATAGTATTTGCAATGGTAATAAAAACACTAACCACCTTTTCCCCCTCATATTGAAAGATTTGTCACTCACTGTGCACATTTCTGATTGAAAAAAATTTGAAATCACAAATTCACTTTAGCAATGTTCTATAAAGACATAGTTTAACATAAAACACATTTTAAACCTGGAGAGGGTTACTTGTTTTCACAGTGAAACTGAAAGTTTCTGTGGGAGGAAACCATGTTCTACCTGATGAACTAAACTGAATTCTTATTTCTCAGTGTAGCGATATTTTCCTGCCTTAGGCCTAAATGAACGTACAAACCAATGCCTTCTTCCCTTTCACTTCGGGTTTTAGTTCCCAATTTTGTAATCTTGAAGTAGTATAAACAGTGTGACTGAATAATCACTGATTATAACTGTATATGGGGATTAAATCATTAAAACTTGCACCATTAGTATAATTTTTTAGATAATTTTCACATACTGTAAATGTTACTAGATAATAATAAATGTAAATCTCGGTAAATACACAGCTGAAAATATTGCATGGCAAATTCTATAACCAGATATGTGACTCATAACTGCTTTTTAACTTAAGAAGAAAAAAGGAGTCATTACGGAATTCTGAGTTACTTTATATCGTCATTGTACTGGTGGGGATGCACTCCAATACAACATCTCATCACACTGCAATGTAATTGTTTATTTAAACACATATTACCTACTGTCAAGTCTGTGGGCTCATGAGCGGCAGGGTGTGAGCCTTATTTATTTCTATTTTTATGCTGTAATATCTTTGGCTAGCACATTGTATTTGTTTAATGGTTTTAAGGTAAGTAAAACCAGATGGAATGATGTTACCGTAATGATAGTTAGGCAGAGTGGCAGTTGGACAAGATGCTGAATAGAGTCAGAATACTTTAGGTTAATGTGCCAGCTGTTTTCACGTTAGTTATGCCACACTGGATGTGAGAGTTAACCTTTATTGAACCCCAGTTTTCTGAACAGTTAAGTGCCTAGGAAAATACTTGACTTGCAGCATTCTCTCAGTAAATATCAACCTCTTTGCCTAACACATTATCATGGAGTACTTCATGGGAGTATTATAATAGTCAAGTATAATAATGGGTGTGAAATGCAAAAATGCTCTTTTTATGTCAAGTTCTACTCAAAGATGAAGAGAGAGAAAGCACTGGACTCTTGAGTAAAGAGACCTTAACTAGTAGCACACTTCTGTCACCAACCAGGTAACTTACTGAGGACAAGATTTATACTATCTCTGGGTTTTTGCTATAAAATGAGGGGATCTAAAATTAGTTCTAAATTCAGAAATATTGTTTACTTCGATTGAATAGTGAAGCATATTCTATAGTAATTAAAACAAACTACATACACCATTTTATGCAATGTTATTTGCTCTAGCTGAATATTTGGACATCTAATTAGAAAACTCAATAATAAGATTAACACAATATAAACCGGTTTAAAGAGTCCATTTTTAATTTTTTTGTGTGCTATTGTATGCCAAGAAATGATTTTGAGGGATTAAAACATGGTGGTTCTTGTCAGCAATTATAGAGCAACATAGACCTTGTTCTGCTTTAGCTCTTATCAAAAAATAAATGTATGACAATGAAAAAGAAAGAAAGGTACCTGAGAAATTTTTTACATTGTTATGTGTGGGTTTTTCTTTTTTATTGTTGGTAATGTGGGTGGTTTGTTTGTCTGTTTTTGCATTCTTAAACTTCTGTAACAGTAACTTTTTGCATTGGTATTTCATCTCAGCTATAGTCTAAAATCCATAAAAGCAGGGTAATGGGTTATATATATATTTTTAAATCCTCACACTAGCTAGACATTATCTTGCACTTAGTAGTTACTTAATAGATGTGCATAGGCTGATTGATTCTGATCTAATTGTCTATGTAATCAATCATACCTTTAGAGTATTGATTCTTGATTGAGTTCAGATAATGGACAGGGTAGACAGTCAACAAGCTCCTAAATTTCACTGCAGAATAAAAAAATAAAACCCTGCTTCAAATTATTTGAGAATGTAATGAGCTATAATTAATTATAGTTACTCACTGTTGGACATCTAGGTCTATTATATTGTCCAGTGCAAGTGTAATTGTCTTAATATAATGATACAAGCAGAAGTTCATAGAGATAAGACTAATGCATCTTCCCGAGACAATAGTCCATTGTCCATTAGGCAGAATGAAGTAAGTTCTGTTTTCTTCAGTCACAACTTCTGACTCTGGAAGGATAGCAGGAGCAAAGGACAAAATGTGACGCTCATGAATCATTCTATTTGCCTCTCGTTTGGCTGTGCTCCAGGACCTAAGAGAAGCAAAAATTCATTGTGGCTTTGAGGTCGTGTTCTTCTTCCCACTCCATAATCAATGACACATTACTGGTAATACACATGACGTCTTACTTTTTCCTTAGTCTGAGTAAGCAATTATCTTCTAGAAATGATCTCTCTGCCACATGGAAGCCCTCAATTTTGGCACCTTAATTAGCCTTCCAAGGAGTAACCAGTTGATGTGATTATTTAAAAATGCATGACCAATATCACCCCATTCTACTAATTTTGGCTTAATCATTCCACTTACTACTTAGGAAATTTGACTTAATTTTAAGTGAACCTAAGTACTTGTCTTAATTTCTTTTCATTTTAGTTTATTTATATAATTTTAAAATTTAAATATGACCAAATGTAGTTTTCAAATTTTCAATGCCATTAGCATCTACAGTGCTTATTAAAAATAGCTTGATTTCAGAAAACACCTTTTCTCAATGAGACACTGTGTCAAGTAACTAATTTTTGGTAATGACCATGGATTTAAACATTGCACTGTGAAATGAGTAAAAGTGTAATTTTAAGAGCAAGCAGTTCACCCTGTGGAATATCAGGGCAAAGGCTTGGCTGGCTCAACAGTAATACAAATGTCCAAACTGCAGTGCAAGACATGACCTTTATTATGCGTAGGTATTTTTTTTTTCTTTGCAAGATATAACTTTCGCACATAAAATTTTATGCTATTTTCAGGCTTGGTTTGACTACAATAAATCTTTTACTGAATAAGCCTTAATACCAGAATGTAGAGCACAAGTGAATAAGTCAGAAAATGGTTTGATTTAGCAAATCTGTGAAGTTATTACACGATTACGAGGGATTTATGTGTTCCATAATCTAGCTGGAGAAAGACAATGTGATTTGTACTTTCTGAACTCTTTAATGAATAAAATCTACATTCTCAAAATGTAATCTGATTTGAAAATATTCATATTTTCTTCTAATCTTTGGGAGTGTAACATAGAGAAAGACTTGTGTTTTAGATGGTTATTTTATTTATTTATTTTTAAATATGTTTTTATTGATTTTTTTAAAGAAAGAGGAAGGGAGAGAGAGATAGAAACATTGATGTGAGAAACATTGATTGGCTGCCTCCCGTATGCCTCCTGCTGGGGATCGAGCCTGCAACCCAGGCATGTGCCCTGACTGGGACCTCTCTGTCCATGGGACGACGCTCAATCCACTGAGCCACACTGGCCGGACTAGATTGTTATTTAAATGCTGCCTTTGAGCAAGTAATTTAATCTTTCTGAGCTTTAATTACTTTATGTGTAGAAAGAATATAGAATAGAACATGAACTCCACAGCATCGTTGTCAGAGGGTGATGGCATATGTTAAGATGCCTAGCACAGTGCCCTGTTTATAGTAGATACCCCCCAAAATGGCACTTTCTTCTTTTACCTGGGGTTTCTTGTCTGTTTCCTAGTTTTACTGATTTTTTCACATGCAACTTTTGTATAAGTGTTGTAAATTATTACCAAGTTCATTTTTGTCAGTTGGCTGAGAAAGTCAAAGTTACCATCACATATTGATGGAACAATTCTCATCATTTTAGATATAAAAAAAGAGAAAAGACTATAAGACATTTTGGGGAGTTCAAACATCTCTATCTTGGATCAGTTAGGAACACTTATGTCTGCCTTTTTCTCACCTTCCTTAGTCCTTCAATATGCACGCATGGCATTAGGGTCCCCACAGGTGGTAGAAAAATACAGAGTGTACTGTGGATTGGACGTTGAATTCGACTGTTGTTGGTAAAGGCCCAAATTACCTGGAAGTGGGCAGTTGGTTTCCTCAATAAGCAGATTAGCATGCAGGAAGCTTTTTGGGAGATCTCTTGGAATCAATACCGGAAGAAGGGAAGGGGAGGCAAGACTAGGAAAGGAAGCCAACCAGGCAGAAGAATTTCAGCAGCAATTTATTTCAAGGGAAACACCAGATGACCTCATAGGGAGTTCTAACTGTCTGATGTTGGGGTGAGGTGACTGGTTCTTTATATGCTCTGTAATGACTCATCATTGGATGCAAAATCCCTGACAAAGGGAATAATCAGGAACGAGGCAGCTTTCAGTGGGGGCAATACCCCAAAGTGGCCTAGGAGCTGAGAACTGTCACTTAATAGCATTTCTAACAGTGGGGAAAATAAATCCTTCATTTCTGAAGAGGGATCTATATGACACATCACAGTACCCACAATGTTGGTTTTCTGGACTTCTACCTCAACCCCTCAAGATAAGTACACAATGACTTTCACCCATTTCTCCTGCTGATCTTTGCTGGCTCATTAGTTCAGAGGTACCAGACTCCCCAGAGTCCTGTTTACTGACTCAGAGTTTAGATATTCCTCATCTGTTAAGTGATGCCTGAGTTCTTCATCTCGGAAGAGATGCTGAGTTAGGTGTTGCCCAGAATACCTCAGTGATACAAACACTCGTGCTTCAACAAAACAACAAAGTAGGTTATGCTTCTCTGTCTTTTTATCTATGTACTGAACACATGTGTATGTGTGTGTGGAAATTTTAAAAAATGAAGATAACCTTTAGTTAGGTTGTGAGTGCTGGTTGCAGATATGGTTGTATTACTCAGTGTAACAGGAAGTTCAAATCTAGGTATATTAGTTCCTAGATTTGATAACCTCACAGCAACAGAGGAGAGCATTTTTTTCTCTGTCACAACAGAACAGAGATGGAAATGTCCATCCTTGGTAACAGTTCCTTCTTCTTTGACTCATACTCATTGTGAGTAATGGTCATCAGCATTTTAACATCTCCTCCTGGAATTCTGGCCATTTGCAACATCTACTTGTTTCCTTCTCTCTGTACCCTTTAAGCCACAAAAAACTGACTAAAAAATATTTCAATCCAAAATGGGAGAAATAAAGGAAACAGTTTCACTGTACAGGTATAGTCTGTGTGACCCATACTGTGGAAAGCACCAAGGGGTCTCAGTAGGGTGCAAACTAGACAAAATGGGTAAAAAAATGAATGAGTGTAAGAATGTGACCGGGAATAACAGGGCTCCCTATTACCCTTTCTCTTTTCCTTCAGTTTTCAGACACCAGGGAATTACTGTTCTTCCTTTTTCTTGGCATGAGAACACTATATACAAATAAGATTCTGTCATCATAGAACAATTATTTTCTCATCATAGAACAAGTATTTTTCTGATACAGAATATGTTTTCATTACAGAACAAGTACATTTGACTTTTTGCACAAGTCAAATGTTCAGAAGTAAATTACATTTTGTTGGGAATTTTTCAACTACAAGGTTTCTGGATGATGCTCTTTTCTCGGAAAAAAAACCACAACACAGAAATCTGATCATTTCTCATCCTTAGCCTGTATTTTTCTAATAGGTACTATACTGTGAAAAAGGATGAGAAAACAGGGTGTCTAAGCATAACAAATGGGAGAATACCTAACAAAAGTGTTTTGTTTGTTTGTTTGTTTGTTTGTTTTTTAAATAGAGTGGAAAGGAAGGAGGGAGGGAAGGAGAGAGAAAGAGAGAAACATTGATGTGAGAGAGACACATTGATTGGTTGCCTCCTGTATAACCCCGACTGCCCAGGTATTGAACCTGTAACCCAGGTACGTGCCCTTGACCAGGAATCGAACCCATGACCCCTAGGTCCACAGTCCGACGCTCTAACTGCTGAGCCAAACCTGCCAGGGCAAGAATGCTTTTTTTTTTTTCTTTCTTTATTGAAAAAAAGGAAGAGATAAAAATATCAATGAGAGAGAACATCGGTTGGCTGCCTCCTGCATGCCCCCCACTGGGAATTTGGCCCAAAACCTGGGCATGTGCCCTGACTGGGAACTGAACCAGTGACTTCTTGGTGCATGGGTCGATGCTCAACCACTGAGCCACACCGGCCGGGCATGAGAGTGCTTTTTTAATGGGGATTTTCTAGTTCAGAAATATACGCTGGTCCCTGCAATGTGGTTTGGTATTTGAGGTACTTTGTTCTTCTTTATCTGCTGGTGTCTCTCAGTTCTTATGTTGAAAGGCCATTGGATTTTTCATAGAAAATATGGCAAGAATATAGATGTTTATTTAAAAATATGTATATACAGTGCCTGGTTAGCTTTCTTAATCCTGAGAAATCATGGGAACAACACTCCATTGTGATATAAGTCAGATCTATTTGGTTCTGGAATATTAAAGAAAATATACTAACTACATGGAAAATTATTCTGCTTGTAAATGAAATGTATTCTCCTTCTTGAGTTTGGAGAAGGATTTTTGTTTGTTTGTTTTGTTTTGTTTTGTTTTGTTTTTTCCAATCACATTACCATGCCAGAAATATTTTGTTTTCAATCTTGGTGTCTTCTGACACTCTTCATTTTCCTTTTATGGCTTTTTAATTATTTCATTAATTTCACCTATCAACATGAAGGATAATGTTCATTCAGAGTATTTTTCCATGTAGCAAATTGTTGTTATAGAGTATTGTTGGTTTCATGTTGAATTTGATAAACTATCCCATTTAAACATTCAAATTTTAGATTCACGTAGCCTTTATGTATGAGAACAGTTCCCAATAAATATCATTTAGGAGGTTCTAACTTACAATATTTTATGGCTCAGTATTAACAATGAAGAAAATAATAAGGAAGTCTGGGTTGGGAGAGATTGGTGGGAATAAGTTGAGACACAAAATAGAAATAACTCTATTTACAGAAATAGCTCTGTGCTGGAATCATGCTTACA
The DNA here is from genome assembly GCA_030848825.1 of Tadarida brasiliensis. Lineage (NCBI taxonomy): Eukaryota > Metazoa > Chordata > Mammalia > Chiroptera > Molossidae > Tadarida > Tadarida brasiliensis. Next base: position 73,814,374 of record CM061269.1, on the reverse strand, counting down.
AGTCACCACAGGGAGAAATAGAACATGTGCAGCAGACGTGAGTGATAACTGATGAAGCACTGAATTTATTGTCTGTTTGGAAAGGAGTCACAAATAAACATTCAAATATATGATGCCTGGTAGAAAGGGTGACATCTACAACTTCAATTCAGTGACACAAAGGACCCTAAACTCTGCCATTTTTGAATTACCAGGTCAGCTTAATTCCAGGGGACCTGTCATTTCTGTGAGAAATAAAACCCAGCTGATGTTATTGTTAGATACAGTCCATTCACACGGCATACCATGAGGGCAAAAACCTTCTTCTCCAGGGACCAGATTAGTAATTTTCTCCCCTTGGAGACAAAAAAAATCTGAAAGTGCCTTTTTTTTTTCCAAACAGAAAATGAAATGCAAAGGGTACTCAATAGCAACTGAAGTTGATAAAGGGATTGGGAATTTGAAGACCCTTTGAAAATTTCCTTAGGGAACATTAGGAAGAACCATGGCCAAATTGGATGGGCAGGAGGAGCTCACATCCTTTCTCCCCTCAGAAAGGAAAGTAAAACAAATACTAATTATATGACCATTCTTTTCTTGGTTTTAGTAGGAAGTTCACAAATATAAACACTAGTATATGGACATACAGATCTCTTGGCTGTTGTGGTAGAGTCATAATGTGAGTTGACACCATTTACTTCCCACACCGTTTAACAAAAGTGTACAGGCATACCTCGCTTTATCACACTTCATTTTATTGCACTATTTATAAATTGAAGTTAAGACCCTCCACCAGTAAAAATATTAGAACTCTCTGAAGGCTCAGACGATGGTTAGCATTTTTTTAACCAATAAATTATTTTTTATTTATTTTTATTTTTAAATACTTTTTTTTAAATTGATTTTTTAGAGAGAGAGGAAGAGGGAGAGAGATAGAAACATCAAAGTGAGAGAGAAACGTGGATCAGCTGCCTCCTGCAAGTCTCCCACTGGGGATCGAGCCCACAACCCGGGTGTGTGCCCTGACCAGGAACCGAACGGAACCTCACAGTCCATGGGTCAACACTCAATCCACTGAGCCACACCAGCTGGACAATGAAATATTTTTTAAATTAAGGTATGTACATTGTTCTTTTAGACAATTCTGTTGCACACTTAATAGACTATAGAATAGTGTAAATATAACTTTTATATGCACTGGGAAACCAAAAAAAGTCACGTGACTCACCTTATTGCCATAGTTGTTTTATTGCAGTGGTCTGGAACTAAACCCACAATTTCTCTGAGGTAAGTCTGTACTTGTAATTGACATCCTCTTCCTATCTTATGTAGGGAAGCACAGCCTCTCCTGATGAAATTAAAGTGGATTTGCCCAAGAGGGAGAGAGTTCCATAGCTACATTTGAGTTGTTGATAATAGCAGCCACCACACTATTAGCTAGCCTCCAAAGAACAACAGTGGTTGTAATGTTGTACCATGTGGAGAAGAAAGGAAGAACCTACAGGTAACACCTTCACAAGAGTTCTGTCTGAGATCTTTGTGTGGCTCTGAAGGCATGTAAAAGGTATTCTAATTCTTCTGCAGGTGCAAGACACTTCTTCAGGGAATATAAATAATAGATAAGAGCACCAACTTGGAAATCATAAGTCCTGAATTTTAAGGCTCTTAGAGACTGTTTAATCACTCTTTTTCTTGATTAGTCAATTTTGTTTTTCTTTTCAAAGAACCAACTCTTAATTTTGTTAACCTTTTCTATTATTTTCCTGTTCTCTATTTCATTTACTTCTGTTCTAATCTTTATTTTTTTCCTAACTTCTGCTTACTTTGGGCTTAATTGGTTCTTGTTTTTCTAGTCCCTTGAAGTGTAAAGTTGGGCCATTTATTTAAGATTTTTTTCTTCATGTATGCAATTATCGTTATAACTTTCCTTTTAGAACTGTTTGCTGCATCCCACAAGTTTTGTTATATTGTGTTTTTATTTTAATTTGTCTCAAGATATATTTCTATTTTCCTTTTGATTTCTTCTTTGATCCATTGGTTGTACAGGACTGTATTGTTTAATTTCCATGTATTTGTGGATTTTTTAGCTTTCCTCCTATTATTGATGTATATTTTCATATCATTGTGGTTAGAAAATATAACTGATAGATCTTGCTGTTCTTGCTCAGTGGTTAGAGTGTTGGCCTGTGCAAGGAAGGGTCACAGGTTCAATTTCTGGTTAACGGCATGTACTAGGTTGCAAGTTCAATCCCCACCTCAGTCAAGGTACATGCAAGAGGCAATCAATCGATGTGTCTCTCTCACATCGATCTTTCTCTCTCTCTCTCTCTCTCCCTCCTTCCTCCCTTCCTCTCCCTTCCACTGTCTCTAAAAAAAAAATAAAATCTATGGAAAAAATATCCTTGGGTGAGGATTAACAACAACAGCAACAAAAAAGATAACTGATATAATTTCTACCTTCTTGAGACTTGTTCTGTGGCCTAACATATGATGTATACTAGAAAATATTCCATGTGTGCTTGAGAAGAATGTGTATCCTGCTGTTGGACAGGACATGCTGTATAAGTCTGTTCGGTACATTTGACCTCTGGTGTTATACAAATCCAATGTTTTCTATTGATTCTCTGTCTGAATTGTTTATCTATTGTTGAGAATGGAATATTAAAGTCTCTAACTATAATTGTATTACTATTCATTTTTCCTTTTTAGTTGTATTTGCTTTTTATTTTTAAGTGCTGCAATGTTGGGTACATAAATATTTATAAATGTTATATCTTTTTGATGGATTGACCTCTTCATCATTCAATAATGACCTTCTTTGTCTTTTTTGTCCATATTTAACTGGAAGTCTATTTTGTTGGATATAAGTTTGCTTGAAAGATCATTTTTTATCCTTTCATTCTAAGTCTATGTGTGTCCATAAAGCTGAAGTGAGTCTCTTCAAGGCAGTCTATTGTTGGATTTTGTATTTATATTCATTCAGTCACTCTTTGTCTTTTGATTGAAGAATTTAGTCCATTTACAGTTAAAGTAATTATTGATGGATAAAGACTTCCTATTGCCTTTTTGTTCATTGTTAACCACTGCTTTGTAGATCCTTTGTTCCATACGCTTTATCTTGCTGCCTTCTTTTGTGGTTTTTTGTCTTTTGGAGCAGTATGCTTTGACTTCCTTATCAAAATCTTTTGTATATCTATTAGTTACCATGAGTCTTACATCAAATATCTTATATTTATTACATTCTACTTTAAACTGATAAATTAACATTCATTTTGATAAAGTAAAATATAAACTAATCCTCAAGTTAATGTTCTTGTAAATATGAAAAGTACTCAATTACTGATATAAACTCTGAAACACTGTTCCAAGTCCTCAAAAGCTAGAATGAATAAGTTCTAAAGATGTGCTATACAACATTATATCTGTAACAACAATGCTGCATTGTACACTTAAAAATTTCAGAGGGTGGATGTGTTATGTTTTCACCACAATAAAATATTTATTTTTAAAAAGAAAAGCACAAGATCCCTATGTTCCTCCTCTCTCTCTCCTTTTCTTTTTAAAAATAAAGTAGAATATAGATGACAGAAGCTAGTCACAAGAATCCCAAGTCTCAAAGCCAAGAAAGATTCCATTTTCTAGGTACAGGCAATCTGCTGTCATGTTCCTTGCTGTACGATGGGTTAATGGTCTATGAATCAGCTCATTAAGGAGCTCTGTTTAATGTTCTTGCTAAATCCAATATTGGTTTTCACCTCTCAGCCTCAGGCCATTTTTTTTTTCTTTTACATTTCATTTGGAAACCTATCTTCAGAGCCCAGTACAGTATAATGAGTAATACCAGTGGAGGCAGGCTTAACACACAAATTCACTATTATAAGGATAATGTTTCCTGAACCTCTTAGGGACTGTTCAGTTTGCCACTGGTCAAGAAACCTCTGTCAATATTTAATCTATATCAGCTGTTGGCTTACATCCATCTTTCCATGCAGCGTGGTTCCTGCTGGTGACAAAATTCTATAGCTACATTTGCCATGACCATGTAAAATTTCAGAACTGCTGAGAATTTACTTTCATGTAGTTGTGTTAGTCCTTTCATATAATGCACAAAAGTATTGTTAGAACAAGTTTTTCACTCTCGTCTACATGAGAGTCTCGTAGAACAGAGATGAACAAGTCTTACCACAAAGCACCCTTTGGTAATAGAAAGGAAACATCTTTTTGTTGTTGCTTAACATTCATATGAAATATAACCTTGAAAAGGGAAGTGTTCCCTTTGTTTTGTTTTTTCTTTATTGATTTTAGAGAGGAAGGGAGAGGGAGAGAGAGATCAAGACATCGATGAGAGAGAACATTGAATGGCTGCCTCCTGCATGCCACCCACTGGGCATGTGGCCTGACAGGAATCAAACCGGCAACCTCTCAGCGTATGTATGGATCGATGCTCAACCACTGAGCTACACCAGCAGGGCAAACTACACGCAACTGAATGAACAATTCCTGCTTTTAAAGTACTAGACCATTTGTCTATTAAAAATCATCTAAATGTACAGGAAAATTTCTTCCTGTTATTATAATTACTAGTGACACAAGTTTTAAATAACAGAAGTTGTTCATTTCTCTGTCAGAAAATTTCAAAATTGATGATAAAACTATTGAAGTAAAATTTTGTAGCAACAATATATGAAGTATGGCAGCTAAATGCCTTGAAGGTCAAATAGAGATAATTGAAAATGCTGAAATTTCAGATTTGGGATAATGCCGGAGTGTTTGATTCTGTAAAAAGAAAATGGTATCCTTCAGGGAAGACTATAAATTTCTTGTTTAAAAATGTAGAGAAGGGTTATGTAATCTGATGGTAGATGATTCTGGGATGCTCTGTGGCACCACAGAGTAGTGGTGGTGCTTCAGCCGAATAAGAAATCAAACAATGGGGTGGGGATTGACTCCAGAAAGCTAGCATCCTGAAGCTGCTAGTCTCTGTTGGCTAGGAAAAGGTAAAAGCTAAAGTAACTTACTTACACACACACACACACACGCAAACAAGACATAAAATGTAGTACTGGCACACTCACACACAAACCCACACAAAAACATATTTTCATAATTTTTCTGGATCCAGAAGAAATGAACAATTAAAACAAACCCCACAAAGGTTCACTTGGCAGATAGAAAAAGAAAGACTCTATTGCATATATTGCTAGTTAAAGACTAAATTAGCTAAAGAACCTCAAATGCAAACAACAACTCTGGAAAAATACAGAAATAAACGAAATATAAACTACCAGAGCTTAGAAAGTGGAGTAGATGATAAAATAAAACTGTCCTAGAGTTGTGAGCTACATAGGAAATAGTATAAAGGAGAATAGACAGAGTTGAATGCACAATTAGCTACATTGACGATAAGAATCAATATAAGCAAGAAAAACAAAAAGTACACAAGAAAAAAGTTAAACACCATTAGAGAGAAAATCACAAGTATGGAGCATATTTAAAGGTGATCAAAAATATTTGTAATTTATAGCCTCAAAGTCGAGAAGTAACTAAAAGTATAAGATAACAGTATAAAATAATTCTATCCGAAAGGAGAAAATCTAGCCTGGCCAGTGTGGCTCACTGGTTGAGTGTTGACCCATGCACCAAGAGGTCGTGGGTTTGATTTCTGGTCAGGGCACATGCCCAGGTTGTGGGCCTGATCCCCAGTGGGGGGCATGAAGGCGGTAGCCAGTCTATATTCTCTCTCATCGATGTTTTTATCTCTCTCTCCCTCTCCCTTCCTCTCTCTCTAAAATCAATAAAGAAAAAATATTTAATAAATATATAAAATAAAAGTAGAAAATCTTATAGAAAAACTATTACATAGATTTATATCATGAATGATGCCACCATATTTCTTAAAAAAATCAGAGGATCATGACCAGTGAAAGAGACTGGCAAGGAGAGATGTCTAAGATAGAGGAATTCATGAGCATTCAAACAAATATAATTAATATATCCAGGAGGCAAAGAAGAAATCCAAACTGGCTTTAGTGCTGAAAATAAAATGTTATTTAAATACTCTAAAAAGGGAATGTTACTTGATCTCTTAATTGACATCTCTCTGGTTACTAATGAATTAGAAGAACTTTTAAAATATTTATTGACCATTTTGTTTCTTTCTTCTTTGAATTTCTCAATGTACTTTTTTATCTATTTTCCCTTGACTTTTCTTTCTTTTCCTTCTTAATTTGTTGTCATTATATGTATGAGATTATGTTTCATGAATATCTTTTCTCAACCTATGCACTGGCTTTTTACTTATTTTTCATCAACAAATTGTTTTAATTTAATTTGATTGCTCAGTCTTTTCCTTTATAGTTTGTACTCTCCATAATTTAAAAAAAGGCTTGTAAGAAGACTTTTCTAGCCTGAAATCAGTCTTCCCTATTTTCATCTAATTTAATTTAATTTTAAAATTATTATAGATACATGAAAAATTGCAAAGATAGTACAGAGAGTTCCCCTGTACCCTTCACCCAGATTCCCCTACTGGTCACATCCTACATATCTATAGTACAATAGTAAGGGTAGGAAATTTACATTGGCACACTATGTGTGGAAATTCTATCATTTTATCACATGTACAGATTCATGTAATCACCAGCACAATCAGAATACTGAAATATTCCTTTACCACACAGATTTTCCTTATATTACACCTTCATAGTCACACCCATTCCATTCCTTCCACAATTCTTAACCCCAGGCAACCATTAATTTGTTCTCCATCTGTATCATTTTGTCATTTTGAGAATATTATATAAATAGAAGCATATAGTATATGACCTCTTAAATTATTTTTTTCTCAACATCCAAGTTGCTACATTTATAAATAATTTGCTCCTTTTTATTGCTGAGAAGTATTCCATGATAAAAATGGAGTTTTGTTGTTGTTGTTGTTGTTGTTTTACTGCCACCAATTGCATGTGTACTGTAATTTCCTTCAGTTTTTTTGAGGACTGTTGATCGTGGATGTGTGGATGAAGGTTGAATTGGAGTCATTGTCTGTGTCCACAAAGAAGTGAACAATATTGTTGTCAATCATCGGAGGCAAGGTCATCAACGTGGCGAGGAATCATCTCATTGCATCTCGTCTCATCATCATCAGATCACCATAGTTTCGCCACAGTGTGTTAATACTTTTGCATCATGTACACTCTCAGCCTGCCTGGCACTGACTGTCCTGAGTCACCACAATACAAGAAGATGGGCTGCGGGCAGCCGACGAGAAGCATACGTGTCAGTCCCATCATGTACTCGTATGTGTCCTGTCTATCCCGTAATATTCCTTGCTTGTCCCTCAGAATTTACGTTATTATTATGATTTACTTCATATAAATTTATGTTGTTATAGAAAAAGCTCCTAGATTTATTGAATTTTGAGTCCCACCTGCAGTTGCCTTGGCAGGGCCAGACCAAATGATAAGGCCCGTGGGCCAGTCATTCCCCACCCCTGCCTTAGACAAATGATGATCAAGAGAAAGGGTGGACAGGAGACTTTTTTCCTTCTACTTTGCTGTAATCACACACAACACAGTCCAATTATGGTTCTCCTTTTGTTTTGGCCACTGGAACAACAGAATAACTTTCTAGCCCTCAGAAATGTGTGGATCATATTGAACGTCTTTTTGTGTGCTTCTTTTACTTGCATTTTTATTCAATTCTTATCATTACATTTCACTTAACCCAACTTTATATTCAATAGGTGATAATTGCTGTGCTCTTTTCACTACTCTAAGTTTATCAGGTTTATCAGGTTGACAAATTTTACACAGCAAGTGAATGACAGAGCCAATAACATAATCCAAAGTGTTTGGTTTCAGAACTTGTGTTCACCTACTGACTACCATTTACTACTATGGCATATTCTTCAATATGACAAGGTAATGCTGGTTAATATTGCAATCAGTGGGAGAATACAATATTTGTTTCCAAAAAAAGGTGTGTCAGATTTCGTCTCTTCATAGATGACTCTGCCACCAACATGGAAATTTGACCAGAGTGAGGAATTTTAGAAAATATCACAGTATCTCAAGCACTTCTTGTGATTCTGAATACAGGCAGCGTCTGCTAAGATGGAACAGTGAAGCTACATGCGATATGTCTACGGCAGAGTCAGCGATGCTCAGAAATGAACTGCATTTGAGAATGAGAGAGATATGGGAGTGAATGTGATTTAATGTTTCTGACATGAATGATAAGGTATATGATGAAATAGAAAAGAGAAAAGGCAGAATTTTATAGATAATCACAGGTCAAATTATGGATAGGTTAAGGTAGAATGTGTGCAGAACTTCAGGGTAGGAATACCTAGTGTGCAGTTAGAATATGGGTAGGAGCTAAGAATTTGAGGGGCTTAAAATATATGTTTCTTTTTATATATATATATTTTTTCTTTTATTGATTTTAGAGAGAGAGTAAGGGAGTGGGAGAGAGAGATAGAAACATCAATGGGAGAGGACATTGATTGGCCGCCTTCTGCATGCCCCCCACTGGGGATCAGGCCCACAACCTGGGCATGTGCCCTGACCGGAAATTGAACTGGTGACCTCTTGGTGCATGGGTCGACGTTTAACCACTGACCCACACCGACAGGGCTAAAATATATATTTCATCATCAGTATACAAGTAGCAGTTTAAACTATGGGATCTGATACAGTTCATTTTTAAGAACATGTAGAAAGAGAAAACAGGACCAAGACAGGCCAAAATAAACCCCAGCATCTTTGACAATTAAGGAGAAAGTTGAATGAAGTTCACATGAAAGAGACGGAGAAGGAACAGTCTGATATTAAAAGGTAGTTCAGGGAGGGTTCCATAAGCAAGTAGAGAACAGTCATTCAAATCAACCTCTCTGAAGAGGTCACTTAGAACAAGACTACAATTATGGCACCAGATTTTATTGAAGTAGGGGATGTGAATTATTTAAATGAATTAAGGAATAAATGAAAGTTAGAATTGTTAAGGCTATTATCTTAAAAGTTCAGTTTTAAAGGAAAAGAAGTAGTTGAACAGTAGCTTGAAGATTAATTTTGCAGAAATATCATTATTTTACTGTATTTACTTTTCAGACATCAGAACTATTTTGTTTTGGGTTTTATAGTCTATGTGAAAGAGAAATACAGATATTTTTTGAAAAGGGAAATGGGCTTGATTTGATCCATAACATTAAGTTTAATTTTTTTTTTAATCTTAACCTGAGGATATTTTTCCATTGATTTTTAGATAGAGTGGAAGGAGGGAAAGAGAAATAGAGAGAAACAGCGATTTGAGAGAGACACATCGATTGGTTGTCTCCCACGTGACCCCGAATGTGCCAGGGGATCGAACCTGCAACCCAGGTGCACGCCCTTGACCTGGAATCGAACCCGAGACCATTCTGTCTGAGGGCTGACACTCTAACCACTGAGCCAAACCGGCCAGGGCCTTAACATTAAATTTAAAAGATACCTAATATTAACTTAAATGATTAATTAGTTATAAAAAAGATAATGAAGTTAGGCAAATTTTGAGTACCAATCAGAATGGAATAACAACATTAAATTTTATATTTCTATATGACATTTTAGAGATCATAAAGTGGTTTTCTAAACATCAGTGTCTCAGCTTTGTCACTTTCCAATGCTGTGACATTATACAAGTTTCTTCTCGCTCAGTTTTTCATCTGTAAATGATGACATTGAGTATAAAAGTTTATTTTTACTAAGCACTTACTTGGGCCAGGCTCTGGGCTCTAAAGAATGTATCATACATTATATCATTTAGACTTCTTAACAAGCTAAAGGGATAAGTATGACTACAGTGGATCTCAATTTGTAAATGAGAGAACAGTGACTTACCCAAGTTTACACATTATTCACCCAGGAATTGGAGTTTAAATTGTAGAGCTCTCTCTTGTCATTCATTTTCTGCAATGCTAAAAATAACTTTATAAGACATTGACCTAATAAGTGCTTTGCTGAGGCTTAACTATGATAAAACATGTAAAGTGTTCAGGTTAATGCCAATCAGTTATAAATTTCATATAGATATTTGCTGTTTTTAATGTTACAGCTTTTGTTATGTGGTTTCTTTTGAATTCTGTGGATACTCAATAGTTAATTCTAATTTTTCTAACATCATTGAAATTGCAGTTTTAAAATCATACATTTAACCAAAAGCTGACGTTCTTTCTGCCTGTATTACATATGCAAACATACAAATGTATTACATCCGCATATTTTGTTCCCTATATTTTCTTTGTTTTTAATGATAATTCAGATTTTCCATCTGTTCACTGTCATACTGAACTTAAATTGAGACAATTTGCCTGTGTACTGTTTTCTTCTCTCTATCTTCATTTGACCTGAAAGTCTATTATCAAAAGCTATACAAATGGAATCATTAGACTGACTTCAACAGCATATTTTAGTTCAAAAGAAATATCCCCATGGCCTCTGAAAGCAGTTGAGTGAAAAAGAAATCATGCTTTCATATTTTATGAACATGTAGGTTTCCTGTCAAGCCAGTGCATTATCAACTTCAAAGAGTAAAACCGAACTAGCAGGACAGATTCAATTCTGTCTGGAAGCCACACTCCAGTAGTCTGGCTAGAGTTCTGATTTCCAAATGCCCGATCAGAATGACCTCCGGTGGAGATTATTCCATCCCTTCCAGAGAGCGAGTGTTCAGTGATGCTGACAGGGAACTAACTTTCAGCAGTTGGCAGCATAGATGCTGCAACAGTGGGCATGTCCTTTGCCACCTTGCCAATAAAGAGCTATGCTTGTATACCTAGAGTTTCTTTAGTTGCTAAAGCATGAATTGATGAGTTGACTAGCTTTGTAAATTGTTTATAAACCAGCTCTGTATTTTACTATCCATTTGACCTCGGAAAGGATCCTTAACTCGCTAAGCCTTAAGATAGGGATAATAAACTGTGCTTTCACCAAGACGTTGTAAGAATTATCTGAGTGAGTCTTAGCTGTCTACCACTTGTTATATGGCATGTACTCCTTCACATCTCTCCCCTCACATCTACGTTTTTCTCAATTTCCCTAATGTTTGAGATGCTTGTTATTTTTATGACTTCCTTATCCAGAATAGAGGCTTATTGTGATGTCACCTCTGTCCCTTACTAGAGGTCTTTGGGCTCCTATTGTTCTAGAATCCTGTATGCCTTGTGGTTTATTGAAACACTTGCCTTGGAGGTTGCCATAGTTTTCCACAAAATATGTAAAGACATCAATAGAAATTGGAAAACTCAATATAAAATTGGAGAGCTTTCCATAACACTACCTAAATTGTCAAGGCGAGTTTACCTAATAAAGGCATTGAACTCAAGATAACTAAAAAATAAAAATAAAAATAAATAAATAAAACAAAAGAATCCTCACTATGGATAAAAGTGACATAAATTTGACAATTTATCTTAACTTAAAATCGACAATGAATGCCCTCCTGTTAACAGAGTATAACATGAAGTCTCAATTTGGGGATATAAATGAAGTCCTGAGCTCAAGGACTCAAGTCTTCACAGTTCACCATGAGTTGATTTCCCAGGTTACATCAACCTTCAAATGATGATATGAAAAAAAGTGTTCCTTTAAGTATTGCTTGCTTTCAAATTTGTGGTAAACTTGTTGATGTTTACTGTTTACCTTTTCCAAACAATTATAACACAATTTTTTTTTTCTCACCTGACATTCAGATTATCATTTTTCTCTACCCTTCTTAGCAGGACACAAAGTCCATGGTATCTCTGTCTATAGTTCAGGGTGAACTGTGGGGTCCTAGTAGGCTGGGATCAAATTTGTTATTATCTATTCCTATTTAAGAGATAGTAGTCTTTTTTTAATCCTCACTTGAGGACATTTTTGCATTTATCTTTCAGATACAGTGGGAGGGAGAGAGGAAGGAAGAGAGAGAGAAACATCCAGGTGAGAGAGACACATCAAGTGGTTGCCACCCACATGACCCCAACTGGGGCCGGGGACAAACTGCAACGGAGATATGTGCCCATAGCAGGAACCAAATCTGGGACTCTTTGATCCATGGGCCGATGCTCTAACCACTGAGCAAAACCGGCCAGGGCAATAGTCTCTTATTTTAATGTAGTTCATGATGTTCCTACTTTGTCCTTAAGAAATATGTTTAACTCCCATTTTATTTGCAGATTTTCAACCTGTTTCATCTCATGATGCACATAAACTAGTTACTAAAATTATAATATAATTACTAAAATAAAAAATATACTTTTTTAGATTCCAAAATGGTGTCAGAGTGAATGGCAGCTACACAGACCATCTTCCAGGACCAAACTGAAATACAACTAAGATAAAGACAAATCGTCGGGAAAAATCAACAGAAAAGCAGCTAGAGAGGACCCATATAACCAGGCACAGGAAATAAGGACACTGAATCGAGCCTGGAAGGTCTGCAGAGGTGCAACAGGTGGGCTGGGAGCCCAAAAACAGCAGCTGTTTCAGCTGTGAGCAGCTCCCTCGGGGTTAAAATCCCAAGCTGGCTCCACAGCTCAGAGTGCCAGGACAGAGCACTAAGTTAGCTACAGTCAGTCACCTTGGGCTCTGGCAGGGGAGGGTGGACTGGACTGGAACTATGTGGAAAGACTCGGAATTTGGAGGGCACTGAAAGTTTTTGCTGAATCACACCCTCTCAGGACAGTAGCCATCTTACTCAAAGAGTCCCTTCCCAGAGCCCTGGGGAGAAGCAACAGCCCATCCCTCAGAAATTTAACTCCACCAAGCTGGGCCAGAGGAAAGCAAATTGAAGATCATTAACAGCCAGCATCTGCTCCACCCTCTGGAAATCCTCTTACCCTGAACACTTGAGGGAGTTTTTCATTCAGCTGAGGGCTACTACCCAAGGCTCATCAAGTAACTGAGAATAATAGCCTTCAGACAAAAAGCTAGAAGATAACTGAACCTTTCCTGGGCTTGAAGATGTACCCAGGAAAGTAAGACTTGACAGTGGTGTTTAACATGGGCCCTCCCACACTCATCCAAACCCAGTAGAGGTAGCCACAAACAGCAGAACACCAACACCCATAGGTAAAATTTGTCAGACTCCAAAATCCACTGAGATAGCCAAAATGGTGAAACAAAGAAACAAAACCCACATGAAAGAACAAGAGAATTCTACTGAAGATGAGATAAATGAAATGCAGTTAAGCAAATTATCAGAGGTAGAGTTATGAGCAATGATATTGAGGAAGCTCAACAGCATGAGTAAGGAGTTCAACACCATGAGTAAAGATATAAAAACAGTGAGAACCAACCAAATGGAAATGAAGAATGACATAGCAGAAATAAAGAACACATTGGAAGGAATAACCAGCAGAGTAGAGGAAGCTGAGGACTGGATCAGTGAATTAGAAGACAGGGTAGAAAAAATCAACCAATCAGAAAACCAAAAGGAAAACACAATTAAAAAAAGGAAGATAGCTTAAGAGAACCGTGGAAAAACTGGAAACATAACAACATTCACATCATAGGAATTTCATAAGAAGAAGAAAATGAGCAAAGGTTAGAGAATACACTTGAATGAATAGTGACTTCCCGAACTTGGTGAAAGAAGAAGGCAAGATCAAGAAGCACAGAGAGCCCCAAGTAAGAAGAACCCAAAAAAAACCCATACCAAGACACATAATAATTAAAATGCCAAAAACTAAAGACAAAGAGAGAGTCCTAAAGGCAGCAAGAGGTTACCTACAAAGCAACCCCCAAAAGGCTATTAGCTGACTTCTCAACAGAAACACTACAGACCAGAAGGGAATGGCATGAAGTAATCAAGATCATGAAAAACAAGGATCTGAATCAAAGACTACTCTATCCAGCAAGGCTATCATTCAAAATAGAAGGTCAAATAAATAGCTTCCCAGACAAAAAAAAAAAAAAAAAAAAAAAAAGGCCAAGGGAATATATTAGCACCAAACCAGCACTGCAAGAAATGTTAAAAGGACTGCTATAATTAGCAGAAGAAATAGGAAGAAAAATATAACCACAATAAACAAAAATGGCAATAAATAAGAACATATCAATAATAAGCTTAAATGTAAATGGATTGAATGCTCTGATTAAAAGACACAGAGTAGCTGATTGGATAAGAAAGCATGACTCATATATATGTTGTTAACAAGAGACCCATCTCACAACAAAAGACTCCCATAGGTTGAAAGTGAAGGGATGGAAAAAAATCTTCCAAGCAAACGGAAAGGAAAAAAAAGCTGGGGTAGCAATACTCATATCTGATAAAATACATTTCAAAATGAAGTCCATAACTAAAGACAAAGAAGGCCACTACATACTATTGAAAGGATCTATCCAACAGGAAGATATAACCTTGGTAAACATATATGTACCCAATATAGGAACACCAAAATATATTTAAAATCTTCTGGGGGACTTCAAAGGAGAAATCAACAGCAATACAATCATAGTAGGGGACTTTAACACCCCACTTACAACACTGGATAGATCCTCAAGACAAAAAATTAACAAGGAAACAGAGACTCAAAACAATGCACTAGATCAAATGGATTTAACAGATATCTACAGAGAATTATACCACAAAACTGCAGAATTCACATTCTTCTCAAGTGCACATGGGAAATTCTCAAAGATAGACCACACGTTAGAACAAAAACTAAGTCTCTACAAGTTCAAGAAGATTGAAATCATATCAAGCATCTTCTCAGATCACAATGGCATGAAACTAGAAATCAATTACAACAAAAATACGCAAAGACATTTGAACACATGGAGGCTAAATATCATGTTACTAAACAATGAATGAGTTACCAAAGAGATCAAGAAAGAAAATTAAAACTTTCTGGAAACCAATGAAAATAACACACAACAACATAATATTTATGGGATGCAGCAAAAGCAGTCCTGAGAGGGAAGTTTATAGCACTACAGGCCTACCTCAAGAGACAAGAAAAATTTCTAATTGACTATCTAACCTCATAACTTATAGAACTAGAAAGCAAACAAAAAGAAAACCCCAGAGCAAGTAGAAGGAAAGAAATAGTAAAGATCAGAGCAGAAATAAATGACATGGAGACCAAAAAACAATTCAACGGATCAATGAAACAAACAGCTGGTTTTCTGAAAAGATAAACAAGATTGATGGACTCTTAGCTAGACTCACCAATGAACAAAGAGAGAGGACCCAAATACACAAAATCAGAAACAAAACAGGAAGAGTAACAACTGACACCACAGAAATACAAAGGATCGTTAACAAATATTATGAACAATTATACGGCAACAAATTGGACAATCTAAGTGAAATGGACAAATTTCTAGAAACACATAGTGTCCCAAAACTGAACCGAGAATAGATAGAAAACTTGAACACACCAATAACAACTAAGGAAATTGAAGATGCAATCAAGACTCTCCCAGAAAACAAAAGCCCATGCCTGGACGGCTTCACTGGGGAGTTTCACTGAATGTTCAAAGAATACCCATTCTCCTCAAACTATTCCAAAAAATTCAAGAAAAAGGAAGACTTCCAAACTCACTTTATGAGGCCAGCTTAATTCTAATTCCAAAACCAGATAAAGGCACTACAAAGAAAGAAAACTACAGGCCAATATCCCTGATGAACATAGATACCAAAACCCTTAACAAAATACTAGCAAGTTGGATCCAGCAATATATTAAAAAAATTATTCATCATGACCAAGTGGGATTCATCCCAGGGATTCAAGGCTGGTACAATATTCACAAATCAATAAATGTGATACACCAAATAAACAAAATGAAAGATAAAAACCATATAATCATATCAATAGATGCTGAAAAAGCATTGGACAAAATTCAGCACCCATTATTGATAAAAATGCTCAGCATTGTGGGAATAGAGGGATCATATCTTGACATAATAAAGGCCATATATGAAAAGCCTAGAGCCAACATCATATTCAATGGGCAAAAACTAAAAGCATTTCCCTTAAGAACGGGAACAACACAGGGATTCCCACTTTCGCCACCCTTATTTAACATAGTACTGGAAGTCTTAGCCACAGCAATCAGGCATGAAGAAAAATAGAAAGGGATCAAATGGGAAAGGAGGAAGTGAAACTGTCATTATTCACAGATGACATGATATTGTACACAGAAAACCCTAAAGACTCCATCAAATATCTACCAGATTTAATAAATGAATTTGGCAAGGTAGCAGGATACAAAATTAATATCAAGAAATTGATGGCATTCTTATACACCAATAACGAACTCACAGAAAGAGAAACTAAAAAAACAATCCCATTTACCATTGCAGCAAAAAAATTAAGATACCTAGGAATAAACTTAACCAAAGAAGTAAAGGACCTATTTGAAGAAAACTACAGGACATTGAAAAAAGGAATAGAGGAAGATTATAAAAAAGTGGAATCACATACCTTGCTCATGGATTGGAAGAATTAACATCATTAAAATGTCCAGACTACCCAAAGCAATCTGTAGATCGAATGTAATTCCCATCAAGATACCAACAACATATTTCACAGAACTAGAACAAATTCTTGAAAAGTTCATGTAGAACCAAAAAAGACCCCGAATAACTACAGCAATCTTGAAAAAGAAGGACAAAGCAGGAGGGATCACAATACCAGATATCAGATTATACTACAAAGCCATTGTACTCAAAACAGCCTAGTATTGGCTCAAGAACAGGCACATAGATCAATGGCACAGAACAGAGAACCTAGAAATTGACCCAAGATAATATGCTCAATTAATATTTGACAAAGGTGGCAAGAGCATACAAAAGAGTAAAGACAGCCTCTTTAATAAATGGTGTTGGGAAAATTGGACAGCTACATGCAAAAAAATGAAACTAGACCACCGACTTACACCATACACAAGAATAAACTCAAAATGGATAAAAGACTTAAATGTGACTGGTGAATCCATAAAAATCCTAGAAGAAAATGCAGGCAACAAAATTTCAGACATCATACGCAGCAGAATTTTCAGATACACCACCCAAGGCAAGAAAGGAAAAAATGAACACATGGGACTAAATCAAACTAAAAAGCTTCTGCACAGCAAAAGAAACAAGTATCAAAATGGAAAGGGAACCCATTATATGGGAGAGCATAATTGCCATTGATACATCAGATAAGGGGTTAATTTCAAAAATATATAGAGTACTCATACCACTCAACAAAAGGAAGACAAAGAACCCAATTAAAAAATGGGCAGAGGAATTAGACACCTCTCCAAACAGGACATACAAATGGCCAAGAGACATATGAAAAAATGCTCAATGTCACTAATCATCAGAGAGATGCAAATTAAAACAACAATGAGGTATCACCTCACACCTATCAGAATGGTTGCCATCAACAAATCATCAAACAACAAGTGCTAGCAAGGGTGTGGAGAAAAGGGGACTCTAGTGCACTGTTGATGGGAATGCAGACTGGGGCAGCCACTATGGAAAACACTATGGTGTTACCTCAAAAAGTTAAAAATTGAACTGCCATTTGACCCAGTGATCCCACTTCTGGGAATATACCCTAAGAAGCCTGAAACACCAACCAGAAAGAATATATGTACCCCTATGTTCATAGCAGCACTATTTACAATTGCTAAGATCTGGAAACAGCCCAAGTGTCCATCAGTAGATGAGTGGATAAAAAAGCTGTGGTACATGTACACAATGGAACACTATGCAGCTGTAAGAAAGAAAGGTCTCTTACCCTTTGAGACGACATAGAGGGACCTGGAAAGTATTATCCTAAGCGAAACAAGCCAAGCAGAGAAAGACAAATATCATATGATCTCACTTATTTGTGGAATATAATGAACATAAAAGTCTGAGGAACAGGGTAGTCCCAGAGATGTGGAAGTAGAGTATAGACTGACAATCCCCAGAAGAGGAGGTGGGGGAGGAGAGATAAACCACAAAACTTATATGCATGTACACATAACCAATGGACATGGACAACAAAGCTGGGGACGGGGCGGGGAGGGAGGGGGAGGAGGGTGTCAATGTGGGGAAAAAGGAGAAACATCTGTAACAAAAATAAATTAATTAAAAAAAAGAAAATCTGTAGTACATATACACAATGGAATACTGTGTAGCTGTAAGAAAAATCTCTTATCCTTTGAGAGGACAGGGAGCGACCTGGAGAGCATTATGCTAAGGGAAACAAGCCAATCAGAGAAAGACAAATACCACATGATCTCACTTATCTGTGGAATATAATGAACAAAATAGACCCAGAGGCATAGAAAGTAGTATGGTTCAGACTGACAAACCTCACAGGAATGGGGCAGGATGGATGGATGAGATAAACCAAAGAACTTATATGCATCTTTGCATAATCAATGGACATAAACAACAATGATGGGGGATGGGGGGCAGGATGGGGAGGAGGTGTCTAGGGGGGAAAAGTAGAAACATCTGTAACAAACATAAATTAATAAAAGTTGAAAATATATATATATATATACTTTTTTAAATGATGTGACAAAGTGTAGGTATAATTTTGATTGATTTACACAAGTAAAAATAATAATAGGAATTACCTACCCTTTTTGCTCCAAAGTGATGTTTTAAAAACTTAGGTGCCTACGCTTGTATATAAGGATTTCTGGTACCAAAAGTCAACCAATCAGACACAACCTTATTATGTGATGTGACCAGTAAGATGCAACTCTGTTATATGATCTATATATTTATGGTTCAAGACAAGGCATTCACACCAAATATTGTTGTGTTGGTTGTTCTCATTTATTTTTTTAATCTGACAATCTAAAGAGGTCAGTACCCCTGACTACATTGTCAAGTACTGCATGTTTTAAAAATTCTTGTGGCACTCTGGTTGAAAATCACTGCTTTAGAGGGTTTAGATATAATAGAATTTCTGTGTAAGCTTGTCTATCTCTTCTACCCTGATTTAGTTTTAAACATTTGCTTCTGAAGTAACCACCTATTTTCCTGACCACCACCATCAAACTTTTTCTCCAAAATTTCCTGGTTGTCTGTACTGTTTTACTCCTATATATACCCTCCTCCATCCACCCCACACTCATAACACTTCTGACACCAAATATGTAGGGGTTATTCCAACACCAACCAATTCTCCAACTCTCTGGACACCAACTTTGTGTCTTACTGTTCAATTTAATTTTGACACAAACTACAGTAGTTACACGGATGCTACATTTAGGGGCTCAGTCCAACAAGACATCCACCATTTCAGGTGCCAGTCACAAGCCTCAGGTTGCCACCTGTACTTCTGACTAATCGGCTTTTAAATCAGGGATTCCACAACCCCCCCCCCCTCAGTTTCAATAACTTGCTAGAATGTCTTACAGAAATCAGGAAAATATTGTATATACTATTACCAGTTTATGATAAAGAATTCAACTCAGGAACAGCCCAGATGGAAAGATAGATGGGGCAATGTCCAGAGGATTCCAAGCACAGTGGTTTCTGTTCCCATCGAGTTGGGGTGTGCCAACTTCCTGGCATGTGGATCACCAGGCTAGAAATTCTCTGAACCCCATTGTTTAGGGGTTTTTGTAAAAGTTTTATTACACAGGAATGATTGATGATATCATTAGCCATTGATGACTGAACTCAATCTCCAGTCCCTCTCCCCTCTACAGAAATCCAGGTGTGAGATTGAAAGTTCCAGCCCTCTAATCACATGGTTGATTCCTCTGGCAACCAGCCCTTATCCAGGTGTCTATAGGCTCACCACGAGTCACCTCATTAGAACAAAGACACTCCTACTACTTCTAACCCACAAGAAACCCAAGAGAGTTAGAGCTCTGTGTCAGGAACTAGGCACAGAAACAAAATATATATTTATTATTGTTTCACAGGATGATTATGTCATCATCTGATACATTCCAATGACTTCTCTTGGTGCTTTGTTAGATGTGAATTTGTACATGGCTGTATTCGATCTCATCCCTACTGCTAAGCATCACCTTGCAACACTCCCACCTGGGCATGCTGTATTGCAGTCATGCTGGGTTTTCTGTTTCTCTACACCTCTATGTTCTCTTTTCTCACTGTCTTTTTTAGGATAGACTATACTTTTATAAACGGTTTTAGGTTTACCGAACAAGTAAGCAGAAAGTATAAAGTTCCCATATACACCATTGCCCATCATATACAGTATCACTTATTAACATATACATATATATTTGTTATAATTGATAAGCCAGTATTAATACATTATAATTTATTATAATCCATAATTCACATTAGGGTTCACACTTCATGTTGTACCTCCTATGGGTTCTGACACATGTATAATGACATGAATTTCTAGTGCCCTAAAAATGTCCTATGCTTAATTCATTCCTTCCTTCCTTCACTCTGAACCCTGGGCAACCACCTGTCTTTTAGCTTTCTCCATAATTTTGCCTTTTCCAGAATGTCATATAGTTGCAACCTTACAGTATGTAGCCTTTTGAGAATGGCTTTCTTTCACCTAGCAATATGCATTTAAGACTTCTCCATGTCTGCTTGTGTATTGATAGCTTTTTTTTTTTTTTTTTTTTTTTTTACTACTGAATAACATTACATTGTCTGGATGTACCACAGTTTATTCATACATTCACTCACTAAAAGCCACCTTGGATCTTGGGTGCTTCCAAGTTTTGGCAATTATGATTAAGTCTGCTGTATACATACACGTGCAGGTTTTTGTGTGGACATATTTGTCAGCTCCTTTGGGTATACAATGAAGAGCTAAATTGCTGAAGTATATGGTAAGTTTTGTAAGAAACTTCCAAAATGTCTTTCAAAGTGGCTATAACATTTTAAATTCCAGGGCAATGAATGAGATTTCCTTTTGTTCCACATCCTCACCAGCATTTGATATTCTCAGTGTTCTGGATTTGGGCTATTTTAATAGGTGTGTAGTGGTACCTCATGATTGTTTTAATTTACATTTTTCTGATGATGTATAATGTGGTGCATTTTATCATATCGTGATTTTTTATCTGTATATTTTCTTTGGTGAGATATCTCTTTAGTCTTTGGCCTACTTTTAATTGGGGTGTTAGATTTTTTATTATTGAATTTTAAGAGTTCTTTTTATATTTTGGATAACATTCCTTTATCAGATGTGTCCTTTGGAAGTATTTTCTCCCTGTCCATGGCTTGTTTTCTTATTTGTTTGACACTGTCCTTTGTAGAGCAGACATTTTTAATTTAATAAAGTCCAGATTATCTTTTTTTTATGGATTGTGCTTTTGGCATTGTATCTAAAAAGTCATTGCCAAACCTAAGGTCACCTAGGTTTTTTCCTATGTTATCTTTTATGAGTTCACAGTTTTTGCATTTTATATTTCAGTCTATAGTTCACTTTTAGTTACTTTATTTGAAGGTTATAAGGTCTGTGTCTAAATTCAGGAGTTTTTATTTTGCATGTGAATGTCCAGTTGTTTGGCACCATTTGTTGAAAAGACTATAATGTCTCCATGGTATTGTCTTTGCTCCTTTGTCAGTGATCAATTGACTATATTTGTTTAGGTCTATTTGGGGGATCTTTATTCTGTTCCATTGATATATTTGTCTGTTTTTGCCAATTCCACACTGTATTGATTATTATAGCTTCATAAAGAGTCTTGAACTTGAGTAACTTGAGTAGTGTCAATCCTCCAATTGTTCTTCTCTGTCAGTATTGTGTTGGCTATTCTGGGTTTTTTGCCTCTCCATCTATTTGCTTTTGCTTTTCTAAAAGCTCTAGGAGAGCACAGGGAGAACACCTGAGCAGTTCCACTGGGAGAGAATTTGAGTATCTTCCAGGAAGACTTTATCATGCCAGTTAGTTTTTCAAGGAACGAGAACAGCTGCTTCACAAGGCACTTGGTGGTGGAGATATTAATTAATTGCTTATTTGGATCCAATATGGGATCCAATTTATATATACAGTAACTCAAATTCTAAGAAACTAAAATATTTGTTGCCAATATTGAATCCATTGATAAACCATATTTATTTTGGAGATGGAATAAGAGGTAAAGTGACGAGATTACCCAAAGGAGTCTGGTGGGAAGTCACTGAGCACACTAATATTGGAGTCCAGGTAGATTTAGTACAAAGACTGTAAAACCCTGAGATTGAACATAGAGAGGATGACATTAACCCCTTGGCAAGTGTTTTCCTGTCAGACAGAGCACCTATTCAAAGCAACCACCTAAAGCCTGCTGTCTTAAGTGAGAAAGAAGCCATTTGCAGTACCTTGTGTAAAACAGTACTATTTGCATTTTCTGTGAAGACAGAAATGGTTTGCATGCTCAGGATAGTATTATATTAAAAGAGATGTACTACAGCCAACATCATACTCAATGGGCAAAAACTAAAAGCATTTCCCCTAAGAACAGGAACAAGACAGTGATATCTGCTTTCCCCACTTGTATTCAACATAGTATTGAAAGTATTAGCCACATTGATCAGGCAAGAAGGAAATATAAAAGGTATCCAAGTTGGAAAGGAGGAAGTGAAACTCATTATTTGCAGATGACATGATATTGTACATAGAAAGCCCTAAAGACTCCACCAAAAAACTACTAGATTGAATAAATGAATTTGGCAAAGTAGCAAGATACAAAATTAATATCCAGAAATTAATGGCATTTTTATACACCAATAATGAGTACTTAAAAAGAGAAACTAAAAAACAAATCCCAATTACCATTGCAACAATAACAATAACAAAAAATTAAGATACCTAGGAATAAACTTAACCAAGGAGATAAAAGACCTGTTCTCAGAAAGCTACATGGCATTGAAAAAAGAAATAGAAGAAGACATAGAAAAATGGAAGCATATACCATGTTCATAAATTGGAAGAATCAACATCATTAAAATGGCCATACTACCCAAAACAATATATAGATTCATTGCAATCCCTATTAAAATACAAATGGCATACTTCACAGAGGAAAACAAAAACTCCAAAAGTTTATGTGGAACCAAAAAAGACCCCAAACAGCCACAGCAATCTTGAAAAAGAAGAACTAAGTAGGAGAGATCACAATACCGGATATCAGGTTATACTACAAAGCCACCATAATCAAAATAGCCTGGTACTGGCATAAGAACAGACATAAGATCAATGGAACTGAACAGACAACCAAGAAATCAACCCTAGACAGTATGCTCAATTAATATTTGACAAAAGAGGCAAGAGCATACAATGGAGAAAAGATAGTCTCTTCAATAAATGGTGCTGGGAAAATTAGACAGGTACACGCAAAAAAATGAAATTATACCACCAACTTACACCATATATAAGAATAAAGTCAAAATGGATAAAAGACTTAAATATAAGTCAAGTAACCATAAAAATCCTATAAGAAAATGTAGGCAACAAAATTTCAGACATCACATGAAGCAGAATTTTAACTGATACATTACTTAGGGCAAGAGAAACAAAGGAAAAAAAAAATGAATAAATGGGACTACATCAAACTAAAAAGCTTCTGTACAGCAAAATAAACCAGCATCAAAATGAAAAGGAAACCCACTATGTGGGAGAACATCAAATAAGGGGTTAATTTTCAAAACATATAAAGTGCTCATAAAACCCAACAAAAAGAAGACAAACAACCAAATTAAAAATGGGCAGAAGACCTGAATAGACACTTCTCCCTACAGATGGCCAAGAGACATATGAAAAAATGCTCAATGTCACTAATCATCAGAGAGATGCAAATTAAAACGACTATGAGATATCACCTCACACCTGCTAGTATGGCTACCACCAACAAATCATCAAACAACAAGTGCTGGTGAGGGTGTGGAGAAAAGGGGACTCTAGTACACTGCTGGTGGGAAGACAGACTGGGGAAGCCACTATGGAAAACAATATGGTGTTTTCTCAAAAAATTAAAAATTGAACTGCCATTTGACTCTGTGATCCCACTTCTAGGAATATACCCTAAGAAGCCTGAAACACCAAACAGAAAGAATATATGTACCCCCATGTTCATAGCAGTGTTATTTACAATAGCTAAGATCTGGAAACAGCCCAAGTGTCCATCAATAGATGAGTGGATAAAAAAGCTGTGGTATATATACACAATGGAATACTCTGCAACTGTAAGAAAGATAGATCTGTTACCCTTTGAGACGACATGGAGGAACCTGGAGAGTATTATGCTAAGTGAAATAAGCCAGTCAGAGAAAGACAAGTATCACATGCTCTCACTTATTTGTGGAATTTAATGAACAAAATATGCTGACAAACAAAATAGAGCCAGAGACATGGAAGTAGGGAACAGACTGACAAATCTCATTGGGAAGCGGATTGGGGTGGGATAGGAAGAGATAAAACAAAGAACGTATATACATATATGCATAAACCATAGGCACAGGAAAGAGTGTGGTGAAGGCTGGCAGGGATGAGAACGGGGAAGAGGGTGTCAATGGGGAAGAAAGGAGGCACATCTGTAATTTTTTTTACCATAAAAGATAAATTAAAAATTAATTAATTAATTAATTAATTAATTTAACATTAAATGAAAAAAATGAAATGCTTAAAGGAACTTATAATGTGCCATATTTGAACATATGAAAAAATAAATAGTAATCTCTCCTAAAAAAAAGAAAAGGAGAAAGAGATATACTAGTTTTAGCATGTTTGGCTTTTTGCCAAACCTGCTTCTAACCTCCTCTGATCTTCAAAATTATCGTGATCCTCAGAGCATTTATAAAGTCACAAAAGCTTATCTCTTGCAATTTCATTTGCCAGAATTGTGACTGAAATATTTTCTTGGATACCACTTATTTTTCATTTATTTTTAATATTTTTTATTAGGAATCTATTATGTAACAGTCACTGCAATTAGCTTTTAGATGTAATGATGAGCAAACACCATTAACTCTGAAAAGTGCTGTGATGTACATTGTACATCATGTACACAATGTTATAAAAGTGACTAAAAAAGGCAATCCTACCTAATCTACAGGGAGGTAACCATTTTATTAGGAAGGTACATTCATGCTGCAATAGGAAAAATAACTAGTGGAGGTGTGGGAAGTGAATGTGAGGCACAGGAAATGGCAAATGCAGAAGGCATTGGTAGGGAATGGGAGGAAATGGAATTATTGCAGGACATCACTCATTTACAGATAGATGACAGGTAGGTAGGTAGGTAGGTGGGCAGACAGACAGAGAGATACTACTCCTGACTACCACTCACCAAGATTTCACAAGCACCCAAAATTCAACAAGATTCAATTAAGATTTCCTTACCATATTATCGTTATGTCACCTAGTGAAGCTTATCTCCCCTTCGTTACGAAATAATAGCAACAAGAAAACTGGGAGAAAAAGGTGATACCCTCAAAGCCATCGTCAGCAAAGACATTTTGTCTCTGTTTCTTGTTCTCTTTGATGAGTCAGCATTGATAACTATCTATACAATTTGACCTTTTTAAAATAGATCCTTATAGAGATAAGAGAATAAGACCTTGTACATAATAAAATATTGCCATGTTTAACATTTATGCGCCAGTGCTTAGGATTTGCCACCAGAAATGGTCACTCAAAATCAAACACTACAAAAGATTTGATTTATGATCTTTGAGACAGGAAAAAAAAATTCAGAGAACATTATAATCTAACCTTGCTGCCAACACAACACAAATATTTATATATAATTATTACTTTAAAAACTATTCTCCTTTCATCAATGTAGACGTGTAAAATTATTAAAAGGATTCTAGAAACAGATCTTAATCTGAGTTCTGAGTATGCTTTTTATATGCTGTTATCATAAAAATTACACAGTACATTTGCATTAATTTAATTCATTAATAAAATGATATTGCATGGATTAAATAAATTTATGAATATAAACTGACTAGTATAATTCTAGCCACATATTAAGTGTTCAATAAACATTACCTATTCAAAATTATTGTTATTCTTTTCCCTATACTGTGTTTTTAATTACAATGAACACTCATATTACAAATTACAGATGTACCATATCTCACAGTCTACGCCAGTGCACCGCACTTCTACACAGTGGATTTGGCCAACCGGGAGGTAGCAATTGGGAGACTCTGGTGTTAGTCCACCTGGAAATCAAGTGTTTGGAGTCTGCTATCTAGAGCTCATTTCTATGGGCTAAAACTATAGTATCTGAAGAGAAAAGTGCTCATAACAAGGATTTTTTTCTTTTGCTCTGATAATTCTAATAGGGAACTATGCAAGGAGAGAAGCCAGCACCTTTTGTATTTGTTTATAAACTTAATCAGAGTACCCATTTTGCCTGTTCGTTTGTTTTCTAGATTCTACAGTGCATATTCTTATCATGCAAGGTAATGTCTGAAAAGCAAGAAGTCAGAGCCATTTGAATACGTGTCTGTAAACGTGGATCCAAGCCATAAGGCTTGTACATATTTCATGAGGCCTTTCCCTGTGGAACCTAGATTTTAATATCTATTGTTTCATGGCAAAAAGTTCCATGTTAATAGAACTAGAATGGCAAGAACGGATACGGCAAAGGCCAAGACAAGAAAACTGCAGCCCCTTCTAAACTGCATGCGTTCCCAGAAGATTGCAATATGCATAGATTTCATTGCTGAACTTCCTGCTCACTTCTCAAAATAATATTATTTTTGTAGATATTTACTTATATAATAATGAAAAATTTATTTTTCAAAAACACAGTTACCTTAATTAAATATTTGTATACTGAGTTTTCATTTAACAAGATATCATATATACCTACATTTATATTTACATACACATATGTAACAAAAACATTTCATTTTTGCATAGCATTGCTCTGAATGGATTATCCATCATGCCTTTAACAAACCCTTGGATATTGTATTTGTAAGTTATTCAGATTATTTCTACTATAAATAGCATTGTACTAAGCATCCTTGTTACATTTTTTCACATTTGCCTAAGTATTTCCTATATACTTAATATTAATTAGTGAAAATGAAGTGCAGATTTCTTGTAGGATATTTTCCTACTCTATATTCAAAGTATTAAAAATGTGCATATCCATGAAATTATGCATTTTAATCCATGCTTTCACTTACACTTTTAGTAAGTGCTTCCCTTATAACACTCTTTGAATTCATATATAAATTGATTCATACAATAATTTACACATACAGGTGTTTTTTCTGTACTATTTCAGTATGCTTTTTTTATTAGTCTATTTTCCCAGTTTGTCCATTTGACATTTTTTTAAAATAAGTTCTCATCCATTCTTACATTTCATTCTTATTAGTAAAATTTACAATCCGTTATTTTCATTCTAAAGAAAAAATGCACTGTCACTTTGAATAATGTTGCTTTCCATTTATATCTGTATTTGGAAACACTTGGCATTCTTTTTAGTATTTCAACAAATGTTGAGCCTTCTTCTTACCTACCTATAAGTGTTTTCTGGAGTTTCATTCTAGCTTTGTTGGTTTCTGTTCTGGCAGTATTGGTGAAAGGAAGTATCACTGTCTTGTATTTGAACACATGACTTTAGAGCAGAGTTTCCAAACTGTGTTGTGGAATACTATTTCTGTATAATGTTAATTGATTTTACAAATGCTCCCCTATTTTCACTGAGGTAAAATTAAAATCCAATGGGGAGAGATTGTGTCCAAATTTATTTTAGGAGGGGGAAGTTTCTGCCATTACATCAAATCTCGTAACTCAATTGGCTTATTATGCTCTAGGGATTGCTTGTTTCACATACTACACTAATCTTCTTAGAAATGCAAATATGCATGCTGCTACTTCCCTTTTGCCACCAATCAGTCATAGTACTCTTTAAAATTAAGTCTGGAGTTGACCTCATAATTCTTCTCAACATGTTCCCCTCGTCAGGATGGTCACTAGCATGAAATTGAAGTTGGCAAATTGAATAAAATTCATATGCTACCTATGCCTTTACTCCATTCTCTGCTTTCGTGTTGAAATTTTATAGTGTGGGTATATATTTGTGTATTTCAATATAACATGTTTGACTTTGAACATATATTATTCCTTTAACTGATCTCACAGCCTTGCCTTCTTACTTTAAAAACAAAACAAAACACATCTTATTGAAAAAAATTTTTTCCTTTTATTGATTTTAGAGAGAGAGGAAGTGAGTAGGAGAGATAGAAACATCGATGAGAGAAAACATTGATTGGCCGCCTCCTGCATGCCCACACTGAGGACTGAGCTCACAACCTGGGCATGTGCCCTGACCAGGAATCGAACCCCTGAACTCTTGGTGCATGGGTCAACACTCAACCACTGAGCCACACTAGCCTGACAAAACGCATCTTATTTTAATAGGAAACTAAAATATTCTTATAGTATTTGATATAACTATTACTTGGGTACACACACACAAACTCTACATGTTCTCATTTCTTCATTTTTACTCTGAAAAATTTATATACAGTGAAATTTACAAGTGAAGTACACTTTTATGAGTGTTGAAAAATGTACAGAGTTGTATGTACTGCAATCAAGATTCAGAATAGTTCCATCATCCCCTCTCACCCAAATTCACTTATGTTGCCCCTTTGTGGTCAACTCCTCTCACCTCCCCTAACTTCTGGAAACTATTGATCTGTTCTTCATTCCAATAGTTTTACCTATTCCAAAATGTTATAATAATGAATTATATGGTATATAGTTTTTGAGACTGACTTCTTTCACTTTGAAAAAAAAGGAATTGGAAATTGATCTATATTGCTATATGTATTGGTAGTTCATTCCTTTTGATTGCTAAGTAGTATTCTATTGTTCATCCATTCACCAGTTGAAGGACATTTGGACTGTTTTTAATTGGGGGCAATTATGAGCACTTTAAAAATTAGAATACAATTTTTTGTGTGAACTTAAGTGTCTATTTATCTTGGATAAAGGAGTTGCAGTGCTTGGTAATATGATAAGTGAAGGTTTATTTGATAAGAGAGTGCCATGATATTTCCCTAAGCGGCTGTAGCATTTTGCATCCTCATTAAAATACATAAAAGGCCCTGGTCGGTTTGGCTCAGCGGTTAGAGCGTCGGCCTGTGGACCAGAGTCCCGGGTTCGGTTCCCACTAAGGGCATGTACCTCGGCTGCAGTTTGTCTCCTCCCCGGTTGGGGCCGTGCGGGTGGCAGCCAGTCAATATGTCTCTCTCACATCGATGTTTCTCTCTCTCTCTTCCCCCCCTCTCTTCCTCCCGCTCTATCTGAAGATAAATGCAAAAATGTCCTCTGGTGAGGATAAAAAATAATAATAATAAAATAAAATAAAATACATGGAAGCTCCAATTATTCCACATGCTCACCAGAACTTGTTATTTCACTTTTTAAAAATTGTTATAACTAAAAATCTCGCATTTAATAGAGATAATATAAATTCAAATTAGAGAAAAATGAACTATGTAGCATTAGAGGGTGGTAAGTAAGGAATCAATAATTATCAAACGAAGAATTTTCTTCCTGCCAACTGCATGACCTTGATTTATATATATATTGACATACCAACTTGATGACCCAACTTCGGTCAAATAATATACTTTGTGGCCTTTTTCCTGAGGACTAACCATGTTGATGACCTTTTCATGTGTCTGTCATCCATGCACCTTCTTCAAGTGTTCAAATCTTTTACCCAATTTTTAATTGGGTCAATTATTTTCTTATTCTTGATCACTTAACCTTTTAGCATAATTTTGATTTCTCTGGATTAGCAGCATATAAGGACCTGCTATATGGTGCTTTATGCCTGATTTTAGGCTATTCTTGAGCAAATGCGTGGCCTAACTACTAACAAAGAGATGGTTGCAATGAAACATCCACCATTTATTTATTATTGGTAATCACAGAATCCTTAAAAGGCTATATCTAAAAACAGTAAGTTCATGCGGCCCCTGCTGGGAGACGCGCCCTCGGGGAACTGCGGCCCCGGCTGGAAGACGCGCCCTCGGCGGGGAACTGCGGCCCCGGCTGGGAGAGACGCCCTCGGTGGGGAGCTACGGCCCTGGCTAGGAGCCGCGGCCCCAGTTGAGAGCGGCAGCCCCGGCTAGGAGCGGTAGCCCCGGCTAGGAGCAGCGGCCCCAGCGTGGCGACCTTAGCTGGGAGCGGTGGTGGCGGTGCCCGCCCTCGGGGTTAAGAGCCCCAGCTACTCCACAGCGCAGAGAGCCGGGACAGACTGCTAAATACTCACAGCCTCTCACCTGGGGCTCCGACAGAGGGAGGGCGGACTGGACTGGAACTCTGAGGGGACACCTGGGATTTGGAGGGCGCTCAGAGTTTGTGCTGAGCTGTGGCCACAAAGGACAGTGGTGGCCAGCCCCTCCTTCCCGATTGCACAGACCTGCAGCGAAGTTTGCTCCTTCCCGGAGCTGAGGAAGCCCCTCCCTCAGAGATTCCCAGGTGAGGCAAAGAGGTAAAGAAATGCAAATTGAGGCTCATTAACAACCAGCATTGGCCCCACCCTCGGAAACCCTCTTACACTGTAAACATCTGAGGGAGGTCCTCATTCAATTGAGATCCTAAGGCTTTTCAAGTAACTGAGGCTAATAGCCTCCAGGCAAAAAGCTAGAGCATAACTAAACCTTTCCTGAGCCTGCATATCTACCCAGGAAAGTGAGACTTGATAGTGGTGTTGAAGGAGGGCCCTCCACGCTCATCCAAACCCAGTAGAGGGAGCCACAAATAGCAGAACACCAACACCCACAGGGAAAATTTGGCAGGCTCCAAAACCCACTGGGATAGCAAAAATGGTGAAACAAAGAAACAGATCCCAAATGAAAGAACAAGAGAACTCCACCGAAGATGAGATAAATGAAGTGCAGCTAAGCAAATTATCAGAGGGAGAGTTCCGAGCCATGATCTTGAGGAAACTAAACAGCATGAGTAAGGACATCAACACCATGAGTAAAGATATAGAAACACTGAAAACCAACCAAGTGGAAATAAAGAATGACATAGCAGAAATAAAGAACACATTGGAAGGATTGACCAGCAGAGTAGAGGAAGCAGAGGACCGGATCAGTGAATTAGAAGACAGAGTAGAAAAAATCAATCAATCAGAAAACCAAAAGGAAAAAACAATGAAAAAACAGGAAGATAGCTTAAGAGAACTGTGGGACAACTGGAAACGTAATAACATTCGCATTATTGGAGTCCAGGAAGAAGAAGAAAATGAGAAAGGGTTAGAGAATATATTTGAAGAAATAGTGACAGAAAACTTTCCTAACCTGGTGAAGGAAGAAAACATTCAAGTTCAAGAAGCACAGAGAGCCCCAAGTAAGAAGAATCCAAACAGGCCCACACCAAGACACATAATAATTAAAATGCCAAAAATCAAAGACAAAGAGAGAATCCTAAAGGCAGCAAGAGATAAGCAACAGGTTACCTACAAAGGAAACCCCATTAGGCTATCATCTGACTTCTCAACAGAAACACTACAGGCCAGAAGGGAATGGCATGAAGTAATCAAGGTCATGAAAAACAAGGATCTGAATCCAAGACTACTCTATCCAGCAAGGCTATCATTCAAAATAGAAGGTCAAATAAAGAGCTTCCCAGACAAAAAAAGGCTAAGGGAATATATTAGCACCAAACCAGCACTGCAAGACATGTTAAAAGGACTGCTATAATTATTAGAAGAAATAGAAAGATAATTAGAACCACACTGTACAAAAATGGCAATAAATAAGTACATATCAATAATCACCTTAAATGTAAATGGACTGAATGCTCCAATAAAAAGACACAGAGTAGCTGACTGGATAAGAAAGCATGATTCACACATATGTTGCTTACAAGAGACCCACCTCACAACAAAAGACGCACATAGGTTGAAAGTAAAGGGATGGAAAAAAATCTTCCAAGCAAACAGAAAGGAAAAAAAAGCTGGGGTAGCAATACTCATATCCGATAAATTAGATTTCAAATTGAAGACCATAACTAGAGACAAAGAAGGCCACTACATAATATTGAAAGGATCTATCCAACAGGAAGATATAACCTTGGTAAACATATATGCACCCAATATAGGAGCACCAAAATATATTAAAAATCTTCTGGAGGACTTCAAAGGAGAAATCGACCACAATACAATCATAGCAGGAGACTTCAACACCCCACTGACATCACTGGATAGATCATCTAGACAAAAAATCAACAAGGAAACAGAGACTCTAAATGAAGCACTAGTTCAAATGGATTTAATAGATATATACAGAGAACTACACCCCAAAACTGCAGAATTCATATTCTTCTCAAATGCACATGGGACATTCTCAAA
Source organism: Tadarida brasiliensis (assembly GCA_030848825.1). NCBI lineage: Eukaryota > Metazoa > Chordata > Mammalia > Chiroptera > Molossidae > Tadarida > Tadarida brasiliensis. Next base: position 73,782,107 of record CM061269.1, on the reverse strand, counting down.
GATAGACCATATGTTAGGGCACAAACTAAGTCTCTACAAGTTCAAGAAGATTGAAATCATATCAAGCATCTTCTCAGACCACAATGGCATGAAACTAGAAATCAATTGCAACAAGAACATGCAAAAACATATGAACACATGGAGGCTAAATAGCATGTTACTGAACAATGAATGGGTTACCATGGAGATCAAGGAAGAATTTAAAAAATTTCTGGAAACCAATGAAAATGAACACACAACAACGCAAAACCTATGGGATACTGCGAAAGCAGTTCTGAGAGGGAAGTTCATAGCACTACAGGCCCACCTTAAGAAAGAAGAAAAATTTCTAATTGACTACCTAACCTCACAACTTAAAGAACTGGAAAGCAAACAAAAAGAAAACCCTAGAGCAAGTAGAAGGAAGGAAATAATAAAGATCAGAGCAGAAATAAATGACATGGAGACCAAAAAAACAATTCAAAGGATCAATAAAACAAAGAGCTGGTTTTTTGAAAAGATAAACAAGATTGATGGACCCTTAGCTAGACTCACCAAGAAACAAAGAGAGAAAACCCAAATACACAAAATCAGAAATGAAAGAGGAGAAGTAACAACTGACACCACAGAAATACAAAGGATCATTAGCAAATACTATGAACATTTGTATGGCAACAAATTCGACAATCTAAGCGAAATGGACACATTTCTAGAAACACATAGTCTCCCAAAACTGAATCGGAAAGAGATAGAAAACTTGAACAGGCCAATAACAACGAAGGAAATTGAAGATGCAATCAAGACTCTCCCAGCAAACAAAAGCCCAGGCCCTGACGGCTTCACGGGGGAGTTTTACCGAACATTCAAAGAAGAACTAACACCCATTCTCCTCAAATTATTCCAAAAAATTCAAGAAGAAGGAAGACTTCCAAACTCGTTTTATGAGGCCAGCATAATTCTCATCCCAAAACCAGAAAAAGACACTACAAAGAAAGAAAACTACAGGCCAATATCCCTGATGAATATAGATGCCAAAATCCTGAACAAAATACTAGCAAATCGGATCCAGCAATACATCAAGAAAATTATTCACCATGACCAAGTGGGATTCATCCCAGGGATGCAAGCCTGGTACAACATACGCAAATCAATAAATGTGATACATCACATAAACAAAATGAAAGATAAAAACCACATGATCATATCAATAGATGCTGAAAAAGCATTTGACAAAATCCAGCACCCATTTCTGATAAAAACGCTCAACAGTTTGGGAATAGAGGGATCATATCTCAACATTATAAAGGCCATATATGAAAGACCTACAGCCAACATCATACTCAATGGACAAAAACTAAAAGCATTTCCCTTAAGAACAGGAACAAGACAAGGATGCCCACTTTCACCACTCTTATTTAACATAGTACTGGAAGTCTTAGCCACAGCAATCAGACGTGAAGAAAAAATAAAAGGGATCCAAATTGGAAAGGAGGAAGTGAAACTGTCATTATTCGCAGATGACATGATATTATACATAGAAAACCCTAAAGACTCCATCAAAAATCTACTAGACTTAATAAATGAATTTGGCAAAGTAGCAGGATACAAAATTAACGTCAAGAAATCGACCGCATTCTTATACACCAATGATGAACTCACAGAAAGAGAAACTAAAAAAACAATCCCATTTACCATCGCGGCAAAGAAATTAAGATACCTAGGAATAAACTTAACCAAAGAAGTATAGGACCTATTTGCAGAAAACTACAAGACATTGAAAAAAGAAATAGAGGAAGATATAAAAAAGTGGAAGCACATACCTTGTTCATGGATTGGAAGAATTAACATCATTAAAATGTCCATACTACCCAAAGCAATCTACAGATTTAATGCAATCCCCATCAAAATACCAACGACATATTTCACAGAACTAGAACAAATACTTCAGAAGTTCATATGGAACCAAAAAAGACCCCGAATAGCTACAGCAATCTTGAAAAAGAAGGACAAAGTAGGAGGGATCACAATACCGGACATCAGGTTATACTACAAAGCTACTGTAATCAAAACAGCCTGGTACTGGCACAAGAACAGGCACATAGACCAGTGGAACAGAACAGAGAATCCGGAAATTGACCCAAGACATTATGCTCAATTAATATTTGACAAAAGTGGTAAGAGCATACAATGGAGCAAAGACAGCCTCTTCAATAAATGGTGTTGGGAAAATTGGACAGCTACATGCAAAAAAATGAAACTAGATCATCAACTTACACCATACACAAGAATAAACTCAAAATGGATAAAAGACTTAAATGTGACTCATGACTCCATAAGAATCCTAGAAGAAAATGTAGGCAACAAAATTTCAGACATCATACGCAGCAAAATTTTCACTCATATATCACCTAAGGCAACAGAAACAAAGGAAAAAATGAACACATGGGACTACATCAAACTCAAAAGCTTCTGCACAGCAAAAGAAACAACCATCAAAGTGGAAAGGCAACCTACTGTATGGGAGAGCATAATTGCCTATGATATATCAGATAAGGGACTAACTTCCAAAATTTATAGAGTGCTCATACATCTCAACAAAAGGAAGACAACCCAATTAAAAAATGGGCAGAGGAACTAAATAGATACCTCTCCAAACAGGACATACAAACGGCCAAGAGACATATGAAGAAATGCTCAACTTCACTAATCATCAGAGAGATGCAAATTAAAACAACAATGAGGTATCACCTCACACCTGTCAGAATAGCCGCCATCAACAAAGCATCAAACAACAAGTGTTGGCGAGGGTGTGGAGAAAAGGGGACTCTAATACACTGCTGGTGGGAGTGCAGACTGGTGCAGCCACTATGGAAAACACTATGGTGTTACCTCAAAAAATTAAAAATTGAATTACCATTTGACCCAGTGATCCCACTCCTAGGAATATACCCGAAGAAGCTTGAAACACCAATCAGAAAGAATACATGTACCCCCATGTTCATAGCAGCGCTATTTACAATAGCTAAGATCTGGAAACAGCCCAAATGTCCATCAGTAGATGAATGGATAAAAAAGCTGTGGTACATATACACAATGGAGTATTATGCAGCTTTAAGAAAGAATGATCTCTTATCCTTTGCGTCGACATGGGAGGACCTGGAAACTATTATCCTAAGTGAAACAAGCCAAGCAGAGAAAGACAAACACCATATGATCTCACTTATTTCTGGAGTATAATGAACATAACAGTGTGAGGAGCAGGGTAGTCCCGGAGACGTGGAAGTGGGGTACAGGCTGACATCTGCCAGAAGAGGGGGCGGGGGAGGGGAGCAGTGAACACAGAACATGTACGCATGTACTCATAACCAATGGACATGGACAACAAAACGGGGACGGGACAGGGAGGGAGGGGGAGGGGGGTGTCAATGGGGGAAAAAAGGAGAATCATCTGTAACATAAGTAAATTAATAAAAAATAAATAAATAAAAAAAAATAAATAATAAATAAAAACAGTAAGTTCAGTTATGCCTTTGTTAATATTAAGAGCAAACTTGACCAACTAGAAGTTCAGGTAATTGCTTTAACTAACTAACTTTAAAGATGCTTGAGAAGTAAACATAAGTATTGAAAAGTGTATTCATCTATACACATATATACATATTTAAATATATAAATTCCTCAGGTCTTCACTTAGAAACATGTTACTCCTTACTTTACAAATAATGTTAACAATTTGCATTTTCAACTTTTAAATTATAGACAAGAAATTTGAACTGAGGTAGAGACTGTTAAAGTCAGATTAAATGCTTGTTACAAAGGAAGATTACTGATAATCTTTCAGAGAGGCAATTACTGATAACTATGCAGAGAGGTGAATAAGATAGTACACAGAAGAACATTTTTAGTGAGTCTACTTAGCAATTGATATGTAACAAACACATTCAGTAGTTCTGTGCTGGGGCTAGATAATACATTTGCAAATGGTAGATATTAAAAATTAAAAGTAGTATTAGATTTAATATTCTCTGTTTAATAGAGTATACATGAATTATCTTAGAGAAATTTCTATAAAATGTAGAAATTGTTTTATAGTTTTGGTGATGGGAAGAAAAAAGTTAGAGTTCACTTTTCTGGAGCTACAGTCTCTTAGATGCTACAGCTAACTTTCCAGTAGTGTTACATAAACCTATGACTGTATCTTAATACTTAAGAGAAAAACTTTATGCTGCATTGGAAAATCCTGCTACAGTGAGAGACTGATGCTAAAGACAATTGGGATACTAATTTTGAAGTAGCAGAAATATATTAAAACCTCAACCAAACAAAACAAAAAACACCCACTTATTATAGTAGAAAATAACATGTTTTTTTTACATATGTAGAGATTTAAAGGAATATATTTTGGAAATGGTCAAGATGTCCTTTTTGCTCATCTTCACTTTTGCAGGTTTCTAATTATTTATTTGAATATCTTGGAAATATATGTGCCTCTGTCTTGATGCTTCCTTTTGACCTCACCCCCTAGTCCCAGATATCCATCCAATGAACGTTTTATTGTCCTTGGTTGCTCAGCCCTACTTGTAGCAAATATTGCCATTTGCTAAAATCTAAACTCTTTTCATTTTTAGGATGAGCTGGTTTTACTTAATTATTCCTTCTTTATTTTTTCCTAGTTTTTCTATAAGCCATCTTTATTTAATTTCCTACCTCCTTCAAAGAGCTAGAAACTTTCAAGAAAAAAGAACATGGGATTTTTCTTTTCCCATCTTTTAGTTTTTATATTTATTTTATTTCACTTATTTATTTATTTATTTTTGTCTTTTTTTATGGTTAAATATTATCAATTTTATGTTATTTATTTACTTATTTATTTATTTATTTATTCATTTATTTTTGTTACAGATGTTTCTCCTTTTTCCCCCATTGACACCCTCCTCCCTCTCCCTCCCCGCCTCGTCCCCAGTTTTGTTGACCATGTCCATTGGTTATGCGTACATGCATATAAATTCTGTGGTTTATCGCTCCCCTCCCCCACCTCCTCTTCTGGCAATTGTCAGTCTGTACCCTACTTCCATGTCTCTAGGACTACCCTGTTCCTCAGACTGTTATGTTTATTATATTCCAGAAATAAGTGAGATCATATGATATTTGTCTTTCTCTGCTTGGCTTGTTTCACTTAGGATAATACTCTCCAGGTCCTCCCATGTGGTCTCAAAGGATAAGAGATCTTTCTTTCTTACAGCTGCATAGTATTCCATTGTGTATATGTACCACTGCTTTTTTATCCATTCGTCTACTGATGGATACTTGGGCTGTTTCCAGATCTTAGCTATTGTAAATAGTGCTGCTATGAACATGGGGGTACATATATTCTTTCTGATTGGTATTTCAGGCTTCTTAGGGTATATTCCTAGGAGTGGGATCACTGGGTCAAATGGCAGTTCAATTTTCAACTTTTTGAGGTAACACCATAGTGTTTTCCATAGTGGCTGCCCCAGTCTGCATTCCCACCAGCAGTGTACTAGAATCCCCTTTTCTCCACACCCTCGCCAACACTTGTTGTTTGATGCTTTGTTGATGGCGGCTATTCTGACAGGTGTGAGGTGATACCTCATTGTTGTTTTAATTTGCATCTCTCTGATGATTAGTGAAGTTGAGCATTTCTTCATATGTCTCTTGGCCATTTGTATGTCCTGTTTGGAGAGGTGTCTATTTAGTTCCTCTGCCCATTTTTTAATTGGGTTCTTTGTCTTCCTTTTGTTGAGATGTATGAGCACTCTATATATTTTGGAAATTAGTCCCTTATCTGATATATCATAGGCAATTATGCTCTCCCATACAGTGGGTTGCCTTTCCACTTTGATGGTTGTTTCTTTTGCTGTGCAGAAGCTTTTGAGTTTGATGTAGTCCCATGTGTTCATTTTTTCTATGTTTCTGTTGCCTTCGGTGATATATCAGTGAAAATTCTGCTGCATATGATGTCTGAAATTTTGTTGCCTACATTTTCTTCTAGGATTTTTATGGATTCACGAGTCACATTTAAGTCTTTTATCCATTTTGGGTTTATTCTTGTGTATGGTGTAAGATGATGGTCTAGATTCATTTTTTTTGCAGGTAGCTGTCCAATTTTCCCAACACCATTTATTAAAGAAGCTGTCTTTACTCCATTGTATGCTCTTGCCACCTTTGTCGAATATTAATTGAGCATAATGTTTTGGGTCAATTTCTGGATTCTCTGTTCTATTCCATTGATCTATGTGCCCGTTCTTGTGCCAGTACCAGGCTGTTTTGTTTACAGTAGCTTTGTAGTATAACCTGATGTCTGGTATTGTGATCCCGCCTACTTTGTCCTTCTTTTTCAAGATTGCTGTAGCTATTCGGGGTCTTTTTTGGTTCCATATGAACTTCTAAAGCATTTGTTCTAGTTCTGTGAAATATGTCGTTGGTATTTTGACGGGGATTGCATTGAATCTATAGATTGCTTTGGGTAGTATGGACATTTTAATGATGTTAATTCCTTCAATCCATGAACAAGGTATGTGCTTCAACTTTTTTATATCTTCCTCTATTTCTTTTTTCAATGACCTGTAGTTTTTTGTGAAGAGATCCTTTACTCTTTGGTTAAGTTTATTCCTAGGTATCTTAATTTTTTTGCCCCAATGGTAAATGGTATTGTTTTTTTAGTTTCTCTTTCTGTGAGTTCATCATTGGTGTATAAGAATGCTGTCGATTTCTTGACATTAATTTTATATCCTGCTACTTTGCCAAATTTATTTATTAACTCTAGGAGATTTTTGATGGAGTCTTTAGGGTTTTCTATGTACAATATCATGTCATCTGCTAATAATGAGTTTCACTTCCTCCTTTCCAATTTGAATCCCTTTTATTTTATCTGCATGTCTAATTGCTGTGGCTAAGACTTCCAGTACTATATTAAATAAGAGTGGCAAAAGTGGGCATCCCTGTGTTGTTCCCGCTCTTAAAGGGAATGTTTTAGTTTTTGCCCATTGAGTATGATGTTGGCTGTAGGCCTTTCATATATGGCCTTTATTATGTTGAGATATCATCCCTCTATTCCCACATTGCTGAGTGTTTTTATCAGAAATGGGTGCTGGATTTTGTCAAATGCTTTTTCAGCATCTATTGATATGATCATATGGTTTTTATCTTTCATTTTGTTTATGTGGTGTATCACATTTATTGATTTGCAAATATTGTACCATCCTTGCATCCCTGTGATGAATCCCACTTGGTCATGATGAATAATTTTTTTTGATGTATTGCTGGATCCTATTTGGTAATATTTTGTTAAGGATTTTGGCACCTGGGTTCCTCAGGGATATTGGCCTGTAGTTTTCTCTCTTTGTAGTGTCTTTATCTGGTTTTGGATTTAGGATTATGCTGGCCTCATAAAACGAGTTTGAAAGTGTTATGTCTTCTTGGATTTTTTTTGGAATATTTTGAGGAGAATGGGTATTAGATCATCTTTGAATGTTCAGTAAAACTCCCCCGTGAAGTATCCAGGCCTGGGTTTTTGTTTGCTCGGAGTTCCTTAGTTACATCTTCAATTTCCTTTGTTGTTATTGGTCTGTTCAAGTTTTCTATCTCTTCCCGGTTCAGTTTTGGGAGGCTGTGTGTTCCTAGAAATTTGTCCATTTCTCCTAGATTGTTCAATTTGTTGGCGCATAATTGTTCATAGTATGTTTCGATGATCATTTGTATTTCTGTGGTGTCAGTTGTTACTTCTCCTCTTTCGTTTCGATTTTGTTTATTTGGTTTCTCCCTTTTTGTTTCTTGGTGGGTCTGGCTAAAGGTTCATCGATCTTTTGTATCTTTTCAAAGAACCAACTTTTTGTTTCATTGATTTTTTGAATTGCTTTTATAGTCTCTATGTCGTTTATTTCTGCTCTGACCTTTACTATTTCCTTCTTCCTATTAGCTCTGCATTTTTCTTTTTTTTACTTTCAAGACTTTAAGTTGTAGGGTTAGAGAGTCAATTAGGAATTTTTCTTTTTCTTGAGGTAGGCCTGTAGTGCTGTGAACTTCCCTCTCAGGACTGTTTTCGCTGTGTCCCATAAATTTTGAGTTGTTGTTTTCATCGGTTTCCAGGAAGTTTTAATTTCTTCCTTGATCTCGTTAGTAACCCATTTGTTGTTTAATAACAAACTATTTAGCTTCCAAGTGTTTGAATGTTTTTGTGTGTTTTTATTGTAATTGAGTTCGAGTTTCATGCCCCTGTGATTTGAGAAGATGCTTGTTATGATTTCAATCTTCTTGAATTTATAGAGACTTATTTTGTTTCCTAACATGTGGTCTATCTTTGAGAAAGTTCCATGTGCACTTAAGAAGAATGTATATTCTGCAGCTTTGGAGTGGAGTGTTCTGTAAATATCAGTGAAATCCAACTGATCTAGTTCGTCTTGTAAGGACTCTATGTCCTTGTTAATTTTTTGTCTAGAAGATCTATCCAGTGGTGTCAGTGGTGTGTTAAAGTCACCCACTATGATTGTATTGCTATTGATTTCTTCCTTGAAGTTTTTAAATATATTTTTGCCTATATTTGGTGTGTATATGTTTACCGGGGTTATATCTTCTTGTTGGATCGATCCTTTTAATATTATGTAGTGACCTTCTCTGTCTCTTATTATGGCCCTCGTTTTGAAGTTTATCTTGTCAGATATGAATATTGCTACACCAGCTTTTTTTTCATTTCCATTTGCTTGGAAAAATTTTTTCCATCCTTTCACTTTCATCCTGTGGGAGTCTTTTGTTGTGATGTGGGTCTCTTGTAGACAGCATATATATGGGTTGTGTTTTCTTATCCAATCAGCTACCCTAAGTCTTTTGATTGGAGCCTTTAAGCCATTTACATTTAAGCTGTTTACATTTAATTATTGATAGATAGTTATTAGTTGCCATTTTTATTTTATGCCTGTGTTCTTCTCTCTCTCTCTCTCTCTCTCTCTTTCTGTTTCTTCTTCTTCTTACAACAGTCCCTTCAACATTTCTTGCAGTGCTAGTTTGTTGGTGGTAAATTCCTTTAGCTTTTTTTTTTAAATCCGTGAAGCTCTTTATTTCTCCTTCAATTTTGAATGATAGCCTTGCGGGATAGAGTGGACTTGGATTCAGACCCTTGCCTTGCATTACTTTGTGCACTTCCTGCCACTCCCTTCTGGCCTGCAGCATTTCTATTGAGAAATCAGCTGACAGTCTAATGGGAGCTCCCTTGTACGTAACTTTCTGTCTCTCTCTTGCTTCTTCAAGATTCTTTCTTCGTCTTTAATGTTTGCTATTTTTATTATGATGTGTCTAGCTGTGGGTCTTCTGGGGTTCATCTTGCTTGGGACTCTCTGTGTTTCCTGGACTTGTGTGACTTTTTCCTTCACTGGTTTAGGGAAGTTTTCTGTCATTATTTCTTCAAACAGATTCTCTATTCCTTTCTCTGATTCTTCTCCTTCCAGTACCCCTATAAGGTGAATGTTGTTATGTTTTATATTGTCCCACAGCTCTCTTAAACTCTCTTCCTGCTTTTTAAACTTTTTTTCCATTTGCTGCTCTATTTGGGATTTTTTCTCTACCTTGTCTTCTAAGTCTCTGATTTGGTCTTCAGTTTCTTCTAATCTACTATTGAACCCTTCTAAGGTATTTTTCATAACAGCTATGTCATTCTTTATTTCCTCTTGATTTTTATGCATAGTTTTTACCTCTTTATGTGTAGCTTCTACCTCTTTTTTTTTAAGCTGACGTAGTTCCCACTGAGCTCTTCATAATTCTTATTAAGTTGCTTGTAGTTCTCACCAAATTGTTTGAGCACCCTTAAAATCATTGCTTTGAATTCTTTATCTGACAAGTTACTTTCTTCCATTTCCTATAGTTCCTTTTCTGGTGATTCCTCTTTTTCTTTCCTTTGGGTGTTATTTCTTTGTCTCCCCATTTTAGCCAACTGGTGGCTTTAGACTCAGTGAGGGATGTTTTGATGTGTAGGCAGCTCATTGTATATCAAATAAGGCTGCTGTGCCTCCCAGACTGTTCTGTTGTGTGTCACCTCTTACCTGCTGTGGATCCTGGAGGACTGACTACTGGGGGCTGGTATTGGTGTGTCCTGGTAGGTGCTGCTGCTGGATTGTGTGTCCCCTCTGAAGCTGTGTTCCCTGCTGGTGCCAGCTGTAGCTGTATGGCTCAGGCTCTGCTGGAGCCGCACTCCCTGCCTGCATGGTGGGCAGCTGGGTTGCACAGGCTCCACTGGAGCCCTGGCTCCCTGCCAGTGTTCTGGGTAGCTGGGTTGTACTGGCCCCATTTTAGCCCCTGCTCCCCGCTGATCCTGTGGGGAACTGGATCGCACAGTCCCTTCTGGAGACCAGGCTCCATGCCTATATTGTAGGCAGCTGGGTCACACAGGCTTCTCTGGAGCCCCAGCTCCCCGCTGGTCTCGTGGGGAGCTGGATCACACAGGCCCCTCTCAAGCCTTGGCTCCCCACCACTTTTGTGGGCCGCTGGGTTGCACAGTTCCTCTGGATCCCTGGCTCCCCACGGCTCTTGTGGGCATCTGGGTTGCACAGGCCCCTGTGGAGCCCCAGGTCCCGCCACTGGTGGCTGGGGAGTGCTGCTGCCCCGTGGGGCTCAGCTCCTGCTCAGCCTTTGCTGTAGTTTTTGGAAATGTTTCTCTTTTGCTGGTCTGTGCTTTGTTGTCCGGGGATGGATGTCTGCTCCCCAGCCTCTGTTGCTGGGGGTATATCTCACTCTGATCGGGCTGCTACTGTGGGGGATGGTGCTGCGCTCCCAGCTGTTTGCAGTTTCTGCAGCAGGCACCTTGACAGCTCCACTACTGTGCACTGGTCTGTGTTGACACAGGGTGTCCACTGGTCCAATGGTGCCAGGTGCACTGGTGGGCTCAGGTTGCTGGCCCTAGCCGCTCCCACTGCCTCCTCCCAGGGAAGACCCGGGGTCTTCCAAAATGGTGGGACCTCGCCGGGGTGCAGGGAGATGCGCCCCGAAGGGCCACTTACCGAGGTCACCGGCTGCTCCCGTCCACAGCACAGGGACCTGCTGCTCCGTGTCTCTGCACTGCACGAGTTTGGTCGTCCACCTTCACGTCCACTCACACTCTCTCACACACCAGCTCACTCTCTCACGCACTCACCCTCCCTCCTGTCCTGCCTGCTGCCATCGTCTGTGAATCAGAACATGGGATTTTGATTTACAAATTAGAATTACAAATAAGTCACAATGTCCCCCTTCCTTCATAATAAGTAAATAGTTTAGATAATTAAATATATTTTATTTCTTTTAAATCATCTTTTTAACTTGAAGGGAATCTTTAACTTTAATGAGTGACAGCAATTGCTATGAGTCTCATGAATCATCACCAACTTATCTGAATAAAGATGACCTCTTGGTTAATAAAAGTAATTTGAATTCACTGTACTTTTGAGATGAATACAATTTTCAGCTTTATTGGCAGGTGATTAATCAATATATATCAAATTGTGAAGACTTTTATCCCTGCCAGCTGCTTCTGACTTGCTTGACCCTGATTTATATCTTTGTTGTACTAACCTAATTTAAATAACTTGCTGTCTTGGCTTAAATAAATTATTTCTGTGGAAATATTTAAATGAGCAATATAAGTTTCAGAGTTAAATATATTCTTTCCCAAACGTGAATTCAGCATCGCCGGCCTTGGTAATTGTTGGCACTTTATAGCAAAACACTTAGCTGTGATCAATTGTAGTTTTCTCAGTAAAGTCCCAGAGCTCATCTCTAGGACGAACATGCGGTTAAAGCAAAGGGGTGGAGGGGTGAAGGATGTTAAAGATTGCTTAGCTGAGTCTGACATTTTATCTCTTAAATATTAATTATGCTGGGGGCTTCTTCCTATTTACATACCTAAGTGTTTGCTTGGGACATAAATGGTACTAAATTGTCTTGAGAAAGCCATAGAGCAGCTTTGTTAGATAAAACTTCTTGCAGCTGGTAATTTTTGGCAATTAATATTATGAATGCTAATGCGATGGGGAAAAGGGAAGGCACTTCCAGGATGCCACTTATCTCTGTGCAAGGAAAGAAAATGTCAAAAGTGGTGAGCCTGCTGAGAGCATTACTTCTGGGAAGGAAAAAGATGGCAAATGTTAAAATTACCATATGTATGGACAAGCAAAAAATTTAAAACTGGGGTATCTAATAAATAGTCTAGCAAATAGAGTTTATTTAAATATTAAATGCTTGTTTTGGATTGTTTTATATAAAAAAAAGTTTTTAAAAAAATTATAATGAATATATAATATATGGCCCAAAGTAAAATTGAAAGCAGATTCACATAAATTAGCTCATTTGATTATCTTAATAACTGGTGAGGTATTAGGGGGACAAGGCCTTTGATGCTTAGGGTCAATATTTGAGATAAATATTAAAATGAGATAGGTATTAGGATAAAGCTGAGCTTGATAGATAAAAATGCAAAAGCCTAAAATTATGAGGAAGAAAAAAATCAGAACTACTGGAATTTACCTCAGCAATATTAAAATTGTTGTCATAACTTTGAAAGCAGTTACATTCTCTCATACTTTCCAAGTAAATAAAAAAGGTCACTACATGTACAATTCAGAAATGAAAATAAATTATGTTATCATTTTGCCCAATTCCCATTTATGATTTGAAGAATGCTGAGGTTCAGCTTATGCGAGTTTCTCTGAGATTTCAAATTGCCAGGTAAATCAATTTTGTAAGGACTTAAGAAATACATAGTTTTAATATCCTCTATTGCATTTTTGACTTGGGTGTAAGCTGGAGCTATGGTGATTATGACAAAAGAGCATTTTGGTCACTGAGGGAGAAAGTGTTCTTTATATGTTAAAACACAGTGATCAGTATAAATGTATTTTATTTAACTGTTTTCCTGTGCTCATTTGTATGTGACAATACAATGATGGGGAATGTCATTGAAATAAAACAAACATTTCTAATTGTGTGTGATAGTATAAATCTCCAGTTCTAATTAGCCTGTCTCATAATTCCCAGAAGCACTTTCACAAGTGGCATGACATGTATACTAATTTTTTGTCTATTAAACATGGTCACTACATAAAGAAAACATATGAAAAGTGATACATTAAGATGACATTCCTTTTATTTTTATTTTAATTCATTAAACCTTTGTTGAATATCTGCTCAGTATTTTCTGATCTGTAGGGAAAGGAAGATCTATTCTCTGCATTAAAGTACATAGTTATTTTTTCAGAAACATATTTGTAAATGTGGTGAAATTGAAATTTAAACATGTGTAGGCAGTAAAAAGGATACATATAAGACAGAATACCATAAAGAGTTTATTTGAATACTATATTACGATAAAGCATTAAAATTATTTCCAGTTAGGTAGCACTAAGCATTGATACTGCAAGGTTGATTGAGTGATTGCGCTTGGAATTTATCATTAGGTGCCTGAAAGTCCTCTGGAAGGAGGGAAAAAAAATCTTATAAAACATTCAGAAATATAGTAAAATCTTTATAAGTAAAAACATTTATTGTGAGTTTATCATAGCAAAAAATTTTAAATAACTCTAGGTGAATGGATAAAATATAAAATGGAATGTCATGTGTCTTAGTCTGCTTGGGCTGCTATACCAAAATACCATAGATTGGGGGCTTAAACAATAGGAGTTTATTTCTCACCATTTTGAAGGCTGGGAAGTCCCGTGATCTGGTTATAGCAAACTTGGTTTCTGGTGAAGACTGTCTTGCTGGCTTGTGTCTTCACAGAGAAAGGGGTGGGAACAGAGAGAGTGGAAGAGGGAGATAAAATAAATTGAAGATAAAATACAACCCCAATCAAAATCCTTGTCATCTTTTTTTTAATGTAGAAATCAATTTTTAAAGTATTTCTAAAATTCATATGGAAAAGCAAAGGACCGAGAAAAGCCACACTACTTTGAAAAAGGAAGAAAGTTGAAGAGGTATATATAGTAACCTTGATTTCAGCACTTATTATAAAAATACATTAATCAGTACATGAAAATATTGGCATTAATAAAATAGATAAATGCAATAGAAGAGAAAGTCCAGAAATGAACATATATAGAAATGATTGACCTTCAGTGAAGGTGCAAAAGCAATTCAAGAGAGAAGGAACAATCTTTTAAATCAATATTGTTGCAGCAATTGGGTATCCATGTCTAAAAAAAATAGAACTGAGAATTTCCAAAAATTGACTGAAAATGGATTATATACATCAATAGGAAACCCCAAACTATAAAAAGTATAGAAAGAAACAGGAAAAATTACATTTTTATATAAAGCAAATTTTTCTTATGTACAACACCAAAAGAATAACCAGTGAAAAACAAATAAATTGACAAATTAGGCTTCATTAAAATTAATGACTTTTTCTTTGGTAAAGCTATTGAAAAGGCAAGACCAAGACAAGAATACTATATTGGCAAATATTTCCAATAGAGGGCTTTTTTCAAGATACATGAAACATGTCAAAACTCAGTAGTAAGATGACAAATCATATGAACATAAACTTCAAAAAAGATATATGGTTTTCCCCCTGCCAGTGTGGCTCAGTGGTTGAGTGTCGACCCATGCAACAAGAGGTCACTGATTCGATTCCCAGTCAGACAGGGCACATGCCCAGGTTTCGGGCCAAATCCTCCGTGGGGAGATGCAGGAGGCAGCTGATTAATGCTCTCTCTCATCGATGTTTCCATCTCTCTCTCCCTCTCCCTTCCTCTCTCTCTAAAATCAATAAAGAAAAAAACTTTTTAAAAGATATATGGTTTTCAATTAACACATGAAAAACCACTAAAAATCATGTCATTAGGGAAACGCAAATTAAAACATGAGATACTGCTACATACTTATTATATCATACTTATTATACCAAGTGTTGGTAAATATGTAAAGGAACTGGAATTCTTACTCTGGCTCTTCTAATGAGAATAGAACATGAAAACCATCACTTTAGGAAATTTTGATTTTCCCTTAATAAATTTAATGTCCATGCAGTGGGTAAGTAGGAGTGAGGGAAGAGAGGAGAAAGGGGTAGGGAGAGAGGGAAACACTTCCTAGGTGCATGCACTTGTATGCCCTGATCTCTTCTTATAAACAAATTTATTCCATTATGAAGAGCTTACTCTCACAACTTCATCTAAATCAAATTATAGCCCCAAAGACCCATATCCAAGTACCATCACATTGGGAGTTAGGCCTTCAGCATAGGAATTTGGGAGGAACATAACCAGTTCATTGCACCATGGAAAAATAAAATATATATGTATCATATTTTCATGGCAAAATGCTTACGTAACATTGCTAAGTGATACAGCAGGTTTCAAAATATGATATTAAGTATACAAAAAATATACACAATATAAACATTAACAAGACAATCTCGAAGGTATTTTCATGGGAAAAGAATCCCAAAAATATTAAGATTTTTTTCTACTTCCTAGTATTATTCAACTCATCTGCAATGACTCATGTAACTTCTAGAACCACAAAACTAAAATGCATTGACAGAGAGATAGAGATAATATGAATGGCATTCTGTAATGAATAATGCAAGTATTGACCAGAATTATCAGAAAAGGACATATCAAGCAGTAAATACTTGAGAACTGAAGATGGAATTTGAAGGTTTTCTGAAAACTGTAGGTCTCAAATATGTCCACACATTAGAATTACCCGAGGAAGTTTCAGAAATGTCGATCCCAGTCTCCCTGAGCAGAGATCCTAAATTAATTTGCATGTGGTGGGGATCCAAAAATATTTTGTTGTTTATTTGTTTTTTGTTTTTGCTTAGTATGGACAACATTTTAATTCTGTTCTAAAGGAAAAGATACTGATTTTAGTCACTCTATGCTAGTTGTGTATAGGCACACAAATATTTTTTTAATATTTTAGTACATATTTTTCTTTTATTGAGACATTACATAGGTTTCAGGTGTACAACATTATAATTTGGCATCTGTATACACTACAAAGTGATCATCACCAGAAGTATATTATAGTTTTTCACCATGGATTGACCCCCTTCATCCTTTTTGACCACTCCCTAAACCTCTTCTCCTGAAGTTTATGAGTTCATCTTTGTTTTTTTTGTTTTTTGTTTTTTTTTTGTTTTTTTTTATTCCACATATGAGTGAAATCTTGTCTTTCTCTGTCTGACTTATTTTGCTTAATATAACCCCCTCAAGTTTCATCTGTTGTCAGAAATGGCAAGATTTCATTCTTCTTGTATGGCTGATTAGTATAATATTCCATTGTATTTACATCTTCTTTATCCATTCACTCATTGATGAACACTTATGTTGTGTTCTTCTCTTGGCTGCTGGAAATAATGCTGCGATGAGTGTGGGAGTGCATATATCTTTTTGAATCCATTTTTTGGTTTTCAGATAAATACTTAGAGGA
Source organism: Tadarida brasiliensis (assembly GCA_030848825.1). Lineage (NCBI taxonomy): Eukaryota > Metazoa > Chordata > Mammalia > Chiroptera > Molossidae > Tadarida > Tadarida brasiliensis. Next base: position 73,765,715 of record CM061269.1, on the reverse strand, counting down.
GGGATTGCTGGATCATATGGCAGTATTATTCTTACTTTTTCGAGTAATCTTCATACTGTTTTCCATAGTGGATGCATCAATTTATATTTCCACCAACAGTGTTCAAGAGTCAAGAGTTCCTTTTTTTCCACATCCTCTTCAACATTTGTTGTTTCTTTTATATATGTATAAAATAGCCATTCTACAGGTGTGATGTGATATTTCATTGTGGTTTTGATTTGTATTCCCTTAATATTCAGTGAAGTTGAACATCTTTTCATGTATCTGTAAGCGATCTGAATGTAGTCTTTGGAAAATTTCTGTTCAGATCATCTGTCCTTTTTATAACTTGCGTTGTTTTCTGTTGTTGAGTTATGAGTTATTGCTATAATTTGAGTATTAACCCCTTGTAGGATTTATTATTACAAATAAATTCTTCCATTCAGTAGGTTGCCTTTTTGTTCATATGATGGTTTCCTTGACTGTGCAGAAGCTCTTTAGTTTGATGTCTCATTTGTTTATTTTTACTTTTGTTCCCTTGTGTTTGGAGTCAGATCCATGAAAATATCACTGAGACCGATGTCAAGGAGTTTACCACTTATGTTTTCATCTAGGAATCTTATGATTTCACATCTTACATCAAGTCCTTAATTTGTTTTGAGTTAATATTTGTATATAGTGTAAGTTATTGGTCTAGTTTCCTTCTTTTGCATGTGGCTGTCCAGTTTTCTCAAGAAAGAGACTGCCTTTTCTCCATTTTATGTTATTGGATCCTTTGTATAAATCAATTGTCCATATATGTGTGTGTTTATTTCTGTGCTCTCAATTCTGTTCCTCTTATTTGTGTGTCTGTTTTTAATGCCAGCATCATACTGTACTGGTCACTATAGCTTTTTAGTATAGTTTGAAATCAGGGAGCATGTTATCTCCATCTTTGTTTCTTTCTCAAGATTGCGGTAGCTATTCTGGATCATTTGTGGTTCCACACACATTTTAGAATTATTTGTTCTAGTACTTTGAAAAATGCCATTAGAATTTTGATAAAGATTGCATTGAATATGTAGAGTGCTTTGGATAGTGTGGACATTTTAATAATATTAATTCTTCCAATCCATGAGCAGGAATTTCTTTTTATTTATTTGTGTCTTTTTCAATTTATTTTATTAGAGTTGTATAGTTTTCAGTGTACAGGACATAACTTTCTTGGATAAATTCATTCTTAGATATTTTATTCTTTTGAGGCAATTGTAAATGGGATAGTTTTCTTAATTTCTTTTTTCAGATCATTCATTTTTAGTATATAGAAATGCCACAGGTTTCTGTACATTGATTTTGCATCTTGCCACTTTATACTGAATATATGTATTAATTCTAAAACTTTTTTTGGTTGAGTCTTTAGGGTTTTATATATATATATATATATATATGTATATATATATATATATATATATACACACACACACACACATATATATATATATATATATATATATATATATATATATATATATATATTATCATTTCATCTGCAAATAGTGGGAGATTTACTTCTTCCTTTCTGATTTGGATGCTTTTTTATTTCTTTCTCTTGCAATTGTGGTGGCTAGGATGTCCAGTACTCTATTGAATAGGAGTAGTAAAAGCAGACATCCTTGTCTTGTTCCTGATCTTACAGGAAATGCTTTTAGATTTTCCTCATTGAGTATAATGTGGACTGTGGGATTTTCATATATGGCCTTTATTATGTTGAGGTCTCTCTATATCTACTTTGTTGTGTTTTTATCATAAATGGAAGTTGAATTTTGTCAAATGCTTTTTTCCCCCCTGCATCTCTTGAGAAGATCATATCATTTTTATCCTTTATTTTGTTAATGTGGTGTATCACATTGGTTGATCTGTGAATGTTGAACCATCCTTGCATCCCTGGTCTTAATCCCATTTTGTTGTGATGTATGATCCTTTTAATTTATTGTTGAATTTGTTTTGCTAATATTTTGTTGAAGGTTTTTACATCTATGTTTATTAAAAATATTGGTGTGTAATTTGTGTGTGTGTGTGGTGTCCTTGCCTGGTTTTGGTATTATGTGATGCTGGTCTTGTAAAGGAAGTTTGGAAGCATCCTCTCCTCTTTAATATTTTGAAATAATCTGAGGACAGGCATTAAATCTTCATTGAATTTTTGGTAGAATTCACCAGTGAAGCCTGGACTTTTGTTTGTTGGGAATTTTTTATATTACTGATTACCAATTACTTACTACTAATTGGTCTATTTTTTTTTATTTCTTTATGATTCAGTCTTGTAAAATTATATGTTTGTAGGAATTTATCCATTTCTGCTATGTTGTCCAATTTGTTGGTGTATAATTGCTTGTCAGAGTCTCTTATGATCCTTTTTATTTCTGTGGTATCAATTCTAACTTCTCCTCTCTCACTTCTGATTTTTTTTATTTGAACCCACTCTCTTTTTTCCTTAGTTATTCTAGCAAAAGTTTTGTCAGTTTTGTTTATCTTTTCAAAGAACAAGCTTTTAGTTTTATTGATTATTTTGTATTGTCTTTTGGTCTCTATTTCATTTATTTGGTTCTTTTTTTTCTAGTTCCTTTAGGTGTAAAGTTAGATTGTTTATTGAGATTTTTTTGTTTCTTGAGGTAGGCTTGTACTGCTATGAACTTCTCTCTGAGAACTGCCTTTGCTACATCCAAAAATTTTGTGTATATTTCTGTTTTGATTTGTCTCGTTATTTTTTCTGAATTCTTCAATGACCCTTTGTTTGTATAGTAGTGTATTGTTTAATCTCCACATTTTTGTGGGTATTGCCATTTTATTTTTGTAATTTATTTCTAGTTTTATACCAATATGATATAAAACTAGATGCTTGATATGATATGATTTTAATCTTAAATTTATTGGAGCTTGTTGTGTGGCCAACATGTGAAAAAAATGGCATTTTAAAAGACTTTGAAGTAATCAAAATACTAGGAACTTTTCCAGTCTCAAATTATGGTGCTGAATGAACAAGTTAAATTATCCTGAGAATTTGTTACCTTAATCTAATCCTCAGAATAATTTGCAGAAAAATATATCTTACCTGTGGGGTCCAAAACACCTCAAGCAAGAATTTAGTTTTAAGTGGCTCTCAATAATGCCACCAGGTGCACAGCAGAATCGAATAGAATCCTCACAGAAGGAAAAGACAAAGGGTTGAACAAAACAGAAGAGGCTACATACAAAATGCACAGTTAAACGAAAAGCTGCAGAAAGGTTGAAAGTAAAAAAATTTAAATATCATATTAGAAATATATTAAGCAATTGAGAATTGTTATTGCCATGGTAATATTAATAAAAAATATATGTAAAGACATAAAGCCTTATTGGGATAAAGAGAGTCATTATACAATTATAAACATTTAAATTCACCAGGAGGACACAAATTTTAAACTTGTGTGCCTCTAACAACATAGCCACAAAATTAAACAAAACAACAGAACTCCAGAGAAAGAGATTAATCTACCACCCTATTTACAGATAGTTTATACATACTTTAATAATTGATAGGTCAAGCAGGCACAAATCAGTTACAAAAGATAGAAAGCCAGAATAATAGTCACTTGGAGAATTCTATGCTGTATTTCATTATGCAAATAAATTAAAATATATATATTGACTTATAAGCACCATAAACATAGTTTTCATGTTGTTTCTACAATTGGAAAAGAAAATTCTAAGAGCACCTAGGAAAAACTACTCAACCAGATATCCAGGGAACATAATTGGGCTTTTGATGGATTGGAAAAATTAGGCTTTTGTTAATTTAGAATACTTGTCCTTGAATTTTAGACACTTAGTCCAAGAACAGAACAATAACAGATTAAATAAACATTATTAAAAGTTTTCAGGTCTAGTCAAAAATTCATTTTGAAAGCTTTGACATGAAATTGAACAGAATCCTGACAGCATTTTTCCACATCTGACATGGCTGCTTCTCAGTGTTACAAGATATAAAAATTTGATGGTCCATAAAAATAGCTCAAATACTCCATTCCATTTCTTTCTAACTGAAAGAGATTGAGTTACCCTGCCCTCAAAAGTTACCCTTCAATATGTTCATATACAAATCCACTATTTTGCATGTGTATCTGTGTTGTTTTATGAGTTCTTTATAGTGTATGTTCAATTTATTTTTTTCTTAAGAGGTTTCCTCATTACTGATTAAACAGAGCATAGAAAAATTAAGAATTCCTTTCTTTTAAACAAACTTCTATTGTTTCCTTGTTTTTCTTCCGAAGTGCTTGAGCTATGCTTACATTGCCTCTAAGTCTCTTAGTAGATGGTGCTTTGTCATATATTATTAAATGTTTGACTTTTTAATTCTACACTTCTAGTTCCTTTAGAGAATAAGTGTGGATCGCCCAATTTTAATACTCTGAGACTCTTGTACATTTCTCTGCACATACTAAATATTCAAAGATTGCTTATTGAATGGATGGGTACATGAATGTATGCATAAAAGACTAACTAGCTAGAATATAAGCCCTCTTAGCTTATAAAAAGCCCTCTTTGACCCAGGACATATTCAGCTACAGTACTGGCTGCCCTCCCAGAGCCCAAAGTAATGCTAAGAATGAAGCTTGAAAGTAACCCGACTTTTTGACAAAAGCACAAGGGAATTTAATCACAAAAATTCTTTCTTGAGCATTAAAATCATATGCACTGGTCAAAAAAAACAAGTGAAACCATTTGCTGATTTATATAAGCAGTGTAAAAAATTTCCAAGCACTTCTAAAGAAAGAAATATGGGGAAAAAAAAGTTTTTTTCAAAGATAATCTTTCTTAATTCTTTCATGCTGTGTTCATCTTAACTGAAGAAATTTCTACTTTAACAAATTTCTACTTTACAAATTTCTACTTTGTAAGAAATTTCTTCTTACAAAAATGTTTATTTTGCCCTGGCCAGTGTGGCTCAGTGGTTAGAGTGTCAGCCTGCAGTCTCTGACCAGAGAGACCGGGGTTCGATTCCCATAAGGGCACGTACATCGGTTGCAGTTTGTCCCTGGCCCCGGTTGGGGTCATGTGAGTGGCAGCCAGTCAATGTGTCTCTCTCACATCGATGTTTCTCTCTCTCTGCTTCCTTCCTCTCTCCCTCTCGCTCTATCTGAAGATGAATGCAAAAGTGTCCTCAGGTGAGGATAAAAAAAAAATGTTTATGTTGCTCTAACATCTAACTTAAAACATTAGTCTGCTTTCATCCCAATGATGCTTCTTCTAGTGGTGAGTTCTTCACTTGATGCGCTATGAAAATAGCAGCAGACTGAAACAGCCCAGGACACCCTTTCCTCTGAACAACTAGCCCTTAGCTGAGGACAGCACGCGCACACACACACATACACACACACACACACACACACATCCTTGCTAGAGTTTTGTAAAAAATTTAAAAAGGCCTATTTTAGTTTAGCAGAAAATAAGTAATATTGCCTGGAAGTGTCCAAATATGCTGGTTATTTCCATTAGAAACTTCACACAAAGATGAATGTATGTAGTTTATTTGTACATACATGTAAGCACATTTACATAAAGATTTTTTAAATGCACATACATACATTTGACACATCTGCTTAGCATAAGTGAGATCTCATAGGGAGGAGGAACAAATAATAGCCTATATTTGTGGGTGTGACATGAATAACTCCAATGTTTGTTATGACAAATTATCTACAGTAATTTCACATAGCGGTTTTTCTTACCTTGTGTTTCCTAGGTAGAGAGCCTGAGAGGATGATTCTCATGCAAGTGATTTATTGAGACTCTTTCTAGGGGCCCTCACATTCCTTGGATTATGGACCTCTTCTATTTTCAAAGCCACGTATGGCAGGTTGAGTCCTCACATCACATTACATTATTCCAACCTTGCTTCATAATTACATCTTCTCTGGCATTGATTCACCTGTTTCCCTCATATAAGAACTCTCGTGATTGCTTTAATCCACCTGGAGAATCCAGACTACAATCCTATGTCAAGTTTAGCTGACACATAAGGTGACTCTATTAGAGTCACCTTAATTCCATTCCTAACTTTAATTTTCCTTAGCCATGTGACCTAACATGTTCACAGGTTCAAGGTGAAATTTATCAGGGGGATTTGTAAGGGGGTGAAGGAAGCCTGACAAAGATATGGGTTCATCTAAAGTCCATAGAAGCTCATGAAAACACAACCACAAAATTGTCACACCTTGAGGCAAGAGGCCGGCCAACCTTTTGTAATTCTAGATCAATCAGCCACTGGCTGTTACTGCCTCTTGTGAGCAGGTATAACTTCCTAGGCATTTCCTGGTGAAGAGGCTCCTTTAAGGCTAGGGCCATTCTCAGAAGAGGGAAACTGAGACATTAACAGACAACACTCACAGAAGCTGGGTGCTTTGTCCTGGTAGAGAGGTGTTTGCAGAGCACCAGCTGTGTCTACTACAACCACCCATTCATTCCGTTCTCATGTGTGTATAGGGAGCAGCCTATGTGCGTGTTAACAGGAAAGGCTCCATACTAATTATAAAATTACATCATTTTTCTGTCATACTGTAAAATTACCTAACAATTATCTAGCTAGGAAACGGGGCCTTGGATACACTAATTTTATACTTTATGTTGGAATGAAAAGTAATATGCTCAGTAATATATTGCTAAAACAGATCTGGAATCCTTGAGGTTCCGTTCCTAACAAGACAGTATCAGCTCAACCTTGATTCTTAACTGGAAATGCAAAGCCCTTACAAAGCTGTAACATTAGATGGTCGAGGCGAGAGATCTACTGAAGTTTCAAAGGAATGAGAATTACACATGGGACATAGTTCCACACTGTCCTATAGCTTCTCCAGAAATTTTAGCCCACTGTATTAAACATATTTAAGAAGGATTACAAAATTAAATTTAATGTAACTATACAATGAAAAACTTAAATCTAGATAATATTTAACTTATGAAGATGCCCTCATTCATCTTCCATTATTTCCATAGGGAAAGCAAACTCCACCAGAGAGCCTAGACAGCCCTTCTGTTTTACTGTTCCAACCTCTTTCCTTGACGTCTTTGTGTTATTTCTACCGGCTTTTCCACATGGTACTTCGTGTTCTCTGCTGTTTTGTGATTTTTGACTATGAGTTGTTTTTGTTTTGTTTTTTATTTTATCTGTGGAAATTTATGTGACCTTTGTTTAGGGTGTTTGTTCCAGAGAAGATCTGTCTTTACTTCTACGAGGTGCTGAAGGCTGCTGTCAGCCTGATTTGACTGTGGGACACGATCCTGTACAAAGGCCTACTTGTGGTTAAAATTTTCTCATTAGATTTTATTTTTCCTCTTTGACCCAATGTCAGTCTACAAGTTTCCAAGATGCCCTATTCAATAGGATTGCTTTTCCCTAGTTTATACTTGGTGGAGTTAAGAGTCTTAGCTTTATATATGGTGACCCCATTAGGGTGTGCCCTCATTTTGTGCCTGGTCCATTGGATCTTTCATGGTAAAAAACAAACAAACACAAAGAAATATCTAAAGACCACCAGGAAATAAAAGATACTCTCAGGTTAGCCAGAAGCTTCAACCCTGATTTCAACTCTGTTCAGTTTTTGTTTCCACTGCATTTTTTCCCTCTGAGTAGTTCCCTTATTTTATGCATAATACAATGATGCTAAATAATGAATAAATATGTGTGAATTTGTATATAATATATTTATACTATGTAAATATATATTTGTTCACTTTTAAAACTGAAATAAGTAGATGACGGGTTATGAAGAGTTCTGTAAATGTTTTACGAAACCTGGAATATAAGAAGTAGTATATATGTTTATTAGGTGTTCATTTTGGTTTTAATATGTCTATTAGTACTAATTTATCGAGTACTTCAACGTAAGTCCTCGATATCTTCCTTACATTTTGTCTAGTTGTTTTATTCAATGTTAGATGACTATTTCAACATCTTCCAAAACACCTACACTTATAATTTTCAGCATTGATATTTAGATATGGTGCCATTATAGTCCAAGTGTTATTATTTAAAAAATAATAACAATAAATACATAAAATAAACTTGAGGTTTTCTGATTCTTTTGTTAATAGGCAATCGACATTTTTCCAAGATACTAACAAGGACTTTATTAGTAGTGCCGTATATGACCCGTCTGCCTGCTGTCCTCTTCGCACTCGTTTGCTTGCAGCGGTGGAAGATTAGCTCTGCGCGTGAATTTGTTAAGACACTATGGTTTTCAATTCAGTTAATTATTCTAGCATTTGTTTTCCACTTATTTACTTTCAATATTCCAGATGCCAATTATCCACTGAAGCTGTACCACTCATTTCAACTTGTTACATATTCTTAGCTTTATTTTATTCATTTGAATCCTTAGAGTGTATTCTTAAATTGTCATTTATAACACTTTGTGTTTTATTATCCCTTTTCTCATATAATAATTATTTTTAAAATTATAAAGTCTCTCAAACATAAAGAGCTGTAGAGAATCACAATAATTATTGCTGATCCAACAACTGGTTTGATGAAATATAAAAATATAAGTTTAAGCTCTTTTACATAGCCTTCATCTTCTTCCACATCCTAGGTTATTTAGTATACTGAGTTCATTTTTAATTGTTTTGTGTTAAATTGTAGGTCTGTTGGTGGAAATATTCTTAATTTTTCTTTATTCTCAAATGAGTTTAATGGTGATAGTTATTATTTCTCAGAACCGTAATGCTCTTGAACAATCTACTCTCAAAATAACTGGCTCCTTAATGGTAATCTACATTTTCTATTTGACGTCTTCAAATTTTTTCTAAGACTTTGTTTTTTTAATTCTCTGTTCAGTTTTGCTTAATATTCTAGTCAATCCATCTACTGAATTTTTGTATTCTATAATTATGATTTCCTTTTTTTTTTTCAAACCCATATTTTATTGGCTTTAATTACACCAGCATTCAATGTGTAAAAGGGATGATTTCCTTTTTTGAACCTGAGTTTTGTTCCTTGAAAATCTTCTAGAGCATTTTTATAATCTTTTGCTCCTTCATTGAGTTTTTATTTTTCCTAAATTGTATCTCTATTTATATATACTTATATTTTGTGGTTGATAATTCCATAATTGAAGTTTTGGGGATTTAATTCTATGTTTACTGTTTTTACTGTCTTTTCACAATGGTAGCTTTCCACATCTATTTATTAGTTTTATGCTGCTCGTATATGTTTTTTTTACCATAATCTGTGGATATTCTGGGAGACCTCAGGTGAAGATACTTTCCCAGGGAAACAATTTGCATTTGTTTCTGCAAGGTTCACTTCCAACTCAAGACCATTTCAAATTTCTTTCATAATTATGGCTTCAATAACCACACAGATTATATAAAATTTAAACCCCAACTGTAAATGAGGGCAGAGTTATAATTACCAATGTTCAGATTAGTTTCTTTTTTTCTTGGGGTTGCTGGAAGAGAGGGAAGAGGCATTTTTACAAATCTGAGTTGAGGCCAAATCAACAGGACATTTTGTAACTTTCTGCTACTAGAAGGTGTGTTAGGTTTCTTTTATCCAACCTATTTATCAACCAAAAAATCTTTCAAAAGTTTCAGTAAAACAGGTATGATTGTAGCCATAAATCAATCTGATATACATAATATTCATTTATTTTACCAGCTTTCTATGGATGCTATTACAAATTACCACAAACCAAATGGCTTAAATAACACAAATTCATCATCTTATAGTTATGAAGGCCAAAAATCCCAAATGGGTCTCACTGAGCTCAAGTCAAGGTATTGGCCAGATTTTATTCATTTTTGGTGGCTCCAGGGGCATAATTACTTTTTTTTCTTTCTTTGTGTTTTTTTTGTTTTTTAATTTTCCTCCTTTGAGGGGTCTTCACATTCCTTGGATGACGGACCTCTTCTATTTTCAAAGCCACGTATGGCAGGTTGAGTCCTCACATCACATTACATTACACCATTCTTGCTTCATAATTATATCTTCTCTGGCATCGATTCACCTGCCTTCATTATATAAGAACTTTTATTGCTTTAAATCCACCTGGAGAATCCAGACTACAGTCCTAAATCAAGTTTAGCTGATTCCATTAGAGTCACCTTAATTCCATCCATAACCTTAAATTTCCTTAGCCATGTGACCTAACATATTCACAGGTTCAAGGGATTAGGATGTGGTGGGCATCATTCTGCTACCATAATATTTGTATTTAAAATAACTAAAAATAATTTTCTTACAAAATTGTAAGTGGCTAGCTCACAATTTCTCTGTCTGAGGAATTAGTGATTTTTTATGTTATAAAATTCTGATCACAATTTGAATCAGTTTTATCCTAGTGATTTTCTTTTCATTCCAGGATAGTACATTAAATAAATGAACAAATAATGTGACCCAAAATAAATTAATTTTTTGTAGTATTGATCACTTTGATACCTAATGATATCACTGTATGGCCGGATTATGTACATATTAGACAAATCATTGTACACATTTTGAAAAATTATACAATGCATACAGTGTAATTTCTATAATAAAATACTGGGCATTTTATACTTGTAATAAATAATACATTAATAGACAATTTAATCTGTTGTGTTGTAAACTCTACCACTTTTTTCGGTAGCCGGTAAGAATTTTAAGTGATATATAATCATAAATTTCTTTCATGGCTTCAGAAGTTCAAAGTGTGTCCAGAATCCAGACAAGCAGGTTTCTGCAGTTCTACTGCTGCACCCCAATTCTAGTCGCCACAAGTTCTTGTCTGTGATACCCTCCCTTATTTCTAATCCATAGTGTTGAAAGATCAGCACCATGATTTCATTCATATGTGAAATTTAATAAAAAACTGAACAACCAGGCAAAATAGAGACAGATTCATAGACAGAGAGCAGGCAGCAGCTCTGGTGGGGAAGGTGGGTGTTGGGGAGGTGGAGGGATTGAGCAAAAAAGAAAAAAGAGAGAGAGAACTCATGGACGTGGATAACAATGTGGTGATTGCAGAGGGGGAGGGGGAGGTCGAAGAGGGTATAGAGGGGAGAAATGGTAATGAAAACAATAAGATAGCCTGAATTATGCTTCAAAATAAGTAGGTCAGATTTTCGTCATTCCTGTTTCAAACATTCCAAAGGCTCTATTTCAGGAAAAGACAAGCGGAGTGCTTACACTGGCATGACGCTGCCCCTGTCTCCAGTATCTCTGCAAGCTCTCCTTGGCCTTCCCACTCCTCATCCCATCATGGACACTGGCTTGGTTGCTATTCCAGAGATCTCAAGCTCCTCTCTTAGGGAAGGCTTTCTCTCTGGTTGGGATGTCCTTCCTCCACATAACCTCATGATTAACTCTCTTACTCTGGTCTTTGCTCCACTATCCCCTTCTGAATGAACCCTTTTCTGAGCATTCCGTTTAAAATTGCAACCCCATCCCAGTGGCCAGATGAACTCTTGCCTTTGGAGACAACATGGAGGACCCTCAGGGCTAGGCTGAGCGAAATCAATCAGAGAAAGACAAATGCCACATGATCTCTCACAGGTGGGATATTGTACGGTAAATGGGAACATGGGCCCCTTCCCACGCTCCAGCTCCCCTCCCCGCTGTGGGAAGTGTAGTGACCGCAGCCCTCTGGAGGGTACTGAGACCCTGGGAACCTGGCCGGCGACTCGGTCCCAGAAAGGGCAAAGACAAACTGCTTCTAGACGCGAGCCTGTATAAACAGCTAGTGGTTTTTGTTTTTTTCTTTTAACTTATTTTTATTGTTGAAAGTATTACAGATGCCCCCCTTTCTCAGGGAGAGCCCGTCCCACTCCCGCTGCACGTCCTGTTTCTGTCTGTTGAGAGCACAGCAAAGGGCGACGAGCCCTGGAAAAGTCTGGGTGGCGGTGAAACGACAGCCTGGCGCCGGGACTCAGGGCGGCGACCTCCCCGCAGCCCCCGTGCAGCGCAGCGCGTCCTGATACACCCGCGTCTTCCCACGCAGTCCTCCGGTGTCTCTCTGCAATCCACAGACAATGGCCTGAGGTTTGCTGGGACCTCAGCACCTCAACTCACAGATGCTGAGAACAAACTACTAGTTGCCGGAGGTGGGAGTGGAGGAGTGTGAGAAACCCATGAACCGCTTTGTTTTGTGTTTTATTGTTTAGTTTAAATAAATTGAATTTTTATAATAGATACAAAGAGATTATTTAATGCAGATCTATACTCTAGTCAGATCAACTCTCATAATCTCAATTTTACAAAGAGGCAAACGAGGCCTAGGAAGATGGCCTTGCTGCAATCCTGCAGTTACCAAGTGAGATATGAGAATTACAATGATGCTATCCTGACACTAAGTTTTACCTACACAGTTCACAACGCGTAACTAGCATTTTTCAGTGATTAAGCAGAGTGCCAAATGATTGGAATATCTATTATGCATATTTTAGAAGAAAAATATACTATGTGAAATATAAAAAAAATATATATACCATATGCTTATTTTAAAAATATTTTAATTAATTCTGAAAATGTCTTTGAAAAAAGAACATAATATTACCAGGGAAAATTATAAGATGTAACTTTTGAATGAATTTTTCCACCATATTTAAAACAACCTCTATTGTGATATGCAAACTATTTAACTGATTCTTATAATTACGTTTATTAAAAATGGAAGATTCCAACTTAACATCTTTAAACTAATAAAAAAATACACTAGTTTTAGTGATATATTGCCAGGAAAAAAACAATCAAGCTTTATTTGAAACATTATTTATAAATTTAGTTTAAAACACTGATTTTTGTTATGGCACCGGGATTAAGCTAGTGTCAATCCAAAGCCAATCCTGATACATTAAGATGTATATAGGAAACCTTAGAGCAATCACAAAACATGGAAAAGAAAAACCCGTAAAAAATACAGTGACAAAATCATTAAAGTAATTAAAAGACCGCATTACAAAATATTCAAATAATGCAAAACAAAAGCAAAAACAGGCAGTACAGGAACCAAAACAAACAAGGAGTAAAGTGCCAGGCAGTTTCAGCTGCATCAGTAATTACATTAAATGCCAATAGATGTAACAATCCAGTCAAAAGGCAGAGGCTGTCAGACTGGAAAAACAAAAGGAGAGTTGACAATATGCCATCTATATGAAACATACTTTATATTAAAAGATGCAGATCAATTGAAAGCTGCAGGATGGAAGCAGATACAATTATGCAAGCAGCAACCAAAAGAAAGCTATACTGATATTAGACAAAATAGACTTTAAAACAAATATGTTATTAGAGACAAAGAGGAACATTTTATGATAAAGGACATATACATATAATAGCCTAAAACATTGCAACTCCCCTCCTTATTTTTATTTAACATAATACCCTTCACTCTTCTGTATTGCTTTTCTATAACCTTTATTTCTTCTAACTGTTCTAACTCTTTACATTTTGTACTTGCCAGGCTTGGGGCAAAAGTATAATACAAATGGAAACCCATATTCTGTAAATATAAATATTTAATTGTTTTAAATCAAGGTAACAAAATATTAAGTGAAATGTGTTTTATTCTTCTACCTTGACAAATGTACCTTCACAGCAACCTTGAAATCTGGTTTTGCATAAGGACACTAGATAATTTACTAATTTATTTTGTTTACTGTCTATATCTCCCCTACTAAAGTGTACACTCTGTATAGGTAAGAAATGTTTTTCTGTTTTGTCACTGGTTAATCTCTAGTGCATAGAACAAGGCTTATCACATTGTAGGTGTTCAATAAATATCTATTGAGTGGTTAGCAAAGTGCTTGCCTCAGAATAGTCCCTCACTATAAGTGTCCTTTCTGCTTTTCTCTATGAACTCTGGTTTCTGTAAAGCTCAACTTCATGTGTTAAGAATAGGCTTAAGGTATTTGTTTTATTCTGCAAGTAACACCTATATTCTTGCATTTGAAATCAGAAAAAAAATTTCATTGCAGATATTCATAACCAATTGTTGAGATAAAGTTTTTGATCCAGAGGCTCTACAGTGGCCAAGATTTCTGAAAAAAAGAAGAGAATCAGAAATGCCGAAGAAAGCAGATACAAACTAAGATTTTACATTTCATTCTGCTAGGACCAACACACTTATTATACTCTCTGAGTTATGGCAGGTGAGGTGTCTACAGTGCACAATTTAAGTAAGCATCCACTCTTAAGATCATGCTAGTACTGACTCCTTACTTTTCACGACTTTGAGAGCAAATACCACCTTAAATTTGTCCCCTGGGCACTTTGCTAGCCACACCATTATCCTGGCCAACTTGGTTTTCCACGCATACAAACCCGCATGCATCTGCAACTTATAGAAATGATGCTTTTGCTTTTCAGGTTGTATTTCATTTTTTTATCATGATACCAACATCTCTACTAACTATAATTCAGAACATGTAACATTTCCAACTTAATCTTAGATTCCTTCATCCACAAGGTGGGTACAATAAATCAACCTCTCAGAGATGTTTTAAGGATTAAATGATTCAAGGTAGGTAAAGCTCAGAGACACATTATGCACTTAATTTGTTATTTCCTTATCTTAGGTTTATAATTTTTTCAGCTAGAACTTTAGAAATTTATATTTTGACCAATAAGAGCAATTGTGGAAAAATGTTTACTACTTATTTCTTTCATGACAGATTTAATTTTATTTATATTAAATAATTAAATACTAATTCCCCCAAAGAAAAGTAAATTTTGTTATAAAGGTATTAGATATGTATTTGTGTATGAAATAATTCTATTGAGCTAAAATTATAGTACTTTTATACAAATATTATATTTTCCCAACAGTGGTATTTGTATGTATAGGTAGTGAAATTTGTATCTTTATTTTTCCTTATTGATTTTAGAGAGAGACGAAGGGAGAGAGAGAGAGAGTAACATTCATGAGAGAGAACATCGACTGGCCACCTTCTGGATGCCCCCCACTGGGGATCAGGCCCACAAACCCAGGCATGTGCCCTGACCGACCTCTTGGTGCATGGGTAGAGGCCCCCCCACTGAGCCATACCAGCTGGGCTGAAACTTGTATCTTAATGCTGAGTTGCTACAAAGAGAAACACAAGAATTCAATATAACATGTCAGTCTCTGATTAGCTTTTATAAATGAGAATTACCAACATACTTATACATGCTCATAAAAATATCTACTTGATGTGGGAGCATATAGCAGTGAAGGTACAAGTTTGAGATGATTTTTTATCTGATATTTATATTTCGCCTGTAAATTAAAAATCTTTTACCTTTTCTCTCTCTTTTTACTGCATTTGCTTATCTTACTTAGCTCCACCTGAATTTCAATGGCAAATCCTTTTAATTCCACACATTTTACTAAATTATTTATAGTAATGATATTCTTTAGTCATGAATGAATTGAGCATTTTATTATTGGATTGCCAAAATAGAATACTAAACCTTAAAACTTCCCATGAGCAACCTGAACAAACTAGTACCTATTGAGAGAAAAAAGAAACATTATTAGAAATGTACCCTCATGGAAGTGCATTATTATTACTAGTTTAAATGATTAGATAATTTTCCAAGAATGATCTTTTTAATAAAAAGCACTTATAATACGATTAGTTATGGAAGCCAGCTGACCTTCTAAAACAGATTTATTTCAAAGAAAAAAGTCAGTATCTTCCTCTGCTCTCTCTCCACTTAAAGACTTACTTTTAGGAATCTTTTGTTGTGTTAGAACTGATGTTTTGCAGGAAGTTGTGTCAGAGCCAGCTCACTCTCTTTGGAGACACTGCTGTGTTACAGACATGAGAATTACAAGGTCACATTCAGTTTGGCAGTGAATCGCGTATCCACACCATCTCTGTGGATACATTTGTATGGGCTCTGTGGGATCACTGTTTCTTATTATCTTGATTTAGAAACATTTGAAAGGTATATAAAAGCCACTAAGTACCTTAGAGAGTTATTTATCAAATGTTCAAAAAGCAAGTAGTAATAAGTAATAGTAAAAAAAAATTTACTTGTCATTTATAATGCATTGTTTTGAGGCAAATATTTAATTTTTAATAATAATATGCATGAAATTGAAAAGCTTCAATGATCAAAGATGAAGGGTATATTTGTTACAACAGTTAACATGTATGCAGATTATGGCTGGGGCAAAATTCATAAAAACTTCCCTTAGTTTATGTTTTCTAAAAAGATTCCTGTTTAATGTTGCCCATATGCAGTTCTGTGGCAGGCTCTTAGCTAAATGTAGAGTCCAGTGAAGTCCACTATTCAGTAAATAATTTGTATGAACACTTGCATAGACCTAAATGCTGATTACCTTTTAGTAAATACACTTATACTAATATAGCTATTTATAAGTAACTGTTTATTTACACTGTAATAAAGGATTGTGTGTATTATATAAGTGAACTTCATCTTCAAAACAATGATAATCTTATTGTTCCCATTTTATAAATGAAGTATGTACTTTCATGGTCAAGTTAACTATTTTTTATCTGAGGGCATGCAGTTAATGAGAGACAAAGTCAGACTGAAAACTCATCTCCTCAACAGTAAAAGTGTGTGCTAAACTGCTTCATTCTTATTTTGATTGCCTGGCCACCTGCCCCACAACTGATTTATTTAAAAAAAAAAAAACACAAAAAACTTTGTAAGATACCGATCCTGGATCCCTGGCCTGTGTTCTTCCTGTTACTCATACCTGGAGCAATTTCACATCTTCTCTAGGATCCGTCCTGACCAGAAGGAGGCAAGTTCAAAGAGTTTTGGACTGCCTCTTTCCATGTCAGCATTAGACACTTCTCTTTTTTGAGATTTATTTTTAATAACTTTTAACTTTTTAATTATAGTTGACATGCAGTATTAAGTAGCTTCAGGTGTACAACATGATGATTAGGCATTCATATAATTTATGAAGCCATCCCCCCAATAAGTCTAGTACCCACCTGACAACATACGTAGTTACTACAATCTACTGACTACCCTCCCTATGCTGTGATTTACATCCTCGTGACTGTTTCTTTGCACTTTGGCTCTGACCTTGTACCCTAGCTCACCTTAGTAGGATGTAGTATGCCTTAATTTCAATCATCTTTTCAGGCTCCCATTTTCCTTACCAGATTCTAGTTTTGGTATCCTACCCTCAGTACTAAGAAGCAGCCTCATTCTTGTTCATTGACACTGAGGGACCTGCATCCTGCTTCTGAGTTCAGGTGCTGGGATGGGACCAGGATTTCTTGCTGATGGATTTTCAGGATACTTCACGTATATATGAATCTCCATTCCTGTGTTGGAAATTTCGTCTCTTGGCGCCACACGTCTTAGATCCTGTCAACTTCTTGCTGGGCAGGACCTCTCAGATCCCATACCTTTTTCAAACTGTTCACAGCCTCTTTTGCACACAGGTCTGGTTTCTTTCTTGGCATCCTTTCCTCTGCTCTATCCTATTGGTTTTAGTGGGGGCAATTCTCATCAGTTTTTCCCTCAACGAATTAAACAAACAGGGAAATCTATCATTTTTTCAGGTTTTAACATGTGTTGGTTGACTATAATTTTTTGTTTTTTATCTCTGCCACTTTTGTCTTTTCATTTTTAAGGTATGTTATTAGTACTCACTAGAAATTAGCCAGGGCATGATGTAGTTTACATAAATTGTGATAAAAATATAGCAGTCATGTTTGTATATAAGTACAATGTACAGATTATGTATGCTGTTATGTGATACACCCTATTGTTTGCTACTTTATATAAAAACCAGCAACTGACTCACTAACACTCATGCAGTTAAAGCATTTTAAATTAGGAAATAATAATAAGAAGAGACAAACATGAATTAAACAATTCAAGTCCTTGTAAAGTATATGTGGGCATGTACATGTAGTAATAAATAGGTGACATTTATCCATCACCTGTTAAATGTCAGAGCAAGTATGTATTTAAAGGTCATCATCCTTAGAAATTGTCATTACATCAAATTGCACTTTAGAATGTACACAAAAACTATTGTACATGAGGAATAAGTATAAATAGAGTCACATTTTCTTCCATAGTACCAATATGCTTACTAATCATGAATACAGTGTAATAAGCAGGACAATTTTATATTTGTATGTAAAGAAGGACCCTGTGTGTCTGTTCCAGCTAGTACTTCTACCCCCAGTACTTTGGATGTAGGGGCTTAAGTTTGGTTAATAATATAAGTAGAATGTGCATAGAAATGTGCCATAAAAATGAATATTTGTTTTTACTTAAAATATTATTTATTGGTCATCTATGATATTCCATTCTTTGGGGCTAGCATGGTGAACAGACAAGACAAACATCTCTGCACTCTTGGAGCTGATGTTAGTGGAATGTTAAAAAAGGATTGAGACTAGCTGTGTCAGAACTGGTCCTTCTACTTAATGGCCATGTGTCCATAGATAGAATACCTGCATTGCCTCGGCAAATACTGAAACAAAAACATGAACCCCATGCCTCTGTGTCTCATTTCTGTTTCTCTCTACACTTTAACTTTATTCTATCTCATTGCCTATTGGCTTTATTGACAAGGCAGTACAGATGGTCATACAGCAAGCTTTGGACTCTACATGATCTTCCTTTAGACAAATCTATCCCTAACACTCTGATACAAATCCAAAAATTCTACCGAAGGGAATTGTTGGCCCAGCTGAAGTCATGTACCAATCTCTGGGCCAACTAAACACAACCAGGAGTGGATACATGCAAGAATAGGTCTTTTTTTTTTTTTTTTTTTTTTTACGAAAAGTATGTGAATACCAGGGAAGGAAGGGGGTCCTAGAGGATTTAAGTGCCAGATAGACAATCTGAAACAATGCTCTTTAGAGCACCATTAAATCTGTCTTGTTCATCCATATATAACACTGTGATTTCAAATTAATGTATAGAATGAAATGAACTCATTTGAGCTTCTTTCAATTTTTTTTTTTTTAGGCACTGTTGAAGAAATATTAGAATTGCATTTGAATATTAAAGACCAAGAGTACATGTGACTGTTTTTTTGTTGTTGTTCTTAATCCTCACCTGAGGATATTTTTTCATTGATTTTTAGAGAGAGTGGAAAGGAGGGAGGGAGAGAGAGAGGGAAATATCAATGCAAAGAGACACATGATTGGTTGCCTCCCTCACAGCCCTGACCAGGGCTTGGGATGAAACCTGAAACCCAGGTACGTGCCTTTGACTGGGAATCAAACCCATGACCCTTCTGTCCAAGGACTGATGCTCCAATCACTGAGCCAAACTGGCCAGGGCTACAGGTGACTCTTTGTAATGAAACCTGCTATAGCCCATGGTATAGTGTGAGGACCAGTGGGGAAGTGTCTGTTTGCAGGCATTGGGAATGATCACCTTCTAGTACTTCTTATGTTCAAATTTAGAAGCAACCTAGAAATAGGACAAAGGACATAGTAGGAACATCAAAATGTTTCAGCAAAATGTTATTAATATAGATATATTTTAAAGGTTGTTTACTTTAGAGAAGTGCTCTGGAAGTTTTCTATGCTTTCACTCTCCAAAACAAGAATTTATCCTCAAACAGAAAATTAATTAAGTCTTTATAAAGCACTTTTTATTGTACCTTAATAAAGAATATTACTGTCCTCCATTTTATTATTAATTATTATAAGTTTATCACAGCCATTCAATCCCACCATCAAAAAATAGTTTTTGATTTCTCCTCATGTTTGCCTAAACGTCCTTTATAAGTTATGAAACACACAATGACTTTCAATGAAGATCAGTTCCAGAACCTTGTGGAAGTGCTATACCAGATACTCTTCAAAGGTAGTGATTCAAATAGAGTATTCAATATCCTGATTTCAATTCTATTGGATAAGTACTCAGAAGTGGGATTGCTGGATCATATGGTAGTTCTATTTTGAATGTTCATTGAAAGATGAATGGATAAACAAAATATACTATATACATACAATGGAATATTATTTAGCCTTAAAAAAGCAGGAATTCCTATCATGTGACAACATGGATGAACCTTGAAGACACTACGCTAAGTGAAATAAGCCAGCACAGAGGGATACATATTACTTAATTCTACTTATATAAAATGTTTAAAAAAGTCAAAACTTGTAGAAGCAGAATGCAGAGTGATGATCACTAGGATTTGAGGTGAGAGGAATGCAGGATTGCTGTTCAATGACTGTAAAGTTTCAGTTACCCATATTGAATAAGTTCTAGAGATCTCCTTTACAACATGGTGTTTATAGTTAAAAATTTCATAGTACAGAATGCTATGTTTTTATCATAATAAAAAAATAAAAAATAAAAATAAATCATGATTCAAAGAAAGATGAGTCTTGTTACAGGGTTCTGAGCAGACATTGCTCAGAGAACTTTCAGATAGTACCAGGAATCTATATCAGGATTTCCAGAACATGTTTTAGATCAGAAGCAACTATGATTTAAATTTTTTTTCTTTGATTTTAAATTATAGTTTATATTCAATATTATTTTATATTGGTTTCAGTTGTATAGCATAGTGGCTAGATAATCATATACTTTACAAAATGTTACCCTTGATATATCCAGAACCCATTTGGTACCACACATAGTTATTATAATAGTATTGACTATATTCCCTATTCTGTACTTACTTCCCTATGACTATTTTGTAACTACCAATCTGTACTTCTTAATCTTTTCACCTTTTTCACCCAGTTCCTCCACCACTCTCCCCTCTGGCAACCATCAATCTGTTCTCTGTATCTATGGGTCTGTTTCTGTTTTTTTGTTGTTATTTTAAAAGTTTTATTGATTTTTTTTAGAGAGAGAGGAAGAGAGAGAGATAAAAACATCAATGTGAGAAATAAACATGATCGGCTGCCTCCTGCAGGTCCCCTACCAGGAATCGAGCCCACAACCCGGGCATGTGCCCTGACTGGGAGTCAAACCGGGACCTCTCAGTCCATGGGACAATGTTCAATCCACTGAGCCATACCAGCCAGGCCTGTTTCTGTTCTGTTTGTTCATTTATATTGTTCTACAGGGTCTACATATAAGTGAAATCATGTGGTATTTGTCTTTCTCTGACCAACTTATTTCATTTAGTATAATACCCTCTAGGTCCATCCATGCTGTTGCAAATGGTATGATTTTGTTCTGTTTTTATGGCCAAGTAATATTCCATTGGGTATTAGCACCACTGCTTTTTTATCCACTTGTCAATTGATGGGCACTTGGATAGTTTTCATAGCTTGGCTATTGTAAATATGCTTCAGTGAACATAAGGGTGCATAAATTCTCTCAAATTCGTGTTTTGGGTTTCTTTGAATATATACCCAGAAGTGGCATCACTAGGTCATAAGGCAGTTTCATTTTTAATTTTTTGAGGAAACTCCATACTGTTTTCCACCGTGGCTGCACCAATTTACTTTCCCAACCCACAGTGCATGAGGGTTCCCTTTTCTCCACATCCTATCTAGCAGTTGTTTTTGTTTGTTTTTATTTGTTGATGATAGCCATTCTGACAGGTGTGAGGTGATATCTCATTGTGGTTTTAATTTGCATTTCTCTGATGATTAGTGACTTTGAACATCTTTTCGTGTTTATCAGCCATCTGTGTGTTCTCTTTGGAGAAATGTCTATTCAGGTACATTGCCCATTTTATAAATTGTTTGTTGTTTTGGTTTTGAGTTGTATAAATTCTTTATAAATTTTGGATATTAACTCCTTGTGAGATGTATCATTGGGTTGTCTTTCCATTTCATTGATGATTTTGTTTGCTCTGCAAAACTCTTTTAGTTTGATGTAGTCGTATTTGCTTATTTTTTTATTTTGTTTTCCTTGTTTGAGGAGATCTATCAGAAAAAAATATTACTATGAGAAATGTCCAAGATTTTACTGCCTATGTTTTCTTCTATAAGTTTAATGGTTTCGAGTCTTACATTTAAGTCTTTAATACATTTTGAGATTATTGTTATATATGGTGTAAGAAGGTGGTCTAGTTACATTTTTTGTATGTATCCGTGCAATTTTTCCCAAACCATTTATTAAATAGACTCTCTTTACCTTATTGTATATTCTTGTCTCTTTCATTAACTATTAACTGACCATATAGGCATGGGTTTATTTCTGGCCTCTCTACTCTGTTCCATTGATTTATATGTCTGGTTGTTTTTTGTTTTTGTTTTGCTGGTATGATGCTGTTTTGATTTCTGTGGCCTTATAGTATAGTTTGATATCAGGTAGTGTGATTCCTCCAACTTTGTTCTTCTTTTTCAGAATTGCTATGGCTATTCCCGGTCTTCTGTAATTCCATATAAATTTTTGGATTATTTGTTCTTGTTCTGTGAAACACATCATTGGTATTTTGATAGGAATTAGTTTGAATGTATAGATTGCTTTGGGTGGGTAGTATGGACATTTTAACAATGTTAATTCTTCCTACAGAAGCAGATATACTTAATGGAACAAACTACTGACTAAAGATCTAGAGGAACAGAATTATTTACTCAGGATAGAATAGGTTGACATAGGACATTTGATTGTGGTTATTATCTTGAAACTGTTGGTAATATTTTTAATATTTTTATTTTTCTAATGGGCATATGAGTTAACCTATTCTTTTCCCTCTTAACTTACTTGAATTAATACATTATATTTTTGAAAAATGAAATAAAACTTTTAATGGTATTCAATTTTTATAAACTTCTCAAAATTCAGAAACAAATACTTTTATTGAGGTGCCACATTTCATGGTAATATAGTTGTTTGCATAGGTTTAATAAGAATAATGACAGCATTAGACCAATTGATTATGAAACCAAGGCCAAAACTTTTATGTCATATTTAAGAATAAATTTAAATTAATTTAATCAAGCATTACAAGCCACCATTGAAGAACAGGGGTTATGCTTCCTATGTGGAGCCAATGTCTTCAAACCTGCACTTGGATTTCTGAGCACTGGCTGAACCTGACTTGCAAAAAGCCTCTGCTTGCCTCGGTGGCTGCTGCAGGACCAGTGTGACATATCCTGGAAGTGCAGAGGCATTTCGCCAATAGGAGATGGGGATTTGGAGGGATCTAATGGATAATCAGTTGCCTGTCTTCCAATGACACTTTGAAGGAGGAACAAACTTTCCTCTACTCTCAGAGTTCTGGTTGGTCTAATAATCAAATACACATGATCCAGATTAGCAAAATGAAATATCCAAACTTAATATATATGGGAATCCCACACACCTCAGAGAATCATAGACTGCACATAAATGAGAGGTTCAGAGATAGAAAGGGGACATGGGTACATAAGACATCCTGAGCTAGGGGTGAGGTAAGGTGCCTTAGGGGCTTCAAAGGGTCATTAGAGAATGATAAGAGCAGATGTTTAGTAAGTAGAAGTTTTCCCTGCCATATAGGTAGGTTAAAAGATGTTATCTCTGATCATTTCTGATTATGGGCAATGGCCCTAATTCAAATTATTATAGGTAGTTAAGGGAAGGCAAAAATTTCTCTTAAATCAGAGGCTAAAGTTGCTTTTATCTCAAAACAATCTGCATATCACAGAGGTACATCTTGGGGTGACTTGTTCTGAACCCCCATACTCTAAGAATACATTGTTTTGAGATGTAGTTCATATGATCCAGCTAACGATGACAAAAAGTTTGAACACTCAGCTGTTTGTTATGAAATTATGGTCAGCTCAGTAATAAAGTAATCAACACTTTTTTATGTCTTTCCAGTGAATGCATATAAACATATGTAAAAATACAGAAAATACATAGAAAGTTAATATCATTGTTTAAACTCAAGGAATGAAGGAGGGTCCAATAATTAAAGTGGAATGGTTACAAATAAAACATCATATTTATTTGCAATCTTATCTTTTTCCTTTTTTAAAGATACTGATTTATGTAGTCATGGTATTTTAAAGTAATTTTTGCTTTAACCAAGCATTTCTTAAAATGGATATTCTAAAAACGTCTTATAAAAATTATAAAATACAATGGCATCGTAGAATATGTAGAGTAAGACTATAGAGGCTCCATTCTTATCTGGTAGACTGCAATGAAAATCACATAAGAAATCAAACAACAATCTTAAGCATAATGGGCTATTTCCAAGTACTAAAGGTGATTTCACAGAAATATATTCTCCTTAAAAATTCTAGATACTTACACTGTTCTTGAAAACTTAAGTCATTCCCTAAGCAATGCGTAGGAATGCCTTTGATTTCATAAAAACACAATTAAAGAAACAAATTTGGGGAGATTCACATAAGAAAGAGGAGTCCGGCCGGTGTGACTCACTGGCTGAGCATCAACCCATGCACCAAGGCATCAGGGTTCGATACCCAGTCAGGGCACATGCCCAGGTTGTGGGCCAGATCCCCAGTGGGGGGCATACAGGAGGCTGCCAGTCGATGTTCTCTCTCATCAATGTTTCTATCTCTCTCTCTAAAACCAATAAAGAAAAAAAGTTTTTAAAAAAAGAAAGAGGAACCATTCAGGGAGGTAGAGTCCTCAATCAAAGAAGTATAGACTTTCTTAAGAGTGGAGGATTTTGATCAAGGGACTCCTGTGACATGGGCAGCTGAGAAAAGAGGCCTAAGGTTAGACACTGAAGGATCTACCTAAGATGACCAAAGGGATATTGCTAGAGAAGGGTGAACCTCTGAATTTGGACTTTGAATCCTGAAATTTTTCTTTATTTTAAGCAGAAAACTCTATCTCCTTCTATTTAAAATGTTTTTCTTTAACTTGCCGCACTAAATGGAAGCAGTTTATCAGGAGCAAATGAACAGATGCAGGGACTTCCCTGAACTCGACCCAAGTCAGCACTGGTAGCTCTGAAGCTTGAGCTACACTGATCAAGCTCACTTTCCCAGGAGCCTACGTCAGTCCGGCTGCAGCCAGGAGCCTAAGTAAGTCCGGCTGCAGCTCTGAACACAGAATGCATGAGCTCAAAGAGGCCTTTCCTAAGCAGACAGCCCCAGGATTCAATAAGACTCAACTTTCTGCATATTCTGCTAAGTCAGAGGAAATAGGCCTTCAAGACAAGGAACGGAAACAAATATTTGTGTCACATTGAGATTTGTTTACTTTTAAATGTGAACCTTTTCCAGCAAAAAAGGAAGAATTTTAGGCATATAAATGTTAAACCTGGAGTTTCACTCACTCATTTTTTTCTGGGAAACAAATGCTTGTGTTCTCTATTTGTAAATCTAACATAAAAAGCCATCATAAATGGGGCCTTTTTCCCCCCATTAACTTAACAAAGTGATATATTCTAAATTCTTATTGAAATGATCATTTGTCTTAATAACACAAATTTTATTCCTTTTGTTATAAGTTCTACATGGTTAGAAAAAAAAGTTATTATCATATATAGTCTCTATATTAGAGAGAAATGATGCCAAAAGATAAGCCATGTGAGGCTACCTTGTAATTTATTAGATTCTATTTGAAGACATGTGTGCCTACTTGCTCCTTTGCTAGCTTTCCTACCGTAACCATCCAATTTTACAAGCAATCAAATTAGCCCATCCAACATCCAGCTCACTTGACCTGTTGGTTAGATTATGCAAAATGCTTTTTATATGGGTTCTCTTCTTGTAATAGGCAGCTAGACAGACATGAGCAGAGCAAGGACAATGGGCCAGGTACAGAAGGTCACCAGGGCAGAAAGCACCAGATGCCTAGCAAGGGGCAAACCTGAGAAAACAAGGACCTTGCCTCCTAGGATAACATTTCCTCCCCTAGAATATTGGTGGTCATTTGGTTTAGACCCCCTAACGTTTCCTTCCTAAAGATAACATCTAGGCCTCAGTTGTATCTCAGCTCCAGGTCCGGAAAAGCAGCAAATCCAGACAAGTTACACCGTGGCTGCCTCAGGACCACCTGCAATGACTAATGACCCCCTGCCCTGGTTCTTACCTATCAGTGGAGACCAAGGACCCTAAATGAGCGCACCTGGAAAGCTGATGAATATTTTATTAGACCCTCCCTTGAGACCGCCCCTAAGATTCCCACTTGCAAGAGAGATAAATACCCTCAACACACACACACACACACACACACACACACACACACACACACACACTAGCTGTTCCATTCTCTTGCCCCCTTCTTCCCTCTAAGGGACCCCACAAGACTTGCAACCAGGGGAGCAAAGGGGAGCAACAGCCCATCTCGGGCTAACTCCCTGAACCTGTCTCCAAGGCCCCCTTTTCTCTGACTTCCCAGTGAGCCAAAGCAGCCCAGCCTAAGCTCTCCTGTTGCTTCTTCAATGCCTTCCTTGTTTCATTGTCCTGAGTGTGTTTTTGCTGCAGCCAATAAATTATTGCTTCCTTTGCTGCACTTTGTCTTATAGAATTCTTTCCTTCAAGAAGACAAGAACCGAGTTCTCATTGGCTCACCGGTAACATTCTTACCTGCATGCCCCTTGACATGCCCTGAAACTCCTGATCTATGAGTTTCCTCAGAAGTTACTCTGATTGCATGCCCTCTACCTTAGTTTACCCCAAATTTCCCTGGGGATAAGTATCTGAAATACTTATTAAACAAATTTCCAATCTTCATTTAGACCAATAACATAACAATCTCTAGATCCCATGACAAGTTCATGGAAAGATACACATGTAATAATCATTTCAGCCCTGGTCGGTTTGGCTCAGCGGTTAGAGCATTGGCTGGCAGACCAGAGAGTTCCGGGTTCAGTTCCTGCCAAGGGCAGTACCTCGGTTGCAGTCTGTCCCCGGCCCTGGTTGGGGTCGTGTGGGTGGCGACCAGTCTAGGTGTCTCTCTCACATCAATGTTTCTCTCTCTCTCTCTCTTCCTCCCTCTCTCCCTCCCGCTCTATCTGAAGATAAATGCAAAAATGTCCTCAGTGGGGATTTAAAAAAAAAATCATTCCAATAAAATTTGATGTTGAGCAAGTCCAAAGAGAGAATGCTCTGATTAATGTATTGCTTCCTTTCCTTTCCCTTTGTGTTGTTCTCTCCTACGTTATTGCAATAGCCACAGAACTCTGTTGATTTTTGTTCTCATCTCTCTGCTATTGGGTATACTATACACAGCATAGCCAGATTTATTTCTGTAGTTAAGGTGTTGATAAATGTACTTATTATTTCAAAAGTCTTTGTTGCTTTATAATTATTACCAAGAGGAAAAAAATGTTTTTAATGTGATAAAACCTCCAAAATCTGAACCAAATTACATTTTTTCCTTTTCCACCAAATTCATGTACACACCACATTTCTACTGCCTTAGACCACACACCATTTCCAGAAAATGTTTGGCCCTCCACATCACCATGTCTTTGCTAATGATCTATGTTTCTGTCTCTGGTCTATCAGCTTTCTCTTCTCCACACATCACTTCTATTGACTCACTACTTCAGATCTCTCCCTGGTTTTGTCTCTTCAATAATCCCCCACCCAATCTTCTAATTCTTCCTCAGTCAGTGCAAATGATAACTTTGGTGTCAGTTATCTATCTATCTATCTATCTATCTATCTATCTATCTATCTATCTATCTATCATCTATCTATCTATCTATCTATCTATCATCTATCTATCTATCATCTATCATTTTCTATCGTCTATCTCCTGTCTCCTCCACAAGATTATAGGAGCATTGTTGGAGCTAAGGAGATTTTCCCTCAGCATCCAGGACACCACCTACATAGGGCAAGAGATCCATAAATGAGATACATAAATGTCTCTTGAAACCATAATCAAATGGATCAGTAAAACTAAACACTTTAGGAATAATTTCTGCCTTTCATCAATCCAATTTAGTCTCTTTGAAATAGTTTAACAAGTGTTCACCCTCTCTCTATACTCCTAACCCTCTGGCTTCCTAACCATGACCTCTATCTCCTTCTCCTAATATTTCCCAAGTCCCTGCCTGCCATTTCTGATACCTTGGTGTTGGCTTAACCATTTGCTATTATTTCCTTTTGCAAGGTTCTTAGATAACCTAAGTGGAAAGAGAAACTTCAAGGCAGACCTAATGCTTTTGAGACCCCATGATGCAGACTGGATGGTATAAAGCAGAAAGCTGATTTGGTAGCTTTTGAGGTTTACTCACTTGCACAAGGCTTTCGGTTAACAGTGGCCCAAACTTTGGGAATATATTGCAAATAGGTTCTCTGCACAGCTGGCTGCCTCATTCTTCCAGCACTCCAGAAATTCCGGAGCTGCTCTAGAATTATTTGTAACACATGAATCTCAATTTTCAAATGATGAACTTTATTTGCATTCTTATAAAACAAAGTTGACTTGAAAACAGCCAAATTATGTTAAATTGCAAGTTGATTTTGCTGAGTGCCTTGCAGATTTTTAGTAGCCAATGGGCAGGGGAAGCCAGAAAGATTGAAAAGATACTGAAATTTTAAAGATGCCAAGCTTCCCCCAAAGTGCTGTCAGCTACTGTATCAAATAGAAAGATGCTTTCATCCAGAGAAACTTATTGTCCAATGTCATTCTAGGGAAAGAACTGAGCAGGGAATTGTGGCTGCAAGAGGGAAATGATATGATTACTCTTGAAAAGTGTAATAGCTGATGAGTTCCTAGGCAAACAGCAATGTTTTATTAATATTAGCGCTCAGCTCTACAATTGGCCAGTTGGAATTTCTGATTCTGACTTCCCTTCAGAGAAGAGTTTATATAGCAGGTGGGTCAATGTTAAAATACCTCAAGAAATTCATTTCAGATTCTAAACCGAAACCTAGACAATTCCATCAAGATATCTCTGTTTTTCGGCTAAACCCTTGATACATGTTCTCTTTTTTTTTTTTTTTTTTTTTAAATTTTATTTTATTAATTTATTTTTGTTACAGAGGTCTCTCCTTTTTTTCCCCATTGACACCCTCCTCCCCATCCCCCCACCCTGTCCCCAGCTTTGTTGTCCATGTCCATCACTTATGCATACATGTGCATAAGTTCTGTGGTTTATCTCTTCCCTCCCCCCCACCCCCTCTCCTGAGGGGTGTCAGTTTATACCCTACTTCCACGTCTCTGGGTCTACCCTGTTCCTCAGACTGCTATGTTCATTATATTCCACAAATAAGTGAGATCATGTGATATTTGTCTTTCTCTGCTTGGCTTGTTTCGCTTAGGATAATACTCTCGAGGTCCCTCCACGTCGTCTCAAAGGATAAGAGATCTTTCTTTCTTACAGCTGTATAGTACTCCATTGTGTATATGTACCACAGCTTTTTTATCCATTCATCCACTGATGGACACTTGGGCTGTTTCCAGATCTTAGCTATTGTAAATGGTGCTGCTATGAACATGGGGGTACATGTATTTTTTCTGATTGGTGTTTCAGGCTTCTTAGGGTATATTCCTAGAAGTGGGATCACTGGGTCAAATGGCAATTCAATTTTTAATTTTTTGAGGTAACACCATAGTGTTTTCCACAGTGGCTGCACCAGTCTGCATTCCCACCAGCAGTGTACTAGGGTCCCCTTTTCTCCACACCCTCGCCAACACTTGTTGTTTGATGATTTGTTGATGGCGGCCATTCTGACAGGTGTGAGGTGATACCTCATTGTTGTTTTAATTTGCATCTCTCTGATGATTAATGATGTTGAGCATTTCTTCATATGTCTCTTAGCATGTTCTCTTAAAGGAAATGGATGATTATGAAAGAAGAAAATCAAAGATGATGACAATGATGATTATGATATTTTTTTTACAATGCTGCCTTGAATAATTTATTTTACTTTATTTATTTTTTCTTTATTGATTTTAGAGAGAGTGGAAGGGAGAGGAAGAGAGAAATAGAAACATCGATGAGAGCCCTCCACTGGGGATAGGGCCCACAACCTGGGCATGTGTCCTGACCAGGAATCAAACCAGTGACCTCTTGGTGCTTGGGTACTGAGCCACACCAGCCAGTGAGAATAATTTTTTTTAAAAGCTAGTACAGCAGAGTCTGAGAAACATGTTTCAGTGTCTAAAATATATTCAACTGAGATATATGAAAAAGGAATTGATGAAACTAAGTATTATGAGTCTAATTTTTTAAATTGAATTATCATGGAAAACCTTAGGCTATGTAATGAGAAAGGGTTGGAGAATTACTCTGGACACACGTGAGAATTTCTCCCTCACCCTGCTAGCTTATGGTTCAGTAAAGTTTGCTTTAGTGTTTTTCTGTCTCAAGCATCCAAATTTCTCTGGCCCCATGGTGGGTCCAGGTGACACAAGCCAGATAATCCTCTCTATTAAATGATTGTCTTTCTAGTTGATGCTGATTAGAGACAAACCGCATTTTTTCTTCCAGTAGATTCCAAGAGGCATTTGCACAACTCCTAGAGAGGCAATAGGAGAGTGAGGGAACATTTCTATTAACTAAAGTGCATGCTTTTCTTCAGTGTGCATCAAGCGTCATCACGGAGTCCGGAGGTGAGGTCAGGGAAAGGGAGTGCATCTAGTCACTGCTGCCTTTTAGAGCTTAATGAGGTTTTCCTGCTACTTTCCTCCCAGCTTGAGCGAACTGGACTAATGTTGAAGAGATCTGTGGTCCTGTTCTATAACCTCCAAGCTAAATAAAGCTAATGAAATAGAAACATGATATTGATAAAACTATCCTGAATTTTATAAGTATGCCCCATGAGCTGGAAATTGTTCAGTGTTTGTTTAATCTGATCTGACCTCAATCATCTTGTTTTGGCTTCCAAATACTAAATGGGTGACTTGATATTTAGCCTCAATAAGCTTAAAAATAATCCCACTCTAAGTTCGCCACAATACTTCAGGACAGTGTACAAAGGCAAAACCAACAATGAAAATATTTTCAATTTAGGGGATAAAAGGATTATATGGATGTTTCAAGGCTGAAGGCTGGAAAAGTCATAGAAATAGCTATTTTACATGATAGCTTTATTATTGTAAATATTTTTTCCCATTACAGTTTACATTCGATATTATTTTGTATTTCTTTCAGGTGTACAGCACAGTGGTTAGATAATCATTTATCTAACATTTACAAAGTGTTCCCCCTGATATTTCCAGTACTCACCTGGCACCATGCATAGTTACTATAATATTACTGACTATATTCCCTATTCTGTACTTTACATCTCCATGACTATTTTGTAACTACCAATCTGTACTTCTCAATCTCTTCAATTTTTTCACCGAGCCCCCTACACCCTCTCCCTTCTTGTGACCATCAGTCTGTTTTCTGTTTCTATAAGTCTGATTCTGTTATGTTTGTTTAGATTGTTCTTCACATTCCACATATAAGTGAAATCATATGGTATTTGCCTTTCTCTGACTGAGTTATTTATTTCACTTAGCATAATACCCTCTAGGTCTATCTATGCTGCTGCAAATGGTAAGACTTCTTTTTTTTTTTATGGCTGAGTAATATTCCATTGACTATATGTACCACCACATTTTTATCCACTAGTCTATTAATGGGCAGTTGGGTTGCCTCCATAGCTTGGCTATTGTAAATAGCATTACAATGAGCACAGGGGTGCATATATTATTTTAAATCTGTGCTTTGAGTTTACTTTGGACATATACTGGAAATTGGAATTGCTTGATCATAATTTTAATTTAATTTTTGAGGAAACTCCATACTGTTTTCCATAGTGGCTGTACCAATTTGTATTCCCACCAACAGTGCGTGAGGGTTCCTTTTTCTCCACATCCTCACCAACACTTGCTTGTTGATTTATTGATGGTAACCATTCTGACAGGTGTGAGGTGACATCTCATTGCAATTTTAATTCACATTATTCTGATGATTAGTGACAATGAGCATCTTTTCATGTTTATTGGCCATCTATATGTCCTCTTTGGAGAAGTATTCATTCAGGTCCTTTGCCCGTTTTTAATTGGATTGTTTGTTTTTACAATACTGAGTTGTATGAATTCTTTATAACTTTTGGATATTAACCCTTTATCAGATGTATCATTGGCGAGTATCTCCCCCTATTCAGTAGGTTGTCTTTTCATTTTGTTGATGGTTGCCGTATAAAAACTTAGTTTAAATGTTTTCACTGCCATTTCTTCAGATACAACACCACACTAACAAATGCCTTTTGCAAAATTATGTACATCAATATATTAAAATGAAAAGTTAATTCCAGTTCTATGGGATTTATCAATTGAGACTGATTCATAGGAGAGCTGTATTTGTTTGTTTTCCACCATATTCCAAGAGCCTGGAAAGGTGGTCAACAAACAGCAAGTGCTCAAAAATATCCAACTAGATTTCAAGGATAAAGACACCTTATTGAACTGCCCAATTGTTAATTTTACCACCATCTATTCACTCTTCTATAAAATAATGTTTTATTTCACTCTTTTAAATTTTATTTTAAAATTCCTTGTTATTTTACAAACTAGAGAAGTGTCTTTGATTCACAGTACTTGAATTATGGGTAAAGGAACTAGGGTATGGTAAATCATTTTCAAGAACACTTCAACATACTCACCCTTAACTTTTAATGTAAAATTTATTGAACAACTCACAAAAATGCCTGAAAATTATCTTGTAACTTAGCCAGAGAACTACAAGGCCAACTAGGCATAAAAAAAATTGTTGCACAAAATTAACAAAGTATTTCTATCAAAATATTAGATAGGATTCTCTGAAAAACTATAAAATCCATTCAGAGAATTGTACAAAATATCTAACTATTGGGTTGGTGAAAAGAAGGCAACACTTAAAAGCAAACTATCTCCAAAGCATTACACAGGGATAACAGAACCAGCAATACAATTTGTTATAGTTCACTCATCGTTGTTAAATTTTCCCTAGTCCACTGATTATTAATAGTAATTCAAATTTTATTTTGGAGAATTTTAATAGGGAGCAACAAAAATAAGTCATGTTAGCCCAGTGGGTGTGGTTCAGTGGGTTGAGCAGCGTCCCATGCACCAAGAGGTTACCAGTTTGATTCCTAGTTGAGGCATATGCCTGGGTCGCGGGCTCAAACCCCAGCAGGGGACATGCAAGAGGCAGCCAATTGATGTTTCTCCCTCATCAATGTTTCTATCTCTCTCTCCCTCTCCTTTCTTCTCTCTCTAAAAATCAATACAAATATATTTTTAAAAAATAAGTCATGTTAGATAAGAACCAGTAAAAACATTTAAATGTATAAATTAACAGGTGATTTTTTTCAGTAACTTTTCTGCTTATTTTTTGCATAAAGATCATATTTCTTTTGCTGTTATATTTTTTAATTTACTTTTGAGAAGAAACTAATAAATTTCACTTAGGCAATGTCAAGTATTCTTCAGAGACTTCTTTGTTAATTAAGGCTTGGCTCAAATCTGCCCCAAGATATGGGGGTTGATCTAAAGTTCCCAGATGAGTTCTGTTGTGACACTATGACTGCTATCTTCTTTGTTTAGGGAATTTCTCCTAACATATTATTGCAGTAAGATATTAGACCTAAAAGTTACATCATGGCACAAACTCAACAAGACACAATAACTTCAATAACTTACATATAAATAGGTATTACAGAACCAACGCTTTGAGCCAGAGAGTTATCATTGGCAACGCATCACCTGTGGTTGTTTGGAAGGGAGTGGACATTCACATGGCACACTATGGAACATTTCTATATTTGTTATATGTTTTAGGATCTGTCAGATGGTCTGGGATTGGAAGTGATTCTTTTTTGCTAATAAGTGGTAGAATGGTCCAAAGTGAAAATGACTACCATTTACTTAGCTTCTACTATGTATCCCAAAGAATGTACTAAGATTTCCATTTCATAGTTGAGGGACATAAAGCTCAAGATGATCACTATCTGCTCAAGCTCCAAAGTTACAAAATGAATGGATCCCAAATCGAAACTCAGATCTCTCTTACGATATAGTTTAGTATTTTAGCCAGTGTGATAGACATAGATGTGGAAGACTAATGTGAGAATGCCGAGGAAAAATAACACACCTCCCATGGAAAAGCAGTCATAATGGAAAAGCTTGTAAAAGACTATGCAGTGAAAATGATCAGGTCACTGGTAAGATCTATGAGACAGTTCCAAGGTAATAGCAATGGAGATTTTGGCAAATATAGTATTTGTTATTTCTCAATGATCATATTCTATGTTAATTATTAACTGTGCTTGTTCTAATAATCATTTTACAAAGTCTGTGGGATATACTTGCAGGATCTCTATAGGGTCTAGTCAAGAGTTGTAGGATAGAGAAGGCTATAGGATTTATGTTAATAATAATGAAGAATTACTCGTGAAAATCTTCTAGAAAGGGAAGGGCTGGATGGAGTAGAATGGGCGCTAGCACAACATGCTTACATTTCTTCTGTTCAAGGCACTCTTCTATAGGCTTGAGCCAGGAAGTCTAAAGTAACTTCAGTAAGTAGTCATGTCAGCTAGAAGGGCAGAGCCTGTGCAAATAAAGTTTTTAAATGA
This sequence comes from Tadarida brasiliensis, assembly GCA_030848825.1. Lineage (NCBI taxonomy): Eukaryota > Metazoa > Chordata > Mammalia > Chiroptera > Molossidae > Tadarida > Tadarida brasiliensis. The sequence goes on along the minus strand of CM061269.1, from coordinate 73,731,353 downwards.
TCACATCTGTAACTTTAAAATATGAATGGTGTCCAATTTCTTTATTTTTTTCTTTTGTTTCTCTTGCCTGAGGAGATATATCAGAAAAAAATTTGCTAAGAAAAATGCCAGAGCCCTGGCCAGTTTTGCTCAGTGGTTAGAGCGTCAGCCCTCAGACCAAAGTGTCTTGGGTTCGATTCCGGTCAAGGGCATGTACCTCGGTTGTGGTTTGGTCCCGGCCCAGGTCGGGGTCATGAGGGAGGCAACCAGTGGATGTGTGTCTCTCTCACATCAATGTTTCTTTCTCTCTCTCTCTCTCTCCTTCCCTCCCACTCTATCTGAAGATAAATGGAAAAATATCCTTGAGTGAGGATTTAAAAAGAAAAGAAAAAGGCCAGAGATTTCACTGCCTATGTTTTCTTTTCTAGGAGTTTCACAGTTTCGAGTCTTACGTTTAAGTCCTTAAACCATTTTGAGTTTATTCTTGTGTATTGTGTAAGAAGGTGGTCTAGCTTCATTTTTTTTTTCATGCTTCTGTCCAATTTTCCCAGTGCCATGTGTTGAATAGACCATCTTTACCCAATTGCGTGTTCTTACGTCTTTTGTCAAACATTAATTGACTACATGGGCATGGGTTTATTTCTGGGCTCTCTATTCCTTTGATGTATATGTCTGTTTTTTTTATGCCAGTATGGTCTTGTGGCATAGTTTAATACCAGGTAGCGTGATACCTTCAAGTTTGTTCTTTCTCATATTGTTGTGGCTATTCAGGGTCTTTGTTAGTTCCATATAATTTTTGGATGATTTTTTCTCTAGTTCTGCGAAATATGCCATTTCTATTTTGATAAGAATTGTGTTAAATCTATAAATTACTTTAGGTAGTATGGACATTTGAATAATGTTAATTTTTCCTATCCATGAACATAGAATATGCTTCCAATTATTTGTATCTTCTATGATTTTTTTCTTTAATGCCTTACACTTTCCTTACCTCCTTGTTTAAATTTATTCCTAGGTATTCTTTTTTGATGATATCATTAATGTGATTGTTTTCTTACTTTCCCTTTCTAACAGTTCATTACGGGTGCATAAAAATGCAACCAATTTCTGAATATTAATTTTGTATCCTGCTACAGTACTGAATTTGTTTACTAGTTCTAGTAGTTTTTTGGTAGAATTTTTAGGGTTCTCTATACACAGTATCATTTAATCTGCAAGAATGACAGTTTTACTTCTTCTTTTCCAATTTTGATGCTTTTCATTTCTTCTTCTTGTCTTGCTGGGGCTAGGACTTCCAGAACTATGTTGTGTAAGAGTGGTGAAAGCGGACATCCTTGTCTTGTTCCTGATTTTAAGGGTAACATTTTTAGTTTTTCCTTGCTGAGCATGATGTTGGTTGTGGGTATGTCATATATGGCCTTTATTATGCTTAGGTATGTTCCCTCTATTCCCAATTCGCTGAGAGTTTTTATCATAAATGGATGTTAGATTCTGTCAAAAACTTTTTCTGCATTTATTGATGTGATCGTGACTTTTATCCTTTATTTTGTTTGTGCGGTGTAGCATGTTAACTGATTTGCAGATATTGTACTAACCTTGCATCTCAGGAATAAATCCCACTTGATCCTGGTGTATGATCTTTTTAATGTATTGTTGTATTCAGTTAACTAATATTTTGTTGAGAATTTTTGCATCTATGTTCATCAGGGATACTGGCCTGTAATTTTCTTTATTTGTAGTACTTTTATCTGGTTTTGGAATTAAGATAATACTGGCCTTGTAAAATGAGCTTGGGAGTCTTTCCATATCTTGGATTTTTCTGAAATAGTTGAGAAAGGTGTTAGTTCTTCTTTGAATGTTTGGTAAAATTCACCTGTGAATTTTAAATTTTGGCAAAATTCACCCGTGAATTCATCTGGTCCTGTATTTTTGTTTTATGGGAGTTTTTTATTTACTGCTTTGATTTCATTAATTGTAGCTGGTCTTTTCATATTTACTGTTTCTTCTTGATTCACTATTAGAAGATTGTATGGTTTCTAGGAATGTATCCATTTCTTCCAGATTGTCCATTTTGTTCACATATACTTGTTCGTAATATTTTCTTATAATACTTTGTATTTCTTTGGTGTCAGCTGTTACTTCTCCTCTCTCATTTCTGATTTTATTTGAGTCCAGTCCCTTTTTTTCTTGATGAGTTTGTGAAAGGTTTGTCAGTATGGTTTATATTCTCAAAGAACCAACTCTTGATTTTATTGAAATCTGTATTGTTTTCTTAAGACTCTATTTAGTTAATTTCAGCTCTCATCTTCATTATTTTTTTTCTTCTGCTTACCTGGGGCTTTATTTGTTCTTCTCTACTAGTTATTTAGGTGTGGAGTTAGACTGTTTATTTGAGATTGTTCTTGTTTCCTGAGGTAGGCCTGTGTTGCCATGTATGTCCCTCCCAGGGCTGCTTTCGCTGTGTCCCATAGACATTTTTGTTTTTGTGCAGAGGTCACTGCTAGAGGACCCTGATGTGTGTTTTGGGTGCTGTGGCCTGCCGCAAAGCCCCGAGCCTGATGCTCTGACCGCCTGGCATCTTCCATGAGGCCCCCTGTAAGGTCCCTTCTGCTCACACAAGCTCGAGTAGGTCCTGCTGTTGTAACTGAGAACTCCACCTGGATAGAGCAGGTTCACAGTGGTCCCTGGGACTGGCTGAGCCTCCTAGACCTGCTTTCCTGACAGAGGAAGGGGCTCTGCACTTGGAGGGAGAGGGAGCAGGTCAGAATGTCCAGGCCCATATCCTCCTGTGTGCTGGGCCAGGCTGCTAGCTCGTTTCTGTTACGGAGCAGGCCTGGGCAGATGTGGGCTAGAGGTTGGGGGGTGGGACATGGGGCAGGGCAAAAGCAGGATGGATGGGACCTTCCATCTGCCTGTGTCGTTCCCAGATACCTTCCTCTCCTCCACTCCTAGCCCCTCCCTCACCCTTCCTCCCTCCCTGAGCTCTCCACCCCAGGCATGGCACCCTGGCTTTCCACACAAGGCTCAAAGTGCATAGATGATCTCAGATATAGGGAACTGTCCCAAACACCTTAACATTGTGCTTACATTAGACCAAGAATCTCCACTTCTAGAGACCTGTCCTAAATAAATAAAGACTTATGAACTCAGATCTTCCCTTCACCACGATGAAGGGAGTAAAAAATCAGAAACGGCCCATCTTCCATATCAGGGGCTTCAGAAATGTGATGTGGGGACACAGAAAATGCCAAGAGAAAGAGGACTGACTGGCAGTATCCATTGTTAGGGAAATGAGGTTCCTGAAGGGCACATGCCTGGGGAATCCTCCCAGCCAATGTGCACAGGTGCAACATACACACATAACATGCACAGGCACCCACACATGCACGTATGGACATGGGAACACAGGTACACACACATGCACATGCCGACCAAACGTGCACCCAGGGAAAGGACTGGAACAGTGAGCACCCCTGTCAAGGCTTGCCTCCTGGGAAGGGATTGGTTGATCTTCTGATTCAATCTCTTTATAATTCATTATTAAAATACAATAATATAAAGCTTTCTTTAACTTGTCGTAAATCCCTTATCAATAAAAACTAAATAATGCGCTTATTCCATAGATGAGTGATAAATGGATAACATTGAACATACGACTTTAATATTTTTAGATCTATCAAAGTCATGCTGCTTTATAAAAATTTTCGAAATCATGGCAAGAAGAAGGTAAGAGATTTGCAAGTCTCATCCCGCAGGCGACCATTGTAACTGTCTTGGTAAGTGTCTCTCCTCTCTCCAGCTCCATCCCGCTCGTTCTGTCTCATGTCTCTGTCACACACAGGCACATTCCCACATATGCATGTCTGCCTGCTAAAATCACATGTACGTGCTCTAACAGCTAGGATCAGGGATGCAGAAGGGTGGTACATGTGTCTTACGTAAGAAGACACCAAGGTCTTTATCTGTCCACACATAAGGCCTCTGTACCCACTCTAGCAGCTGCTCGGCTTCCCTCCTCCATGTGGACCGGGATGGGTGGATCCCATGCCCTCTCCACGGACATTAGTGTTCTTCCCAGTAACCAGCTATTTATTCAGTGATTTGATAGTGGTCTCGAAAATACAACTTTGACCCGGCCGGTGTGGCTCACTGGTTAAGCATCGACCCATGTAAAAAGGGGTCGTTGGTTCCATACCAGGTCAGGGCACATGCCCAGGATGTGGGCCCGATCCCCAGTGGGGGTGTGCAGGAGGCAACCGATCGATGTTCTCTCTCATCTATGTTTCTATCTCTCTCTCCCTCTCCCCTCCTCTCTCTCTAAAATAAATAAATAAATAAAAATTTTAAATACAACTTTGAAGTAGTGTGCAAGAATGCCTGTGGGGTGACCTCCTAGGGTGAGCACAACCAAGTAAAGGGGTGCACCTGGGGAACTGGATGGGTCCTGCACACTGTTCTCCCAGAGGAGGGGCCTTTCCCCTTCTCTCCAGGGGACCTGCTGGGGCCTCTGCTGCCTCACTTTGTCCCCAGGGCTGGTCACCACCAGACCAGAAGCTGCCAGTCTGATGGAGACAGAGCTCTCTCCCCAGTGTTTATGGTGCGTGTGTCCCCATCGGGGAGGTGGGCATCTCTGACATGTCCTGGAGTGTGCACTGCCTCTCCTTGGAAGTGCCTGTTTGCCCTCTGTCCCCTTAGAAAACACTGACTTTCGACTTTCGAGAGTTTTCTGCACCACAGGGATGTTACACCTCTCTCTGGCCTTAGGCTGCCACAAATGCTTTCAAGCTCATGTGTATTTTTCCAGCCTCTGGCTTTTTCTCATTTCTGTTTTGGACACAGGAAGAGCCAGACGTTGCCTGACTGGCTTCTGGCCCCGAGGTCACACTTAGCACAGCGGTCTCTACCCCGAGATGGGCACACACACTTACTAAAAGGGCTTCTGTTTTTACATCTGATCTCTGATCCATCTGGATTTGCAATCAATATGCAGTTTCAGATAAAAACAAAAGTATGTGAACAGACGCAAAAAGACCCCTACTGTAAGGTTCCGTGTATAGGGAACGTCCAGAACAGGTAAAGGAGCAGAGACAGGAAGCAGATCAGGGTCACAAGGGGCAGGAGGAGTGGGGGGTGAGGACTGTTGGTGCGGGGCTCCTTTTGGGAACATGGGACATCCTGCTACTAGATGGTGGTGTTTATTGCAAAGCATCATGAACGTATTTCATTCACAGGAATAGCACAATTTAAAACAAGAATAACTTTTATTTATTTTTCCTAAAATTAATCACACTGTGAAGAAAGGGAAAACACAACAGCTAAAGAAACTAAAAGCAAAAGGTCAAAAAGAGGGGGGAAAACAAATTCTGATGGGAGAAGGCAAGCAGGTTGAACGACAAGCAGCTCTGGGTCTGGCCCTGACGCCGCCTCCAGACACAGCAACTCCTCTGTGTCAGGACCCAGGGCCAGCTCCGGGGAGGGCTCTTCGGGCAGGGGTGCTGGGGCCTCAGCCAGGTCAGCGGAGGCTGCGCAGGCCGGCCCCGGCTCCATTGCTGCGGCTGGGGTGGCTGCTGGAGGAGGCACGACCGCTGGAGGGGGATATCCCTCCAGGTCTTCCCCTGCATGGGGCTCGTCAGGATTGTCCACAGCTGTGGGGCCAGGAGCCAGCTCTGCCTCCTGGGCTGGTGCTGGAGTTGAGAGAGGAGTAAAGATCACTCATGTGTCGCCTGCATTTCCATGTCCCCGCCCCCAAAGACAGAACACAGCCACAGCCAGGACCCACCACACGATGCCCTCCCCACCACAGTGCAGCAGGTGGGTGACCTGAGGCCGGTCTTTGCTTCTGGACAGCCTCTGCGGGGCTCCCTGTGTGTCTGGCATCAACCCCTCTCAATAATCTCAAATGCATCTCCACCCCCATCCCACCAGCACCTCCTCCACCTTCTCACCCTTGGGCCCTGCCTCTGTGGGCGCCAGGTCTCGGGCCTGGTTGTTTGCAGGTGGACATGGCTTCGGGGGAGGAGGCCTTGTCCAGCCAACCATGGGGACTGGTTTTTCGGTGGTGTGGCCCACCTGCCCCACACTGGTGGAGATGAGTCGGGGGTCTCCAATGATCCCATGCTGTTCCTGCATGTCCTGAGTTGATCTCTGCAATGACAGTGACCAATAGCCAGTCAGGAGACCTCAAGCCCTGCCCAGCCCTAGTCACCGCTGCTTCTGCCCACTGGACCTTCTGCTCCCAGGTCAGGCCTCCACCCAGGGGAACTGAGATTCACCTCCAAGGCTCGGGATAAACCTCGGGCAGAGGACAGGGAGCTGCCCAACCAGCCCTGACCTGGGGTGTGAACATGACAGGCCCACAGGCTTCTGACCCTGCCTCAACCTGTTCCTGCCCAGGGCAGGCCCTCCCACGTGACCCCCTTACACACACACACGGAGGGGACACAGGGCTGGTCAGGTGGGATCAGAGCGGTGGTCTGGCCCAAAGAAAACCACCCTGGACCGCTCTGTGTTACCTCTGGGTCCTGCTGTGAAAAGGGCCACAGGTGTCTGGATTGAGCCCGGACCCAGCGGCCACCACGATGGAAAAGACTCTCGCTGCTGCCTCGTTTGAGGCCACGGCCTCGGGACACTGGCAGACAGCAGGAGAACATGCTGTCCCCTCCAGTGTCTCTACTCAAATGAGCTGGGCAGCGGCTGTGTAGAATGTGGCTGCCTGGTGACCAGGGTTCGAAGTTCTGTTCGGCTCCAATGTCAGGAAGTGAGATCCCCTAACCTGAGCATCTCATCAGACAAAAGCAGTGACCTCATTTCCTGAAGATAGAGCCCAACAGAACTTGGAACCCTGGGATCCAGCAGCCACTTTCTAAAACAGCCCCTGCCCAGCTCATCTGGACAGAGACACTTGAACCAGCAACATGTTGTGTTGTTGTCTCCCCAAGTCCCCAGGCCGTGACCGCCAAAGAGCCAGAGGTGACAGCATGTTCCGCTGCCGCTGCCACTGGGTCCAGGCTCAGCCCAGACACCTGTGGCCCTTTTCATGGCAGGACCCAGAGGTAACACAGGGAGGACCGGGGTGGTTTTGTTCAGGCCAGACCACCACTCTGATCCCACTGGAGAGCCCCATGATCCCTCCCTGCCTGTGTGTGTGTGTGTGTGTGTGTGTGTGTGTGTAAGGGGGTCAGGTGGGAAGGGTTTTCGTGGAGCAGGAACAGGCTGGGGCAGGGTCAGAAGCCTGGTGGGCCTGTCATGTTCACACCCCAGGTCAAGGTTGGCTGGTGGACATGGAGTGTGGGGGCACCATCTGCCCAAGGTTTATCCTAAGCCCTGGAGGTGACTCTCATGTGCCCTGGGTGGAGGTCTGTGCAGACACAGGGCTGGGCCAAACCTGGGAGCAGAAAGTCCAGTGGGCAGAAGCTACAGAGACTGGGGCCGGGCAGGGATTGAGGCATCCCGACTGGTCATTGTCATTGCAGAGCTCAGCCCAGCACATGGAGGAGCAGCAGCTGGGTGATAGGATCCCAGCCCCATCTCCACCAGTGAGGGGCAGGTGGGCCACACCACCGAGAAACCAGGCCCCATGGTTGGGTGGACAAGGCCTCCTCCCCCGAAGCCGCCCAGATACAGGCAACTCTTGGTATCTGACTCCAAGATGGAGCACCGTGTCCAACTGCAAACAATCAGGCCCAGAGACCTGGAGCCCACAGAGGCAGGGCCCAAGGGTGAGAAGGTGGAGACAGTGGTGGTAGGATGGGGGAGTGGAGACACACGCAAGGTTTTTGGGAGGGGTTGATGCCAGACACACAGGGAGCACCTCCAGAGGCTGTCCAGAAGCAAAGACCGGCCTCAGGTCATCTATCTGCTGGACTGTGGTGGGAAGGGCGACCTGTGGTGGGTCCCAGGCTGTAGCTGTATTCTGTCCTTGAGGGTGGTGCACACGGAAATGCAAGCACCAGAGTGACCTTTCTCCTCTCATAACTCCTGTACCAGCCCAGGAGGTGGAGCCAGATGCAGGGGCAGACCCGGGTGCTTCTCAAGACCTGGAGGGGTGTCCACCTCCAGCGGTCGTGCCTCCTCCAGCAGCCACTCCAGCCGCAGCTCTGGAGCCGGGGCCGGCCTGTGCAGCCTCCCCTGACCTGGCTGAGGGCCCAGCACCCCTGCCCAAAGAGCCCTCCCCGGAGCCGGCCCTGGGTCCTGACACAGAGGAGTTGCTGTGTCTGGAGGAGGCATCAGGGCCAGACCCAGAGCTGCTTGTCATTCAACCTGCTTGCCTTCTCCCATCAGAATTTGTTTTCCCCCCTCTTTTTGACCTTTTGCTTTTAGTTTCTTTAGCTGTTGTGTTTTCCCTTTCTTCACAATGTGATTAATTTTAGGAAAAATAAATAAAAGTTATTCTTGTTTTAAATTGTGCTATTCCTGTGAATGAAATACGTTCATGATGCTTTGCAATAAACACCACCATCTAGTAGCAGGATGTCCCATCTCCCCAAAAGGAACCCCGCACCAACAGTCCTCACCCCCACTCCTCCTGCCCCTGGCAGCCCTGATCTGCTTCCTGTCTCTGCTCCTTTACCTGTTCTGGACATTTCCTATAAATGGAATCTATTGGGGAGGCCTTTTTGTGTCTGCTCACATATTTTTGTTTTTATTTATTTATTTATTTATTTATTTATTTTTATTAATTTGTTTTTGTTACAGATGTTTCTCCTTTTTTCCCCACTGACACCCTCCTCCCCATCCCCCCTGCCCCATCCCCAGCATTGTTGTCCATGTCCATCAGTTATGCGTACATGTATATAAGTTCTGTGGTTTATCTCTTCCCTCTCCCCACCCCCTCTTCTGAGGGTTGTCAGTCTGTACCCTACTTCCATGTCTCTGGGTCTACCCTGTTCCTCAGACTGTTATGATCATTATATTCCACAAATAAGTGAGATCTTGTGATATTTGTCTTTCTCTGCATGGCTTGTTTCACTTAGGATAATACTCTCCAGGTTCCTCCATGTCGCCTCAAAGGATAAGAGAGCTTTCTTTCTTACAGCTGCATAGTACTCCATTGTGTATATTTACCACAGCTTTTTTATCCATTTGTCTACTGATGAACACTTGGGCTGTTTCCAGATCTTAGCGATTGCAAATAGTCCTGTTATAAACATAGGGGTACATATATTCTTTCTGATAGATGATTCAGGTTTCTTAGGGTATATTCCTAGAAGTGGGATCACTAGGTCAAATGGCAGTTCAATTTTTAACTTTTTGAGGTAACATCATAGTGTTTTCCGCAGTGGCTGCACCAGTCTGCATTCCCACCAGCAGTGTACTAGAGTCCCCTTTTCTCCACACCCTCGCCAACACTTGTTGTTTGATGATTTGTTGATGGCGGCCATTCTGACAGGTGTGAGGTGATACCTCATTGTTGTTTTAATTTGCATCTCTCTGATGATTAGTGACATTGAGCATGTTGTCATATGTCTCTTGGCCATTTGTATGTCCTGTTTGGAGAGGTGTCTATTTAGGTCCTCTGCACATTTTTTAATTGGGTTCTTTGTCTTCCTTTTGTTGACTTGTATGAGCACTCTATATACTTTGGAAATTAACCCCTTATCTGATGCATCATTGGCGATTATGGTCTCCCATATAGTGGGATCCCTTTCCATTTTGATGGTTGTTTCTTTTGCTGTGCAGAAGCTTTTTAGTTTGATGTAGTCCCATGTGTTCATTTTTTCCTTTGTTTCTATTGCCATAGATGTTGTATCAGTGAAAATTCTGCTGCGTATGATGTCCGAGATTTTGTTGCCTGCATTTTCTTCTAGAATTTTTATGGATTCACAAGTCACATTTAAGTCTTTTATCCATTTTGAGTTTATTCTTGTGTATGGTGTAAGTTGGTGCTCTAGCTTCATTTTTTTGCATGTAGCTGCCCAATTTTCCCAACACCATTTATTGAAGAGACTGTCTTGACTTCACTGTATGCTCTTGCCATCTTTGTCAAATATTAATTGAGCATATTGTCTTGGGTCAATTTCTGGGTTCTCTGTTCTGTTTCATTGATCTATCTGCCTGTTCTTGTGCCATTACCAGGCTGTTTTGATTAGAGTGGCTTTGTAGTATAACCTGAAATCTGGTAATGTGATCCCTCCTACTTTGTTCCTCTTTTTCAAGATTGCTGTAGCTATTTGGGGTCTTTTTTCGTTCCATATAAACTTTTGGAGTATTTGTTCTAGTTCTTTGAAATATGTCGTTGGTATTTTGATGGGGATTGCATTGAATCTCTAGATTGCTTTGGGTAGTAAGGATATTTTAATGATATTAATTCTTCCAATCCATGAACAAGGTATATGTTTCCACTTTTTTATATCTTCCTCTATTTCTTTTTTCAATGACCTGTAGTTTTCTGTGAAGAGGTCTTTTACTTCTTTGGTTAAGTTTATCCCTAGGTATCTTAATTTTTTGCTGCGGTGTTAAATGGGATTGTTTTTTTAGTTTCTCTTTCTGTGATTTCATCATTGCTGTATAAGAATGCCGTCAATTTCTTGACGTTAATTTTGTATCCTGCTACTTTGCCAAATTCATTTATTTTTGTTTGTTTTTAGCTGCAACAGCATTTTTGTTATTTGAAAGGGAAATCCCAGATGGATTAGAGACCAGATGTAAAAACAGAAGCCCTTTTAGTAAGTGTGTGCATCATTTTGTGGTAGAGACCCCTGTGCTAAGTGTGACCCAGGTACCAGAAGCCTGTCAGGCAATGTCTGGCTCTTCCTGTGCCCAAAACAAAAACAAGAAAAGGCAGAAGTCTGGACAGACAAGCCACAAGCTGGAAAGCATTCCTCAGTACCCAAGGCCAGAGAAAGGTGTAGTATTCCTGTGGTGCAGAAAACTCTCAAAAGTCAGTGTTTTCTAAGGGGACAGAGGACAAACACAGGCACTCCCAAGGAGAGGCAGTGCACATGCCAGAACATGTCAGAGATGCCCACCTCCCCGATGGGGACACATGCACTGTGAACACTGGAGAGAGAGCATGTCGCCATCAGACTGGCAAGCTTCTGGTCTGGTGGTGACCAGCCCTGGGGACAAAGTGAGGCAGCAGAGGCCCCAGCAGGTCCCCTGGAGAGAAGGGAAAGGCCCCTCCTCTGGGAGAACAGGGTGCAGGCCTGTCCAGTCCCCAAGTGCACCCTTCACCTGGCTGTGCTCACCCTAGGAGGGTACCCCACATAAATTCTTGCACAGTTTTTCAAAGATGTATTTTCGATACCACCCATCAGAGCACTGATGAAATAGCTGAGAAATGGGAAAAACACTAATGTCCATGGAGAGGGGATGGCATCCATCCATCCTGGTCCACGTGGAGGAGGGAAGCTGAGCAGTTACTAGAGTGGATGCAGAGGTCTCTACGTGCAGACAGGTAAAGAACTCAGGTCCTCTCACACGAGACATGTGGACCAACATAATGTGATTTCAACAGGCAGACACGCATATGTGAAAATGAGTCTGCCTGTGACAGAGACAGACAAACAGAATGAGAGAGGCAGAGCCAGAGAGATGCCCACCAGGCCACTCCTGATGGCGACCTCTGGGGTGGAGCTTGCAAATCTCTTATCTTCTCCTTGTGGTGATGTCTAAATTTTTATAATGCATGCATGATTTTGATAGTTCAAAAAATATTAAAAGCATATATTTAATTTTATCCATATATCATTCATTTATGGAGTACAGAACATTATTTAATTTTTAATTGATAATAGGTTTTTGACAAGGAAAATAAAGCTTTACTGTATTTTGTTATATCTTAATAATGAATCAAAAGAAATTCTGAATCAAATAAAGAAGCAATCTATTATAGGCAGGAGAGCCCTTTCCCTGTGTGTACACATAGTGTGAGCATGTGCAAGTGTATTATTATTTGCAGATGCCATGATACAGTATGTAGAGAACCCTAACGATTCCCCCCAAAACCCACTAGAACTGATAAATGAATTCTGTAATGTAGCAGGATACAAAATAAATATTCAATAATCTGTTACATGTTTATATATCAGTAATGAACTCTCAGAAAGGGAAACTAAGGAAACAATCCCATTTACTATTTTATAAAAATACAAATAAAATACCTAGGTGTAAATTTAACCAAGGAGGTAAATAACCTGTACTCAGAAAATTATAAGACATTGAAGAAAGAAATCAAAGAAGGTACTAATAAGTGGACGCATATGCCATGTCATGGATAGGAAGAATTAACATTAAAATGTCCATACTACCGAAAGCAATCTATAGATTCAATGCAATTCCTATCACAATACCAATGGCGTATTTCCAGAACTAGAATAAATAATCCAAAAATTTGTATGGAAATGCAAAAGACCCCGAATAGTGAGAGAAATCTTGAAAACATGTCAGGGTTCTTATTTAAATTGATTGGCCTGTGGCTTGGGCATTGGAATCCAAACTTCTACCCAGGTGATTCTGATGGGTAGTTGAGGTTGATACCCACTAATTTTTATAGGATGCTCCTAGGGTCTGTTAATTTTTTTTATTCAAAATTTAAAGAGACTGATTTTCATTGATATTTAACAATATGTAGAACCTGGAATTAAACAGTCTTCACGTTTTTAGTATGATGTGGACTGTGTAAACACAATTCATTCTCACCCTGTACGTGACAAACTTGCAGAGGAAAGTAGCTTTGAATGATCTTATTTGATTTTCTTTCCTTCCTGTAATCATGTCTCTTATGTTTGCAATTTACTATCTGTTTCCTCTCATCTATTCATTTTCTATAGTCTTATGCTCTACTCATCACTTCCTTTATTGTCCCACATGCATTATATATTTGGCATTAATATTCACTAAATTTAATCCCAAAAGACTCCATTCAACTTCGTCCAATCTCCAAATCTTCCTTTTCCATATAGTTTTGGTGGCAGTGGTAAATTGCATTGTTTAGGTTATTACTTAAGAAAATATGCCCAAAATAACAATAACTTTGTTTTTTCAAACTACACTTTCTCTTTTGAAATAACCCCCATCCCTCACTCCAAATAATCAAATGAAATTCCTAACAGACTGGTTTTGTAATGCCAAAATGAAAAATAGCTACTGAAATAATAATACCCAACCATCCCCAAATCCACAACAAACTGCATTATTCCAAAAGCTTTCCTCCAGCAATTTGAACTCCTTTTGCAAATACACACAATTACATAAAATAAGCTTATCATTCTCTCACTGGTACCACTAGTCAACCTAATGATTTATTTTGGATCCACCTTGTTACTTTTCAAGATTGCTGGCAAATCACAGACTCTGACTAAAATAGAAGGCATCTCAGCTCTGTATCAAAGGAATTTTCATGTGTATGAATCTGGTCCTTATTACCATTGAACAATCAATTAAAATTAATAGAAACTCATATTCCCCAAATGAATAAATTATGTATACGTATCCAAGCATACATGTACACATAAAATATATCCTCTTAAAAGGAATGAATGATCATTCTAACTATGAAGTTTTAAAGGAAATAACTTCTGCTTTCTCTAAGTTTTTACTGATGTCATTTCAACCATTCTGACTAAAGTAAAACAAATAGTTTTGATTCAAGCTTCTAAATAACTGGTGAACCCACACGTTTGACAAATGGTTATATTTTTATTTATACAGGCATATTATTAATTAAGAAATTAATTTAATTCTAAAATACTCAAAATATCAGCTACAATTTGAACTGATGCTTTCTATAGGTAATTGAATGATCAATTTAATTATTTTCTTTATTATGCTTTTGTTTTTCAAATTGTCTACAATACTATCTATTTTTTATCATAAACATATAAATATTATTTTTAATAAAAACAATTTTACTCTCTAAAATATAAATTATATTGGTAGAAACATTAGTAATAAATAATCTTATACCTGCCCTGGCCTGGTGGCTCAGTTGGTCATCCTGTACACCAAGGGGTTTTGGGTTCGATTCCTGGTCAATGCATATACCTACGATGCATGTTTGATCTCTGATTAGGACACAACTGATTGATGTTTCTCTCTCTCTCTCTCTCTTTCCCCTCTCTCTTTTCCTTCTTTTCTCTCTAAAATCAATTAAAAAAAACATATCCTCTGGTGAGGATTAAAAAATAATCTTATACATAATCACAAATATATTTTTTTATATCTATGAAACTATACAGTATATATACTATATATATACACACACACTAAATTTCAGTAATATTTACATGGCCATTTTATTTATTTCAAATCAATTTTAATAAAAAATGAATAATGCAAATCAGTTATGAAGATGAAGCTACTGAATCTATTACTGAAGTCACTGTGAGTCATTCCTATAACTATGAAATTTTATTTTCTAAAATTTTATTTTGTAACTTATTTATAGACAAGAGACAAATCTTTAAAAGAAAGGACCTGAATCAAAACAAAAGTATATTAAAATTTTTTTCTAACTCTAAAATATATGCTTTGTCATTTGCCTACAAGCAATCTAGATTTTCACAATATCGCAGCAACCATTTATAGTGAATTTACTATTTTTTTCCTTCATAGTATTTGACTCTTTAGTAATCATGGTCTATTGTATGAAGACACTGAAGTAGGCATGTAGTTTATGATGCAAAAACAGACCTAGATGGTTTCTTGTTAAAATTTAGTTATTGGGAGAAGTTTATATATACAAACTCAATTTCATAGATATTAAGATTATCTGATCATGTATTTAATCTTGATTTCAAAGAAATTCATGGTGTGGACACTACAGTCCGTCCTCTTGATTCGGCACCCTGCTGCACTTCTGAACAGTGAGACTTCGTTGGCAATCACTCCATTGATCAGATGCTTTCTTCAGTAAAAACACTCAATCTAATAATTTACACTTGTGTTCTATTTTCTGTCTGCTCTAGATTGTATTATTCTAATTTACTTCAAACACACAACCAAAATTGCTATTGATGTTTTAAAAGTGTTTTTTATATGCTCACTAATGAATATGGTGATCTAAACTTGTAAGAGATTTATGACTTTACCTTAAGCAATTATTTTGTTATAAATAATACAAGATTGTCTTCTCATATATAATTTTCAAATTACTGAATTGTTTATCGTACACTGTCATAAGTATTTATATAGATTCTTAGCCATTGAATTATAAAGTAAGAAAAAAGTTAAAATGAGGAAACTTTTAGACATTCAATAAATCTTTTGAAGCATTCCATTAGACCTCCCATATGGTGAAATAATATCAAAAGATTTAGTGGTTCATTTTCTTATGACACATAAGATACACAGTCAATAAATCATCAGGGAATTGAATTCATGTATATGTAAGACCAACTTTTGCATGAATATTTTAAGCCAGTGTTTCCCAGTACATTTTCAAAATATCATAAAACAGTAAAAAATGGTCAGATGTAGGTTTAAGGCATATATTTGCTACACAGAATAAAGAAGTAGAAATGATTATGATGTGTTAATTTTGATAAAGAGATATTAATTTATTTACAGAATATAGAATCATGTTTACTTGAGCAAATACAATCTTAATTAGGGATACTGAAATTTATCAAATTTTAAAATAAATTATTATTTTATTATCGACTTCTTTTCAATTGTAAGGAATAAAGAAAATACAAATAAAATTAAAATATTAAAATGTTTGATCTTTCAAGGTGTATTTTATTTCACATAAGAGAAAACCCAGCCTGGACTGTCTTAAATACAAGAAGAAATTCCTTGACTAATGGAACTGAGGAGTCAAAGAGCAGTCTTGCTTCAGAGGTGCCTAATTCCGTGTTAAACATTGTTAATAGAATCCATTTTATAACTTTGATCGGCGTCACCTTCAGCCTCAAGCTGATTAACTCCATGATGGCAAGATGGCAGCAGAATCACAGCACTAAGCATATTCAAAGCAAAAGTCCCAAGTTTATTCTGTTTTGAGTAGTTTAACAATCCTGAATCAGTCCTCCCTCCCAGAGACTATGTTCTGAATAACTTTGGTCTAGATTGGGTCTTTTTTTTACAACCAATCACAGGAGCAAGAAAGATGAGCTCTGCAACTAGACAATAGGCCAACCAAAATAACGAGGTGTGTTTTATTGCCACATAACAAAACCACAAGTAAAACATAATTAACTACATTTATTTTTTCCTTATAGATTGGATACCCAGTCTCCAACACCGAATAGCTATAAAATTTGTTCATTATTATTTTGTTTGTTTGTTTATTGATTTTAGAGAGAGAGGAAGGGAGAGGAGAGATAGAAACATCAATGAGAGAGCATCGATTGGCCACCTCCTGCATGCTCCCCACTGAGCATTTGGCCCACAACCTAGACAGATGTCCTGATCAGAAATTGACCTCTTGGTACATGGTTCGATGCTCCACCACTGAGCCACACCAGCCGGGGTGTTCATCATTCTTGAGATTCAAAAGTGCACAGGTATTATAAATTTAGAAATGTGTCTCATTATTTTTTTCTTGTAATTTTGATCTGAAAATTTTAATCTTTCTCAGTTTAAAAAATTGAAGTTTTTATTTCAATTATTATTTCACCTCTATCTGCTCTGTTGTCCATTAACATACAGCTATCTCCATCCCTTTATCTTTGCATTTACTGCAGTTATTGCTTTATCATCACTTTTGAGTTCTGAGAGAAATTCTTGAGCAAATTATTTTTCTTTATCAATCAATTATTTGGTATTCTATGGTATCATAAACACTAGTAACTACTTCATTTAAAAATTTTAACAATTCTGTGTTTTAATTGAAAGTAAACTTTACAAGGTTCATTAAGTCCCCTTGGACACAACATCCTTTTAAATCTTATTTAAATCATAAAATGATTATGCATGTGTGCAAGGTTATGTGTAATTTTTAAAAAATCATCATACAGTGAAATTGACTTTCTTTTTGTTGTATAGTTATATGAATTTTAATACAAGGAAATGTTCATGTTGCCACCAAAAATCCCAAAAAACCTTCCTCCTGCTATGTCTTTATGGTCACAACCTTCCCTAATCCCTACTCCTGGCACTATTCATCAGTGCACCATCACTACAACCTTGTCGTTTCAGAATGCAACCATTAAGTATATAAACTTTGGAGACCGGCATTTATGACTCTGGAGATGGATCTTGAGATCCCAAGTGCCGTGTGTGTATCAATAGTTTGTTCTTTTTTTTTTTTTTGTCTTTACAAGCTCAAGGAAATAAATGGGTTGATTATCAAACACTAACTAAAGACTCCTATAAATCATATGCTCAATAGTTTTAGAAGATCACTATATAATTCATAGTTGACAAGGACATGGGGTCATTATTAGTTTGTGTCATTTTTCTCTTTTTTAAATTTATTTTTTATTGATTTTAGAGAGAGATGGGAAAGGGGAGAGAGAGAGAGAGAGAGAGAGAGAGAGAGAGAGAGAGAGAGATTTGTTCCATCTATTTATGCATTCATTGGTTGATTCTTGTATGTACCTTGACCAGGGATCAAACTTGCAACCTTGGTGTATCTGGATGACGCTCTAGCCAACCTGGCCAGGGCTGTGTTATTTTTCTTCAATGGTCAGCTCATCACTGGTCAACTAATTTTTGCATTAATTGTAAAAATTAAAAAATGAGAAAGATACACACATGAGAAATTTTTTATATAACTCCTGAACCATAGATACAGTATTCATATACATATTTTACATATTTGTTTATATATTTATATTATACATGTATATTTTAAAATATGTATTTCTTGAAAGAAAAATTACAAAATGGCAATTGGTTGTTATAGCTATTTGTTTAGTACATAAAGTTGATTACCCTATTCTCTTTACTTTTGTGTATAAATTTGATAATTTTCAAAATAAATAAAAATATACTCATTTTCCCAAAATTCCATGGTTATAAAAATCTTTTTATAAATACCATGAGTAGATGTTTTAAAATTTTAGTATGCTTGTGTAAGAGAAATAATAAAATATTCCCTAAGAAATAATTTAGACCTCAGAGAAACTAAAATTGAAATTAAGAAATACACATGCAGCCTTTAAGATTTGGCTTAGAAATGGGACAGATGGAAAATCATCCACCAGAAGAATAAGTAAAAATAAGATTAGTATAAAATAAAAAGAAGTAAGTATTCAAATGGTGAACCAAAAATTTTTTGAATAATATTTGAGTCACTGTATTTTAAAGTCAAATGTTTGATTGTTCTATGGTATTTACTTACCTTATAAAATTGCTTTGTATATGAGTAATAGGGCCTAAATTAATTGACATAAAATGGCTAGATTGTTTTTTTCACTCATAAAAAAGTACAAATTACTGCCTTGCCAGTTTGGCTCAGCAATTAGAGTATCAGCCTGTGCAGATTGAAGGGTCTCAGGTTTAATTCTCCATCAAGGGAATGACCCTGGTTGCAGGTTCCATCCCAGCCCCGGTCAGGGTCATGCAGGAGGCTACCGATGGATGTGTCATTCTCACATCAATGTTTCTCTCTCTCCCTCTCTCTCTCCCTCCCTTCCACTCTATCTAAAAATCAATGGAAAAAATATCCTCGGGTGAGGATTAACAACAACAACAACAAAAGTACTAATTAATGAACAATCTACTGATGGTACTATTTGTTAAATTTCACTTTCAACCAACTGCTTAATTGGCATAATTCAGTGTAATGACCAATTTGTATGTAAGGGGACCTGACATACTAATTGTTGATAAACCTCCAAATAGCCTATCTAACTGGAAAATATAAATAATTGTCTATGCTTACAGTCACTGTCTAATAATAACAGCTAAAATGTATTGAATACTTGCTTTGAGTCAGAAACTCTACTACATGAGGGGGCTGGAATTCCATTTGATCCTCACCACAAAACTATAATATAAGTACAACCATTATCTTTTGTTACATAAATGAGTAAACCAAGTTTAGCTATCTTGCTTTCCATGTAGTTTTAGAAGCTTACCTGTGTTCAAATAGAAAGTCAAAGTAAAAACACTGGCAAAGGAGTATAATGATAGTTTAACTCTTACTGGTAAAGATACTAACATTTTCTTATTCCTAAATTTACTGTAAACTTTTTTAAAAATGTTTTTATTGATTTGAGAGAGAGAGGAAGGGAGAGGGAGAGAGAGAAGCATCAAAGTGGAGAAACATGGATTAGTTGCCTCCTGTACACACCCTGACCAGGGATTGAACATGCAACCTGGGCATGTGCCCTGACCGGGAATTGAACCCACGACCTTTCGGTGCGCAGGACGATGCTTAGCCAAGTGATCCACACTGGTTAGGGCTTTACTGTTATCTTTGAAAGCATCATACTAAAAAATCAAAACCCTAAGCAACTTATTAAAAATTTAGCACTCTCTGCTCATGCAGGAATATAGATTATTAAAGGTATGCCTAGAACAAAATGCACATAACACAGAGTGGGCTGGATAGCTAGTTGGATTTCCCTAAAACTTATTATCGCAAAATCTTAAATATAAGAGTATGTATAACCAAGAAATGTACAACTCTAAAGGAACATCTTAATATAAGTTAGAAGAATTACAAAACTAATCATCTGGAAAAAGAAACAGAATGAGATGCGTGTGAGGTTTGTGAACAGATAAGAACGAAAGAATGGAGGAGGGAGAGCTAACAAAGCAGGAAAGGACAGTGTTCTTTGAGTATGGGAAGGATCTGGAAAATGCAGAGGTCTTTCATTCTGCAGGAGACATTCTTTCCACTTAATTTTATATTTTAAATGAAAGAATAGACAAATTCTAATTTACATCTACTCCAAAATCTACCTTCATTCAAAGCCTACTTGGATCTAAGAAATTCTATGCTTTAAGCTACATCAAACAGCTTAGAGCATACCATATCTGGTACTTTTTAAACACATACTTTCTGAAATTCTAATTCAGGGAATCACTTCAAAGATAAAAATTAATGACATAAATCAATGGCATTAGAACAGCAAAAATAGTAATGATTTACATTTTATAATTATCACCTTTCTTGTTAAAATATTTTCATTTTCATGATTTCATTTCCTTTTTATTTATCCTCACCCAAGGACATTTTTGCATGTATCTTCAGATAGAGCGGGAGGGAGAGAGAGAGGAAGAGAGAGAGAGAAACATCGACGTGAGAGACACACATCAAGTGGTTGCCACCCACAGGACCCCAACCAGGGCCAGGGACAAACTGCAACCGAGGTACGTGCCCTTAGCGGGAACCGAACCCGGGACTCTACAGTCCACGGGGGGCCGATGCTCTAACCGCTGAGCCAAACCAGCCAAGGCTCATTTCCAATCATTACACATTTGTTCAGAAGAGGTTACATAGGAATTATGTAAACATTCAACAGTAACCACAATAAAATAGAAGTTCCTTTGACACCCAGAAAGGCGTATTTTAGTTCTCCATCTCCCTTTCTAGCACAGTGCCTAACACAGAACCTCCCAGAGACCCAGGCAAGAGGGACCTGGCCCCAGGCCTGCAGCTTCTCTGACCTTCTCTGATATTCCTCACCTCCCAGCTGCACTTCCTTCCCTCCCTCCATGGAGCAGAGCCTCAGGGCCAGGAGGACTTGCTCACTCAGAACCCACATCCTCCAGCTCTGCTTGGGCTTTCCCGAAACCCAGATTTCAATGCCCAAAATGGCCCAGAACCCCATCTGAGGCCTGAGTGAGCCCTTCCCTGGGTCATTCTCTCCAGAGAGAACTCACGGCTGGTGTGGTCATCCCTCGTCACAAATGTGTCCACGGTGCCCCTCAACATGGGAGAGAACCAGGACACAGCAATGAAAGCAACGTGGGCTACAGACCAGGGCCGGTTGCTGCCAGGTACTAGTGTGGAATTTGAAGATTTCCAAAAATTCTAAATTTGAACCAGGCCTAACAGGAATCTCTAAGGGTATATATTATGTGCCTGTTAGACACAGTCATGCTCATTCATGAAGATATTAATAAAGTTAATTAAAATAAAGAACTATTAGTCTCTGTTTATGTTTTTTTTTTTTTATTGAATTTTTAGAGAGAAAGGAAGGGAGAAAGAGAAACATCAGTGTGAGAGAGACACATTAATTGGCTGCCTCCCACATGCCTCCTACTGGAGATCAAGCCCACAATCCGGGCATGTGCCCTGACTGGGAATCGAACCAGGACCTCTCAGTACCCTGACCAGGAATTGAACCAGGACCTCTCAGTACCCTGACCAGGAATCGAACCAGGACCTCTCAGTACCCTGACCAGGAATCGAACCAGGACCTCTCAGTACTCTGACCAGGAATCGAACCAGGACCTCTCAGTACCCGGATTGGGAATTGACCTGGGACATCTCAGTCCATGGGACGATGTTCAATCTACTGAGCCACGCCGGCTGGGCTATTAGTCCCTGTTTAATCAGAATGAACAGTAAAAACAGTCTCCAAATCTCAGAGGCTTAATTCAAAAGTTTCCTGTTGTTTCCTCACGCCTGGCACAAGTCCAAGATGTCACCAGGGGCAGCCAGTTCCTATCATTTGCAGGACCTAGGGCAAGAGTATAAATGGAGACTTTACATAATTTATATGTGAGCATTAAAAATATAGATCTAAATAATAAACAATTAACTATGCTTTCCTTTTATCTTGACAAATCTCATAACAAATAGAAAATTATGTGTAAAAGTATTGTTTTATTTGACAAGTTGGGATAAATATCTGAGAATAAGTTTATCATTGTTCTCGTCTGGGCCTCTGTGGATGAGCCTGTTATGTTTGCATGAGCAATAAATAAAATATAAATACATAAAGTCTTCTTTTTTTTCACATAACTTGATACAATTTTACCTAATTAGAAAATTTCTGAGTAATTGTCAATATTAATTTATTTTTAATTGCAGTTTAAAGAAAATTTATATAGTTCAGTCACAACTTGAAACAAGAAATTTAAAGCAATTTCAGAATAAATTAATAATTTTATATATAATGCTCAAACATTATAGAAGGGTCACATATGATGAATTAAATTATTTCCATAAAGCATTAACCATTTTTAATGTTATCAATATAAAATCGCGATCAATGATATCATTGTTTAACTGATCCTTGAAGAAATAGTTAGTATGCACAAACAGTATTTCTTCATTTTTCTCTCACATAGTTCAATGCTGGAATATTATAAAAAACATTGACAATATCAGTATGTTGCTCAGTTTATTTAGAAGGTCTTTTCAATTTAAACTATACCTGCAATTTACAATGGACAGAAACATAATTATATTACAGAATTATTTTAAATAGTTTTACCTGTTCTCCTTTTAAATAGATACATATTTTTGTTTCCTTGTTATGGCTTCCTTTTATCAAGTGATTGTCATATTTAATATTTCATTTATATTTAACGGGTTTCTCTAAAACTTAGCTGTAATCATTTAATCTTTTTAAAAGTGAAATAATAAAACTTTCTTTTCTACTGTTGTTGAAAGGTTTTACTAAGCATTAATTATAAACAACAAATCATATCAAATAAGTATGGACAGCACAAATTAAAAATTAATTTCTTTCTCTGTCAAATAACATGATTTGCTTTTTTGGGGGAAAGTTTTCTGTTTTAATGCTTACACTATATTTCATAAACTCTAATATAAATCTAATTGATTTGTCAATATTCATTTGGAATTCCTCTAGAGTGCCCAAGAGTAGTTTGAAGGTCAAATTTGATAATGTTTCTTCAAGCTATTTCATCTTTGGAAAGATCTAGGAATCACTGAATATTATCTTTCACTTGTACAATGGATGTAATTTCTTTCAGTGAAGTTGAAACCGTCACATCTCTTAGTGAAAATTTCAATTAAAGCTGTATATAAGGCATAAAACTCTTATGATTTTTTTGAGGGAGGAGTGCAAAATTCTGTCATGTATACTTTTTTCTTTACCAACATTGTTACCTCCATTTTCACAGGCTTGTCCTTGAAAATGCTACAAATCAATGCTTAAAATTGAACACCTTTTCAGTGTTCACATTAGTATAAAACTGTAATTTAAAAAACAATTGTAAAACCAATGAAATACTTATGAATTTTGATGTCTATTTCCTGTTTATTCAATTATAAGATTAATAAAATTTTTTTCAACACAATTTTTATCCCTGGCACACTATAACTGAAAGACTTCTGCTTTTGGTACAGTCTAGTAACTAGTGGTTTTCAACCTTCCTAATGCCGCGACCCTTTAATACAGTTCCTCATGTTGTGGTGACCCCCAACCATAACATTATTTCCGTTACTACTTCATAACTGTAATTTTGCTACTGTTATGTCTTAGGCGACCCCTGTGAAAGGGTCATTCGACCCCCAAAGGGGTCGCGACCCACAGGTTGAGAACCGCTGGTGGTAGGAATTACTTTATATTTTATGTACAATTTCTTCTCGTACCTTATTACCTATTAAATTAATAAGTATATTTTGAATTTGTCCCCCTTGATAATGATTATTTAATTATTTTTATTTATTTTACATGTCAAATCATCTCTTATACCTATAAATTTGAAATAATCTGCTGTTAGTACCATGAATGTAAAAACATGTTTGGTAAAATATTGACTACACAATATTATTCTTCTAAGAAAGTCATGCCAAGGTCCTATGCTGTTATTTATTTGTCTTTATTTTATTGTATTTTGTTTGCTATTTATTCAGTAATTAATTGCATGAGTCCTTTTATTCTGTGAAAGTAAAGAATTAATATTACATGCTACACATAACTTCTATCCCTATACATAAACAAATTAATAAGATATATAAATTTTAAAATTTGAAAAATGTTCTCTAGCCCTCAAGAACTACTGCAAATATTATGCTGATTCATAAGTAGTTCCAGAATCATGAATAAATGTCACTGCAGAGAGAAGCAGTAAATGGATACACAGCAATACTGGAAAATAATACTTCATTATGCAGTCTTAAGGATGGTGTACTTTGAAGTATTTTCCAACACAAACTATAGCAGCAAACTACAAACCCAACATGGTATTCTAGTGCAGTTGTCCTTTGCTTTGAGGACATGAATTAAATGAGGTGGGGCAGCATTTTGTTGGTGCCTGAGTATCGCTATCTGAAATAGTAGAAAATTTAGGGTTATGGATGAAGTTCTGGCTCATGGAGTGCGGGATTCTTAGTGACAGGGACACCAGGTGCTCTTTAATGAGTCTGCTTTGTATTTTTAATATCTAGGGAATCCTAGTGCTTCCTTCATTGACTCATATATTATTTGAATTTTTATTTCCAAATATTTTAGAAGATTTTCCTGTGATCTTACTGAACTTCTACTTTAATTCCATTGTGGTCAAAGAACAAAATTCATATGACTTGAATCCTTTTTTTTTTTTTATCCTCACCCGAGGACATTTTTGCATTTATCTTCAGACAGAGCGGGAGGGAGAAAGGGAGGAAGAGAGAGAGAGAAACATCAATGTGAGAGAGACACATCAGGTGGTTGCCACCCACATGACCTCAATCGGGGCCGGGGACAAACTGCAACTGAGGTACGTGCCCTTAGCGGGAACCGAACCCGGGACTCTCTGGTCTGTGGGCCGACGTTCCAACCGCTGAGCCAAACTGGCAGGGCGACTTGAATCCTTTTTTAAAATTAAATTTATTGCAGTGACACCTCATTGGCTGATAAAATTATATAGATTTCAAATGTACAATTCTATGATACATCATCTGTATATTGCATTGTGTGACCACCACCCAAAGTCAAGTCTTCTTTTATCATTCGTTTGAATTCATTGATTATTGGTTCATAGCCCAGAATATATTCTATCTAAGAAAATGTCCCATGTACTCTTGAAAAGATGTGTGTTCTGTTACATTTAGCTCATGAATTCTATAAATGTCAATCAGGTCAAGTTAGAATATTCTAACTGATATTCTTTCTAATTATTTTCTCAGCTACTGAGAGCAGAGTTTTAATATTTTCGACTGAAATTGTGCATATGTCTACTTTCCTTGAATTTTTATCTGTTTTGGAGGCATGTATTTGAATCTCTGTTTTAGATTCATAAATGTTTATGACATATCCTATTGATGAATTAACTTTTTTGTAACTATTGAATAGCACTCTTTATCCTACGTAATATTCTTTGTTTCAAAATGTACTTTTTATAGTGCTCCAATTTTTTTTAAAGACTGTTATAATGCATTGTATATACTTTTCCACCATTTTTCTTTTAATCCATTCAAGTCTTCATTTAAACTTTAAATTTTAAAGACTGTTTCTTCTAGGGGGCATATAGTTGTCTTGCTTTTTTATCTACTCTCACAAAATGTGACATTCAATTTAATTTACTTTTACACTTAATGTGATTATTGACATATTTTGATTTATTTCTATGATCTCGGAGCATGTTTCATATTTGTACCATTTGGGTTTTGTTCCCTTTTTCTATCTTCTTTTCGATTATATTTATGATTCAGTCATATCTCCTTTGTTAGCTAATTAGCTACAACTCTTTCCTTTTCACTGGTTATTGTTTGTTTTGTTATTGATTGTTGTTGGTGTACAGTTTTCACTTGTCATTTTCTATTTTTAAGTAAAATCATATCACTTCACAAACAGTATAAGAAACTAACAATAGTACACTTCCATTTCTCCCCTTCCAAACTTTGTTCTAAGTGTCATTCATTACATGACACATATATATAATAAATCCACAATATGTTTCTATTATTTTGTGTTAAAATAGTTATCTCTTAAAGAAATGTAGATTTTTTAAAAATGGCTTTATTGTGGTTTTGTGATACAAAACAGCAGGAAGGAAATAAACCTAGCCACCTATAGGTATGGCATGTTTGACTGACTAAGCATACAATAAGTATATCAAAGAAACTCAAATAACTTCCAATTATTAAAATTTAACTCTTAGTCTTTTAGCTTCCTAAAAGAAGAATTTCCTGTGTATTAATATGCTAATAATAAAAATTCATATTTCCATTTGTTTCCAATTTTTTTTTCCTTTATTGATTTTTAGAGAGAGAAGAAGTGAGAAAGAGAGAGAGATAGAAACATCGATGAGAGAGAACATCGATTGGCCACCTCCTGCATGCCCTCCACTGGGGATCTGGCCCACAACCTGGGCATGTGCCCTGACCGGGAATTGAACTGGCAACCTCTTGGTGCATGGGTCGACGCTCAACCACTGAGCCACACCGGCTGGACTGTTTCCAATTTTTAATAGCTTGATCTTAATTTTTATGCTTCTATTTTAAAATTGTCAAATGTCCAGCCCATTTGTATTTATCAGATTGGTAAAGTAGAAAGATTGGTAAGGTGCAAAGATTTTGTAATGAGAAATAATACTTTGTTACATTTGTTTAGGATTATAGTTTTATGAAATAGATTCACAATTTTAATTTACTCATTTTATCCTGGAAACAGAAGTATGAGGTTGAACAAAGCAATTTATTTTATTCTTATTTTACAGAAAAGAAACCTGGAATTTAAGAGAATTTAAAAGACTTAATTGAGTCAAATTATAAATAACATAAATTTGAATATAAAAATTTTGGTGGACTGAAAGAGGTGGGATAATAGAATCCTGAAAATATAGACAAGGTATTGTTGCTGAGCTCTTAGAAGCAAGGTGTGCCCAGATATCACACATCAGCAGCAAACTGGGAGTGATATCAATGGAAGCCTGACCCACAGAGACCTATGGAGATAATTATGAGAACTCAAGTGTTTTTAGGGGCAAGATAGATGGGCTGCCAATAAGATAGTGCACATTTTATGCAATCAAAATGATCAAGGACAGACAAGAGAGTAAGGCAGCAATACCAATACAAACACAGTTCTTGACCAGTTTTTGGACTTCAGCCAGTTCTTGACTGAAGGAGAAAACAGTCCACAGATGCTCAAGCTCGCTAATCATCAGAGAGATGCAAATTAAAACCATAGTGAGATATCACTTCACACCTGCCAGAACAGCTATCATCAACAAATCAACAAACAACAAGTGCTGGCGAGGATGTGGAGAAAAGGGAACCCTCTTTCTTACAGCTGCATAGTACTCCATTGTGTATATGTACCACAGCTTTTTTATCCATTCATCCACTGATGGACACTTGGGCTGTTTCCAGATCTTAGCTATTGTAAATAGTGCTGCTATGAACATGGGGGTACATGTATTTTTTCTGATTGGTGTTTCAGGCTTCTTAGGGTATATTCCTAGAAGTGGGATCACTGGGTCAAATGGCAA
This sequence comes from Tadarida brasiliensis, assembly GCA_030848825.1. NCBI lineage: Eukaryota > Metazoa > Chordata > Mammalia > Chiroptera > Molossidae > Tadarida > Tadarida brasiliensis. Next base: position 73,704,143 of record CM061269.1, on the reverse strand, counting down.
TTCAATTTTTAATTTTTTGAGGTAACACCATAGTGTTTTCCACAGTGGCTGCACAGTCACAATGGAGTACTATGCAGCTGTAAGAAAGAAAGATCTCTTATCCTTTGAGACGACATGGAGGGACCTCGAGAGTATTATCCTAAGCGAAACCAGCCAAGCAGAGAAAGACAAATATCACATGATCTCACTTATTTGTGGAATATAATGAACATAACAGTCTGAGGAACAGGGTAGACCCAGAGATGTGGAAGTAGGGTATAAACTGACACCCCTCAGAAGAGGGGGTGGGGGGGAGGGAAGAGATAAACCACAGAACTTATGCGCATGTGTGCATAAGTGATGGACATGGACAACAAAGCTGGGGACAGGGTGGGGGGATGGGGAGGAGGGTGTCAATGGGGAAAAAAAGAGAAACATCTGTAACAAAAATAAATTAATAAAAAAAAAAGAAAAAAAATACACCATAAAAAAATAAATAAATAAAAAAGATAATAAACTGCAAAAAAAAAAAAAAAAAAGAAAAAGAAAAGGGAACCCTCATGCACTATTGGTAGGAATGCAGACTGGCGCAACCACTGTGGAAAGCAGTAAGGAAGTTACCTCAAAAAAATTAAAAATGGAACTACCTTATGACATACTGATTCCACTTCTGGGAATTTATCTGAAGAAATCCAAAACATTAATTTGAAAGAATATACAGTATGCACCCCTATGTTCATTGCGGTGTTATTTACAATAGCCAAGATTTGGAAGCAGCCCAAGTGTCTGTCAGTAGATGAGTGGATAAAAAAGCTGTGGTACATTTACACAATGGAATACTACTCAGCCATAAAAAATAAGGAAATCTTACCCTTTGTGACAGCATGGGTGGACTTGGAGAGCATTATGCTAAGTGAAATAAGCCAGTCAGAGAAGACAAGTACCATATGATTTCACTCTGTGGAATATAATGAACAAAATAAGCTAACAAGCAAAATAGGGACAGACTCATAGATAGAGAGCAGGCTGACAGCTATGGGAGGTGACTGTGGCTGGGAGGGGGTGGGGTGGTGAGATTGAGAAAAGAGAAAAGAGAAAAAACTGGTGGACATGGACAACAGTGTGGCTATTGCTGGCTGGGAAGGTGGGGATGGAGGAATGTGGAGGAGGGTATGAGGGGATAAATGATGGTGGAAGGAGACTTAACTTCAGGTGGTGAACACATGACCCAGTGTACAGATATCGTGTTGTGGAATTGTGCATCTGAAACCTGTGTAATTTTATTAACCAGTGTCACCTCAATAAATTCAATAGGAAGGAAAAAAGAAAAGAAACAGTCCTGTAACACAGCAACAGATGTGTGTGATAGAGACTCCCCATTCCTTTCCCAGAAGGTCCTATGGCCATTTACTTGGATGAATATATACTCAACAAAGGGAAAATGCAGTCATTTTCAGTGAGTGTATGCATACCTTAATTCAAGAAAACTTAGAAAGGCCATCCTAGTTCCTGATTACCCTGGGAAATCATCTTTTAACTGCCTTTTTCAATCGCTTCACAGTTAACTCCCTCTGTCCAGATCTACCCAATCTCTTACAGCTCTTTCTGTAGACACTCCCCGGTGAACTTCCTGCATGCAGGTTTACATCTGAGTCTGTTTCCCAAGGAACTCCACTTAAGACAGATTTTAAACTTGAGTATTATTTGAGGAAATTCACTAAAATATAAAATAACTCTCATTTCTATTTATCAGATTGGCAAGGTTAGAAGATTAATATGATCCGGTATTGTTAAGGATGGGCAAACAGCCATTCAGAAACTATTAAGGAGAGTTTAAATTGATACTGAATTTCTAGGGGGTCATTTAGAAAATGATATCTATTCAAAGTTTACATGCATTGATTCGAGCAGTGCTCCTTTTAGGTATACAAAATATTGTGAATAAGAGTGTAAATATTGCATAAGTTTTTAATTTCAGCATTGTTCATAATAACAACAGATTAGAATTCTATAGGAAAATAATGATTGTTGTATCTGTATGCTTATATTATGTACTGAAGATTATATAATGATTGCTGTATCTATATTCTTATATTGCGTACTGAGGATTATATAGTATATGATGTATGTGTATATATTTAAACAGCATAAACATCTTAATTGGTTATATATATTTGGATATATTATGAACCCAAATATAACACAAAATCAATCATATTTTATGGGCCCTGGCCAGGTAGCTCAGTTGCTTAGAGCCTCGTCCTGATACCCCAAGTTTGCAGGTTCGATCCTGGTTCGATATAAGCATCACCCAATAAGTGCATAAATAAGTGGAACAACAAATTGAGGTTTCTCTCTCTCCCTTCCTCTCTCTCTCTCTAAAATAATCAATGAATAAATAAAAATAATAAATAAAAAACAATCATATTTTATGTATATTATTATTTATTATATAATTTCAGGTTTATGTATTCTTTGCATTTCATACATTTCCTGTTTTGCTTTTTTTAAAATTAAGAATAAAGTTATTTTATTTTTAAAAAACGACAAATTTTGGGGCAGTGTTTGGTTCTAGGCTTCTTGATCTAAGTGGTTAATTTACCTTTTTCTTATGTGATATACTTTCCTAGCTTTGATGGAGCAGATGAGGAAATTGAGGCATATATAAGTGCATTATCCTTAGAGAGAGCAATACATTAAAATGCTTCCACTCTGTCTTCATCCAGAATTTTATTTCCTGTTTTAAGTTTTATAAATAACAGGTAACAAGAAATACCAAAAGGGACTCATTTCTCTCTTTTCACAATCTTTCTTTTCACCTTTTCTTCTCCCTTTAATTTTCCTCTTCTTTTCCCTCCTCCTCTTCCTCCTCTTCCTTTTCTTCTTCTTATTATTAGTATCATTAACTTCAGTTTGGACTTTTGTCTATCATCATCAGATCAACGGCACAGTGGCTGGCACAGGATTACTAGTAATCGCTGGCATCGTTTAACCTGACTGATGGGCAAAGTATGCTCTTCTTGCCAGTAGGGTATGCATGCCCGATTCCTCCGAAGTAGAAGTACAGCACATGTTCCCAGAACAATGCTTTCTTAAATTTTCCTGCACTGACAGCATAAATGTTCTCTGTGGCAGCCCCAGTCACTGCCCACAGCAGTCCAGCAGGAAAATGACTTAGTGCAGGTACCCTTTGTGTGTGTGGCTTGCCGTGACAGACAGGAGTAAGAAAGAAAGGGAGTCAACTACGTGAGATTATGGCACCTACAGATAGGGCACAGTACACACACAAAGTTGGGGTGATGGAGAGAGAAATGCCTCGGCAGTTTTAGAAGGATTTCTACCCTCAGCCAGACAAGTGGGCGAAGGCCAGGAACCCCCAGAGGTGACGAGGCCTGAGCACAAATGGATAGCTTGAAGAGAAAAGCGAAGTGACATAAGAAATCAAAGAATATTTTACACACGGAAAGGAAATCAATGAAAATGATGAACTGCTATTCAAAGGAAACAAACTGATCATTCTCGTTTCCACAAGAAAGGGGGCGCTGCAGGTATCCGTCCATTGGACGAGCAGGGTGCGGGAAGGGAGGGAGGAGGCCTACGTGTGATTACACGATGATCTTTCTTACTCTGGTCCCCAAAAAAGTATTAGATGTTGGAAACACAATTAAAAATTAATTTCTTTAGTTCAATAAAGCTCATTGGAATGCATATATTTTCTAATTCTTTTCTATGTTTTTAAAAATATTTTATAAATAAAATATTCCAAAAAGTGTTAAAGACACAGTAACGTACATGTAATGTTTAAAGAATAGTAAAAAAGGGAACCACCCATGTATCAGCCAAACAACTTGAACAGTAGAACCTGATCCATACCTTAGAAGCACCACGGGTTTCTCGCCCTGATGTGTTCCCCCTCGTCCCACCAGGGAACAATAAACACTCCCCCATTTCTCTGACTTAGCCATGTATTTGATTTTCTTTATATCTCTATCAACTGCAAATATATAAATAAGCAACATGTCATTCATTTCTTCTCTTTTTAATGTTTTATACATAAAATCAAACTATATATAGGCTTTTCATTCTCATTCAAATGTATGGTTTTGAGCTCTATACATGGATATGCTATTGTGTGATACTCACAATTTATCTATCTATTCAGCTGACTGCCAGAAGGTCATTGGGTTGTCTGCAATGTTGCCATCACAAACAAGAACACACTCTAATCAGGAACCCAGGGCAAGTTGTGTCCAAATGTATTACATAACAAACAGTTTTTGTCAGAGATTTGTATCGATTTTGTCCCCGGCTGCGCTGGTGCTCTGAGTCCTTTTGTTCTCCATTCTGGAAAAAACTTGATACTGTTCCACTTTCCTAGTCTTTGCCAGTTAAGTATTCCCTGGTATGGTTTTCACTTATACTTGCCTGATTAATAATAAAGTTGAATATTTCCTCATAAGATTATTCGATATTTGTATTTTCCCTTCAGCTATTTTCCTGTTTCTTACTTTGGCTACTATTTTGGTGTGATGCTTCCCTTTTACTTACAGTTTTAATCAAGTATTTTATATATTCTGGTTATTGAAATTGTAAGTTGCTATAACTTTTTCTTAGATTGTAACTTATTATTTTACTCCATTTCTGATTTCTTTATGTACAGAGACATCTTAATTTTAAGGTCATCAAACTTATCCAATGTTTTCTATGTGGTTTGTAACTGGTGGTTTGTTTTAAAAGAAATTTAAAAAACCACTTATACCACGAGATAAATATATTCTCTAATGATAACTTTTAAAATTTTAGATTCTTTCCTGTCACATTAATTTTTTAAGTGGTGATGTTTGCATAATATTATATATACATAATGCCATTTCTTGCACACTTAAAAATGGTAAAAGTGGTGAATTTTATGTTACGTATATTTTATCACAATAACACAAAAAATCCTATAAAGAGATGCAGTCACTGCTTATGAAGACTCAGAATTCTTCATTCTTTTTCTAAGAGTATAAATCAAAGTTTCCAAACAAATAACAAAAATAATTAACATAAATTTCTGAAATAAATAGGTATTTACATATTTCCCTTTTTTGGAGGCAGATATTAATTTCAGTAAACATCACTAATATAGGAATTCGTGAGAAAAAAATGAGGGGTTAAATGAACACAAGTGTTTCCTTAAACTTCTCATAAAACTACTCCAGATTGGGGGAAGTCTCCCCAAATCAAATTTTTAACAAGTATCATAGCAACAAGTCCAAAGCAGGATTTGTTTCCATGCTACGCAAGGCGTACACATTTCTGACAAGTGCGGTGTCTATCGTGTTGAGGGTGGGAGGGCTTAGGAAAGTCCACCTCTGGCTCTCTTCCAGACCTGCCTTATTTAATCCTCCTGGCACCATGGTACAGACAGCAAACTGAAGACGCAGAAGTTAAATAACGTACTCAGTATCAATTTTCCCATCTGTAACAGAGTGTAAATTTGAACTCAAGCTTGTCATACTCCGAAACTTGTGCTGTTTCCATTTTCTACTCCAGTATCTCAGAAAGATCTGTAAAAGTGAGAAGGGCAATTGGCATTTGTTGAATGTGCCAGGTGCTTCACTAATCTTACTGAATACTCACAACCACTCCACTAGGAAGCTGGCATTCATCAAATCAGGGGTAGGAGAAACAAGATTCTGTACGTTAATTGTCCAAGTGGATGTCAGTGCCAGAATTTTAATCATTCTTTGTTTGACTTTAACTCCTTAGGAAAACAATGTATTGGGATATTAATTTTTCCTTTTTCTTGGATGGCATTTGCCTCACCACAAAGTATTCTTATAGTCATATCTGTTTGCTTCCTCTTGCCCTAAGATGGCACTTCTCCAGGTGAGGACACTGGAGCAGCTATACTGGCTTCGCCTGGGACCTTGTCGCAGTTCTCAGTCCCCACCCAAGACCTGCTGAATCCAACACTGTTGGTAGAGCCCAGCCATCTGTGCTCAGTCAAGCTCACTGGTGATTCTGAAACACGGTACAGCTGTGAACCACTGATGAAGGGCGGGTTCACTGTGTGTGGATCAAAAAGAAGTTGCCTCTAAACAAAATGCCTTCCTGTCTTTTGATTTCCAGGAGCCTCGACTCTGATAGAAGAGAAATATTTTCAACTCCAGGACATGCGTGAAGGTCTGAGGTCCTGCTAGCTGTGGAGACCCTGCATCCTTGCCCCAGAGAGAAGGGAAGCATCCTTTTTGGTTTATGTTTACTCTGACGGTTTAACTTCTCTTCCCAGGCTCCACAAATACACCAAATGTATCGGAGAAGTAGACGAGCTACTGGACTTTAAACCCACAAAGTCTTGGTCGGTGATAACTATTACCCCGAGGGGTCTCTCCAAAGGAAAACATCAAGATGTAGGCAGGGAGTAGGGGAGGTTCCTCAAAACTGAAATTCAATGAACTTCAAAGTGCTGTGGGATTCAACTAGGATTAAATAATGAAATAGTGTAAAAAAAGCTTACACCTCAAATTTCAAAAGCTTATAGATTGGTTGCTGCTTTTTGAAAGAACCTAGATTATCCAACTATTACTCTCTGTAAGATAGGCTTGGGGAAAATGTTTTATAGAGCAGGTACCTGGGGTGAAGAGTACTGAGGCTTGCCTAGTAATATAACTTTGGTAAATATCAGACTCACTGTCTTTTAAATTTAATCCCCCAAGTAATAATGAGAATAATAATAATAACTGTTATAATGGTAAAAATAGTTAGAAATTTAGAGCCTTGTCTATGTGTCAGGCATTATTTTAAGTTGCTTACATTTGTTAACATGCTTAAACCTTACAACTAAATTATATACAATTAGATAGCAAAGCATAGTCTTTCTTATCAAAACCAAACAGAAATATTTGTGAGTAGTTTAAAAATGCACATAAGTAATATTTTAAGAATAACTGTTTCCACATTCTTGAGTCAATTTACTTACTTTCTCAGCCTAGAACCCACACATATCGACAACTAGGAAATAATTAAGAATTTAAATATAGATATGAAAATAAACATATATTTAAACCTCAGAAATTGGTTTTAGACATTTTTGTTTGAGTGTAGTTCAAATCTAAGTAAAAATATACACATTTTTAGCCAAGACTAGAGTCAGGACAGAGCTGGCCTGTAACAAGTGAAAGGTGCATTGCCCTCCAGACTCTGGTTATCAGACATGACCTTGTCTACAGCAAACCCCAACTCACTGATCCTGCCTATTGACTGTGACTCAGAGACATAGTCACTGTTTCCTAAAACCAAACATCGAGGAATCTGGTAGGATAAATAATTTCTTTTTCTGATTTGTCAGTTTCTTTATATTTACTGCATAACAGTAAAGATTATAAAATTATTCACTTAATAATCAACTTTACATAAAAAGAGTAAAATCTCTTAAAATAGAAATTGTTCTGGAAAAATGGAGATGTATAGCAAATGTGATTATAAATCATGTTAATGAAACACAATAATTTGAAACAAGCCTTAATTTTTTACTAAATTTGCTGTGATCATTAAAGCAAACACTATAAAAGGAAATCTGGGGAGAAGGAGTGGATGGGCGGTGTTGTTCCATGAGCACAGAATTTCAGTTCTGCAACATGAACAGAGTTCTGGAGATTGGTTGCACAACAATGTGAATGTACTTAACACTACAGAACTGTACACTTAATGGGTAAGACGATACATGTGATGTGTATTTTACCACCATATTTTTAAAGGGTAAAAAATTGCCTTTTACCTTCATTGCTAGTAGGAGCTACCTTTTCCCAACTTGCAAAATTAACAAATAAAGCAAAATTAAAGAGGAGAACAGAAGTGGGAAAATTAAATCAACATTTGTGGACCAACTATTCACAACTTGCATGGTAGGCATTATTGACCTCTCACTTTACATATACATTTAAAGTCAAAATATTTGTCCAATCTAATGTAATTAGTAAGTGTTATAATTAATATGCAAACACAGTTTGGGGAGGAAACATGTTCTCTTTTACAAGAGTAGTTTTCAAACCATAACACCAGACCAACAAAGGCTTATAGTGAGTAGGTGCTCAAAAAGAAAAAAATGAGTATTACCTAATTAAGAACTCAATGAACTTCAAATAGCATGATCTTACTGACATTAATTATAAATCTCATAACGTTAAAATCTATCAAGAGCTTAGATACACATGCAGCCTCCCTTCAGTCTTCAGGTTACCAATTTAATTCAGTTCATCCTAAGAAATATATATCTCACACCAAGAGGTAGGAAATACATCATCACAAATTCACACCTTCACTTTAGTGTTTGATGGTAACTGAGATGATAGGGTTAAAAGCAAAGATGAGTCTTTTCAGTGAAAACTGGTTTCATCTCAACATAAGTACATATAACATTATAGATAAGAGCACAGAAAATTGTGTTAACACTTGCAATGGAATAAAACGAGAAGAAAAATATCAGGGAGGGTGATGAGAGATATAGATGGATTTAGATAGATGTAGATTATAGATATAGATATAAATATAGATATAGATAGTTATCTCTATTATCTATCCATATATATCCTCTTACCTGAAGGAGCTGACTGAAAGCCTGGCCAATAGGAGGAATGACTGGAGTTATTGCTGTATATTAAGGTTTTTCAAGGGGAGAACAGTAACAATAGGGCAATTTTGGATTGAGGTAAAATTGCAAAGGAGAAGCCAGTCTCCTTCCTGCCTCAGAATGGAGCTAAGCAGCCAGACATGTGACTGAGGAGGTGAAGAGTTATCTTACTCATGGAACGCAGGATAGCTCTGATGCCTGGGCTGATCCCCCTAAACCGTGATTCCCACTGGCACTACACCTGAAGGACCATGGGCTGAACTCTAAGTGCAGTAGTATTCAGCTGGGTAACATAAATTTTTTATAATATGCAATTCTAGTCATGGGTTACTGATAATGATGTTTGCAAATTATATAATTATTCAAAAGTGATCAGACTCAAAGTTATTTGAATAATGCAAGTCCACAAATATCTAGCTTGCTAGGCAAAGGTGTATTCACAGCTGGTGAGCTGAGCTGCATGCGGGCCTGATGCACCCATTAGAGAGTGTCATGTACATGAACCTCAAGGACAAATGTCCTGAAAGTGTTATAACTGAGACTTTCTCAGGAAGAATGACCTAGAAGCTGTAATACCACACATTTTCTCACATTCTAGTGGAAAAATAACTTGTTGATGGCAGTGAAGTTTCACTTAAAAGAAACTTTTTGCATTAGGAATATATCTGCTCTAGCCATTGTGTTGCAAATGATTTCTATTTGAAATGCAATATATGTATATTATTAGTAGTGTATACTAATATATACTAATTACATATAAAATACTAATTATTAAATATATATACTAATTATTACAACTGTAGATAAAAAATACTGGTGATGTAAATAGTTGCATATGGATTTAATAAAACTAAAGTTAACCTAACAATAGTTAAAATTAAAAACCAACACTAGCAGAAATAAGGTCACAATTTTAAATAAAATTGAGTGAAAATTCACATAATGTCCTTAAAATTTAACCTAGCTCTCAAATCTCAACTGAATTGTGTTCTAGAAAAGGAAAAACTGTATATTTAGGAATGTGTGTTTATGTGGGTATTTATTGAGAAAATTTAGGGAAAAAAGTATACATTTCTATATGTGGATTTATATTGGAGTATAGAGTATCTCATTATTAATAAATTAGCAATAACAAATGAAATTATTTGTCTTAGTTAAGGTTCCAGCAAGAAACATGACACACTCAAAACAGATGATGAAGGAGAATGTGCTGAAGGGACTTTTTAAGAAGCTGGAAGATGGGCTGGGAAATAAAGGAAAGTACTATGAAAGAGGGCCTTGGGGCCAGCAACAGCAGGAAAGCACACAGGAGGAGCAGATCCTGGACCCATCAGGACCTGTGACTGCTGCTTCCCCCTGGCCAGCCAAGAGTCAGAAGGCAATGGACCCTGCTGAAGCAGTCCGTGGGCTCAGCTGCGCAGGCAGAGCAGGGTGAAGAAAGGCAGATTATGAATCTGGAGTGACCAAAAGAAAAGTGCTCAACACAAATGTATATAGTGGTTTTCTTGGTGGTGAAAAGGCACCAGGTATTAGACTGGTGGAGTCAGACTGGACCCCGTTCAGCAGCCTCAGTTCTGGGGTTCTGGCTAAGAAAGAATTCAGATTTAAGACTCAAACTAGAAGAGAACATTTATTTAGAAAGTCACAGAGGTAGAAGTGGGTCATAGAAGAAAGGGGCTCAGAAGACAAGTTACAGAGGTAAAGGAAGGGCCCTTGGAGCCTAGGAGAAAGAGAGGGGCCAGGAAAGCATGCCTAGGGGCAGGGGGTGGGGAAAGGTGTGGGAGTGCTCCATAGAGACAGAGAAGCACTGGTCCTCGGTCCTGAGGGCTTTTACCTGCAGGTCCCAGGGGAGGACCCCAATAGAATATTCATCAGCTTTCCAGTTGTGTCTCCTTAGGGTCGTGGTCTCCACTGATTGGTGGGGAACCAGGGCGGAAGTTCATTAGTTAATGCAGCTGGTCCTGACTTCATCCATGGAATCTCTCTGTCTGGTTTTGCTGCTTTTCTGGGCCTGGAGCTGAACACAGCTGAGGCCTAGATGTCATCTCCAGGGGTTAATACTTATGAGAGTGTTCCTGCAAGGGCTTATAGTTTTGCTTATTGCTAGGCACTGGGCTCTCTGCCCTGGCAACCCTCTGCACCTCACCTGGCCTATTGTTCCTACTCTGCTCATGCCTGTCTAAATGCCTACTACAGTTTTAGATTTTCAACAACCATTCACACAAATCTGTTTAACTCAAATAGCCTTTAAAGATAAGTAGAAACAAAGAAATTTTAAGTTCAAGATTTTTAGTTTTTCAACACTGCCCATTTTTAAGTGTGCAGATGAAAAAGAAGTACATACAAGTTCAATGACTGAAAATGACCTTACAGGGTGACCTATTTGATCATAAATTCCCAACTGAGCAGGTCATGGTGTGGAGTCATACCCTAGGCCTATAACTTCTTTAGTAAAAGGTTTTTAAGCCAGCATTGTCCACTGTTCTTGTACACCTAGGTTAACACACCTTTGAAATGCCAAAAGTGACTCTTCTCCAAAGCACCCTAAGGGAGCCAAAATCTGGTTCACTATCCTATCCTTTGCTTTCTCCCATCTTCATGTAATCTTTCTCACCTTCTCTCAGTTCCAAATACATTAAAAAAAAACTGTAGTACTAGCATTCTCCAGGGCATTTCAGATCCTGCTTCCCAGCACGTTTGGCTCAAATAAACTCTTATAAAATTTTTTACAGATTTAGATGTTTCTTATGTCAGCATATGTAATAGAGCCAGTAATTAAACTGTCTTCTAATTTCATACTCAATATTTTTTCAGGCTACTTGGAAAAATCTGGATGCAAAAAAAAAAAAATTTAAATAGCTTAGAGAGATGCTTTGGAACTCCATCTCTTCTTCTTTTATGTTGAGTCTTGAAAATATTAATGTAGAACTGTAGTGTGTAATAAAGATACGGAGTTCAAATAAACTTCCTCGAGTCATGCCCATGTTTTCAGTGGTCTAGAAGAGTCATGCAGATGCTAGGGGTTCTGTGTTAATCTTTTAAGAGCCCCATCAGCGAAGTGCCTGTTTGAGCACACAGTAAAGAATACAGCAGGAAACTGAAGCCCCCACGACTGCTCTACAAGGAAGGAGCTACATCGGAATGGTGAAACCCACTCTTTGTTGTGTTAATGAGAAATGACTGAAGAAATCTACAAGATCTCAAAACCAGAGCAAGCCCTCTGTTTGTGCACAAGGAGAGTTCTGGCTATCCTGTCACATAACCTTGTGCTATCAAAAGGTTTAGAAAGCCTTTGATTCAAAAGAAGTCACACTCTCTAAAGAAAGAAGGCAAAATTAACACATCAGTGTGAATCAAAATAGTAGGTTCTGTTAAAATTAGGCTGTGATGCGCATGTTATATTTTTAATTTTTTTATTTTTCTAAGTGTTTTTCTAAGTATTATTGATTGATTGATTGATGAAAGTATTGCAGATGTCCCCCCATTTTCCCCCATTGACCCCCTTCTTCCTGCTCCCATCCCCCCTCCTGCTTTCCCTCAAACTAATGTCTGTGCCCATTGGTTGCGCATACATGCATATAAGTTCTTTGGTTTATCTCTTCCCACCTCTTCTATACCCCCATCCCTCTGAGGCTTGTCAATCTGTTCCCTGTTTCCATGATTCTGGATCTATTTTGATCGACAACTTATTTTATTCATGACATTCCATAAATAAGTGAGATCGTGTGGTACTTGTCTTTCTCTGACTGGCTTATTTCACTCACCATAATATTCTCCATGTCCCTCCATGTCATCTCAGAGGGTAAAAGAGCTTTTATTTTATAGCTGCATAGTATTCCATTGTGTACATGTACCACAGCTTTTTTATCCACTCATCTATTGATGGACATTTGGGCTGTTTCCAGATCTTAGCTATTATAAATAGCACTGCTATGAACATAGGGGTGCATATATTCTTTCTAACTGGTGCTTCAGGCTTCTTAGGATATATTCCTAGAAGTGGAATCACTGGGTCAAATGGCAATTCCATTTTTTATTTTTTGAGGTAGCACTATATTTTTTTCCATAGTGGCTGCACCAGTCTGCATTTCCACCAGCAGTGTGCTAGAGTCCCCTTTTCTCCACACCCTCACCAGCACTTGTTGTTTGATGATTTGTTGATAGCTGCAATTCTGGCAGGTGTGAGGTGATATCTCATAGTCATTTTAATTTGCATCTCTCTGATAATTAGAGATGTTGAACATTTTTCCATATAATCCTAATTCCAAAACCAGATAAAGACACTACAAAGAAAGAAAAAAACATGTCAATATCCCTGATGAACACAGATTCAAAATCCTCAACAAAATATTAGCAATTTGGATCCAGTGATATATTAAAAAATTTTTCACCATGACCAAGTGGGATTCATCCCAGGGATGTAAGTCTGGTACAATATTCGCAAATCAATAAATGTGATATACCACATAAACAAAATGAAACATAAAAACTGTATGACCATTTCAATAGATGCTGGAAAAGCATTTGACAAAATCCAGCACCCATTTTTGGTAATAGAGGGATCATATCTCAACATAATAAAGACCATATATGAAAAACCTACAGCCAACATTATACTCAATGGGCAAAAACTAAAAGCATTTCCTTTAAGAACAGGAAGAAGACAGGGATGCTCACTTTTACCACTTTTATTTAACATAGTACTGGAAGTCTTAGCCACAGCAATTAGACAAGAATAAAAAATAAAAGGGTTCAAAATTGGAAAGGAGGAAGTGAAACCATCATTATTTGCAGATGACATGATATTGTACATAGAAAGCCCTAAAGACTCCATCAAAAATCTACTAGACTTAATAAATGGATTTGGCAAAGTAGCAGGATACAAAATTAACATCCAGAAATTGATGGCATTCTTATACACCCATAATGGACACTCAAAAAAGGACATAAACCAAATAAAACAAAAAACAAACAAAAAAAAAACAATCCCATTTACCATTGCAACAACAAAAATAAGATACCTAGAAATAAACTTAACCAAGGAGCTAAGAGACCGGTTCTTAGAATAGCATTAGGAGGAAGAAATGGTATCCCCAGAAAGATAACAGAATTCAAATAAAACAGGCCCTTCAGAAAAGTTCTGATTTGTTTTGATAGAGCATGGTATGTGTGATGTATAATGTTTTGAGATGTACATTGAGTGTGAGAAATCTCATGCACGTTGACAAAGTTCAAGAGCTTGAATGATAAGCCAAGGCCCATTCATAAATAATAGGAAATGAGAATTATCCCCCTTCCCATATATTCTAGAACTGAATCCTGTGAGTAAATCTCTTTGAGGACAGTTCTGAAGGCATTTTGCAACCTTAGGAACACTGAGTAGTGTATACATTGCATTAACTGAGGTAGAGAATTGCTGTTTTTTAACTGTACAAGCTGCATGCCATAAAGGTGCTATATAATTCACATGATTTGTAATAAATCTATTGTATTCTTTCCTCACAATAATTTATCTGAAATAGATGCCAGCACCTTCCAGGTTTCTAAGCCTAGCTAGTGAATTAATTCATGAGCTGGACTGAAAAAAAATGGGCCATTCTTCACCACCAGGATCATGAATATTTTAATATCTGAATAAAGTTAAAGCAACTCAACTTTGTGGAGATGCCACTGGGAGAAAAACATCTCAAACCTGTAAGCCCAGAATTCCATCGATTCAATAATAAAAATGTGCTGAGAACAACTCCCCAGAATAGAGATAGACTTCCTTAGCATACAGAACCAGAACTGGATATGTGAAAAGATATATGTATAATCCCAAACACAACAATGACTTTTGGAAACTTTTAGGCTTCTGCCAACCACAACAATCTGACAGTACAAAAAAGGAAACTGAGAGTAGTTGACAGTTTTTCTCTGGTTTCAACAATTTTGTCAGTTTGTTTTTACCAAAATAGGAAAACATAAAGGAAACAAAATTCCTGCAGAAGACTGAAGAGAAAGATGTGTGAAAATATACACAATATTTTAAAAAACGATTGCTTACATCGCTGTTTTCCTTGGTCAGTGGAATAAATGGGCACAAATAAATGTGTGTTTATTTGCAATACTTTCAGGACTTGAAAATCATTGCTGGTTACAAAGTTTCTGACCTCCATCACTAGGAGAAATAATGCCCTTCTGGCACTTACATTGTTGATGTTTGGTGAGAATTATTTACTTAAAATGAACATTAAATGAAAATGTTACCATGTTGACATATCGTAAAGTATATTTCTATTCCTATGTGACCATAAGCACACTAATTCTTATCGCCTGTCTACACACTTGTAATATGGGGATGGTTGTATTCACTTTCTAGGGTTATCATGAAACAAAATGGGCTAATACATCAGAAAGTACCCAGTAAAATGTTTGCATAAAATAAACATTCATTAGATAGTAGCCTTCTGAAAATAATCATAATTTGTAATTCTGAATATATTATTGTATTTGTAATTGCAATAAGTTGAGAGGCTTAAGTGTTCATAGCTTTTTTCCTTAAAATTTATGCAACATATGTTAGTTAAGCACTTACCTTGGCTAGTCACTGTCTTGCATGCTGATATACAGCAAAACAAATGAAAATCCGATTTAATTTTTATTCATTAAATTTAATTTTCAGGAAGATACTGATAACATGGCATGTAATATAATGATAAGGTCAAGGAGAAAAAATAAGGGCAGGGTAGTTTGGTGGGGAGGCATTCATGTTAGATAGGGTAATAAGGGAAGTTCTCATTGAGGCAATGACATTTGAATAAAGACTTGAGGGAATTAGTCCTGAGGAAGCTGACATTGGAGATATCTGGGGTAAACAGGTTTTAGGGTGGGGTTACAGAAAGACCATGCCTAGGGTATTCAGGTAGCAATAAGGAGCCTATTGTAGAAGAATTAAAATCATGTCAAAGAGAAAGTAATAGGAGAAAAACTCAGAGCGGTAATGTAGATATAGGCATGAGGTGACCATGTAAGGCCTTGTGGATTGTAATTCTGTCCCTTTTCCAGTAAATTTCTATTTCCTGAACCCCGTGTTTAGTGCAGCTACTGAAAGAGTTCTGGACAAAGAGTTGTGATCAAAATATGAGGTGCTACTCTTGTAGACCGGAGCAAAAATGTCCTTAGCATGGTGACAAGCATATTCGATGGCGCCTGCTCCATCAGGCTTTGTCCCTGGATGCTCACGAAGGGCAGAACTCAGAGTCTCCACAATGAAAACCTAGCAGAAGGCAGAAATGAACTCTGGTTTGTTCAAATCATTAAGATTCTGAGTTGTTTGTTACTGCTTATAAAATATCCTGACTCATACAGAGCTCATACCTATTAAGGACTTCTGCTTTCATGCTGAGTACAATGAGAAACCAGTGGAAATTTTTAAGACAGTTATGAAATATGATTTGACTTATTTTACAGAAGATCGCTCCATTTACTTGGTTAAGAATAGGTTGCAAGTCTTGGGCAAAGGTAGAATCTTGATTTAAAAGATATACTGTTATCAGAGAAGTTGAGGTATCACCTTCCCCACTGAGTGCTGGGGTGGTATCCTTATATCTTGAGAAAATGAATTGTCTTAGACTTGCACGAGAGGATGAGTAATTTTTCTTTGCTTGGAACTACATATCTGGGTTTCCAAAGTCCCATTTCCCTTAATCCAGTCCTGGAAGAGGTATAACTGGGAATTCAGTAGAGCTAAAAGCAAAGCCAGTAGCCAGAGTTTCTGTTCCATGTTGCAGCCAGGTCCAGTTCAGCATCAGGCTAGTTGCAGTCCATTAGTCCACTGTGTGTGGGGTCCACATGGCCTATGGCCATGTGGGCAAATGCAAGGGAGCCAAGGGAGCGCATTCCATGCAGCAAGTATCCCAAAAGAGCCAAGAACACAAGAGATCAAGAGTGAGAACTCCTTTGTTTAGGGGATTAAATATCCCAAATCTTCCCAGGATTGCAATGGCCATGCCCATTCTGGCCAGTCACCTGTTCCCAGGTGTGACTGACAGTCAAGTGCCTTCCCTATGTCACCCCTACTTTATTGGGCATGTGTCTAACTCCCTGCTGTCCAGTTCTTTCCACATCGATCTGCAGGGAATAGAATGGTGGCTCCCGCTCCCTGTGGAGTGTTAAGTTGTAGCTTCCTGGTGACGCTGCCTAAATGACATGCCTGCAATGTTTGGCCTTCCCTTTGCTCCTTTCCTGTTATTAATAACTAGGTTAATTACAACGGTATCAATACTATTGAGAGGTATCGCCAACATTTCTTGAATCAAAACGGATGTGAAGTGAGTCACCTATCTAACCTCTGTACCCACATTGTTTCCACAAATGTCCTTTCTATGTCCTCTTTGGCCCCTAATCTTTAATCGGGACACTTTCATTTCAGTTTTTTCCTATGTTCAACTGCCTATGGGTTGATTCTTACACAAACATTAACTATAAGTAAAAATAAGTGATCAATTTATATATCAATTTATATTTATATTGAATCACATATATTCAATATCTACTATGTGATGGGTAGTAAAGATTTAAACAGATATAAATACTTTTTCCTGTGCTTGAAGTCTATCTAGTTGGAGCCTCAAGACAAATACAATGAAAGTGCATACAATAGTAAAAGTGGCAATAGTTTTTAACAATATATGTTAGAATAGTTTAGAAAAGAGATAAATCAGATCATTAGACTTGACTTCATAGAGCAGGTATAATGTGGGCGTTAGGGCTGAGATGAGACGTTTATGAATGAACAGTTTGAAAACATCTTAAGCACAAAATAAATGCATAAATATCAATTAGTATCTTAAGGCAATCATTTCCCAACAAAATATGTAGAGTATTTATGAAGAAATATAAAATTTATTAAAAATAAAATAAAGAAAAAATAAGGTAATTTGGAAAAGTAAGGAAGCAGCAAATTTAAAAGGGCCTTGACTAACACATGGAAAAATACAGGGTGGACAAAGATAATTTCTTTAGTATTATTATAGTTTCAACATGACTAAAGGGTGTTTACAGTTTTAAAATGCAAAGATGAAATGGGTAAATGAAAACATGATTTTGACAACATACCTGAATCAATTATATATGTAATTTGTCCCTACTTAAAAATCAACACTAGTTGTTTATTTTGATTATTTCAGTATACACTCTTTTATCTCAAATATAAGTCCATGAATTATAGCAAATATGTAAGGTAACAAAGGCAGAGTAGATAAGTTGTTACATATTTGCTAGCCAGCAGAAAAATTAAAGGAGAAGCACTGCACTGAGGGTTAACAAAATTAATTTACTTTTTAAACAATCTCACAGATAATGCTTAAAGAATATTACAGTATTCATTTTGCTAAGCATGTGCAAGAAAAGAGCTTGTAAATATTTACTAATGCACCACTATCTTCAAGCAAAATTTTAAAGTCTTAGAACAAACCTCATCATTTCTATTGGCATATTGTTCAGTTATAAGTCCAGTCTTCTGTAAAGGTCAAAAGGATTTCTAGGGAGGAAAAAAAAAAGATAGATTTGATCTGGCAAACAATTATTCAAAGGAAAATTAAATTAGAAGATATTCTGGAAAGAAACCAATATGACCTAGCAATGCACAAAAGGATGCGGATGAAAAGGTTTCGTGTGTCCTTTGGGGTCACTTACATTGCCATTCTGAATTATAAAATATTATAGTTGTGTTAGCATAGTCATCAATGACAGACAATACAGAATATTGTGATTCTCAAGTAAGCATTCATATTTCAGCCTGATCAAAGATACTATCTGAAATTTTAGTTGTTTATATTTGAAGGTGTTTCATTCTGATGAGAAAAGAATGGATTTAATTTCTTTTAAGAATGAAAAAAATCTAGTTACTAATGATAAAATTTCAAGCCTCAAGACAAAGAGTTTACCAC
Organism: Tadarida brasiliensis; assembly: GCA_030848825.1. NCBI lineage: Eukaryota > Metazoa > Chordata > Mammalia > Chiroptera > Molossidae > Tadarida > Tadarida brasiliensis. The sequence goes on along the minus strand of CM061269.1, from coordinate 73,685,615 downwards.
CAACTAAAGCCTTCTTTAAAGATGGGGGTAATTTCAGTTTCACATGATAGTTATTTCAAATATGATTATTTTATAATAAAAAGTAAATAATGTTGCTCTGGAAATTTAAAGTTTATGTTTTTGGATATAGGTTTCAATTGGCAAGCCTTATTTAGAAAAAAATTGCACTGAGTAACAGGGGAGATAAATTAAAAGATACTATGTGCACAAGCCTATGTTTTTATTTATCACTGAGGACTTAATAGTAAATTGGTTACTTGACTATTTAAAGAAGGATAGGAAAGATAGGTAAGAACAGTAGGTAAGGGGGGGAATAGAAAGCATGGTCCAGTGCTGATCATCACAGAAGAAAGTCGACCCCATGATAATTGACTCAAATATCTGGATGGCATAGAGGACACATAAAATGATCCAAACAAAAACTAAGTGAGTACCTTGATTTGTGAATGTCACCTTGTCAATATTCAGAGTTGACACGTGGTCTGCAATGGCAGAGTGGGTGTTACCTGTGTACAGTGCATCTAACTGTATCATTTTTTACTCAAATAATCTACTCCCTCAGATTGGTGATCTTATGGTCTAATATGAATTGTTAACCGAGGCTAATGTGTCTGCATACATCATGTACAATCTAGTAAGTTTTCCTTATCCTCCTGGATTAGGGCATCCCATCTACAGTAATGACGCCTCCTTAGGTACCATGGAGGAGTCAAGACATGCACTAATCTTCAGAATGTTTTCTATGCTACACATTCTATGCAGGTCTTTTACAACTAGAGTTAGTTTTCTCTTTCCTCATGTATATTCCAGGGATCATTTGCAAATTTTCTGGTATCTTCTACATCAAGTCACAGGCTTTATATTAAAGCACAGAATATCCAACAGAAATTATCTTTAAAAAAAAAAAATATATATATATATATATATATGCTTGTGTGTTTAGTTTGTCTTCCCCTACTCTTTTACCAGGTCAGATAAACTGAAGGCCTTGTATGTCTACAAGTATATTGTCAGCTGTAAAACCTGCATTCCAGGATTGGTGACGCTGGCTTTGAACCAGCTCTATGTCATTATAAGTCAGAAGGCAGCAAACCTTTTTTTTTTTTTTTTCTTTATTGATTTTAGAGAGAGGAAGGGAGAGGGAGAGAGAGAGAGAGAAACATCGATGAGAGAGAACATCAATTGGCCGCCTCCTGCATGCCGTCAACTGGGGATTGGGCCCACAACCTGGGCATATGCCCTGATCGGCAATACAGCTGGTGACCTCTTACTGCGTGGGTCGACGCTCAACCACTGAGCCACACCAGCCGGGGCAAACTTTTTTGTAAAGGGCCATATGCTAAATATTCTAAGCTTCCCAGGCCACACCAGTCTCTGTCTCATATTCTTGTTTCTTCCTTTTTTTTTTTTTTCATTTGCAATTTACTTTCAATATTATTTTTAATTGGTTTCAGGTGTATAGCATAGTGGATAGACATTCATATACTTTACGTGTCCCCCCACTACTTCCAGCACCTACCTGGCACCACACATAGTTATTGCAGTATTATTGACTATATCCAGCATGCTGTACTTTTACATCCCTGTGACTGTATTGTAAATATTCATTCGTACTTCTTAATCCTTTCATCTTTCACCCAATCCCCCAACCCTCATATTCTTGTTTCTTTTAACAACACTTTAAAACATAACATATTCTTATTATACAGTCATTAAAGAAATAGATAGTTGCAAGGATTTGGCCTATAAATTCCATGTTATTAAAGCTCACAACATAGTTTTCTTCATCTGTGAAATTATGTGAGAACTAAATAAGATATATAAAAGCCTAGACCCCAGTAAGTGCTTAAAAAGTACTGGCTACCTTTAATGGTAATTTTATTATTAGAATGCCTAGATGTAATAAAGGCAATTAGAAAAGAATAAAATATTTATTGCCATTTGAGGGGTTTAAATATTGATATACAAATTGATAACAGATATCCTGAGACGGTATTAGAAACACTATAAAGTTGTATCTATTGCTACAAGTAAAGAGGTAGATCAAAACCACATGAGATTCAAACCACTTCACACCCACTAGGGTTGCTATAGTTGAAACGATAAAGCTGATATTAACAAAGTGCTAAGGAACATGTAGATAAACTACAAAAAGAAGAGCAAAGTAAATCCAAAGAAACCAAGGAATCCAAAGAATGAAGAAAATAATAAAAATCAGAATAAAATATATGACAAAAATGATAAAGAAAAAAATTAAATAAAAAACTGGTTGTTTGAGACTATCAAAAAAATCAATAAACTTCTATCTAGACTGACCAGGAAATTAAAAAGACATATATTTTATACAAGTAATGAAAAATGTGACACTACAGGAGACTCTATAGGCACCAAAAAGATTTTAAGATAATGTTATAACCAACTTCATGCCAATAATTTCAACACCATAAATAAAATGAACAAATGCATTCAAATACTAAAACTACTAAAGCTTTCTCAAGATGAAGTAGATTAACTAAATAACCCTATGTCTGTTTAACATTTTTAAAGTTGTACTTATAAACCTCACAAAGAATATTTTAGGCCTGCATGGTTTCAGTGATAAATTCTAACTAACATTTAAGAAAAAGATAAAATCAACTCTATACAAATGCTTTCTGGAAACCAAAGAGAATAGAATAATTCCCAGCTCATTTTATAAGGCAAAACTTGTTCTGATACCAAAAGCAGACAAAAATATTACAAGTGAAGAAAATTACAGACCAATATACATAAAGATGCAAATATTCTAAATAAAATTTAGCAAAATAAACCAATAATACATAACTTACAATTCATCACATTAACTTAAAAAAGAAAAATTATATAATATTCTCAATATATGTAGAAAAATGTGATATTATCCAACATCTGCTATTGATAAAAAAAAAAAATGTCAAGAAACAGGCAGTAGACAACTATAAAAAATACAGATCTAATATTGTAGTTAATGGAAAAAAAACATTATTTTCCCTTTATAATCAGGAATAGAACAAGTACATCTCTTTTTCCCACTCCTAAGAATTGTCACACTGAACAAGCTAGCAAGTGCAATAAGGCAAGAAAAAAAAGCACACAAGTTACAAAGAAAAAATTACAACTATTTTTATTCGCAAGCAACATGACTACCTATGTAGTAAAGCCAATGGAATCTACAAAAAAAGACCCTAGAACTAATCAATGGATATTATAAAGTCAATTATACTTCTGTTACTAACAATGAACAATTAGAAGTGATAGTTTTTAAGACACCATTTACAATAGTATGCAAATATATTTAGGAATAAATCTGTCATATCTGGAAATTATAAAATATTGCTTAAAAATTTAAAAGATCAAATAAATGTAATAATATCATGCATTTATGCATTGGAAGACTTACTACTATTTAGATATAAATTCTCTCTATAGTTTTCATGCAATTTCAATAAAAATATGAGTAATTTTTGTAGAAGTCGACAAGCTTATTATTAAATTTATATGGAAATACAAAAGATTTAGAACAATCAAAACAACTTTGAAAACAAAGTTAAGTTAGGAGACCTACACTGACTGATTTCAATATTTACTTTATTTTATTTTATTTATTTGTTATTGATTGGTTTTAGAGAGAGAGAGAAACATTGGTTTGTTGTTCCATTTATTTATGCATTCATTGGTTGATTCTTGTATGTGCCCTGACCAGGGATCAGACCTGCAACCTTGGTGTATCATGACGATACTCTAACCAACTGAGCTACTTGGCTAGGGCTCAAGATTTATTTTAAAGCTATGAAGGTCAAGATAATGTGATTGGCATCAAGACAACTAAATAGATCAATGGAACTTAATAGAGTCTAGAAATAGACATATATATATGGTCAATTGATTTTTGCCAAAGTGTAAAGTACAAAGTGTTGAAATATTTACCTCTTCAACAAATGCCACTGGAACAACTGAATATCTATCTTGTAAAATAATAGCTTTGATCTGTAACTCACAAAATACAGAAAAACTACCACAAAATGGTTCATAGTCCAATATGTAAAATCTACAATTTTTTAAGTTTCTAGAACCTAGAAGATAATCTTTGTAACCTTGAGTTAGTCAAATATTTTGTAAATATGACTCCTAAAACATGCCCCATTAAATAACTATAAACTAGACCTCAGAAAATTTAATAATTTATGGTCTTTCAAGGACACTATTAAAAAATAAAAAGACAAGACATAGACAGTTTGAAAATATTTATAAATCATATATCTGGTAAAAGACTTGTAGCCAGAGTATCTAAAGACTTTTCAAAACTCAATAATAAATAAAGAAACAACCCAATCTTAAAAATTAGCAAAAAAACTGCTATTTAGCAACAAACTGACATTTAGCCTAGGAACCTGAGATTAATTTCAGAAATAAATTTGGATTTTAAATTCATGCGTATATAAAGCTACCTTTCATACTTCTTGACTTACACAGTGTTATATTTTCCCATATCACTCCCTTATAAAACTTGTGCTTGGATAGATTAAAAAAATGAAAGGCAAACAATAAAATTCTATGACATTGATTATATTTGTACAGTATATGCAACTTAGATGCATATGTTTTCATATGTCACTCATGCTTTCTCTTTCTAATATATTACATTTGAGCTCACAAGGAAGAAAAATAACATTTATGTGCCTATTGTTTAGAATATGAAAATTATAAGTTTAAAATTCTTAAAGAATTTTTTAAGTGATAAGTAAATTTCAAGTGGAAAATTAATCGATTTGTTTGAGAACACACAAGAGATGATACCTTATAGAAGATTATTTGTATAATTATATTTTCTAGATTTTACTGGTTAGGGTGTCCTCAGATATGCAAAGTCAAATTGAGAAAATAACTCAGTTATACTTTCTCCTCAGTAATAGGTTATTCATTTTTAATTTATTTTAATTAATTAATTAAATTTTAAAGAATCGTTTATTTTTAGAGAGAGAGGAAGGGAGAATGAGAAACATCAATGTGAGAGCCTAACATTGACTGGTGGCTGCCTCGCGCATGCTCCCCATGTGTATGGAGCCCACAGGCCAGGCATGTGCTCTGACCTGGAGTGAACCCGGCAACCTTTTGGCACTCAGGACAATGCCCAACCAACTGAGCCACACCAACCAGGGCAATTATTCATTTTTCAAAAAGTGTATGTGTGTGCACTTGTGTGTGTATACAAATTATCTACTACTCTTTTCTCACTTCCTGATTTTTTTATTGTTGTTTTTTTGTTGTTGTTGTTTTCCTTTAGCAAAGAAATTAATGAAAAGGACTATTTGGAGCAAAGTAGATCTAGGTTCATATTCAAGATCTAATAACCTTTATAAATAATGGATACGTTTCTTTATTTGTATAAGTCTTCTTCTAATGTAGCATGGGGATATTAATCCCTAAGGTGTTCATGAAAATTAAATTAACTTACAGAATGTAATGTATCTAATGCATACCTGATGATCAATAAATGTTACTTATATTCTCACTTCCACTCCTTGTTTTAACTCTACTGTTGACATTTACATTTTATGTGTTCAGAAACAAATAAAATAGAAGTGAATGCACAGTAATATTTATAAAAATAAAACACTTTCTCAAAGTGTTCTTCTTGTGCCTTGTTAATTAGTCAAGAATTATCAGTTGAGATCCTAAGGACACCTAATACTCTTTCCATTATATTTCACTCCTTTAGTATACATTTTAAAAATAGACATTTGATCTACTCTCAAATATTTTATGCTGAAGTGAAAAAAGAGTGATTTTTTAATTCAATTATTTGGAAAATATAGAAAATCAAACCACTCAAAGTAAATAATAAAGATATAAGTTATTTTTAAAATATAAATGTGAGATATTAATTTAAAATAATTTCTTGCTAGTCTACCAACAGACTTTTGTTGATGTCATTTTGTTCATCCCAACCAACAATTTAATTCTAAGCTAGATCAGTAAATTACATATATATGTATATATACATATATATTGTGCAGCATAAAATATAATAACCAGGTTTTGAGTAGAAAGAAGTTTTGAGGGAAAGGGTCAAGGACAGGAAGAGAAATTGGAGTTTCTAGGGCCACATCTAACTGAGATGTAACACATCTCTAAATAAATATTAAAAATAAATACAAACATATCTAACTAGGTAGCTGGGTATATAGATACATAGGAGATTATGGAAGGAAGGAAGGGCTGGAGGGATGGAAGGAGGGAGGAAAGAAGAGAGAGGAGAGAAAGAAAGAGAGAAGAGAAAAATTTCCTTGATAGTATTCTTTATATAATAATTCTTCACACAACCTTATATTGTGGGAGTTCAGTGTTTGTAAAATTGTTTGTATTATTACAAAAATTACTTAAAACTGAGTGAACTAAGGAACATTTTAGTCTGCGTACCAGAGTAAAGGTGCTCTTTAAAATACCTCTGGAAGACGGTTATTTCTCCTTTTCCCTCTGTTTACTAGCAAATATGTACCAGCAGACTACACAGCACAGCCTACCTCCAGCTCAGTCTGAAGCGTTTTAAACCAGTAACAGTTACAGACAGAACAGCAATTAAGCCCACACAGTTCATCACCCTCTTTTAACAGAGTTCTTTTCTCTTGTAGCATAAGGGAAAAAGAAACCATAAATTAATGTCCAGTCCTCTATCAATGAAGCTACAAATTCCGTAGAATTCCGTACTGACCTACCATCGGTGCTACTACTCGAGGGCTCTGTGAGTTTGCTGCTCTGTTTTGACTGAGGGTAGAAGGAGTCTTCCAGAAAAACAGCTTCCCTGCCTCCCCCATAGCTTACTTTATTCTTTGAAACCACAGACTTATTTTTGTTTGGTCATGTTTTAAAACCCATGTCAAATCTAACTTTAAATTGGGAACTAAACAAATTTTCAGGCCTTTTTTCTCTTCATTCTTCATGAAATAAAATGTTCTCTAAGAAAAATACAAATATAACAGGCTTTCCCAATATCTAATTTTTAAAAACATTTAAATAAATCAATACCATATGGATTTTCCTTCCCTTACAATATATGTTTTAAGAAATCTGTAGAAGAAAATGCCTTGTATTTTTACCCAAAATAAAATCTGTCAAGAAATGTCCTCAGCTGCTCAATACAGTGCATTTGCTCCACTCTCCAGGTGTCCAATAGCTCTTTGGGCCCTGTTATAAATCACCTATTAAGGATGGTTGACAATCTACTCCAGACTAGGGAACCTTAGCAGCTGTGAGACTAAGGAGCCTAGAACTACCAATTTGTGTGAATAAGTTCCTAAAATACTAAAGAGAGGATACTTGCATAAAGATCAGTGGTCCCTACACTATGTTTTGATGTTTTACAAGAATGAAAAAAAAATGTTTTAGTTCAGCATGCTTCACTTAGGTGCTCATCCTAAATTTAAATATGATGCACAGCCAGGCAGATAGCATGGAAACCGGCCTTTTGAGCAATGTCTCTAGGTAGAGTGGCAATAAGGGTCTCCATCAAGTTCACCTACTCACTTTCTGGTTGTATAAACAGATCAAGTGGATTGTGTTGATGGCACTTTTCTGGATGCGTGAGAAAGAAAGTCCTCCTACCTTATTGCCCAAAATCATGTTTCCGGTTAAAACACACACACACACATACACACACACTACTTGTGCAGTACACTGTATGTCTTCTTCATTTCCATTTTATTCACTGCATTTTTCTATTAATTAAAAAATATTGGAAAACATTTCCCTACAGCAGAAAAAACAAAAAAACTACCGTGTGCTATCCTGTGGTGGAAGGAATAAAAATTTCAAAAGATGTCTAATTCTAGCCCTCCCAGCCTTGCTATTCTCTGCTTTATCATGAACACTAACTGGACCCTAACCATATTTGAGATTTAAAATCAGATAATTCATGAAAAACCATGAGCACCATATTTGGCACACAATAACCTTCATTACCATTAAATAGTAATACTTAATATTGTTATTATTGCTGTCAATTTGTATTTGTTGATATTTTTATTATTTCAGTTACAAAATTGCTCTCTAGCCAAGTGAAATATGTAGACAAAACGTAAAAATCACTGAAAGCTTAAATGCAGCAGTGTAATAGAATATTACACTGGAAAAAACCAATCGAGAGCTTCTGGGTCATTGTCATTTTATACCTAAGGCAGCTGAGCATCGGAGCGATAGATACAGTATGTTGACGAATATGCCTCACACGGTTCAAAACGGGCAAGTCTAGGGAAGGCGGCGTGCACGCCTGTGCACCTGTCTCCCGTGCTTTACCGCACCCGCAGCTGCAGCGTGCAGGCTGAGAGTCACTGGCTCTCCAGATAGAGAACCCCTGGCTTTCTGAGCAGGCTGCTTAGCGGGAGGGCTAACCATGTGTTTTCCTGGACACTCCTACATGTACACATGGCAACAACACCACGGTTCTACCTTAGTTCTGAACTCACCGAAGTGGCTGCACGTTCCCTCCGAGACTGGCATCTGCTGCCACAGATCGTTCTACAGGAGAGCAGGAGGAGAACCGAGCAACGGCAGTTTCCAAACAAATCACAGAATTCCTCGAATCCTTCAGATCCTATTTCTACCCTGCTTTTGTCCCTGTGATACCAAGTATATAAGTGTATTTTCTTTATCACAAAAGCCTGAGACAAAATATAAACATGAAAATAAGAACTGTAAATTAGCATTTCTGACCCCAAATATCTTCTCTGTGGAAACTCCCAAATACTTCTGAGAAAACTTGAGTCTTTCCCATCTACATACTAGTCTTCTAGGGTACTTCCTGAAATTCATGTTCCCGCTCTCTCCCTCCAGCTGCCGACTGCCACTCGAAGTTCCGCTTCCACTGCTAGCACTCAACAAAAATACATGTGCACTGAGCCCCCCAGAGCTTCCTGACCTGGTGCTCAGCACACACTGAAGCTGGCAGGCTGCCTTGCGGGGACGGTGCCCACACCCAAGGAAGCAGGGTAGTTGGCACCTTATGACTGAGAGATTCTTATACTAAATAGCTCATTAGTTGAAACATATGAAATGACCAGTATCTGACCATTTATGACCAATTATATATGGTTCAACCTAATAGCTTTACTGGCTCTAAAACTGTGAAAATTTCACTCTGGATTCAGAAATGAGTCCATGGAGGCTGGGCCATAATACAATCCAAATGAAGTCCTGAGCACAGAAAACACCTCTCCCCACAACTCTGACTCATTGTCTAAATTGCCCTCAATTCCCTTCCATAGGAAGAACTCTTTCCCAGTATGCTTTGTGCTTCCTCACATGGGTCTCCCCAGCTAAGACCCCTGGATTTACTTATTTATTTATTTATTTAATCCTCACCTGAGGATATTTTTCCATTGATTTTCAGATAAGGTGGGAGGGAGGGAGGGAGGGAGAGAGAGAGAGAGAGAGAGAGAGAGAGAGAGAGAGAGAGAGAGAGAGAGAGAGAGAGAGAGAGAGAAACATCAATGTGAGAGAGACATATCGATTGGTTGCCTTCTGCATGACCCGGACCAGAGCAGGGATCGAACTGCACCAAGGTATGTGCCCTTGACGGAATTGAATGCCCGATTCTATGGTCTGCAGGTCGATATTCTAACCTCTGAGCCAAACTGGCCAAGGCACCCCTAGACATATTTAAATACAATGCTACACTCAGGCCCTTTGTGATGGGTTATTACACATGAGAATGGTTGACCCTCTCTTGATGCAGAAGAGCCAGAACTGAGCTATAATCAATTAATCTTCTCAACACTGTCCATGCTAACATCATCATCAAGGAATAACAGCATAACAGAGAACTTTTAAATATGTCCTACATATTTAAATCTGAATTTCATTCCTTGCTGATGGAATTCCTACTCATGCCTCTCCACTCTGTCTGCCTCCTCTAAGGCCTTCTGCATTTTTTTCTTCTCCTCACCAGTACCTTGCAATCTTGTAAACCAGTGAATTTAATGAATGAACTTCTCACTGTTCCTTCCAGACCATTAACAAAGGAATTAAGTAAAAACAGTTCTAACACTATCCCTGCATCTTCTCACTGGCTACCTTTTCTTAACTGTACACACTGATGTACATTATCACCATTAATTAAAAATTCTTCAGCCCAAAGTCATCACAGCTGGGCCCTTTGGTGTGAATGCACATAAGCAGACAGTTAACACATTAATAAATTTCCATCGTTTTGGTCTATCATCCTACAATAAAGTATGAAACTGGAGAAAATAGGTCTTGTACATAAGATCTACAGTAAGTCCTCACTAATGTCAGCAATAGGTTCTGTGACTTTAAGAGAAATGACATATATATCGAAACCAATTTTACTACAGGCTAATTAAGAGCTAAGTCATAAGAAAGGATGAAATACTGCCACTTGCGACAACATGGATGGACCTTGAGAATATTATGCTAAGTGACATAAGTCAGTCAGAAAAAGCTAAGAACCATATGATTTCACTCATATGTGGGATATAAAACTGAAACTCATAGATACAAAAAGCAGTGTGGTAGTTACCAGAGGAAAGGGGGTAAGGGATAGCAAAGGGTAAAGGGGGCCAAATATACAGTGACGGAAGATGATTTGACTTTGGGTGATGGGCACAAATGCAGTATACAGATCATGTAACATAGAAATGTACACTTGAAACCTGTATAATCCACTAACCAATATCACCCCAATACATTTAATAATAATAAAAAGTTAAGTTCCTAGGGCATCTCATCAACATTCTAACGAAACAATGTTGAACGAAATGATGTTATTCGAGAATCTGCTGTATCCATAAATTGCAAATCAATCTTCTCATTTATAAAAACCTAAGAAAAATTGTGGGGAAAAATATTTGTTTTCTAATCATTCTCCTGTTCATTGACTCTTAATCCTGAAGGCTATTTACTTGTTTTTCCCCTCTCCTCAATACCCTGGTACTGACATGATCTCATATTTTCCCATTCAAAATTCAGACCTGGGAAGATCTGGGCAACTTATTCAATCAACAATATGTTCAAGCCTATTATGTGCCTGGCATTGTTCTAGGCATTGGACATTAAAAAAATTAGAGTCAAAATACTTACAGCAAAATCTTTAGTTCTAGAAACAAAATTAACTGTTAAAGAGGTAAATACACCGTATGTCATATCATGATAAGTGCTACAAAGAAAACTAAAGCAGGTTAAGATATAAAAGGAAAGGTAGGTTAGGGAGGGGGTCAGTTATCAGATATTGTTGGTAAATGTGTCTTATGGATTAGGTGACCTTTGAGCACAGCACTACAGAAAGTAAGGAAATGCACAATGTGGTCACTGGGGAAAGAGCATTCCTGGCGGGAACAAAAGCAGGTACCGATGCCCTGAATGAGGACAACTGCGTGTTGATTTGCAGCAGGAGGGCTGTGCACCAGCAGGTGTGTGTGTGGTAGGAGAGAAAGTCACAGGGTTGCAACAGGAGGCCAGATGATGGAGCATTTTCTAAACCTGGTAAGGATTTAAGTTTTATTCACATCAAGATGAAAATTCATTTTTAGTAAAGTAATACTATTATGTTGCCTGAAATGTAAAAAGAATACTCCTCATTAGTGTTTCTATGACTGTCATGTACAAAAGAATCACCTTGGAATCATGTCAACATGCAAATTCTGTGTCAGGGAAATTCTGCGTTTCTGACAAGTTCCTCAGTCAGACTGATGTTGTTGGTCAGTGGACCATACCTTGAGTAACAAAGCTCTACGTCAGATTCTCAAGGGATGGTCCCCAGATCGTCAGCATTCACCTCACCCAGGAACTGGCAAGAAGTGCAAATTCTGTCACCCCATTTACTGAATCATGGGCTCTGAGTGGAGCCCAGCAATCTATATCTTATCAAGACTTCCAGGTAATTCTGATTCATGATGAAGTTGGAGAACCACAGTTCAATGACATATTACGGATGCTATATTATGAATTATATAATATATTATGAATACACTACAGGGTAGCAAGGTGGCAGCAAGAACAGTTAGGAACTACTGGGATAGAAAGAGACAACAGTAGCTTAAGACAGGGCATGTCAGTGGATGTGATGAGGAGATCAACTGTGGATATGTTTCGAAGGTAGAGTCAATAGGATATGTGGAGTGTATGAGAATGAAAGAAATAAGGAGTAACCCTGAGGCTTTTGTTTCAATCAGTGGAAGAGTAGAGTTGCCACTTACTGACTAATAAGATAAAGATGGACTAGAACAGACACAAGAGAGTCAGGAATGTGGTTTGGACTTCTTAATTTCGAGGTCCATATCAGCACAATCAAGTTGAGATGATGACTGGGTGTTGGAAATACGATTCTAGAGGTCAGGGGAGAAGTGCAGGCAAAAGATGTGACCCTGACGATGGCATTTGAGAGTTGATGGCAGTATAGCCACAGAAATAAATAAGACAACCTACGTAGTCAATGCAAACACACACACACAAAGGCCCAAGTACTGGGAGCTGTGGGGTATTCCAACTCTAGAGGTCTGACAGATATGAAGTAACCAGCAAAGGAGCCTCAGAAGGAGAAACCAGCAAGCAGGAGAAGAAACCAAAACAGATAAACGAGGATGACAGTGCCTAAGCTGGGAGCTGTTCCACCGTAAGGAGAACAAGAGGTTCTGAGTAAGGTCACATGTCTCAGATTGAGCATTTCAGGTGAAGAGGCATGGGGCTCCGACCAGCGGACAGAGGGCCTGGCATGATTAGCACACAGGTCACTGCATGACTACAGCCAGCTCTATCCTTCATTTTAAAAATATTTTTTAAATTTTTTAAAATTGATTTTAGAGAGAGAGAAAGGGAGAGGGAGAGAGAAACATCAATGTGAGAGAGTTACATTGATCGGTTGCCTCCCATTGAACCCACAACCTGGGCATGTGCCCTGACCAGGAATAGAACCAGCAACCTTTTGGTGCACAGGACGACACTTAACCAACTGAGCCATACCTGCCAGGGCTATTTTGTTAATTTTTAGATGTTATAATTTAACATGAATAAGAGGATGAGACCTATATATTTCTCCACTATTCATAAATCAGATCAGCCATTCAGAAGGATGTACAGTCCTATGCTTCCTTTCTGCAATGCCCTAATTAAGAAACATAATGCTAGAACAGGCCAGGCCCTGTGGGCTCGTAATTCCTATGTGCACCTGATGCAGCCTCAGCGTGCACACCCTGCCCACCCCGTGTGCCGTTCACTGCGTGCCTCCTGGGTGTGCTCTCTGTGGTGGCAGACACTCAATAAATACATTTGTTTAAATGTTGATTTGATAAATTAAAAGGTAAGTCCCCTAAAGTCTCTATTTCTATCCTTAGGATTTTGTTTTTATGGTATTACTTATCTATGATTTCATAGTTTATAATTTATATTTTAAAATGTTTTAAAGTAATAATGTGTTTTCACATAGAGTATCACATTTAACCTTCAAATATCCCTGTGAGATAGGCCAGGCAGGTAACATTATCACTAGCTTATAGCTGAGAAAAATAAGTTTCAAGGTCAGACATGTAGTTAATGAAAAAACTAAAGCTAGGGACTAGGGTCCTTCGGGTCCTGGGCCAGGCTGCTCCCACTCCACCGCTTCAAGCATGCTCCCCACACAGAAGTCCAAGTCTGACTTTCTCCTGAACGATCAACAGACATGTTTTTAAATCTGTTCTCATCTTACAACATTATTTCCTCAAGTGAATGTGATGCAATGTACATTAATTTTGAAGCCACAAACAAATGTAAGCAGTAAAATACAACTGTGTTTTTAATATATACGTACATGATCATAATTAATTATATCAGTATTGGGGAACATTTCCAGTCAATTTGTCACTTCACAGGGCTGTTGTAAAGATTAATTAGAATTAATTAGGTGAGTTATTTGGAGGCAAAAAGCCTTATACAAATCTTAGTGTCACCATTTCCCTTGAAGATGCGTTTTGAGGTAAGAAGCACTCATCAGTCAGTAAGGTATTCCTGAGAAGGGTCCGCTCTACAGACACTGCATATCTGCCTTGATCTTAGAGAAGACTGTAAGCAGTGATCTCTTTAGTTATGATCCAAAACAGTGAATGGAGACAAATTTGATAAAATATAAAGGTATTCAGATGACAGTTTTATTTGGTTGACAGATAGATTAGTATGCTCTTTGTTTCATTATCCTTGTCCTCCACCTCCAAAATGCAAGCATTTAATTCACATTATTATTTTCAGTATTTTTTTTCATAATATACTGAAAATGTCATTGGACAAAATCCCTATCTGCAAGAGAAACAAAAAACATATTCGCCATAGTAGGCAGCATTTTAAATGTTTTAAGCATTTTTCTTGAATGCAATTTTGTTAAAATAGCTTTCATTTTAAAATGTCAAAACTTATCAAAAAACATTTAGCCTAACTGTAGATATTTCACCTAGAGATAAGGAAAGTTGCTTTTATATAACACATTTCTTAATGCAGGTTGGTAGCATTTAAGGCATCTCTATATAAATATTTTCACATATCTCCTTTCCTTTGGCTAAATTTATTTTCAATTTTACTTGTCTTTCTTATCTGTGAGAATTCATTTTAAACTTGTATATGAAGAAAAATAGATTAATGTTAGTGTCTGTAAGATATTGACAACAGCAAATTTTGAAGTAAATTTTTATTACTATCAGGGCTCTAAGAGAATACCCAATAATTTCAAATATAAATTTTAAAGTCTAATCCCATACATGACTGAAATGGAAGGCATAATGAATTTCATTGGGGATAGTAAATTAAACTAGAATCAAGAACGTTCATGGACACAGAAGAGTTGTGCATATCTCTGATGTCGGAATCCTGTTTAGTCCATCAACTCATCATGCTGTATGAGAAACTAATCAATGGTGAGTTAATTTGTTTAATAGATTTTGAATAAATGGTTGTCTGACTGACCTTCCTCCTCTGATTGCTTCTAAAAGGCAAAGCAGAGCATTTTTGTGGAATATTAAATGTATTCTGTACTTTCCTTTCATAAAAAATACTTTAATAGGGTATTTCAGCAAAAGGCAGCACCAGTGTTTCTTTATAGAAATTAAATCAGTTCCTAAATTGGGGCAAGTATCTGGCATTCCTTACACATATGTACATATGTATGTGTGTGTGTATACATGTGTGTTTAAATCTATCTTTTTTTTTCTTTATTGATTTTAGAGAGAGAAGAAGGGAGAAGGAGAGAGAGAGAGAAACATTGATGAGAGAGAACATCAATTGGCCGCCTCCTGTGTGGCCCCACTGGGGATTGGGCCCACAACCTGGGCGTGTGCCCTGACCGGGAATCGAACCAGCGACCTCTTGGTACATGGGTCAATGCTCAACCACTGAACCACACCGCTGGCCTCTATATATCTTTTTTAACCCTCACCCAATAATATATTTTTATTGATTTTTAGAGAAAGAAAGAGAAAAACATCGATGTGAGAAAAAGAGATTGATCAGTTGCCTGCTGTATGCATCCTAACTGGCACCTGAACCTCACAACCTAGATATGTGCCCTGACTGGACTAGAACCCACAACCTTTTGGTGTACGGAACAATGCTCCAACCAACTGAGCCACCTGGCCAGGGATATCTATCTATATTTTTAAGTCCATTCAATGCTCACCTTTCACAGCATTTAAAATCATTGCCCACCGTTGCTCGAGTGGTTTTTCTAAAACAAAGCAAAGCTTAAAAAATGAAAATCTTGCTCACGAGTATTAGTTTTTGTTCATTGCTATTGCAAAGAATTAGGAAAATACAGTATAAAGGTTTGCATATAAATGTCACTCTAAGTGATGTAATTAATTGTTGTGGAAAGGGATCATTTCTCTTCCCATTTTCTTTTTTTATCTTCCATGTATAGGAAGCACAAGGCAATGGAAGGACCACACACTGTGGAATCATTCAAGCTAATAATCAACATTGAGCTCTGCCTCTTACTAATTTTGTAACTTTGAATATTAACTCTCAAAGCTTCAGTTTCTAGGCCTCTAAAGGACAATTGCATAACTCTCCTCACAAAGGCAATTTGAAGATTAGATAATACGTGCGCAGCTCTTACTAAAGTAACACTTAGCATACAATAGCCAGTACTTTTACTATTATCCTCTTGAAATGGGAAATGATAGAAACTCAAGGTTCACTTAACCTGAAAGCACACCAACCCTTCTCAAACACATCAGTTATCAGTGGGCATCACTGATTACTGAACTGAATATAACTACATTCAGTTTCAGACAAAAGTGAATAGTTGAGCAGGAACAGGGAATTATTGTAAGTGACCCAAGCAAATACTACAAGGGAAATGTATTCACTGTTTCCTATAATGTTGTCACCCTGCTTCAAATAGATCACAGGATTATTTAAGTTCTGCATGAATCATTATTCAACACCTCTTTTCTTGATGAATGGGTTTATAAACATAGTGCAATGTTTGTTGGCCTGAGCCCATAGAGAAGTTTAAACATCAGACCTCATCATCTTAAACCCTGCCTGTTTTGTTGTGGACTACTGCAGTTTCAGCATTGTGGATCCCTCGCCTCACGTAATGTCTAAAATATTTAATATGTAGGTAAATTTATTTTTTATTTTCTTATCTTTTTCAAAACCAGGATTTATGATAGCAAAGTTTAGTTTGCATTTTCAAAATCTTGCTCCACTTAATGCATTTAATGAAGTAATTTGGAGCCCTACCAGTTAAAGATGAAGTCATCCTGAGTCTCATCCATCTCCCAGGAGCTTCATACAGCACGGTGACTCCGACATCTACATCTTTTCTGAGTCTTTTTTTGTATGCTCCAAACCTATTTCCAGCTTCTACCGGAAAAATCAACCTGGGCGAATTTCAAGTATTTCCCAGCCAACTGTCCAAAAGTGAACTCCTTACTTGTACCCTAGCAATTCCTCCTCTGACTTCCCTTTGTCAGTAATAACACCACTGCTGCACCAATCACACAAGCAGACCTGGTATGTGACTCTCTCCTCTTCATCTAATGGTCACTAAATCAGATCAGTTCTACACCCTATCCTGAGTTCACTGCCTCTCCTCTGCATTACTTCAAGTTCCTCTAATCTGCTATGACTATCTTTGTTCTCATCACCCTTTCAAATTGGGTACAGTAAATCCCTCTCTCATGTCGCTTTGGATATGTCCTTAGAACAAACAGTGTTTCCCAATGTGACTTGTGAGTTCCAGTTCTAGATGTTACTAGTATGTATCACCTGAAAGGCACATTTTGCAGTCAAATAAATTCGGAGAGGTCCTTGGTCAAAAAGGGAGGTTGTCTGCTGTTAGGCTGGCCACGGCACTTAACAGACTAATGTAAATTTTTAGGTAATTTTTGAACAAAAAGTGTGTGTGTGTGTGTGTGTGTGTGTGTGTGTGTAATTTGGGGATGACAGAACATCTGACAAGATTAATATTCAATAAAACATGCTTCTGAAATTTTTGAAAACTACAGCCTTGCTAATTACATACAGAACACACTAATTGAATACCATGATGGCTCTGACGTGCTGGTTTCCCTTTTTGCCCTCTTCTCTTCATCATAACGTATTATTCCTAACTTGGCTTCTCTAACCTTGGGATGAAAGTGAGCCTCATAAGGCTTGCATAACATTTTCCTATTTCAAGTTCTGAAAAAGTTACCTTAGAAGAGCTAGCTGCTCCAACATAAAATTAAATTAATCAGACCTAAATAACGGAGGGAAAAAGTTAAAAAAATACTGGCATCCAAAAAGAATTTATAAAACTACTTCCTTAAAACATAAGTTTACTTATAAATATATATTTTTTTACAGATCTCACTTGAAAACCTACTTGGAAAATATAAAGTTTAAATGATTAAGAACCAATGTCTACTATAGATCCACAAAAATGAAAATAAAAAATATCACCCAACTGATATTGAAATGAAAGTCGATGTAAAAAGATAATTGAATTCAATTTCCAACTATGCAATCTACATACAGCGTGTTGGCAACTAAGGTCAAGTATATTAAGTGAGAGGGCCTAAAGTGTAAATCATGAAGATTTGCCCAATTTTTCTTAAGTTTCAGCCTCAGGTTATTCAAACACCTATTTTGTGAGCACTAAAAAGGAAAGTCAAAGACCCTGAAGTAGCAGGAAAAGGCCAACCCTCTACAGCCAGGGAGGTAGGTTTATTTATCTGTTGTGCTATTTCCCAGATCAGCTGATCTCTTTGAGTTCCGTTTTCCTTAGTACTAAGGAGAAAGCAACACTAATGTTTTTTTAAATTTTTTTATCCTCACCTGAGGACATTCCTGCACCTATCTTCAGACAGAGCGGGAGGGAGAGAAACATCAACGAAGCAACACTAATTTTACCTGAGCTTAAGCAAGCGCAGTGGATGAAGAGCACCCCAGCTCAGTCATTGGCACACAACATAGGCTCAAAAAACTTCTTTCTCTTGTTACCTTTGGATATTTCTACCTTCCCAATTAATTAATCAACGAAAAAGAGCAGAGGGTACAGGATAGCAGAAATTCTAACAACATATATCTCGTAACCCTTTCTAAATTTTATACCACCCAAAATCAAGTTAGTCTCTTGCTCAGTGTTGGACATATTTTTAAAGCCATTCTCAATTTTTTTCACAAAAGCAATAACCAGCCTGCTTATAGAATATGTGATTATATTTATGCTTTAAATAAAACACAGTGATCCTGCAAATCTAATCTTAAATTTAAAAACTTAATTACCCTTGAAACTATTACATTTGTACCATAATATTTATTATGAGGAAAACATTGTATTTGTCTGATTCTGCAAGAGAAAAAAAATGATTCTTCATTCTTAAAAACAATGCTATCAAAGAATGTCAATTGGACTAAAGTCCATTATTGTTTTTGCTGATCAGAGTAACAAAAACAATCTAGTTGCCTATAATTAACATTTAACCTATTAACATTAGTAAAAAAAAAAATTAGACATTCATACATATTAAACAATTAATTATGGACAAAGCGACAGAAATCAGTTGACTTAAAAAACACAAAACAATTAAGTTGTATTGGTTTGGTAGAAATAACATGGGTTTTAGCTCCAGAGAGAACTTGTCTAATTTCTGGCTGGATCACATACTAGCTATGAGAGTTGAACCAAGTTCATCAGCCTTTTCGAGCCTCAGCTTCATCAGTTATACATTGTAGAGATTTAGGTTTTGTGTGTGTGAGAATTCAGCGAGATGATGGAGAAAGTTCCCTCCCGCCACACTACTTGGTAGATTAAGGCCACTTAATTACTGTACAAAAACAAACAAAACAAAAAAGAAAGACAGAAAGAAAAAAATATACTTCTCAATATTTAAGGATAGTATGTGAAAATAATACTCTTTATACGTCACTGGTTTTTCACTTACTCCCCAAATCCATTTTACTATGTAAAACTTTAGTTTTGAAGTATAGTATTTCAGTTCTGCTATCCCAGTACTCAAACCCCAGACACAGCTGCCACTGAGATACCAGAAATAAGAATCTGACTCCCTGTTCTTAGGACAGATTTGACAAGTGGCTTGTTTTCTACCCAGCAGGTTAAGTTCAACAGTTGACCTTTTGGGTCAGAAATATGATTGACTCCTGGTTTGATATTCCTGTGTGTGTGTGTGGGGGGGGGGAGCTAGCTCTGCCTTCAGGCCTAGGGAGGCGGCTCAATCACAGACTGAGCGAGCTCAGGACAGCACCTGGTCTCCCCACCAGCCTATTGGCCAGGACGCTGGTTACATATCAGTGCCATCTGCAGGCCTAGCTGTCACATGTGCGACTAATTAAGAGGGCTGCATAGAGGCTTTTCATGTTGTAAATATGTAGTTGGGGACATTTTTCTTCTTTTCCTTTCATCATTCTCTTCTGTGTTCTTCTTTCAAAGATAAAAAAAAAACCTATAAAATGTTTTGGTAATATGGTAAATAATGTGGCTGTCTTATATAAATGATGTTAAAATTTTTACTTCTTTAATTTTTTAAATTTAAAAATGTTAACTGGTTTCATATTAAAGTTGCATTTGTATTGCACGAAAGTAACCGATTTACACTGGGAAACATGTACATCAGAAATCCTAAGAATACGCAAACATCTACATAAGCAGTTCCTTCCTGAAACCTCACAAATGCAAGCACACTCTGAGGACTGGGATTCATGAGAAATCTTCTGGGGAAGTAAATCTGAATGTCCCATTGTGGGATGAAGAAAAAGTGGACTTTCACATTTCCTTATGGAAAAGTCAGTGAGGAGCAATTTCTTGGAAGATATCAAGTTATGTTTTTGGGGGCTGAAAACTTGTTATTCTACATTAAGAAGCAGTTAGAGTTATGTTTTTGGGGGTTTTTATTTTGTAAATTGCCAAGTAGCAGATATTTTATTGAAATAGGCAGTCGAGAGTTAACAAGGGCTTGCTTTGAAACAATGAGAAGAAAAACTCATGTAAAACAAAAATGTGTATGCAAAACATATGTTTGGAAGCACACAATACTGACAATATTTTAAAGTGCTAAAAGTTGCCCAATTTAATTCAAAACATCTACTCTACTGAATGCCGTCATCAACCAACTTCGTAAATCAACTTTATCAGATATTTATTTAGCCTGATGATCAGTCTCCCTGCCTTCAAAGCACCCTAGGCCATTTCCCATACTGGTTCAGCCAGGTGAGCCCATTCATAGGAAAGCGTAAACTTTCCAGTTATCCCAATGCTTTGCATTCCCTCTGCTAAGGCATTGATAGGAAGTTGCATGTTTTCAGCCTCTTTCTCCTGCTCCTTCTGCAAGAATGGAGGGAGCTCAGGTGCCAAAGGGAGCAGTAAATAGACCCACAAACTAATTTTCACTGTAAATCAATGGGGCTTGCCTCATTTACTAAAAGCACCAGGTCCCCCTCGGGGTCTCCTCAAGTTTTCATTACATGCTACATGATGACATTTACACAAGAGAAAGGGGGCTCCTTTTAAATGAAAAGAGACAAGTTGGATTTTCCACTTCCTTGGGCAAGTACTCTCCCTTCCTTATTATTGTGAGTTGTGTTCCAAGAAGTCAGCTGTGTTTGGTAGAATGATCAGGCCTGGCTTAACAACATTTAGAGAAGTGTTCAATATGCTTCCACTACTCTTTCCCTGTCAAGTTGGTTCAAATGCTATAATTTGAAGTCTCTGAAAAATGTTTTGCTGGGTTTTTTTCTATTGTATGCAGTAGGGGTGATTATAGTTTTACTCATATATACCAAATAGAAGACAAATTACTCAGAAAATCAAAATAATATTAAATAGCTGTCTAAATCGGTTTTCTTCCATGTGTAAGTATAATGCTATATTAAGAACAGATTTTAGAAAGCTAGAGTCTCTTCTAAAGTTCCAATTCTAGAATTAGAAATTCTAGAATTTCAAATTGTTTAATAATCACCTTTATTCTAATTATTTCTGCTTTCACCTGCTACCATAAAAGTTCATTTTTTCTGGAGCATTCCTAAGTATCAATAACAATTCCTTATAAATGCCATAGAGATAATGATTTTTTGACAAGAATCCTTTGATAAACTCTTGATATCACCCTAAATTTCAATATAATATTCTGTATGTATACATATTCTACATTGAAATTGATCATGTATAATTGTAATAGGATTTAATTCTACAAGTTAAGTCAACATCTCCAATATGTCTGGATTTTAGAATTTAGAATGCATTCCAATTTACGTAACCCATAGAGATGGTTCAAAACTTGGGTTCCAACTCTGGTCACAAACCCAAGAGTACTTTACAGTCAGTACTTATTAAACAGAAACACAGAGAAGAGCAGAGACTGGTTTTCAGTTCATGCTATTTTAAGAAAGAGGTCTTGTTCTTGATTTCTAGCCACATGGGGTAGAAATGCAGTTTCAAACAAGCAAATGAGGTAGGGGTCTAGCAGGTGATGTCTCCTTGTTACCCAGTTGAATTCATATTTGTTAGAGATATGGTTACCAGCACATGACAGAACTTTGTTCAAAGATACAGTCACCACATTCATTTCGCAACTGCAAATCTCATCAGAAGGGAGAGATATCCAAAGTAACTAACAGATTGCAGAATGAAAACATCAAGGAATTTTCTAGCTTATAGATTTTTGCAAGATTCTTTCCTTGTTAAAACTTTACCATGTTTTCCTTGTGCATTTGTTCCAGCAAAGTGGAAAATTTTTTCCCAGGGTTTTTTTGTTTGTTTGTTTTTTTAGTTTTTTTAAGGGCTTCTTCTTAGAAACCAAAGAACTCTCTTATGGCATATATATGAAAAGATATTTTTAACCTACTTTGTGGAGTCATTTTTATTCCCAAATAAGCACTGGGTATCTGAAAGAGACTTTTAAACAAATTTCATTTACTAACCTCCCAAGGGTGAATGTACAAGCTTACCTTCTGTAGAACTGTAGCTGAAGCTAGAATTCTTCTCTCTCTTGCCCTCTAGTGCAGCTTGTCAATATTGCTTATCCCTCTTGCCTCCTTCACAGAGTTTACCTATCTGATGCAACTACACTGCCTTTGCTGGGCTTTTTATTTATACTCCATCCAGAGCAGACAAGGGCCCCAGAATGAATGACATGTGATAGGGAAAGAAGAAGGGAGATCGTGCACAGTAAAGGCACCGAGTTCAGGGGAAACATCCTGGTTGGAAGAAGTCTGTGCCCCTCTTTGTTTCCAAGAACACTGCTGCCTGCAAAGAAAAAATTGTAAAAAAACACAAATCAAGAAATGTCTGCCTGGGTCCATTTGTCAGGACAAGGGAAACAAGGAGGCATAAGCTTGCAGGGACGCAGGGGCCCCGATGCTGCTCCACAGGCCACCACCACAGCCACAGCGAATTTCAACTGCAAAATGTTTGTTCCTTCTGAGGATAAAAGCCGTGTTGGTATACTATATGAATATTTTGGACAGTGTTGATCTTTTAAGAATAGTTGGATGATTCTCACAGATTCTTCTGTTTTCTTTTATTTTCATATATGTTATCTCTGTCCTCTTGTATCTAAAGACTGTAATCTTCAGAGGTTTGCCAAAATACATGGCTATTCAATGACAACATACAAATAGTTTTTATCTACCTTCAAAGAAAGAAAACTATTTATTATCAATTAAGATGATATTGGGTCTTTGTTTCATCTCTGTCCCAATCTGTATCAATCAGTTACAATACCACTGACTGCATTCCAAATGGAATTTATATGAATAAAATACATGAACTTATATAATACTCACACTAACATTAGTAAAGAAAGTTGTACTAAGCTAAAGTAATTATGCTTTTAGCCATCCTCTGTGGCATCGATTCTCCATAATCCCTCTCATTTCCTGAAAATAGCTAAGTCGAACCGTGGTGTGAAACACAGACCACAGAATAACTAATTCGGTCAATAGGGGCTTCCATTCTTAATTAACTACTTAGCCAATTTGATCAGGAGGCAATTATAATTCAGACACTATATGTCTTAAATGGTTGGAAATTCAGAAATTTCTACTATGTTATATTAAGGGAAGAAGCCATTTCCTTTAGCCTAAGACCAAGATAACACAATGGAAAAGATATTCCATCTATTTGGTATACATATTTGTAGCTAAAATTCTTGAAATTAGAAGTAGTTCATTTAAATTACAAGTTTTGTTTTTTAAGACAGTGGTTTGACTCAAAATAATCTCAATCAGGATTTCTCAATCTAAGCACTCTTGAAACTTTGGGCCAAATACTTTGTTATTGGGGACTGTCCCATGCAGTAGGATGTATAGCAGCGTCTCTGGGGTCCACATACTGAATTCCAGTAGTACCTTCTCCCAACTTGTGACAACCCAAAATGTCTCCAGATATTAACAAGTGTCTCGGGGGGGGGGGTTCTTTGGCAAATAAATAAATAAATAACAACAAACACACAAACAAAAAACCTCCCCTGGTTAAGAGCCACTGATCTAAATCAATATTTTCACTTATGTTAATAACAAGGACTTTAATAATAGTTATAAAGGCCCTGGCCGGTTGGGCTCAGCGGTGAGAGCGTTGGCCCGTGGTCCAGAGAGGCCCAGGTTCGGTTCCCGCTAAGGGCACGTACCTCAGTTGCAGTTTGTCCCCAGCCCCGGTTGGGGTCGTGTGGGTGGCAGCCAGTCTATGTGTCTCTCTCACATTGATATTTCTCTCTCTCTCTTCCTCGCTCTCTCCTTCCCACTCTATCTGAAGATGAATGCAAAAATGTCCTTGGGTGAGGATTAAAAAATAATAATAGTTATAAAAGAAGCAGTATATTAAATACATATGATAGGCATGTACCATACTAGTCACTTTTCTTTTACTATCTCATCCTCCACATAATCTGGTGTGAAGATTTTATGCTATTTTTTGATAAGTAATTGAGAGTATGAGAAACTATTTCACTATTACATAGTCATTGGAAAAGCCAAGAACTGAATTCAGGTCAGATGGATTCCAAAGCCAGTATTCTTGTTGCCCACTTTTTTAAAAAAACAGTTGATGCTTACTGGTCCCCTAAGTACCAAACATGATGGTGATCCCCAACTCCAGATGTCAACACCTGGTACTGTTACTGTCACCTTGAAAAGAACAAGGATCTAAACGATTTCAAATGACTTATCCAAAGTCATACATAAATAGAAAGTTTAATACTTTGTCCTGATTGTATCCAAATATATCAGCAGTTATGCAAAGATTTGAGGTATAACGTTAATCAGGAAGGAGACTGTTTGCTATTTAACTGATCTGACTCACTGCACTAATACCCAAACCCAGAAGGTAATGTGGGACATACTTGCACTGCAAATAAAATGATCGGTGTAAGAGGCTTAAAATAAGGCATGATCCCAACATTTTTAAGTAAAAATATTCCATCACCTCTGCTTCATGACCCAGAATTTGTGATATAAATAATTTACAATAACATAAGTGAGATATCACCTGGTATGTGTGGACTAGAGATAAAATTAGTTTCAAAAAAGAATGGCAAAGCTCTGAGTTGCAGAGAAGAAAGGTTACTATAACCAAAAAAGGCACATTCTATTGACTCCTCTTTTCTTTGACACTGTCTTTTACCCATCCCCCATAAATAATAATATTTTGTTGATATTTGTGTATAGCAAACAGCCATCTTTTTAAGAGTCATCTGTTTTGCTTTTGTTGTTGCAATCACATATGACAATCTATAGAAAAGCAGCAGATACACATGTATTCATTCACGGTTTTCTAATATTCTTGCTATAAATAATTCAGAGACTAGAAACTCATCTTTATGTAGCATTCACTTCATCTTATGCATTGGCTCAAATATAGAATTATATATAATTGTTATTCACTCACTCATTTATTTGTGTGTCTGAACATCAACTATGGGGTAGGAAACATGTCAATTGATAGGCTACAAAGAAAACCAAGAGAACGTTCCCATCTACAGGGAACTACTGTATTCAATCGAGGCTTTATATTTTCCAAATACTTTCACTGTCTAATTGCTCTAGTCCTCACAGCAACCAAAGGTGAGAAAGTCAGGAATGGAATGAGTTACTGTGCAGAGATCCATGGTAATGAGTATCTTTCCTATCACATTAGCCTCTGTTTCCACTGTTTATAGGAAACATCTTATTTGACTACTAAACCAGAAATAGAGATCTGCTCCTAGAAAATGTCTGATGCAAACAGGGACACAGATGAGACAAGGACCAAATGCCACGATAATTAATACAATGATTTTATTCTTTATTTCTAAGTGTTATAAAAACATCTTCATGTACTGGCAACTATCCATCTGCATCGACCTAAAGATTCTGGACTATAAACATACAGGGATGAAGATGACAAACATGAAATTAAAAAAACAAACAAGATCCATTACTCACAGAAGCTTTAAAGATTCTGCCTGCTGCATAAATGTCTCTGCTTCTACAAAATATAGACACACAACGTGGCATACATTTTAAACACACACACACGCACACACACACACAGGCCTTTAATGCAAAGAAATTTATTGATATGCATCCCTATATTGTCCATTATTCAAATTAACTGCAGAACAAATGGAGAAAGGGGAGAGTAATTGTTTCTGGGTGCCATGTTTCATTCATTCAGAACATTAGAAGTAGTTCACATTAAGTAAGAGACATGCTAATACATACATCATAGACTTTCTCATTGAACCGAACCTTGGCAATTATATAGTCTAATTGTTTTTGAATAATTTTAGCCATGTGAACATCTATCCAAAGGCGTCGTTCAAAGGAAATCTTCTATGAAAGAGACAACAAACAATACCGTTGTGTGATAACAGCAGCCCCTGTTCTACATTCCCCCCTCCCCCGCTCCCCCCTCCACAGAAGGGGTCTGCAGATCCCCTTGTCTTCAAAGGAACACTGTCTATTACTGATTCTAGTCCTGATATCTCACTTTGAAGGGAAGACAATAATGCTCAGAAAAGTGGTAGAACATACCCAAGGTCATTCATTAGCTATACATGAAGACTGTGACTTAAATTCACCTCACTTGAAGTTCAAAATAATGTTGACTTTATTTGCCCTGTTGCAAACCTGCTATTGGAGATTATATGTCCAACAGATTACTCAACAGTATGCTTCCTGTCTCCCCGGACACCAACATGTGAATAGTCAGAATCAGCAGAACCTTGCATTTTTCTTTATACCCAATTTCAAGTGTGTTGCAGGCCCAGAACTGGCCTACAGGTTGTTGCTTCAATGTACAAGTACCCAGTAGCAGATTCAGGGATAACACCAGAAAGATCTCAGAATATAGTTGCTTGCCCTTACTTTATATCATTTCTTGTGTGGGCTATTATTTATCTTATTATTTCAGGGTTGGTTTATCCAACTTACACAGATGTTAAGGGAACTCTCACTAGTGAGGGTAAGTCACTGCACAGAAATAGACATCCATATACCTAAGGAAAAACACACTTGTACACACCCAGCTAGCCAACCAGAACACAACTCCAACACACATTCCATGAGTTTGAAGTATGTTTTAACTCTCTCCAAATATAATTTAAATTGCTTTGGTTGTTTGTTTTGTTTGTTTATAAGCAAACCCTCAAAATTGAAAATACATGTGCAGAAAGCAAATATGACATTCAGGCTACTCACTAGAGCATTTTCTTAGAGGAAAAAATAATGCTGGCTAAGAATTTACATTCTAACATTCTATAGAACTTTTACTTTACAGATTGTTAATATCAACAAATCAAGTTCTGGCCAGGTGGCTCAGTTGGTTGGAGCTCCGTCCCATACACCAAAATGTTGTGGGTTTGATTGCCGGTCAGGGCACTTATCTAGGTTGCAGATTTGATCCCTGGTACGGGAGGCAACCGAACGATGTTTCTCTGACACACTGATGTTTCTCTCTCCCCCATCCTCTCTAAAATTAAAAAAAAAAAAAAAAAAAAAAACATATCCTCAGGTGAAGATTAAAAATAATTTTTTAAAATAACACCAAAGTTACGAAGTGATGATTCAATAATTTTACTGCTACAGGAGACTGAGCTGTTGTCATTGTGCACTAAGAAGAACACCCTGTGCCTGTGTGTGTGTGTGCCTGTGTGAGTGTGTGTGTATATGTGTGAATATGTGCATGAGCATATGCCTGTGTGAGCATTGTGTGAGTGTGTGCCTGTGTGAGTGTGTGCCTGTGTGAGTGTGTGTGTATGTGTATTTGTGAGTATATGCCTGTGTGAGCATTGTGAGTGTATGCGTGAGTATTTGTGAGTATATGCCTGTGTGAGCATTGTGTGAGTGTATGTGTGAGTGTGTGCCTGTGTGAGTGTGCATGTGCCTGTGTGTGTGTGAGTGTATGTATGAGTGTATGTGCCTGTGAGTGTGTGTATGCCTGTGTGTGTACGTATCAGTGTATGTATGAGTGTACGCGTGGGCATGTGAGTGTGTGCGCTTGCATATATGTGTCCATCTGAAGTATACATGTTTTTCCATTTAAATAAAACTCTCTTCTACAGATTTATTAAATTACATCAACAGTTAGACATACATTTCCATTCCCAACATTAATGTTAAGAAAAGTATTTTAAAGCCCTCTAAAATAATAATTTCCCATTGAAGCCAGGAGATCAAACCCTGACCAAATTCTATACAAGCCAGGAAATATAGCTGTTTTAGACACAGCACTAAACTAAGTAGAAAAACAAAAGCCCAATTGTTTCCTTATGCCCAAGAGGAAAAAATAAAGTGTGACTGTGTGTGTGTGTGTATGTGTGTGTGTGTGTGTGTGTGTGTGTGTGTGAGAGAGAGGTAAAGAGAGAGAAGGGGGAGGGGGAGGAAAAAAGCAATTAAGCTAATGCAAGTTAGGTGTCACAAGGTTATAGATATTTCAAGAGCTGAGCAATTTACCGTCTGGAAAAGGAGAGGAGCTCTTGCATAAAATGTCCCCCAGTTCAGATTTATTATGCTTTTAGTTGTGTTATATGTGATACAATTAGCAGGAGGTGCCAATAAGGCGTTCTCTCAAGGACGTGGTCATCCTGCGCCATCTGTTATTAATTGCATTGTCCTTTCCACATCCAGCTAGAGGGGAAAAAGTTCTCTGAGAAACACCTGCAAATTCTCACCGCACGATGGCTGGAATTTAAAAATACTTAAACAAAGAAGGAAGGATAGGTCAGACCTCTAAAACCTGACCACCCTGAGTTGGAAAAGAAAGAAAAATATATAGTGGATCCTGATGCAACCGAATTCTGTTACTGAGGTTTTTCTCTGTCATTGTATTCTGCTGCATTAACAGCTTTCCAGGAGACATGATATATTATGTAAGTGAAAACGAATAATTAGAACATTCTCCTAGAAATACAGCCATCCTCGTGGTTAATGAAGATTGAGATGTTTAAATCAATTTTTTATAAAATCAGAAAAAGATAGTAAAAAAGACTACAAGATGTTTTTGTTTTTGTTCTCTCTTTGAGTCAGATTTTGGCATTTGTGGTGATTCAGTCTTAAAAATCCTATTCTGAAAATTAATATTTCTATAAATATACAAATACTTTCTCAACTTAGCACCTATTTTCATAGGTATGATTTCAAAATATGAATCGTTACAGGATGCTATTACAATATAAATAGCTATTAAAACAATTTAAACTGATTTCAGAAGCACTAACGTACTCTTAACCATGCCTGCTGCCTGGTCTTCTCTCTGATTTCCACTGGACTTGAATTTTTAAAGCAGGTGATCCAATCGCTATATCCAGTCTTGTTTCCTGCTCTCTCCTTTGAAAAGGAGTGAAAACTCCAGATGCTACAGGGTGAATCCCTAAAGCACTTCGCGGGAAATTATGACCAGTGATTCAAAATATTTCTAATACTAGCACTGAAATTCTTTGCAGAGGTTGAGGTGAGGAAGTATTTTAAAGGAAATGAATTCTATTTAACTGATAACTTTTCTGGAAGAGAAACAAAGAGTTGTTATGTAGCTTTACTACCCACAGTGTGCTTGACAGTCAAATTACCTGCCTGTCTTATGCATCTAGTTGTATCAAATCTGTTTACAGAAACTTGGCAAGAGAAAATAAAGCCCCCCTCAAAAGAATGTCAGAAGTTATAGCTAATACAAGAAAAATATAAAAACAGGAAAACATTTTCTGTACACAAGGTTTCAAATACTCAATTACGGAAGTTCTCCTGGCCTGTACCATATTGTTATATTAAAAATCTGCAGTAAAAGTAATATCATGTATCAAAAAAATCAAATATTAAAAGATTATTTTGAAATTTGATTACAATTGATTCATTTTATTGAGAGAGGTAATTTCCTTGCACCAGCATCCTCAGAAACTGCTCACTTTTGTGTATTAAGCAGACTTTCTGTTTGAGTATATTGATTACCTTCACCTTCTCTCATTCGCTGGTTCTTTTGAGATATGCTTCACTTTGCCCTGAGTTTAAAAAATATCCATTTGCTGCCATAATTCCCCTTATTTATTTCATTTTATAAAATTTAAAGCATGCGATTTGACAGTTAATAATATTATTAAATTAATTCAAAGATCTAGAATAACCATCTCCCAATAAATATTATAGATGAAAAAGCTCTCATTCTCAGGACCTGTATTTTAGATAAATTTATTCAAACTAGATTATATTGTTACTATCTTTCTATCAGAAAAAGAGTACATCCATTCGTTATCATTTTTTTGTTGCTAATCCTTACCTGAGGATAGTTTTCCATTGATTTTTACACAGAGTGGAAGGGAGGGAGGGAGAGACAGAGAGAGAAAAACATTGATGTGAGAGAGACACATGGATTGGTTGCCTCCTGACAACTCCGACTGGGGCCATATTGAACCTGCAACCAAGTACATGGTCTTGACCAGGAATCAAATCCGCGACCCTTCAGCTGACACACTAACCACTGAACCAAATCAGCCAGGGCCCTTATCTTTATTTTTTAAAGATAAAGAATATCTAAATAATGTATTGCATACATGAACACATTGCTTGAGTCAGTAACTATATTAATGCTGTCTAAATAATGATTTTTATTGGCATGGGCCCTGCAACTATCAATCAAAATATCAAACCATTAAATTTTCTTCATTTCCTTTTCTCTGCTTTCATGCTTGTATCCTGTTGCTATTTGGTGCTACTTTTAGCTGACAGCAGAGCCAAGCAAGTAACTTTAGTGTCTCAGAAGTGAATTAGTATAGACTGAGTATGAATCTCTCCTAGGGGAAGATACACGTTAGAGCAATGATCTGATAAATTGTTCTATTAAGAACCTAGCTTTTAGATCCTTAGTCACAGAGTTACAAGATCTTAGAATGTCCACTGAACAGTTCATCTGAAAAAAATGTTTTAGTCAGCACAGATTAATATGCGATAATAATATGCCACAACTGTCAAAAATGCTAATACAATCTTAAATATGATTCACAAAGGTGGGGCAGACCCCTGACATATGCAAATTCAATATCCTTGCATTAGCAATTTATGTGTGACCAGGGAAGTGCATGATATGTATTAATTTAAATGGCAATAATAACACCTACCTCATAATTGAGAGTTGACGGAAATAATATATTTAAAGCCCCATTCTGGAGTGGAATCCTATTTGGTATATGGAAGCCTAATTAACCATTCAAACCCAAATTCTAGTTCTTGGGAATTTTTATTTTTAACTGTTGGTGAATTTTCAAGGTCTTAGCCATATCTTTAAAAAAAGACAAAGTTTACATCATGGTATCCAGAAAAAGGCAGAAAACACAGCAATAAAGTGAAGAGATAAAAGCTCATTTTGTCCTGTCAAAGAAGACAGTGTTTTGTGGTCTGGTTCTCTCAAGGTGAGATGCGAGTCCTTGGGCTAAACCTGAGGATATGACCAGGCTAAACCCCAGGTACTAGGTAGAGGAATTTACTGTAATGAAATCTGTCTTATGAGGGTTCTGAACAAAACAAGAACTACAGAGCCTCATCACAATGCACAGCACGTGACATGTGTTAAAATGGTGTTAGCTGGGTGAGAGTGGTTATGAACAGTCCCACTGGACGCCAGTCAGATCTTTCTGAAGTCTCAGTCTCGTCCTAGCCAGGGTATACACAAAGAGACATTTACAAATCAAGATGATTGAATAATTAGTTCTTGAGAAAATCAAGATGACAGAGCAAATGAGTGCTTTTCAGGACAGCAGTTTATGTTAGACTGCTGATCCCTGCATTCCAGGGTCCAGGGTCACCGGGTGGGAGAATGAAGTGGAGACCAGCTCTGTGATGTTCCAGAGGTCAAAGCTCATTGCAGTGAGCGAATGCTGTATGCGTTCACATTTTGTCTTAAGAAAAACATTTTGCAGGACAATATTCATCCACCTACACAAGTCAGAGTACTGCCATATTAAGCAAGAGAGTACAGTATGATAAATAACTCCTAATTCAAAATTTCTATAACTTATTTGAATCTTATTCTTATGGAGATGCTGTGGACATTTTCTTTATTCATTCATTAATTTATTGAGCATATAGTAAGAAAAGGCCCAATACTGAGGGGTGGGAGGTTACATTAGATACTATTTATAATTGTATAACATTAAACAATATTTATTCTGCACTTCTAACAGGTATGCCTACTTGTGTTATATTGATTACATCATCAATTATCATAATATCCCTATTACTATGTCCATTTTAAAGATGTAAAATATTAGACGCAAAAAGTCTGAGGAGCACCTTGCCCGCTTGAAATTGGGAGACTAGGATATTTTACTGAAATGGGAAAAAGAAAATCCTTGTCTAAAAGTTGACAGTGGCCCGGCTGGTGTGGCTCAGTGGTTGAGCATCGACCCATGCACCAAGAGGTCACTGGTTCGATTCCCAGTCAGGGCACATGCCCAGGTTGTGGGCCCAATCCCCAGTGGGGAGCATGTAGGAGGCGGCCAATCGATGTTCTCTCTCATCAATGTTTCTATCTCTCTCTCCCTCTCCTTTCCTCTCTCTCTAAAATCAATAAAGGAAAAATATTTTTAAAAATAAATAAATAAATAAAAGTTGACAGTAATCTGGACAGATCATAACAGAAAATACCACTTTTCCTAGCCCAAACCTAGAACAGGAATGTTCTTAGCTTGTTTCAATTTTCTTCTGATTCATTTTTCTTTTCCACATAGACAGAAATTTACTAAGAAAATACTTTTTGCTGTTAACCTTAACCTTTACATATAAAATGTTGTCTTTTTAAAAAGTAGTTTTTGAAAAATATCTTCCAAGAATGTATTAAAGTTCCATTTCCCTACTGTACTGTACAGAATATCTTAATCACACTGATATACCAGCCTCTCGGTCTTCCTTACAAACATCAAGTGAGCAACGTATATTATTACAGTAAGATCCTCACATGTTTGTGAAAATGTTTCCTGAATTTTCAAGGTTTTTATGATTTTTCTACTTGATTTTTCAGTTGAAGCAAAGTAGAAATAAAAGTAAAAGGGATTTTAAATTAATTTTTTGTTCAATACACTGAAAGTTTTCAGTATTCTTTCCTTTTCCAGTTGATCCATTCTCTGAATCTTTACGGCTACGTCACTTTGTTACCGTCCCTCTTTTGTGATAAGTGGTTACAGGCTTCCATGGCTCTCGTTGTAAGAGCTGTGTGCATACTCTGCTTTTTATTTCTTCTGCACAACTACTTAAAACTTAAAGCCAATCAAAGTCCACTAGAAAAAAAAGAGAAATAAAAGAAATGATACTATGTCTGAATCATATCAAGGATTTTATGACATTTATTTTCTTTTTGGTTTATAGTTTTTGATTCACAAAAATTCCACACAGCCCTGGCCGGTGTGGCTCAGTTGTTTGGGTGTCTGTCATCTTGTGCACTGAAAGGTTTCCAGTTCGATTCCAGGTCAGGTCACATACATAGGGTGCATGTTCATCCTGGTAAGGGCGCATACGGGAGGCAGCCGATCAATGTCTATGTCTATGTCTCTGTCTCTCTCTCTCTCTCCCTCTCTCTCCCCGTCCCTCCTCCTCCCTCTCCCTTCCCCTCTCTCTAAAGAATCAATAAAAACAGCCCTGGCCAGTTTGGCTCAGTGGTTAGAGTGTCAGCCTGTGGTCCAGAGAGACCCGGGTTCGGTTCCCGCTAAAGGCATGTACCTTGTTTGCAGTTTGTCCCCGGCCCTGGTTGGGTCGTGCGGGAAGCAGCCACTCGATGTGTCCCTTTCACATCGATGTTTCTCTCTCTCTCTCTCTTCCTCTCTCTCCCTCCCACTCTATCTGAACAAAAAAATGGAAAAATGTCCTCAGGTGAGGATAAAAAAAAAAAAAGAATCAATAAAAACATATTTTTTTAAAATTCCACACAGTTCTGAGACAAATCTGTTTTTACCTTTCCCTGCCCAAACTAAATGTCCTTTGGTGTGGTTTTAGAATCAAGATTGAGTCTGGCATCTGGAAAAGGATGGTGTAAAAATTAACCCCTGACTTTAAATGGATGCAAGTGTCTAGATGTATTGGGGTGGGGGAGGGAGACTGGAATGAAAAGAAATGCCTTGTCCTCAATGAAAAGATTGTTTAAGGACACACACAGGAGAAGAAAGAGATCAATCAATCCATTAGCATAGAAGAAGCAAGTGAAATAATGTGCCACAGTGAACGTGCCACAAGGGAACAGAGGGGAAGACCTCGCTGTTAACACAGAAGAGAGCAAGCAGAGCTTGACACCAGAAATACACCGAGATGAACAGAAATGAAATAGATCATATCCCTATTCCTAACCTTAACTATACACAAACCCTAATCATAATTCCTTACACAACAGCCCCTCACTCTAACCCCAACAGAAATGCCAGCTTCCTGAATTGGAACACTGATTTCCCAAACAGATGTCAGACATTAGCCACTGGCCTTCGCTGCCATCAATATTAATCAGCTAATCTTAACATTAGCAAAACATATGCATCTTAAGGTTGTATTTGTGCTACTGTTATGTGGAGGACAATTATTAGTAAATTCAAATAATTAGGATGATGTCAGCCCTTATATTGTCAATTATAATAATCTTTTTTAAAAAACACAGATGTCTCTCCTTGTTTTATTAAGGACATTATCATCACTTAGAGTTTATATGCTTGAATTTGCCAAATCCGTGGTAATAACATGTGAAACATTTCTTTCCCTCAATCAGTAAAAATCCGTTCTTACCTGTAGCAAGAATATGTTTGTGTGCACACAATTTGCTACCCATCTGTGTACTGGTTGGTTTTGTGTACTCTTTTGTTAGTAGTTACAACTCACTACACATAAATATGTTCTCATAACTTTCACATAGAATATTATTTAAGAAAAATGAAATCATTTTGTGGCATGCAAATGGAAAATTACATAGTTTTTTAATCAAAATGGCCCCAAATCTGCCTTTCATCTGGTCTACCATGTCTGAGTCCACATCAGAGTGGTCTGTCAAACCCTTTACATTGTGTGCTTTTTATTCTCCTCATATACAACCATATATAGATCTCCATGGACAATTAAGCATTTATAAGCATTTCTGTGGTTATTGCTGTTAAAGGCAACGATAATCATAACAAAGTATTTCCTCTCATGATACAACACGAGTCAGATCCTGGTGCAGTTCTCAGACACGCCCCTCAGTGGCTGGACTAAAGAAATAGCCCGTGTTATTTGGAAGTTCAAAATGTAATGAAATCACAAACAGTTTCATTCAGTCACACAATAAATAGGTAGTGAACGCCTACTATGTGCTATTACGCATGCACTGTGCTGAGCTCTGGGAATACATCAAATATTAGGACAAACAAAGCTCCTGCCTTTACAGGACTTAATAAATAAAACACAAGTTAAAAACAAGTGCAGCCCTGATATCTACTGTTCCAAATGTCAGTTCGATATACTGAGGACAGCTCTCTATTAGCGATGACCTAAGAAAAGGCAGGTATAGGAGAAATGTGAACAAAGCTCGCATAATGGAAAGCAAAACGGAAGAAAGGGGCTAATAGCTCAGACTGGAAAAAAGGACAGATAAAAAGATGGTGGTAAATTAATGTGTATTCATGAGACCTTTTCCAGGCATGGAGGAATTTGCTCAAATCAGAGTAAGGTTTTGGAACAAAATGAAGGTCAAGTTATAAGAGAAAGGACAGAGTGTGGAGGCTTTGGGGTTCTCTGCCACAGTAAGTTCTGGGCCTCCCGTGGTTTTCACTTATGCTGAAAAAGCAGCCTCAATTACCAGAGTGATAATTGAGAATTGGTTTTATCCATAAGCATTGAAAGAGTCATTAAGAATGGCCATAGTCACAGGATGGTAGCAATACTAATTTTGGTGCTATGAATACAGCAAAAGCTAATGGGCTATCTATAGTGTTTCACCTACATCTGGTAACTAAGTAGAATTTGGGAAGTGAAAAAGACACATCATGGCTTTGGCCCTGCGCTATTCTGTTTCCTTTATCCAAGAAATTTGGTTGCAAATTGGAGTATATAGACTGCAAAGAAAAAGAACTTTGGGATTTCCCAGGAAATAACAAAGCATGGGCTTATGTAACACTGTACCAATTTGTTACACACATGGCAATACATTTTCTACTCCTGAGGTATTTTCATTTGCAAACATGTATAATATTTCTACATGTTTACTTTTACTCCCAAACTGGTAACCTCCCCCGAAGGGAAAGACCACTTAGGAAGGGTATATTTCTCTAAAGAATATTTGCCTGCTCTTATAAGTGCTCTGATGTAGCGAATATGAGCTAATAAGCACATATGTATAAAGGCAGATTGTATAAGTCAGGGTGGGTTACATGGGCATTAGTCTAAGGCCTAAATCAAATTAGGATCCATAAATTCCTTAAAACCAATAGAGAATAAAGGAATCTAACTTACCTTTTCCGGTAAGTGCACATTCATCATCCCAATGTTTTCATAAAAGTGCCAGACTACAGATGCTGAGAAATACTAATCTTTCAACAAGAGGATACGAGGAATATTCAGATCTGGTTCTGCTTTTTGTATTCTTTATCAAGGCATATCACAAACACCTATATAATTTTTTCAAGAGTGTAATTATACGCAGTTACCTGACAGTAGATTATTCAAATCAAAGATGGCTACCTGTCTTCTACCAGGGTATATGCAGTCACTTATTTTCTTATTTTTTACTTTTTTTTTAAAAATAGTGTATTCATTTTCTGATCACAAGGTACAGGATGTGCAAGGCCGATGCGGGTGACTCGGTGGCCGGCTGTCCCTGTCGTGCAGCTGTAAATACCCCGGTACAGCACCGGGTCACCCTCCAAGCGTACTCACAGCTGCAGAGTATGGTAGCTGATCACCTGGGAAGTTTAAACTTCAGTTTTCCAGCTTACTTGCAAAAATTAAAACAGAACTAGCAGTTCCAACTGTCGATTTCCTAAAACTCTCATGAGAGAGTAGACCACTGGTAGATTATGCCGAACACCTGAGAGCCATTTAAACTTTGAAAACGGCCTCTCGTAAAGAGCAGTGACTAAGGCCCCTGTGTCCCCACCTTCGAAGGCCCAGGGTGCCTGTGGCCCTGGAACCATGGCCCCTGGGGATCCCCCGCCCTCCAGGCTGGGCTCAGGGACAGCAATCAAGTCACCGTCACCAGGCTCGCCTGCCGTCCAGGGTCTCAGGGTCTCCGTGTCAATGTCCGATTCCTTCTCGCGTTCTTCTTGGCCTGTTTCCGCAGCCTCCTGAGCTGCTTTTCCTTCGGGTCATGGATCTTGGCCCTCTTCTTCCTCTTCCCCTCCCGGGTGGCTGGTACCTCCAGCCCAGCCCGTGAGCCAGGCGCCACAGGTGGCCAAGTGCCATCTGCCCTAAACCTGGCGGGCACGGGCGGCAGGATCCCAGCCCCCCAGACGGGCCAGGGTGGCCGGGCCTCGGGGGCGCGAAGGATGCGGCTGGGCTCCTCAGTGCTCTGGGATGCGGGTGGGGAGGAAGGCCAGGCACTTCACCTTGTTTCTGCAGAAATTGCCAGAGATGTTGATGCCCTCAGGGCGCACAACCTCGGCCTTCCCCTGGGGGTACCTGCTTGGTCGCGCGGGCTGCCAGGCGCCGGTGTGGGGGGGGGAGCGCTCTGTCCTCCACAGCCAGACCTGGCCCTGCCACCGCCCCCGCCCGCGCCCGCGCCCAGTCTTCAGCAGCCACCTGGAAAAACCAGACTCACTTTTTAATTCACCACCACACATTTAAGATCCACAGAAATAAAAATACTCTTTGACTTTCCATTTTTTAGGATAGAAAAAGAAAATCACATCAGAGTACTTACCAGTGTCCCAAGAATGGGATTTCTATGTGATAGAAGTAGATAAAGAAGTAGTCCCTGCCACCCTGGCTGGTTTGGCTCACCGGTTAGAGCATCACCCAGAACCAGAGAGTTCCAGAGTCTCAGGTTCAGCTCCCACTGAGGGCACTTACCTGGTTGTGGTTCTTCCCGGCCTCGGTTTGGGGCCCTGCGGGTGGCAGTCGATGTGAGAGACAGAGACACATAGATGTTTCTCTCTCTCTCTCTCTCTCTCTCTCTCTCTCTCCCTCTCTCCCTTCTGCTCTATCTGAAGATAAAATGAGGTTTTTTAAAAAAAAAAGTAGTCCCTGAGATCAGTGTGTGGAATCTGGGCAGGCAAAAAGGAGTAAGGCTGAAGGAGGAGAAAATGGGGATGGAGTGAATGGAAACTACACAGATGATCTCCCAGGACCAAACGAGAATTACAACTAAAATAAAGACAAATCTTCAGGAAAAAGCAACAGAAAAGCAGCGGGAGAGGACGATACAGCCAAGTACACTGAATGAGCCTGGTAGGATCTGCGGAGGAGCTTGAGGGTGGCGGGCTGGGAGCCCACGGACAGCAGCGGCCTCAGCTGTCTCAGCTGTAAGCAGCAGCGGTGCCCGCCCTGGGGGTTAAGACCCCCAGCTGCTCCACAGCTCAGAGGGCCAGAACAGAGCGCTAAATAGCTACAGCCACTCACCTGGGGCTCCCTCAGAGGGAGGGCGGACTGGACTGGAACTCTGTGGGGACACCTGGGATTTGGAGGGTGCTCAGAGTTTGCGCTGACCATGGCCACAAAGGACAGTGGTGGCCAGCCCGCTCCTTCCCGGTTACACAGAACATCAGCCAAGTTTGCTCCTTCCCAGAGCTGTGGCAGCCCCTCCCACAGAGATTCCCAGGTGAGGTAAAGACCCAAAGAAATGCAAATTGAGGCTCATTAACCACCAGCATCGGACCCACCCTCGGGAAATCTACTCACACTATAAACACCTGAGGGAGTTTCTCATTCAACTGAGATCCTAAGGCTTTTCAAGTAACTGAGGCTATAGCCTCCAGGCAAAAAGCTAGAGCATAACTGAACCTTTCCTAGCTTGCAAATCTACCCAGGACATTGAGACTTGACAGTGGTGTTGAAGGAGGGCCCTCCACGCTCATCCAAATCCAGTAGAGGGAGCCACAAATAGCAGAACACCAACACCCACAGGGAAAATTTGGCAGGCTCCAAAACCCAATGAGATAGCAAAAATGGTGAAACAAAGAAACAGAACCCAAATGAAAGAACAAGAGAACTCCACCGAAGATGAGATAAATGAAATGCAGTTAAGTAAATTATCAGAGGTAGAGTTCAGAGCCATGATCTTGAGGAAACTAAACAGCATGAGTAAGGACATCGACACCATGAAAACCAACCAAGTGGAAATAAAGATTGATATAGCAGAAATAAAAAACACATTGGAAGGCCTGACCACCAGAGTAGAGGAAGCTGAGGACCAGATCAGTGAATTAGAAGACAGAGTAGAAAAAATCAATCAATCAGAAAACCAAAAGGAAAAAAACAATGCAAAAACAGGAAGATAGCTTAAGAGAACTGTGGGACAACTGGAAACGTAATAACATTCGCATCATAGGAGTCCCCGAAGAGGAAGAAAATGAGCGTGGGTTAGAGAATATATATGAAGAAATAGTGACAGAAAACTTTCCTAACCTGGCGGAGGAAGAAGGGATTCAAGTTCAAGAGGCACAGAGAGCCCCAAGTAAGAAGAACCCAAACAGGCCCACACCAAGACACATAATAATTAAAATGCCAAAAAATTAAAGACAAAGAGAGAAATCTAAAGGCAGCAAGAAATAAGCAACAGGATACCTACAAAGGAACCCCATTAGGCTATCATCTGACTTCTCGACAGAAACACTACAGGCCAGAAGGGAATGGCATGAAGTAATCAAGGTCATGAAAAACAAGGATCTGAATCCAAGACTACTCTATCCAGCAAGGCTATCATTCAAAATAGAAGGTCAAATAAAGAGCTTGCCAGACAAAAAAATGGCTAAGGGAATATATTAGCACCAAACCAGCACTGCAAGAAATGTTAAAAGGACTGCTGTAATTAGTAGAAGAAATAGGAAGAAAAATAGAACCACACTGAACAAAAATGGCAATAAATAAGTACATATCAATAATCACCTTAAATGTAAATGGATTGAATGCTCCGATAAAAAGTCACAGAGTAGCTGACTGGATAAGAAAGCATGATTCACATATATGTTGTCTACAAGAGACCCACCTCACAACAAAAGACTCACATAGGTTGAAAGTAAAGGGATGGAAAAAAATCTTCCAAGCAAACAAAAAGAAAAAAAAAGCTGGGGTAGCAATACTCATATCTGATAAATTAGATTTCAAATTGAAGACCATAACTAGAGACAAAGAAGGTCACTACATTATATTGAAAGGGTCTATCCAACAGGAAGATATAACCTTGGTAAACATATATGCACCCAATATAGGAGCACCAAAATATATTAAAAATCTTCTGGAGGATTTCAAAGGAGAAATCGACAGCAATACAATCATAGCAGGAGACTTCAACACCGCGCTCACATCACTGGATAGATCATCTAGACAAAAAATTAACAAGGAAACAGAGACTCTAAATGAAGCACTAGATCAAATGGATTTAATAGATATATACAGAGAATTACATCCCAAAACTGCAGAATTCACATTCTTCTCAAGTGCACATGGGACATTCTCAAAGATAGACCACATGTTAGGACACAAACGAAGTCTCTACAAGTTCAAGAAGATTGAAATCATATCAAGCATCTTCTCAGAACACAATGGCATGAAACTAGAAATCAATTGCAACAAGAACATGCAAAGACATTTGAACACATGGAGGCTAAATAGCATGTTACTGAACAATGAATGGGTTACCATGGAGATCAAGGAAGAAATTTAAAACTTCCTGGAAACCAATGAAAATGAACACACAACAACACAAAATCTTTGGGATGCAGCAAAAGCAGTTCTGAGAGGGAAGTTAATAGCACTACAGGCCCACCTCAAGAAAGAAGAAAAATTTCTAATTGACTACCTAACCTCACAACTTAAAGAACTAGAAAGCAAACAAAAAGAAAACCCTAGAGCAAGTAGAAGGAAGGAAATAGTAAAGATCAGAGCAGAAATAAACGACATGGAGACCAAAAAAACAATTCAAAGGATCAATGAAACAAAGAGCTGGATTTTTGAAAAGATAAACAAGATTGATGGACCCTTAGCTAGACTCACCAAGAAACAAAGAGAGAGAACCCAAATACACAAAATCAGAAATGAAAGAGGAGAAGTAACAACTGACACCACAGAAATACAAAGGATCCTTACCAAACACTATGAACATTTATATGGCAACAAATTCGACAATCTAAGTGAAATGGACACATTTCTAGAAACACAGTCTCCCAAAACTGAACCGGGAAGAGATAGAAAACTTGAACAGGCCAATAACAACGAAGGAAATTGAAGATGTAATCAAGACCCTCCCAGCAAACAAAAGCCCAGGCCCTGACGGCTTCACAGGCGAGTTTTACCGAACATTCAAAGAAGAACTAACACCCATTCTCCTCAAACTATTCCAAAAAATTCAAGAAGAAGGAAGACTTCCAAACTCCTTTTATGAAGCCAGCATAATTCTAATTCCAAAGCCAGAAAAAGACACTACAAAGAACAAAAACTATAGGCCAATATCACTGATGAACATAGATGCCAAAATCCGTAACAAAATACTAGCAAATCGGATCCAGCAATACATCAAAAAAAAATATTCACCATGACCAAGTGGGATTCATCCCAGGGATGCAAGGCTGGTACAATATTTGCAAATCAATAAATGTGATACATCACATAAACAAAATGAAAGATAAAAACCATATGATCATATCAATAGACGCTGAAAAAGCATTTGACAAAATCCAGCACCCATTTCTGATAAAAATGCTTAGCAATTTGGGAATAGAGGGATCATATCTCAACATTATAAAGGCCATATATGAAAGACCTACAGCCAACATCATACTCAATGGACAAAAACTAAAAGCATTTCCTTTAAGAACAGGAAGAAGACAAGGATGCCCACTTTCACCACTCTTATTTAACATAGTACTGGAAGTCTTAGCCACAGCAATCAGACAGGAAAAAAAAATAAAAGGGATCCAAATTGGAAAGGAGAAAGTGAAACTGTCATTATTTGCAGATGACATGATATTGTACATAGAAAACCCTAAAGACTCCATCAAAAATCTACTAGACTAAATAAATGAATTTGGCAAAGTAGCAGGATACAAAATTAACGTCAAGAAATTGACGGCATTCTTATTCACCAATGATGAACTCACAGAAAGAGAAACTAAAAAAACAATCCCATTTACCATTGGGGCAAAAAAACTTAAGATACCTAGGAATAAACTTAACCAAAGAAGTAAAGGACCTATTTGCAGAAAATTACAGGACATTGAAAAAAGAAATAGAGGAAGATATAAAAAAGTGGAAGCACATACCTTGTTCATGGATTGGAAGAAATTAACATCATTAAAATGTCCATACTACCCAAAGCAATCTACAGATTTAACGCAATCCCCATCAAAATACCAGTGACATATTTCACAGAACTAGAACAAATACTTCAGAAGTTCATATGGAACCAAAAAAGACCCCGAATAGCTACAGCAATCTTGAAAAAGAAGGACAAAGTAGGCAGGATCACAATACCGGACATTAGGTTATACTACAAAGCTACTGTAATCAAAACAGCCTGGTACTGGCACAAGAACAGGCACATAGATCAATGGAATAGAACAGAAAACCCAGAAATTGCCCCCAAAACATTATGCTCAATTAATATTCGACAAAGGTGGCAAGAGCATACAATGGAGTAAAGACAGCCTCTTTAATAAATGGTGCTGGGAAAGTTGGACAGCTACATGCAAAAAAATGAAATAGACCATCAGCTTATACCATACACAAGAATAAACTCAAAATGGATAAAAGACTTAAATGTAACTCATGAATCCATAAAAATCCTAGAAGAAAATGTAGGCAACAAAATTTCAGACATCATACGCAGCAAAATTTTCACTGATATATCACCTAAGGCAACAGAAACAAAGGAAAAAATGAACACTTGGGACTACATCAAACTAAAAAGCTTCTGCACAGCCAAAGAAACAACCATCAAAGTGGAAAGGCAACCCACTGTATGGGAGAGCATAATTGCCAATGCTATATCAGATAAGGGATTAATTTCCAAAATATATAGAGTGCTCATACATCTCAACAAAAGGAAGACAAAGAACCCAACTAAAAAATGGGCAGTGGAACTAAATAGACACCTCTCCAAACAGGACATACAAATGGCCAAGAGACATATGAAGAAATGCTCAACATCACTAATCATCAGAGAGATGCAAATTAAAACAACAATGAGGTATCACCTCACACCTGTCGGAATAGCCGTCATCAACAAAGCATCAAACAACAAGTGTTGGCGAGGGTGTGGAGAAAAGAGGACTCTAGTACACTGCTGGTGGGAATGCTGACTGGTGCAGCCACTATGGAAAACACTATGGTGTTACCTCAGAAAATTAAAAATTGAATTACCATTTGATCCAGTGACCCCACTCCTAGGAATATACCCTAAGAAGCCTGAAACACCAACCAGAAAGAATATATGTACCCCCATGTTCATAGCAGCACTATTTACAATAGCTAAGATCTGGAAACCGCCCAAGTGTCCATCAGTGGATGAATGGATAAAAAAGCTGTGGTACATATACACAATGGAATACTATGCAGCTGTAAGAAAGAAAGATCTCTTATCCTTTGAGACGACATGGGAGGACCTGGAAACTATTATCCTAAGCGAAACAAGCCAAGCAGAGAAAGACAAATATCATATGATCTCACTTATTTCTGGAATATAATGAACATAACAGTCTGAGGAACAGGGTAGTCCCAGAGACGTAGAAGTGGGGTACAGACTGACAATTGCCAGAAGAGGGGGTTGGGGAGGGGAGCGATGAACCACAGAACTTGTACGCATGTACTCATAACCAGTGGACATGGACAACAAAACTGGGGACAGGGCAGGGAAGGAGAGGGAGGAGGGTGTCAATGGGGGAAAAAGGAGAAACAACTGTAACAAAAGTAAATTAATAAAAAAAAAATAAATAAATAAATAAATAAAAATGCTAAAAAAAGGAGTAAGGCTAATGAAACGGAACTGGGAAACAGCAGTTGTCCGTCTGTCCATGCCACCTGCCAGAGCAACGGAGGACTCTGGCCTGAGTTACACCCACCTCTGCATTTTAAACCTTTGGATTGGAAACCAGGGACTCTGCTAAGCAAGCATCTAAATATCGTATGGGTATTTCTTTTTGAAGCATTCATTCATTGATTTATTCAACACATTGTTGAGGACTAATTATGCCCTGGCACTGTGCTGGACCATGAGTATGGGACTGTAATTAAGATAGCCATACAGTCTCTCTTCATGGAGGTTACAGTCGAGAAGTATAACACAGTTCACAGATTATGCTTCTAGTTAAACATGGTTGCATGCCTACGCCAATTTATTTCATCTCTCTTCCAAGGTCCCACCAAAGTGATAGTAAAGTATTATACACCTGAGAAAAAAAGAGCACAGAAAACAGCAGATGCGTTATTTCCCTTGTTAGAAGGTAGAAAGCATATGGGGAAGTGATAAGTGGCTTAAAAGAGCAGAAGAAATCATCACGTAACCTAAGGAACAGGGAAGCCAGGTACCTGCCTGTTCCTCTGGGAGGAAAGTGGGCTGGAGAGGCTCCAGACTCACTCAGGGCATTGACCCAGCTGACAGCAGATTTCAGCAGCGGTGCTGGAAACAGAGATGAACGCAATGTCTACATTTTGAACTGCGGCATGTTAGTTCATCTTTCCCTAACCTCTTCCCAGAATCCTGGCAGCCAGGCATAATTCCACCTCCCTGGTACCTGATCCAACCTCACCATCCAAACAACACACTCAGGAGGTGGACTGAAAGATCATTTGACAAGAAACTAAATAGCACTTTGTAAACAAAAATAAAAACTGACCCATAATGAACCTGAGTGCCCCCAATAAAAAG
This sequence comes from Tadarida brasiliensis, assembly GCA_030848825.1. Taxonomy (NCBI): domain Eukaryota; kingdom Metazoa; phylum Chordata; class Mammalia; order Chiroptera; family Molossidae; genus Tadarida; species Tadarida brasiliensis. Next base: position 73,640,638 of record CM061269.1, on the reverse strand, counting down.
ACCTACTCAACAGCCTTGCATTTTGCCAAAAACTACACCATCAGAAAGACCCACCTCATCCCAATAAAGCTTCCATCAGGAAAATGCCCAGCAGGAGAGAGGAGACCCCAAAAGAACAAAACAACAAACAAATTGAATAGAGAAACCCACACCACAAAGAATATAAAATTCATAAACTTTCAATGTCCTCAGAAAAACGGATGAAAATGCAGCCATAAAATAAAAATATGACTTTATAAGAAATATTCAAAGAAGAAGGAGGAATGCTGGGAAATTAAAGATAAAACTGCATAAATTAAAACAAACAAACAAAAACCCTGGGGCAACTTTAGAAGATAAATTCAAGGGAATATTTCAGAAATAAAAGTAAAATATAAGAGAAAAGATAAATCAACTGAGAAAGTCTAACATCTAAATGACAGGACTTCTAAAAAGAACAAATAAACAAAACAGAATGGGGGTAGTTACACAAGTAAATTCCTGGAACTAAAGAATTTTTATTTCCAGAATAAAAGGGCCTATCATAAATGCAACACAATAAATGAGAAAAACAATCTCCAAAATGTGTATCACTATGAAATTTCAAAGCCCTGACTTTAAAGAGAAGTTTCTACAATGTTCCATAGAGGAAACAAAGAACAAAAACTGTAAGCTCTCAAACAAATGAACATTCTGAGGAAAAATAATGTTTAACCCAAACTTTCTATATTTTTCAGCTGTTTTCACAATAATGCCGTTACAAGCTGAGCCACAATTCAGAGTCTTACAAAAGCATTTATTTTTCACCCATGCTTCTGTAAATCATCCTGTCCTTAGATTAAACTCCTCTGAGCCAGGCTCAGCTGGGCTCATCTTTTGTCCCTCGTTTTTGAGAGGAGGAGACTACCCATAGCATCTTCTTCTCAAGTTGAAGGGGAAACACAAGAAATGTTTGCACTGCAGGTGACTTGAAATCCTTTGCTTGAGTCACATCTGCTAACACACCATTGGCCAAAGCAAGGCGCATGACCAAGCCCTGCATCCCTGAGGTAGAGAAATGAATTCTGCCTCTCATGGGAGGGACTGCAAAGTCACACAACAAAAGGCTTATATACAGGGAGGCACAAAGAACTGTAAACAACAGTGCAACTTATAGCTGAAATAAGAAGACATGAAAGATCTCAAAAATTTACCTTCTTTGTACTACAGAATACTAGCTTTCAAAGTGTCATTCCAGAATCAGCAACATAACCTGGGAACTGGTTTAAAAAGCAAATTTACTCTGCCTACCCCAGAAACACTGAGTTAGAAACTCTGGGAGTGGAACCTACTAATCTGTGTTTTAACAACACCTCCAGGTTACTAGAAGATGTGCTTTAGCAAATATAAAGAAGAGATAGTGTTAGGAAAGGGGAGAATACACCTGAGAGAGGTGAGAGAGACACAAATAACACGTATGTATCAGACCTAGACATCAACCAATACATACCAAAATAATTTAGGCAAAATTATATCTAGAAAGAGGAACTCTGGTAGACTCATAGATAGATTGATGTATTTTCATATGTAGAAAACTGATATAAATGAAGCAATTATTAACTCCAGTGCGGAGGAGATGAAGGGAGGAGATGGGAAAGGAAAGGTCATTAAAGAACTGCATCATTTAGAACTAAACTCTATTTACAGTTATCAAGAAAGAATTCATCCCATTAATCCACTAATAAATTTAAAGATATCTAGGTCAAAAGGATGAGAGAAGTTAAAGCACAAGTATGAGTATAGGTTGAGAGATAAATCTTCACCTACAATAACAGGAAGCCAAATAGTTACTAAAATTAGTAAATAAAGTAACTGAAATAAGCCCATTATTTAAAATATATATAAGTAAATACTACCCCCCCCAAAAAAAAACCCTAAAAAATAAGTTGGAAAAGTGATACCATCTGGGGAGTAACTTTGGAGGATAAAAAGACAAATGCCAGTGACTGACCTTTCTGACATAAAGTCATGTAGTTATCATTTTAATTTAAAAAATAAGACATACAGAGCTTCGATTAAATTATAAATTGATTTTAGCCCTGGCCAGTTTGGCTCAGCTGTTAGAGTGTCGGCCGCAGACCAAAGAGTCTCGGGTTCAATTCCACTCAAGGGCATGTGCCTGGGTTGCAGTTTGGTCCCCGGCCCTGGGCAGGGTCACTCGGAAGGCAACCAATCGATGTGTCTCTCTCACATCGAAGTCTCCCCCCCCCGACTCTATCAGAAGATAAATGGAAAAATATCCTTGGGTGAGGATTAAAAAGGAGACATTAATAAATCAATTTTAAAGTAATCACAATCAGTGAGTTATACCATGCTATATACAAAGCAAGAGAGTTCAGAACACTAAGAGATCAAAGAAAATTGCAGTGAAGGTTGGGCCCCAAACCTTGGACTCGTCCCAGACTCTTTCTCATATTTTGTGCTCAATCCATCCTCAATTTCTACTGGCTTAAAGTTCAAAATATACCCCAAATCTGACCATTTCTTCCTAACTTCATTGCAGCCATCCATCAATTCTTGTCTGGATTTTTAACGCCTTAGCCGTTTTGCAGGCTGTCTCCTCCTTGGGCACAAGTCTGCCTCATTTACTGTGTTCCTCCTGTGTGTCCCACCGAGAATAAAAGGCTCTGGGTACATGTGGCTTTACTCCTCACTCTCTGGGCCGCTCTGCTTGACATTCTCCATTTTCCTCCTAATCTTGCTTTTTCTGCCAATCCTCTTAAAGTTCAAAAATATGAATCAATGATCCTGCTTATGTCTGAATGGGTAAATGTTGTGTTGGAAGTCTTGTATCTTACACTGTTTCTCAACTAGGTTATCCCAGTGCATACATACCCTCAGTGAGGTGGGGGAGCAAGTTCATTTGGCCACGGGCAAGCCGATTTAGCAGTGTGAATTATAGCATCCATATTTTTATCTCCGTTGTTCTCATTCCTCTGTCCCTTTCTATTATAAACTGGTGTGATTAATATCACCATTTAAACACCAATATAGATTGTGAAATTTGACAGTTAAAATATTATATTTTCAATATTAAAAATAAGGTAGAAGCAACAGAAGTAACATTAAAAGCAATGCCCGAAAGCCTCATAAAGGTGAAATTTTTATCTAAGAGTTTATTTTATATGGTAATTTTCTTCTATTCAATAACTATATATTTTGAAACATGATACAGGTCATCCATTATATATGCTGCCAAAGAATGAGGTATAAATATTTTAAAATAAAAGTAACTTATTAATAAATAACATTAACTAAATAAATACTCCTAAAACACAAGCATAGTATAAAATATGGAAGAGGAAGGGAACTGATACTTATCTCTGCCCAATGTTCTCCATTTATGATAATTTATTAAACTTCAACAATATGCCAGACTGTTTTCAATGAGAGAAATTATGATACCTTGTCAAAGTCTCACAACCCAATACATAATTTTTATGATTTCATGAAAAACCTACATTCAAAGGTAGTAAGTGACGTGTTTGAAGTCCTAAAGTAGCTAATAGTGCCCAGCTGGTGTGGCTCAGTGGTTGAGCGTTGACCCATGCACCAAGAGGTTGCTGGTTCGGTTCTCGATCAGGGCTCATGCCCAGCTTGTGGGCCTGATCCCCAGTGGGGAGCATGCAGGAGGCAGCCAATTGATGTTCTCTCTTATCGATGTTTCTATCGCTCTCCCTCTCCCTTCCCCTCTCTCTAAAATCAATAAAGAAAATTTTTTTAAAGTAGCTAATAGCAAACCTTAGGCACTACAAAATTCAGGAAAGAATAAGAGATGATGTAAAGGCATTATCCAAGATGGTAGGGACCAATGAGAAGATCTGATGCGGAAGTGGTGTGCAGAACGAAAACCAAGTGCCAGAGAAACCTTCTGCCTTCAGTGCATTTTTTTTATTGTCATCCCTAGCTATGTCCTACATAAATATTTTTTGTGGAAAAAGAGAAGATGAGGGAAAAATAGGAAATATTTACATAGAGAAGATTTCTTAGATAATTAACATAGAATGAATGGTAGAATTTTAAAATCACCATAATGATTACCTAAATATAGGATCAGCAAGAAAATTGAAACCATTGTATGAAACTTTATGGAAGGGAAATGATAGTTGGAAAAAAGTTGTTTTCAAAATGATACAAATGCAAAGATCTGGCAATAACCACCCCAAACAAGTGACCTAACTTATCATCTCTGATAGTAAGAAAGTCCGACATTATTACCTACTGACAAGAAGTAATCAGAACTGTGCAGCATAACTCATGTAGCATTCTTTTTTTTTGGTACGTGCCCCTAGAGGGAACTGAACCCAGGACTCTCTGGTCTGCAGGCTGATGCTCCAACCGCTGATCCAAACTGGCCAGGACTCATGTAGCATTCTTACAGAGAAAAAAAATCATTTACAAAACAAAATCAAACAATAAAACAAAAACAAAATGTAGAATATTCTACAAGTCAACTAGTTCAGACTCCTCAAATTAGTAAAGATCAGGAAAAACAAATAACCAGGCAGAAGAACCTTGTTGATTAAAAGAGACTAAAGACATTAGGGAATTTGAAGCAATATGTAAATCTTGACTGCATTCTGGATGCAAAAAATTAAAAAGGCAGTTAAGGAGATTATAAATTAGTTTTCCAACTTTTCTTTAGGTTTGAACATTTATTAAATAAAAAGTTGGAGAACTAATTTATTGGAAATTGGTTGATCAACACAAATTTACTGATAACCAACTATTATAAAACCACCATTTTAATGACACAGAGTTGAAAGAGTTCCATGAGGGTCCAGGCGTACACGGAACACTCTGAGCTTCTATTGTCAAATTGGAACTGACCAAGGAGGAGTGAGGAGAAAAGAAAGTGTTTAAAAATGACTCTGAGCATAAGTCATTCAAATTTTGAAAACAGTTTTAAGCATACATTTGATCTATTGACTTTGAAATTCACAACATGCAAAGAGACACATTCACTACGCTAAACAGACCAAACTCAGAATTTCAAGTCACAGTTGGCTTTCTTATTCCCTCAAAATCTCTGTAGGTAAGGCTATCTTCTGGATTTTCAATTCACTCTCTTGTTCATATCTTCTGTAAGGGTGATAAGAAAAAAGTCCATTTACAGGGCAAGAGATTTTAAGTGTTCTTTTTTGGATTATAATACATTTAAGAGACTTTGATAATGATTTGAACTCTGACTATTTAGAAAGAATCAGATAAACCAATTATTTTGACATTGAAAATTTAAGATTATAAAACAAATGCAAAGAATTTTAGAAGCATCAAAGTAAGTTTCTATTTTAGCCCCATGCCAACCCTCTAACCTCAACAACCTTGCTCTTTTCAACACTGTCTATGGCCAGACCCCACTTGACTTTAGATTTATGATTCAGAGCTATCACACTGGTTTATTCTTTTATCATGGTATTTTGGATGACATTTCTATCCACACAGGTCAGTGGGCCAATACAGGCCCAAGCTAACTCCCTCAGCTTTGATAGCCTATCTCACGAATTTTCAACCAGTGTGCTGCAGTACACTGGTGTGCCACAAGAATTTTTAAATCATGCAATACTGCCCTGGCCAGTTTGGCTCAGCAGTTAGAGCATCAGCCCATGGACCAAGGAGTCTTGGGTTCAGTTCCTCAATTCCAGTCAAGGGCGCATACCTGGTTGCGGTTGGTCCCTGGCCCTGGTCGGGTGATGCGGGAGGCAGCCTTCTCACTTCGATGTTTCTCTCTCTCTCTCTCTCTCCCTCCCTCCCCCCCACTGTATCTGAAGATAAATGGGAAAATATCCTCGGGTAAGAATTTAAAAACAAAACAAAACATGCAATACCTGACTATTTCGTCAAGGACGCTGACCCCTTTTCCCTGAGACAGTCATATGAAAAAAAAAAAAAATGACAACAGCCAACACAACTAGCCATCTGATGAGAATGAATTGAAATATACCTTTTTTTTTTCATCAGATGGGCAAAATTATACTTTCTGGTGTGCCGCAGAATGTAATTAGTTCTTGTGTGCCCTGAGATGAAAAAGGTTGAAAATCACTGGCCTGTCTCCAGCTCCTGACTGCGACCTGCACCCCTTACGCCTCACTCTACTGAAATCTAGCTTCTACTCTCTGCGTTCTTATAACTGTTTTCCATATTCAAAAAATTCCTTTGACGTGCCAAGTATAATGGATATTTTTAATTCTTATCACTGCACTTCTCAGACTGTCTATATTACCTTAATCATGCCCTTCACATTGAATGACTTTCCATTCCGTTAGCTCCTATGGCACCACATCCTCTAATTAAAATAGTTACAATCGCTGCCACAACTGGCTGGCAGTGAAATGACAGTCAGGAAGCGTGATATGCAAGGTCACTGTGAACAAAGTATGAGGATGCATTTATTGTTTCCCTCTTATCCTTATATTTTAGATATTCAATCATAATTGTATTTACTACTAATCCACATATTACTTTTGAGATGGTGAGGACTTCTGTAAAGGGTGTATTTTGGAAAAACTAAAGGAGTAATCAACATCACTTGGAAATCATGGGTGCTAAGAAAAGTTATCTTATGATATGTTCTGGAAGTTACCTTCAAAGGTCTCCTTTTGGGAATGCAGTGAATTGTTTTTAGTCATGTTAGGTGAGGCATCTGTGGAACTGAAGAGTTTGTATACTTGTTTCAGCGAAAGGATGACGTGTAAATAAGTGTAATCAGGTGGAAAGCCAGCTTTCTTAACTTGGTTTCAAAAGCCAGTTTAGCATCAGCTACTTAAACTGGATAAATACACACTTTCTGACCTATCAATTCTAGTACTCCAAATACACCCATGAAAAATATACGCATGTGTATTCCAAAAAACACTGCAAAAATGTTCATAGCTGCATTTCATGTAAGAGTCCCTTAACAGAAACAACTTAATGTCCATAAATATTAATATAAAGACAGACTGTAGAATATTCAGATAATATAATAGTACTATAATGAAAATGAATGAATTACAGCAAGAAAATACATTCTTATGATTCCATTTATATATTCTTCAAAACCATGTAAAACTATAATAAATATAATGTTTATAGATATAAACTTTACTGGTAAAACTTTGAGGGAAAACAAGTAACTTACCGCCACAGAAGTCAGGATAGAGATTGCCTTTCAGGGAGGAATAGATAGAGATGAGAGGAGGCACAATGGGGGCTTCCAGGCATTAACAATATTTTACTTCTTGACTTAGAATTTATCAGGCTGTTCACTCAGTGATCTTTTGTAGCCTGCACTTTTCGGGGGCATTTTTCTGTAAATGTGTTTGAATTTACAACCAAAAATTTTTCAAAACTTGCTTCCATTTGCTCTTTCTTCTTATGTTTCACATAAGGATTAAAAAGAGTTGAATTGAGATAAGATTTATTCATGATTCTTAAAAGAAATGCCTGAAGAACTCTATTTGAATCAGAAGTCAATGGATTATAACCTTTAGTTACTTCTCTGTGGTTATGGGAAGCTTAGTCTCTGTCAGTTTCTTAACAGTTATTTTTAATTCCAAAAGAAAATATTTTCAAATATACTGACTACAGAAATATTACTTTTAGTCACTCCTAGGTTACTCAAAGTATTTAAATCATGTTTTAAAAGATGTAATAGGTTTGCAAGAAATGTTTTTTTATTAAAATATATGAAGCCTCACAAATGAATGCAAACTTGGGAAAAATATAGTTGGTCATTGAAAAGCATGAATTCATGATATTTTATTTACTTACTTATTTTTATTAATTAATTAATTAATTTTTGTTACAGATGTTTCGCCTTTCCCCCCATTGACACCCTCCTCCCCGTTCCTGCCTGCCTTCACAATATTGTTGTCTATGTCCATTGGTGATGCATACATGCACATAAGTTCTTTGATTTATCTCTTCCCACCACCCCCTGCCCCCTTCCTCTGAGGTTTGTCAGTCTGATCCTTACTTCTATGTCTCTGGGTCTATTTTGTTCATCAGCTTATTTTGTTCATTATATTCCATAAATAAGTGAGATCATGTGATATTTGCCTTTCTCTGATTGGCTTATTTTGCTTAGCATAATACTCTCCAGGTCCCTCCATGTTGTCTCAAAGGGTAAGAGATCTTTTCTTCCTTACAGCTTCATAGTAAGTATTCCATTGTGTATATGTACCACAGCTTTTTATTCACTCATCTATTCATGGACATTTGGGCTGTTTGGATCTGAGCTATTGTAAATAATACTGCTAATGAACATAGGGGTACATATATTCTTTCTGCTTGGTGTTTCAGGCTTCTTAGGATATATGCATGGAAGTGAGATCACTGGGTCAAATGGCAGTTTAATTTTTAATTTTTTAAGGAAACACCATATTGTTTTCCATAGTGGCTGCACCAGTCTGCATTCCCACCAGCAGTGTACTAGAGTCCCCTTTTCTCCACACCCTCACCAGCACTTGTTGTTTGATGATTTGTTGATGGCGGCCATTCTGACAGGTGTGAGGTGATACCTCATAGTTATTTTAATTTACATCTCTCTGATGATTAGTGACATTGGGCATTTTTTCATATGTCTCTTGGCCATTTGTATGTCCTGTTTGGAGAGGTGTCTATTTAGGTCCTCTGCTCATTTTTTAATTGGATTCTTTGTCTTCCTTTTGTTGAGTTGTATAAGTACTCTATAAATTTTGGAAATTAACCCCTTATCTGATGTATCATTAGCAATTATGCTCTCCCTTTATGAGTTCCCTTTCCATTTTGATGCTTGTTTCTTTTGCTGTGCAGAGCTTTTAAGTTTGATGTAGTCCCATTTATTAATTTTTTCCTTTGTTTCTCTTGCCCTAGGTGATGTATCAGTAAAAATTCTGCTGTGTGTGGTGTCTAAGATTTTGCTGCCTACATTTTCCTCTAGGGTTTTTAATGGTTTCACAAGTGATGTATTTTATCCATTTTAAGTTTATTCTTGTACATGGTGTCAGTTGGTGGTCTAGTTTCATTTTTTTTTTTTGCATGTAGCTGTCCAATTTCCCCAACACCATTTATTAAAGAAACTATCTTTACTCCATTGTATGCTCTTGTCACCTCTGTCAAATATTAGTTGAGCATAATGACTTGGGTCAACTAATATCTGGGTTCTCTGTTCTGTTGCATTGATCTATATGCCTGTTCTTATGCCAGTAACAGGGTGTTTTGATTACAATGGCTTTGTAGTATAACCTGATATCCAGTATTGTGATCTCTCCTACTTTGTTCTTTTTTTTCAAGGTTGCTGTGGCTATATAGGGTATTTTTTTGGTTCCATATAAACTTTTAGAGTATTTGTTCTAGTTCTGTGAACTATGTCGTTGGGATTTTAATGGGGATTGCATTAAATCTATAAATTGCTTTGGGTAGTATGGACATTTTAATGATGTTAATTCTTCCAATCCATGAGCAAGATATATGCTTCCACTTTTTTATATCTTCTTCTCTTTCTTTTTTCAATGTCCTGTAGTTTTCTACGAACATGTCCTTTACTTCTTTGGTTAAGTTTATTCCTAGGTATCTTAAGTTTTTTGTTGCAATGGAAAATGGGATTGTTTTTTTTAGTTTCTCTTTCTGTGTGTTCATTATTGGTGTATAAGAATGCCAACATTTCTGGATGTTGATTTTGTATCCTGCTACTTTGCCAAATTCATTTATAAAATCTAGTAGTTTTTTGGTGGAGAGTGCAGGGTTTTCTATGTACAATATCATGTCATGTGAATAAGGACAGTTCCTCTTCCTCTTTTCCAATTTGGATCCCTTTTATTTTTTCTTCTTGTCTAATTGCTGTGGCTAACTAAGACTTCCAGTACTGTGTTGAAGAAGAGTGGTGAAAGTGGACATCCCTGTTTTGTTACTGTTCTTACAGGAAATGTTTTTAGTTTTTGCCCTTTGAGTATGATGTTGGCTGTAGGTTTGTTATATATGGCCTTTATTATGTTGAGGTATGATCCTTCTATTCTCATTTTGCTGAGAGTTTTTATCAAAAATGGATGCTGGATTTTGTCAAATGATTTTTTAGCATCTATTAATGTGATCATATGACTTTTTAAAATCCTCACCTGAGGATATTTTTCCATTTATCTTCAGACAGAGTGGGAGGGAAAGAGAGACATCAGTGTGAGAGAGGCCTCTTGCATGACCCTGACTGGGGCCGGGAACCGAACAACTGAGGTACGTGCCCTGACCAGAATCAAACCTGAGACTCTTTGGTCTGTGGGTTGACACTCTAACCACTGAGCCAAACTGGCCAGGGCTGATCATATGACTTTTATCTTTCATTTTGTTTATGTGGTGTATGACATTTATAGATTTATGAATACTGTACCAGCCTCACATCCCTGGAATTAATCCTACTTGGTTGTAGTAAATACTTTTTTTAATATATTGCTGGACCCAATTTGATAAGATTTTGTTGAGGATTTTAGCATCTATGTTCATAAGGGATACTAGCTTGTAATATTCTTTCTTTGTAGTGTCTTTATCTTGCTTTGGGATTAGGATTATACTGGCCTCATAAAAAGAGCTTAGAAGTCTTCCTTCCTCTTGAATTTTTTGGAATAATTTGAGAAGAATAGGTGATAGTTCTTCTTTGAATGTTTGGTAAAATTCCCCTGTGAAGCCTTCTGGACCAGGGCTTTTGTTTGCTAGGAGTTTATTGATCACTTCTTCTATTTCCTTAATCGTTATTGGTCTATTCAGGTTTTCTGACTTTTCCTGGTTGAGTTTTGGAAGAATCTATGATTCTAGAAATTTGTCAATTTCACCTAGGTTGTTGAATTTGTTGGCATATAATTGTTCATAGTATTTTCTTACAATCCTTTGTATTTCTGTGGTGTCAGTTGTTACTTCACCTCTTTTGTTTCTGATTTTATTAATTTGGCTTCTCTCTCTTTGTTTCTTGGTGAGTCTGGCTAAAGGTTGATCAATTGATCTACCTTTTCAAAGAACCAGCTCTTGGTTTCATTGATTTTGTGTGTGTGTGTGTGTGTGTGTGTGTGTGTGTGTGTGTGTGTTTGTTGTTGTTAGTCTCTAGTCATCTATTTCCACTTTAATGTTTATTATTTCCTTCCTTCTACTAACTCTGAGTTTTTCTTTTAGTTATCTTTCTAAATCTTTAAGTTGTAGGGTTATATAGTTTACTAGAAATTTTTCTTATTTCTGGAGGTAGGCCTGTATTGCTACGAACTTCCCTCTCAGGACTGCTTTTGCTGTGTCTCATAGAGTTTGTGTTGTTGTATGTTCATTTTCATTAGTTTCCAGGAAGTTTTTTATTTCTTTCTTGATCTCCTCGGTAACCTATTCATTATTTAATAACACACTATTTAGTCTCCATGTGTTTGAATGTTTTTGAGTGTTTTTATTGTAATTTATTTCTAATTTCAAGCCATTGTGATCCGAGATGCTTGATATGATTTCAATCTTCTGGAATTTGTAGAGACTGTCTTCATGTCCTAACATGTGGTCTGTCTTTGAAAATATCCCATGTGCACTTGAGAAGTATGTATATTCAACAGCTTTGGGGTGAAATGTTCTGTAATTATCAATTAAGTCAAATTGATCTAGTGTATCATTTAGAGACTCTGTTTCCTTGTTAATTTTTTGTCTAGAAGACCTATCCAGTGATGTCATTGGGGTGTTAAAGTCACCCACTATGATTGTATTGCTATCGATCTCTCTCATGAAGTCCTCCAGGTGTTTAAAAAATATTTTGGTGCTCCTATATTCGGTCCATATATATTTACCAGGGTTATATCCTCTTGTTGGATTGACCCCTTTAATATTTTATAGTGACCTTCTTTGTCTCTTATTATGACTCTTATTTTGAAGTCTATCTTATCAGATATGAGTATTGCTACACCAGCTTTTTTTCATTTCCATTTGCCTGGAATTCTTTTTCCATCCCTTCCCTGTTATCCTGTGTGTCTTTTGTTGTGTGGTTGATCTCTTGTAGACAGCATATATATGGGTTGTGTTTTCTTATCCAATCAGCTACCCTATGTCTTTTGATTAGAACATTTAAATCATTAACATTTAAGGTTATTATTGATAGGTTATTATTTGTTGCCATTTTTATTTTATGCCTGTGTTCCTCTCTATATATTTCTTCTTCTTCTTCCAATAGTCCTCTTAGCATTTTTTGCAGAGCTGGTTTGGTGGTAGTAAATTCCTTTAGCCTTTTTTTGTCTGTGAAGCTCTATATTTCACTTTAAAATCTGAATAATAGCCTTGCTGAATAGAGTAATCTTGGATTCAGACCCTTGCTTTTCATTACTTTGTATACTTCATGCCACTCCCTTCTGGCCTGCAGTGTTTCTATTGAGAAATAAGCTGACAGTCTAATGGGAGCTCCCTTGTAAGTAACTTTGTCTCTCTTGTTTCCTTTAAGAGTTTTTCTTTGTCTTTAATGTTTACCATTTTAATTATGATGTGTCTAGCTGTGGGTCTTTTTGGGTTCATCTTGCTTGGGCCTCTCTGTGCTTCCTGGACTTACGTGACTTTTTCCTTCACCAGATTAGGGAATTTTTCTGTCATTATTTCTTCAGACAGGTTCTCTATACCTTTCTCCTATTCTTCTCCTTCTGGTACACTTATGATGCGAATGTTGTTACATTTTGAATTGTCCCAAAACTCTCTTAAGCTCTCCTCCTGTTTTATAATTTTTTTTCCCCATTTGCTGCTCTATTTGGGTGTTTTTTTCTACCTTGTCTTCTAATTCGCTGATTCGATCTTCAGCTTCTTCTAATCTACTATTGAATCCTTCCAAGGTATTTCTTATATCAGCTATGTCATTCTTTATTTCCACTTGATTTTTATTCATAGCTTCTACCTCTTTTTTTTTCATGCTGATGTAGTTCCCACTGAGCTCCTTATAGTCATAATTAAGTTGCTTGTAGATCTCACTAAGTTGTTTGAGCACCCTTAAAACCATTGATTTGAATTCTTTATCTGACAAATTGCTTGCTTCCATTTCATGTAGTTCCTTTTCTGGTGATTCCTCCTTTTCTTTCCTTTGGGGGTTGTTTCTTTGTCTCACTGTTTTAGCAGTCTTGTAGTTCCAGGCTGAGTGAGGCCTGTTGGGATATCTAGGCAAGTCAGTGTGTATCAGATAAGACTGCTATGCCTCCCAGACTATTCTGTTGCATGGCGCCTCTTGTCTGTTGTGGGTCCTAGAGGAATGATAGCTAGCAGCTCATGTTGGTCTGTCCTGGTAGGTGCTGCTTGGGTGCATGGATCCAGCTGGTGCACTGCTGGGGTGTGCAAGTCCTCAGGTACTACTGCTGCCTAGTGGGGCTCAGCTCCTGATCAGTTGCTGCTGATGCTGCTGGGGGTAGGTCTCAGCTCCTGGTCTGCACTGCTTTTGCTGCTGCTGCTGCTGCTGCCGCCACCAGGGAATGAGTCTCAGGTCCCAATCCTCTGCTGCTATTGGGGGCCAAGAATGCTCAGCTCTGAGCCTCTGTAGCTGCTGGGGGTGTGTCTCAGCTTTAGAGCCTCAGCTGCTGTTGGGGTTGGGGCTCCACTCCTGAGCCAGTCACTGCTGCCTGTGATGGTGCTCAGCTCCCAACCTGGTGCTACTGCTGCTGAGGATGGTGCTCAGCTCCCGAGCCTGCTGCTGCTTCTCAGAGCAGGTACTTTGACAGCACCGCTACTGTACACTAATCCACATTGGCACAGCAGGGGCCACTGGTCCGATGGTGCAAGTTGCACTGGTAGCCTCAAGTCACTGGGTCCTAGCCACTCCCCACTGCCTCCTCCCAGAGAAGTCCCAACAGATCTTCCAAAATGGCAGGTCCTTCCAGCCCTGAGCAGGGAGAAGCTCCCTAACAAGCCATGCACAGCAGTAGCCGGCTGCTCTTCCGTCCACAGCACCAGAACCCTCTGCCCTAAGTTTCCACACTGCTGCATGGTTGCTCATCCGCACTCATGTCCACGCACATTCTCTCTTGCACTCACTCACCCTCTCACACACACATACCCTCACTCCAGTCCTGTCCACCACCATCTGTTTCCCCTCCTTGTGTCGAATTTATGATATTTTAAAAGAATATAGGATTATTATTTAAATCAATTATTATGAGGCTGGCTATACTTTAATAACTGAGTACAGTGCATCATTTGTATATATAGAAGGACTTATAAAAGCGGAAAACTGTCCTGTTAGGATGAACATTCCTCTAACAATATGAAATTTCAGATTGGTTGATTTATAGCTAAGCTATGAGTAAGCAAACACATTTGTACAAAATATAAATTTTTGGTGTTGTAATTAATATTTTGCCTCATCAAGGAATATATTCATATGATTTGGTTACAATCTATATCTTAATATAAAAACACAATATCTATGTTTTCCTTTGATGTACTTAATGAATTGGTGAGCAATTAACCTACAGGCATAAATGGATGGTAATTATTTCTGTTTAAATAAACACACCACTTGTGTACACACACACACATATATATACACATACACACATATATCCATATATATTTGGTAATCATATTTATAAATTGTAAGCTAGAGATGGTAAGAAATTTGCCTGATTAAAATTAATATCCTTAAGTAGAAGCAATTCAATAAATTCAATAAAAAGTAACCATTTTCCTTATTAAGTTAGGAGGAAAAACCTCCAACAAAGTGATGAATATTTTCTTGACTAGAATTATTATTCTTGGTAATGAGCAGTGTTCTATGAAAATAAAAATTTAATATGTAACCAATTAGTAAAAAAATTAAGGCAATTAATGAACACAATTTTCCATGTTAAACACTAATTAAATTCTGTAGTATTTTTAATAAATGTAATATAGAAAAAGTGAATTAAAAGAAAAGGTCAATTTAACCTATTAATCAAAGTAGTGTTTATCATTTTACATAGATATATTTTTATCACAAAAGTGTTATACATGATAAATTACTAACACATTATTTTTAAGGGCTAATTTACTAGTAGGAATTCTAATCATAATTTATGCTGCAGAGAAATATATGTTTTTTCTGTAATTAATGTTTAGTTGACACATGACTAAATACTATATGGAGTAGTACAGTAGAAAGGCGATTATTAGACTGAAGCAGCATGAACACTAAATCAAAACTTCATTCAGGTTAGTGAAAATATGATAGAATTATAGAAATCAAGGCAAGGGCCAAGCCTTATATTTCTGGTATAATGTATATGCATGTAGCCACACATATACATGTATATAATATGAATAAATATATACATTTACATATATACACCCAGAAATTAGACAGTCTATGAAAGTAGGTGTAAGAAGACTATGACCAGAATTAGTGGTTCTCGATTCTGACCACTAGGAACAATCAGGGAGTTTAAAGAGCGTGGGCCTCATCCCAATATGTTTGCTCTGATTGATCTCTAGGAGGGCCTGGTGAACTGGTATGTTTTGGAAGCCCTCCCCCCATTTTCTAATTCACAAGATAAAGATTATGATGGATTCACGGTGAGTCAGCTGCTCATCTGGAGTCCAGCATGCTGCAGCCTGGACAGCCTTCCCCTTTCTGCTGCCCACTCAGCAGAAGCTGTGGGAGGAAGGATAGGGATAAAGCAGATGTAAGGATGTCTGCTACATTACCATAAAAAGCTGTTTTTTACCTATATGTGAGAAAAGCAAACATATAAAATAAAACATAAAGAGAAACACAAACTTGATTAGAAATAGCACAAATAAACCAGAAGAACAAACCTTTCTATCATTTCTTCTTTAACCATAACTAGACAGGTGGCCTCAAAGCAATTCCTACATAAATCTCACTATCTTCATGTAGAAAAGGGGGCTCAGATGATTGCTAGGTGATCTCCACTTGACATTCCCATTGATTCTATAATCCTAGGGCAGAGAAAGACAAAAATGTTACCTGGCTGACAACTTTTGACAAGGAGGAAACTGAAGCTCTGTGGGTATAAGTTATGAGTGCAAGAGAAAGTGACTTCTATCAATTTGATCTTCTATATCTCAACTGTGGCACATTGGGACTGAAAGAACAATATTTTGGAGGAGAGAGGTTTTGATTTGGGACATACACATTTCATTTTGTAGCCCAATGATCTAAATGTTCCCCAGCAACTTAAATGTTATATACCTGTTTGTCAATTTTAATTTAATTCTTAGTAGTAAGTTGGTTTTCAGCAGATGTGAATCACTTTAGAAATTAGTAACTTCTACAGAAAGATGAGTAACAATTATGTTGTTCTCTCTGAGACCAACTTACTGTAGAAAAATGGCTGCTTTCAGTAAAATAAGAGAAAAATTAATCCATAAAAATTGGATTGATTTAATACACAGTGGGAATGTTACTGGGGATATTCTTTTAGATACTAATCAGCAGCATTCAAATACCATGTACTACTTTGTTAATTAGAAGCTTTAGAGACACGAATTAAAATGTGATAGATCTACCATAGTTGGCATAAAGAAACAATGGAAGTGGGTAGGAGTGCATGGGGGATGGCCACAAGATTTTGAATCAATTAAGATTGAATATTTAAATCTTACTGAAGTGCTAATATTTTGGAATAGTAAATAAAGATTTATTTATTAAATAATAGATAATGAATGAATTTACAAAATAATAATAACTGGGTAACTTAATTTTGGGAATTAAGAACTAAGTGATAGAGATGAGAAGAATGGGGAGAGTATTGCAAAGATCATATGGTAAAATAATATTGAATGTCAACTTGAATTGAAAAAAATTGTTTTTAAAAAGATCATATTGGTAATTTCTTGAGGTGATTATTGAATATAAGATAAATATGGAATTAATAAAATTTATTGAAAATTTCAACATACAGGCAGAATCAATAAAGAGTGACAAAGGTTTCATTTTTAAGCTTTTGTTTTTTGAGTTTTGGACCATGTTATTATTTTCCATTTTTCAAATTTGTATGAAGCATTATCTCAAACATTTATATTAAACACCCCTACTTTATACTAGGAACAGTTATTCAGTCATTTTCTTTACCTTCCCAGTTAATCTATTTTTAGATGTCTGGACTCATAATGTTTATATTTTAAGTAAACAAAAAAGCAATTAAAATTTGAATTTGCATGTGAATCTCATACATTTTTAATATTTTTAATATATTTTGGATATATTTGTCAATTCAGTAAACCTTTCTGCTAATTTAGAGATGAAATATAGATTTTGGTACTAAAGGTAATTAAGATTAAGGCTAAAGTTATTGATGTAAATCTTACCAAAAGAATTAAAACATTATGCCAATTTGTACTGTAGAAATTCTGAGGTACCTACATATAAAATATGAGCAGTCAAGCAAGTTTTAAATAGAACTGATAACATTTTCTTTCCAGAAGTTAATTAATGTAGTGTAATTAGAAACAAAGCACTTTTTCTCTCAAAAAATTGAGAGAAAAAATATAATTCATATATTTCAAATACTGTTGCTCTATGAAAATACAGTTGCTAAACCCAATTGTTAATTCTAATGTAGATTTTTTCTGGTTTCCATCACATTAACTGCAGACCATCACAATTTCATCATGTCTTTTCAAATTTCTACATTTTATTTGTATTTCTCATCTTAATATACTGTGTAGACTTTCAAAACAAGGTTTACTGAGGAGGGGAGACACTGGACGCTTGATCAGAACTAAAATGAAAATACTCCAATATTTCCTCACTATCATGTTATTTACTGAAAGTTTTTGGAGATATCCTATAACAAACTAAAGAAATGTCCTTGTATTCCTAGTTTACTATTAGTTTTTATAATAATTTAATTAATGAGTGTGGCTAATCTCCATTGTTTGTTTTATTATTCTATTAATTTCTACTATTTTCTTTATTATACACTCCATTCAATTTTATTTATAGTTTATTATTCTTCTCTAATTTCTGTTTTTAATTTATCTTTATTGTTGAAAGTATTACAGATGTCCCTCCTTTTTTTTCTCCCATTGACACCCCCCGCCCCCGGGCACCTTCACTGCACCCTTGTCTGTGTCCACTGGTTATGCATATATGCATATACATTCTTTGGTTTATCTTTCCCCGCCCCCTCCCTCTGAGGTTTGTCAGTCTGTTCCCTACTTCCATGTCTCTGGATCTATTTTGTTCATCAGTTTAATTTGTTCATTAGATCCCACAAATAAGTGAGATCACGTGATACTTGTCTTTCATAATTTCTTAAGGACACTTAGTTAATAGATTCTTTAGTCTTTTCCCACATTAACGTATACATTTAATTCTATAAAAAACCTTCTAAGCATGACTTTTCCAGCATCATACAAGTTTTTATTTGTAGTATTTTTATCATCCTTTAAAAGTACAAAATATCTTCTAATTTCCATTGAGAGTTCTTATTTGGGCCACAAAGCTTTTGGTTTATTAAGGCCTAATGGTTTCAAGAGTATCAGAAAGTTTCCAAACAGTATTTCTTCAAACATGACTTCTGCCACATTACTTTCTCCTCTCCTGTTGAGACTCCATTTACACACACACACACACACACACACACACACACACAACTTTATACTATGTGTTTATATAGTATTTATAAAGTTTATACTACCTTCTTTATATGTCATAACTATTTTCACATTTTTTAACTTTTAGTTTCATTTGGATAATTTACCTATTCTATCACCTGTGTCTACTGGTTGTTAAACTCCGCTTCTAAATATTATTATATTTTTTCATTGTTTTTTTTTACATGTCTTTTTTTATAGTTTTTAGTTATTTGCCCAAATTTTTTACCTTGATTTACTTACCTTTTGGAGTATAGTATAACATTTTAGAGTGTATGTCCATAATATCCAATATCTGAAGGCTCTTTTTCTTTGTTGCTTCTGGTTTAATTCAGGCTGTTTTGTCTACTTATCTGCCTTGTCATTTTTTTGTATTACCTCAGACACTGTGTTTGAAAATTTATTTTTTAAATAATATAAGGACAAGGATTATGTTATCTTCCTCCAGAGAGGACTTACATTTGCCATTGCCAGGCTCCTGGGAACAATAATAATCTGTGATCACCTTAGTTGATTTCAAGCACAGGAGTCATTTGATGCTAGTTTTCAGACTCTTACCTACTTGTCACGGGGACTTACTTCTGTGGTAAGGCTCTTTGGAATTCTACCTCAAAGCACAGGGGTATTAGTAGGACCACATCAGACCTTGAATTCCAACTCTGCGCCTATGTACTCATGAGTCTCTCAAAAGTGCTTTTCTGACTCGCAAAGATCATAACCCCTTGCCAAAATCTGAACACCTACTTGGACAACTTCCAGACTCAACTCTCTGGCTCTCTATCTTCTCCCACATTTTAGCCAAATTCTTCAATACATTGTTAGCTCTCTGATATCTTCAAACATATGTACTTTATATGTTGTCCAGCCTTTCCAGCTATCTTCTGAATTCTCAGAAATAGAAATCATTAAACCATTTTTGAGAGGTCTTGTGTACCAGGCCAAGGAAATTAAAATTAATCCTCTATGCAATGAGAAGCCAAAGTATAGTCTATACTTTTTTTGGAGAAATTATATGGATAAAATATGTAGAAGAAAATGGTTTCAGAAAAGGACCGGAGGCAACTGTATGTTGTAATCATCAATAATGGTCTAGGTGGGGATGTAAAGGAGGGGCCTGCAGTTAACACTCCAGAAGGAGTCGCTCTAGATTTTGGAAATACAGTTGATCCTTTAACAACATAGGTTTGAACTGTGAAGGTCCACTTATATGTGAATTTCTTTCAAGAAATTAAATAGGTATGGTACTGTAAATGTATTTTCTCTTCCATATGATTTTAACGACACTTTCTGTTCTGCAGTTTATATTATTGTAAGAGTACAGTATATACTATATATAACATCTAAAATATGTGTTATTAAAAAATGTGTTAATGTTTATGTTATCAGTAAGACTTCCAGATAACAGTAGGCTATTTGTAGTTAAATTTTGGGTGAGTCAAAAGTTATACGTGGATTTTCAACTGCTTGGTGATGGGGGGGGTGTAGTCATCTGGACCCCTAAGCTCACATTGTTCAAGGATCAATTATAAGTGGAGTGAAATGAAACAAATTTTGAAACTTTGTGACTAGAATGGGAAATCTGGATAAAGAACTAACAAGTGTGTAGGGCATTGGCAACTTAAAGTTTAGTAAGAATAACTATATTTTTAATATATTGTATTTATAATACTAGTGTAATATTCTGTGTAGAAATGCTAGCGAGCA
Source organism: Tadarida brasiliensis (assembly GCA_030848825.1). NCBI lineage: Eukaryota > Metazoa > Chordata > Mammalia > Chiroptera > Molossidae > Tadarida > Tadarida brasiliensis. The sequence continues at coordinate 73,620,385 of CM061269.1, read as the reverse complement.
AGTTAAAACAAGAATCTAAAATTTTAAAGAAGCTGAAGTCTTATATCAGGAAATTATTACCTTAGAGGCAAGAGTTGAAATCGTGAAAATAGATAAGAACCTAGTTTTAGCCCCAGCTCTGCCACTGAACAACCATAAAACAAGTTATCCACAATAATGAAATCCATAAGAAAAGTGGACTCGATTTTTCTAATCCCTAGATTCTCCTATAAAGCAGAATCTGCAACTTTAATCTACAAATAGTATGATTTTCCTAGCACACCTGAGAAAATAAAACTCAATGTTCATATCATATAGATCATGAATAATAGGAAACATTTCTACTTCAAACCATATCATTAATTCAGTGTTGTGTTGTGAGACTATGCAGATTTGTCATCATGGATTCTAACATGCCTTATAATGTCTTTTCTATCTACATTTGGCTTTATAATTTTAACAATGGTATATATCAAAGAGATTTCCCTCTCCTCTAGAGCTCCTATCTCTCTCATATAGAATGGCATCTACTATTTCAACAAAACCACTCACATTTTTTATGCAATCATTAACTTTATTTTCTTATTAAATTTATTGGGGTGGCCCTGGCCAGTGTGCCTCAGTTGGTTGGAGTGTTGTCCCACACACCAAAAGGTCGTGGGGTTTGATTCCCAGTCAGGGTGCATGCAGGAGGTGGCCAACTGATGTTTCTCTCTCTCTCTCCCTCTCCCTTCCTTTCTCTCTAAAGTCAATAAAAACATATCTTCAGGTGAGGATTAAAAGATAATAATAGGGTAACATTGGTTAATAAGATTATATAGATTTCAAGTGTACATCTCCATGATATATAATCTATATGCTGCACTGTGTGCCTACCACAAAAAGTTGAATCATCTCTGTCACCATATATTTGACCCCCATTACCCTTTACTACCCCCTAAGACCATTTATGTATATGTATGTATGTATGTATATGTATATATATATATATTTTTTAGTCCTCACTCGAGGATATGTTTTTATTGATTTTTTTATAGCAAGAGGAAGGGAGAGAGAGAGAGGAACATCAATATGAGAGAGAAAAACTGATTGGTTGCCTCCCATACACGCCTCAATGGAGGGAGGACAGAACCTGTAACCTAGGTATGTGCCCTGACTGGGAATCAAACCCACAACCTCTTGGTGTATGGACAACACTCCAACCTATCGAGCCACTCAGACAGGGAAAAACCACTCTTTTTTTTTTTTTAAGTGATGTACTGAATTTCAAAATAGGTAAGAGACGTGCTCAATGTCATTAAGTGATAGAATTTTTAGCTCCTTGACCTATAAATTGATGTACTTTCCACAATATCGACATAAAGGTGATGAGATCGGAGCCACACAGGTGTACCATACAGAGTAGATGGAACAGTCATCTTAACAGGGACAACATGAGCAATGCTGTGGACGCCTGCACCTACACAGCCTGCACTGGGGACTGCTGAAGGTCCAGGCCACCCAACACGTAGAGGAAAGCTTGTAGCACCTCGCTGCCTGGCTAACTGTGCAATAAAATATATGGCAATGAAACCATGAAAATAAGCTTAGATTAAAAGGGCAAGAGAAAAACATGGGATCGACATCAGTTTAACGGTAAGCCTCAATTTTTTCAACCCTCCTGGGCTTAAATTTCAAATTCAACTTTCACTTATGACCAAGAAAAGACAAAAATGATCAAATCAATTATCTTCTTTAATTTTCTGTTTTCATTTCATAGAACTAGTCGATTGGTATTCGTGAGTCCTACATCTTTCCTTCCTGAAATTTAATCGCAACTTACTGTTTTTTCTCAGAAGCTGATGACCAGTCAGAGTGCTCCCCTGTTTAGTTCACACCTCCACCTCTGACTGGGAATTGACAATTACACTGGGAAAATAAACTTTCCCAGGCCTCCGTCTTCTTAGTTTCAATCCTCCTCTCTTCTATTTCAGAGAGATCTAAAATGGTGTGGAGGCCTATGCGTTTGTCTTTCCTTTATCCTCCTTGAGTTTACTTTGGAGGATAAGTCACAGTTTCTCATGCCTTATGGCAGTGTGTCATTATAAAATATTTCATAGCTGATGACCTTTGAGCATTTCTTATTCAAAGATTCATGAAAGCTTAGCATGAGGTACGTCTAATGATCCCTGTATAAACACACGGGAAGCTCCCTCCTACAAAGGCACCGGCAGGTGGAAGACATATTTTCGACACTCCATCTTCAATCTAAGCATCACTGGCAGGGCCTGACAGGTCTCATTTGCTAAATAAAGTACAATGTGTCAATCTGAAATAAATGTAAATTATCACCTTTCTTCCTTGTTAATTAAGGTCTGATTAATGCAGTACAGGCAGTTGTTGAGAGTACAGTAGGAGAATGGTTTTTGTTGCAAAAACAAAACCAAAACCCACAAATATAAATCATGGTCTGCTTCATCCATTGAACTTTGGGTTAGTAAGGTTACTTGGAATGATTTGTTTAGTTGGAACACAGACAGATGTTCACTTCTCAGCCTCTTAATAAATGAGTCCCAACAAGTGACAGCAAAGGCCCTGGTGCTGCAAAGGGAAGTTAACAGCAGAGTGACCTAGACTTGTGGTAAATCATGAATGGCTGAATTCTAAGCTCAGTTTTACAAAGAAATAGCTAGGAAACCTAACTCAAGAACTATACACTTTTTAAATGTTATTTAAGAAATATTTTGGTAGGCTAAAAGATTAATTTTCTACAAGCTTAAGAAATGATGTATGGGTGAAGGTTGAAAGGGTATCTGGAAGAAAAAGTATGACAGAGGCTGATTTTAAAATGATAATCATTAAATAAGAAAACTTAATCCGTTATAACCTAGAACTTCATTTGGTTAGTTGTATAATTTTTAAGTAGATAACAATGCAGAAAGATTCTGTTCTTTGAGTCAGGGACTTTTGTGAAATGTGGACATTATATAGCACAATTATTTGAGGTTACAAAGATACTTATTTTCATAAAAACTCAACTAGTTAATGACAAAGTTAGTTACAGAATACATGTTCCCAGACTTCACAAAGAACAAGCCCACTGTTCTTTCTCATTCGTTTCTAACTTTGCTGCTTCTCTCTTCTATAAATTTCCTGCATATCTGTTGGTTTTCTAAAATAACACTTTTGATAACCTGTGTGGAAATTTTCTAACCTTTCACTAAAATATGTGAATATATCAGACACTTTTCTTAAATATTATCTTTTAAATATAATATTTAATAGGTTTATTTATTTGTTAATGTTATTTTCTTGGATAAAAATGTAAATTTTTACACCAAAATACTATTATCTATAATTTCACATTAACTAGATTTGATATCTAATTTTTTCTCTTCATATTTCATATAATTCCTGTGAGTTATGATCACAGAATTATGATCATGGAAGTAGCAGAGCCGTGTTTGAAAATCAGATCTCTTGGAATTCCAAGCTGGTAATACAAATGGCCTCCCCCTCATACTTCTGAACAATGGGAAGCTAAGTATATGTATTCATTCATGAAACAAATAGAGCTCTGACATCCAAATGATGAAAAGGGTTCTGAAATTTCAGAAAATAATCAGTTGCCGTGTTAGACATTTTTTATCGTCTAAATCCTGTTACACTCCACAGCAATAGCAAACAGACCCTTACAACTTTCCTGTATGCTTCATTAAGGCAGTCAGAGGTAGTGAACACACACAAAATAGTTGTCATAGGTTCCAAAGAGAGAGATGTGTGTGATGATGGTGACCCTGTAATAAGTCCATGTAATTTGGTTGCCTCTTCTTAGGGGCATAAATATAAGATGTAGATGAGGCCACAGACTCAGAATCTGCTCACTTTAGAAGTGGGATTATTTTTCTTTAATGGCACCAGGTTCGATAAGTAGGAAAGTTGATAGTGTTTTTAAAGTATCTATTAACAATGATGTTAGAAGTAGTCGAGATTTCATCCAATGAGCCTATAAAACCTGTAACAATTAGTGTGACTACCAGAGAATAGTTTCAATGACTCAGAGATGTATAGTTAAAAAATCCCCACCCTAAACAATGATTAGGAAAAATAGCTTAGTGCTCGCAAAAGAGTACAGACTATAAGGTAAAAAGCACCTATCAGGAACTGATTTAATGTCCACTTCTACTATTCATAAACTGGGCTTTCAAAAATGTTTCCTAGAGAGGAGGAAGCTAATCAAGTATATGCCTGCAACTTTGCAATGATTACAATGTTTAATGCTGTAAAACATATTGTGAAGCTCGTAGTGTTATTCACATTTTAACAGTAACACTATGAAGGTTCAAGTGAAGTTGAATAAATCCACTTGAGGAGCTTGGGAAGGAAGATACTAACAGTTCAGGGCCTGTATCTCCAGGGAAATTTATTTATTATGATTGTCTTTGCAAAATAGGGACAATACTTACATAACTCTGAAGATTTATAGGACTAAAGAAAAAAATTGCAAATGATAAACGTTAATATCCTTCTTCTCTTCCTCAATCTAAACACAAACACACTACCTTGAAATACGTACATTCCAGTCATTGGATATGTCAAGTGAATAGCTGGTCTGTCCTTGAGGATGGAATGTGTGAGCTGAAGAGATAACCGAGAAATAAAATCATGCCAGAAACTGTTAACTATTAAGGCAAGAGGGAGAAAAACAAAGAAATGTTTTATAATAGCTATGATTCTTAATAGGGTTGAAAGATTCTGTGTTGAGGAGCTAAAGTACAAGAGTCTGAGACAGAGTCTCTTGGACAAAGAACAGCAAAAGTAGATTGGAGCCCTGGCCAGTGTGGCTCAGTTGGTTGGGCATCATCTCATGCACCAAAAGGCTGTTGGTTTGATTCCTGGTCAGGGCACATGGCCGGATTGCGGGCTCAATCCCTGGGAGGGGACGTGCAGGAGGCAGCTGAAAGATGTTTCATTCTCACATCAGTGTTTCTCTCTGTCTTTGCCTCTCCCATCCTCTCTCTCTAATAAATCAATAAATATTCTTTAAAAAAAATAGTATTAAAAAAAGGTAAGTAGGATTTTATCTAATACGCTGAGCTTCTTTTCTTTTTTATTTTATTTTTATTTTTATTTATTTTTATTTTTTTTATTAATTTATTTTTGTTACAGATGTTTCTCCTTTTTTCCCCCATTAACACCCTCCTCCCCCTCCCTCCCTGCCCCGTCCCCAGTTTTGTTGTCCATGTCCATTGGTTATGAGTACATGCGTACAAGTTCTGTGGTTCATCGCTCCCCTCCCCCACCCCCTCTTCTGGCAATTGTCAGTCTGTACCCTACTTCCACATCTCTGGGACTATTTAAACTTATAATTATTAATAAACAACCAATTATTGTTTATTCAGCACTGTGTGGGAAATATTTTTTTCAAAGAGCCAGAAGACATGTCCATTTGTTAATATGTCCCTATTAGAACTATGAAGCCAAAATTAAGTCAAGATGAATCTATAAGAAAACAGAAAGAAAAAAAAAATGTTAAGCCCTGACCAGTTTGGCTCAGCAGTTAGAGTGTCGGTCCAAGGACTGAAGGGTCGTGGGTTTGATTCTCAGTCAAGCGCACGTTCCTGGGTTGCAGGTTCAATCCCTGGCCCTGGTCCGGGTCATGTGGGAGACAACCAATTGATGTGTCTCTTTCACATCGGTGTTTCTCTCTCTCTCTCCCTCCCTCCCGTCTACTCTATCTAAAAAAATCAATGGAAAAATATTTTCGGGTGAGGGTTAACAAAAAAAAAAAAAAGAAAGAAAGAAAAGAAAACAATGAGTTCCAATTCTGGCTATGATAAAATAATTTATATTGGATGTGTACTCCCACCAACTGTGAAAAAGAACACAATATATGAGACAACTCTCTTTAGGCATTACCCATCAAACAGAACAGAATGATGACCCTTGAGGGAGGAAAAAGAGCAAACATGCATTCTGTTTCTCTAACTGGGTATACGGTCCTTACCACAGAAAGGAGGTGGAGCCCAGAAGAATCACAGTCTTTCTGAGCTAAGGAAGAAACTATTGAACCTGTTGGAATTCGTGAGCAAAATATTAGAGAAAAGTAAGTTGGCAGGGGTGAGAAGAATGGAAACTTTCACAGGGGTTAACAACATGTCATTTGCCAATGTCTAGGATGCAAATGTGTAAGTCAAAACCCTACAAAAACTGGCAAAGTATATTCTTTCAGAGATGGAAACTGAAAAAAATATACCAGAAGCCTCACAATGCTGGGAGATATTGAACTCCCAGCTCTGCAGGAGTAAAGAGACCCCTGTGGCATCGTGTGTATTCAGTTCCAACCTGAGCAGTAAGGACTATAGGCTAGAGAATGGAATGCACGAGTACTAAAGACGAAAGTGAAATACACTTGCTCTCATAAAGAGTAAAACCAAGACAGCCAGGATAAAAAAGAGCTACCAGGTGTTAATTTCTTTTCAGAACAAAATTCAACAACTTTTAATGGAAGATGATATAAGTCAGACTACCTACAACAAATATTAGCAATGGTCTTTATATAATAATTACTGCAGGTGTGAAGAAGCAGAGAAAAGGAACCCAAAATCAAGACAGAAAGTAATCGATAAAAAGAGACCACAGAAAATAACTTTGAATCAGTTCCTGTAAATCTCTTTAAGGGCTTAAACCAAAATACTCATTATGTACAAGCCCATACAAGTTGTTTTTTTTGTACATTTTTATGATTATATGTTTATTAATAAATGAAAATTATTAAAGTCATTGGCAGCAAGCCGGCATTGGAAAAAGCACAATGGTTAGTTCTGTGGGGTAAAATAAAATAAAGATAAAAATGTGAATCTTCAGAGAAAAATAAAGTTTAATTAAGGGGGCATTTATTCTCTAATTAATTAAAAGATAACTATTTAAAATCATAGTTTGGAATTTAAAAGATGTAATAAGATGACAATAATAACCCAAAGGATGGTGGCTAATGGAATAACACTGTTGTAAGGTTCTTAAATTTTACAGGAAGTATTATAATACAAATAGTAAGTAGAAGGTGATAGGTTAAGGTCGTATATTATAATGCCAAGAGTAATCTCTCTCTCTCTCTCTCTGTCTCTCACACACACAGAGTTTATTGTTGTTTTTTGTTTTTTTTAAAAAGCAGAATAATCAAAATTAAGTACTAAAAAATAGATTCCATTAATCCAGAAGAGCGCAGAAAAATTGAAACGAGCAATAGAACAAGTAGAAAACAATAGCTAGATTCTGGTTTATAGAAATCCAACCATCTCAATAATTACTGTAAATTTAAATTGTCCAAATACTCCAATGAAAAGCTAGATTGTAAAATTAGATAAAGTGATACTTAACTATATGCTGCTTGCAAGAGATTTACTTAAAGAATAGAGACACAGTTAGTTTGAATATAAAGGGATGGAAAAGTTATGCTATGTAGACATGATGTATAAGAAAGCTGGATATACTATAATATAAGACAAAGTAAACTTTTTGAGAGATAGAGAAGGAAATGTCAAATGCTAAAAGTGTCAATTATTCAGGTAGACATAAACATTACCAATGTGTATACACCATAAGCAGGGTTTCAAAACAAAGGAAGCAAAACTTGACATGACTAAGTGGATAAATAGACAAAGCTTTAATCATAATAAAAGGTTTCAGCAATTCTTTCTTAGTAATTGATAGAAAAACTAGACAAAAGTGCAGTAAGGATATAGAAGATTTGAACAACACTATCAATTAATTTGAACTTACATTTACAGAACAACGCCCTCAATAACTGACAAACACACAATAGCTTCAAATGCACAATGAACATTCACCAAGATAGACTATATCCTGGACTATAAACAAGTCTCAATACATTTAAAAGAACCGAGTTCATGTAGTTATGTTCTCTGAACCGCTAATCTTATGGAAGTAATTACAAAATAATAAAAAGACAAAATTCTCAAATATTTGGAAATTAAGTAACAGATTTCAAAATATACAATGGGTTAAAGAAGAAACCACAAGGAAAAATTAGAAAAATACTTCAAGCTATGATAGTTAAAACAAGACTTATATAAAATTTTATTATAATTAAAATTTTTATGTTAGAAAAAAGCCTTAAAATGAATTATCTAATTTTCCACGTTAATATTAGTTTTAAAAGGGAGAGCAAATCAAACCTGAAGTAGGAGTAATAAAACGCAAAATGCATAGACACAAATCACAAAAGCTGTTTCTTTAAAAAGGTTAATTAAATAAATAAATCATAACAACAGTGATCAAACAAAACAACAAAAGAACACACATTACAGATTGAGGAACGAGAGACTACTACAACAGAACTTAAAGACTTTAAAAGATAAGGCAGTAGTATAAACAACTTTATAGCAATGAATTTGATAATTTAGATGAAATGATTGTTCTTCAAAAAACAGAACATACAAAAACTGGCATAAGAGGAAATAAAAAATGTTAATGTCCTATACCTATTTTTTAAATTCAATTTGTAATCAAATACTCCCCACAAAGCAAAACCTAAGCCCAGATGTTTTCACAGGTGATTTCTTCCTGAAATTTAAAGAATGAAAAAAGTATCAATTTTCCACTAACTGAAAAACTAGAAGGCAGAGTATATTCTATGACTGCTTTTATAAGCTAATCATATTTCTGATACCAAAGTTCTTTTAAAAATATATCAGAAAAAGCAAGTATATAGATTAACCTCACTCTTAAGCAGAGATGTAAAAATTGTAAAAAATTATCAAGAAATTATATCCAGTAGTATACAAATGGAATTAGTAATACATAAAACAAGGTTTACCCCAGGTATATAAGGTTAGAGTAACATTAAAACATCTATGCATTTCACCATTTAAAAAAAGAAAGGAGAAAAAGCACATAATTATTGAAGTAGATGTGCATAACTAATATTATATTTAAAGGTGAGAATTCTAATGCTTCCCTCTAAGACTGGAACAAAGAAGGAATTTATGTTCTTGTCACTTCAATCAATATTGTATTGGAAGAACTACCTAGGTAAATAATGTGAGATAAAGAAATAAAAGCTAAGCAAATTTGAAAAAAAAAAATTAAAATAGTCTCTATTAACAGATGCCATGATTTATCTACATAGAACATCCTAGGGAATCTACAGAAAAATATCAAAATTAACAAGCAAATTTAGCAAGAGTGCAGTATATAAAAATTAACATTTAAAAAATAAATTTTCATATATTATCAGCAAACAATTGAATGATCAATTTTAAATGTCATTTCCAATATCAACAAAAACGAACCATTTAGGGATAACTGCAAAACTAAGTACATAAATAAAGAGACATGCCCTCTTCATACTCAACATTATTAAAATGTCAATTCTCCCAAAATTGATTGATAGATTAAATGCATTTCAAATTAAATTTACAAAAGATGTATTGTAGAAGTAGACAAGAAGATTGTACAAATTAATATAAAAATGCAAAGAAAGAGAGTCAAGACACTTGAGAAATATACTCACATACATATGGTTAATTTTCCTTGCTCCCAAGGTAAGTCACTGAGAAAGCGAAGTCTTTTAAACAAATGATGCTGGAATGCCAGGATAAATGTATGAAAAAAAATTACTTTTGACTATTACCAAACACTAAACTTAAAAATTTATTTGAGATGAATCAGAAAACTAAACAGAAAGCTAAATATTTAGCTTCTTTAAGAAAACCTAGAATATCTTGATGACCTTAAAGTACATAAATATTTCTTAAATAGGTGACAAAAACCATCTGAAAATGATGAATTGGGTTCCTTCAATATTAAAATCTGTTATTAACAAAATATAAGCATTTAGAAAATAGAAAAGGTAGTTCACAGACTTGCAGAAAATATTTGCAATATGTACATCTAACACAGGGTTTTAAATTCAGATTATATAAAAATTGGTATAGTTCAATAATGAAAAGACAAACAACTCAATAAAAAAACAGATTAACATGAAGAACAGAAAAATCAAACATGATTTTATAGACACTTCACAAAAGGAGATATATAAAAGGCCAATGGGTACAAGAAGATGTATTCAGTATCATTAGTTTCAGGGAATTGCAAGGTAGAGCCAAAATGAAATACTACTTCACACTACAATGGCTAAAATTCAAAATATTGTCGATACCAATACCAGAGCTCTTAATAATCTGGAGCAAATTATATAGCCCTGATGGGATGTAAAATTATACAAAAACTTTAGCAAACAGTTTACAGTTGTTGACATGTACCTATCCATGACCCAGCAATTCATTCTTTTCAATATTTATCCAAGAGGAATAAAAAGCATGTGTCCACAAAAATATATATCCAAAACTACCATCTAAAGGTCCACCAATAGAATGGATACTCAGCATACGGTATATTCACACAATTAAAGAATTCTCATGCCAAAAAAATGAACTACTAACATATACAACAGGCATGACTATCAAAACCATTGTGCTCAGCAAAAGAAATAGATCCAAAACAGCACATGATCTATAACTGTATTTAGATAAAGTTCAGTACCAAGCAAAACTAACCTACGGTTATGGAAATCAGACCACTGGCATGGGAATGGGGTACTCCATGGAAAGGACACAAAGGAACTTTCTAAAAAAAAATGCAAATATTCTATATCTTGAGTGTGGTATAGTTACACGTCTACACATTTGTGTGAACGTGTACACCTAAGAAGAAGTACACACTTAAGATTTTACCTTTTTCCAACTCCATGTTCAGTGATGTCATTTTGGTAGCTTGAAAAAGGCCATGGTGAAAGTATTTATAAATGGAAGTCTGGAAATGGCACAAATCAAGGCTTCTTTTCATCAACAAACCACTGCCAAGCTCCCTCTCTCTCAATGTGATTGATGTTACAACAAATAGAAGTCTGAGACTATTGGCATCCAACTACCATATGGACTGAACAGAAGAAAAATCCTGTCTGCAGCAAATGAGGGAAGAAAAATGAAAGAGATGCTCAAACAGAACCAAAGACAATGAACAAAATACCCAATAACACTGGAAGAAGGATAACATCACAGATAGAAAGGGAGGAACAAGGAATCTAGTACAATAACTTTGGTTAGCTCTTGTCTTTCTTAACTCACTAAAATACCTCTGAAGACCCAGTAAAAGGTGACTTTCATAGGACTGAAAACAATGCTGGCAAAATAAAGTAATCAAATGCCATTACTATAATACCAAAGGAGCTCATTTTATTTTGGTTGTGTCATTTTCTTCATATCTTTCTTTATATCTGTACCTGACAGAATTATAGTGTATTTGTTCATTTTATTGCTGTCATCCCTTTAGATAGAAGACAAAATCTTTGTCAGACTTTTCACTAAACTAGTATAGTGGAGGTGACAAATAAATCTTACTGGAATGAATCAATAAACAAGAGGGGGAAATGCAGGTTTCTTACATGGAAGATAGGGTAAATGTTCTACTATCCAATAGATTGGTGACTACAGAAGGAGGAAGTATGGTCATTAATAAGGGATTCAATTTCTTTCCTGATGACTTTGAGATATGGGGTGGGGGTAGGGGAGCCTGGTGGAGATGCAGAGAAGACAGTGGGCTCTGGATCAAACTTTTCAGGAAGTAAGCAGAGATGGAGATGGAAATGGAGATCTGAAGCATAGGTGAGAGTTGTTGTCTAGAAGGGGATTTAGGCCAACAATTTTGTTTATTGTTATTTTTATTTGTCCTTTTATCCTTAAAAAAGAGTTTTGGGAGACCTATATCCACCCAAGTCTAAGGTTGTTTTTTTGTTTAATTAAAGGATATAACATTTTGAGCATACACCAATGTGAAAAGATAGTTATCAAGTGATTCACTGAAAGAAATTTTAACAACAAAGAAAGAAGCACACAGACTCATGGAATTACTCATTTTCCATGAACTCTGGAGAAAACAAACAACAGAATGGCGGGTGCTGCCAATTTGACCTTACACCAAAGGTGGAGAGGTCTTATTTTGAAGTAGCCTAGCATTTCCTTTAGCCTCAGGTGAGATTGTTAACATTCAGGCATAACTTCACTTCCTGACAAAGACAGGATCAAACCCCTAAGAAACAGTTAAAGTTCCCAAATTTCCCCACAAAGTGAAACAGCAATAGTTCAGTCTCTCCTACCCTATGTAATCACCACCACTGTGAGATTTCTTCCTCAATGAAAAGAAATCTTCTACCAAAAATATATTAACTTTATTGACCCCAAGCTATATTCTTGTTGTTGTCTGTTTTTAGTAAATATATTATCAATTTCTCCATAAATAAAAACTACCTCAAAAAATTAGAAAATAAAGAAGTCAGAATAGAATCTTTTCATCTTGAATAAATCATTTTATGTTGAAAATACTTGAATGTTTCTGAGCAATATGAATATTTTATTATTTAGTAGAGGGCTTGTACTTTTTTTTTAAATTCCCACCCAAGGATATTTTTCTATTTATCTTCAGACAGAGTGGGAGGGAGAGAAAGGGAGACAGAGAAACATCTACGTGAGAGGGACACATCAGGTGGTTGCCTCCCGCACGACCTGGACCAGGGCTGGGCACAAACTGCAACCGAGGTACGTGCCCTTGGCCAGAATCAAACCCGCAGCTCATTGGTCCGCAGGCCAACACTCTACCATTGAGCCAAACCAGCCAGGGTGGGCTTGTACTTTTTATATAAACTCAACAGAGATGGGTAAAAAAGTTAAGTTCACTTTTTCCTCTTGCATTCAGTGGTGGAAAAGAAAGTCAGATCCTGTGTATCCTTTTATCCTGTTCAGTAGATGGGTCACAATGAATGGACATTATCAGCTATGTCTGAGTCAACTTCCTAAGAAGCTTCACATATGATAGCTCATCACAATAAGCATGTAAGGTAGCTCATCAGAGATCATGTCACAATGGTGGTGTCCGTTGGTATATTGTATGTATAGGGAGATGGCAGAGACCCAGGAGCCCTGGAGTGTTTGGTCCACATGCAGCTGCCCCTACTGCTGCCACTGGGGAAACAAACATGGAGTAGAGTGAACAAAACAACAAAAGTTCTCTCTAGCTGGACTCTGGCTCCACACTCTGGGAAATTTCCTAGGTTCACCTAAACTAGTCCCATGTAGAAAGGTATTTTGCTTAAACTAGCTGTAGAGAAAGAATAAGCCAGAAAGAAAGTTTCTCTAGAATCCTGGATCATAACTGGCTATATACTCTCCCATGTTTTTGGAACTGTGCCAGCCCCTTACCTCCATATTAAAAGGCATGAAAAAATGCATAGAGAGTCTTCTATCCAGAAAGAACTGGGTACTTCTCTGGTTCACATCTCCACCTTCTCAGAAGTAACAAGAGCAACAAAGAGGGAAATGTCCGTCATTTCTAAGAAAAAGAGACTTTTTACCTCCAGCCTCATAAAGGATTGGAAAAGTGACCCTTCCATATGAGCTAAATTTTAACTCTTTCAATTAGCACAATGGTAAGTAAAATCAGTTCAAACATATTTTAGCCAAATATTTTGTATTGTTTTCATTTTTACTACAAGCAACATAATCACTTGATTGCTGAAATTAAGAAAAGAACATGTATGAATTCATTGGAAGGATATCCCAAGAATACATAACCAACACCCATGAAAAGATAGAACTTGGGTGGTTTCCCAGTACCTCAGTATCACACAAGGCTCTTCACAGTCAGACTTTCCAACATTCACACTTTTCTCCAAATCCATGTAATTCCCTGTAGCACTCAAAATATTCATTATGCACTTTTAGCCATTACACTAACCCTTGGCTTTCTCTCCCCTACTTTTTTTTGCCTTTACTAATCCCTATTTATCTTTCAAGCATCAAGATACAGACTACTGTGTTACTTATTCAGAAAGTCTTCTGTGACACTCCACCTCTAATGTCCTTTCTCTTGGCCAATATCACCATGTGTATGCCTCTATTATATAATAAACACCTATATCAACAAAAATGCAAACTAGCTTATGAGATCCTATATTCACATTTATCACTATTTATTTTAACTTTCTGTTTATTTTTCTTTCTCCACTACATTGTAATCAACTTGAATGCATTAACTATGTCTTTGATTGGATTCCCAACAGCTTGTACATTACCTTGTCCAATAGGTAATCATTAAAATATGTAAAATAAAAGAGTAGGTGAATAAATGATCCTCTATTTCTTGAAATACCTATTGCTTCAACAATTCCATTACTGAATCTTGGAGGGAAATGGTGAGAACAAAGGATACATAAATTAGGTAAAGGAAGCAGAATCTAGTTGATATCAATATGCACTTATAGATCAGCATTAAGCACTACATTTGGGCCTATCACTCTGTAATCATTTGTTGGCATACTGGGACACTCAAGCAGCTTCAACATTGGAATTGGGCTCACACAGAGACCTCACCTTGATTCCTTCCCATCCCCCATTCACAACTGTTTAAAGAAATGGTTGTTGAAAATCTAAAAGCATATTATCAGACCCAGTAAGATACACAGGCTTCAAGCAACTATATGACATAAAACAGGTGCTTACCCAGAACTATTTTAAAGTAGCAATAGGAAAATATCTCTAATAAAAGACCATTTTCCAGAATTTTTCATTATTTTGTGACCATCTTAAAGATGATTAACCCAAGACTGATAGGAGGTCAGAATACCTGGGTAACCTCTGCATTACACAGCACTGGAAATATAGCAAGTAATGCAAAGAAAATATAAGTATATTCCAACCATCATTCAAGGTGTCTCCATTGCACCACAATAAGTATACAAGAATCACTCATATGATTTTCTATGTAATTTTTCTACATAATTCTCAGAATTTCACAAAATGTAGGCAGAATTGCTGCTGGGAAAATTGTTGGGAAATTCTTCTAAGGTTCCCAAGTAGAATAAAGTAGAATCACTCACAAGTATACAAAAATTTCACCCACTGTGTGATCTTGAATAAGTTACTTCACTCAGTTATACATATACGTGTGTGTGTGTGTGTGTGTGTGTGTGTGTGTTTTTACCTTTCTTTCTCATTAGAAAGTAAGTGTCTTGAGGAACTGGATTTTGGTTTTTTTTTTGTTCTCTGCTATATCCTAGTGCTTAAAACAATGATTGCAACACAGTAGGCACTCTGTAAACACATGACAGGAAACATAAAGGTATGAAACATAAATAAATTACCAGCTAAAGAATAGGAGCTACTGAGGGCCAAAAGGAGGGAAGGCTCGAGTCAGTGTTAAGACTGGGTCCAGAATCAGGACCTATCGATAGAGAAATGGGTAGAAAAAAGTAGAAACACGATAAGATATGGAGTCAGAGTAGTCATATATTCCTGTATGTAGGGAATTCCTGTAGTCATACATTCCTTTCTGTAGAGGATCGGGTTAGTCTAATGTATTTCTGGTGAACAGCATCTTGACATATGCAGATGTTTGGAAATGACAGACATGTGTGCCTGGTCCCACTGCAGTCTACCGGGAGAAATCAGCAGCTGATCAAGTTAATAATGTAAGACCAATATTTGAGTTCTGTCTTCTCAGTACGGACACTCTGATAACTCTCCTCTTTTGTAATTGTCAATTCCTAATTGGAATTACAATATGTGGCCCATTTCCTAATAGAATCCATTTGAGGTTTTCATAGTATCTTTAAAAGTCCTGTTTTTTTCATTCCACATCCCTCTAAATAACCATTTATTTCTCTCCTTTTCTTTCAATTAGACTTTTAAAAGTTATCTCTTTTTGTTTTATTTGCCTCCAAATTATTTTTCAATTTACTACACTCTGACATCTGACCTTGTAAGTCCATAGAAACCTTTGCTGAGATCATCCTTAACTTTACACAATGATCCCTGTGTAATTAAATTCAACAGCTGTCTTTCAATTTTTGTCTCATATGACCTTATGCTAGACAATGGTAATCACCTTTCCTTTTCATGTGCATTTTTTCCCTTGATGTACATGAGACAAGGTGAGTTTTTTCTTCCTATCCATCTGGTTAATTTTCCTCCACCTCTCTGTAAGACCCATGTTCTCTTACCCAGCCAATAAATGATAATGCTCCTCAGAGCTAAATCTTACTTCCTGTTCCATTTCACTCCATATTTTCTAACAGGGCAATCTCATCCACTCCCATGATTTCAATTACCACCTAAACACTACTGAGTCCTAAATTTATCTGCAGTCCAGAACTTTCCTCTGAACTCCAGACCATATATCTAAAAGCTTACTCAACATCTCTGTTTGGATGCTTAAAAGGACCTAAATTTCAATATATCCAAATGACTCATAATAAAATAGTAACTTATTAAACTCTTTCCCTGTTGCACATAATGCTGTCAGCAAATTAGGTAATGCCATCATGATCCTCCTTATTTCATAGATGAAGAAAATGAGGCAGAAAGAATATAAATAAATTGTCTGAGTCCATACAATTGACAAGTCTCAGACTCAACAACTGAATCCAGGCCTCATGGGCAGAGATTAATTTCTAAACCACTATACTATATTGCTTCCAATATTCCTATCTAAATCTGGTCTTCTTTCAATATCATCCATCGTTTTTCTCTTGTTCTTTTGGAAAAATCTCCAAAGTACTCCATATCTTATTTGTTCATTCAACACACACACACACACACACACACACACACACACACACACACATACACATAAACAATCTAATTTTACTAGTTAAAAATCAAGGCCCAAGTAATAGTTAGATAATCTAAAATCCATTCAGCCACTTTCATGCCCTCCATTTCCACACACTGGTCCAATCTAACATTTCTTCTACCCTCATTGTATTGTTCAATATCTTACCATTTTCCTTCCATATACTCTGGTACCCTTAAAGGTTTTCTAAACTAAAATTTGAGTGATCTTTTCAAATGTAAATCTGATCAGATCAGCTGCTGTTTAAACTATTTCAATGGGTATTCCCTACTCTGAGGCCAAAGCCAAAATCTTTAACCTGTTGTAGGGCTTTGTGTAACCTGGACCTTATCTCTTTCTGCAAATTCATCACATTACCCTATGCCTTGATTTAATCAAACTTATTTCAGTTACTTGAATTAAGTATACTCTACTTGCTTCAGGGCCTTTGCACATACTTCCTTCTCTATCTGGAACAGTCTCTTAAAATTATTTTCCTTAGTTAACTCCTTTCCCCTTTCAGACCTCAGCTCAAATTAATATCTATCACAGAAAACTCCCTTCAGCACTCATTATAAACAAGGTTCCTGTGCTTTCCTAAAACCAGGTTCTTATCTTTTAGGGCCTTTACATTAGTTTAATCACTCATTTCCTTGTACAGACTGTGATGGGAGTTTTGTCTGTCATTCACTTATTATATGCCCAGAACCTACCTCAACACCTGCTGTATTATTGAAAGTAAATGAATATGTCAGTCCACTAAGTAAATTAGCTACAGTAATACATTTTTAAGCTATAAAGCCAATTTGTATGATAACATTCTATTTGTAAAAATAAAATTGTCCTTAAAATAATCCTAGTGTTAAACATCTCAGATTGTATAAACTAGAAAGATTAAAAACAATATATATATTTAAGAAAAATCAGTGCACAAATTATATTTTTTTCATGCTCATATATTTTGTTAAGGATGAACTGAATCACTCCATGGATCAGTCATTGTCATTCTTTCATGACCTCAGATCACACCATCTGTCCCATAAACACATGGCCTAGACCATAGGGAAGGCAGAGTAATTTACTTTAAATAGATTAATACAAAATTAATTTCCATAACTTAAAAAAATCACTACTGCTAATTCACATAACATTATATAAAATGCTTTAATAATGTTGCTTCACTTTAAAGAGAAGTGATGAGATAAGACAGTGGAAAGAACATGGGCTCAGGGATCAGACGGATATGGATTTGAATCTTGCCTCTGTCATGGACCAACTATACAGCCATGAGAAAGCATCTTAACACTCATAAACCTAACATTTTATCTGTAAAAATAAGCAGTATAAATATCTTCTTCACAGAATTATAAAGCAGGTTAAATGAGGCCCTGGTCCAGTAGCTCAATTGGTTAGAACATCATTGCGATACGCTAAGTTTGGGGGAGGATCTAAGGTCAGGGCACATACAGGAAGCAACCAATGAATGAAAGAATGCATAAATAAGTAGAACAACAAATAAAACGTGCTCTCTCTCTCTCC
This sequence comes from Tadarida brasiliensis, assembly GCA_030848825.1. Lineage (NCBI taxonomy): Eukaryota > Metazoa > Chordata > Mammalia > Chiroptera > Molossidae > Tadarida > Tadarida brasiliensis. The sequence continues at coordinate 73,602,202 of CM061269.1, read as the reverse complement.
TCTCTCTAAAAATCAATGAATTTTAAAAAAGGGTTAAATGAAATATAAAACCTAATATTATCATGGATTTTTCCAGCAACTAAGAAATTTTATATAGTAGATTATCATTCTGAATCAACCAGTGATTAACTGTGACCTTGGTTCTATCTCAGCCCCTCAGTTTTCCCCATATTGATAATATCCCATTTACACCTGCAGCATGGAAAACTTTACTTTCTATCCAACAATTCCAATACGGTTTCGTCATATTTTGGCAGTGGTTTCTTTTCTTAAGATAATCTTACATTTCTCTTTGCAATAAATTACCAATTGTTAACACACATTAAAAGTAGTTTATATGCAATATTTCCAACAACAGAGTACAGGAATACAGTGTGTATTTGTTTAAGCAAGTGAACATTCTTACTTGGAATTCAAAGTTTAAATAAATCAGGTGGCTTTTATGAGGCAATTTTGTTGTCCTTTCTGTCTGAGGAGTTTTGCAGCCTGAAATAAGGAAACTATTTGAAAACAACATTTCAATGTTTTAAATATATAAAGTGAAATACACATCTACTGTCCTAGACAGGTGAGTTATTCATATGTCAATCTGACTTTTATGTATATCTTACTATGACCCTGCATAAAGATCAGCAGTTTCCGAATGATAATTATCTCTCAAAGAAGAGGTATCCTCCAATTTAGAAGGCAACTACCTTTTCAATTAATACTTGTGTATCAATTTTCACTTGATAGAGTTAACTTTTGTCTTCTTTCAGACTGACTTCATATCATAAGCAAGATTATTTGTCAAACTGAGCATTCACAAATGAGCTCCTGCTTCTCAGCGTAACTCACAGTTGTGATAACCCAAAGCTAAAGCTAGTGCAAGGAGTAAGCATAGGACTTTAAATATATGAACAACTTGAAACCAAAATAAATAGTGCATGTAGAAGAAAGTGAGCGAGGAAGAGGATGCTGTAAATTGTATGCCAGACTGATCTCTGCCATCACTGAATTAGGCTGAATTTGTTTACTTTGTTCTCTGAGGCTACTTATTTCTCCCAAAAGCCTATAGCCAAGACTTGTGATAAATATCTCATTTAAATGGCATCTGATACTACAGCTAAGTTACTTCTTTATCAACATCTAGTGTAATAATGGGGTTGGATAGAGCTTTACTAAATGTACTCAATATATTTTGACAATCACTAACCATTTAATCTTTGTCATGTCTCATTTGGGAAATTTCATTTTAAGATGGGATATTCAGGTCTAGGAGTAGGCTATAATTAAGGATTTAGATGTCAAAGTTATAGGAGTAGTAGAGATTAAACAGTTAGAATTGTAGGTGGTTGAGAGAAGCCTTGTGGAACATTTACAGTTAAGGGGTCAAGAAAGGAACTACATTCTGCAAAGGAAAATAAAAAGAACTGATCAGACAGGAAAAAAATAGAAATGAGTAAATAAAATTGAGAAAAAAATAAATTGTGCTACTTAAGAAGTGAACTATACTATTTTATGCCAAATGTACAGAAGTAAAAAAAATGTGGCTTGAGAAGATCCATAGGATTTCGTAATGAAGCCATCACTCTTCAATTTATGTTTTATAAAGTACTTTTATATGCATTTTTTCAGTTTAATTCTCAAAACACAATACTACAAGATCAGCATAATAATATAGTAGAACAAGTTTTGCAAATGAAAAAAATAAAAACAAAACAAATCTAAGACTTTAGACCCAATGATTTGTGCAAGATCTTGCAGTTACTAAATAAGAACGCCAGGAAAATCATTTTGCTTCATTTATAATAACAATAACATTAACAACAACATTAAATGAAAGTTTATGTTTAATAAGTATCAGGTACTTAGTTCATTATCCTCTCATTTAATCCTCACAAATACCTTATGAGGTATGCTTTATTACCCCCATGTTCAGATGCAAAATCTTAGGCCACTGAGGGTTAACTGACTTGTCCAAGGTCATACAGCTAGTACTTTAAAGGATATTTTCAATTCTGCTTTTCCAAATTCTTGTCTCCTTGGTCATCTGTCGGATGCTGTGAGATAAATGTACTTGATTATTTCATTCTAATACAACAGACTCCCTATTTATTCTACACATTAAAGATCATGTGAGTCTCGCTATATGTTTGGGATTTTCCTCTACCTTACCAATACTTTCTAAGTACCAATGCAAGTCAAGGAATAGGTTTCCAGATTCATGTTAAACACTGGCATCAAATTGAACACACATGAAAATTAGTTCAACCATCCCAGTGGTTTGCTCTGTTTCATATTCTCCATAATCTGAACAAAACTAAAAATATGTTTCCCCTTTAGTTACATCCCTCCTGAACTCATCTATCGCTTGACTGGACAAAGATTAAATATGCATCAAGACATTGAGTCCGTGGGATCTAATTCAGCTATGTATGGACACTGGAGTTGGACCCAAACTCTGGCCCTCACAGGACACATGAGCTTTTGAAGGTTCAATATCTTTACTTAATAAATGGAGAATATCAGATCTTTATCCATAAGGTTGCCATGAAAATGAAATGGCATAGTATTTCTAAAAGTGTCTCACACATATCAGGACTTCATTAAATACTTAAGGTCTAACTCCCTTGCTAATATTGTCAATAAATTCCCAAGAAAAAAAATATGTACAAAAATTAACTTTAGAAAGTGGAGCAATGTTTCCCTATTAATAATTTATGTATTAATCATGGTTTCAGTCTCTTTACTTTTGACTTTTAATAAATTAGTAAAAATATGATAGAAGTCATTTTTCACTGTTTGAGACTCACTAAATATTTCATTTTAGCCTCCGCAGAATCAAGTGACTCCACTGCTTCCTGACCACATTAAAAGTTCTAATTTGACCACACTGCTAGTTTGGATTTTTCTTTCCCTTTAGTCTCATCTCTTAAGCTCACTGCCTAGATGACTAGAAACTAGTACAGAGTCACAGATGGTGCTTTGCAAATTTTACTGGAGGGATACTTAGCAAATACACGTTTCAGGTTTTACTGGGGTAGCTCTGATCACTGACTGAGTGCTTGGGCCAACGCCACACTCGTGTGATTACTGAACCTTTACCTCTGCAGGCAATGCAGTTCTTTGACAATTAAACTGTCTTTCCCAAATTATCAAACCCTGAGCCCATCAGATGTACCTTGAGAAGCAGAGTTATGTGTTCAAATATGCCAGTCCCTCTCGGATTCCCAGCAAGCATCTTCCCTTTTTCTGAAAGCTCAATTAGCATCCAAGAACACACTTTAAGTAATGTTGTTGGAATGTTCTATCTTTCAAAAACGTACGCTAATCATGACACTTTTCTTTGTTATTTTGTGGGGATGTTATATGGTCACATAACTAAAAATTCCAGAAGTAGAGCAGGTTTTCAGTAAAGCTTAATTTAATAGCTAAATTATATCACCAAAACCCATTTCTCCATCTCTTAATTGGCCATTGGCCTCATGCTGTCTCCATACTACGATTCTCTGCAGCTACCTCTACAGAGAGACAGAGAGACACACACATACACATACACACGCAGAGAGAGAGACAGAGACAGAGACAGAGGTCGTATATCTGTAGAATTTGTTATTTCTATGGTGCAAGTGCTCCCGACGTGGCCATTTCAAACTACCAACGTGGTGTCACTGGATGCAAAGTGGGTTGTGCAGCTCTCACTCTCACGGGGCAGTTAAGGGCCAGCTCCAACTCACCTCTGGTAGCTGCAGCTCAGCATTCGTATTATTACATCACAAAGTCTTGGGGGACACTCAGAGTTTCTTCTGGTAGCTCCCAAGGAAGGACCAGGAAATGATTTTTCCCAAAACACCCCACTAGTTTTTGACAATGCCTCACGAACTCTGATTGGTTTATGGACCCATACTTGTTGGACTTTTGGGGAGAATAAAATAAATTAATTGGCTTAAGTTAGTCCAAGGCTATCTCTCCGATCTGTGGACCAGGCCCATCAAATGTTTCTCCATTGGATAGAATGAAATGAAATCCCCATTCAGAAACAAGAAAACTGCTCATTTAAAAAGATAGATGCAGGAAAGGAGGGAGGGAAGGAAGGGAGAATATAAAAAATCAGAGCATATAAAAAATCATTTAGATTAAAGTATCAGCACTATAATTGATTGCGAGCTCTATGAAGGCAGAGGCATTTCTGTCCTCGGCCTCCTTTTATTGATACTATTGGCAAATGTTCAATAAATAGCTATTGAATGATAAATAGTAGGAACTCGAATATTTTTGACTCAATGAATGAGAAAAGTCAAAATTTTTACACAAATAATGAGTTACGTAGGTTTCTCATTGTTGAAATTCTCTCTGAATTTTAATACATGGACCAGCATGTGTTAACAGTTTTATAACTAGTTCTGCTACTTAGAGTAGTTCATACCCCCAAAATGATCCACAGCCATTATACTATACATATTAAAGTGTAGCCTATGAAAAGTTTTGCTAAGGTACTAGTATATTTTTCTGTTTTTTTCTATGAGCATTGGCCCGTTATCACGTACCACTTGTCTATTGATGGGCACCTGGGTTGCTTCCACAGTAAAATAATAATAACAACAACAATAACAACAACCCATTTTAAGATGTTGATAGGCATTAACTCACTGTGCCATCCAGCCAGTGGAGTATGCAGTAGGACGGTACATGGTCAGCCATACAGGATGAGGAACAGAGATCAAGCAGACAGAACCCATCTGTGCTCATCGGGGCCACTGCTTCAACATCCTTATTGATTGCTAAGGGCCTTATTTGTCTTCTTGGGGAGATTTGAAATAATTTAGAAGTAGCACACAGACGAGCATCCTCTTATCTTCTCTCAATATAGCATTTTTGCAAATGTTAAAATAGCTACTCAATTGTTCTCTTACTGGGGTCCTTGTATTTCTTGGACTATGTGGCGATTAATAGCAGCCTGCAGTATTCTGTTGTTCTTTGTGGAAAAACTATGCTGCTGTTTCTGGAAAGAAATGATTGGTACGTAGCTTACAGAGTCAACGTCTGAATTTAATGGAGCATAAATGGGTGGTACTGCTCGTGAAGGAGGCATATTATCCGTTTAAACAGCTTTCAGTTTTACACATAAATTAGGCCTTCGACAAGCGTTGGAAGAAGAGAAACCGCACAGTAATGAATTAACATGCTTGTATATTCCTAACAAAGAAACCATCTCTTCTGAAAAGAAGAGAAAGCTCCGGTGTCTCTGCTACATTTGGAAATCTAAAATTAATTACTGACTTTTCCATATTGTTTCAACCACTTTGTTTGCCCATTTATTGTAAGATGTATATATGGTCATTTTTTTACGAGACTCATAAACCTCAAGCTGCAAACAAGATGATAGATGACCAATTTATCACACATGCCCTTAGACACAGAGTTAAACCTAACCTAAGTAAGAAGTGGTCACTGTCCGCTTTGTAAAGGTCTTTCTTACGGCACCGGGGGAGAAAATGAAATGGTAGAATTCTCAAATAGCTGCAATTGAAAAACATTTTATATGCTTCTCCTGTATTTCCCCTACCCCTACAGATTTGCAATGGGTCTTAGAATCCATCTTGGTAAATATATTTATGCGAAAAATGACAATAGTTTATTGAATATGAAACTTGAAAAACTTCTCATCTAGTATATGTAATATCACAATTCCCATTCTTGCAAAAATAAACATATTTGTCATTAAAGTTGCAGTAAATTTAAGGAAAAATTAATATGAAGCATACTTTTCAAGTTATCATTCTCTCTGTATTATAGCAGCTGTGTCAACTAGGGAGAACCCCATTCAATTAAGCCCAAAACTCTAGGCAAGACTGCCCAACCTCTTGCGGACTGTTTATTCCAGCTGAGCCCTACCGCATTGCTTCCCACGGCTGTCATCTCACAGTGTTCCCTAGGGGGTTGACAAATAACCCAGGTACCTCTTGCAGTCCAGGTGGGATTAAGCTCTTTCCTGACCGTAATCTGAGACTAGGAAGCCATAACTTGTTTTTTGGCCATGTTATAAACTGTCTGTCTAGACATCATAATGCTCATAGTTATAAATGTTGAAATAATTAGTATATGCCAGATACTTCACAGTAAAATAATTTTAACATTTTCTACATACCTGTCCACTTATCTCTAGGAATGGAGACTCCACACCTTCTTTAGTAGCTTATTCCACTAGTTAAAGTCAATAACCCAATCCACCAAGACCTTCTCTCCTCCACTGAATTCAAACCTTCCTGCCTCACAGTTGACCCTTTGTTTCCGCCTATGTCATTAGGTGGTAAACAGGTAGATGGTAAATTTTGCTGAGGTCCTCTTCCAGAAGACCCTACAAGATACAACAGAATATAATTAAATTTTCAATGGACTGATCAATAACCTAATACAGCTCTAGTGTTAAAAAGACTCAGCCACTGAAAGTATTAGTTTTTCAGAAATATGACAATTCATTTGGCATAGAGGCAGGGCTGTTATCGTTTCATTTTGTTTTGGGGGCAAAGGGGCACTAATAAAAATCAGAGAGCTTAGTAGCTAGAAAAATATACGCAGGGAATCATTGGTCGAAACAGAGCCAAGCTTCTGGCCCCATGTGAGCGCTCTGCCACCATCTCGTCCTCTGTCTCTGAGCGGAAGAGTTCCAACCACCCAGCAGGAGGGTTCTGTAAGATCGTGCGTGTAAAAAACATAAAACACTACGTGACGCAGACAATGTGCTCAACGATATTACTTCTTATTTGTGGCTATTACGTTCTTATAGTTATTTTTATGACTGTATTTTAATTTCCTTTGAAGGTAGAAAGAAAGTAATACTACATTTGCCTGGTATTTATTTAAGGTAATTCAGATGAACATGAATGCCTTTTTATATACAATATTAAAGAAAATTAACAATTTCAATTGAGAGGCAAACACAATATAGTAAAATATATATATTCTTCAAATCTTCTATACAAGTAATTACAGAGGAGGGAAGAAAAGGATTAGGTGTGGAGAGAACTGTTAAAAGATGTTTGGGATTATAGACTCCATTTATTTTAAATTTATTTAAAATAAGCTCCATTTAAAACAATTTTTTTTTCCTTTATTGATTTTAGAGAGAGAGGAAGTGAGAGGGAGAGAGAGATAGAACCATCGATGAGAGAGAACATCGATTGGCCGCCTCTTGCATGCCTCCCACTGGGGATCCGGCCCACAACCTGGGCATGTGTCCTGACTGGGAATCGAACCAGTGACCTCTTGCTGCATGGGTCGATGCTCAACCACTGAGCCACACCGGCCGGACTAGGCTCCATTTATTTATAATGAGAACTAACAAATCATTTTTCTTTTCTCTCAAAAATAATTTCCTTGAGGGTCCCTATTTATGCTAATTTGAGACAATGATGATTATACCTTGGATTAACTCTACTCAAGGAACATCTTGGTATTCGGAGACGCATGGACTTGGAGGGCAGACAAATTTGTGTTACATCCCTAAATCTTTCCCTTTCTAGGTGTGTGACCTTCAACACATTCCTGCGTGTCTCTGAACATAGTAATGCAGGCTTTTCTTGAGAATCAAATATGGTGTTGTGCTGCGAGGTCACGCATTTATTAACACTGCTCTCAGATATACAAAGGAGATATCACTTCTGCACATACTGTAATTAATCTGAGCTTTCTCTGGACACCTTACTTCTCACCTCGCTGGGAAGACAACAAAGCAATATCAGTACAATACGATAAACTCAGTCCCACCCAATAATTTTAAAACTTTCTTTGGATAACTAAATTCCTTTTGGAATAATAATTATTTCATGTCCTTCCCCTTCCCTTCTTCTTTCCAAAATAGGATATAAAAATGGGGAGGTGGGGGAGAGGCTATGCTGACTCCCAGAGGCCAAGGGATGCATAGCAGGCAGAAGGAAGATTTCCAGTTACAGGAGCACTCTCCCAGGAGATATGAGGACTGCTGTCTCACTCCACTGGCGCTAACCTCCTGAAACAGAAGGAACTATGAACATTGAGTAACTCTGGGATGCTTGACCTCCTGTGGGCCTAATTAAAATACCTTCCTAGTCACTGTAAAATTAGGCCTGTTTGGACTAACTAGGTGTCCAACAATGGACTCACCCTATCTTATCCATCATGCTAAAATAGTATTAAGTACAGCATAACCACCATGAACACTTTCTAGTATTCAAAGCCCCACCCTTTTCCTCCTGAGTGAACTGAGCCGTGAATTTCTTCTGATGTGTGTTCCCTTGCATGACAATTTTTTTTTTTCACTTTGGGGATATTTGTTTTATTCGTTGATAATGTGTTGGTATCTTCTAAGGTGAGGTTGGTACCACCCCATCTCTGCCTCTGCTGGTGGTGTTGGCAGGGTAATTCTGCATGTAGAGAACTTTGGGCCTGTTCTCTATTTCCTCGGGCTCTGGTAGCCTTTCCTGACAGTTGGGCCCCTTCAATGTCCAGGGGCTGGATGCAGATGTTTCTTTTCCTGGCCTGGAGGTGTTCTACCCAGCTTTCAGACAGGGACCCTTTACCTAAAGTTCTGATGCTACAAGTTTGATGGCAAGTTTCCAGGCAGATCCTGACTTCACCTGCACAGCTTGCCTAGCAGCCATGGAGGTGCTGGTCCTTCCACACCACATGGGAACACTGTCCCAGGAGGGCCGTCTATTAGGTAATCCTGACATGCTGATACTTTTCTTCAGGTGCAGTTGTCCATATGTTGGTAACTATTGTAGACTTCAGAGCTCCTGAAGAATACAGGGCCAAAGCTCCTCTTCCCTCAGTATTTCCTTTGACCTATTTAACGTATCTAACATATATCCCCTCCTGGAACCCTCCCCAGAGAGCAGAGGTTGTAGCACACATCTTTTTCCATTTCTCCTTTCCCTTCATTCTTCCCACAGTCTTTACTGATGAGATCAGCTTTTCTTTCCGTTTTATTTCTTATCAGATTAAGATTCCTTCAGAGTTTTCCAGGCTCCAAATTTATATGGCTTTTTCTAAAGAAAGAGTAGAATATGGAGAGAGAAATTAGCTTAATGACAATGGGGCATAAGTGGACAAGTATGTAGAAATTGTTAAAATTATCCTGTGAAGTATCTGGCATATACTAATTACTTCAACATTTATAACTATGAGCATTATGCTGCCTAGACAGTTTATAACATGGCCAAAAAACAAGTAATGGCTTCCTAGTCTCAGATTACAGTCAGGAAAGAGCTTAATCTCACCTGGACTACAAGAGGTACCTGGGTTATTGGTCAACCCCTAGGGAACACTGTGAGGTGATAGCTGTGGGAAGCCATGCGGTAGGGCTCAGCTGGAACAAACAATCCACAGGAAAAGAGGTTGTAAGAAGCATGAGCCATTGAGATCCTCCACTATGTTTTGTGTGGATCTGGGAAGCACATCTTCCATAAAATAGGGTCAATAATTATAAGAAGCTTTTTGCTGTTTATGAAACTTGTTCTTCAGATTTTAAAAGAAAAGTTTTTTTAATTTATTGGGGTGACACTGGTTAAAAAATATTGTATAGGCTTCAGGTGTACAGTTCTATAATACATCACCTGTATGTTGTATTGTGTGTTCACCACCCAAAGTTAAGTCTCCTTGCATCACCATTTATCCCCCCTTTAACCTTTTCAACCCCCCCAACCCCGCCACCCTGCTTTCCCTCTGGTAATCACCATACTGTTGTCTGTCTATGAATTTGTTTGTTTGTTTTTTGCTTAATCCCTTCACCTTTTACACCCAGCTCCCAACCACCCTCCTCTCTAATAGCTGTCAGTCTGATTTCTGTATCTATGAGTCTGTTTCTATTTTGTTTGTTTATTTTGTTCATTAGATTCCACATGTAAGTGAAATCATATGGTACTTGTCTTTCTCTGACTGGCTTATTTCACTTAGCATAATACTCTCAACGTCCATCCACGCTGTCCCAAAGGGTAAAATTTTCTTCTTTTTTCACAGCAGAGTAGCTGTGAAATGGACCACGGCTTTTTTATCCATTCATCTACTGATGGGTATTTGGTATACTTACAAATCTTGGATATTGTAAATAACTCTGCAATGAACATAGCAGTGCATATATTCCTTCAAATTAGTGTTTCAGGTTTCCTCAGATATATTCCCAGAATTGGAATTGCTGGGTCATAAGGCAGTTTTATTTTTAATTTTTTGAGGTAACTCCACACTGTTGTCCACAGTGGCTGCACCAGTCTCCATTCCTAACAACAGTGCATAAGTGTTGCCTTTTCTCCACATTCTCACCAACACTTCTTTGTTGATTTATTGATGATAGCCATTCTGACAGGTATGAGTCATGTGACATCTCATTGTGGTTTTAGTTTGTATTTCTCTGATGATTGTGACATTGAGCATCTTTACATATATCTATTGGCCATCTGTATATCCTCTATGGAGAAGTGTCTATCTGCCCATTTTTAATTGGATTGCTTGATATTTTTGGTGTTGAGTTGTAGAAGCTCTTAACAAATTTTGGATACTTAAGCCCTTATCAGATGTATCATTGGTGAATATATTCTCTCATTCATTGGATTGTCTTTTCATTTTGTTGATAGTATCCTTTGCTGTGCAAAAACTTTTTAATTTGATAGAGTACCATTTGATTATTTTCTCTTTTGTTTCCCTTGCCTGAGGAGCTATATTGGCAAAAATATTGCTATGAGAAATCTCTGTGATTTTAGGGCCTATGTTTTCTTCTAATATTCTTATTGTTTTGAGTCTACATTTGGTTTAATCCATTTTGAATTTATTCTCGTGTATGGCGTAAGAAGGTGGAGTAGTTTCTTTTTTTGCATATATCTGTCCAATTTTCCCAACATCATTTATTGAATAGAGTATCTTTACTCCATTGTATGTTTTTGCCTCCTTTGTCAAATATTAATTGACCATTAAGGTGTAGGTTTATTTTTGGGCTCTCTATTGTTTATCTATATGTCTGTTTTTGTGCTGGTACCATGCTGTTCTGATTACTATGGCTTTGTAGTATAGTCTGATATAAGGTACCATTATTCCTTCAACTTTATTCTTCTTTCCCAAGATTGCTGTGCTTATTTGGGGTCTTTTGTGATTCCATATAAATTTTGGAATATTTGTTCTTGTTCTGTGAAATACATCATTGGTTTCTTGATAGGAATTGTATTGTATCTATAGATGGCTTTGGGTAGTATGGACATTTTAATGATGTTAATTCTTCCTATCCATGAACACAGTATAGGCTTCCACTTATTTATTTCTTCTTCAATTTCTTTCTTTAGTGTCATAATTTTCTGAGTACAGGTCTTTTATGTCCGTGGTTAAATTTAGTCCAAGGTATTTTTTATGAAATTATAAATGGGATTTTTTGTTTGTTTTTTTAAGTTTTCCTTTTTGATAGTTCATTATTGGTATATAAAAATGCAACTGGCCTGGCCGGTGTGGCTCAGTGGTTGTGTGTCAACCCATGCACCAAAAGACCACTGGTTCAATTCCTGGTCAGGGCACATGCCCAGGCTGTGGGCCCAATCCCCAGTGGAGGGCATGTAGGAGGCAGCCAACGGATGTTCTCTCTCATTGATGTTTCCATCTCTCTCTCCTTCTCCCTTCCTCTCTCTCTAATAATCAGTAAAGGAAAAAAAAATTTTTTTAATGCAACTAATTTCTGGATATTTATTTTGTATCCTGCTAATTTACTGAATTCATTTGTTATTTCTAATAGTTTTGTGGTGGAATCTTTAGTGTTCTCTATATACAATATCATGTCATCTGTAAATAATGACAGTTTTATTTCCTCCTTTCCAATTTGGATGCTTTCTATTTCTTCTTGTCTGATTGCTGTGGCTAGGATTTTCAGTCAAATGTTGAATAAGAGAAGTGAAAGCAGACATTCCTGTCTTGTTCCTGATCTTGAGGGAAACACTTTTAGGTTTTTCCCATTGAGTATGATGCTGGTTGTGGGTTTGTCATATATGGCCTATATTATGTTAAAGTACATTCCCTCTATTCCTACTTTGTTATGAGTTTTTATCATAAATGGGTACTGGATTTTATCAAATGCTTTTTATGCATCTATTGATATGATCATATGATTTTTATCCTTCATTTGTTTATATAATGTATCATGTTTATTATTTGCAGATATTGAACCAACCTTATGTCCTTGGAATAAATCCCACTTGATCATGGTGTATGTTCTTTTTAATGTATTGCTGGATCTGGTTTGCTAATATTTTGTGGAGGATTTTAGCATCTATGTTCATCGGCGATATTGGCCTATAATTTTCTTTCTTTGTGGTATCCCTATCTGGTTTTGGAGTTAGGATAATGCTGGCCTCATAAAATGAGCTTGGAAGTTTTCCCACTCTTACATTTTTCAGAATAGTTTAAGAAGGATATGTTTTAGTTCTTTGGTTTGTTTTTTCTTTGCTTTTTGTTTTTTAATTTTTTTCCCCTTATTGATTTTAGAGAGAAAGGAAGGGAGAAGGAGAGAGAGATGGAAAGATCAATGAGAGAGAACATCGATTGGTCACCTCCCACATGTCCCCAACTGGGGGATTGGGCCCACAACTTGGCATGTGTGCTGACCAGGAATCAAACCGGTGACCTTTTGGTGCATGGGTAGACACTCAACCACTGAGCCACACCAGCCGGATTGTTTTGGTTCTTTGAATGTTTGGTAAAATTCACCTGTGAAGCCATCCGGTCCAGGACTTTTGTTTGTCAGGAGTTTTTAATTACTACTTCAATTGCATTAGTTATAATTGATCTGTTCAGAGTTCTGATTCTTCCTGATTCAATTTTGAAAGATGATATGTTTCTAGGTATTTATTCATTTAATCCAGAATTGTCCAATTTGTCTATATGTTATTGTTCATAATATTTTGTTATAATCCCTGTATTTCTGTGGAAGTCAGTTATTACTTCTCTTTCATTTCTGGTTTTATTTATTTGGGTCCACTCTGTTTTTTCTTGATGAATCTGCTTGTGCTTCAGATTTTAAATCTTAATACATTATACCAGCCATTTTCAACCATTTTCATCTCATGTCACACATAAACTAATTACTAAAATTCTACAACACACCAAAACTTTTATTATATTTTTTGCCAATCTGACAAAAAAAAAAAAAGGTAAAATTTTGATTCATTCACAGAGGATGGCTATTGTTGTATTGACTATTGTCATTTTTTTATTTATTTGACAATCAAAGGGAAAAGAGACCAATGCCCCCTGACTAAACAGTTAAGTATTGCATGTTTTAAAAATTCTTGTGGCACACTGGTTGAAAATCGCTGCAAAATATGATCTGTAACAAAGGCCAAACAATACCAACAACTGATTCTAGGCCTTTTAAAGGGGACTTTAATTTTTATGATTGTCTAATTTTTTAAAAACAAAAACATATACAACACTGCCCATGAATATCTTATCTGTGTAAGAACTACAAATGAGTAAACATATATCTGGGATAATATTATGAATGCATCTTCTACTATATATCTCTTATACCACTTTAAGCTACTCTACAGATTCACAGTGACTATAAATCATATCCTTTTCATACCAGTCCAAACCAAACATTACATAAACAATGACAGAGTTGAATATTAGCCTTTTGACTCCCACACAAGCATTCTCTTTATGCTGTTCTATCTGGAATAAAAGTACTAGTGTTAACTAGAAAACATCTCATCTGTAATGTATATTTCTCTATAAAACAATTTTTCCTTACACTTGCCTGCCAAATTTCTTAGCCCCCTTAGTCTCCAACATTGGTCTCCAGAGTTAACTTAATCCTATTATCATTTGCCTTTAGACCTCAGCATGTGAAAATCCTTTGGGGTAGCATCTAAAGATGAGATCATCTAGCCAAGAGAAAATAAAATCAGAGCAGAGAGGTGTTGATTTTGGAGCATCAAACGATTTGAATTGTACCCCCTGCCAATCTTCTGATTTATCAGATTCTAAGAGATCATTTTTTGTATTAACCTAGAAAATTTTGAGAGGCAATGGTAGAAGTACATAGAGTCTGAATTCAGATAGACATGAGTTTGAATCCTGATTTCATAACTAAGAAATTATTTGACAAGGAGGATTGTTTCACATCTCAAAGTCTTAGTTTCTTATCTATAAAATAGAGATAATCTCTCCAAGTATTTCTATGCCATGAGGACTTGCAATAATTTATTGAAGTGTTTAGCACATATCTGGCACATGGTAGGCACAGAATTAGTGGTAGTTCTTTTAACTTCTCTCACAACCTTCCACTCCATGGTTCCCATGTCTTAGGTCTAAATTCTATCACCAACCTTTTAGCATTTCCTAGTTTCTAGGAGGGTTTATCAGTTTCTTGGAGTTCATAGCCATACAAGCAATATATTAGAAAAGAGGTAACTGGTGCTCTAAACGTCTGCAAAGCAGCCTTAATTTCTTCAAATAACAAAGAACAGTATTATTCAAAGAGCCTTAAATGGAAGTAAACACATGTTTATTTGGCCACCTTCCATGTTGGTAGCCTAAGAGGCCAGCCCATGATAACTGTGGTTATTTTCTTATATGTCACATACTTCAGTATTTTCTAGATGAGCCTGCTAAAGTACCCTGAGTATTACCGGATTTTTACTCATCATATATCCCTCCATTGTTGTTTCTAGTCTCCTTGCTCCAGACTCTTTATAAGAAGAATTATATAAAAAGTTTATTTTAACATGGCTGGAAAAATCATCCTATAAACAAATGTGGTCTAGCCTAAGTTTCTCAAAAATTATCAATTATTTCAAAATTATTATTACCAATGGTATCAATTATATACAGAAACCTACTGCTAATTTTCAACGATACTGCTAACATCAGGGACTGGGACCCCAAGCAACTCAACATTCTGGGCTTTTCTTCTGTCCTCTATAGAAGCAGAGTTTTGGTTAAGCAGTCTCTGATGGTCTATGTATCTCTTCCTTGAGATACTGCCCCAATGGTCAGTAGGGATGTGGGAATTTACTAAAGACACAAGTAAGGGAGAGACCTGACAAAAAAAACCTCTTCCTGGGATATCGTCCTGCATGGAACTCTGCGTGTATGAGCTCAAGACTTTCTTTGTGTTCTATACTCAGAACTCAGGTATCTGCTCCCCAGCTGGCAGTTCCTTCTCTTGGGAATGAAGGATCAAGTCAGAAAACAAACCGAAAATCCAGAGGGAAATAAAATTGCCTACAAGTGGGATGAAAATGGAGGGGAAGGTGGAGTCAAACTATCCAGGACAAGGCTCTTATTCCTGGATTTTTGAAGGAAAGGGAACTAGGTGAAGTGGTTGCCAGGACAACCTGCTGTTGGGGCAAGGACGGTTGTGGCAAGGAAATGAGAGACCTATGGTTGTTCCTGCTCCTGCTTCTGTCCCTGGCAACCTTCCATGGGGTCAAAGGCTGCTTGGAATGTGACCCCGAATTTATACGGGATATTAAGTCCTTGTTGGAAAAGTTGGTTCCCTCAGAAGTCCCTGGCCGAAGTCAACTGCTTGAATGGCAGATTAAAGAGATGGTCAATATAAGCTTCAAGGTCTCCCACGGGAACAAGATGCTTCGGGTATTGGGTGAGGGAAGCTTGAGTCCCTCAGAGTTTTGAGGGTTAAAGGGAGAAGGGAGGCAGGGAAGAGAGCACCTGGGTCTACCTAACATCCTCCACCAATATCATTATTCCTTCACATGTCAGTTTACTTCTCTTTTCTAGCTGTTCAAAAGGCTATCTATTTGAGAACATGGCTGAAGAATGAACTTTATAAACTGAGCAATAAAACATGGAAAGGTGAGGTACTGTTTCAATGTTAAAAGATTGTATTGCCCAAGCAAATATGAGGAAAGTTCGCTGGGGAAAACAAGGCAAACTAATCAGGATTAAATCCTGAAAGGAATGGCCACCCTTATTTTCTGATGTCCCTTCCACTCCCTCTTAGGTGTCTTCATCCTTCAAGGCAACCTTCTTGATATCCGCCAAGACCTGGAATCCAGACTGCAAGAAATATTAAAGCACTTCTCTGAAGTTGGTAATAAAAGATGTCTAG
Source organism: Tadarida brasiliensis (assembly GCA_030848825.1). Lineage (NCBI taxonomy): Eukaryota > Metazoa > Chordata > Mammalia > Chiroptera > Molossidae > Tadarida > Tadarida brasiliensis. The sequence continues at coordinate 73,586,139 of CM061269.1, read as the reverse complement.
CTAACAACACTGAAATTATGTGAAAGGAATAGGAAGGGAGGGGTGAGAGGAGGAATGAGTGATTCAGAACAGGTAGAGGGGTTGCTGGAACTTAATGGGAACCGGATAAAGACTACTTGGGTATAAATATGACAAACTCCATGTTGATTCTAAGCTCATTAGAACTTTTTGATTCTCTTTTAGCCTGTTCTGAAGATTGTGGTGAGTAGAGTACGTGAGATGCCTTGAGGCTTTAGCCCATTCTCCCATCCCCTTTGTTCTTTATGACCCGATCTCTCCTACTTGTCCCACTGAGAACCCAATTCCTAGAGCTGTGCTTCCAAGAAGCAATGTGAATGATATCTGAAAACAAAACCTAGCTTATGAATTCTTGATGCCTTGCAGAGTTTGAAGGTGCTCAGAGGCCTCCTAAAGTATAGTTTGCAACCCATAGCACCCGTGTAAGCTAAGGCTTCATTTTTCCCACTTCTTCCCCTGAGATCTGGCTTAATTTACTGAAGGTTTTGACCCATCAGAGACTTGATTGCTAGGGGAAGAAGAAATTCACAGATGCTTGGGGTAAGGAAACTCCATGCCACACCCCCCTCCAACTGTCTTCCTGTCTTCATCAGTAATAACTGAAGGCCCTGTCCTGGATTGCTGGAGCTGCCACCGCATCAGCACCCAGTGCTTCAAAGGAGAGTATTGTGGAGGTAACAAAGATGGCAGTGTGGTATTTTGAGGGATCAGTGATCAAAGTAATGAGCCATTCATTGGTTTATTCAACAAATATTTGTCGATCATCTTCTATGCAGGCCATGCTACTGTTATAAATAAAAGCTAAAGTGTTGGGCAAAATTTGTTTATCAGTATGAATTACTAGGCATTGTATCAACTTAAGGGCTGAGAAATACAAGGTCTGGACTAAAGGCAGAGAAATTAGGCTAGCAGCAGCAAGGGCAAAAGTTTCAGAGAGATGGAGAGTCTACGGATAGTAAAGATCACAGTAATCAGGAAACTGTGATGGAAATGATGAACAGAGCAAACAGTTTGAGGTAAAAAAGAATATTCCATTATGCATAAAGTTCTTGTGGTTATTTTTCTTCTCCAAAAACTCTTTTTTTTTTTTACTTTATTTGTATTGTTTACATTATTACAGATGTCCCCATCCTCTACCTCCTTGCCCACCTCCCACCTCTTGGCCCCACTTCCTCTGGCCATCACCACACTGTTCTCTGTATCTATGGGTTATGCATATATGTTCTTTAGCTTACCAATTCACTTTTTCTCCCTTCCAGAAGAGGATTCAAGGCAGCCTGAGAATCAAGAAATTGCACTATTTCTGATATTGGTAGCAGAAGTTGTAATATTGGGAAGTGCTTTGTTACTGTGAGTTTTACTCCCTCCAGACAAACATTCCTTTGGCAAAGAGACTGCCCAATCTTCCCCCTCTTTCCAATGGAAATAAAGAGAAAGAAATCATTTCAAACTTTGGGATATGATACTGACAGGAAGAAAGTGAATGGAAGTTTGATGGGATGAAAGTTGAAACAAGGGAAATGGAGGAGGTACAATGAAGTTTGAGAAAAACATTTGAAAAGTTATCTAGAAAAGGAAGAAAACAACAATTGTACAATTATTTTAGAGAGTTGGGCTACTGATATTGAAGTTGGAATTATCTTGTTTCTCTACTCTAGATTCCATATTTGTGTCACCCATCGGAGGAAAATGAAGGCAGCACGAAGGTCATTAGAGACATACTTGGACATGAAACTTGAAAAATTAATGGGGATTACAGATGAGAAGGAGAAGGAAGATTCTGGAATAGAAAAATAAATATAGACAGAGACAGATTTTTCAAGATTCTCTAAAGTATTGACTCAGAGTAGAAAACTGGGAATTAAGTTCTTATGTGGTCATAAAATCATAGTATTTTAAAACTGAAATAGAACTTAGAGTTTCTCTAGAAAAGATCCTCATTGAATCCTGAGGAACAGAAGCAATGACAGGGCGAGTGATTTGCCCAGAGTCATACAGAAAGTAACGCTGCTATGTTACAACGCATATTTAAAAAATGATATTCTGTATGATTTAATAAAAAAATACACGGTTGGTAACTCTCATTAATGGCTATAATTAGAATAACTTTAAACTGCTAAGGCTGCTTTTATTTCTATCTTTTCATTTTGTTACTGTTTCCATATTTCTCATTAGGCTTAATGTAGACCATTTTCTTGATAATACATAACATTTAATCTTCATCATGATATCACACACACATATCACAATGTCCAAAATATAAATTCTGAGGAGTTGAGGTTTGACCATTTTCCCCTAATTCTATGCTCCATGAATGAATTGTATATTAATTTCTGATTGTTTCAGTTGTTTCTATTGAACACTTTTTTGTGTATAGTACCTTTAATTAGTGCTTTACATCTATTATCTAATTGAATTTTTGCAACAATCTTCTGAGTAATATTGTTATTATCTCCATGTTAGAGATGAAGAAACAGGACATATCTAACTCAAGGTCACATAGCTACTAATCTAGGCTATGACAAACTCGTCTGGTGGCTGACCTTTGCTTATCCAAACCATCTGATAGGTACCGACAGCTAGAGACATGGACATGATAGCTAGATTAATGAAAAGAGAATAAATGTGGGTTTATTGTCATAAATATTCTTGACTACAGATAGTAGTGGCAAAGTCTAGAATAAAACGGAAACCTGGTTACATCTAAAACATATGAACTTTCCACTCAATCTGGTTTCCTTTTTTTCTGGAAGCTTATTTCAAAAGATGAACACCACAGTATGGCAGCAGGGAAATAGTTTCAGGAGTCCTGCTTCATTGGTGGGGAGAATTGTTTGGAAATCTTTCATCCCTCTAGATCTCTGAGTGCTTGCTTGTTGTTACTGCTATACTAATGAAATATTGAGTGAATGGGAATGAAACTGGGGAGAACCTGAACACTGATGTCTCTCAGTTGCTAAATTTGAAATTCATATTAAATATTCCCAAAAAGAGTATTCTTAACAACTACCATTTCCCCATGATTTAAAGCTCTTCTCACCAAAAAACCCTGAGACTTATTTACTTCATTCATAGTATTAATTAAATTATTGTCTGTATAGTGTTTTATTTTTCATTGTAAATAATTATATAAATGATATAACATACTTCCTAGGTTTTGTGTTTCTCTGTTGGCTTTAGTGCAACCTTTTAAAACTTTTGTCCCATCAACTTATCATCCCCTCCCCACTCTCACTCCAATCCATCGTTCCACTCTATAGAAAATCCAGGTGAACAAGTTGGGATATAGCTTTCATTACTTTAGCAAAACCTAAATAGTTATGTTAACATATACCACACAGTCAAATATATGTACTTCTGCAATTAAAAAATTATGCACGCTTAATGCATATTGATTTTCACACCTACTTTGTGGAAATTATTTTAATTGTTGACTGCTCACAAGTTAACTCATGTTTTCATGCCCAAACGTTGTTGACTGATCATAAGGTAACTCGTGTTTGCACTTGCATTAGCTATTTCAATTTTTGAAACTCAGGGTAATATAGGATTATTGTATTTGTGACTCTTCACCCTGAGGGTTGAAGTTCGAAAAACAGCACACTGTTCTATATTCTCATGTGGACTCTTTCTTCCCACTCCTCCGGGCATGAGACAGCAAAATCGCAGGTACGGCGAACAAAAACAATCTCAGTGTGGAGCCATCTACATTTGGACTATCTTCTAATTGCTTGCAGTTTGAACATACAGATCAAGGATATTGTAAAGTCTTTCTTCATTGTGTTCAGTTTATTATTAAAAAAAGTTACTTTTCTTGATATTTAGGTTTTTATCGCAATTATAGTATTACAAAAGTTTCAACCATGATGGATCGTGAAGGTGAAGAACTTTTCAATGAATTATGTTCACTTTATCTGTTTGTCTGAGTGATTTTGAAATATAGTGTAGTGATGTAGAAATTGATAGTTTATCGGAAGACAGTAATGAGTCGGATATTAGACCACCAAAACGACAAAGAAGAAATATAATAAGATCTGATAGTGAAAGTGATTTTGAGGAAGAGTGGATTGAAAATGATATTACACCAACTTTGGAGGATTATTCAAATATTTCGGTGCAATTGCCGACCTTAGTGATCCACGGAGCATCAGGGAAGTGACGGAATTACTTTATAGTGATGATTTTTTTTTTATTTCATTGTGTCTCAAACCAATTTATACCACCATCAAATGAAACACTTTTACAAAAAAATCTACTAAAACTGTACCATGGACAAAAGTTACCAATACCGATTCAAAGAAGTTTCTCGGATTGTTGATATTGATGGAACAAATGGAAAAATCACATTGGAGGGATCACTGGTCAACGGACCCTTTGGCTGAAGCTCCAATATTTCCTAAAACTATGAGCAGAATGAGGTTTGAGCAAATTCTTACATTTTTCCATCTTAGTGATAATTCACAAAATACATCTAATGAAGACAGACTGTATAAAATTAGGCCTCTTTTCAATTACTTTCTTTGAAAATTTCAGTCTTTGTATGTACCTAAGCAGAAGTTATCTCTAGATGAAGCAATGATACCATATAGAGGGCGCATCAGCTTCAGAACATATAATCCAGCAAAAATAATAAAATATGGGATTTTAGTGAGAATGCTTTGTGAAAGCGAGAGTGGATACATTTGCAACTTCGAGATTTATTCGGGCAAAGGCAAAAGGCTGCAAGAAACTATATTATCTGTCTTAGAGCCATATCTTGATTCTTGGCATCATGTATACCACAATAATTACTGCAATAGCGTTTCTGCAGCTGAAATATTATTATAAAAGAAAACGTTAATCTGTGTACCATAAGAGAAAACCATGGCTTGCCAAAGTTACTAAAAGAAAAGTCAAAGAATCTTCAGAGAGGGGAAATGACGTTTTTACAGAAAGGACCCATTGTCCTTATATCATGGAAAGATAAAAGACTAGTGAATATAATATCAAGTATCCATGATGCCTCTATGAAAACAACTGGAAAGTGAAAAAGAAATTCTATGGAAGCTATAGTTAAACCTGTGTGCATATTAAACTACAACAAATACATGAAAGGAGTCAATCGAGCAGACCAATATTTGGCGAACAGCAGTATCTTTCAAAAAAGTATAAAGTGGAGGAGAAAATGGCGGTGGAATGAATGGAAGCTACACAGACATTCTCCCAGGACCAAACGGGAATTACAACTAAAATAAAGACAAATCGTCGGGAAAAAGCAACAGAAAAGCAGCAGGAGAGGACCATACAAACAGGGACACTGAATGAGCCTGGTAGGATCTGCGGAGGCGCGTGAGGGTGGTGGGCTGGGAGCCCACAGACAGCAGCGGGCTTAGCGCGGCCTTAGCTGGGAGCAGCCGCGGCGCCCGCCCTCGGGGTTAAGAGCCCCAGCTGCCCCACAGCGCAGAGGGCTGGGACAGAGCGCTAAATAGCCACAGCCACTCACCTGGGGCTCCGGCAGAGGGAGGGCAGACTGGACTGGAACTCTGTGGGGACACCTGGGATTTGGAGGGCACTCAGAGTTTGTGCTGAGCTGTGGCCACAGAGGATGGTGGTGGCCAGCCAGCTCCTTCCCGGTTACACAGGGCAGCCAAGTTTGCTCCTTCCGGGACCTGTGGAAGCCCCTCCCTCAGAGATTCCCAGGTGAGGTAAAGACCAAAGAAATGCAAATTGAGGCTCATTAACAACCAGCATTGCCCCCACCCTCGGGAAATCCTCTTACACTATAAACACCTGAGGGAGTTTCTCATTCAACTGAGATCCTAAGGCTTTTCAAGTAACTGAGGCTAATAGCCTCCAGGCAAAAAGCTAGAGCATAACTGAACCTTTCCTGAGCTTGCAAATCTACCCAGGACAGTGAGACTTGACAGTGGTGTTGAAGGAGGGCCCTCCACACTCATCCAAACCCAGTAGAGGGAGCCACAAATAGAAGAACGCCAACACCCACAAGGAAAATTTGGCAGGCTCCAAAACCCACTGAAATAGCAAAAATGGTGAAACAAAGAAACAGATCCCAAATGAAAGAACAAGAGAACTCTACCGAAGATGAGATAACTGAAATGCAGTTAAGCAAATTATCAGAGGTAGAGTTCAGAGCCATGATCTTGAGGAAACTAAACAGCATGAGTAAGGACATCGACACCATGAAAACCAACCAAGTGGAAATAAAGAATGACATAGCAGAAATAAAGAACACATTGGAAGGACTGACCAGCAGAGTAGAGGAAGTGGAGGACCAGATCAGTGAATTAGAAGACAGAGTAGAAAAAATCAATCAATCAGAAAACCAAAAGAAAAAACAATGAAAAAACAGGAAGATAGCTTAAGAGAACTGTGGGACACCTGGAAACGTAAAAACATTCACATCATTGGAGTCCCCGAAGAAGAAGAAAATGAGCAAGGGTTAGAGAATATATTTGAAGAAATAGTGACAGAAAACTCTCCTAACCTGGTGAAGGAAGAAAGCATTCAAGTTCAAGAAGCACAGAGAGCCCCAAGTAAGAAGAACCCAAACAGGCCCACACCAAGGCACATAATAATTAAAATGCCAAAAATTAAAGACAAAGAGAGAATCCTAAAGGCAGCTAGAGATAAGCAACAGGTTACCTACAAAGGAAACCCCATTAGGCTATCATCTGACATCTCAACAGAAACACTACAGGCCAGAAGGGAATGGCATGAAGTAATCAAGGTCATGAAAAACAAGGATCTGAATCCAAGACTACTCTATCCAGCAAGGCTATCATTCAAAATAGAAGGTTAAATAAAGAGCTTCCCAGGCAAAAAAAAAAAAAAAAGGCTAAGGGAATATATTAGCACCAAACCAGCACTGCAAGAAATGTTAAAAGGACTACTGTAATTAATAGAAGAAATAGAAAGAAAATTAGAACCACACTGTACAAAAATGGCAATAAATAAGTACATATCAATAATCACCTTAAATGTAAATGGACTGAATGCTCCGATAAAAAGACACAGAGTAGCTGACTGGATAAGAAAGCATGATTCACATATATGTTGTTTACAAGAGACCCACCTCACAACAAAAGACTCACATAGGTTGAAAGTAAAGGGATGGAAAAAAATCTTCCAAGCAAATGGAAAGGAAAAAAAAGCTGGGGTAACAATACTTATATCTGATAAATTAGATTTCAAATGGAAGACCATAACTAGAGACAAAGAAGGCCACTACATAATATTGAAAGGGTCTATCCAACAGGAAGATATAACCTTGGTAAACATATATGCACCCAATATAGGAGCACCAAAATATATTAAAAATCTTCTGGAGGACTTCAAAGGAGAAATCGACCACAATACAATCATAGCAGGAGACTTCAACACCCCACTGACATCACTGGATAGATCATCTAGACAAAAAATTAACAAGGAAACAGAGACTCTAAATGAAGCACTAGATCAAATGGATTTAATAGATATATACAGAGAATTACACCCCAAAACTGCAGAATTCACATTCTTCTCAAGTGCACATGGGACATTCTCAAAGATAGACCATATGTTAGGGCACAAACTAAGTCTCTACAAGTTCAAGAAGAGTGAAATCATATCAAGCATCTTCTCAGACCACAATGGCATGAAACTAGAAATCAATTGCAACAAGAACATGCAAAAACATATGAACACATGAAGGCTAAATAGCATGTTACTGAACAATGAATGGGTTACCATGGAGATCAAGGAAGAATTTTAAAAATTCCTGGAAACCAATGAAAATGAACACACAACAACGCAAAATCTATGGGATACAGCGAAAGCAGTTCTGAGAGGGAAGTTCATAGCACTACAGGCCCACCTTAAGAAAGAAGAAAAATTTCTGATTGACTACCTAACCTCACAACTTAAAGAACTGGAAAGCAAACAAAAAGAAAACCCTAGAGCAAGTAGAAGGAAGGAAATAGTAAAGATCAGAGCAGAAATAAATGACATGGAGACCAAAAAAACAATTCAACGGAATAAAATAAAACAAAGAGCTGGATTTTTGAAAAGATAAACAAGATTGATGGACCCTTAGCTAGACTCACCAAGAAACAAAGAGAGAGAACCCAAATACACAAAATCAGAAATGAGAGAGGAGCAGTAACAACTGACACCACAGAAATACAAAGGATCGTTAGCAAATACTATGAACATTTATATGGCAACAAATTCGACAATCTAAGCGAAATGGACACATTTCTAGAAACACATAGTCTCCCAAAACTGAATCGGGAAGAGATAGAAAACTTGAACAGGCCAATAACAACGAAGGAAATTGAAGATGTAATCAAGACCCTCCCAGCAAACAAAAGCCCAGGCCCTGACGGCTTCATGGGCGAGTTTTACCGAACATTCAAAGAAGAACTAACACCCATTCTCCTCAAACTATTCAAAAAAATTCAAGAAGAAGGAAGACTTCCAAACTCGTTTTATGAAGCCAGAATAATTCTAATTCCAAAACCAGAAAAAGACACTACAAAGAAAGAAAACTACAGGCCAATATCCCTGATGAACATAGATGCCAAAATCCTTAACAAAATACTAGCAAATCGGATCCAGCAATACATCAAAAAAATTATTCACCATGACCAAGTGGGATTCATTCCAGGGATGCAAGGCTGGTACAATATATGTAAATCAATAAATGTGATACCTCACATAAACAAAATGAAAGATAAAAACCATATGATCATATCAATAGATGCTGAAAAAAGCATTTGACAAAATCCAGCACCCATTTCTGATAAAAACGCTCAGCAATTTGGGAATAGAGGGATCATATCTCAACATTATAAAGGCTATATATGAAAGACCTACAGCCAACATCATACTCAATGGACAAAAACTGAAAGCATTTCCCTTAAGAACAGGAAAAAGACAAGGATGCCCACTTTCACCACTCTTATTTAACATAGTACTGGAAGTCTTAGCCACAGCAATCAGACAGGAAGAAAAAATAAAAGGGATCCAAATTGGAAAGGAGGAAGTGAAACTGTCATTATTCGCAGATGACATGATATTATACATAGAAAACCTTAAAGACTCCATCAAAAATCTACTAGACTTAATTAATGAATTTGGCAAAGTAGCAGGATACAAAATTAACGTCAAGAAATCAACAGCATTCTTATACACCAATGATGAACTCACAGAAAGAGAAACTAAAAAAACAATCCCATTTACCATTGGGGCAAAAAAATTAAGATACCTCGGAATAAACTTAACCAAAGAAGTAAAGGACCTATTTGCAGAAAACTACAGGACATTGAAAAAAGAAATAGAGGAAGATATAAAAAAGTGGAAGCACATACCTTGTTCATGGATTGGAAGAATTAACATCATTAAAATGTCCATACTACCCAAAGCAATCTATAGATTTAACGCAATCCCCATCAAAATACCAACGACATATTTCACAGAACTAGAACAAACACTTCAGAAGTTCATATGGAACCAAAAAAGACCCCGAATAGCTACAGCAATCTTGAAAAAGAAGGACAAAGTAGGCGGGATCACAATACCGGACATCAGGTTATACTACAAAGCTACTGTAATCAAAACAGCCTGGTACTGGCTCAAGAACAGGCACATAGATCAATGGAATAGAACAGAGAACCCAGAAATTGCCCCAAAACATTATGCTCAATTAATATTCGACAAAGGTGGCAAGAGCATACAATGGAGTAAAGACAGCCTCTTTAATAAATGGTGTTGGGAAAATTGGACAGCTACATGCAAAAAAAATGAAACTAGATCATCAGCTTACACCATACACAAGAATAAACTCAAAATGGATAAAAGACTTAAATGTGACTCATGAATCCATAAAAATCCTAGAAGAAAATGTAGGCAACAAAATTTCAGACATCATACACAGCAAAATTTTCACTGATACATCACCTAAGGCAACAGAAACAAAGGAAAAAATGAACACATGGGAGTACATCAAACTCAAAAGCTTCTGCACAGTAAAAGAAACAACCATCAAAGTGGAAAGGCAACCCACTGTATGGGAGAGCATAACTGCCTATGATATATCAGATAAGGGACTAATTTCCAAAATATATAGAGTGCTCATACATCTCAACAAAAGGAAGACAAAGAACCCAATTAAAAAAATGGGCAGAGGAACTAAATAGACACCTCTCCAAACAGGACAAAAAAACGGCCAAGAGACATATGAAGAAATGCTCAACTTCACTAATCATCAGAGAGATGCAAATTAAAACAACAATGAGGTATAACCTCACACCTGTCAGAATAGCCGCCATCAACAAATCATCAACCAACAAGTGTTGGCGAGGGTGTGGAGAAAAGGGGACTCTAGTACACTGCTGGTGGGAGTGCAGACTGGTGCAGCCACTGTGGAAAACACTATAGTGTTACCTCAAAAAATTAAAAATTGAATTACCATTTGACCCAGCGATCCCACTCCTAGGAATATACCCTAAGAAGCCTGAAACACCAATCAGAAAGAATACATGTACCCCCATGTTCATAGCAGCGCTATTTACAATAGCTAAGATCTGGAAACAGCCCAAGTGTCCATCAGTAGACGAATGGATAAAAAAGCTGTGGTACATATACACAATGGAGTACTATGCAGCTGTAAGAAAGAAAGATCTCTTATCCTTTGTGACGACATGGGAGGACCTGGAAACTATTATCCTAAGTGAAAAAAGCCAAGCAGTGAAAGACAAATATCATATGATCTCACTTATTTCTGGAATATAATGAATATAACAGTCTGAGGAACAGGGTAGTCCCAGAGACGTGGAAGTAGGGTACAGACTGACATTTGCCAGAAGAGGGGGTGGGGGAGGGGAGCAATGAACACAGAACTTGTACGCATGTACTCATAACCAATGGACATGGACAAGAAAACTGGGGAAGGGGCAGGGAGGGAGGGGGAGGAGGGTGTCAATGGGGGAAAAAGGAGAAACATCTGTAACAAAAGTAAATTAATAAAAAAATAATTTAAAAAATTAAAAAATAAAAATTGCTTGGCTTGGCAGACAGTAGCTAGTTTTCTCCTAAACTCCCATTCCTCCTGGATACATGGCTGGACCACATTTCACAGTCTTCTCTACAGTTAGGTGTGGCTATGTTCCTGAATTCTGACCAGTGGAATCTGAGTACCGGAAGTAAGACAGCTGTTTCCAGGTCTGGCATATATAAACTTAAAGGAACAATCCTCCAGCCTCTTCCCTCCTTTTTAAGGGTGGGACGTCAACATCCAGGAATATCTCAGCACACTGACAGTGCCTCCGATCTGGTGCATCTGTTTTATATTTCATAAAGATTTCCATCAAAAGCAGATTCCATTAAGCTTCTGAGATCTTAGAATTAGCATGACATATTTACATAGTTATGATACACAAAGGCCAAAAAGAAAATTTCAACAAATTCCAAAAAATATTATGAAGAATTGTTTTCAGATTATGGCAATAAAATTAAACTAACAACAAATGATCATGATGTTTTATATATTTAGATAGTAAAAATTATATTTCTAAATAATTTATGAATTAAAAATTAAACTACAAAGCATTCAGACTCTCCAATTGTGTGGCTATGGTTCCCACAGTGAGGTCTGGCCTACAAAGAGAGATCAGAGAGCTCTTCAAGGATGCTGGGGATCCCCTCAAAAAAATGTATTCCTCAAAGTATTGGTGAAAGTATATCTTCTGGATCTCTGCCACTGTAGTTTGAGGAAGCCAGTTTTGCTGGGGGTAGAGAGACCTCATCCACCGACAAAGACTCATCGAGATTTAAGGGCTCAATGTCTCAGCTTCATCAGGGTTTTCTTACACATCCCCATCCCAATTTACAGGATCCATTATTTCCTAATTAATGTCCTCACTTGAACAGTAGAAACCTTACAAGGCTGGGAATTCAACTTGCATTATAATTCAGCCAATGGCAGAATGGGGTGTTTAATTTTCAGCAATTTTATCCCTGTAGCTACAGAAAATAAGACTTTCCCTCAGCTGGAATCTTTTATGTCATGTATGCAAGGTGAGATGAGAATTTGAATCCCTGAGACCACCCTTTCCTTCCACTAGTTTGTCCAGCAACGTAGGAGCAACCGATCAACATCACTGCAGTCCCTAGTGTTCAAAAAATATTTCAAAGTATCATATACAGAAGCACCTAACTGCTTGCTTCTTATAAGCAGTTGATTTGGAATATCTAATACAGATACTTTACATAGCTCTATAAATAAATCACACTATGAACTATCAGTACTCTTTACTACTGGAAATAATAATTAGCATCTTTACATCTAATCAGATTACAAAGCCAATTCCAGAAATCCCAAAACCAATTCAGGAACTCATCCTTATAATTCTGTTACTCTAGAACTACTTTCATCACCAAAACCATGTTAGTCTGGGTTCTTCAAAAAAACAGAACCAATAGGATATGTAGACATAGATATGTAAGAGGAGATTGATTACGGAAATTGAATCATAGTAGTATAGAGGCTGAGATATGCCATAAAATGAAGTCTGCAAGCTGCAGAACCAATAAAGCCAGTGATATAACTCTGTCAGAGTCCAAAGGCCTGGGAACCAGGGGACCCACTGGTGTACGTTCTGGAGTCCAAAAGCCCAAGAATCAGAAGCTCCCATGTCTGAGGGTTGGAGAAAATGGAAGGCCCAGCTCCAGAAGAGAGAAAGAGAATGCCTTTTTGGTCTGTTGGGACCCTCAAGGGATTGGACGGTGCCCACCCACATATTCTTTACTTAGCCTATGGATTCAAATGTTCATCTCTTCCAAAAACAACCTCACAGACACACCAGAAATACAGTTTTTTCAGCTATCTGGGCATCCCTTAGCCCAGTCAAGTCAACACATAAAAATAACCACCACAAAAACATGACCTATCAAGTCATAAATAGCAAAAAAGCATAAAAATATTGAATACGGCATTCAAAATGAGGAGCTATGAAAAGAACAAAAGCCAACTAAAAAAATTAGATTGCATTATAAATTAGTGAAATGGAAAGCAGAAAATATGGAGATAACACCAGATGCTAACAAAAACTGTCTTCACCCACACTGAACAAAAATTTTTTAAAAGACATATTAAAAACAGGAATAAAAGCATAACTATAGACAGATTTTTTTTATCTTAGGAGACTCTTCTAAACAACTACATGGCTATAATATTTAAGACTTGGATTAAATAGATACTTTTAATAAAAGTACCAATTACCAATATTGACATAGGAACAAAAAAAGTAATCCTAAATTGCCAATGTTCTTGAAATAAATTTAAAAGTGGCATGAGCACAACAACTGAAAACAAACATCATGTGTAAGGAAAAGCTAGAAGTGAAATACAACTTGTTGACTTTGACTTTGACTTGGATGGTACGACTATGATTTCTTCCCAACTTAAGTGTCTGGTGCTTAGTTGGATGCTTCATTAATGTACAGAATACAGGAAGACAAATAAGTCTAATAAAAAGGGCTCAAGCTCAGTTTTGAAAAGACTAAATACTGATGCTGTTGGTGTATCAAAAACATATTCATTCAGTGTTTAGATTCACATAAAGGAATATAGCAAGAAGATCAAAGCTAAGGAAACATTTCTTTTTGTTGTTGTTGATATTTTATTTTTTCCACATTTCAGAATTGTTTACTCAACTGGCCTTGCATAAAACAATTTTATCTTTTCCTGAATCATTGTTATATGATTACACATGATCATATTGCATAGGTAAGTAGAGATCACATCCTCCCCCCCCCCACAGACACCCTCCTCCTTATTCCACCCCCCACCAAGCTTGTTGTCTATGTCCATTGGTTTCACATACATGCAAATAAGTTCTTTGGTTTATCTCATCCCTCCCCCCTGCCCCTCTCCTCTGAGGTTTGTCCATCTGAACCATACTCTTTTCTATCTCTCCAGGTCTGTTTTGTTCATCAGCTTTTTTTGTTCATTATATTCCACAAATAAGTGAGATCATGTGGTATTTGTCTTTCTCGGATTGGCTTATTTCGCTTAGCATAATACTCTCTAGGTCCCTCCATGTCGTCTCAAAGGATTTGAGATCTTTCTTACAGCTACATAATGTTCCATTGGGTATATGTACCACAACTTTTTTATCCACTCACCTACTGATGGGCACTTGGGCTGTTTCCAGATCTTAGCAATTGTAAATAGTGCTGCTATGAATATAGGGGTACTATATTCTTTCTGATGGGTGTTTCAGGCTTCTTAGGATATATTCCTAGAAGTGGGATCACACAGCACTTGAACAAAATAAGTAGTGAACCTAAAAATATGACAGAGATCATCAGTGGAAGGTAGGGAAGTGATGAAGACCAAGGATAGAATACTAAAGATCCCAAATTATGGTAAAATTAAAATAATAAGTGGGCTGAGACAGCCAGCAATAACATGTTATTAAATACGTATCATACTAAGGTATTTAATATTAAATTCCAACCTGTTCCACAGAGTCTTACTCATTTGAAAGCCTTTATTTGAGATCCTGACTTCGGGCTGAATTCCTATCAGCTTTAAATTATATATTTCAAATGTTTGACCCTTCTATCCTCATATCTTACTGCAACTGTTTTATAATATAAATCCAAAATGTGGTCTTTGTTATTTCTGGAATCACCATTATGAGGAGGGGCTGGTTGTTTATGTTTTTAGTGTTTTATAACACAATAAAATAAAGATGATCTAATTAAACTATGTGTTCATCTACTAGAAAAGGGCTTGTGGTACTTCTGTTTCCAGATGTAAACATGATACAAATTAATTGCTTACAATCCTAATTTAAGCTTGAGCTAACAGATAACATAAACAAATAAAGTTATGTAAAAACATCTTTACAGCAAGCAAATGCTCAACCAAAATCTCATCTATAGCAATAATGAAATAATACAAATCACTTTATTACTGGAAGAATCATATACTGAGAGCCAACACACACTCCAAAGTCCAGTGTCCGCTGGGCAGGAAGTTCAGTTCTAACATTTCCCCAGGGCACACAAGTTGCTAGAGGGGCATATTTTTCAGATAGTTTGAGACCCTGGCACAGAAGAACAAATTTTTAACACCCCATCATTCTTGGGGTTACTTTATGAAGAATCCGTATTTTCCAAGGTGTTTTTCAGGATAAAGAGGACAGAGGTGAGGTTTTAATTAGTATTTTTTTTACTGGATGAAAATTTAATAATTCATTTTACCTAGAGACAACATTAAAAGGTGTTGGTCAATCTAATTAAGGTATTCAAAACAAGTTATTGGAACACACACAGACACAAATAAAAGCTAACTAGCAGTATATAAATAATATCTGGGTTAACACTGGGAGCTTCTCAATTTCCAATTATTAAAAGTCTTTCTAGCTTTAATTCCTTTCTTTCTGACTCAAAGAGAGGTTGTATCTTCTTTCATCTGAGGCAAATGCTTTCTTTTGTAATTTACATTTCCTGACCTGCATCCTCTTCTAGAACATTCCTTTATTATTTGTCTGCCATCATGTAGCTACCTCCTCTTCCTCATTACTAGGTCTTTAGTCTCAGTGTCGATCGCTATGAATTAAAGCCTCTTTTCTTCATCCTGTACCACTTCTAACAACCACCTACCCTCCATGTCAAACTTGTTAAAAGATAATTCTGTATTCCATGACTATTTCTTCATTTTCTGCTCTCCCCTCAATTCACCACAGTCAGCACCCTGCTCCTCCCCACCATGTGGAAGCTGCTCTGAGGTGGTCTCTGACCTCACTGTAATATTCAAAGAATTCTCTTTACTCCTCAAGTTACTGGTCAGTTCTGAGACTTGTCAGAGTTCCCTCCTTAAAGTACCCCACTTGTACTAAGCAGGTTTCATTTTTATTTTCAAAGTTTCTTTCCACTTCCTCTGCCTACTTATTTAGATATTGAGCACCAGATAATTCACTTCAAATCTTTTCTTAATTTATACTTGGTAGAATCTCATCCATGCATGTGATTTCAGCTATCACTTAAATAATGTCTCCGAGTCCTTAGGCTCTCATTGTGCCACTCCCCAAATCCTCGGCCTCTGCTTTTGAATACATGCCAGGTGTATCCATCTACATAGAAACACCAGCTGTAAACAGAGCGCACCTGGAACTGACGTCTTATCTTAAACCATTTCTGATTTTGTACAATTTATCCTAATCCAGACCGTCCTTCAGGCCTTATGAAGAAAGTGTCTTCATAATTATCTTTTCACAAATCCCACAAAATTATGTTAAGCCATTTTGGAATAGATGAGAAAACTGAGGCTCGATAAGTTTAAATAACTTCTTCCAAGTCATTACTTGGTAAGTGATAGAGCCAGGATTCAAATCCCAACTCTTAAGACTTTCTACTAGCTAGCTCTGGGTCGGTGGACACCATAAATTACCCACAGGGTAGAAATTTCAATGTATTCTGGAATCCTCTCTCTCTCTCTCTCATCTATCCTACCCAGTCACTCTTCAATTAGCATTGATTTTCACTCCTAAATATCTCTTAAATCTCTCTGGCTACTGTCACAGTTGCCATCCTTCTTTCCACTCTCAGTTTAGCCTCTCCAGGAGCCAAATCC